>CM055125.1:372781762-374199418 GCA_029206835.1 Rana muscosa
CACAACCTACAGAGCTTCTGGAAAACCCGGACACGTGACTGAAGGCTCCATCCCTCCCAATGCTCTATGAAGTCTTCAAGTTTCCAGCCCCAATTCAGACTTAAAAAATCCAGAGAAAACTTAAAGCATAGTTTTCTCTGCTCACCAATCTTTTGCTGGAACTTCTCAAATTGCTTCTTTGAGAGTCCTGTGTCCATTTTAAACACATTTCCACTAATACAGGGGCTCTCACTCTCACAATATATATATATATATATATATATATATATATATGTACACACACACAGTATCTAACAAAAGTGAGTACACCCCTCACATTTTTGTAAATATTTTATTCTATCTTTTCATGTGACAACACTGAAGAAATGACACTTTGCTACAATGTAAAGTAGTGAGTGTACAGCTTGTATAACAGTGTAAATTTGTGTCCCCTCAAAATAACTCAACACACAGCCATTAATGTCTAAACCGCTGGCAACAAAAGTGAGTACACCCCTAAGTGAAAATGTCCATTATTGGGCCCAAAGTGTCAATATTTTGTGTGGCCACCATTATTTTCCAGCACTGGCTTAACCCTCTTGGGCATGGAGTTCACCAGAGCTTCACAGGTTGCCACTGGAGTCTTGGAGGTGTGTTTTGGGTTGTTATCATGTTGGAATACTTCCCTGCACCCCAGTCTCTGAAGGGAGGGGATCATGCTCTGCTTCAGTATGTCACAGTACATGTTGGCATTCATGGTTCCCTCAATGAACTGTAGCTCCCCAGTGCCGGCAGCACTCATGCAGCCCTAGACCACGACACTCCCACCACCATGCTTGACTGTAGGCAAGACACACTTGTCTTTGTCCTCCTCACCTGGTTGCCGCCACACACGATTGACACCATCTGGACCAAATAATTTTATCTTGGTCTCATCAGACCACAGGACATGGTTCCAGTAATCCATGTCCTTAGTCTGCTTGCCTTCAGCAAATTGTTTGCAGGCTTTCTTGTGCATCATTTTTAGAAGAGGCTTTCTTCTGGGATGACATGCAGTCCAATTTGATGCAGTGTGCAGCGTATGGTCTGAGCACTGACAGGCTGACCCCCCCACCCCTTCAACCTCTGAAGCAATGCTGGCAGCACCCATATGTTTATTTTCCAAAAACAACCTCTGGATATGACGCTGAGCACGTGCACTCAACTTCTTTGGTCGACCATGACGAGGCCTGTTCTGAGTGGAACCTGTCCCGTTAAACCGCTGTATGGTCTTGGCCACCGTGCTGCAGCTCAGTTTCAGGGTCTTGGCAATCTTCTTATGGCCTATGCCATCTTTATGTAGACTACATTTTCAAATGTAGTGCTCTTATCCCTTTATATAGATTTCAAATTGCATGTCACTGTACTAATGACAATGGCTGGGAAGGGGTTAAACATCAGGGGCGATCAAATGGTTAACTGTGTGCCTAGCCAATGTTTTCTCACTGTGTGGGTGATGCTTTGACTAGGGGAAGGCATCGATCTGGGATCAATAGCTTTAATTCTGACAGAATGGCAATCTGCCTTGTTTACATAGCAGTGGCGGCTGGTGCTCAAATTTTTTTGGGGGGGACACGAACAATCTGAAAAATTCTGAAAAATACTGAAAAAAAACATCAATTGCAGCCTCACTGTGCCCATCAAAGGCAGCCACTGTGCCATCAATTGCAGCCACTGTGCCCAATAAATGCAGCCCCTGTGTCATTAAATGCAGCCACTGTGCCACCAATTGCCGCCACTGTGCCCCTCAAATGCCGCCACTGTGCCCCTCAAATGCTGCCACTGTGCCCATCAAATGCAGCCACTGTGCCATCAAATGCAGCCACTGTGCCATAAAACGCGGCCACTGTGCCCATCAAATGCCACCACTGTGCCCATCAAATGCTGCCACTGTACCCATCAAATGCCACCACTGTGACCCCCGCCCACCCGCTGTCTGACTGGCACTTACCCCATGTTGGTATCGGGTTAGGCAGCGGCAGGCTATGTCCTCCATGCGTCTCTTCTTGCTACCTGCTAGGCGTCCAATAGCAGTGCCTATCCTTTCAGCCAATCAGGTGATGTTATCAGACTCACGCTACCTGATTGGCGGAGAGGCGGTTCAGTGTTAGAAAAGCATATATTCATTTGCTTTTCTAACACACCTGGGTGGGCTCCGAGCGCAATGCTCCGCGCTCGCAGTCCACTTTTTTTTAAGCCTATTAGAGACTATGGCTCTAATCAGGTGCTTCAAAAAAACAACCCGCCACTATAATTCAGGTGTCCGAAAAGGGGCCAGACGCCTGAATAGGCGGTGGCAGCGGCGTCCATGGGTAGATTCATGCTATGCATGAATCTATCAATTCTACGTAGAGGCGGTGGCTGAGAGAGATGAGGCGACACCCAATGCCCCCGTAATGGACAGGCCGCCCCTGTTACATAGGCAGATCGCCGTTCTGCCTGCGTAATGTCTAATCGGTGGGTGCAGGTAGACATCGAGTCTGCGGTACCAGCCGCTGGGCTCCTGCTGTGTGTGATCGAAGCAGGTCACCGGCGGCGAAGACGTACGCCCCACACCTGGAACTGTCAGATCACGTACAAGGTACATGATCTGGCACAGAGCGGCCACCCTGCCACAGTATATGTTCAGTGGGTGGTCTGCAAGTGATTAAATGCACTTCTCCTTTAATGTGAAAAAGGGGCATCAAGGGCAGCAAAGGGTTAAAACTGTTTCGGGATTTTCGGAAAATTTTGTCTTTGCCTTGAACAATGATAAATAAAAGAACAAATTAGTTTTTGCTAGGTCAGATCTGACTATACAATCCAATTATTTTTTATGAATGTAAAACCCAAGTAAGATCATAAAAATATTCATTGTTTAAAACAAAAAGAAAAAAAAAGAAAAAAGAAGAAGACATAGCATAAAACGACAATGGATGCTACACTGTATTCAGTTCTCTTTTATGCTTGTCTCTTTTTGGCTTTTATCATGAAGATACTGCTTTCGGTTGCCCTAGATATTTTATCTAATGTCTGATATGAGACAATAAAAATTCTTATTATCCTGAAACTAAAATAAAACGCTATGGAGGGGCCTGAGTTGGGAAAATGCAGCTGTTTTTGATGGATTTAATAAACCGCGGCCCAGCTCTTTGTGCGGTACATTCTCTCCCTGTATGGGAGTCCAACTAAATAAGTGAAGTAGCGAAGGCTTTTATCTTGGCACCAGATGGGTAGTTTCTGGATACTTTGTAGCTAAGAGGGGGCAGTGCTGTGATTAAGTAGCTGCAGTCTAAAGGTATAAGTGGTAGAATTTAGTGGTAAGAAAGCTGTAATAAGGAATTAGTGGGGCTAGCTAAAAAGGGTACTACATTCTCGTTCAATATTTTTATTGAAAAGTTTTGTCATTAATGCGAAACATCGTTATCCCCATCCGAGAGTCAACATAGCCCTTCGGTAGGGTTTGACAAATACAGAATTTAACAATATAACAATGTATTAATGTAATAATGAGTATAGAACATACATCGGTGATACCTGATCCCCTGAAGGCTTATTATAAACCATTGATCTGAGAATTTGAATGATAATAGACTCTTTGCGTACTGTAGATCTATAAGGTTGAGCTAGGGTCGGTGGAGGAACAATGTCGGATTTTGTTCCAGTTGGTTCAAGGGAGTACACGCCAGCCACCCCAACAGGGATCACGCTGTGGTCCATACGTGACCCCCCCCCCCCTGCTCCTCCCTTCGATCCTGCCCTCCACCTCCTCCCTGCCCCTCCATTTCATCAATTTGTTAGGTAAATGTGTGGACTACCTGGTGACAGTGCTCCAAATGTTGTAGTTAGTAATAGATGACTGTGATCATATTGCACGCAAAAGGTAGCTAACAAACAGCAAGGGGAAGAAAACTGTAAGTAAACTTCACTTTATTAAACTCAGCCGTTCAGGGGGTAGGTACGCTGAGCTCCACAGGTTAGGCCCTGTGGAGTCACCTTGTTGCCACAATAGGTAGTGAGGAAAGAGAGTATTAGAAAGGAAAGAAGAGAAGGAAGAGAAAGTGCATCTGCGGTATGACTAGCGATGAAGAGCAGGGGAAGGAGCCCAGCACCCGAAGGGTACTACATTCTATATACACCGATCGGCTATAACATTATGGCCACCCACCTAATATTAAATAGGTTCCTCTTTTGCCACCAACAAAGCCCTTGGTCTTTAAGGCATGGACTCCACTAGACCTCTGAAGATATGCTGTGGTATCTGGCACCGATGTAGGTAGCAGATCCTGTAAGTTGCGAGGTGGGGCCTCCATGGATTGGAGTTTTTTTTTTCCCAGCACACCCCACAGACGCTCGATTGGATTAAGATATTGAAATTTTGGAGGCCACGTCAACACTTCATTGATGTGTTCCTCAAACCATTTATGAGCCATTTTTGCCATTTGGCAGGGCGCATTATCCTGGCGAAAGAGGCCACTGCCATCAAGGAATACCAACAAATGTTTCGGTAGGGGGTACATGTCTAGTAACATCCACATGAATGGCAGGACCCAGGGTTTCCCAGCAGAACATTTGCCCAAAGCAACACACTGCCTCCACCGGCTTGCCTTCTTTCCATACAGCACCTTGCTGCTATCTCCTTGCCAGGTAAGTGACGCACACCGGGGACGTGCGGTGAGGTCAGTGGCTGGTGAGGTACTGGCTAGTATCAGAACCAGATACACACAGGTTACATACGCCACGATCGTTAGAGCGAGAGCAATAATTCTAGCACTAGACCTCCTCTGTAACTCTAAACATGTAAAGCCCTGTACACACGATCGGATTTCCTATGGTTTTTTAACCGATGGATTTTTCCATCGGAAAACTGATGAAGCTGACTTTCATCAGTCTTGCCTAGACACCATCAGTCAAAAATCCGACCGTTCCAAATGCGGTGACGTAAAACACTCTGATGAGCCGAGAAAAATAAAGTTCAATGCTTCTGAGCATGCGTCGACTTGATTCTGAGCATGCGTGGGTTTTTTATCCGATGGAGTTCCCCACAGACGATAGTAATTTGCTATTTTAACCATCGGATAAATTTAAAACATGTTCTATTTTTAAACACCGATGGAAAAAAGACCGATGGGGCCCACACACGATCGGTTTGTCCGATGAAAAAAGTCCATCAGACTGTTTTCATCGGTAAAACCTATCGTGTGTACACGGCTTAACCTGTAAACAAATTTACAGCGTCGCCTATGGATATTTTTAAGCACTGAAGTTTGGCGCAATTCCACAAGTGTGCGCAATTTTAAAGCGTGATATGTTAGGTATCTATTTACTCGCCGTAACATCATCTTTCGCATTACAGCATACAAAAAAAAAAATCGGGCTAACTTTAGTGTTTCTTTTTTAATTGAAAAAAATATATATGTTCGAAACATTGCTGTGCAAATACCATGTGACATAAAATGTTGCAATGACCACCATTTTGTTCCCTATGGTGTCTGCTAAAAAAGTGTGTGTGTATATGTATGTATATATATATATATATATATATATATATATATATATATATGATGTTTGGGGGTTCTGAGTAATTTTCTAGCAAAAAAAATATGATTTTTACATGTAGGAGAGAAGTGTCAGAATTGGCCTGGGTGGCAAGGGGTTAATAATTAGCATAAGTAATATACAAATAATTATTATATATTGTTTTTAAGGTAATTTACTATATTTTCAAAAACTGTACTCAAGCAGGTGGCTTAACGGACAAATTACTGAAGGTTGAAGTTAGAACTTCCAACCAGTAATTTCAAAGTAAATAGATAAATAATAAATTATTAGGTTATAACATATATCATAATAATATAAGATTTAGCTTGTACCTTTTCAGCAGCAGCAGATTCTCATTCTCCCTCTTAACTGTGTGAGAAAAACATGGGATTGTGGGTAAATCTTATACACATAAACACATGTCTTTTCCTTGTAGTTAAAGGGGTTGTAAAGGTTTGTTTTTTATTTTCTAAATAGGTTCCTTTAAGCTAGTGCATTGTTGGTTCACTTACCTTTTCCTTAGATTTCCCTTCTAAATATTTTTTTCTTTGTCTGAATTTTTCACTTCCTGTTCCTCCTCAGTAAGCTGTTCAGTAAGCTGTTCTGGCTGACTCCACACCACTCGGATGATGGTGTGAAGTTTAGTGAGGAGAAACAGGAAGTGAGAAATTCAGACAAAGAAAAAAAACATTTAGAATGTAAATCAAAGGAAAAGGTAAGTGAACCAACAATGCACTAGCTTAACGGAACCTATTTAGAAAATAAAAAACGAACCTTTACAACCCCTTTAAGAGGGCTGGGTTGGAAGGGAGTATTTGTCTTTTAGACACATGACCCCTTCTATGACACTGCAGTGAGAGGCGTGCCTCCACTGCAGCATTTTTATTGGACAGCTTGGGCCAATGGCACTTTACCATTGGTTCAAGACTCCAAGCTGTCTATTGAGCTCAGTGCTTCTAAAAAGAAGTGAGGAGAGGCACTGTGAGCTCATCCTCTCAGTCTGCTGCAAACAGAGTGTGCCAGCTTGTATTTAAACTGGCCGCTCTGTATGTAGCTTCTGACAGGCTGCACAAGGACCCCATGTATCTCCAGGACCATAGTTCATAGGAGCCCCAAAGTGGTGGGGTAGGACTTCAGCTACCTTGAAGCTTGATCGTTTTTTTATTTTTTATGTTCATGGCAGGTGAGGCTCTACCTCACATGACTGCACATCCCTGACGCACACACACACCCGGTCATCCACATGATGTAAAAGAGAACGTGATCTATCAGACCAGGCTACATTCTTCCATTGCTCTGTGGTCCAGTTCTGATGCTCATGTGCCCATTGTAGGCACTTTTGTCTGTGGACACGGGTCAGCATGAGCACCCTGGCTGGTCTGCGGTTATACAGCCCATACACAACAACCTGTGATGCTCTGTGTGTTCTGACACCTTTCTATCAGAACAAGCATTCACTTTTTCAGCAATTTGATCTACAGTAGCTATTCTATCGGATCGGACTACATCGGCCAGCCTTCACTCCCCAAGTGTATCCTTGGATGCACATGACCCTTTCTTGCCAATTTTTCATCCTTGGACCACTTTTGGTCGGTTTTGACCACTGCAGACTGGAAACATCCCACAAGAGCTGCAGTTTTGGAGTTGCTCTGACCCAGTCATACAGCCATTACAATTTGGCCCTTGTCAAAGTTGCTCTGATCCTTACATTTTCCTATTTTTTTAGCTTTCAACATGTTAACTTCACGAACAACATGTTCACTTGCTGCCCAATATATCCCACCCACTTTCAGGTGCCATTGTCACAAGATGAGAGTTACTCTACCAACATGTGACATTTGAATGACCTACACAGGATGTAAGCTAGAAAGAAATGTACGTATGCCTAATTTTGCATTACTTTTGCTAAAGCCCCATGGTTGGAGTATTTTGATTCAGGGCATTGCTATGACTATGACTCATAGCACTTGTAACGTGGCATCAGGAAGGAATTCCTGTGGTTTTAGGAAGGTATCAAGAAGGAATCCCCCCCAACCCCCATGTGACAATATGTATATTTGCCTGGAGATGGGCTTTAAAATATATAGATGAGCATAGTTTTCATTCTGAAGATCTGTTCTTCCTCAGTCACTGCTGAAATCTCTGCAGAAAATGTGTGTGAATCTGGGTTGGGTGCCAAATCCTGACTTCATGTTCTGGAGGAACAGTCCAGTCTGGGCTAAAGAACAACAGATGGCTTTGGAGAATTATCAAATGCTGATTCATGCAGAGAGGTTCTGTTGCAGGATGCTTCATGTTCTCTGATTACATGTGTCTGCTTGTCTGCACATCATAACCAGCGACAGACACAGGGGCTTATTTACCAGGAAAATAACCGTCTTTCCTTACCCCTGCTCATGAAGTACATTGTGCAGAGACAGGAGAGGGTAGTGTACAGAGTGCGGGGATCAGGAGAGGGTAGTGTACAGAGTGCGGGGATCAGGAGAGGGTAGTGTACAGAGTGTGGGGATCAGGAGAGGGTAGTGTACAGAGTGCGGGGATCAGGAGAGGGTAGTGTACAGAGTGTGGGGATCAGGAGAGGGTAGTGTACAGAGAGTGGAGATCAGGAGAGGGTAGTGGACAGAGTGTGGCAATCAGGAGAGGGTAGTGTACAGAGTGCAGGGATCAGGAGAGGGTAGTGTACAGAGTGCAGGGATCCGGAGAGGGTAGTGTACAGAGTGCGGGGATCAGGAGAGGGTAGTGTACAGAGTGTGGGGACCAGGAAAGGGTAGTGTACAGAGTGTGGGGATCAGGAGAGGGTAGTGTACAGAGTGTGGAGATCAGGAGAGGGTAGTGTACAGAGTGTGGGGACCAGGAAAGGGTAGTGTACAGAGTGTGGGGATCAGGAGAGGGTAGTGTACAGAGTGTGGAGACCAGGAGAGGGTAGTGTACAGAGTGCGGGGATCAGGAGAGGGTAGTGTACAGAGTGCGGGGATCAGGAGAGGGTAGTGTACAGAGTGCGGGGATCAGGAGAGGGTAGTGTACAGAGTGTGGGGATCAGGAGAGGGTAGTGTACAGAGAGTGGAGATCAGGAGAGGGTAGTGGACAGAGTGTGGCAATCAGGAGAGGGTAGTGTACAGAGTGCAGGGATCAGGAGAGGGTAGTGTACAGAGTGCAGGGATCCGGAGAGGGTAGTGTACAGAGTGCGGGGATCAGGAGAGGGTAGTGTACAGAGTGTGGGGACCAGGAAAGGGTAGTGTACAGAGTGCGGGGATCAGGAGAGGGTAGTGTACAGAGTGCGGGGATCAGGAGAGGGTAGTGTACAGAGTGCGGGGATCAGGAGAGGGTAGTGTACAGAGTGCGGGGATCAGGAGAGGGTAGTGTACAGAGTGTGGGGATCAGGAGAGGGTAGTGTACAGAGAGTGGAGATCAGGAGAGGGTAGTGGACAGAGTGTGGCAATCAGGAGAGGGTAGTGTACAGAGTGCAGGGATCAGGAGAGGGTAGTGTACAGAGTGCAGGGATCCGGAGAGGGTAGTGTACAGAGTGCGGGGATCAGGAGAGGGTAGTGTACAGAGTGTGGGGACCAGGAAAGGGTAGTGTACAGAGTGTGGGGATCAGGAGAGGGTAGTGTACAGAGTGTGGAGACCAGGAGAGGGTAGTGTACAGAGTGCGGGGATCAGGAGAGGGTAGTGTACAGAGTGCGGGGATCAGGAGAGGGTAGTGTACAGAGTGCGGGGATCAGGAGAGGGTAGTGTACAGAGTGTGGGGATCAGGAGAGGGTAGTGTACAGAGAGTGGAGATCAGGAGAGGGTAGTGGACAGAGTGTGGCAATCAGGAGAGGGTAGTGTACAGAGTGCAGGGATCAGGAGAGGGTAGTGTACAGAGTGCAGGGATCCGGAGAGGGTAGTGTACAGAGTGCGGGGATCAGGAGAGGGTAGTGTACAGAGTGTGGGGACCAGGAAAGGGTAGTGTACAGAGTGCGGGGATCAGGAGAGGGTAGTGTACAGAGTGCGGGGATCAGGAGAGGGTAGTGTACAGAGTGCGGGGATCAGGAGAGGGTAGTGTACAGAGTGCGGGGATCAGGAGAGGGTAGTGTACAGAGTGTGGGGATCAGGAGAGGGTAGTGTACAGAGAGTGGAGATCAGGAGAGGGTAGTGGACAGAGTGTGGCAATCAGGAGAGGGTAGTGTACAGAGTGCAGGGATCAGGAGAGGGTAGTGTACAGAGTGCAGGGATCCGGAGAGGGTAGTGTACAGAGTGCGGGGATCAGGAGAGGGTAGTGTACAGAGTGTGGGGACCAGGAAAGGGTAGTGTACAGAGTGTGGGGATCAGGAGAGGGTAGTGTACAGAGTGTGGAGATCAGGAGAGGGTAGTGTACAGAGTGTGGGGACCAGGAAAGGGTAGTGTACAGAGTGTGGGGATCAGGAGAGGGTAGTGTACAGAGTGTGGAGACCAGGAGAGGGTAGTGTACAGAGTGCGGGGATCAGGAGAGGGTAGTGTACAGAGTGCGGGGATCAGGAGAGGGTAGTGTACAGAGTGCAGTGTTCAGGAGAGGGTAGTGTACAGAGTGCGGGAATCAGGAGAGGGTAGTGTACAGAGTGCGGGGATCAGGAGAGGGTAGTGTACAGAGTGTGGGGATCAGGAGAGGGTAGTGTACAGAGTGCAGGGATCAGGAGAGGGTAGTGTACAGAGTGCGGGGATCAGAAGAGGGTAGTGTACAGAGTGCAGGGATCAGGAGAGGGTAGTGTACAGAGTGCGGGGATCAGGAGAGGGTGTGTACAGAGTGTGGGGACCAGGAAAGGGTAGTGTACAGAGTGTGGGGATCAGGAGAGGGTAGTGTACAGAGTGTGGAGATCAGGAGAGGGTAGTGTACAGAGTGTGGGGATCAGGAGAGGGTAGTGTACAGAGTGCGGGGATCAGGAGAGGGTAGTGTACAGAGTGCGGGGATCAGGAGAGGGTAGTGTACAGAGTGCAGGGTTCAGGAGAGGGTAGTGTACAGAGTGCGGGAATCAGGAGAGGGTAGTGTACAGAGTGCGGGGATCAGGAGAGGGTAGTGTACAGAGGAGAGGGTAGTATACAGAGTGCGGGGATCAGGAGAGGGTAGTGTACAGAGTGTGGGGATCAGGAGAGGGTAGTGTACAGAGGAGAGGGTAGTACAGAGGAGAGGGTAGTGTACAGAGGAGAGGGTAGTGTACGAGAGAAAGAGATAAAGAGAGAAGAAAAGGACAGGATGAAGGAAGGAAGGCAGGAAGGAAGGAAGGAAGAAGAAAAAAAAAGGACAGGGAAGGAAGGGAGGAAGGAAAGAAGGAAGGAGAAAGGACAGGGAAGGAAGGAGAAAGGACAGGGAAGGAAGGGAGGAAGGGAGGAAGGAAAGAAAGAAGGAAGGAGAAAGGAAAGAAATCAAGGGAGGGAGGGGAAGAAAGAAACTTGCACCTCTTGAACCACCAGTTCGGATTCAGCAGGTGGCCCAGTCAATGGAGAAGTAATCCTGTTGCCAATTGCTAATTAATCTGCAGGACATCATTTCATTTCACACTTGTTATAAGAAAATAAACTAACCTCTTTCAAATCTCTACTACTTTACTGTGGGCACAAGAATACATCAATAATAATTCTCCATCAAATCAATTTCTTGTTATAAAGGGGATTATGATCCGTGCCCTGACCAGATATTAACTCATCTTCCTCCCGTTTAGAATTGTTTTATGGCATAATTTGTGGGAATATAGTTGAAAAGTAAACATAGTTTGGGTGACATTTGAATTAGGTGAATTAAATCAATCGGTGAAGATGAAAACTATAGATTTCTGTTGCTTCGATAATTGCGTTTTCATTAAATAAGAAGAGAACACACTCAATATAAATAAATTATTCTTTCAATAAACTCATATTACACGAGTATGCTAAAAATACTCGCTCAAATTCACTTTCCCTTCAATTGTATACAGAACATGACAGAAACAAACACAATAATAAACTCTAGATGAAAATACAATATATTCAAAAACCGCAGCAGATAAAATCCCGAGCATGAAAATAAATTAAAGTAGAACTCCGGCTATTTTTATTTTTTAAAGCTGAACTGCAGAATAAGCCAATCTTGTCTAAATACATTTGTATTGTATAATCTTCATTGAATCTTGGTGCACTTTGTGTAATTTTTCAGGATCTGTGCAGTAATCCAGTGTGAGACTTTTCCTTCCTGTAATAAAGACCGCTCACTGCTGCTCACTCCTTGTTCAGGAGGACTGGTCTTGTCTCCGCCCCCTCCTGCAGTTTCTGCAGGCAGCCTGTAGTAGGTGGGGCATGCAAGGACCCTCCCACAGCTCAGCTGTCTGCACAGGCTATGAGAAGCACAGTGATGATGTCAGCACTAGAAGAGGGGTAGGAGAGAGAGGGATGGGAGGGGTATTTAGGTTTGTTTTTAGAAGATCTTTAACTAATAAATAATGATACTGCTAAATCAAGTCTGGACATCTAAGCATGCTCATGCATCAGCTGCACACCATTACTCTGGACTGGCTTCTTAATGGATTGAATGGATTAAATTAAGATTGACTAAGGCCAGGAAAAAGTCAACCCCTAGAACACACATGTCAAACACAAGGCCCACAGGGCGAATCTGGCTCTCCAGGTCTTGTCAAGTGGCCCTCACACCCATTTATGAAGCCGGAACACGGTGGAACTCCATTCCACCACCTCCAGCTCTGGCTCTCCGGTCACTTGAAAATACAGCGGCTCCCAACAGGGATAGATCACTAGAATCTGAGAGAGAGAACGACCTCTTTGCATGGTGAGGCAGAGCCGCCTACACAGGTAGGTACTAGAGCCAGGCCAGGTAGGAGAGATGTAAGAAGGCTTTTGGGGGAGGTTAGGTTGCACACTGTGCATAGTGCACCCCTAAACCCTACACTCTGTACATAATGCACTCCTGAACCCTGCACTCTGTACATAATGCACCCCTAAACCCTGCATTCTGTACATAATGCACCCCTAAAACCCGCACTCTGTACATAATGCACGGTCACACCAAATTCCGTCCGACCGTATGACGGCACTATAAAGGGGAAGTTACATTCCAACTGCGCCACCCTTTGGGCTGCTTTTGCTAATCTTGTCTTAGTAAAAGTTTGGTGAGAGACGATTCGCGCTTTTCAGTCTTTGTGCTTTTCGGATAATTTTCTGCAGTTCAGTTGGTGCTTGTGGGTTCGTATCTGGCTTTCAGGACATGTAGTCAGTTCGTATCTGTTTTTCAGTGCGTTCTTGTCTGCTTGTTTCTGATTTTCAGGTCGTTCTTCATAGGCCTTGCTGTTCTTCAGTGCGTTCTGTTAGTTCGTTCTGACCAGCCGACCGTTTGCTAGCTATGTTGCGGGTACGTACTCGTCGTAGAGTTCGTGCTGTGCATGGGCTTGGTGTTGGGCTTCTTGCTTTGACCCAAGCTCAGTCCATGAACAAGGTGTGGAGGAGTTCATGGACGAAGAATTGGTTGCTCCAGTGTGACCAATTCTGTCATATGCCTTTGTTGCGGGAGATCCAGGAGAATAATCCTGATTATTTCAGGAATTATCTCCGGATGACGGACCCCGTTTTTCACCGTCTGTTGGCTTTGCTGTCCCCTTATATTACCAAGCAGGACACCTGCATGCGGCAAGCAATCACTCCCGAGCAGAGGCTAGTCGCCATGTTGCGCTACTTGGCGACAGGGAGAAGTCTGCAGGACCTCAAGTTCTCGACAGGCATCTCCCCCCAGGCTCTGGGGATCATTATCCCAGAGACCAGTCCTGCCATCATACAAGACCTGCAGAAGGACTATATTAAGGTAAGTTTTCTCCTTTAATATCACATTCTATGTATTTAATGTATGCTAATGTATTGTATTTCTTTCATCATTCCCAAATGACCATGATTGTAATATGCTGTGAATGTCCCCTTTGTCCTCATGCATGCTGTAAGCTTTTAATGCTCCTTTTTTGGCCTACATGCATATTTGCCTTCACTAACCTCTCCAGAATGCTATCCTGGGCACATACAAACCTAGCCTAGCCACTTAACAATTTTGTCAGCTCCATTGTAGTGCTTTACCCTAAACACCCCCTAAAAAGTGTACAAATGTTTTTGCTCTCATTAAATTCAAACAGAGTGGCAGAGGCTTTTTTGGGGGGCCCAAACTCATCTAGAACCCTCCCCCCTAAAATGTTTACAATTGGCCATCAGAGGGGGTGAGGAAACTGATAAGTGGGCCTTATATTTTTGTCTTTAAATAGTCCTAAAAAAAATGTTATACTGATGTTGGACAAGAATGTTTTTGTATAATCTGCTTGCAATGTTATGTGCAAAAGTACTAATATTTTCTGGTTTGACTCCCCAGTTTCCTTCAATGCCAAATGAATGGCAGACTGTGGCATCCCATTTTGCCGAGCGGTGGGACTTTCCTTACTGCGGAGGGGCTATAGATGGGAAACACGTCCGCATCGTGCCACCAGCCCATTCGGGGTCATACTATTATAACTATAAGAGGTTTATTAGTATAGTGTTGATGGCGGTGGTTTCGGTACAATATGAGTTTCTCTATGTGGACGTGGGGAAGAATGGCCGGATGACGGCTGGTGGAGTCTTCGCCCCAGACAAAGTTTTCGCAACGTCTCCAGAGGGGTGGCCTGGCATTGCCACCTGATGAAGACAATGTGGAAGGACTCTCATTTGTCTTCATCGCAGATTAAGAATTCGGTCTGGGTGATCATCTTATGAGGCCATTCCCCCAGAGGACCCGCACCCCGGACAGGAGAGTTTTTAACTACCGGCTGGCCAGAGCCAGAAAAGTAGTTGAGAATGCCTTTGGGATAATGGCCAGCCGGTTACGCCTATTTCTGACAGCAATACATATGGCAGCCTACAAACTGAACCACATCATTTTATCCTGCTGCATACTGCACAATTTTTTAAGGCAAATGCCCAAAATTATCTTGCCTCAGTTGGGCCTAAGGCCGGACTTTCTGGGAATCCCCTGACGGGCATGAAATCTGGCCCTCCTAGCTTGCCCCCCCAAAGCGCCCGTGTAGTTCGCCAAAAATATGTTGATTATTTTACGGGTAGGGGGGCCATTGCTATGCCAGACGATGTATGAATATTTTTTAATTACATTTTTTTTTATTGCTTGTGTTTCTTTTAGCTGTCTCCTAGGTTCTCCTAGTGCACTTGTAGTGCCAAGTGGATTTTACTTTAGTAAATAACCCCCATTGTCACTGTAAACACCAAATTACTTAAAAAAAAATGGTATTGAGCATTGAAAGAAGCCACACATTGTTGAATAGAATTTTTTTTTACTCTGTGCGATTCACATGGACATTATCCAATTTTTGGGTAAATTAAAACATATTTTTTTTCTCAAGGTTCGCAATTTAAAATGTTTTTTTTTTTTTGTATAAACGGGCATGTTTCAAAACATAACATATACAACTCTAGAACTTACAAAGTTCAACCTTGAAAAACTGAAGGCAAAATCAGACATTATAGTGTGTCAAAAATGTGGTGATCTTGCCTTCATCAGATGGGGTGATGTCACCCCTGTAAAAGCCAAATTTGGAAGATGCACACAAATTGGGAGTCAACATGGGGATTTCCCTCCTGATCCCATGCCTAATGTCAAAATGTGCTATCTCCCATCATGGGGGAATCAATGGACGTGTTTTAGGGGTGCAACCCCTTCCTCTCACCTACTTGAGTTGGGAGGAAGGGGTTGCACCCACAAAACACGTACATTGATATCCAGTGATGGGAGATAGCACATGTTGGCACACTGTGTGCATCTTCCAAATTTGTCTTTTAAAATGTCTGATTTTTTTTCCCATTAAGTCCAAAAAAAAATTAATGGGGGCATTTTGTAGATATTTAGATTCTCCTCAACACATCAATCATGTTCTTCAATCATGTTCTTCATTTATTTTTCAAGATCATTGAGTTTATTCCTTATGATGTCTATTTCCCGATTCCACACCATGATGTCCTGGATTAGGATTTGTGCACTTGTGAAATGAGGAGATTGTTCTTCCACAACCAGCACATCACCTAAAAATATATTAAAAACCATGTATTATAAATATGCAGGCCTACATATATTATCTGAAGCTGTGGTGACAGACACTTACCTGTTGTGGTGACAATTTCGCCCACATCTTCCACATCTCCTCCCTCCACATCCTGAGGTTGTGGTGTCATCAGTTTCCCTTCTTTCTGAGGTGTGGGGTTCCTGGTGTCCTCAGATGTCCCGAGTCTTTTCTCCCCTATGAAAATGAAACAAAAGGTATACTTAGCACACAGATATTTGAGGCCAGAAATAGGAATATGAAACGATGCTTGGAAGTGGGGTACAATTGTGTGTTTTGGCAGAGTTCCAAGCTGAAGACATGATTTATTCCCTTACCAAAGCTGGGATATTTACCTTTTTTGGCCAAGTTTCACACATGGAGACACCCCAAGTATCCACTGGAGCACCTGTGTGGGACACCCTAAAAAGGTTGTTCTGGTGTCCCACACTAGTGATCCTGTGTCCAGGTGTGTAAACAGCTGCTGAGTGTCCTCTTCTTACACTGAATCAAGCTTGCATTTCATTCTAGTTACAAACACATCTAGACAACGATGTAGTAAACTTTTTTTTATACAAATAGGCATGACCAAATGTGGATAACCTGTATCTTCCCAAAACATCGTATTTAGTGGGCGAACAATGTTTACTACGACCGATTACTGTGCCCACTAACCTGAAAGTTGCCATTTTAAACTGTCCAACAGTAAAGAAAAGCACATGGAGCAATATGCAAGTAATAATAATAAAAGGGACATAGGAGAAATACTTTTTAGAAGCAGTTTCCTGATCCTTCTGTACTGATAATGCTCCCTCAATTTCAGGTCTGACCAGCGTTTCCTCAATTGCTCCTTGGATCGTCGCACCCCAAAATTCCTGTGCAGACTTCTCACAACATTAGGGGCGGGCGACGCGGGCAGAGTTTCACGCATGCGCAATGTATATAAAGCTAACATGCATGTGTCGTACCTACATTCTGTGTGCGAAGGGAGGAGGAACGGAAGCGACGAACGTCCTAAAGAAGGTAAAATCTAAACTTGGGGCATCAGTGGCCTATACTGCTTCAAGATTGAGGCCTATATTGGGATAAGATTATGAGAGTTTAGGCTGACAGTGTTTTTGTCTTTTGTTTTGTCTTGCAGCAAATATGAATCTCTTTAAGGTGCCGGAATTCTCGGGCAGGTTTATAGACCGGTACAGGGAGCTAACCAACTTATGGGAGGTAAAAAAAACAACTTATATTATGATAGACCAACTAGGAGGGCAACGCTGGAGAAACTTCTGGTATTAGTGCAGACTCGGCTCCCCGAGGCAGATATAGTTTTTCTGGAAAAGAAAATTGGTACCTTGAGGAGCATGTATAAGAAGGAGCATAATAAGATCCAGGATTTCCTCAGATCAGGAGCAGCAGCAGCGGATGTGTATGTACCCAGACTGTGGTACTTCAAAAGACTGCGGTTTCTGGATGACCAGCTTGAAGCCAGGAAATCACTTTCTACACTTCCCTCCACCCCAGCTGAGGCTTCCGAGAAACAACCTGGGCCTTACATTCTGGAAGAAGTTGATGCGCCCAGCTGGAGCCAGGTATAGTATTTTTTAGCAGCCAGGAGGTGGCCGGGCCTAGTGGCAGCCAGGAGTTTGCCGGGCCCAGTGGCAGCCAAGAGGTGGCCGGGCACAGTGGCCTCACCCAATCCCAAGTGGCTCCCTTCCGCCTTACAACAAAAAGGCCCAGGAAGGGGAGGAATGTGGATGAGGCAGCACTGGGCCTCATTAGGGAGGCTAGTGAGGCCCTCGGAACCCCCCCCCCCCAACGCTGAAGAGGCCTATGGCTGCTATCTAGCTACAGGATTGCAGAAAATTGAGGAGGACCAACACCTCATCTGTGAGGGAATTTTTGCTCAGGCCCTTCAGAAGGGGTTGAGGGGCCAGCTGACTGAGAACAGCCATGTATGTGAGCTCGCCTAGCCTCCTCCTCCTCCTCCTGCCACAAGTACACCACCACAGCCACAGCCTACAAGGAAGCGTGCAGTGAAGGCTGCAGGGAATGGTGCAGGGAAGGCAAGAAAGTGATTGCCTTGGTTCAGTCTGGTCTGACAGAAGACGCAGGCTGTTGTAGTACCACAGACTGGGGACATATACAGTATGTCATCTGCTGCTGTTCCTGATCTCTGGGAGTCCTGGACCAGATTGTGCTCCCTATTATATGGACTTCTCAGGCTACCAATTTTCTTTTCCACAGAGTAGATGTCTGCCCTGGCGGACAAAGGCTTCGCTAATTCCAGCAGTTTCTCCAGCGTTGCCTTCCTCTTTATTTTATGTGTTTTTCTTAACCACTTAAGGACCGCCTCACGCAGATATATGTCGGCAGAATGGCACGGCTGGGCACATCAACGTACAGGTACGTTGCCCTTTAAGAGCCCAGCCGTGGGCACGCTCGCGACCCGGTCCTGAGCTCCGGGACCCGATCGCCGCCGGTGTCCCGCGATCGGGTCACAGAGCAGAAGAACGGGGAGAGGTTCTTCTCTGTGGCATGTCAGTGATCGTCTGTTCCCTGTCATCGGAACAGACGATCAGAAACGTGTATGAAGGAAGGTAGGTGACTCCGCGCAAAAGGACTTCAAACACAACGTAGTAGTCAGAGCTGCTGCCTCTACTTATTGTTTCCCTTCTAATTAGGTGGAGCAAGGATATGAAAAAATGAGGGGTGTAGTGGTGGTGCTGCTCTTACGTAAAACCAATCTGCTGAGAGCCAGATATTGGTAATAATAGGTCTACAAATGAGAAACACAAAGGGGGTTCTCTCTGATATAATCAGAACCTAAGTGGGACCACACATAGAATGTAAAAATCAAATGAAATAAGTAAATAAAGTGGGGTGTCTCTGCCAGGTGTTTACTTAGCCTTAGCAATAGCCTTCAGAAAGTGATAGCGATGATGGACGTAAAGTGAGTGAAGGATTTAGTTGGAATACATTAATTAGTTGAAATAAATAAGTAATATGAATTTTCCAATTTCGGCTCGGCCGGGTGTTTGCTAGCAGAGGATTAGCTATTAGAAGTGCTGTGAAGTAAATTGATGCTACCAATGTGGTGCTGTAAGAGATGCAGTGTAAACAAAATAAAAAACAATGAATTACAATGGATTGGGATGTTGTGTCGGCCGGGTGTTTACTAAACCCAACTGGAATTAAACTCGGTCCCAAACAGTTAGAAAAAAGTGTTTACGTGATCCGTAATACACTCTGACAATGTACATCAAATGTTCAGCATAAAAATTGAAGTTGATAAAATGAAGTGAAGATCAATGGTGACAATCCAGAATATAGTGACAAAATAAATTGGTGACTTTGCTGCAGTGCTTGTTCTAGTAGCCTGTGCCGTGAATGTGATTATCCGTGATTGTTTATGATGTTGCACTCACCAGATTCATCATACCCTCAGGGGGTATGGTGCAGTCACAGTATATGCCACTGTGTAGCAATCTCAGGAATCCAGGGTGGCTCCTTTGGTCCCTTGTGGTTCTCCGAGAAGGTGAGGGTTATGGAAAGGAAAAAAGAATACCCATAGTGTGAACCCGTAAAAAATTGGTTTATTGATATATCGGGAAAAAGGGTACTCACATAGTATTAGACAATAAAAAGCATTAAAATGGCGCTTGGCCAGTGAAGAGCGATCCAAGGTTCAGGAAGTGATGAAGCGACGTGACTCCGCCCTACGCGTTTCGTCAGATTGACGTCATCAGGAGCGTAACGTCGTGCTTCACTTCCTAATGCAATTTATAGCCCCTCCGGTCACATGTGAGAATTATCATAGCGGCCATTTTGGGTATGATTTTGGGGACCGGAGTCCGGCGGCCATGTTTGATAAGTTTTGCAGACCGGAGCTCAAAGTCTATGCAGTACTATATTAAATTGGTCTCGCGGCCATATTTGGTTCGACTTGCAGACTAGAGACCGCAGATTAGCTACAGCTGGAACATGAAACCGTGGGGCTATACGTTAAAAATATATAAATATAAAATTTTAATTTCCAAACGCACCTTAATTACTCAAAATTAAAACAAAATACAAAATACAAAGGATATATAAAATATAGGTAAATGTATGTAAATGCAATTAACATAAATGACATATATATGTATGTACATAAAAACAAACAAGTAAATTTGCTGCTTAGATAGAGGATATATGGTATGTGAAGATGCCTTTTTTATACATGCATATTAAGAACGCATGTTAGACGCATATAAAAACCGCATGTGAGAACGCATACAAGACGCGTATATCTAAAATATGGGTAAATATATAAAGGACATGTATATGTACATAAACCTGCTGCGTCGGTAGAGGATATATGGTATGTGAATGGGGATTAAGGAGACATAAAATGGATGAATTAATGTAAAAATGCCTGTTTTGTACATGCATGGGAAAACGCATGCGTGACGCCTATAAAAATGCATATAAAAACGCATATAGAAACATATATAAAAAAACACATAAAAAACGCATATAAAACGCATATAAAACGTGCTTTAAAAGGGCTAATCATAGGTGGAATCATAGATACGATATATTACTGAGTATTGTTTGAGGCATTGGGGAAGGGCTTTAAGATTTTGGGGAGAGTGTTAATTAAAATTAATAGTTGGTAAGAAAACAGTTCAGATCTAGATCAATGTTCATTCCTGCTGGTTGGAGAGTATCGAGCTGGTATATCCACTTCGTTTCATTTTGTGAAATTTTAATTTTCTTATTTTCACCCCTCCAATGTCCCTTAATTTTGTCTATGCCATAGAAGACCATGCAGGAGGGGTCTTTCTTGTGATAATCCCTAAAATGTCTAGACACACTGTGTCAAATTAACAAGGGAAGCCATTCTTGATGTTATTGATATGTTCTCTTACTCTGACATGTAGTTCTCTAGTGGTTCTGCCTACATATTGTTTGTGGCAGGGACATTCTAGCACATATGTCACATGTGTGCTGTGGCAAGTGATTAATTCTCTGATGTTGTGCTCAGATCCGTTGGAGGTTGAGATAAATTTAGATGTTTTCTTATCAGTCTTTTTGCTGGTTCTGCAAGGAAGGCATTGGCCACATTTGAAAAAGCCTTTTAGGTTTTTAAAGATTTTGATTTGTTTAGGTGGGTCCAGTGCATTATGTACCAGTCTATTTCTTAGGTTAGCCACGCCCCCCTACAGTAAGAATCACTTCTTAGGGTACACTTAACCCCTACAGCGCCACCTAGTGGTTAACCCCTTCACTGCCAGTGTCATTTTCACAGTAACCAGTGAATTTTTATTGCACTGATCGCTGTGAAAATGACAATGGTCCCAAAAATGTGTCAAAAGTGTCCGATGTGTCCGCCATAATGTCGCAGTCATGAAAGAAAAATCGCTGATCACCGCCATAACTAGTAAAAAAAAATAATAATAAAAATGCCATAAAACTATCCCCTATTTTTTAAACGCTATAACTTTTGCGCAAACCATTCAATAAACGGCGATTGCAATTTTTTTAACAAAAATATGTAGAAGAATACGTATCGGACTAAACTGTGGAAAAAAACGTTTTTTTATATATTTTTGGGTGATATTTATTATAGCAAAAAGTAATTTTTTTTTTTCAAAATTGTCACTCTATTTTTGTTTATAGCGCAAAAAATAAAAACCACAGAGGTGATCAAATACCACCAAAAGAAAGCTCTATTTGTGGGGAAAAAAGGACACAATTTTGTTTGGGAGTCACGTCGCACGACCGCGCAATTGTCAGTTAAAGCGACACAGTGCCGAATCGCAAAAAGGGGCCTGGTCCTTTAGCTGCATATTGGTCCGGGGCTTAAGTGGTTAAAAAAGACAGTTTGGTTGTGAGTAGGCAGGTACATTTCAAAATTACAATGTCAAATTAACAAGGGAAACCAACACCAACCTCCTTGAGGTAAAAAAAATACAAGAAAATAATGTTGTTGTGGTAACTTGACAAAAAAAAAAATATGAAGATCACTAGAAAAAAAAAAAGGAGAAAAAAATTACTTTAAAAAATAATTCTAAACATTATGGAGATCTGGCTTTAAAAATAAAAAAAAATATTATTCATGAGATCACAAGAAAAAATAAAGAAATACGTTTGTCTGAACTTTGCTGCCAATGTAGCTGCCAAAGCGGCCTATTCCATCGGCTCCAGGTCATCAGTTACTCCTTCCCTAGCCCCACCATCATGCACGGAGGAGTCCCCCGAACGGTTCGACCACAGTGTTGGGTACATGCTGCAGGAGGATGCGCAGCGTTTTGAAGGCTCCGATGATGGTACCCAGCTTGAGGAAGGCAGTAACGTGAGCCCAGAAAGAGGGGGTGCCCAAGAAGGACAACAAACTGGCAGTCATGTTCCCCCAGCTGCAGCATACTGCCAGGTTTGCTCCAGTGACGAGGAGGGAGGGGATGATGAGGTCACTGACTCTACGTGGGTGCCTGATAGGAGAGAGGAGGAGGCAGAGGAGAGAGGAGGAGGCACATCTCCAACGAGGCAGGATGCCTTCCAGGGGCCAGCTTAAGGGCAGCCAACCGACTGCATCACATCACAGAGCTCCGCATGTGCAGGGCGCTGCTGACTCCGCGCTTTTTTCCAAAAGTTCTTTGGTGTGGGCCTTTTTTGAGATGTGTGCAGCAGATCGCACCATTGCTGTTTGCAAGATATGTCTGAAGCTTATCAAGCGTGGCCAAAACAGAAGCCGCTTGGACACCACATGCTTGACCAGACATATGTCGAACTCCCATGCAGTCCGTTGGCAAGCGTACATAAAAATCCCACACCGAAGAACAAGGCAAAACTCTCCTTGCTCCTCATCAGCTGGGATCTCCAACCCCACTATACCTTCAGTTCTCTCAGAAACCTGAGAGGAATGAAGGTATAGAATTAGGTGTGGCAAGTACTTGCGGGCAATCTGCTATCGCTACGTCCAATTGTAGCAGGCAAATTTCCATACCCCAGTTGCTAAACCAGCGAAAGAAATTTGGTCCCAGCCATCCACATGCCCAGCGGCTGAATGCTAGCTTGGCTAAATTACTAGCACTCCAACTGTTACCTTTTCAGTTGGTAGACTCTGTGCTCTTTCGTGAATTTGTGGAATGTGCGGTACCTCAGTGGCAGGTTCCCAAACGCCACTTTTTTTCACGCTGACCAGCAGGCATGGACAGGGACGTTACCTATCTTTCACGGCGCACTGGGTGACTCTGCTGGCAGCTGGGAAGGATGCAGGACAGGGTGCAGTATTGTTGGAGCTTGTTCCGCTACCACGCCACCAAAATGCTACTAGTGGTGATTCTGACACACCTCTCTCCTCCACCCCCTCCTCTTCTTCTTCCTCCATGGCCTCTTCCTCTATAGATTTGTCCTCAGAACCAGCGGTGCTCCCTAGGCGTTCAAGGGGCTACGCAAGCACTTAGGCAAAAAGATGCCATGCGGTGCTTGAGCTGGTGTGCTTAGGGGACAGGAACCACACTGGGGCAGAGATTCTGTCAGCTTTGCAGGGGCAGGCTCAGAGGTGGTTGACGCCAAGCCAGCTTCAGCCAGGAATGGTGGTTTTACGACAATGGCACCAAACTCCTCTCCGCCCTCTGACAGGGACACTTGACCCATGTGCCCTGTTTGGCTCACGTCCTTAATTTGGTGGCGCAGCGGTTCTTTTGCAGGTACCCAAGCTTACAGGATCTCCTGAGGCAGGCCAGGAAAGTCTGTGTGCATTTCTGCCGGTCATATAATGCCAGTGCTCGGCTGGCTGTCCTCCGAAAGGAATACAACCTGCCCAAGAACCGCCTAATCTGTGACATGCACACCAGGTGGAACTTAACGTTGGCCATGCTGAAGCGGCTGCACACGCAGCAGAGGGCCATCAATTAGTACCTGTGCGACTATGGCACCAGGACAGGGTCAGGGGAGCTTGTCTTTTTTTTGCCACGCCAGTGGCTCATGATCAACAATGCATGCACTGTCCTGTCACCATTTGAGGAGGCCATGAGGATGGTGAGCAGTGACAGTGCATGCATCAGTGATACTGTCCCTCTCGTCTACCTGTTGAAGCACATGCTGAGTGGAATAATGGACAGGGCACTTGAGGCAGAACAGAGGGAGGAAGAGGAGGACTTCCTTACCTCTCAAGGACCCCTTTATCCAGACAGTGTTCCTGTGGGCCCGCCGATCACACAGGAAGAGGAGGAGGAGGATTGTGTCAGCATGGAGGTGGAGCCTAGCACTCAGCATCAGCAGCAGTCTTCAAGGGATCGTTTACAGTCCCCAGAAACCCATGGACTTGTACGTGGCTTGGAAGAAGTGGCTGCCGATCATGTCGTCCTTAGTGACCTAGAGGACACCGGACTGAATGTCTCAGCAAACCTACGCTGCATGGCCTCCTTGATCCTGCAAAAGGACCCTCGGATTTGTGGTATCAAGGAGAGGGATCATTACTGGCTGGCAACCCTCCTTGATACACGTTACAAGGGTAAGGTTTCGGAACTTATCCAGCCGTCGCAGAGGGAGCAGAGGATGAAACATCTTCGGGAGGCCTTGCAGAAAGGTTTGTGCAATGCGTTTCCAGAGCATGGGAGGTTACAAATTCCTGGTCCTGGACAACGTGTTGCTGAGGCTTCGGCCAGTCACAGAAGGAGCGGTGGAGAAGGTGGCCGTCTGACCGATGCGTTCAGACAATTTTTTAGTCCGCAGCCCGAAGGTCTGATCGGTTTCCGGCAACCATCACCAGTGTCTGATTTACATGGTGCAGGAATACCTAGGGGCAAGATCAGACTTGGAGACCTTTCAACCGAAAATCCTCTGGGTTACTGGGTCTTGAGAATGGATCACTGGCCAGAGCTTGGACAGTATGCAATTGAGCTACTGGCCTGTCCTGCATCCAGCGTTCTTTCGGAACGCACATTCAGTGCTGCTGGAGGCTTTGTAACCGATCACAGAGTGCGCCTGTCCACCGACTCGGTTGATCGCCTCAGCTTCATAAAAATTAATCAGTCTTGGATCACCAACTACCAAGCACCTGATGCTGATGTAACCGAATAATTTTTTATGAATGCGAGATCCCTTCAAAACTGCCTATGATGATGCTGAGTGACTATACTGTTATGCTGAATGACTATCCTATTCCTCCTCAATGTTCATGTTGATAGCTTCTAAGAACATTTTTGGTTCTGGGCTCCTCCACCAGTGGCTAAGGCTCAATTTTTCTGCCCCCATTTAACAGGGGCATGTAATTACAATTTTTGCTGTAATATTTTGCAGAAGGGCTTGTGCCTGCGCTCAACTAGAGTATCTGTGAGGGGTTGCAGTGTTGTGGCACCACCACTGCCTAAGGCCCAATTTTACTGCCCCTGTTTAAAGCGGTTGTATACCCGCTGACCCTTTTCTTTTTTACTATACCTGTAAGGCAAAAGGCATAATGAGCTAGTATGCACCGCATACTAGCTCATTATTAAATACTTACCTTAGAACGAGGCGTCGGTATCTCACCCGGTCCATGCCGAGGCAGCTGACATTTAGACTCGGCGTGTCTTCCGGGTATCGCGGCTCCAGCGCTGTGAGTGGCTGGAGCCGCGATGTCATCACTCCGCAGCTGAGAATTCCCAATGCGCATGCGCCGCTGAAGTCAGCGGTGCATTGCAAGGGGAATATCTCCTAAACAGTACAGGTTTAGGAGATATTCTTTTTACCTACAGGTAAGCCTTATTATAGGCTTACCTAAAGGTAAATGTTAAAAAAAAGACTATACAACCACTTTAACATTTAACAGGGGCGTGTAATTACAATTTTCGATCTAATATTTCACAGCAGGGCCCGTTCCACTGCCCACCAAGAGTAACTTGAGGGCTTACAGTGTTGTGGCAACACCACCACACCACTAACAAAGGCCCAATTTTTCTGACCCTGTTCAACAAGGGCACGTAATTACAATTCTTGATATAATATTTCCCAGTAGGGCCCGTTCCAGCGCCCACCAAGAGTAACTGTGAGGGCTTACAGTGTTCTGGTACCACAAACACCTAAGGCCCAAATTTCTGCAGCGTATATAGGACAGGCCCCTACTTTCAAACATCCAACTTACAAACAACTCATACTTACAAACGGAGGGAGACAACAGGAAGTCAGAGGAAATCTACCCCTAGGAAGTGAAATTCTCTCCTGTAAGAGTTAATATGGGAAAAAGGTGTTTCCTCTCCACTGATGCTTTGTCACCAATCCTTGTTTCCCTAAAGAAAACAAATTTTCAAAATCCAATTGTCATTGGGACAGAAAGTGAGGTGAAATCTTCTGAACAGGTGCACAGACAGCAAAACAAATGTTACAGGGGTGATAACCCTTCCCTAGATTTTTTGGCTGGAGCTACACTTACAAAATGTACCTGTTCCAAATTACAAACAGATTCTACTTAAGAACAAACTTACAGTTCCTGTCTTGTTTGGACCACTGTGTATATTGCTGTTCAGAGTATATAGGGCCTGGGGGCCCCACGCCCTTTCTTTTTTTAATTTGGGTGCGGCGTTCCCCTTAATATCCATACAAGACCCAAAGGGCCTGGTAATATGCTGGGGGGGGGGGGTACCCATGCCGTTTTTCTCAATGATTTTCATCCATATTGCCGGGACCCGACATTACATTAAAGCCGCAAGCAGTTTTAAATAACTTTTATTCCTTTAGAAATGTCATTTTGTGCAGGGACTGTTCTAAACACGGGAAACACGTGCCACTTTACAGGTATACTATAGACACCCCCCAGGTACGATATTTAACCACTTGACAACTGGGCACTTAAACCCCCTTCCTAACCAGGCGAATTTTCAGCTTTCGGTGCTCTCACATTTTGAATGACAATTACTCAGTCATACAACACTGTACCCATATGAAATTTTTGTCCTTTTTTTCACACAAATAGAGCTTTCTTTTGGTGGTATTTAATCACTGTTGGGTTTTTTATTTTTTGCGCTATAAGAGAAAAAAGACTGAAAATTTTGTAAAAAAATGAATTTTTCTTTGTTTCCGTTATAAAATTTTGCAAATTAGTATTTTTTCTTCATACATTTTGGCCAAAATTTATACTGCTACATATCTTTGGTAAAAATAAGTACAAATTGGTGGATATTTTTTGGTCTTTGTGAAAGTTATAGAGTCCACAAGCTATGGTGCCAATATCTGAAAATTGATCACACCTGAAGTACTGACGGCCTATCTCAATTCTTGAGACCCTAACATGCCAGAAAAGTACAAATACCCCCCAAATGACCCCTTTTTGGAAAGAAGACATTCCAAGGTATTTAGAAAGAGTCATTGTGAGTTTTTTGAAGTTGTCATTTTTTCCCACAATTCTTTGCAAAAATCAAGATTTTTTTTTCTTTTTTTTTTTTTCCACAAAATTGTCATATTAGCAGGTTATTTCTCACACACAGCATATGCATACCACAAATTACACCCCAAAACACATTCTGCTATTCCTCCCGAGTATGGCGATACCACATGTGTGAGACTTTTACACAGCGTGGCCACATACAGAGGCCCAACATGCAGGGAGCACCTTCAGGCGTTCTGGAGCACCCAGGCCAATTCTGACATTTCTCTCCTACATGTAAAAATCATCATTTATTTGCTATAAAATTACATAGAACCCCAAAACATTATATATGTTTTTTTAGCAAAGACCTTAAAGAATATAATGGTGGTCATTGCAACTTTTTATCTTGCACGGTATTTGCGCAGAAATTTTTCTAACGCGTTTTTTACGGAAAAAAACTGTTTTGTGCCTAAAAGAAAAAAAAAACAGTAAAGTTAGCCCAGTGTTTTTGCATAATGTGAAAGATGAAGTTACGCCGAGTAAATAGATACCTAACATGTCACCCTTCAAAATTGCACACGCTCGTGGAATGGCGCCAAACTTCGCTACTTAAAAATCCCCATAGGCAATGCTTTAAATATTTTTACTGGTTATATGTTTTGAGTTACAGAGGAGGTCTAGGGCCAAAATTATTGCTCTCGCTCTAACGTTCGCAACGATACCTCACATGTGTGGCTTGAACACCGTTTTCATATGTGGGCGGGGCTTACGTATGCGTTCACTTCTGCATGCGAGCTCGCGGGGGCAGGGGCGCTTTAAAAAATATATATATATTTTATTGTTCATTTTACTTTATTTATTTTAGTTTGACATGTTTTTCCGCCCCAAATTTTTTTTTTTAGCACTTTTATTCCTATTACAAGGAATGTAAACATCCCTTGTAATAGGAATATGGCATGACAGGTCCTCTTTACAGTGAGATATGGGGGGGGGGGGGTGTCAATAAGACCCCACATCTCACCTCTAGGCTGGGAAGCCTAAAAAAAAAACAAAAAAAAAAACAATCTTGGCTTTGATCGTAGCGGTGAGTCGGTAGAAGCACCGGAGGGCAGCGGGGGGGGGGGGCATCCCCTCTCACCTTCCGTAAGAGCGATCAAGCGGTGGAACAGCCGCTATGATTGTTCTTATGGTGTAGGGAATCGCCAGCTGAAAAAGCGAATATCTGAATGATGCCTGTAGCTGCTCCCATCATTCAGATATCTCCGCACAAAGTCAAGGACGTCATATGACGGCCGGCGGGCGGGCGGGAAGTGGTTATTGCAGAGTATTGCCGGGTATTGAGGAGTATTGCCGGGTATTGTGGAGTATTGCCGGGTATTGCCGGGTATTGTGGAGTATTGCCGGGTATTGTGGAGTATTGCTGGGTATTGTGGAGTATTGCCGGGTATTGTGGAGTATTGCTGGGTATTGTGGAGTATTGCTGGGTATTGTGGAGTATTGCCGGGTATTGTGGAGTATTGCTGGGTATTGTGGAGTATTGCGGAGTATGGCAGGGTATGGGCAGGGTATTGCACAGTATGGGCAGGGTATTGCACAGGGTATTGCAGAGTATGGGCAGGGTATTGCACAGGGTGTATTGCAGAGTATTGGCAGGGTGTATTGCAGAGTATTGCACAGGGTATTGCAGAGTATTGGCAGGGTGTATTGCAGAGTATTGCACAGGGTATTGCAGAGTATTGGCAGGGTGTATTGCAGAGTATTGCACAGGGTATTGCAGAGTATTGGCAGGGTGTATTGCAGAGTATTGCACAGGGTATTGCAGAGTATTGCACAGGGTATTGCAGAGTATTGCACAGGGTGTATTGCAGAGTATTGCACAGGGTGTATTGCAGAGTATTGCACAGGGTGTATTGCAGAGTATTGGCAGAGTATTGCACAGGGATGGCTGAGCAGGGATGGATGGATTGCTGGATCTGTGACTGCAATTGTCACAGATCCAGCCCACAGCTGACATGGGGGAGGGAGCGGACATGATCCGCTCCCTCCCCTCTCCTCTCACACTGTACCGATCGGTACAGAGAGGGGAGGGAGGAATCGGCGTCATCAAATGACGCCGGTCTGTTTACAAGTGATCGCTCCGTCATTTGACGGAGCGATCACGTGGTAAACGGCCGCGATTAGCGGCCATCTACCGTGATCCGTGATGCGCCGGGTCTTCCGGACCCGGCGGTCACGGACATATCCTGGAGCGCGCCCCTGGGGGCGCGCGGGAGCAAGATTCTGTGAGGACGTCCCTGGGACGTCCACTCAGGATAACTCGACCGCGCTGTGGACGTCTTTTGTACATGGCGCGGTCGGGAAGTGGTTAAAGGAATAGTTCACTTTTATTTTTTCACTTTAAGCATCATTAAAATCACTGCTCCCGAAAAATTGTCCGTTTTTAAAACTTGTTTTGCATTGATACATGTCCCCTGGGGCAGGACCCGGGTCTCCAAACCCTTTTTAGGACAATAACTTGCATATTAGCCTTTAAAATTTGCACTTTTGATTTCTCACGTTCGAGTCCCATGGACTTTAACGGTGTTCGAATGTTCGTGCAAACTTTCGGTCCGCGAACCGGGGGTGTTCGGCTCATTCCTAGTCATAGGCAACAAATGGAAAAAACACCTGCCAATAGTGCAGTACCTGGATTAAGCTCAACAAATTGCACAGAACCCACTTCATAGAATGCACTTACATTTATTTGATAAAAAAACAAGTATTTAATCAAATCCAGCATCTCACGTAATCCAGTGAAAACTCAACCTCTACGCATTACACCACCAATGCACGTGGCTTCATTTGGAGAGCTAAATAAAAAACGGACAGCAGTGGCGGCTGGTGATATATTTTTTAGGAGGTAGGCCGGCAAACAATCCACCCAACGACACTCGTCAGTCAGTGAACAGTCCTGCACTTACCCCATCTAGGTTGCAGGCTTCACCTTGCGCCTCCTCCTCCTCAGCTTCACGGTGGCTTCCCCTTCATCTCCTCCCTCCTCCTCCTCGGTGGCCAGTAGGATCGCTTCTCCTCTCGGCCAATCAGGTGACGGATCTCAGGACCCACTTCCTGATTGGCCAGGAGGAGAATCGGGATAACAAGGGAATATTAATTTGCTATTGTCACACAACAGGGTGGGCTCAGGGGTGCAGTGCTCTGCCCCCAGAGCCCACTCCTTTTTGAAGCCAATTAGAGCCTCAGGCTCTAATCATGCACGTCTAAAAAAAAAAAAAAGAATCCATGCCCTGTAAGGAGATTAGGCGCATGGATTTAGGGGGGGGGGCCCGTATGGGCTGCCAATGGTGTTCAGGTTCCTTTTAAGAACGATGGAATTCCCTCTCCAAGATGGCTCCACACAGCTCACACATAGGTCAAAGGCAACAAACGGAAGAAAACGGCCTCCAAAAGTGCAATACCTGTATTAAGCTCAACAAACCACACAGAACCCACTTCAAAAAATGCACTCACATTTATTAGGTAAAAAACAAGCATGTAATAAAATCCAGCATCTCACGTAATCCAGTGAAAACTCCCACCGCCAGGCTCAACCTCTACGCGTTACGCCACCAATACACGTGGCTTCTTCTGGAGGGCTAAATAAAAAACAGACAGGTGTTCCAATTCCTCTTCACTATCCAATATATAAAAAAAGAAAAAAAAAAGATCCTGTAGAGAATATATGAGCCAAAAATCTGAATTGAATTAACAGAGAGTGTGACCTTCCTCCCAAGCTGTGTCTGCAACCTACACCTTTTTCAAACCAACATACATCTAGTTATAAGGTTAAAATAGCTAGAAGACTGCAATTAGAATCATTTTCTGGTGTTTGCAATTCTTACACGAGAGGTTCATCCTTTTTGGCTCCGTCGCCGTTATTTTTTTGATGCAGGCATAGGCAAAACCATCCTTGGCAATCCTACTAATACAGACCTTCATTATTTCAGGCTGTCACCAAGCCAACTGATCTCATCTTTGATTTTAAAAATTATATACATAGGATCCGCAGGACACAATATTAATAGCTTGTTACACCAGCAGATAAACAAGGACCAGAGACACAAACAAAGAAGCAGATGCATCCTCTTAGCGGCATACTGTTCCCTTCCCTCGCTCGTAATTATTAGGCTGTCCGAATTTTTTTCCAGTGATCTTAGGTTTCTTTTAACTCTCATCAGAAAATTAGGATCCTGCAGATTTCGGAGCAATGAACATTTGCTGTCTTTTCCTTATGGCCAAGAAAAAAAAAATACATATCAAAGAGATGCAAACATGGTATAAGTAATGTGAAAAAAAAAAAAAAAAGAAAACACTTTGCAAACAGCCACTTCAATGAGTTTTAATGTGATTTACAAGTCAAAGGAGTTAATAAACATTTCATAGCGGGAAGGAAGGGTAATGGGTGATATAATCTAATCTTAAAGCAGGCCTTTCCTACAAAAAACACATTGGGGTTGATTTAGTAAATTCCAAAAAGAAGCCTCGCCACAGGGTGGTGCTGTGGATGTGAAACAGTGGTCAACAGTGCCACGTCCTTATATAAATATAGTGGAATGAGTGAACTCTAGATAGACTTTTTAGGCACCACAATATACACAATATTAAAATATAATAATTTATTGATACAAAGTTAAAAAACCAACAGCCCACAGTGCAATTCAAATTGCTAGCAAAATACGCTAGACGGACTACCACATAAGAACATCCCCACCGCTATTCATAGGCCATAATGTGACTCGACTTATAACCATACTTAGAGGCCTGGTGTGGGTTGATGTCACAGGTAAAAGAGCATGAAGGATCAATGCTCTACTTGTTTCGCGCTGACACGCTTCTTCAGGAGCTTCAGGTAGGTACTATAGATAGTAGTTTCGGATTCCGTGGAGCACTACAATGCTGAAGGAGCCAGAGGATATAGCATCCACAGCCACAATAAGCAATAAGTATCGAATATAGTTGATAGCAGGACAAAAGGGGATTGCCAGGAAAAAGGCTATACTGTCTGTAGGACAGCAATAGGCTTAGTAGATGAGCTACACATGAACCTTTCCTCCACTCTCCCGGGCAGCATAAATGTTGCAAGGCTCCAGAGCTTAGTAAATGAGCAGAAGCACTGCTGACTTCTTTTGTCCAATCATGTGCGAGCAAAAATGCATTTTTTTTCTTGTATGTGATTGGGTATTCTTTCTATATTAAATGTAGCACACCCCCTTAGGAGCCGCAGTGAAACAGGGATCCCCCACAGCCAGGCACTCCGAATTTCCACAGGCACTCCAGAGTCAGAGAATAGCCTGTGTCTTTGTTGTTTTTTTTGCTTATTGAGGGTAATAACTTGGATAGGGATCAGTGTCGGCCGCTCCATTAGGGGCGCATGGGCGCCACCCCCCTAATCCATACGCCCGGCCCCAAATCTACATGCAGGGAGCTGGACACATAGATTTCAATGTTTTTTTGTTTGTTTTTTTTAGCCACATGATTAGAGTCTGAGGCTCTAATTTTCTTTAAAAAAGGGTGGGCTCAGGGCGCAAAACACTGCGCCCTGAGCCCACCCAGTTATGTGACATTAGCGAATTAACATTCGCTAATATCTTCCTGCTTCTCCTCACGGCCAATCAAGAAGCAAGTCCTGAGACCGGATTGGCCAGGGAGTCTTAGAACTCCCGGCCAATTGGGTTTCAGGACCCACTTCCTGTTCGGCTGGGAGGAGAAGCAACGACGCCCGGCTCTTCCCTCAGCAAGCTGAAACGAGGAGCAGCATCGGCCTTCTAAGGTAAGGTCACTGATCGCCATCATCCGTCTCCCGCGCGGGGGGTGTGTGGACACTGATTGCTGCTGTCCGTCTCCCATGAGGGGGGGCACTTATACTGATCGCCGCCATCCATCTTCCAGGGGGGGGGCACTAGTGCGAGTGAAGGGGGCAAGTTTGCTTGCCACCCCCCTCAATTTATTGAGCATCAGTCGGAACTGATAGAGATGGGAAATTATGGGATGCCCACTTCACTTCAAAACAAACTTCAGGGACAACTCTTCCTATATATGAGAAAATGGGGGAAGTCCGACTTACTGGTAGAGACACCCAAAGAAAATGCACCTCATCCCATAGAGTATTTAGACATGGTAGCAAAGGAGAAAAGAGGGATTTTTGCGGTGCTGTAGTAGTAAGAAATTCAAATATACATGAGAATAAAAAGTAGTAAATATTTTAATTGAATACACTTTAAAAAGCATAGTTAACACCACACACAGGTGGTTACTGGTGAAAAACAATAAACACACAGCTGGATGGTCAAAATAGGGGGAGTAAAGCTGGTTTAACACAGTACAAAATCATTTGTGGCGTCCCGACATGTTTCGCAATTCTAGCTTCATCGGTGGATGTACAGGTATAAAGAGAGACTTGTACAATACTAGCCAGGAACACCCCCAGGATAAGACCGCAGTCCAGCATAGAACACCCTGGAGCCCACTAAGGGGAGCTAAATGGCAGCCACAAGGAGCATAACCAAGGTCGGTTAAAATCAAAACGAAAAAACGCATAGGATGAAGGGTGACCAAATTGCAGTCATGCAAAAGTTATGCTGGTTGGTTGCAGCATATGACAGAACAGCCCTTCGTTTGGTTGCTGCAACCAACGAACATAACTTTTGCATGACTGCAATTTGGTCACCCTTCATCCTATGCGTTTTTTCGTTTTGATTTTATCCGACCTTGGTTATGCTCCTTGTGGCTTCCATTTAGCTCCCCTTAGTGGGCTCCAGGGTGTTCTATGCTGGACTGTGGTCTTATCCTGGGGGTGTTCCTGGCTAGTATTGTACAAGTCTCTCTTTATACCTGTACGTCCCCCCCGATGAAGCTAGAATTGCGAAACATGTCGGGATGCCACAAATGATTTTGTACTGTGTTAAACCAGCTTTACTCCCCCTATTTTGATCATCCAGCTGTGTGTTTATTGTTTTTCACCAGTAACCACCTGTGTGTGGTGTTACCTATGCTTTTTAAAGTGTATTCAATTAAAATATTTACTACTTTTTATTCTCATGTATATTTGAATTTCTTACTACTACAGCACCGCGAAAATCCCTCTCCTCTCCTTTGCTACCATGTCTTCCTATATATAGTCTCTATATACAGTTCCCATTCTTCCTCCAGCACTCACTTCCTTGCAGAACTCACTTGGAACACTGTAAATTACCCAACAGTCGCAGTCAGATGAAGCAATAGCCAATTACAGGCAGGAACCCGAGGCCCTTGGTTGTATAGCAAAAGTTCAGCGTCCAGCTTGTATCTCCCATGTCGCTACTGATCCCTGCACCACCTTTTCAGGCACTGCCAACCTACCTGGCTGCAGCTGCCTCTTTCACTAGCCATCCAAGCTATCTTCTCAACACCGTCCCCCAGACTGGCACTTATCAGCCCACCTGGCTGACTCTCAGGAGATCTCCCAGACGTGCTGACCTGCTCCCACTGTCCTCTTTCCTTTCCCCTGTGCCTCAGAGTCACTTTACCAGCTATATGTAAGGGTTTAAAACCACTTTAACATTGTGCAGCACCCTCCTATTTAGGTGCTAGGTAAATTCAGTTATTTTTTTGCTCCTCTGTAATCAGTGGATCTGCTGTTGATTGCTGTTGGCTGATCAGGGTTCCGCAGGGTGCACACTTGACTGCTTCTTCCTGTTTTCTTGAAAGATCTAGAACATAAAAGTGGGCAGTTTGAATATTTATGAATTTCCAACCAATCCCTTAGGGGGCGTGCTCAGAAGGTTGCCGGAGAGAGAACATAAATAGTCTGGGGCGGCATCAGTCGAGGTCTTTGTCCAGTAGGAGAAGCACCCAGCCTCGAGGGCTAACGCCTTCTCAGGCAACCCTGCACCTTTACCAGGAGCCCAGCAAGACTGTCAGCTATCCTGAGGCTGGGGTCCTACCCTTCAGAGAGACTTCAAGCTAGAGTAGAGAAGGGTTTTTTTCACATAGGATCTAGTCTGGCAAGTCCACTAAGCAGCTGTCTACCTGACTGAGAGAGGCACTCAAGGACTTGTGAGTACAGACCTAAGAGCAGGATCTGGGTGAATGCTGTTTGCTAACCCCCTGTTACACTGAGACAGAGTTTCACCCAGCCTGGAATTTTGCTTTGGCGCCCCAGTGCTGTCCATTCCCAAGAGCTGTTGCTAAGGGACTTTTCAAGAAGAAGTAGCTGCTAAGACAGGGCGTCCTTCTACTACTGTTCATCATTGAGGAGTATCCCACAGCTCCTTATGTCCTATCCAAGTTACATTGCAATAAACTCAGAAATAGAAACCCCCTAGACTACTGAGCCAAAAGTGTGAATGCCACTGTGTGCCTGGCTGCTTATACATTGTTGGAAAAGTGAACCTGAGATCAGATAGCGGGACCAGCCAGAGCTTCTGCGCTACACTGTATCAATCATTCCAATAATTACATGTTCACAATTATCAATGCCCAATGATATACTCAGTACTTTGCAAATAAAAAAAAACTGACTTTTATTTCAGTAATTTTTCAAGTCAAACAACTAATGTCTTACATAACACCATAGTGGCTATATTTTTTTGTTCCTGTCTTTTTGAAGTCAAACTAAAGTTTGTTTGATTTCTTCCAGCAACATAGTTTTATTATCTGTTGATCCCGACAGTAGATCCATTCCTCTGAAATGGATTGGTTCAAATTTTGAGGACCACTAGAATCAAAGTGGCATTAAACCCAAAAGCAAATATACACTATATTATCAAAAGTATTGGGACACCTGCCTTTACACACACATGAAATTTAATGGCATCCCAGTCTTAGTCCATATGGTTCAATATTGAGTTGGCCCACCCTTTGCAGATATAACAGCTTCAACTCCCCTGGGAAGGCTGTCCAAAAGGTTTAGGAGTGTGTCTATGGGAATGTTTGACCATTCTTCCAGAAGAGCATTCGTGAGATCAGGCACTGATGTTGGATGAGAAGTCTCCGCTCTAATTCATCCCAAAGGTGTTCTATCAGGTTGAGGTTATGACTCTGTGCAGGCCAGTCAAGTTCCTCCACCCCAAACTCGCTCAACCATGTCTTTATGGACCTTGCTTTGTGCACTGGTGTGCAGTCATGTTGGAACAGGAAGGGGCCATCCTCAAACTGTTCCCACAAAGTTGGGAGCATGAAATTGTCCAAAATGTCTTGGCATGCTGACGCCTTAAGAGTTCCCTTCACTGGAACTAAGGGGCCAAGCCCAACCCCTGAAAAACAACCCCACACCATAATCCTCCCTCCACCAAATGATTTGGACCAGTGCACAAAGCAAGGTCCATAAAGACATAGATGAGTGAGTTTGGGGTGAAGGAACTTGACCTTTGGGATGAATTAGAGCGGAGACTGCGAGCCAGGCCTTCTCATTCAAGTGCCTGACCTAATAAATGCTCTTCTGGAAGAATGGTCAAACATTCCCATAGACACACTCCTAAACCTTGTGGACGGCCTTCCCAGAAGAGTTGAAGCTGTTATAGCTGCAAAGGGTGGGCCAACGCAATATTGAATCCTATGGACTAAGACTGGGATGCCATTAAAGTTCATGTATGTGTGTGTAAAGGCAGGCGTCCCAATACTTTTGACAACATAGTGTATATTATATTGCAGCTTAACAATTCTTTGATGTGATGGCTGCATTTGTTTTCTTTTTAAGCTTTCTTTCCTTTATTTTCCCTGGGTGGTCCAGCCAGTAAGTCTGTTGTTTTTCTGAGTTTTGGTTGAGTGATGAGACTAACCATTTACCACTAATGAGGGGGTGCTTACAATGATCAGCTTTTATGTATTTACATAAATCCTTTATCCCCCAAAAAAAAAAACTGTTGCTGTAACTGCTTATAAGTATTAGGTAGAGTTTGGCTTCAATTTGTTAGTGTATCTCAGTCTACTAGTTCATCTAACACTCCTCTCCCCCAGAATGGGGGCACTCAAATACAGAAGGTGTGTTACTTGCCAGCGCACCAGGTGAAAACAGCCTGAAAAAAAGAAAACAAATGCAGCCACCACATCTAATGATTGCTAAACTGCAATATATTACATGTTTGGTTTTGGGCTTAATACCACTTTAATGGTCAATATGACATTCATCAATCCTCACTGTGTAGTATGTTGCCTTCCTCCACCATACCTCTGTCTGGGATCTCAGTAGGGCTTTAATGTAAAGAGCCAAGGGTCTTCCAAAGTGTAAAACTACAAACCAACAGCCAATCAAACTAGAAGGCCTTGTACACACTACCGGTTTTCTCTGCAAGAAACCATCAGGAAAACTGCTGGCAGAGCTTTTTGCCAAGAAAACCGGTCGTGTGTATGTTTTCTCATCGAGAAAACTGCCGGGAATCTCGACGAGAAAAATAGAGAACCTGTTAGCCCTGTACACACGACCGAGAATCCCGTCGTAAAAAAAAAACTTTGGTTTTCTCGACGAGATCCTTGTCAAGCTTGACGGGATTCTTGTCAAGCTTTCCTTGCATACACACTGTCAATTGAAAATCTTGTCGTTGTAAAGCACGGTGACGTACAACGCGTACGACGGCAGTATAAAGGGGAAGTTCGATTTCAATGGCCCCACCCCTTGGGCTGCTTTTGCTGATCTTGTGTTACCGCGTGTTAGTAAAAGTTTGGTGAGAGATGATTCGCACTTTTCAGTCTTCGTGCTTTCAGTTCGTTACAGCGTGACAAATGTGCTATCTCTCCATTACGAACGCTAGTTTTACCAGAAGGAGCGCTCCCGTCTTATACTTGATTCTGAGCATGCGCGGTTTGTTAAGACTCGGAAAAGCATACACACGACCGGTTTTCTCATCGGGAAACAGGCCGACGAGAATCCCGACGAGAATCCAGGACGAGAAAATAGAGAGCAGGTTCTCTATTTTTCTCGTCGAGATTCCCGGCAGTTTTCACAACGAGAAACCATACACACGAACGGTTTTCTTGCCCAAAAAATCTGCCAGCAGTTTTCTTGTCGTTTCTTGCAGAGAAAACCGGTCGTGTGTACGAAGCCACTCTCTATTTTCTCGTCGGGATTCTCGTCGGCCTGTTTCCCGACGAGAAAACTGTGTGTGTGTGTGTGTGTGTGTGTGTGTGTGCGTGTATGCGGCTACAAGCTTACCTGTCCTCTGGTAAGCCCGCGCATGCTCGATGAGACTTCGACGCATGCGCGGTAGCTTTCAAGGGTAGTGTAGGGTGAAGCAAGATGGCGGCGACGGCATCGAATGTGACGAGCGCATGCTCGTCGTAGTCGATGACGTCACCGCGTTCTTGCCATTCAAAAGAACGGCGGTTCTTTTGAATGGCCATCTGTATGCACGGCTTGGCAAGAAAAGCTTGCCAGGAATCTCGTCAGGAAAAACAAAGTTTTTTTCCTGACGGGATTCTCGGCTGTTCGTACTAGGCTTAAGAATCACATTCACAGTGAAGAGTTTTATAATAGCACCACAATAATGCTGTTAAGGAAAGCAAATGTACTCTAGTCTATAGGTGTCAACCATGCAGCATGCAAAATAAAGTGCCCATATGTGGTCCAAAAATAAATTCATCCAGTGATGACCATTACATTTGTCCTCAACCCAAAGTTAATGGACCAGATATATTAGACCACTTGGGTTAATGGTCAATTAGTGCTTGATGGAATTAGCTCACAGCTTTCCTCTCTGATGGACCTTCTCTCACCACTTATTCTCCATTTGGAATTCCTCTCAAGTTAACATAAGTTTACATATACAGTACACATAGAAAAGACAGAGCCATGACTTTATCTACTCTACTGAAAGCTTAAAAAAAAAAAAAAAAAAGTTTTTCATATAGATTGGCTGTAAAGTGTAATTGTCACGTATCTGGTTGAGGTCAAGCTGACGGGAGGGCTTTCCCTTACACCTCCTGTCCTGTTTATCCTGAATAGAGAAGGGGTTGGACGTGTTCGAAAATCCCACCAGGAAGCCGATACAGCACACTGCTAATCAAAGGCAGTGAGACATTTCCTGATCCGCAGCTGCACAGATCAGGAAATGTCTCAGTGTCTGATTAGCAGTGTGCAGTGTCGGCTTCTTGGTGGGATTGGGCACGTGGGGCTTTCAAACACACCCAAGCCCATCTCTATTCAGGAAATACGTGCCCGAGCCCATCTCTACTCCTGAAGGCGGGGACAGGATATAACAGAGCATGGAGTGGCATGGGTGCTCGCTTTGAGATCCTGGATGAAAGGTACTTGCAGCAGGTGCCAAGCAGCAGGCAGACTCATGGACAGGCAGATGCAGATACACGCCAACAGGTGCAGGGCAGCAGGAAGACTAGTGGACTGGCAGGTGCAGGTACACAGCAACAGGTGCAGAACATCAGGCAGCAACCAAGCTGGAGAGCAGGCAGATGTAGGGTCTCAGGTTATTAAGCAGACAGAAGTCGGTTAGGGGCAAGAAGCAGAGATACAGAATAAGGTCCATAGAAGACTCAGGGTTAAGCCAGGATTAGGCAGGCAGAAAAGGCACTGGAATGGTAGGCAAAAGGCAGAGTCAGGTCACAATCCGGGTCAGCAATAGGGTATCAGGAACGAGCAGAGTCAAACAGGTCGGGTATACACAGCAACATACACAGGATCAGATCACAGACGGTAGAAGCTGACGACCACTCAACAATCTTTTGGTTTATGGAGCCACTTTAAATAGGCAAGAGAGCACCAAGTATTCACGCATGCTCACACTAATGCGCATGCACAGGTGTGCGGATACGTGAGCAAGTCAGGGCACATCTAGTTGTCACTTGAGAATTAATTTAAGCATGTGCTCGAGTTAGGGAACCTCTAGTTGTCACTTGAGAATTTCTATTAGCAAGTGTATATCTTCGTGCACAAGTGAAACTGTGCATATGATTTCCCTGAGAGTCATTCAACTTTTGTTGACAGAAAAAAAAAAAAACTCTGACTAATCTATGCCGACTGCAGGGTCTCTAACAAACTTTGGATTTTGGAAGAAATAGCTGTTTGTCTCACTTTGTCCTCTCTATCATTTATCCTGCACATCTATATTGTTTGAAGGTAGATCAGGGTCCTTCAAGTCGGGATATATGCTGCTTTCGGATTGATGTTATTGTCTGTAGTAGGCGTTTTTGGATTTGGAAAGAGCTTGGAGTAGAATGCCCCCCTTACTGAGCACAAGTGCTTCTGCAAATAGGCAACCTCTATCTCCTGAGGCCCTGGTTCAATGACGGATCTTTGGTTTTGTGGCGTCTCTCTCCTCACATCTCTACCTCTATGGCAGTGACACTAATGGAACCAAGAAATGGACTATAGACGGCACACAGGTAGGTATTGTAAAAAAATCTAGTGGTTTTTTATTTGTAGAAAAAAATATCTTCATAAAAGTACATTAATACATTTTAGAAAAAAATGACATTTATAATAAGCATTGGTATAGGATCCAGAATAAAGTTCTAATCACACTTCCCAGGAGTTACAATAACATGTAAAACTCAGATAAAACAATGCATATCCAACAAACACAAAACCGGGTTGAACGATGTGGAGTGGATGGCCTTATTCATAGATCCAGTTAATTCAAAGATGTAAATCTTGCTTTGCTCTACTAGTTTCGCGTTTGGAGACGCTTCATCAGGAGCATAGTAGTCTGTCAGACATATACATAAAAAGTATATTTGGCAATTAACATAATTTTAATACATATATATATATATATATATATATATATATATACACACACACACACACAATTAAAAAATAAAAAATAAAATAAAAAATAAAAATAATGAAAAAGGGAACTAAATTCAATGATATTAAAAAGAATTTGGCTGACCACAGGAGGATGAGGCACCAACTACCCATGCACCGCCAGCATCACAAATGGACTGAGCGCCAAGCAACTGGGGCACTGAGAGTAAGTATATAAGATCATTTGGGGGGGGGGGGTGTATAACACATCCCCCTTCCAAAGGAGGAACCGACAAAATAAAACAAATTAATTAAATAAAAATTAAAAAATCTATATCAATTTAGCCATCATAACAGACGAAAAAGGAGATATGTACTCACAGAAAGGCCGTGTTGAATAATAGCACGAACCTGGATATTTATGAACTGGCAGTCCGTGTGTAACAGATAGCCCGTGAAGTATAGTGACAGTCTAGAAAAAATACATACCGTATATACTCGAGTATAAGCCGACCCGAGTATAAGCCGAGGACCTAATTTTACCACAAAAAACTGGGAAAATTTAATGACTCAAGTATAAGCCGAGGGTGGGAAATGCAGCAGCTACTGTAAGCCGAAAAGAGGGTCAACAATGCCCATTTGCACGTCTCACTGTTGACCATTTGCATATTCACTATGCTCATTTGCAGCCTGACCTCACTGTGCCCATTGCAGCTCTTCAACTCGACCATCCTCGTAGTATGGCAGGATCCAGTTGGTTCCCCCGGCAGGTCCCGTTACCATAGCACCTATTGTAATGTGCAGACTAACCTCACCGTGCCCATTGCAGTATCCGATCTGTGTACCCGAGTCCGTGACATATTCGGATGGTGGCCGTGCAGTGTTAAAAACTTGCGCTCCTCCTTGTGCTGTTCCGTGATAGGCGGAACACTCGGCTTCCCAGCAAACACTGTGTTCAGTGTTCCGCCTATCAGGGACGCCCTCTCGTCTATCACGGACGAGAGGGCATCCCTAATAGGCGGAACACTGAACACAGTGTTTGCTGGGAAGCCGAGTGTTCCGCCTATCACGTAACAGCATAAGGAGGAGCGCAAGTTTTTAACACTGCACGGCCGCCATCCGAATATGTTATGGACTCGGGTACACAGATCGGATTCTGCAATGGGCACGGTGAGGTCAGGCGGCAATGGACTCAGGTACGCTGACTCGAGTATAAGCCAAGGGGGTCACTTTCAGCCCAAAAAAAAAGGGCTGAAAAACTTGGCTTATACTCGAGTATATACGGTATATGATATCCTATAAATAGCTGCAAAATAAAACATTTGAGAGAATAGAAGAATAGTAAACGGCCCAAAATACATGAAAGTACACAAAGCTCACCGTAATAGACTACAGCAGGGTAACTAGATAGATAGGTAACAAACACAGTCTGCTGGTAAGCAGAGCGAATAACTAACCGATAATAACTTAAACATTACTAACTATTAAATTATAGGTATTGGAATTCCTTTTCAAATTTGGCTGTTAGTGAACGTAGCGAATACGAATTTATCCGAAGTTACGAATTATCCAAAATAACAAATTTGTATCTAAACGAATGGAACGTAACAAATTAATAATAATAAATAACAATAATAATAAAAACATTTTATTATTATTATTAATTTGTTCCGTTTGTTTGTTTAGATGCGGCATTCGTTATTTTGGATAATTTGTAACTTCAGATAAATTTGTTACATTCACTAACAGCCAAATTTGAAAGGAAATTCCAATACTTATCATTTAATAGTTAGTTATTATAAGTTGGTTAGTTATTCTTTAGAATTTTAGGATTTTCTTTCTTATTTTTGGTTTTACGAATTTGTCCAAATTTTCAAATGTATGAATTTAGGAATTGCGAAAAAAAAAAAGAATGAAACAAAAACGAAAATGAACAAATTTCTTGGAAATGCACGTTATTTACTTCCTGGTTATCTCTTATCTTGACTACTGAAACTCCCTTCTTGGTGACCTACCTCTACACAAGCTATCCCCACTTCAGTCTATCATGAATGCTGCTGCTAGATGTATGCACCTTACTTAATGATCCGTGACTGCTGCCCCTCTCACTGGCTTCCACAATAAAAATTAAAAATACTAACCACAACCTACAAAGCCATCCATAATACTGCCCCTAACTACATCACCAACCTCATCTGGAGATATTGCCCAAAGCATTGACTCTGCTCCTCCCAGGACATCTTGTTCTCAAGCTTTCTCATTGTCTCCTCCCATTCTTGTCTTCAGAACTTCTCTAGAACCTCTTGTATCCTCTGGAACTCCCTACCCAATTTGTCCGGTTAGATCCTACCCTGTCTGCCTTTAGGCGATCCTTGAAAACTCACTTGTTCAGGAAAGCCTACCCCACCTCCATCTAAAAATTGTACTTCGGCCACCTTCATCAGATCTTCCCCTGCAGCTATTACCATTTTTTGCACCCCCCCCATCTCCCTTTAGATTGTAAGCTCCACGCACCAGAGCCCCCCTATTCCTTCTGTATTGAACTGTATTGTAATTGTACTACCCCCTGTGATGAGTCACTTTGGGTGGGGGGCTGGTGGAACTCAGAATCCCTCGAAGAGGTTGGAAAACTCTTGCGTCAGCTCCCCATGCACCTCCTATGTCTAAGTCACCCTGTGTCTACTGTGTCTATTAGAGGCACAGGGTGACCAAGAAAATAATGAACATTAAGAATGTGGCTTTGATTACTTAAAATGGAACAGTAATTTTTATCCACAATATCTCCCAGGAAATATACAAAGACTATTCCTGGTTTGTTTGATTCTGACCTATACATGTTATTTGAAAGAGCTGATCACATTGGCCCCTGTACAATGTAGGAGCCGGTCCGTCTGCTAATGGAAGCTCCTTCTATTGTGTGAAGGTGTCCTGTGTTTATATGATAATGTATAATCTACTGTGTGAAGCACGGTGACAACAAGTCTGACCTGTAGTGAAATCCTGATTAATCACAACAATGGCCAGGTGGGCATAGAGTCACCTCTGGCTGCTTTAAGGGACCTATGACCTCGACCTTGGCTCCCTTGCGCAAATCGCCGTCATTGTACATCGGGCGCGTACACGGCGATATGTGGGCGCGTGCACCCATTTGCTAGAGGGGGAGCCAACCAGCAGGTCCGGCGGACTGAATGTCCGCTGGCCACCCGTGATCGCTCCAGAGACAGGCAGAACGGGGATCTGTCAATGTAAACAAACAGATCCCCGTTCTGTCAGGGGAATAGAGTGAAATCTGCTGTTCCTAGTGATCAGGAACAGTGATCTCTCTCCTCCTCCAGTCAGCCCAGCCCCCATACAGTTAGAAACACCTCCCTAGGGAACACTTAACCCCTTGATCGCCCCCTAGTGTTAACCCCCTCCCTGCCAGTAACATTTATACAGTAAGCAGTGGCAGTGGCGGTGCGTCCATAGAGGGCGCCGGAGCGCCGCCCCCTCTCGCTCCCGCACCGCCACTGAAAGACAATACACAGATTCATGCATTGCATGAATCTATGTATTGTCACCGCTGCCGCGCTGCCTACTATTCATATGGCCGGCCTCCTGGTGAGCGCCGGCCATATGAATTAGAGCGCCGGCCGGCGGTGGGTGGAACTTGGAAGTGCCTATCAGAGCCAGCGGCTCTGATAGGCTTTCCGAATACAGCTCTCAGGCTGTATTCAGCTTCCAAAAACTCCTCCCAGGTACGCACGGGGGTGCGTTCCTGGAAGAAGACTGTGTGGAGGTTTCAGCCAATCAGGTTCACCGGATCTGGTTACCGGTAACCTGATTGGCTGAAGCGACATCGAGGGCGGGAGAACACATCGAGGACGGCACGGACCGAGGAAGGTAAGTGCAGGGCTGGGGGGGGGGGGACAGGCTGCATTTGGGGGACAAACTGGCTGAATATGGGGCACAAACTGGCTGAATATGGGGGACAAACTGACTGAATATGGGGCACAAACTGGCTGCATTTGGGGGGAACTGGCTGAATATGGGGGGAACTGGCTGAATATGGGGGACAAACTGGCTGAATATGGGGGGAACTGGCTGAATATGGGGGACAAACTGGCTGAATATGGGGGGAACTGGCTGAATATGGGGGACAAACTGGCTGAATATGGGGGGAACTGGCTGTATATGGGGGACAAACTGGCTGAATATGGGGGGAACTGGCTGTATATGGGGGACAAACTGGCTGCATTTGGGGGAACTGGCTGTATATGGGGGACACGCTGGCTGCATTTGGGGGGAACTGGCTGTATATGGGGGACAAACTGGCTGCATTTGGGGGGAACTGGCTGTATATGGGGGACAAACTGGCTGCATTTGGGGGGAACTGGCTGTATATGGGGGACACACTGGCTGCATTTGGGGGGAACTGGCTGTATATGGGGGACAAACTGGCTGCATTTGGGGGAACTGGCTGTATATGGGGGACAAACTGGCTGCATTTGGGGGGAACTGGCTGTATATGGGGGACAAACTGGCTGCATTTGGGGGGAACTGGCTGTATATGGGGACAAACTGGCTGTATATGGGGGCACACTGGCTATATATATGGGGGCACACTGGCTGTATATGGGGCCACACTGGCTATATATATGGGGACAAACTGGCTGTATATGGGGGCACACTGGCTATATATATGGGGGCACACTGGCTGTATATGGGGGCACACTGGCTATATATATGGGGACAAACTGGCTGTATATGGGGGCACACTGGCTATATATATATATATATATATATATATATATATAGGGGCACACTGGCTGTATATGGGGGCACACTGGCTGTATATATATGGGGGCACACTGGCTGTATATGGAAACAAACTGGCTGTATTTGAGGGGACAAACTGGTGGCGTTTGGGCACAGTGGCTGCGTTTAATGGGCACAGTGGCGGCAATTGATTTTTTTTTTTTTTCAGTTTGTTTGCGCCCCCCAAAAATTTTGAGCACCAGCCGCCACTGAGCAGTGGCTATTTTAGCTCTGATCGCTGTATAAATGTCAATGGTCCCAAAAAACTGTCAAAAGTGTCCAATTAGTCTACCGCAATGTCGTAGTCCCGCTAAAAATCACAGATCACCGCCATTACTAGTAAAAAATAATAATAATAATAATAATAATGCCATAAATATATCCCCTATTTTGTAGACGTGATAACTTTTGTGCAAACCAATCAATATACGCTTATTGCAATTTTTTTACCAAATATATGTAGCAGAATACATATTGGCCTAAACTGAGGAAGAAATTCGTTTTTTCTTTTTTTTTTTAGGGATATTTATTATAGCAAAATGTAAAATTATTATTTATTTTTTTCAAAATTGTCGTATTTTTTTTTTTTATAGCGCAAAAACTAAATACCACAGAGGTGATCAAACACCACCAAAAGAAATCTCCATTTGTGGGAAAAAAAAGGACATACATTTTGTTTGGGTACAGCGCCGCATGACCGCGCAATTGTCAGTTGAAGCGACGCAGTGCCGTATTGCAAAAAATGTCCTTGTCATTGAGGGGGTCCTTAAGTGGTTAAGGAAGGTCCCATGGACCCAGTCATGATGGAGAAAAAACACGTGTCCGGTCAATGTGGGTAGTGCCCAAAAAAAAAAAAAAGAAGAAAAAAAATGAAGAAAAAAAAAGCGCAAGGTTTGCCAGGGTTAGTGTTGGGGTTGAGGGCGGGGTCAAAGGTCGATGTCATAGGTCATGATCAGAATATTTTGGGTAGAATTAAAAAATAAAATGGTATCAGTGTATTTGCGCACCATTGTTTCTGGGCTGTACTATGTGTACAAACAACACCTAACATACACATATGTGGTAGTGCTGTCATCGTCAGGAGCAGTAGAATTTATTTTGGGTTGTTTATTGATGGTAAATTATATATGAAAATACCAATAAATATACAGCTAAATTAAAAAATATATATATTTTTACTATTTTGGGGCAGTTTTTATTTGATAATAATAATAAAAAAAAAAAAAATCAGGAGATAGCTATTACTATTAACCACCAAAAAAAGCCCAATTTGTCCTGAAAAAAATAAGGTATGGTTTACCTGGTTACTCAAAGTGGTTACGACGATATGTACAGTTTTACTGACTCATGTCAAAGCTGCAAAGTTGTGTTTAGGCATTAAAGCGGAGCTCCACCCTAAAGTGGAACTTTCGCTCATCTGAACCCTCCCCCCCTCCGGTGTCACATTTGGCACCTTTCAGGGGGGAGGGGGGTGCAGATACCTGTCTAAGACAGGTATTTGCACCCACTTCCGGGAGTCCTCTCTGCGGGTATTCTGTGGGAAGCACGTCACTTCCCGCAGAATACCCATTGTGTTCTGGGAAACACTCGGCTCCCAGAACACAACGGGGACCAGTGAGAATGGCGCAGCGCAACTCGCGCATGCGCCGTAGGGAAACGGGCAGTGAAGCCGCAAGGCTTCACTTCCTGGTTCCCTCACCGAGGATGGCGGTGGGGGCACCAGAGTGACAGCCGATTGCTCGTCTTCTGCTGCCGACGACGCTGGACTCCAGGACAGGTAAGTGTCCTAATATTAAAAGTCAGCAGCTGCAGTATTTGTATCTGCTGGCTTTTCATAATTTTTTGGGGGCGGAGCTCCACTTTAACATTTGTTTTACCCTTAAGCCTCATACATACGATCGGATTATCCGACGGGAATTGTGTGATGACAGACTGTTGCCGTATAATCCGACCGTTTGTACGCACAGATTGTTGTCGGATTTTCCACCAACAAATGTTGGATAGCATGCTTTAAAATGGTCTGCCAACAAATGTGTGGTGTCGGATTATCCGATCGTGTGTACACAAGTCCATCGGACAAAACTCCAAAAAGTACAAACACGCATGCTCAGAAGCAATGCTAACCATTAAGCCATGTACACACGATAGGTTTTACAGATGAAAACAGTCCGATTGACTTTTTTCATCGGACAAACTGATCGTGTGTGGGCCCCATCGGTCTTTTTTCCATCGGTGTTTAAAAATAGAACATGTTTTAAATTTATCCGATGGTTAAAAAACCGATAGCAAATTACTATCGTCTGTGGGGAACTCCATCGGATGAAAAACCCACGCATGCTCAGAATCAAGTCACGCATGCTCAGAAGCATTGAACTTCATTTTTCTCGGCTCATCGGAGTGTTTTACGTCACGGCGTTTGGAACGGTCGGGTTTTTGACTGATGATGTGTAGGCAAGACTGATAGAAGTCAGCTTCATCGGTTTTCCGATGGAAAAATCCCATCGGTTTAAAAACCATAGGAAATCCGATTGTGTGTATAGGGCTTAACACAACATTAGCAGAAGTTGCCCAATGGGTGGCGCTAAAGGGCTGAAAAACCACGTCGTTTCGTGGTTTGTTGGCCGACAATTCTTTGCCTTTTGTATGCAATACAAGTTCCTGGCCAACGCCCTTCGGACAAAAGTCTTACGCTTTGTCTGCAGAAAATCCAATCGTGTGTACCAGGCTTAATGCAGTAAGGGGCCAGTTTTTCTTTAATTCGTAATAAAAATATATATATATCAGGCGATAGCAATTTCTATTTACCGCAAAAAAAAAAGCCCAATTTGTCCTGAAAAAAAACAAGGTATATCCCGCCTAGTTACTCAAAGTAATTTTGACGATATATACAGTTTTACTGACACATGTCAAAGCTACAAAATTGTGCTTGGGCATTAAATGGGTTGTAAAGGTACATGTTTTTTCACCTTAATGCACCCTATGCATTAAGGTGAAAAAACATTCGACAATGCCGCCCCCCCCAGAGCCCCCGTTTTACTTACCTGGCCCCTCGAAAGTCCCGCGCTCGCTCCCGTCATTCTCCGAGTTCCTGAGCCTGGCCATTGATTGGCTACACTGGATGGATTGAAAGCAGTGCAGCCACTGGCTGGCGGTGCTGTCAATCACATCCAATGACGCGGCACGCCGGGGGGTGGGGCCGAGTGATACAGTCGGCGGCTATGGCCGCCGCTGTATCACGGGAGCGCGCCTGCAATAACTCCACACCATGCAAGCTCGCTCGCATTATGGTGTGGAGTCCTTGCGGGAAGGAGCTGAAACAGCCGCCGAGGGACCCCAGAAGACGTGGATCGGGGCCACTGTGTGCAAAACGAGCTGCACAGTGGAGGTAAGTATAACATGTTTGTTGTTTTTTTTTTTTTTAAACATTTTACAAAAAAAGTGGAGCTATCCTTTAGGTCAGGGGTCTCCAAACTTTCTAAACAAAGGGCCAGTTTACTATCCTTCAGACTTTAGGAGGACAGGACTAGGGCCATTGGGAGTAGAAAATGTCAAGAGGGAGTAAACAATACCATTCATTTGGTGCCAGTGGGAGGACTAGTGCCCCATTGTTGGTGTCAATAGAAGGAATTGTATCCTTTTTGATAGTGTAAGTTGGATGAATAGTGCCCCATTGGTGGTTTCAGCAATAAAAATGATTCACCATTGTTGGTGTCAGTGGATGGAATAGTGCCCCAAGGGCCGGATAAAGGCAAGCAAAGGGCCGCATCCGGGGCCAGGGCCGCAGTTTGGAGACCCCCGCTTTAGGTGAACCTTGTAAAATCAATAAATACACAGGTGCGGTATGTACCAGTGACAGGGTGGCACACTTCACATGGACTCAATGGTGGGATTTAGTTGGAAGCTACAAAGAAGACATCTTGTTCTTGAGATGGTTCTTTCACCCAACACTTCCTATCCAGTAGTGGAATAAGGGTGGAAAAATAAGATTACCATTGACTTTTAACTTTATTTGTTAAACCCAACAACAAAACAAAAACTAAAAGAAGGAAAACACATTTCATTAGTGGATTATGTAAAAGGAGGTTGTGTTTGCCGTAGATAGCCTATATATTGGCCTCTTTTGAGTGCGCGTCTTGGAACATCAATGTTCTGTCTTTGTTCAGTTGCTAAATCAATTCATTTTTTCCCCGCTGTTCAGCGATTCCCTTCTCATTACGACACTCTAGACAAATAACTGCTGCAGGGTACGGTGTCGATTAAAGCAACCCAGCATTAACTAATGGAATGTGCTTTATTTTATGTAATGTTATTTTAGGTCATTAGTTTAGATGAACTACATAGCGAAAAAAAGAGATTGGGCAACCCCACTGATTGCTGGAGCTTGGCCAAGACAATGAATATGCTCTTTTGAACCAATAGCAGGCATTATATCTCTCTATGTAATGGTGTTTGACAGGCGTTTTGCAGCAACTTAATTATGCAACATAAGCCCAGCATATGGAAACCTGCAAGGAGGTAGCCTACACCTATCCGTACTGCATTTCAGGCTGTGCTGGATGGCCTACTGCAATAGAAACAGCTTTTACAGAAAGGATTTTCTTTTTTTCTTTTTTATTTACCGTATGTACTCGAGTATAAGCCCAGTTTTTCAGCCCTTTTTTTTAGGGCTGAAAGTACACCCCTCGGCTGATGCCTCGTACACACGGCCGTTTTTAATGTCATTGAAAAAAACTAAGTTTTTCTCAATGTGATTTTTCGTGTTTCCTCTCAAGCCTGCCTTGCCTACACACTATCGTGAAAAAAAATGCTTGAGCAAAGCGCGGTGACGTACAACACGTACGACGGCACTATAAAGGGGAAGTTCCATTCGGATGGCGCCACCCTTTGGGACACTTTTGCTGATCCTCGTGTTAGTAAAGTTTGGTGAGAGCCGTTTCGCGCTTTTCAGCCTCGTGCTCTTCAGTCCGTTACAGCGTGACGAATGTGCTATCTCCATTTCAAACGCTAGTTTTACCAGAACGAGCGCTCCCGTCTCATACTTGATTCTGAGTATGCACATTTTTTTCCCCTCGTAAAAGCATACACACAACCGTTTTTCACGACGTTAAAAAGAACGACGTGAAAAAATAGAGCAGGTTCTAATTTTTTTTAGGCTATTTTCCACGTTGTTAAAAATGCCCTGGAGCCTAAACACGATCGTTTTTAATGACCAATTTAAAAAATGGCATTTTTCACGCCATGAAAAACGGTCGTGTGTATGCGGCATTATACTCGAGTCAGTACCTGAAAATCTTCTTATACTGCGGCCGGCGTCCATTGTTTGAATATCGCGGCTTTCTCCTGGTCCATTCTGTGATCGGTGTTTCCAGCAAATTCTGTGTTGTGTGTTCCGTCTATCACGGAGGTCCTCTCATTCTCGGACTCCGTTTCCCAGCAGACACGGTGTTCAGTGTTCCGCCTATCATGGACGTTCTTTTGTCCGAGGATGAAAAGACGTCCGTGATTGGCCTAACAAAAGTTGCTTTTAAATACAGGAAAAGAAAAAAAAAATTCCCTCTTTTAATTTTCAATGTATTTTTTATTTTTTTTTCCTGTCAGGGGTTTTTAGGGTAGTGAAGTTTATTTTATTTAATGCTTATTGCATTTTTTAATAAGTAGGGTTGAACTGAGTGAGTTTTTCTTATTTGATTTTGCTTCAAAAGTACTGATTTCATTGTTGGAGAAGTGTTGTTACAATGGAAACTTTCAAATTCACTTGGTAAACTGTTAAAGCAAATTTTTTTAAAAAAAGGCAAAAAACAAGTTTTTATCTCTAATTAATTTTTAATTTTGTGTTCGGGCAGTTGTATAAAGCGTAGCTTTGTTTATTTCATTTAATGTTTTTTACATATGTTGTTTTTTCCCTATTTGTGTGTTTGATCTTTATTTGTTTACTGTTGCTTTACGTTTTTTTTTTCTTTTACTATTTCTGCTGTCTGATTTCTTTCTGCTAGGAAAGTAAAAAAATGAGGCTAAGGCTGGGTTCACACCATTGCCGCATGCGGCTCCCAGCAGGGGTTTGGTGCTTCCTGGTTCACCGTTCCAGGTCCAATTTCAGCCCGAATTTGTGGCTGAATTCAGACCTGAAACGGACCAAAAGACGCACAGGGCAGATTCTCACCAGAGCTGCAGTGGAGATGTGTAAACCGGCTCCATAAAGAGCCAGTCAAAATCTCCTGCTATTGCGAATTGGATGCAGGGAACCCGCATCAAATTCGCAATGGTGTGAACCCAGCCTAAAGACTGTTTTTTGAGCAAAGGCTAGATAGAGCTTCCAAAGCCACCCAAAGCCATTTAAAGCCTACTGCATTCTTACAACCTATAAAAAATCACCTTAAAGCTCATCTTTAGACAGGATTAAAGGGGTTGTAAAGGTACATGTTTTTTCACCTGTAGCGGGGTCTCTAAATTTAGGTGGGACACCCGGGTGCAAAGTATGGGAATAGTGGACCATTTGTGTTCGTGGAGGATTGGATGGTGTAATAATCTCTTTGGCCTCTGGGTGGGGGGGTACCTGGAGGTTCAAGGTAGATTTGCCATGATAGTGCTACCCTTTTTGTCCCTTTCCGGAGATGGTACGGCGAGGGCGGGGAACCTGCCGTGGTGTCGATGGGAGGGTATAAAAGGGGGAGACGCCCTAACCACGAGGTCGGTCTGTCGGTCTGTCTGTCTTCTGGAGAAGCTTCTACACGCGCCCAGGCACCTTAGGCCTGGGTGCAGGCGGTTCTGGCCCAGGCGCCCTAGGCCTGGCCGGAATGGAGTTGGAGTCCATGCCAGGCACCTTCAGCCTGGGGTGAGGTACTAAACTAGGAGGCCTGGGGTCCAGTGACTTCGACTGGATCCCGCGAGGGTGGAGACGTCCGAGGGTCCCTGAGGTGGATGGGGCCCATGTCTGAAGTGAGGAGGCTGGGGAGGTTACCCGTCCGGAGAGTCTGGAGCAGCATCAACCCAGTGACGGATGGGCCTCTGGTAACTCCCTTGGAGGGACATCTTCCCCTGATAGGGGCCGCAACGCAGCGAAGGTACTCCTATCTACGTTCTCTTGAGTCGCTGGTAAAGACTCTCAGATTCTAAGTCCTTCCTAGCTAAATGCTATAGTAACCGCTGGCGAGATCGCAGTGATTTAGTTACTAACCAGGATAGTGCCTCGACCTGCTCATCCCCGTATCAAAATGTTATCAAGTCGCAACCAGTTGGCTACTGAAGCACTGTTTATTGTGAGATGTACAATAAAGCAAGAGTTGAACTGTGATCGGTGTGTGGAACTCTGGTTAATGGGAGCAGAGGGAAGTGTTGGCACAGCAGGACTGTATTCCAGACAAGAGCACATAGGCCCGAGAAAATATCTGGTGCTGGCCTTCACCTCACCCACAGTTATGGGGAGGACATGGGCCGTAGCGCATCTCACCCTGTCGTGTGACATACCCCTAGACAAAAGAGATGGGGTGAGGTCGCTACACACCTTAATACATACTATGCATTAAGGTGAAAAAACATCCGACAATACCGCCCCCCAAGCCCCCGTTTTACTTACCTGACCCCTCGAAAGTCCCACGCTCACCCCCGTCATCTTCCTCGTTCCTGAGCCTGGCCGTTGATTGGCTACAGAAGATGGATTGAAAGCAGCGCAGCCATTGGCTGGTGCTGCTGTCAATCACATCCAATGACGCGGCGCGCCGGGGGAGGGGCCCGAGTGATACAGTCAACGGCTATGGCCTCCGCTGTATCACAGGAGCGCGCCGGCAATAACTCCACACCATGCGAGCTCGCTCGCATGAAGGTGTGGAGTCCTTGCGAGGAGGAGACGAGACAGCCGCAGAGGGACCCCAGAAGACCAGGATCGGGGCCACTGTGTGCAAAACAAGCTGCACAGTTTTTTAAACGGGAACCTTTAGTGTCCCTTTAAACAATCAAACAAGTAAAGTTGAGAGCTCATTTTTAGGAAAGACCCTTTTTTCCCTTATGGTCTTTTTCTTTTCTTTTTGCCTGGTGTACCTGGAGAGACTAGTCTCCTCCAAGACCCACTTGTCAATTAAGATCAGAGCAGCTCTTATATGACCAAGCCATCACTGCCTTATTTACCATTGCCATTGCTACTCCTCTCTTCCCACTTGTGTTCCCCATTGGTTTTGCAGGATGCACTAAGGCAGTGTTTCTCAACTCCAGTCCTCAAGGCGCCCCAACAGGTCATGTTTTCAGGCTCTCCATTGTTTTGCACAGGTTATTTGATCAGTTTAACTGCTTTAGTAATTCCCACAGCTGTTTCATCTGAGGGAAATCCTGAAAACATGACCTGTTGGGGCGCCTTGAGGACTGGAGTTGAGAAACACTGCACTAAGGTCACAGGATGGGACCCAGAACATACCACAGATCCCTCCTCCAGGCAGCCAGTTGGAAGAATCTTACAGGTTGTGACTTACGAAATCACCATCTTTTCATAAGTGATTTCCACAGCCCTAAGAACAAGGTAAATGGGCAGTGTGAAATCAGGGTAACCGTGGAGGGAGGGTGGACTGTCCGCAGTTACAATTTACCCTGGAGATGAGCTTTAATTTCACCTTCCTATGTCATAGCATGTCACTGGGATGTCATATGCCAAGTGAAGCAGAAATACAACTGTGAGAAGAATGCAAAGCCTAAGGGTTCAGTTGAGCTACATTGATTTGCATTGATCAATGCAGGCTCAACCCCTGGGCACAGAGGAAACATTTGTTTTCTATATGCCCTGCTGATGACAAGACCTGTGCTTGTAATAACACTGGAAGAAATACCTTTAAAACTTCCAGGTTAATTCTAGTCCAGTTGTTCTCAGGCAAACTCTAGTGAAGGGGGGCGTTTTTGGACGTGTCGGCTATTGTTTGGATTGTCCTCCTGACTTATGTAGTTGCTGGACCTTCTAACAGTATTGTGGTATTTCCATTTTTGTTGTATGTGGAGGAGGCTGGTGTGTAACTGTGAGCACCTTAGAAGAGTGATGGCAAAAAGAAGACTAATGCCCGGTACACACGACCGGTTTTCCCGTGGGAAAAAAGTTGGATGGTTTTTCCGACGGAATTCCTCTCAAGCCTGCCTTGCATACACACGGTCACACAAACGTCCGGTGAACTTTTGACTGCCAAGAACGCGGTGACGTAAAAGACTACGACGAGCCGACAAAATGAAGTTCTGAGCATGCATGGTTTTTTTTCCCGTCGGAAAAACATACAGACGAACGGATTTCCCGATAGGAATTTTTTCAGTCGGGAAAATAGAGAACCTGCTCTCCATCTTTTTCCGGCAGTTTTTCCATTGGAAAAAGTCCGATGGAGCATACACACGGTCGGGATTCCCGACCAAAAGCTCTCATCTGACTTTTTCCGACAGGAAAACCGGTCGGGTGTACGGGGCATGAGTAGTCCATCGAGTCTGGCCCAATTTTTCTTTTTTTTACCTATTTTGTCTGAGAATATATGTGTGTTTGTTCCAAGCGTGTTTGGATCCACTTAATGTTGACTGACTCACTACCTCTGCTGGATGTGTATTCCAAGCATGATTTACTCTTTCAGTAAAATAATACTTTCTAAGTTTAGTTTTGAACTTTCCTCCTTCTATTTTGAGGTCATATCCCTGTTTTCCTGATCTTGGCTTCACATCGAAGATACTGCCATCCTGAACCTTATAAACACCTGTAATTTATTTAAAGGTTTCAGTCACGTCTTCCGTTCCCCTTCTTCCCTGCAGACTTTTTATATTAAGGTGCTATAGTCTCTCCTGATATGTTTTATCTTGCAGGCCTTTCACAATTTTTGTTGCCAGTTTCTGAACTAGTTCTTTCTTATCAATATCTTTTTTTTGTGGGTAAGGTCTCTAGAACTGGACACAGTATTCTAAGTAGGGTCTAACTAAAGATCTGTAAAGAGGAACCAGGACCTCCTCCCTCCTGCTGGTGAACCATCTAGTGATATAAAGATCTATATAGAGGAATCAGGACCTCCTTCCTCCTGATGGTGACCCCTCTAATAATAATAAAGATCTATATAGAGGAATTAGGACCTCCTTCCACCTGTTGGTGACCCATCTAATAATAATAAAGATCTATATAGAGGAATTAGGACCTCCTTCCACCTGCTGGTGACCCTTCTAGTGATATAAAGATCTATATAGAGAAATATAGAGGTCCTCTTTCCTTCTGCTGGTGATCCCTCTAGTGATAACTAAAGATCTATAAGCAGGAACCAGGACCTCCATCCTCCTGCTAGTGACCCTTCTAGTGATAATAACGATCTACTGTATATGGAGGAGTCAAGACCTCCTTCCTCCTGCTGGTGATCCTTCTAATAATAACTACAGTACCTGCCGCCGATATTGTGTTTCCAGCGCGATGGGATCGCGCTGGAAATCCCCGCTGCGAGGCTGTGCTTCTCGCGCTCGCTGCCCCCACGAGATGCCGCGCATCCATAGGAATCCACTGGGGGCGGCGAGCGGGAGGAGCGACATAGCTTGGTGCTGGCTCCCGAGACGGGGATCGCGGGTGCCAATCTCGCCGCTAGCAGAGGCGAGATTGACACAATTTCGGCGGCAGGTACTATAAAGATCTATATAGAGCAATCAGGGCCTCTTTCTGTCTGCTGGTGACCCCTCTAGTGATAATAAAGATCTATATAGAGCAGGGTTAGGTAACCTTAAAGAGGTGGAGATCTACCTGAACAACATGGAAGAAGTCAAAGATCACCTCCTCACACCTGATTTAAACATCTAATAGCCGTACTACTGTGTCACAAACGTGTGCAGAGGAACCATGAGCTCCATCCTCCTGCTGGTGACCCCTCTAGTGATAATAAAGATCTACAGTTTATAGAGGAATCAAGACCTCCTCCCTCCAGCTGGGAACCCTCTAGTGGTAATAAAGATCTATATAGTGGATTTAGGACCTCTTTCCTCTTGCTGGTGAACCCTCTAGTAATAACTAAAGATCTATATGGAGGAATCAGGGCCTCCTTCCTCCTGCTGGTGATCCCTCTAGTGATATAAAAATCTATATGGAGGAATCAGGACCTCCTTCTTCCTTTTGGGGATTCCTCTAGTGAAGGAGTGGAGTACAACATGGGTGTAGCATAAGGGGTCGCAGGGGTCACAATGGCAACCCGCCCCTAGCTCCAGGGGGCCCGCACAGCTCCATGGATTAGCATGCTGCATTCCTCCCCACAAAATCCCAGAGACGGATTCCAGCTCCGGTCCACTTTCCCACAGCCAAGCTCCTCACTCCAGTGCTCCACTTTGCCTTCTCCAGAGGTGGCTCTTTAATTCGGAAAATTAGGTGGTCACCTTGCGGCCGCCTAATTTGCCTGTGCTCAATCACTAATGTTGGCGCTGGCGGCTCCGCCTCTCCCTGGACTTTGTGGCACAGGGGCGGACTGACCAACTGGCTCCAGGTGCCATCTGTACAAGGTGTGCGGGCATCCATAGGGCACACCGGGCAGGCCACATGTCCATGTGGAGCCCTAAAGCAGCTGGGCTGATCCTTCAGCCCCCGGGGCTCACCTGGTCTCTCCGCAGCTGACTGCCTATTCAGGTCAGCAGTCAGGCTGGGTGGCAGAAACTGCCCAGGTGCCCCATGACTGTGAAGGGGAAGAAGGAGCTCCAATGAATCCCATTGTCTGCTGCAGCCTGGCCGACCGCCCAGAGAGAAAGTGAGTGCCCAGCCGTGCAGCCCTCCTGTGTGCCTGGGTAGGAGGGTAGGAATGTAGGAGGAGTTGGAGGGTAGGAGGAGTGGCGGGGGAAGCTGCATATAGAGGAATTGATCTTTTTATATTCCTCCTGCAGCTGCTGAATGTCTGCTTTTCCTCCTGCAGGCTTTCAGAGGCTGCAGGAGGAATATAGAAAGATCAATTCCTCTATATGCAGCTGCCCCTACGGCTCCTCCTATCCAACTTCTTTTGCTGCCCCCCCCCATGCCCCCTGGTGCTTCCCAGTTCTCCCTACTCCACAGTGCTCTCCGCCCCCTGCTTCCTGGCTCCCCCCAGTGCTTTCCACCCATCCCCCATGCTCCCCCCAGTGCTCTCTGGCTCCCCCATGCTCCCTGGCCCCACCCAGTTCTCCCTGCCCCCTCTGTTTTCCCTGCCCCTCCCAGTGCTCTCCACCCCACCCCCATGCTCTCCCCCTCACAGTGCTCTCCAGCCCCACCTGTGCTCCCTAGCTCCCTCTCATGCTCTCCACCCCACTGTGCTGTCATGTCCCCCCCCAGTTCTCTCAAGCTCCCCACCCAGTGTTCTCCAGCCCACCCCACTGCTTTTTCAGCTCACTTCGTTCTCCCTGCCCCCTCTCAGTTCTTTCTCCCCCCCAGTGCTCTTTGCCCCCTGTGCTCTCTGGCCCCCCATGCTCCCTGACTCCTCCAGTACTCTCCTCTCCACCCCATCGTGCTCTCCAGCTCCCCCCCCCCACGGTGCTCTCCAGCCCCCATTGTGCTCTCCCCTTTACATTAGAGTCCTCAGAGCTCTCCTTTACATCTGTGTCCTCAGATTTCACCTTTACATCAGACTCCACAAAGTTCTACTTTACATCAGAGTCCACAGAGTTCCCTTTTACATCAGGGTCTGCAAAGTTCCCCTTTGCACTGTAAAGGGGAACCCTGAAGACTCTTATGTAAGGGGGAACCCTGATGTAAGGGACAACTCCGTTGCATCTGATGTAAGGGGGAACTATGTGGACTCTGATGTAAAGGTGGATTCTGTATACTGTAATGTAAGGGGGTACCCTGTATACTCTGATGTAAGGCGGGACTCTGTGGACTCATTAGCCACTTGGAGTATCCTGGCACATGGTGGGAGTATCTTGGCATGTAGTGATGAGCCGAACACCCCCGGGTTCGGTTCGCACCAGAACCCGCGAACGGACCGAAAGTTCGAACGAACATTAGAACCCTATTAAATACAATGGATGCGAACGTTCGAATTCTAAAGTGCTAATTATAACAACTATTATGCATGTTATTGTCCTAAAAAGGGTTTGGGAACCCGGGTTCTGCACCAGGGGACATGTATCAATGCAAAAAGAAGTTTTAAAAACGGTCGTTTTTCGGGAGCAGTCATTTTAATGATGCATAAAGTGAAAAAAAAAAAGTCAAATATTCCTTTAAATATCGTACCTGGGGGGTGTCTAAAGTATGCCTGTGAAGTGCCACGTGTTTCCCATGTTTAGAACTGTCCCTGCACAAAATGACACTTCTAAAGGAAAAAAAAGCCATTTAAAACTGCTTGCGGCTTTAATGTAATGTCTGGTCCCGGTAATATGGATGAAATTCTTTAAGAAAAATGGCATAGCTACCCCATGACCCCCCCCCCCCCCCACCCCAGCCCATTACCAGCCCCTTTGGGTCTTGTATGGATATTAAGGGGAACCCCGCACATAAAATAAAAAAGGCCCTATATACTCTGAACAGCCCTATACAGGCGGTGCATACAAGACAGGGACTGTAGGTTTGTTCTTATGTAGAATCTGTTTGTAATTTTGAACAGGTACATTGTTGAAGTGTAGCTCCAGACCAAAAATCTATTTTTAAACTTTTTGGAAAACATAGGTAAGGGTTATCACCCCTGTAACATTTGTTTTGCTGTCTGTGCCCCTGTTCAGAACATTTCACCTCACTTTCCGTCCCAATGACAACTGTTTTTGAAATGTGGTGTTTTTCTTGAAACAAGGATTGCTGATAAAGCATCAGTACAGAGGAGACACCTTTCTCCCATATTTATTCTTACAGGAGAGAATTTTCCTTCCTAGTGGTAGATTTCCTCTCACTTCCTGTTGTCTTCTTGCGTTTGCAAGTAGGAGTCGTTTGTAAGTTGGATGTTTGAAAGTAGGGACCTGCCGTATATACTCTGCAGAAATAGGCCCCTTAGTTGTTGGTGTTGGCACAACACTGTAAGCACTCACAGTTACTCTTGGTTGGTGCTGGAACGCCCTGCTGTCAACTATTATATCAGGAATTTTAATTACATATAATTGTTGAACAGTGGTAGTAAAAATTGGGCCTTTGATGGTGGTGCTGGTGCCACAACACTGTAAGCCCTGACAGTTACTCTTGGTGGGTGCAGCAATGGGCCCTGCTGTGAATTATTAGATCAAGAATTGTAATTACATGCCCCTGTTGAACAGGGGCTGAAAAATTGGGCCTTAGGCACTGGTGGCACAACACTGCAACCCCTCACAGATACTGTACTTGGAGCACAGCAATGAGCCCTGTTGCAAAGTATTGCTTCAAAAATTGTAATGACACGCCCCTGTTAAACAGGGGCTGAAAAATTGGGCCTTAGGCACTGGTGGCACAACACTGCAACTCCTCACAGATACTGTACTTGGAGCACAGCAATGAGCCCTGTTGCAAAGTATTGCTTCAAAAATTGTAATGACACGCCCCTGTTAAACAGGGGCTGAAAAATTGGGCCTTAGGCACTGGTGGCACAACACTGCAACTCCTCACAGATACTGTACTTGGAGCACAGCAATGAGCCCTGTTGCAAAGTATTGCTTCAAAAATTGTAATTACACGCCCCTGTTAAACAGGGGCTGAAAAATTGGGCGTTAGGCACTGGTGGCGGCACCCATAAACAAAAATGATCTTACAAGCTATCATCATCAATCGTATCATTGAGGACTCGGAGGAGGAGGATAGCCAGTCAACATAACAGCACAGGCACTCAGCATCAGCATCAGTCTTGAAGGGATGTGACATGTTAAAATCAATTAGTCTGTTATATCAGCATCAGGTGTGTGGTAGCTGGTGGTGATCCAAGACTGGTTCATCTTGATGAAAGTCAGTCGATCAACCGAGTCGGTGGACAGGCGCACCCTGTGATCCGTGACAAATCCTCCAGCAGCACTGAATGTGCGTTCCGAAAGAACGCTGGATGCAGGACAGGCCAGTAGCTCAATTGCATACTGTGCAAGCTCTGGCCAGTGATCCATCCTCAAGACCCAGTAAGCCAGAGGATTTTCGGTGGGGAAGGTGTCCAAGTCTGACCTTGCCCCTAGATATTCCTGCACCATGTTTATCAGACGCTGGCGATGGTTGCTGGAACCGATCATACTTTGGGGCTGCGGACTAAAGAATTGTCTGAACGCATCGGTCAGACGGCCACCTTCCCCACCGCTCCTTCTTTGACTGGCCGAAGCCTCAGCAACTCGTTGTCCAGGACCAGGAGTTTGCAACCTCCCAGTCTCTGGGAACGCGTTGCACAGACCTTTCTGCAAGGCCTCCCGGAGTTGTCTCATCCTCTGCTCCCTCTGCGACGGTAACATAAGGTCCGCAACCTTACCCTTGTACCGTGGATCAAGGAGAGTGGCCAGCCAGTAATGGTCCCTCTCCTTGATCCGAAGAATACGAGGATCCTTCCGCAGACTTTGCAGGATCAGGGAGGCCATGCAGCGTAGGTTTGCTGAGGCATTCGCTCCGGAGTCCTCTGGGTCACTAAGGACGACATGATCCGCAGCCACCTCCTCCCAGCCACGTACAAGTCCACTGGTTTCTTGGGACTGTAAATCATCCCTAAAAGACTGCTGCTGATGATGCTGAGTGCCAGCCTCCACCTCCATGCTGACACAATCCTCCTCCTCCTCCTCCTCCTCCTCCTCCTCTTCCTGTGCGATGGGTGGGACAGAAGGAACACTGTCTGGGTAAAGGGGGCCTTGAGAGGCAAGGAAGTCCTCCTCTTCCTGCCTCTGTTCTGCCTCAAGTGCCCTGTCCATTATTCCACGCAGCGTGTGCTCCAACAGGTGGACAAGAGGTACAGTGTCACTGATGCATGCACTGTCACTGCTCACCATCCTCGTGGCCTCCTCAAATGGTGCCAGGACAGTGCATGCATCCCTGATCATGCCCCACTGGCGTGGAGAAAAAAAACCAAGCTCCCCTGACCCTGTCCTGGTGCCGTAGTCGCACAGGTACTCATTGATGGCCCTCTGCTGCGTGTGCAGCCGCTGCAGCATGGCCAACGTTGAGTTCCACCTGGTGGGCATGTCACATATAAGGCGGTTCTTGGGCAGGTTCAACTCCTTTTGCAGCTCAGCCAGGCGAGCACTGGCATTATAAGATCTGCAGAAATGCACACAGACTTTCCTGGCCTGCCTCAGGACATCCTGTAAGCCCGGGTACCTGCCCAAGAAGCGCTGCACCACCAGGTTAAGGACGTGAGCCACACAGGGCACATGGGTCAGTTGTCCCTGTCGGAGGGCGGAGAGGAGGTTGGTGCCATTGTCGCAAACCACCATTCCTGGCTTAAGCTGGCGTGGCGTCAACCACCTCTCGGCCTGGCCCTGCAGAGCAGACAGGACCTCTGCCCCAGTGTGGCTTCTGTCCCCCAAACACACCAGCGCAAGCACGGCATGGCATCTTTTTGCCTGCGTACTTGCGTAGCCCCGTGAACGGCTACGGAGCACCGCTGGTTCATAGGACAAACCACAGGAAGAGGCCATGGAGGAAGAAGAAGAGGAGGGGGTGGAGGAGAGAGGTGTGTCACAACCAGTAGTAGCATTTTGGAGGCGTGGCGGTGGGACAACCTCCAACACTACTGCACCTTGTCCTGAATCCTTCCCAGCTGCCAAAAGAGTGACCCAATGGGCCGTGAAAGAAAGGTAACGTCCCTGTCCATGCCTGCTGGACCATGAGTCAGCGGTAATATGCACCTTACCGCTGACCGCCCTGTCCAGCGAGGCCAAGACATTGCCTTCCACATGCCGGTAGAGAGCCGGAATAGCCTTCCGTGAGAAAAAGTGGCGTTTGGGAACCTGCCACTGAGGAACCGCACATTGCACAAACTCAGGGAAGGGGGCCGAGTCTACCAACTGAAAAGGCAGCAGTTGAAGCGCTAGCAATTTAACCAAGCTAGCATTCAACCGCTGGGCATGTGGATGGCTGGGAGTGAACTTCTTTCGACGGTCCAGCAGCTGGGGCAGGGAAATTTGCCTGCTAGAATCGGACGTCGGTGTACTGCTAGCAGAGTGGGCGCAAGTACTTGGCTGTGACACACCTAATTCTACACCTTCATTCCTCTCAGTGCATGTTTCAGAGAGGACTGAAGTTATAGTGGGGTTGGAGATCCCAGCTGATGCGGTGCAAGGAGAGGTCCGCTTTGTTCTTTGGTGTGGGTCTTTGAGGTAGGCTTGCCAACGAGCTGCATGGCAGGTCAACATATGTCTGGTCAGGCATGTGGTACCCAAGCGGCTGATGTTTTGGCCACGCGATATACGCTTGAGACATATGTTGCAAACAGCAGCTGTGCGATCTGATGCACTAGCCTCAAAAAAGGCCCACACCAAAGAACTTTTTGAATGACGGGCAGAGGCAGCGCCCTGCACAGGCGGAGCTCTGCGGTGTGATTCCGTCGGTGTACTGCCCTTACGCTGGCCACCAAAGGGCATCCTGCCTCGTTGGAGATGTGCCTCCTCCTCATCCTCCTCCTCCTCCTCTCTCCTATTAGGCACCCACGTGGAGTCAGTGACCTCATCATCCCCTCCCTCCTCATCACTGGAGCCAATCTGGCAGTATGCTGCAGCTGCTGGAACATGACTGCCAGATTGGTGTCCTTCTTGAGCATCCCCTCTGTCTGCTCTCACGCTACTGCCTTCCTCTAGCTGGGTTTCATCATCAGACCCTTCGAAACGCTGGGCATCCTCCTGGAGCATGTACCCAACACTGTGCTGAAACAGTTCGGGGGACTCCTCAGGAGGAGGACATGGTGGGTCTAGGGAAGGAGTGACTGATGATTTGTCTGACATTGATACCAGGGAAGACGACGCTTTGGCAGCTGCTTTTCCAGTACCCTGAGCCTGGGTGAGAGAGGACGAGGAGGAGGAGGAGGGCTTGGTCATCCACTCTACCAAGTCTTCGGCATGATGTGGCTCAACATGTCCAGCTGCCGAAAAGAAGGACAAGCGTGTCCCATGGCCATGTGCTGATGACAATGCACCGCGTCCACGACCAGCACTGTTGCCCCCAGACACAGAGCCTGCTTGCCCTCTTTTATTGCCTCCTGACTGTCTGCCTCTCCTTGTTTGCCTTCCAGACATTCTAATAGATGGCCTGCAGGGGGATGGGAAAAAAGCAATAAGGGCTACCTTCAGGTGTCCTTCTCTGTCCCTTGAAACAAGGACTTTCACAGTGAAAGAAACTGACACTCTCCCTACCTACAGTTTTCTGTCCCTAGAAAAAATATTTTTTTTAAGCACAATATAGCACAAGGACAATTCACTCACTGTCCTTACAGGTCCCTGGAAACAAGGACTTGCAGAGTGAAAGAAAAAAAACACTCTCCCTACCTACAGTTTTCTGTCCCTAGAAAAAATGTTTTTTTTAATCACAATATAGCACAAGAACAATTCACTCACTGTCCTTACAGGTCCCTGGAAACAAGGACTTGCAGAGTGAAAGAAAAAAAACACTCTCCCTACCTACAGTTTTCTGTCCCTAGAAAAAATGTTTTTTTTAATCACAATATAGCACAAGAACAATTCACTCACTGTCCTTACAGGTCCCTGGAAACAAGGACTTGCAGAGTGAAAGAAAAAAAACACTCTCCCTACCTACAGTTTTCTGTCCCTAGAAAAAATGTTTTTTTTAATCACAATATAGCACAAGGACAATTCACTCACTGTCCTTACAGGTCCCTGGAAACAAGGACTTGCAGAGTGAAATAAACTGACACTCTCCCTACCTACAGTTTTCTGTCCCTAGAATAAATGTTTTTTTTAAGCACAATATAGCACAAGGACAATTCACTCACTGTCCTTACAGGTCCCTGGAAACAAGGACTTGCAGAGTGAAAGAAAAAAAACACTCTCCCTACCTACAGTTTTCTGTCCCTAGAAAAATTTTTTTTTTTAATCACAATATAGCACAAGGACAATTCACTCACTGTCCTTACAGGTCCCTGGAAACAAGGACTTGCAGAGTGAAAGAAAAAAAACACTCTCCCTACCTACAGTTTTCTGTCCCTAGAAAAAATTTTTTTTTTAATCACAATATAGCACAAGGACAATTCACTCACTGTCCTTACAGGTCCCTGGAAACAAGGACTTGCAGAGTGAAATAAACTGACACTCTCCCTACCTACAGTTTTCTGTCCCTAGAATAAATGTTTTTTTTAAGCACAATATAGCACAAGGACAATTCACTCACTGTCCTTACAGGTCCCTGGAAACAAGGACTTGCCGAGTGAAAGAAAAAAAAACACTCTCCCTACCTACAGTTTTCTGTCCCTAGAAAAAATGTTTTTTTTAATCACAATATAGCACAAGGACAATTCACTCACTGTCCTTACAGGTCCCTGGAAACAAGAACTTGCAGAGTGAAATAAACTGACACTCTCCCTACCTACAGTTTTCTGTCCCTAGAATAAATGTTTTTTTTAAGCACAATATAGCACAAGGAGAATTCACTCACTGTCCTTCCAGGTCCCTGGAAACAAGGACTTGCAGAGTGAAAGAAAAAAAACACTCTCCCTACCTACAGTTTTCTGTCCCTAGAAAAAATGTTTTTTTTAATCACAATATAGCACAAGGACAATTCACTCACTGTCCTTCCAGGTCCCTGGAAACAAGGACTTGCAGAGTGAAATAAACTGACACTCTCCCTACCTACAGTTTTCTGTCCCTAGAATAAATGTTTTTTTTAAGCACAATATAGCACAAGGACAATTCACTCACTGTCCTTACAGGTCCCTGGAAACAAGGACTTGCAGAGTGAAAGAAAAAAAACACTCTCCCTACCTACAGTTTTCTGTCCCTAGAAAAAATGTTTTTTTTAATCACAATATAGCACAAGGACAATTCACTCACTGTCCTTACAGGTCCCTGGAAACAAGGACTTGCAGAGTGAAAGAAAAAAAACACTCTCCCTACCTACAGTTTTCTGTCCCTAGAAAAAATGTTTTTTTTAATCACAATATAGCACAAGGACAATTCACTCACTGTCCTTCCAGGTCCCTGGAAACAAGGACTTGCAGAGTGAAATAAACTGACACTCTCCCTACCTACAGTTTTCTGTCCCTAGAATAAATGTTTTTTTTTAAGCACAATATAGCACAAGGACAATTCACTCACTGTCCTTAGAGGTCCCTGGAAACAAGGACTTGCAGAGTGAAAGAAAAAAAACACTCTCCCTACCTACAGTTTTCTGTCCCTAGAAAAAATGTTTTTTTTTAAGCACAATATAGCACAAGGACAATTCACTCACTGTCCTTCCAGGTCCCTGGAAACAAGGACTTGCAGAGTGAAAGAAAAAAAACACTCTCCCTACCTACAGTTTTCTGTCCCTAGAAAAAATGTTTTTTTTAAGCACAATATAGCACAAGGACAATTCACTCACTGTCCTTCCAGGTCCCTGGAAACAAGGACTTGCAGAGTGAAAGAAAAAAAACACTCTCCCTACCTACAGTTTTCTGTCCCTAGAAAAAATGTTTTTTTTAATCACAATATAGCACAAGGACAATTCACTCACTGTCCTTACAGGTCCCTGGAAACAAGGACTTGCAGAGTGAAAGAAACTGACACTCTCCCTACCTACAGTTTTCTGTCCCTAGAATAAATGTTTTTTTTAAGCACACTATAGCACAAGCACAAAACACACTGACACTCTCCCTACCTATCCTTCTCTTTCCCTAAACTAAAGGAATCCAGGTTAAGCAAGAAAGAAATAACAGTCACTGTCCCTGCCTATGCTGCTCTATCCCTGCTCCGGAACACACTACACTAGGCCGCCGTGCTGGCGGCCTTTTATAGTGTGGGGCGTGTACTAAACACCCTCAGCAATAATTGGCCACAGGCATCCTGCCTGTGGCCAATCATTGCTCTCCTCGCTGCCGGCGCTGTGATTGGCCAAGCATGCGGGGTCACAGTGCATGCTTGGCCAATCACAGCGCCTGGATGACACTGCGATGGCGTAGTGCATTGTGGGCCGTTCGCGTCACTCGAATTTGGCGCGAACGGCCCAAATCGTTCGATCTTCGTCGAACGATCGAACAGCCGATGTTCGAGTCGAACGTATGTTCGACTCGAACACGAAGCTCATCCCTATTGGCATGCAGTGGAAGTGGCGGGTGGTAGTGGGGACCTCCCCGGGTTAACTTTTGCATCGGGCCTACAAGCTTCAAGCTATGCCTCTGAGTACAACTGTGAGAACCTTAGAGCAGAGGCTTCACCGGGCTGGTCACACTGCTGGTCACCTTATACCTTTTAGAACAAGGTATAAGATAAGCATTACACCTGATTCCTCTATCCTTAGGCAAAAAATGTGCATTTAACCCTAATACAGAGAACTTGCTGACAGTAGGCAAAAGCAAAATGACACATGTGAGGGAGTTGGTGCTTGTACCAGCGGCGATGTGGGAGAACCAAAGCAAAAATTTTAAATTTTTAACAAGGCAATGGTTAAAACATGAGACTGTTAAAGTCCATATAGTCCGTGCTAAAAACACTTTGAAGGCAGCCCAGTGAAGATATGAAGCAAATCTTGAACCAGCTGGGGGAGAAAGCACAGAGGCACCACTCTGAGTGCAGTATATCACATATAGGCCTAATAGGCTTGATAAAGGAGTGCATGCTCGGCAAACGTGTCGCCTATTGGTCCCTTAAGCTACCCGGAAGTGCCGTCATCCACAAGGCCCACCGCTCACCTGGCTCCCTGTGTGTCTGAGGTACAGGAAGCGCCGGCTACCACTGGCGCAACCCGCTCCACTACACCAGCCTGCAGCCATCGGAGAGACTTTCTTCCCGGACATCCTATGTGATATACTGCACTTAGAGTGGCGCCTCTGTGCTTTCTCCCCCGAAAGCAAAATGACATTCTCTGCTGCTCTTTTGCTCTTTGTCAGCAGGCTGAAAGTGAGTGCTGGACCAAGTTAAATTGCTTAGCACCAGTGAAGGTCAAGGACCTGGCCATTCTAAAATAACTATTCACAAAGACAGGCTGCCCAGAGTTAAACATCTTTTTCTGACTGAGAAAACCCACAATTATGCTTCTCAACTGCATATTTAGCTTCTTTCCTGGAGTTAAGCTTTAAGAATTTTAAACAGCTGTAAAAAGTAAAATAGAAGACAGTCTTTATATGAAACTTTGCCCAGCATTGTCGGATTAATCTATGCGGCGATTAGAGGAATGCATTTTTTATCTGTTGACGATCGTACATCAAATTATAGGGTTGACATTACCAACAAAGAGAAAATCTATGGCAAGCCCACTTCTTCTCTGCTGCTTAATCTAGATCTATTATGCACGTGAGAGTTTGACAGATTTTCTTCCTGCAGACTTATCCCTTTTCTCTCATGAAGAAAGAAATGTGACATTTTAAATTACCCATCTGCAATTAGCCCAGAGCCAAAGGTAAGAGTGACCTGTGCGCTGATTAAAATAAATGATCACTGTCTAGGTGGAGGTAAGCGCCATCGACAGGTCTGTGGTCTCGGATATCAGCTAGCTGGAGATGCAGTTTGAGAGCTCCAATATAATTAGGAACAATGCTCATTTTATAAAACACAAGCTCTAATAACCAATAGGATATTCAGTCCAAACTTTTTATTTTTTCTGTATTGTACTGCAATGAATTAGGTACTTACCCATGATATTTTTTTAATTCGCACTAGCATTCTCATTTTCATGACTACTTTTTGGGTGTACCCCCTACTCCTAAGATCCAATCTGCACTGATAAACAAAGATTTAGCAAAATGTTAGGTAGGTAAAATGTCCTCTTTGTTTAAACAAGGTAAATGCAGGGCATCCTGACAACATCCTCTGACCATGGCACCATGCATTGTGTATTAATGCAGTAAGAGAGGATGATGTCACCAGTGGAGTGGCAGTGGTTGGTGATGATGTCATCAAATCTCTGCAGCAACCGGGGTCACCCACCACTGGTAGAAGGCGGAACAGGAAGTGGTCTCCTCTCCTGAACATCACATGACCAGAAGACATCAGAAAAAGGTACGTAAGAAAAATAAAACAAAACAGGTCTAGCTACAATACAGAGATGTCCCCCACAGTATCTCTTCTCTCGACTACTGGGTTGAATGATGTCCAGCATATTTTTTTGAGGAAACAAGGTAATTGCAGGGCATTCTGACAACGTCCTCTGACCGTGGCACCATGCATTGTGTATTGATGCAGTAAGAGATCATGATGTCACCAGTAGGGTGGCAGTTGTTGGTGATGATGTAATCAAGTCTCTGCAGCAACCGGGGTCACCCACCACTGGAAGAAGACAGAAGAAGAAGAGGTCTCCAGAACATCAGATGGCCAGAAGACATCATAAAAAGGAAGGTAAAAATAAAACATTACATACTGCTTGCGGGGGGCCTCCAAGGTTGAAAGATGATCTTTGTTAGGGGAGCACAGAGCCCACGGTTGAGTTTTTATTTATACATGCTTTGCAAACAGACAATATTTTCTTCAGATCCAATTTTTTGCAATAAACATTCGAAAGCCAAGGTAGAGCAAAGCACAGCTGCAGCTGTCTCCAGCCAGCCTTCCTCAGTGTACAAGAGGATGAAGTGAGAGATCTGCATGTCTCCTCTCCTCCAACTTCATCATCTGTGTGGAGACACAAAGCATCAAAGGCAGGCAGCTGTGTCCCTAATACTCTGTGGAGGGAGATAAGAGACCTTTAGATGCTGTGTTGTCGGCTCTGTTTGCAAGGAGGCCAGGAGCCCAGAATCTCTCTATACGGTCTTGTACTTGTGATGTCTGGAGTTTGTCAAACGCCAGATCTATAGAATTCAGAAACAAAATAAATACATTTATCATTTCTTAAGAATCTGCTTCCTTTTAAGAGTCAGATTCTCAGCAGTACATTTAAGTATTAATTCACACATGGTCCATAGACACGGGGAAAAATAGCATCCAATTATTTTTGTTACTTATATGAGTCTTGAAACTTTCTTTCTCAATCAACTTTTTTTTTTTTTCATTATCTTGGACATTAAAGGAAATTCCATAGACAGAAATGATACAAAAGAAAATGTGTTGCTTTTAAGATAGGACATCAGTTTGGATTTGTTTATATTTTTGTCATCGTGATGTGTGACATCAAATAGTGCCATCTTTGGCCTGGGCAGCTTTGGACATTGCAGTTATTTTCTTTTCTTTAGAGTGGAAGGATGTCTTGAGGACTGGCACTGAGAGGATAAGGGGTACAACAAACTGACTGAGTAAATAAATAAAAAAACAGCTCATCTGAATCAGATATTAAAAGAGAAGTTCAGAATAAACGAAAATATACCTTTTTTTATTTTTTATTTATTGCCTTTAATAATTTCAACAAAAGCTTGGTTCAAGGGATTCAATAGATTGCAGTAAGGTAGCCGCTCTGCTACGCAAGATACTCTAATGCCTTGTACACACGATCGGAATTTCCAATGAAAAAAGTCTGACGGAATATTTTCATCGGATATTCCGATCGTGTGTGGGCCCCATCGGACTTTTTTCCATTTCCTATCGGAAATTCCGATTGTCTGTGTGGAACTCCGACGGAGAAAAAAAACACGCATGCTCAGAATCAAGTCGACACATGCTCTGAAGCATTGAACTTCATTTTTATCGGCTCGTCGTAGTGTTTTACGTCACCGCGTTTTGGACGGTCGGAATTTTGTCTGACAGTGTGCATGCAAGACTGATGGAAGACAGCTTGAACGGAATTCCGACGGCAAATTCCATCGGATTTTATCCCATCGGAAATTCTGATCGTGTGTACAGGGCATTACCCAGAATTAGGTCTTCTACTAATGATTTAGCACCGGGTTCCCAACGAACATGTGATGCACTCGGAGAGAGAGGTGGCCCGCTTCCATCCATGCTCTGGTCCCGAGGCGAGCAGCGTTATGTGCTGGCCCCCGCTCGGGCGAAGGGGTGGGCGTCTATCCCAGGCCAACTTGGGCTCTGTGGACAAATGCAGCATTGATGCAGTCACCGGCTCTCTGCTCTGCCCCTCTAGTGCTCACTGGAGCACCTGGCTGTGGAGGAGAGGGGAGCGGCTGGCTCAGGCTCTCGGCACCTCACTGAGAGCCTGAGCCTGGTGCTGATCCAGGAATCTGAGTGGATCCTGACATTAAAGTCAAGATCTCTCCAGAGTCTGGACCAGCTGAGTTATGTCAGCCAACAGCAGGCTTTTGCAAAGTGCACTCTTGTGATCCTCAGAAGAAGTAGGGCCAAAACAACGTGGGGAGCTTGGCCCTACTTCTCCTTAAAAAACCTTTGAGTGCAGATGTTGTCAGCTGAGTAGGTATAAGAGGCCCTAAATTTCATACCCTGACCCATCATCAAAGTTCTACACATAACATTCAATATATATAAAATTAGGTACAATTGTCAGAGAGGGCAGGCAATCTTGAAGAAGTGATGGTCATTGACTGAGGAAACAATACAGGTTTGGTTGGATGTTGAAGTTAGACATGCTGCAGAAGAGAGTGAGAAACCAGAGACAAGTTACATGAGACTAATAGAGATTCTTATCATTATAACCCCTTCGTTAATCAATGTTTCCCATCCCACTACAGACCTCAGGGGTCCAAAATCTGCACAGCAAGTACAAAAGGTTCACAAGTGGTCCTCAAGCCATAGGTTGGGCACCAAGGTTTTAAGGGTCTGTATCCAAATATTTTGCACCATTTTCAGTTCCTGGTGACCTTTAATGGTCTACCCCATGACCCCTTATATGCCCTCCCCTTCTCACCTCAACTCAGGTGGGTTTGTTTCATTAGTGTTAGGATCGACACCCCCTGCAGATAACATGGGCTCACCCCAAGTGTGAAGTATACATGGCATCTAGTTCTTCACAAAAGCACCCTGCATGGAATATTGGACGGCTGATCCTAATGTCCCATAGCTCACTTTACTGTGAGTTAATACCATGTCACAACCCTCAGGATGGCCCCACCATGAGGTCATAGGAACAGGGTGGCTACAATGTGGTATGGCAGGGGGTCTGAGGACTAGCTCAGGTCAAGGTAAGGTGAGAGTGCAGTCCTTGTTCAGGCAAAGGTCAATGCATGTGGCAAGCAGGAGAGTGGTTGATATTCAGGTGGAGGTCAAGGCAAAAGGCAGACAAGAGAGTATCAGAGTTGGTAACAGGGAAGGAGATACAAGCAGGGTAGGGCAATCTGGGTCAGTAACATAGGTGGTGCACAGCCTATATCATTAGGGTGTGCACCCCAAAGCTCAAACACACATGCATATATATGTGTGTGTGTCTATATGTATATGGCCCCGGTAGATTATTCTCCCTGCTGGCAGGGTGAAAGAGAAGTGCTTAAGTACGTCTCTTATGGCAGAGCAGGTAAGAGGGAGATCTTTCCCATCTCCCCGCCGGCACACAGAGCAATAATGCTAATGTGCACTAGGTGATTAGGGTGTGCCCAGGCACATCCGGCACACCCTGTGCGCACGCCTATGGTCAGTAACAGGTAAATCATCAATAACAAGAATTCTAACATTAATAAAGCTAATACATAAACATTTATAATAATTAATAACATTAATAATAATAATTAACAAAATGGCTTGGGGTCACTTAATTTATTAAAAAGACTAACTTGTCGTTTAAAGTACCGCTGTCTTTTAAATGTGGCCTGATTGTATTTTGTACTACAAAGAGAGGAATCATTTCTTATTTCTCCACATTGCTTGATACAGTTGAGGCACTCTTTTTTGCCATTTGGAATAGACAGTGCCGTTGAAATAACTCAAATATCTCATTCCATCTTGCATGCACCATCAAATCATTCAGTGATAAAAGTGAAATGATTTTATATATAGATTTATTCCTTATAAGATTTTTTTTATCTAGACTGAATTCCAGTATTGATCTATATGTCGCCACAGGACATCGTTTACCAGCTAGGGGTGAGCTTATTGACTTGTGTGGATTCTACAACCTGCTGGGCCCAATTTTTGTGATGCCTTGTTTCCAGCAATGCGATGCGTTCTGAATTCAGTTGCAGTGAAACAATATTTCTACATTTAACATGTGTTAAAGATGAGACATTGGCATCTTTCCCTGCTCTTTCTTAAAAGTTAATTTACCAGCCTATTGCTACACATTATTTCTTTTTTCTGAACATTGCGGTTTTTTAATCTCTTATTTTTTTGTTTAGGTTGCTGGTTTTTAATCTCTGTCTTGTTTTTTTTTGTATCTCTGTTATCTTCTTGTCATTGTTGATTAAAATTTGTTAAGGTGTTTTTTTTTTCTGGGGAGATTTCCTCTCATTATCTTCTTGATGGGAAGTAAAAGGAAAAGTTCCCAATAAGGTTCTGTACTTTGTCTGTGGTACCAAACCACATAGAAATATTTAAAGCTGACGTTCAGTCAACGCTAACTATACTTAATCTACTCCCATCCCCATTCTAAGCCCATTGTATCTACTGTGTGAAAGGAGAAATCTGTATACGTACCTATTCTGAGGATGCTCCAGTCTGGCCACATGGTTGGGTCTCAGTGCCGACTTCAGTGGAGATGCGGGACATGCCTCATAACTAGGCTATGGTTGACGTCACTCTCAGGCTCTGTGTACGTTGTTGGCAAACTATCTCCTCTTCACTGAAGCCGACGCTGAGACCCGATCAAGGGACTGGACCAAAGCGCCCTCAGCATCGGTAAGTATAAGTATCTTTCCTTTACAGGATAGATATAAAAGGCTTATAAAGGGGGTGGGAGTAAATTTAAGGGTTTCACGTCACCCATGGTGCTCATCCAGACAAGGCGAGGAGCTCCAGGCTGCTTGTGTCATACAGAGGAACCTGGATTTCCAGTTTCCTCAGAGTTTGGTAAAACTTGGTTTGGGTCCTAGAGTCCAGAGATTTTATTGAGACTTTTAGGAGTAATGAAGTCTTCATTCCTGGGTCTAGGTTTTGCAGACAACTTGCACATGGCTTTTCTTAGAGGGGTGACTGGTGTTGAGGGCTCCATCCTTCCCAGGAGCCTGTGGGGCTGCAAAGGAGCAGCCAGAGATGTGCATGTTTGCACAGTACAGGTGAAGTCTGTTGTGAAACAGAGTGTCAGAGAAATCCTCAATCCAGTCGCGCCAGCCAGCGCCCTGCACATGCGCGGCGGAACGGCGCTTTGGCGCATGCGCGAGTCGGTGGAACGGCGCGCGTGCATGCGCGCTAATGCGCCAATAGGAATACAGGCGGGCCTATATAAAGAGGCCTAGCTGCACTGACAGGTTGCTGGTTTGTTGTCAGCTTTCCTGCTGTACCTGGTTTCCTGTATCTACACTTGAACTCCTGTTGTGACTTGGATCGGCTTGACTACTCTTCTCATCTCTCCTGGACCTGACCCATGGCTTGTTATATGGATATCTTCCTCTGCCTGTGTTTGACCCCCGGCCTGTGACTCGGATCTGCTGCTTGTCTCCAGCCCCTGACCTTCTGCCTGCATCTTGGACCTGCCACATACCTCCAGCCCTGACCTGCTGCTTGTACCTATCTGGACTTATACTTGTCTACTGTGTTAGACCCCTGGCCTGCACTTCCAACATCAGCAGCCCGCACCTCGGACTCAGTTTTCTGCCTGCTTCCTCTTACCCCCTGCTTGTTCTGGACTTCTGCCTTCAGCTAGTTCCTGCTAAGAGCCTGCAGCCGCCTGGTGTTTGACCCTCAGCCTGTTCTCGGTCAACTCAGCTGTACCAGATCGTCTAGAAAGACTTACCCCACCTGCTGGTAGCCAGTGCCTCTTCGCGCCATCCTCTCCCTGTCTCACCTCCAGGGGGGTGGAGTGCATCATGTCGCAAGGGTGAACCGCTCTCGGCATCTCTGCCTCGGTGAGTACGTACCTGACACAGAGGACCTAAGCTTGAGGTCCAGAGATAGAGATGTTTTGTACCATCAGATAAGGAATGCTGAAAACCCCTACAAGGGTAACCTTTTAGGCCAGAGGTTATATTTCTTTAATAAAATTGGGCGAGAAGGCCCTTTAAAGGATAGTTTGGCGAGATGTTGTGTTCTTAAAATGCTACAACTGAGGTGTGCCCCCAATATTTAGCATTTTAGGAGATTTTCATAGAACATTTTTGTGATACAATAAAAAATATATTTGAAATATTTGTTTGTGGTTTGGTACCTTAAAGTATGATTATACAGTATATTAACAGATGTCTTACCCAGAGCTATCAACCAACCTACAATGTTCTACTTATAGCTTTGTTTGTATTACTAAAAAATACTTTTATTGTGACTTGCTTGACATTGGAAGGATTTCCTTTTGTTTTCGTGTCTCACAAACTGTCTTTTCTTGCCCCATAAAAGGATGTCCTAGATATAGTGTTGTGTGGTGCAGGTTTGCTGCAGTGATTTAAAATGCCAACTGAAATTTAAAAAAAACACATTGCCACTTATGTTGTGCTTATTTTTCCACTGGACAGGGTCTCACACTCCAAAAACCAGCATATCAGTTAGTAGATCGAAATTACAATTTGTTAGAGACCAAATATGATAGATCTATGACGCATATTTCCCCTATTAGGTCTAGTGTGTCTTGAGAACTTTCTAGTAATATAGTCATGTTTGATGTCTAACTGAGTGGTATATTCTCGTAAAAATAATGTCACAGATTTTTAGGATGGCAATTCCATTGGAACTATTTATTAATTACATGTACTTTTATAGCGCCAACAGCTCACACAGCACTTTACTTATATATTGTGAATTCACATCAGTCTCTGCCCTTAAGGAGCTTATAATCTAAGATCTAATTTACATTCATACATACATATATTACATCCAACTTAGACAGGAGCCAATTAACCTACCACAGGGGTAGGCAACCTCGGCCCTCCAGCTGTTTTGAAACTACAAGTCCCATGAGACATTGCAAGACCTTGACAATCACAGGCATGACTCCTAGATGCAGCGGCATGATAGGATTTGTAGTTTAACCACAACTGGAGTGCCGAGGTTGCCTACCCCTGACCTACCAGGATGTCTTTGGAGTGTGGGAGGAAACCGGATTACCCAGAGGAAACCCGCACAGGTAGTGCTGTGGTTGGGATTCAAACTGATGACCCTAGTGCTGCCAGGCAGAAGTGCTAACAACTTAGCCACTGTGCTGCCCATTGGAATTTTATGAAATTTATGAAACTTAACTCTATGGAGTTCAGCTGTAGGTCAGTGTAAGTCAATACCTTATTATCACAGAGGTGTATTCTTAACACTGTACACTAGACTATGTTCAAAGTGAGAAAAAAAGAACCCTAAAAGCTAAATTGAGGACTTAAACGGTAACGCTTGGATTATGATAAAATTTCAAATATTTCTTGTACAAAATATAAAAGCATGTAAACAGTGAAAGGACACATATCAATACAGATATTAACATGTATATAAAAATTGTATGGTACTGTATAATAGTTGCCTCATTACCCCTGCTGGAATCGGGTGATGGGTTGCTTGCTGTGACTTTGACGTGTTTCACAGGTCACTGCCCACTTCATCAGGAAGAGAACTACAGCCAAGCTCTATAGTACATGTATAAAAAGGTATACAATAGATAAACACAATAATATTATGATCAGTTGTTGCCAATTCCTTCGGCAGTTAGTTCTTTAGGCGTCTATCAAGTATGTCAACAAAAGTCAGAGTTCCACAGTTTAGCTTTTAGGATTCTTTTTTAGTGTTTTTATCCCTAAGGATAAAAATAACACCAACATTAGATAAACTATATTTAGTCAACTTCATCCCCTTAATAAACGAGATTAAACTCGAAATGAAAAACATGGAGAGGAGACCTATCTCTTGGATAGGAAGGGTCAACGTCCTAAAAATGATGATTCTACCAAAAATAACCTACAAATTCCAAATGCTCCCAATAGAAATACCACAAAGTTTTTTTAAGGTGATTAAAACTATAATTTCGAAATATATTTGGCTGGGTAAAAAGGCCGGAGTAAGCTACGCACTTTTAATTTTGAAAAAAAAAAAACGGGGGGTTGGCACTCCCAGACGTACATAGATACTATAAAGCGGTCAAAATAGCTAGACTGGCAGAATGGGCAAATCCATACACCAAAGAGAAATGGGTACAAATGGAGGATATATTAAGCAAGACATTCCTACCAGGGATGAGCCGAACACCCCCCTGTTCGGTTCGCACCAGAACCTGCGAACAGACAAAATGTTTGTGTAAACTTTAGAACCCTATTAAATACAATGGACTCGAACGTTCGAAATCTAAAGTGTTAATTATAAAGGCTGATATGCAAGTTATTGTCCTAAAAAGTGTTTGGGGACCCGGGTCCTGCCCCAGGGGACATGTATCAATGCAAAAAGAAGTTTTAAAAACTGCCGTTTTTTCGGGAGCAGTGATTTTAATAATGCTTAAAATGAAAAAATAAAAGTGAAATATTCCTTTAAATTTCGTACCTGGGGGGTGTGTATGATATGCATGTGAAGTGGTGCATGTTTCCCGTGCTTAGAACTGTCCCTGCAAAAAATGTAATTTTTGAAAGAAAAAAATGCATTTAAAACTCACTCGCGGCTATTAATGAATTGTCGGCTCCCGGCAATACATACAAAAGTCATTGATAAAAAACAAAAACGTGGGGGTTCCCCAGAATTCAATTACCAGGCCCTTCAGGTCTGGTGTGGATACTAAGGGGAACCCTGCCGCAAATTTTAAAAAAAATTGACATGGGGTTCCCCCAAATATCCATTCCAGGCCCTTCAGATCTGGCATGGATTTTAAGGGGAACTCCACCCCAAATTTAAAAAAAAATGGCGTGGAGTCCCCCTAAAAATCCATACCAGACCCCTTATCCGAGCACGCAACCTGGCCGGCCGCAGGGGAAAAGGGGGGGACGAGAGAGCGGCCCCCCCTCCCTCCTGAACCGTACCAGGCCACATGCCCTCAACATGGGGAGGATGTCCCCATGTTGATGGGGACAAGGGCCTCATCCCCACAACCCTTGCCCGGTGGTTGTGGGGGTCTGCGGGCGGGGGGCTTATCGGAATCTGGAAGACCCCTTTAACAAAGGGGACCCCCAGATCCCGCCCCCCCCATGTGAATTGGTAAGGGATACATTGTACCCCTACCATTTCACGAAGAAAGCGTTTTTTTTTTTTTAAAAAACACACAAACACCTTGAAAAAGTCCTTTATTAAAAAAAAAAAACATTCCAGCGGTGAAATCCAGTGTCCCGCGGCGATCCCGATGTCCAGCGCTGTCCTTCATTGGTTGTGCCTGAGCGGACCTGATGGGAAACTCCCTCTCAGTATTTTAAATGTATAGACCCGCCCCTTCTAAAGTTCCCCATCAGGTCCGCTCAGCGGACCAGATGCGGAACATGAGAAGGGGCGGGTCTATACATTTATTACCAAAGTGAGAGCAGGTCCCCGTCAGGTCCGCCCCCTCGGTATGTCGGACCCGCCTACGTCATTGGCTTGAGCGGGGAACTTCCTTCACTATGTAAATTTAAATTACACAGTGAAGGAAGTTCCCCGCTCAAGCCAATGATGTAGGCCGGTCCGACATACCGAGGGGGCGGACCTGATGGGGAACTGCTCTCACTTTGGTAATACATGTATAGACCCGCCCCTTCTCATGTTCCGCATCTGGTCCGCTGAGCGGACCTGATGGGGAACTTTAGAAGGGGCGGGTCTATACATTTAAAATACTGAGAGGGAGTTCCCCATCAGGTCCGCTCAGGCACAACCAATGAAGGACAGCGCTGGACATCGGAATCGCCGCGGGACACTGGATTTCACCGCTGGAATGTTTTTTTTGTTTTTTTTAAATAAAGGACTTTTTCAAGGTGTTTGTGTGTTTTTTTAAACATTTTTTTACGCTTTCTTCGTGAAATGGTAGGGGTACAATGTACCCCTTACCAATTCACATGGGGGGGGGCGGGATCTGGGGGTCCCCTTTGTTAAAGGGGTCTTCCAGATTCCGATAAGCCCCCCGCCCGCAGACCCCCACAACCACCGGGCAAGGGTTGTGGGGATGAGGCCCTTGTCCCCATCAACATGGGGACATCCTCCCCATGTTGAGGGCATGTGGCTTGGTACGGTTCAGGAGGGAGGGGGGGCCGCTCTCTCGTCCCCCCCTTTTCCCCTGCGGCCGGCCAGGTTGCGTGCTCAGATAAGGGGTCTGGTATGGATTTTTAGGGGGACTCCACGCCATTTTTTTTATTTATTTGGGGTGGAGTTCCCCTTAAAATCCATGCCAGATCTGAAGGGCCTGGAATGGATATTTGGGGGAACCCCACGTCAATTTTTTTTTTAATTTGCGGCGGAGTTCCCCTTAATATCCATTCCAGACCTGAAGGGCCTGGTAATTGAATTCTGGGGAACCCCCACGCTTTTTTTTTTTTTTTTTTTATCAATGACTTTTGTATGTATTGCCGGGAGCCGACAATTCATTAATAGCCGCGAGTGAGTTTTAAATGCATTTTTTTCTTTCAAAAATGACATTTTTTGCAGGGACAGTTCTAAGCACGGGAAACATGCGCCACTTCACATGCATATCATACACACCCCCCAGGTACGAAATTTAAAGGAATATTTCACTTTTATTTTTTCATTTTAAGCATTATTAAAATCACTGCTCCCAAAAAAACGGCCATTTTTAAAACTTCTTTTTGCATTGATACATGTCCCCTGGGGCAGGACCCAGGTCCCCAAACACTTTTTAGGACAATAACTTGCATATAAGCCTTTATAATTAGCACTTTAGATTTCTCCCATAGATTTTTCGAATTTGCCGCGAACACCCCAATTTGTTCGCTGTTCGGCGAACGGGCGAACAGGCAATGTTCGAGTCGAACATGAGTTCGACTCGAACTCGAAGCTCATCCCTAATTCCTACATAAAAACATCTGGATACCGCCAAAATTAAGACCACTAGACACAGAAACACATAGTATAACTAAAGTCGTATTTAAAGTATGGGATACTATTCACCGGCGTGAAAAATGGAAATATAGTTCACCATTATTTCCACTAGCAGGCACAAATTTTTTCATACCAGGAAATGGGACACGGTTAGGGAAGCAATTGGGATCCACACAATTAAAGGATATAATGACACGGGGCAAAATAAAGACAAGTCAAGAGATAAAAACGTTACACGGTGATCAGCAGCTTAGCGAGTGGGAATATCTTCAATTAACACAGTTAGTAAGCACCCTTCCACAACCAATTAGAGATGAAAAGACACTAAATTCCATGGAAAAACTCTGTAGTATGGATAGGCCCTTGAAACATGGTATATCACAAACCTATGAAATTTTAACAGAATTAGAAACACAGGGAACATTAGTATGTATAGAAAAATGGGGACAGGACATGGGTAAAAACTTGAGGAGTCACAAATGATTAGGGCTGTATTTAATAGCGCAACCGACATAATGACGATTGAAGCAAATTATAAGTGTATGTTACGCTGGCACTTGACCCCAGAGAGAATGAACAAAATCCACCCAAATAACTCCCCGCTATGTTGGAGGAACTGTAAACAAAAGGGAACAACAAAGCATATATGGTGGGAGTGCCCAAAAATAAAAGAGTACTGGGAGGAAATTATAGATTACATAAAAGATATAACTGGCAAGAAGATCCCACAAGACCCATTAGTTTGTCTGTTCCATGGAACAAACATAAAAAAAACTGTATGAAAGAACCTTGATCCCGGTGCTGCTTAACGCGGCAAAGGGACTAATCCCGAAAAAATGGCTAGAAACAACAAAACCGACTATAAAAGAGTGGATACAACGAGTCGACTACGTAGCTGAAATGGAATACCTAGGCCGTGGAGAGAAGGGAGGAGATGAAAGATATAGGAACAAATGAGAGAAATGGAGAGTCTTCAAATTGTCAGATAGATATGTACAGGGAATGACTGAATTAGACAGATGATAGGAAAAATGGAGGTAGAGAAATGGGCAGATCAGGGGAGGGGTTGGGGAAGGGTAACGGGAAATAGGTAATAGAAAAAAAAATGGAAATATGAATGTTTGAATGTTTACACCAATGTGGGTGAGTTTTGTATTTGAAAACTTTTTCCAATAAAAAAAAAAAAAAAAAAGAAGGATTTTTTAGTGCAGATTCTTTCTTAGGATGTGGTACCGGACACTTTGTGTCCAATATTTAGCAGGGCCCTTTTGGTATTCCTCCCTCCCATCTATTGCTATCTAAATTTTGTAAAAAGTGAACATTTACTATGGGGCCTCATCAGAAGAACCTGAGCCATTTAAGGTTCATGATGCTTTGCATGGACTGTTTTTTGTTGATTGGTTTGATTTATACGCATTGCTTTATGCCTCCTAAATATCTTTATTTTATTTAAAAAATGTTTTTGTTGTATTTTTTTTGTCTTTTATGTGTCTTTTATAATTGACTTGTATGATTATTACATATTTTAGTTGGTACCATCTATTGCATTTTTACTGTTTTATTACATAGCCCTGAAGAAGCTGGAGTCCGATTGGATGTACGTGTTGGCTGTATCTGACATTTCTATTCTAACAAAAAATTCAAATGAACCTCCTAACTAGATGACCTGAGTAGAGTTCAGCGGACACCTGGATGTTCGGGTTCGACGGGTTTGGCCGAACTTTGGAAAAAAGTTCGAGTTCGGGACCGAACTTGACCCGAACTTGACCCCGAAACCCGAACCCCATTGAAGTCAATGGGGACCCAAACTTTTGAGGACTAAAATGGCTCTAAAAAAGTAATGGAAAGGGCTAGAGGGCTGTAAATGGCAGCAAAATGTTGTTAAGAGCATGGCAAGTGCTCTGCAAACAAATGTGGATAGGGAAATAACTTAAAATAACATTAAAAAAATATATGCTGGAGGCCCCCTTCTCAGCAGAAGAGGTACAGAAAGTCATTAAGAACCTCAGAAACTCAACAGCACGATGCCACACATATGGTGGGAATGCCCCAGAATACGCCCTTTCTGGAAAAAAATATTCAATTTAATGGATAAGCTAGTGGGAAAATAAAATACTTTAAAATTAAAAAAATTAAAAATGATAATCTTGACCTAGGAGGACGAGGTCCATATGGAGTAGGAGGTTGAGGTGGCGGTGGATGTGGCTGTGTAGGTGGAAGCGGCAGTGGAGGAGGACGAGGTAGCCAACACTGGTTCAAAAATACAACAATGGCTGGGTAAGGCCGGTGATGTGTCGAATTCTGTCCCCCGTTGGATAGTGTCCGCTCTGTACTGCGCTTGCTCAGTACGTAGGACAAGGGGATTTCAAAAATCTCCGAAGATGAACGGCGCCTGCGCTGTGAGTCCAGGTTCAAGCCACACCATCCGAGCTTCAAGCCAAGCCAAGCGAGGCCGTGCCCGAAGCGTGGCGACACTGGCGAGCGAAGCCCTCCTTGGACCTGGCTTTGGTGTGCTCGGTCCCTTGCTGCGTTGGGCAGTAGCAGACGTACTGTCTAGGGGACGGACGCTCCGCTTTTGCGCCCTGCTCCCTCTTCTGCTGTGCTGGTGGCTCTGTGCGACCACCGCCTCTTCCTCCGAACTACACTGGTCACCTGCATGACGTTGATGCATCGTCCTCCACATCATCTTCCACCCAGTCTTCACCCCTGCCCTCCTTGTCGGTCTGCACAATTGCGAAAGCAGCAGCATCATTCGAGACGTGCTGCGATGGTCCCCCCATGTACTCATCATGAAACATAAGTGGTTGGGCATCGGAGCACTCAATCTCTTCCACTTCTGGGGCAGGGCTAGGTGGATGGCCCTGGGAAACCCTGCTAACAGAGTCATCGAAAAGCAGAAGAGACTGCTGCATGATTTGGGGCTCAGACTGCTTGGCTGATTTGCAAGGGGGTGAGGTGAAAGACTGATGGACATCGGCTGCAGGTGCCAACTCTGATCTTTCATCAGGAGACTGGGTGGGAGACAATGTGAAGGAACCGGAGGCACTGTCAGCAACCCAATTTACTATCGCCTGCACTTGTCCTGGCCTCAACATTCGTACAGCCTCATTAGGCGCGACAAAATACCACTGCAGGCTCTGTCGCCTACTCGCACCTGAGGAAGGTGTTTCACTTGTGCGTGTAGCTGGCACAGATCGACCACGTCCTCTCCCTGCAACAGGAGCTCTACCAGCAGCACCACAACCGGGGCCACGTCCCTTCCTTGACGTTCTCCTCATATTTTCCTAATTTAGGATTTTGCCCTAAAAAAAATGTTTTTGAATAGCACAATAGAAGAAAAATAGATAAATTGTATATCACACACCTCCAGATATACAGAAAACACTGCAATTTTTTATTTTGCACTAAATGTGTGTTTTTGCAATAGCAGAATACACCCAGAGTATGTAAACGGTGTATCTCAAAACCTACAGAAATGCAGAAAATGTTATTCAAAAAGAAATGTTTTTGCCCTAATTTTTTTTTTTTTTTGAATAGCACAATAGAAAAAAAATATATAAATTGTGTATCACACACCTCTAGATATGCAGAAAACATTGCAAAATTTTTATTTTTTTGCACTAAATGTGTGTTTTTGCAATAGCAGGATACACCCAGAGTATGTAAACGGTGTATCTCAAAACCTACAGAAATGCAGAAAATGCTTTTAAAAAAAAATTTTTTGCCCTAATTTTTTTTTTTTTTTTGAATAGCACAATAGAAGAAAAATATATAAATTGTGTATCACACACCTCCAGATATGCAGAAAACACTGCAAAATATATATTTTTTTGCCCTAAATGGGTGTTTTTTGAAGAGCAGAATACACCCACAGTATGTACAGGGTGTATCTCACAGTAACATATGCAGTGCTGGTGCACTGAGCTTGCAGATAAAAGTTATATTTTCTCTGGCACTGGGCTCATGGCAGTGTAAAAAGACTGTGCACTGCAACCCAACCAGGTAAATCTATGTAGATCGCGGAGTTATTAGAATAGATTTCTGAATCTGGACTCCTAGATAATTCTCTCTCCCTAAAAGCAGCAACAGGAACCTTGCCCTACACTGTCTATCTTTTCTCTCAGTGCAGTGTAAAAAGCTTGTGCACTGCACCCACACAACTAAATCTATGTAGATTGCTGACTAATTAGAATCTATTTCACAATCAGAACTGACTCCTATCATATAATTTTCTCCCTCACAGCAACAGCAGCCAGGATCTTTTCCCTAACCTGTCTAATGCAGAGTGACGTGCTGTGCTGTGTGCCTCTAGCTTATATAGAGACTGGGTCACATGTTGCACTGGCCAATCACAGCCATGCCATTAGTAGGCATGTTTGTGATGGCTTCTAAGGGCACACCAGTTACATTACATCGCCGAACACCGGACCCGAACCTGAACATACAGTCAATTGTTCGGGTTCGGGTCCGGGACCCAAAAACCCAAAAGTCCGGTACGAATCCGAACTTTACAGTTCGGGTTCGCTCAACTCTAGACCTGAGGTCTCCTAACCACAGATCCAGGAAATTTTCATCTAATTGTCTTTTTGAACACTGAATTGAAAACTCGAAAACAATGGACTTTCAAGGCACACATATATGTAAAGTAGTATAATTCCAAATTTTATTTTGTCTACATAAAAACTTGTACGAGATAACAATTGGATATAAAATATATTCTAAAATGTTACTGAATACTGTGTATCAACAGACCCCATTTACAGGGGTGTACCACACACATATAGATGATGCGCAAACAGAGATATACACCAAGTGTTCGAGTTTCTCCAGGTGCTGGGGTTCCACTTTTCCTTGATGTGTCTTTCACAGCTCTACATGTTTTGCAACATAGTCGCTTCTTCAGGAGCCTGTAATACATCTATTTAGATAGGAAAATACATTTTATGAGCATATCGAAAAATACCTTTTATGAATACATTGTTACATACAAATAAACCATATGTACAATACATCTCATCAAAACACTCACTGATAATATGATGTAGGCATCGATACACTCACCCCCAGGGCCAGAAGAGGAGCCCAGATGCGGCTGATGCGGACCCCATTGATTCCTACGTCCTATTACCAGTGAGTGTTTTGATGAGATGTATTGTATATATTGTTTATATATTTTTGAACCACACCAGGCAGCATGCCCTTAACATTGGGGGGTGGGTGCTTTCTTGATGAGGACAAGGGTCTCTTCCCGACAACCCTAGCCAGTGGTTGTCGGGGTCTGCGGGGAGCTTATCGGAATCTGGAAGCCCCCTTTAAGAAGCCCAGATCCTCGGCCTCCCCCCCAGATCCCGGCCTCCCCCCTATGTGAATGGGTATCGGGTACACCATACCCCTACCCATTCACCAAAAAAAGCAGTGAAATTTAATAAAAACACAAGAGCCGGTTTTTGACAATTCATTTATTAATAGCTCTGTCTTCTCTAAGCCATCTCTTCCCGCCGTCTTCTCCTTCCCGCCGTATCTTCCCGCCATCTTTTCTTTCCCATCGTCTCCTCCTCAAGCTGTCTCTTCCCGCTGTCTTCTCCTTCCCGCCGTCTTCTCCTTGAGCTGTCTCTTCCCACCGCCTCCGTCTCTTCCCGCTGCTGTCTTCATCCTCACCACCGGGATACTCGCAAAAAAAAAAAAAAAAGCTGCTCTTGTTCTATTGATGTCTTCATTTGTTTTGTTGTCACCCGCTATCTGCTGACTCTTATATAGCTATGGGGCGTGACCATCTGATGATATCACTCGGAGAGCCCGCCCCTTGCCCCTTGTCACTGCGCCCTGAGCCAACCCAGTTTTGTGACAAAAGCAAATTATTATTTGCTATTGTCTTCCTGATTCTCCTCCCAGCCAATCAGGAAGCGGGTCCTGAGACCCGATTGGTCGAGAGGAGAAGCGATCCTATTGGCTGCTGAGGAGGAGGAGACACAGGGGAAGCTGCTGTGAAGCCAAGAAGGAGAAGACGCAGGGTGAAGCCACCGCCCGCGACCTAGATGGGGTAAGTTCGGGATTGGTGACTGATGGGGGGGTGCGGGTGATCCCCCCAAAACATATACCACCAGCCACCACTGATAACAAACATGTTATACTTACCTGCTCTGCGCAGTGGCACAGAGCAACCCCAATCCTTCTCTTCTCAGATCCCTCTTCAGTGCCCCTGGCCCCTTCCTCCTGTTGAGTGCCCCCACAGCAAGCATATTGCTTTGGGGGCACCCGATCCGAGCTGCGCCGCAGCTCCATGTATTCATTCAGATATGGAGCCTGCCCCATCTCTCTCCTCATTGGCTAACTGAGTTTGAATGACAGCAGTGGGAGCCAATGACACTATTGCTATGTCTCAGCCGATCAGGAGGAAGAGTCCCGGATGGCCGAGGCACTCGTGGACATCGCTGGATAGAGATGGGGCTCAGGTAAATATTAAGGGGGCTGAGGGGGGCTGCTGCACACTGATTGGTCCTTGTGGATAAGGGTTGGCAATATGTCCTCTAGTTTTTTGGCTATAAGTTTTGCATACATTTTTAAATCTATGTTGAGCAGAGATATAGGTCGAAAAAAATTTGGTGAAGAAGGTTCGGTAGGGTCACTACTAAAGCACTAAGCATTTCAGTGGGGAAATTTTTTAAAGTATTCCCAAGTGAAGCCATCCGGTCCTGGGGATTTAGAGTTTGGAAGGGTATGGATCACTTGTAACACTTCAGGTATAGTGAAGGGGGTGTTTAAAGGTTTGAGTTGTTGTGGTGATGTAGATGGGAGATCAATATGTTCCAAGAAGGCTAAAATATCCTCCTGGGAAGGTTGGTGCGTGCTATTGTCCTCCTTATTGTTGAAGAGATCTTTATAGTATGTACTGAATGCATTGGCTATGGAATTGGGTTTAAGTAACTTTTTGTTAGTGTGGGGGAGGTATAAAAATGGGATTTTAGTCTTTGACCTGTGGCCTTTGATTCGCAGTGACATTGCTTTACTTGCTTTGTTCCCTGTTGCGTATGTAGCAGGGTGCTATATTTAGGGGGAGCATCTGAGTGGTAACTAGGCTCAGATGCACTAATTGTTAGGTTTCATGGACCATTTCTGTCCCTGGGAGATAGTACTGATGTGCAGTTCCATGGGGCCTATAGGTGGCGCTGTTGCCATAGGCCGGGGTTGAACCGTGGTACAGGGTTGTGCCTTTTCTTGCCCCCTCTCGGCAGCAGTACGGCGGGGCGGGGAGCCTGCTGTGCCTGTCGGGAGAGGGTATAAAAAGGGGTGGCCATCTTCCAGTCGGGGTCCGCGCCCAGGCACCTTAGGCTTGGGTGTGTGTGTGTGTCACCTCCGGGTTTCCCCTGACCCCGGAGGCCTGGGTCATTGTCGTGGTTCCGCGCCCAGGCACCTTAGGCCTGGGCGTGTGTGTTGTCTCCGGGTGCCCTAGGCCCGGAGACGGAGCTGCTGTTTCCATCCCAGACACCTTCAGTCTGGGGTGAGGTACTTTGGCGAGGGCCTGGAACCCAGCAACTTTCGGCTGGGGTCCGCTAAGGATCGAGGCTTCCAGGGATCTTGCGAGGGGACCCGTATCCAGGATCGAGGAGGCCAGGGAGGTGACCCTTTCTGAAGACCCAGGGCAGAATCGTGGTGACACAGGGGGCCTCTGGTAACTCTCCGGAGGGATGTTCTTATCCTAAAAAGGGGCCAAGATACTCAAAGAAGGAAGAGCGGGTTCTTTATGTCATAGTGGCAGTGACTCTATGCACACCAGGTCAGTGGCAGTGACTTTCAAATATTCACCAGGTCAGTGGCAGTGACCAACCTCATGGTCCGTGGCAGGGACCATGCGCCAAGCCTGTTCGTGCAAATCAGAACAGGAGAAACCTTAAATTAAGTTTGTGCCTGGACCTCCTCCCACCTTATCTGACCCGTGTTTGTCTCAACCTGTCTGCTCTCAAAGAGACTATTTATTGCCCTTATGAATAAATAAGAAGTTGGTCTTTTCAGTTGGTGTGGACAGTTGCTTACTGGGGAGAACTAAGGACTTGTTTCTGGCTACCCCAGAAACGAGATCAGCTCTGGAGGTTTTCAAACACTGGCTGCAGGCAGGCCCGAGAAACTAACACCGCTCAACCTCCCCATCCAGGAGGGTACGGGCTTGTGGTGTGGTGTGCCTCAGTCTTTCCTGCGAAGGAGCCAACTATAAGAAAAGCAGGTAAAGGCTGGGGTGGGTGCGCTACACGTATGTAGTAGCTTTAATTTTTTATACATTTTTTTCATATGCCTCTAGAAGTAGAGAGCGTAATTCATGATGTAGCGAAAATATTTTAGATTGGAGGAGAGGGGAGGGGTTGGATTTGTTGGAAGCCTCAGTGGCTGCTATGTCAGCAGTAAGTTCATCTAACCTCTGTATTTTTTTTTTCTTTGCTCTAGCTCCCAGTTGTATAAACACGCCTCTCATAACAGCCTTATGAGTGTTCCACACCACCAGCGGATCAGGGACTAATGCTGAGTTAATTGAGAAGAACTCATCTAAATGTCGTTGGAGTAGTGCGGAATAGCAAGGGGTGTTGAGGAGGTAGTTATTAGCTCTCCAAATATAAGAATTAGGTTGAGAGGATTTGGCGGCTATAGTAATGCTAATAGGAGCATGATCTGACCAGGTGGCGGTGTGGATGTGGGAGGCCGATATATTTTGAAGCAACCATTTGTCTGCTAAAAACAGATCTATTCGTGAGTAGGTGACGCGGCGATAGGTAGGTAAAGTCCCATTCACTCGCATGACAACATCTCCACACGTCAAATAATTAATTTGATGCAATAAACTTGTCAAGAGGGGAAGGATATGTTTTAGAACTTGCAGGTGTGTCCATGTCATTATTGGGGACCAAATTGAAGTCTCCACATATCAGCAGATGTCCTTGTTGGAACTTTTTCGCTGCACGTAGAGTCCTTTTTAGGAAATGCATCTGCCGTGCATTTGGGGCATAGATGGAGACCAAAGTATAGGGTACATTGTTGATAGTACATATCAGGAAAATATAACGGACTTCAGGATTTGTAATGCAGTTATGTAGTTGAAAGGTGAGAGTGTTCCTTATGGCTATGAGAACGCCTCTTTGTTTCTTAGATAAGCGTGCTTGAAATACATGTGGAAACTGCCTGTGTTGGCACTGTGGAGATGCATCTTGGGCAAAATGTGTCTCTTGGATGCAAAGGACATCACAGTTAAAAGATAGAGCTGATCTCCACAGGGATGCCTGCTTTGCTGGATGATTCAGGCCTTTAGGATTAAGGGATAGAATGCTGAAGGACATGATAACGTGTGGTGGCGTGAAGGTCGATTGTGGTTGACTTACGTTTTGGAGTAGCTCCGCGTACTTGTCCTCAGGCAAGCTGTTGATGAGGATGGAAGAGTCCCGTATTTGGACACTCTGGTTGGTACTGCAAAAGCGTTAGTTCGTCAAGGTTCTATTGAAAGGTATAAAGCAAGGTAAGTATTGTACTGTATATACTTGTTTACCAGGTTATGTTGCGCAAAGGTAAGTGCTGAATAAAAAACGACAGAAACAAAGAAAAAGATAATATACAACTCAAAATGAAACAGGTAGACACATCAGCAATGTGCAACTCACAAGAGATGCTGACCGAACTGAAGTTTAAAAATCTGGAATAGTGAGCATAAAGCCGGACCAGACTTATTGCTGTTGCTTATGAATTACCGGGCAAGAGGTTCTCATTTGAATTTAGTCTTGTTATGCCCCCGGTTCTGCCCAAAATTAAAGGAGTTTGGTTTCCCTCACGAATCAGGGGGGTCTTGCGGGGAGTTCTGATACCCCATTAATGAAGCAATTTCATACCGCCTTCAATGTTGGATATTGTATGATGAGATCCATTGTAGGTGGCCAGTACAGTGGCCGAATGACGCCATTTGTATGTAATCTTATGTTTTTTTTCTTAACGTCTTTAGTTGCCTTCTCATTTGCAAGGTAAATTGTGACAGATCCGAACAGTTGTATATCCGAGTATGGTGCTGGGAGGATGGATATTTCCCTTGCTTTTGAGAGGATTTGTTCCTTGGCCTGATAGAAGTGGATACGCAAGAGAACATCTCTGGGGACCATCTCTTCTAGGTGGCGCGGTTTGGGAATCCTGTGGATACGATCAATGGTGAGCTCTATCGGGACAATTTTGGCAGTAAGGTGGAAAACATGGTGCTAGTATATGTGCGCAATTTCATGGGTGGAACGGACTCAGGTATACCTCTGATTTTGATGTTATTGCGGCGGGAGCAGTCCTTGAGGTCTGCCAGCTTTGCCTTAATCCACATAGATTCATATTTTTTGCTCTGTATAGGCATCAACCAAGTCCTTCACCGTTTCAGTGCATTCCTCCATTTTGTCCTCCATATAATGCACCCTGCCATCCATATTCTTAATTTCCAAAGAGAACTTATGAATCAGGGAGGATAAGTTTGACATGAGGGAAGTTTGAAGTGTCATTAGCATATCCTTTATCTAGTACCGGTTGACCTGAGGTTAGGAATGCGTCTATGGATGATTGCAGTGAGGAGATTGCATTATCCATGTGCAGGCCTGTGCTCACTGTGTCTACAGCCTGGTGAGAGGTCTCCATCCTCATCCTCGATTTCGCTGGGCTCTGGGAGACCGGAGTGGCAGGAGAGGAGTCATGTGGGGAAGAGGGTGCTAATCTGTAACTTCTTTCCCATGGATGCCAGTCCGGGAGGTCTGTGTATGTTTCAGTTGTTCTCCCCGCAGCTCCGGTGGCGCCATCTTGGCTTCATTCCGGCACCCGGCCGGGCTGGAAGAAGAAGGCCGTAAGTTTTTTTGGGCCTCATTATTGGCTCCGCTTGTGGGACATCCGAGCGGTAAGTGTCGCGGGCGTGTAGTGGTAGTTTGGGTGGCTCGATAGGGCCATTTTCCTGCACGTTAGCTGGGTTTGTCTGGTCGGCTGAGGAGAGCTCCAGGCTTAAGCAGTCATTCTCGTGCGCGCGCAAGCCACGCCCCTCAGAGGCTGCTGCACACTAAAGGATTTGTATCTTAATGCATAGAATGTACAGTAGGTTCTATATATTAAGATAAAAAAAACGTCTGCCTTATGACCACTTTCAGTGAAGAACATTTGCGCAACAGTCTTCAAATATTAGCTGCACGCCCAAAAGGGTATATGTGATAATAATTGGATAGATAAATATAGTGCTGCACAATAATCCAAGTATGCAATCAATAATAAAAAAAAATAACAATGAGAAACAATAATGGTGATATTGTGAAATAAACAATAATGTCCAAAAAAAAGATTGCATGCTTGGATTATAGAGCAGTACTATAATTACCTATCCACATTTGTGAAAATTGCTTTCAACAGTTATAGGAGCTGAAAAAAAAAAAAAGAGTGTATTATATGTTTTTTTTCTTAGTATACACCCAAAAGTGTGGTTACTAAGTGACATATTCACCAGGGAACAACTCAGGTCAGACTATAAATCGTACAATTTGTAAATGTGCTTATTTAGACATTTCCATTCTATTTAAAATTAGCATACAGCATTAACGTTAGAGGTTTTTGCTTGACCCAGTTTGTTTTCACGAATTCCTAAAAATAAAAAATAAATAAAAAAAATACACCTTGAGCTTGCTTTCAGAGAAAATTGCTAAGTAGCTGTGTAATTACCAATGTATAGCAATGCATTTTGCAGCATAATACATTTGCTCAAAAATGTTGGTTAATTGCCATCATTTGGTTTAATTGCCAATTAACTAACGCAATGGCCCAAACAGCCAAGCCTAAGGGAATTGTAGTCAGAATAGTATGATAATATGCAACATCTATACATTCAAAAATTAGCATGTGAATGTTTTATTTTTATTTATTTTTGTTCACCGTAGTAGGACGAAATCTAAGTTTAAAGGTATACTGAAGTTGAAAATGAAAATAAGCCTTGATATATATATATATATATATATATATATATATATATTATATACAATGCAACCTACCTGCTCATGCTGAGGCTGCATTTGTCATAATGAAATATAGAGAGCAAGAGTGGTAGAGCGGAAGTAAAATAAGCATTAGGATGTAACGTCCAGATGACCCAGTGGGGGGGCTCTTCAAATCCTTGCAGCTAGTGCTGGATTTATAAGGCCTGGTTCCAGTGGCAGCTGGTGGTATTTTTTTTTAAGGGTGCAAGCTTGCAACACCCAATCCCCCCCCCCCCCCAGTCAGGTTTGTCGGTCGGCCGGTCGGTTACCCCATCCTGCTCTGCTATGCGGGTATCACGGTGGTGAGCATCATAAGCAGCTTCTCCTTCCCCTGCTCGATGGCTTCCGTCTCCTTCCTCCTCCTCGGCGGCCAATCAGAACGCTTCTCCTTTCAGTCAATCAGGAAACGGATCTCAGACCCGCTTCCTGATTAGCGGATAGGAGATTCGGTGTGAGCATAGAGAAAATTAATTTGCTATTCTCACACACCTGGGTGGACTCCGAGCGCATTCTCTGCGCCCTGAGCCCACCCTATTTTGAAGCTTCAGGGTTACAAAAATCACCCCACCTGCCTTGCAATTCATGCATCCGACGTCCTGAAAGGGGCCAGATGCATGGATGGCGGGGCGGCGCCCGTGCGCCCTTAATAGACGGGCCGCCCCTGCCTGGTTCACACCTACGCAGGTTGCATATTCCGGGTGCATTTTGCTTTTTTCAATGCACGTTTTTGATCCATTGAAGTCTATAGAACCAAAAACCAGAAAAAAGTTCCTGGCCTTTTCCATAAAATGCACAGATGTGAACATGACCCATAGGAAATCATGATAAATGGACTGTAGAGTGTTTCTGCAAAACTGAAAATGCACTAAAAAATGCATAGATGTGAACCAGGCCTAAGGGGGCAAAAGGGGCAACTGCCACACCGAAAAGTTAAATTCCAGAAAAGAAATAACGTTTTATTCCAAATCTGTAATGCATTTTGATAGCCAAAGCGTTTCAGGGGCCACACTCTGCACCCTTCATCAGGGCTTAAGGGAATAGCTAGTGAAAAGTCTGACAGTAGATAAGATTGAATGCTATAACGTCTTGGTCCCCTGTAGCAGTTGGTGTGTGTTGCAACACTATTATGCTTACAACCTGAAGGTTTCTTCAGTGTATGGAAGCAGCAAACATACGACCATTGGGAACAAAAATTTTAAATAAACCAATTACAGGTATTAAGTGATATCTGTTTAAAGTGGTTGTAAACCCACTACAAAAAAATAAAAATGTAATAAAAAACCTGAAAGACAAAGGCATAATGAGCATAGCATACTAGCTCATTATGAAATACTGACCTTAGATCGAAGCCCCCCATAGCAACCAGCTTGCTATTGGGAGACACCAGTCAAAGGGGGGGAGCACCGGCGGGGGACCCAAGAAGAGGATGATCGGGGCTGCTCTGTGCAAAACCATTACACAGAGCAGGTAAGTATAACATGTTTGTTATTTAAAAAAAAAAAAACCTTTAATATTACTTTAACCACTTGCCGACTGCCTAACACATTTAAGTTGGCAGAATGGCACGGGCAGGCAAAGCAACGTACCTGTACGTTGCTTTAAAACTGCCACCTATCAGGTGCATGCGCCCGCTGCGAGCTCCGTGACCGTGCCCGCGGGACCCGCAGACTCGATGTCCGCCGGGTTCCCGCGATCGTCTCACGGAGAGGCAGAGCGGGGAGATGCCTATGTAAACAAGGCATTTCCCTGTTCTGCCTAGTGACAGGACACTGATATACTGTTCCTTGTCATCGGGAGCAGTGATCAATGTCGTGTCACTTGTAGCCCATCCCCCACACAGTTAGAATCACTCCCTAGGATACACGTAACCCCTTCCTAGCCCCCTAGTGGTTAACTCCTTCCCTGCCAGTGTCATTTACACAGTAATAAGTGCATTTTTATAGCACTGATCGCTGTATAAATGACAATGGTCCCAAAATAGCGTCAAAAGTGTCCGATGTGTCCGCCATAATGTCGCAGTCACGATAAAAATCGCAGATCGCCGCCATTACTAATAAAAAAAAATGCCATAAATCTATCCCCTATTTTGTAGACGCTGTAAATTTTGCGCAAACCAATCAATATTTGCTTATTGCGATTTTTTTTTTTTTTACCAAAAATATGTAGAAGAATACGTATTGTCCTAAACTGAGGAAAAAATCTTTTTTTTTATATATTTTTGGGGGATATTTATTATAGCAAAAAGTAAAAAATATTGCTTTTTTTACAAAATTGTCGCTCTTTTTTTGTTTTATAGCGCAAAAAATAAAAACCGCAGAGGTGATCAAATACCACCAAAAGAAATCTCTATTTGTGGGAAAAAAAGAACGTCAATTTTGTTTGGGTGCCATGTCGTACGACCGCGCAATTGTCAGTTAAAGCGACAGAGTGCCGAATCGCAAAAAGTGCTCTGGTCATTTAGCAGCCAAATGGTCCGGGGCTTAAATATTACTTTAAGGTAAGCTGACTCTCTGGATTCTTATGACACTCAAATGGTGAGATATTACATCAATAAAAGATTTTCTTGCCACTGTAACACCAAGTGGGGTTCACATACTTTTCTTTTCAACTGTAACTCCAATTGGGTTTCACATACTGTATATACTCGAGTATAAGCCGAGTTTTTCAGCACATTTTTTTGTGCTGAAAATGCCCCCCTTGGCATATACTCGAGTCACCTTTTTGCACCTGATCTCCTGGAATTTGGGGACCCGGTACCGGCCGGCCGTAGGTCCCCTGGCCCCCAAACTTGGCCCACATGTAGCCCCTCTACAAGTGTGCAAAGTTTGTTGTCTGGGGGACCTACGGCCGGGGAGTACCGATTTTTCAAACCGGGCACCTTTTCCATAGACTCCCACGTTAAATGGTAATTTCTTTGGTGAATTTGGGGACCCGGTACCGGCCGGTCGTAGGTCCCCTGGACCCGAACATTGGCACACATGTAGCCCCATTTCTCCTCTACAAGTTTGCAAAGTTTGTTGTCTGGGGGGCCTAGGGCCAAGGAGCACCGATTTTTCAAAGCCAGGCACCCCTTCCATAGACTTCGATGTTAAACATCAGTCTAGTCATGGACACAGTGAGGCATGGACACAGTGAGGCATGCACATGGACACAGTGAGGCAAAGTGAGGCATGCAGATGGACACCCTAGGCTTATACTCGAGTCAATACGTTTTCCCAGTTTTTTGTGGTAAAATTAGATGCCTCTGCTTATATTCGGGTCAGCTTATACTCGAGTATATACGGTACTTTTTTTTTACCACTGTATCTATGTCTGTGTCTTATCTTTTATGTATAATCTTGTCCCTGCAATTTTTTATATTTTTTTTATAGATTAGTTTTTAAAAAACATATTTGTACAGAGCTCCGAGATCAATTTTATATCTCCATCGTGCAACCAGACAACTTTTTTTAGAATAAGAGAGATCAGAAATGGCAACCATCGAGTCTTCCCATGTCAGGTTTGCTTTAAAAATAACAATAGAAAATATTCATTAGAACAGACGTTGGCATCCGACAGAATTAGGTGAACTCTGCAAAAAGTCTCTGACTCTCTGGCTCTATTTTTTCCCTGACACAGATTGCACATTTTTTAAGCAGATAATCACTACATTTATCAGCGTAATTGGGATCACATAATAATCTCCCCGGCTGTCCTGGCATCTGGGTGATAAAGGGGTACTGCACAGCTAATACACTGATAAATTGTACCACATTATAGGCAATGGACAGCGTGCCTAATTAACACATATGCAGTAGCAGGTGTGTTTGTCAAGAAAATTGGTGCTCCACTGTGCTAACACTTCCAAGAATTATATGGAATCAGTTGTGCTCTTAAGTTTACATACCCTGGCAGAATTAATGATTTCTTGGCCATTTTTCAGAGAATATGAATGATAACACAAAAACTTTTTTCATTCATGGTTAGTGTTTGGCTGAAGCCATTTATTATCAATCAACTGTGTTTACTCTTTTTAGATCATAATGACAACAAAAACTACCCAAATGACCCTGATCAAAAGTTTACATACTCTGGTGATTTTGGCCTGAATGGCTATTAAAGGTAACCTGTGATCTGTTTGCTTGTAATTAGTGTGTGTATAAAAGGTCAATGAGTTTCTGGACTCCAGACTTACCCTTGCATCTTTCATCCAGTGCTGCACTGACGTTTCTGGATTCTGAGTCATGGGGAAAGCTAAAGAATTGTCAAAGGATCTGCGGGAAAAGGTAGTTGAACTGTATAAAACAGGAAAGGGATATAAAAAGATATCCGAGGAATTGAGAATGCCAATCAGCAGTGTTCAAACTCTAATCAAGAAGTTGAAAATAAGAGGTTCTGTTGAAACCAAACCACGGTCAGGTAGACCAACTAAAATTTCAGGCACAACTGCCAGGAAAATTGTTCGGGATACAAAGAAAAACCCACAAATAAGTTCAGGTGAAATACAGGACCTTCTGAAAACATGTGGTGTGGTTGTTTCAAGATGCACAATAAGGAGGCACTTGAAGAAAGATGGGCTGCATGGTGGAGTCTCCAGAAGAAAGCCATTACTAGGCAAATGCCACAAAGTATCCCGTTTACAATACGCCAAACAGTACAGAGACAAGCCTCAAACCTTCTGCCACAAAGTCATTTGGAGTGATGAGACCAAAATTTTGCTTTTTGACCACAACCATAAACACTACATTTGGAGAGGAGACAACAAGGCCTATGATAAAAGGTACAGTACACCATATCTACTGTGAAACACGGAGGTGGGTCGCTGATGTTTTGGGGATGTGTGAGCTACAAAGGCACAGGAAATTTGGTCAAAATTGTTAGCAAGATGAATGCAGTATGTTATCAAAAAATACTGGAAGAACATTTGCATTCATCAGCCAGGAAGCTGCACATGGGACGTACTTGGACATTCCAACATGACAATGATCCAAAACACAAGGCTGAGTCCACCTGTCATTGGCTACAGCAGAATAAAGTGAAGGTTCTGGAGTGGCCATCTCAGTCTCCTGACCTCAATATCATTGAGCCCCTCTGGGGAGATCTCAAACGTGCCGTTCATGCAAAACAGCCCAAGAATTTACAGGAACTGGAGGCTTTTTGCCAAGAGGAATGGGCAGCTTTACCATCTGAGAAGATAAAGAGCCTCATCCACAAATACCACAAAATACTTCAAGCTGTCATTGATGTTAAAGGGGGCAATCCACGGTATTAGGAACTGGGGTATGTAAACTTTTGATCAGAGTCATTTGGGTAGTTTTTGTTGTCATTATGATTTAAAAAGAGTAAACACAGTTGATTGATAATAAATGGCTTCAGCCAAACACTAACCATGAGTGAAAGAAAAGTTTTTGTGTTATCATTATAAAGCCTCGTACTGGTTTTCTCGGCAAGAAAACTGCTGGGAGAGATTTTTGCAGAGAAAACCATCCGTGTGTATGGTTTCTCTTCAGGAAAACTCCTGGGAATCTCGACGAGAAAAATAGAGAACCGTTGGGATTCTCGGCAGAGTGCTTCCTGCCGAGAAAAACGTTTGTGAGTATGCTTATCTGTCCCAGGTGAGCCCGCGCATTCTCGTTGAGACTTCGACGCATGCGCGGTAGCATACAAGATTAGTGTGGGGTGTAGCAAGATGGCGGCGACGGCATTGAATGTAACGAGCACACGCTCGTCGTAGTCGATGACGTCACTGCGTTCTTGCTATTCAAAAGAATGGCGGTTCTTTTGAATGGCCATCTGTACACAGGGCTTGGCAAGACAAGCTTGCCAGGAATCCCGTCAAGAAAACCGTCATTTTTTTTTCAACGGGATTCCCGCCCGTGTGTACAGGGCTATATTCTCAGAGAAATGGCCAAGAAATCATAAATTCTGCCAGATATGTAAACTTATGAGCAGAACTGTATGTATAAAACAGACAAAGAGTTGGGGGGGGGGGCACACCCTAAACCTGAATATCTAAAGTTGGTGCTGCTATAAAGACCTATATATAAATAGAGAATAGAACACACATACAAAAATGCAAAAGGAGTAACGTTTAAATCTTACAAGGCAGCTTAAAAGCACCTTATCCTTAATGAGTAAATATGGTGATTTAGTCACTTAATGTGGCCATGCCATGATTAACCACTTAAGGACTGGGCCTATTTTTCAAACTTGTTGTTTACAAATTTGGGGGGGAGCATCTGGGTCATTTAACCCAGATGTACTAATTATTAGCGAATCTGAGAGTCCCTTTTGTGGTTCTTGGAGGACTCTGGTGGTGCAAGGTTCCCTGTGGCCTGCAGGTGGCGTTGTCGCCCTGGGTCGGAGTTGAACCTGCACCGCAAGACTGTTCCTTTTTGTCCTTTCCTGGCGCCGGTACAGCGGGGCGGGGAACCTGCTGTGACGCAAAGGGAGAGGAGATAAAAGGGGCGGACGCCCTGACCCCGGGGGTTCAGAGTTGGAGGACGCGGCCGCACCCAGGCACCTTCGGCCTGGGTGCTGGCTTTCTGGAATTCCGGGCCCAGGTGCCCTTGACCTGGCGTCCATCCCAGGCACCTTAAGCCTGGGGTGAGGTACTACGGCCAAGGCCTGGAGCCCAGGACTTCGACTGGGTTCCGCGAGGGTGGAGGAGTCCGAGGGGCCCTAAGGTGTTGGGACCCGTATCTGAGGTGAGGAGGCCGGGGAGTGTAACCCTTCCGAATAGCCCGCTACAGCATTAATCCGGTGACGGCGGGGCCTCTGGTAACTCCCTTGGAGGGATGTCTTCCCCCTGACAGGGGCTGCAACGTAGCGAAGGTAACTCCAGTTCCTGTTCACTAGAGTTGCTGGAAGAGACTCTGCAACTAAAAAGTCCATTTAACAGCCACTGTGCTTAGCAACCGTTGGTGAAACCTCAACAGTTTAGTTTTCTTTGAGGATTGTGCCTTGACCTACTCCCCACCAATACTGAACTGTTCTATGGGTCTCAAACTGTCTGCTCGCAAAGGACTATTTGTTTGCCGTTATGGAATAAATAACTGTTGGACCTTTTCAGTGAGTGGTACTCCAATTACTGGGAGCAAAGGGGGTTATCAGCAGAACAGACTTGGCTCTGAGCGTTTACACAGCCCAAATGTAATCTGATGCTGGCCTTCACCTCTACATGCTGTAATCTAGAGGACATGGGCCGTGGCACGCCTCGCTCTCCCCTTCAAGGTACCCCTAGACCGAAGCCAAAGTAAGCGCTTAAGAAGAGAGAAGGTGAGGCCGCTACACAAGTTAAAACCTGTTTTTTTTATGCTATTAAATTACTTAGAACCCCCAAACATTCTATTTTTTTTCAGACACCCTAGAGAAAAAAAATAGCGGTCGTTGTAATACTTTATGTCACACCGTATTTGCTCAGCGGTCTTACAAAAGCAATTTTTGGGGAAAAAATACACTTTTTTTAACCACTTAACGACCGCTCACTGTATATATACGTCGGCAGAATGGCACCGACAGGCACAATCACGTAGAGCATACGTGATTGCCTTTGTATAGTTGGGGGGTCCAATCGGACCCCCCTTCTGTACAGTGAGTGGTGGCTAAGTGTCCGGGAGCGTTCCGGGATGAGGGGGCAGCCATTCGTTTCTGGCCACCCCCTCGCGATCGCTCCCGGCGAATGGAAATGCCCCCTCTGTCTGTGTCAGACAGAGGGAGCAGGAGGAAGTGATGTCATCTCTGGTGCGGCGCTCACATATACTGAGCGCCGTACAAGAGAAGACATCAGGTCAGTGCACACAACACTACACTGACACCAGGACACATAGGGACATAAATCGCCCCCCCAGACCCCCCAGACACCCCAGATCACCCCCCAGATCACCCCCCCAGCCCCCAGTCACAGTGTCACTGATTGCAGTGACCATTTATTTAGTGATCACTGCAATCAGTGACATTTGTGACTGTAAAAGTGTCACCAAAGTTTAGTCTTAGGTCCAGTGTAGCCCCCTAACCCCCCCTAATAAAGGTTTAACCCCCTGATCACCCCCCAGATAACCCTTTCACCGCCTATCACCACTGTCGCTTAGCGATCATTTTTCTGATCGCTGTCTTAGCGTCAGTGATGCCGATCGGCAGCCAGTAATTTTTTTAGGTTCGCCGCAGGTTTTTATAGCGTCAGGTACCCCAATATATTATCTAATAAAGGTTTAACCCCCTTGATCGCCCCCCAGGTAACCCTTTCACCCCCTATCACCACTGTCACTAAGCGATCGTTTTTCTAAACGCTGTCTTAGTGTCTGTGATGCAGATCGGTAGCCGGTAATTTTTTTTAGGTTCGCCGCAGGTTTTTATAGCGTCAGGTACCCCAATATATTATCTAATAAAGGTTTAACCCCCTTGATCGCCCCCCAGGTAACCCTTTCACCCCCTATCACCACTGTCGCTAAGCAATTGTTTTTCTAAACGCTGTCTTAGTGTCGGTGATGCAGATCGGTAGCCAGTAATTTTTTTTAGGTTCGCCGCATGTTTTTATAGCGTCAGGTACCCCAATATATTATCTAATAACGGTTTAACCCCCTTGATCGCCCCCCAGGTAACCCTTTCACCCCCTATCACCACTGTCACTAAGCGATCATTTTTCTAAACGCTGTCTTAGTGTCTGTGATGCAGATCGGTAGCCGGTAATTTTTTTTAGGTTCGCCGCAGGTTTTTATAGTGTCAGGTACCCCAATATATTATCTAATAAAGGTTTAACCCCCTTGATCGCCCCCCAGGTAACCCTTTCACCCCCTATCACCACTGTCACTAAGCAATTGTTTTTCTAAACGCTGTCTTAGTGTCGGTGATGCAGATCGTAGCCAGTAATTTTTTTTAGGTTCGCCGCATGTTTTTATAGCGTCAGGTACCCCAATATATTATCTAATAAAGGTTTAACCCCCTTGATCGCCCCCCAGGTAACCCTTTCACCTCCTATCACCACTGTCGCTAAGCAATTGTTTTTCTAAACGCTGTCTTAGTGTCGGTGATGCAGATCGGTAGCTGGTAATTTTTTTTAGGTTCGCCGCAGGTTTTTATAGCGTCAGGTACCCCCATATATTATCTAATAAAGGTTTTAACCCCCTGATTGCCCCTAGTTAACCCTTTCACCAGTGATCACCATATAAGTGTTACGGGTGACGCTGGTTAGTTAGTTTGCTTTTTATAGTGTCAGGGCACCCGCCGTGTATATAACCCAATAAAGGTTTAACCCCCTGATCGCCCGGCGGGTGATATCAATTAGGTTTTAGCGTCAGAGAGGGTCTGAGTCACACCCCAGGCAGCGTCAGGTTAGTGCCAGTAACGCTAACACCCACGCGTGAAGCATACACCCCCCTTAGTGGTATAGTATCTGAACAGATCAATATCTGATCTGATCAGATCTATACTAGCGTCCCCAGCAGTTTAGGGTTCCCAAAAACGCAGTGTTAGCGGGATCAGCCCAGATTCCTGCTGGCACCTGCGTTTTGCCCCTCCGTCCAGCCCAGGCCACCCAAGTGCAGTATCGATCGATCACTGTCACTTACAAAACAAAAACACACATAACTGCAGCGTTCGCAGAGACAGGCCTGATCCCTGCGACTCCAGTGCTGTAGGAGGTGATTTTACCACCACAGTTAAAAAAAAAAAGCAAATATGCCGAAGCATTGGGGCAGCAGGGGCGGAGGAGCGATTTTGCTCCTAATGCCGCGTACATACGGTCGAAATTCCGACGGAGGCTTGCCCGTGGAAAAGTCCGACCATGTGTGTGCGGCATAACTTTTTTGCGGGAGGATGCCCCCATTTATGGCATATATAAATGGTGCGTGTATGCCCATCATTGGAAGTGGGTGGATGAAGGGCGGTATTCTAATGGTGGGCATACCCACCGATCAATCTCTTTTTTCAGTCAGCCAACTGGCTGCATGAAAAAAAAAGATTACAATACATGTCCAACAAGGACCAGCAACGTACTGGTATGTTGCTGGACTTTGAATGGTTATACCAGAATGATGCCTGCGGGTTTAGGTATCATCTTGGTATCATTCTTTTCAGCCAGCGGCCGGCTTTCATGTAAAAGCAATCCTAGTGGCTAATTAGCCTCTGGACTGCTTTTACAAGCAGTGGGAGGGAATGTCCCCCCCGGATATAAAAAGCGCCATTGGGAAATTGGGAAAGCATTTTATCACACCGATCTTGGTGTGGTCAGATGCTTTGAGGGCAGAGGAAAGATCTAGGGTCCAATAGACCCCAGTTTTTTCAAAAAAGAGTACCTGTCATTACCTATTGCTATCATAGGGGATATTTACATTCCCTGAGATAACAATAAAAATGATAAAAAAAAAAAAATACTTGGAAGGAACAATTTAAAAATAAAAGAAAAAAGCAAAATTAATAAGAAAAAAAAAAGAAAAAAAAAGCACCCCTGTCCTGCCCTGCTCTTGCCCAATGGCGAACGCAAGCGTCGGTCTGGCGTCATATGTAAACAGCAATTGCACCATGCATGTGAGGTATCACCGCGAAGGTCAGATCAAGGGCAATCATTTTAGCAGTAGACCTCCTCTGTAAATCTACTGGGGTAACCTGTAAAGGCTTTTAAAGGCTTTTAAAAATGTATGTAGTTTGTCGCCAATGCGCGTTTGTGCGAAATTTTAAAGCATGTCGTGTTTGGTATCTATGTACTCGGCCTAAGATCATCTTTTTTATTTCAACAAACATTTGGGCAATATAGTGTGTTTTAGTGCATTAAAATTAAAAAAAGTGTATTTTTTAACCCAAAAAATGCGTTTGAAAAATCGCTGCGCAAATACTGTGTAGAAAAAAAAAATGCAACACCCACCATTTTAATCTGTAGGGCCTTTACTTTAAAAATATATATAATGTTTGGGGGTTCAACATAATTTTCTTGCAAAAAAAAATGTTTTCATGTAAACAAAAAGTGTCAAAAGGGGCTTTGTCTTCAAGTGGTTAGAAGAGTGGATGTAAGCTTCCTAATGTTGTGTATAAAATGCCAGAACAGTTCAAAACCCCCCAAAATTACCCCATTTTGGAAAGTAGACACCCCAAGCTATATACTGAGAGGCATGTCGAGTCCATGGAATATTTTATATGTTGACACAAGTTGCGGAAAAACGACAATTTTTTTTTTTTTTTTTGCACAAAGTTGTCACTAAATGATATATTGCTCAAACATGCCATGGGCATATGTGGAATTACACCCCAAAATACATTCTGTTGCTTCTCCTGAGTACGGGGATACCACATGTGTGAGACTTTTTGGGAGCCTAGCCATGTACGGGACCCCAAAAACCAAGCACCGCCTTCAGGCTTTCTAAGGGTGTAAATTTTTGATTTCACTTCTCACTGCCTATCACAGTTTCGGAGGCCATGGAATGCCCAGATAGCACAAAACCCCCCCAAATGACCCCATTTTGGAAAGTAGACACCCCAAGCTATTTGCTGAGAGGTATTGTGAGTATCATTTAGTGACAACTTTTTGTATTTTTTATTTTTTTTGTCATTATTCAATCACTTGGGACAAAAAAAATATATTCAATAGGCTCAACAGGCCTCTCAGCAATTTCCTTGGGGTGTCTACTTTCTAAAATGGGGTCATTTGGGGGGGTTTTGTGCTATTTTGGCATTTTATGGCCTTCGAAACTGTGATAGGTAGTGAGGAGTGAAATCAAAAATTTGCGCCCTTAGAAATCCTGAAGGCGGTGCTTGGTTTCCGGGGTCCCGTACGCGGCTAGGCTCCCAAAAAGTCCCACACATGTGGTATCCCCGTACTCAGGAGAAGCAGCAAAATGTATTTTGGGGTGCAATTCCACATATAACCATGGCATGTGTGAGCAATATATCATTCAGTGACAACTTTTTGTAATTTAATTTTTATTTTTTTGTCATTATTCAATCACTTGGGACAAAAAAATAAAAAATTCAATGGGCTCAACATGCCTTTCAGCAATTTCCTTGGGGTGTCTACTTTCCAAAATGGGGTCATTTGGGGGGGGGGTTTTGTACTGCCCTGTCATTTTAGCACCTCAAGAAATGAGATAGGCAGTCATAAATTTAAAGCTGTGTAAATTTCAGAAAATGTACCCTAGTTTGTAAACTCTATAACTTTTGCGCAAACCAATAAATATACGCTTATTGACATTTTTTTTACTAAAAACATGTGGCTGAATACATTTTGGCCTAAATGTATGACTACAATTAAGTTTATTCGATTTTTCTTATAACAAAAAGTAGAAAATATCATTTTTTTTCTAAATTTTCGCTCTTTTTCCGTTTATATCGCAAAAAATAAAAAATCGCAGAGGCAATCAAATACCATTAAAAGACAGCTCTATTTTTGGGAAGAAAAGGACGCAAATTTCGTTTGGGTACAACATTGCATGCCCGCACAATTTACAGTTAAAGCAGCGCAGTGCAAAATTCTGAATTCACCTCTGGTCCTTTAGCTACCAAATGGTCCGGGGCTTAAGTGGTTAAATAAAAAAATAAGAAAACAGTAAAGGTTAGCCCAATTTTTTTTTTTTTTTTATATATATTGTGAAAGATAATGTTACTGGCAAGCTCAGTAGATTGCTTTAAAAAAGGCCTGGATACTTTCCTAAATGTACATAATATAACTGGATACTAATATTTATAGGTAAAGTTGATCCAGGGAATATCCGATTGCCTCTCGGGGGATCAGGAAGGATTTTTTTCCCCTGCTGTAGCAAATTGGATCATGCTCTGCTGGGGTTTTTCATCTTCCTCTGGATCAACTGTGTGTGAAGGATTGTGTACATGGGATTGTATTCCCTTTTTTTTGTTGAACTAGATGGACCGTTGTCCTTTTTCAACCTGATTAACTATGTAACTATATAACTATGTTACACAGAGTAAATTGATTCCCAACATGTGACGCTTCAAAATTGCACCCGCTCGTGGAATGGCGACAAACTTTGACACTTAAAAATCTCCATAGGCGATGTTTAAAAATGTCTACAGGTTACCAGTTTCGAATTACAGAGGAGGTCTTTTGCTAGAATTATTGCTCTTGTGGTTTGAACACCGTTTACATATGCAGGTGTGACTTATGTATGCGTTCGCTTCTGTGCGCGAGCTCGGAGGGATAAGGCACTTTAATTTTTTTTTTATTTTTTTTTAGCATTTATTTTACTTTTTATTTTTACACTGTCCCTTTAAAAAAAAATAAAAAAATTATCACTTTTATTCCTATTACAAGGGATGTTTAAAAGTGATCCAATTTCAAGCATGACAGGACCTCTTTAATGTAAGATCTGGGGTCGAAAAGACCTCAGATCTAATATTTACACTAAAATGCAATAAAAAAAAAATGTATTTAAAAAAATAAATAATTAAAAATGTTCCTTTAAGTCCGTTGGGCGGAAGTGACTCGACTTAGTGCCTCTGAGGGGAAAGGGTCGGATCGTCTCCGCTGCTACCGACGGCTCCAGTAAGCGGCAGAGACGACCGGAAAGCGGCAGAAGGGGGGTCGCACCTCTCCCGCCGTGATAAAAGTGATCTTGCGGCGATGCTGCCGCTGAGACCACTTTTATCTTAAAGCAGACCGCCCGCCGTTTCAGAAAATACCAGGGTTATAGCAGCTATCTGCTGCCATAACAACGGTATTCTACGTCAAAGTTGAAATGTTGAAATCTGAGGCCGTTGTGGACCCAATCATATGCTGTAGTTGCCAGAATTAGATGAAGAGGGTAGTTTTTGGTTCTCTGATCACTATATTAGTGTCAATGGTTCCCACAAAGTGTCAAAACTGTCAGTTAGTGTCCTATTGTGTGCCACAATATGGCAGTCCCGCGATAAGTAGCTGATTTCTGTCATTACTAGTATAAAAAAAAAAATTCCAGTATATGTATCCCATAGATTATAGACACTATAACTTTCACGTAAGCTTATCAATATACACTTATTGGGATTTTATTTATCAAAAATATGTAGCAGAATACATATTGGCATAAATTTATGAAGATTTTTATTTATTTTTTCTTATTTGTATTGGATATTTTTTATAGCAGAAAATAAAAAATTGTTTTCTTTTTTTTTTTCAAATAATTGGTATTTTTTTGTTTATAGCGCAAAAAAATAAATAAAAAATTGTGGGAAAAAAATTACACAAATTTTATTTGGGTACAGTGTCGCAATTGTCAGTTAACCACTTAAGCCCCGGACCATTTTGGCTGGTTAAAGACCGGGCCCCTTTTTGCGATTCGGCACTGCATCGCTTTAACTGACAATTGCGCGGTCGTGCGACGTGGCTCCCAAACAAAATTGACGTCCTTTTTTCCCCACAAATAGAGCTTTCTTTTGGTGGTATTTGATCACCTCTGCGGTTTTTATTTTTTGCGCTATAAACAATAGAGCGACAATTTTGAAAAAAAAAACAATATTTTTTACTTTTTGCTATAATAAATATCCCCCAAAAATATATTTATTTATTTTTTCCTCAGTTTAGGCCGATACATATTCTTCTACATATTTTTGGTAAAAAAAAAAAATCGCAATCGCCGTTTATTGATTGCTTTGCGCAAAAGTTTACAAAATAGGGGATAGTTTTATGGCATTTTTATTAATTCTTTTTTTTTTACTAGTAATGGCAGCGATCAGTGATTTTTTTTCATGACTGCAACATTATGGCGGACACATCGGACACTTTTGACACATTTTTGGGACCATTGTCATTTTCACAGCGATCAATGCTATAAAAATGCACTGATTACTGTGAAAACGGCACTTGCAGTGAATGGGTTGACCACTAGGTGGCGCTGTAGGGGTTAAATGTTCCCTGCATTGTGTTTCTAATTGAGGGGGAGTTGGGCTCCGAGTACACAGAGCCGAGATCCGTGTCATTGTCACTTGTGGTGCAAAGTGGATTTGCCTTTCGTAAAAAACCCCTTAGTGATTAAAGTTGGGTAAATCTTTCGGAAGTCAAGTGGTTAAACACATATCATCTAAAATCAATACACAACATTTAAAGGGTAACTCCACTTTTGTGGGTGTAAAAAAATAGCAAATAAAGAAAAAATAATATAGCGTATACAATTGCGATACAAATCATATTGTAATTGAATGTTATTAAAAAATACCTTTCCTTTTCAATCTGCAGCTGCTGTCATTTTCTATAAATGCAATATGGCAACCTGGAGTTGTTCTGTACACAGAATGTGTACTGACCACTCCCCAAAAACATAATTTCCTGCTTGTGTGATTGGCTCACCAATTTTCCCAGAAGTCTGCCTAAGATACAAGTCAGATTTCAGGCATCCCCTGCAACAAAAAAAAAATCATTTTTGGCGAGATACTCCCAATAGAAAGGGATGCAGGCCCAGCAGCTTTCCTCATTAGTGCCCTGCAGTTGCCACAGCTGGTTGATAATTATGAAACCACTCCAATTAGACCCACTGTCAACAGAGGCACAGACAAACACACAGGGATTTTTTGAGAATAACAAACAAAAGGTAAGAATCTGCAACAAAGTTTGTTAAAATCCTTGCAATGTACATAGATCACCCAGAGGGGAATGTTTTTTCTCAACAAAAGTGGAGTTATGCTTTAAATAGTTTGTGTCAGGGCTGGGCTAAGCCCTTACTTCTCTCAGCTGGCTGATCAGCTGTCGGGTAATTGCCAGCTCCTATCTCTCCACAGTGACTCAACTGTTGATGATATCTTGCTCGTCAGTCCTGCCTACTTATGCCGGCCATACATGGTTCGAATTTCGTATCAAAGAATCGTATCAAAGAATTTTCATACAAATCGTATCAAAGAATTTTCATACAAATTTTGCACCATTAGTGGGCTGCAGCAACAGCCGATTTTCGTGCGGCACTCAAATTTGAGGAATGGTTGGAATTTTTTTGAAAAACTAACGATTTTCTAATCAATGATGGGAGAATCGTGCAAGAAATGTAATAGAAAAAAAATGTGCATGTGCAAGAAAAGAAAATTACGGAGAAAAAAGAAGATTCCCGGCCACGAAAATTATTTTCTGTAGCAACGTGAGGTGAAATTGAAGGCTTGGTCGGCCGAATTTCGAAAATCAATGGTGGCATCATCGGATCACAAAAAAAATGAACTTTCTGATTTTGAAAAGAAAATTTGTTCGAAATTCGACCATGTATGGCCTGCTTTAAGCCGTCCAGCTCAGATGATCTCTGCCTTCGCCTTGGTCAACATCAAAGAGACTATCTCCTGCGTTCCTGTTAAAGAACTGTACTTCTGTCTCGGTCTAAATCATAGTTTATGGCAGGGATATGCAATTAGCGGACCTCCAGCTGTTGCAAAACTACAAGTCCCATCATGCCTCTGACTCTGGGTGTCATGCTTGTGGCTGTCAGAGTCTTGCTATGCCTCATGGGAATCATAGTTCTGCAACAGCTGGAGGTCCGCTAATTGCATATCCCCGGTTTATGGCGAAGGCCATGAATTCAGAGGATGCAATCAATCCAATTGTTGATAATATTTTTTCCAGTTTGGATGACCTGGATCACTGCATGGATCAGTTTGCCATGGTGTTACAGACGCTCCTGAGTCACACGGCTCATCTGGAATCTCCCACTGTGGCCGTTCCGGTAGAACCTGTGTTGCAGGCCGACCCTGCTGTTGCCCCAGTCTCTGTGCAGGCACCCGCCTTGAGTATTACCTCTATAAGAGGTATGTCTGATTCAGCTACGCTTCCCCAGCGATTTGGGGGTGATCCAATCCAATGCAGAGGGCTTCTTAACCAGGTTAAGATATATTTTGAGTTGCTGCCCCAGGCGTTTCCCACGGACAGAAGCAAAGTAGGTTTCGTGATATCTTTGCTTTCTGAGAGAGCCTTGGCCTGGGCAAACCCTCTATGGGAGACACAAAAACCTGTTGTTTTAAGTTACCCAGAGTTTGTGGCTTCTTTTAAAATGGTATTTGATGTTCCCGCACTCTCCGCTTCTGCTGCCAAGTGCCTCATTCCAGTGTCTCATTGCCGATTACGCCATTGAATTCCATACTCTGGCAGCAGAGGTTGCTTTGGAACAATGAGGCCCTCATGGCTGCTTTTTCTCATGGTCTCTCGGATACCATCAAGGATGAGATGGCAGCCTGAGATATACCCACTGAGCGGGAGAAGTTGATCTCATTTGCCATCCTAATTGACTCCAAACTCAGAGAAAGACTCTCTTTTAACCACTTGACAACTGGGCACTAAAACCCCTTCGTGCCCGGACCAATTTTCAGCTTTCAGTGCTCTCACACTTTGAATGACAATTACTCAGTCATGTAATACTGTAACCTAATGATTTTTTTGTCCTTTTTTTCATACAAATAGAGATTTCTTTTGGTGGTATTTGATCATCTCTGGGTTTTTTATTTTTTGCGCTATAAATGAAAAAATACGGAAAATTTTGAAAAAAAAAACACTTTTTTTTAGTTTATGTGATAAAATTTTGCAAATTATTAATTTTTCTTTATAAAATGTATCCACAATTTATACTGCTACATATCTTTGTTAAAAATAACCCAAATTAGTGGATATTATTTGGTCTTTGTGAAAGTTATAGAGTCTACAAGCTGTGGTGCGGATCATAAACAATTGATCACACCTAATGTACTGGTGGCCTATCTCATTTCTTACGACCCGAACAAGCCAGCAAAGCACAAATACCCCCCAAATGACCCCTTTTTTTAAATAAGACATTCCAAGGTATTTAGTAAGATGCATCGTGAGGTTTTTGATGTTGTAATTTTTCCCACAATTCTTTGCAAAATGAAGATTTTTTTTTTATTTTTTTTTTTTTTCCACAAAATTGTCATTATAATAGGTTATTTCTCTCACATGGCATGTGTATATCACAAATGACGCCCCAAAATACATTCTGCTACTCCTCCTGAGTATGGCAATACCAAATGTGTGAGACTTTTATACAGCCTGCCCACATAAAGAGGCCCAATATTGAAATAGCACCTTCAGGCATTCTAGGAGCATAAATTACACATCTCATTTCTCAACCACCTATTACACTTTTGAAGGCCCTGGAGCACCAGGACAATGGAAACGCCCACGAAGTGACCCCATTTTGGAAAGCTAACACCCCAACGTATAATGTATGAGGCATAATGGGTCTTTTGAACGGTTCATTTTTTTCCTGAAGTTTTTGGAAAATGCGGGAAAAAAATTAAAACACAATTTTTTTACGCAAAGTTGTCCATTTATAAGATATTGCCAACACATAGCATGTACATAGCAAAAATGATACCCCAAAATACATTCTGCTACTCCTCCTGAGTATGGCGATAACAAATGTGTGAGACTTTTATACAGCCTGCCCACATAGAGAGGCACAATATTGAAATGGCACCTTCAGGCATTCTAGGAGCATAAATTACACATCTCATTTCTCAACCACCTATTACAATTTTGAAGGTCCTGGAGCACCAGGACAATGGAAACGCCCACAAAGTGACCCCATTTTGGAAAGCTAACACCCCAACGTATAATCTATGAGGCATAATGAGTCTTTTGAAGGGTTCATTTTTTTCCTGAAGTTTTTGGAAATTGCGGGAAAAAAATGAAAACGCAATTTTTTTTACGCAAAGTTGTCCATTTATAAGATATTGCCAACACATAGCATGTACATAGCAAAAATGACACCTCAAAATACATTTTGCTACTCCTCCTGAGTATGGCGATACCAAATGTGTGAGACCTTTATACAGCCTGCCCACATACAGAGGCCCAATATTGAAATGGCACCTTCAGGCATTCTAGGAGCATAAATTACACATCTCATTTCTCAACCACCTATTACACTTTTGAAGGCCCTGGAGCACCAGGACAATGGAAACGCCCACAAAGTGACCCCATTTTGGAAAGCTAACACCCCAACGTATAATCTATGAGGCATAATGAGTCTTTTGAACGGTTAATTTTTTTCCTGAAGTTTTTGGAAATTGCGGGAAAAAAATGAAAACGCAATTTTTTTACGCAAAGTTGTCCATTTATAAGATATTGCCAACACATAGCATGTACATAGCAAAAATGACACCCCAAAATACATTCTGCTACTCCTCCTGAGTATGGCGATACCAAATGTGTGAGACTTTTATACAACCTGGCCACATACAGAGGCCCAACATGCAAGGTACACCATCAGGTGTTCTAGGGACACATAGCATGAACATACCAAGAATTACACCCCAAAATACATTCTGCTGAGCAAATGGTAAACAAAAGATTACCTGTGGTTTTAGTAGCACAGTTTTCCACAGGAGGACAGCACTGGTCCAGGCAAGAGGCAGGGACTTGGTCAGCAAAAGCGGTGTGGTCAGTTCATCCGACAGGCAGAGGCATGATGGCATAGGTCCTACAGGCAGCAGGCAGGAGTAGGGCCTCGTTCAGGACTGAATGGGGACAGGGGTAGAGGCTTCTCCCACCCAAATCTCTTTGAAGCCTCCGAGTCTCCAGACCCTAATCTGGGAATGAGAAAAACAAAAACAATTGTTTTCTTCATCCAGAAAAACAATTCTGGAGCCCCTCACATATGTGAGACCCCTGTGTTATGAATCCCACTAGTCCACTGGCAGGGTACAAGATCAGTCCAAGAGGCAGGCAAAAAGCATGGTCAAACAGTCCAGGGTCAGTTCCAGATCAGGCAGAGGTATGTACAGAATCGGTAGGCAGAAGCGTGGTCAAATAACAGTCCAGGGTCAGTTCCAGATCAGGCAGAGGTATAAACAGAATCGTTAGGCAGAAGCGTGGTCAAATAACAGTCCAAGGTCAGTTCCAGATCAGGCAGAGGTATAAACAGAATCGTTAGGCAGAAGCGTGGTCAAATAACAGTCCAGGGTCAGTTACAGAGAAAGCAGAGGCATAAGGGGTGTGAACATAAATGGCAGGAAGTGAACTAATAATTTATTTTGGTATGGTAATGGCGGAAGCAGTTGCCTATGCAGAGGCCTGGTTCTGAAGGACATTGGGCACAATGATAAATGGTGTCTCTTCTCTCTCCTCTTTTGGAGCACACCCGGCATTTTTTCTGGCGTTTTTGGCCTGTTGGTCTGGGAGGGATTTTATCTGGGAAGTGGCGCTCGGAGAGTCGGCTAACGACATCGGATCTAATGTTTACTGGTGGGCTGTTCGGGTATAAAAGGGCAGTGGTGATTTCCTCCTGGAAGAAAAGGAAGGATTTGGGTCTTCTAGTGGATTTTCGATATATTACATATGAGTTGTACATGGCCAAATTGAACAAATAAATTGAAACTTTCTTATACCACTGGTATGATCTTCTTGTGGAAAGGTAGGGTTCGAGCATCTGGTCGTTGAAGTCGACACCCCCCACGAACTTATTGTAATCGTAGATGCATTTGGGTTTTTGGATCCGGCCATTCCTCCTGGTGACTTCAACAAATTCATTGTTGTGGATGGAAGAAAGCAAGTACACGTCTCTTCTGTCCCTCCACTTCACAGCCAAAATCTCCTCATTACGCAAACTCGCCGTCTCCCCTCTTCTCAATTTTTTGGTGACCAGGCTTTGAGGAAAGCCCTTCCGGTTCGTCCGTACGGTGCCGCATGCTGGAGTCTTCATTCTGTGCAAATTTCGGAACAGGGGCAAACTGGTATAAAAATTGTCCACATACAAGTGGTATCCTTTCTCTAGGAGTGGGTTTATGAGTTCCCAAACTACTTTCCCACTGGTTCCAATGTAGATTGGGCAATTAGGGGGGTTCAGTTTGGTGTCCTTCCCTTCATATATGATGAAGCCATACACATACCCAGTTTCTCTGTCGCACAATTTATACAGCTTCACCCCATAGCGGGCCCTTTTGCTGGGTATAAATTGTTTTATGCCCAGCCTGCCAGAAAATTTGATAAGGGACTCATCTATGCATATGTGTTGGTCTGGGGTAAACAACTGGGGGAAGGTTTCAGAAAAATAATTTAGTAGCGGCCGAATTTTATAAGGTTTATCAAAATTTGGGTCATTTCGGGGAGGGCACTGGGTATTATCATTGAAGTGTAGGAATCTCATAATCATTAGATATCTGGACCTGGGCATTACTGAGGAAAAGATGGGCATGTGATATATGGGGCGGGATGACAAATATGAACGTAATTGATTTTTTCCATTTAGTCCTATGCAGAATGTGAGGCCCAAAAAAATCCTAAACTCCTCCACTGTAAGGGCTTTCCACACGTAGGGACGGGCATAAGAGGACGTTGGGTTGCTGGTTATAAACTGTTGGGCATATAAGTTGCACTGGGCCACAATTGTTGCCAGCATGTCGTTAGTAAAAATTTAATTAAAAAAATCTATTGGGGAAAAGTTTTCTGTATCCACCTGGACTCCTGGCTGGGCAGTGAAAGGGGGAATGTTGGCCTCTCCTGAATTTGGAGGAAGCCACAAGGGGTACTGAAGGGAATAGGGAAGGCTGGCATGGGACCTAACCCTTTGGGGCTGAGGTGACACCCCACTGGTACTTGGCCTTGCTTCTCGAGGTACTGCGGTTCTGGTGGATGGCACTGCGGTGCTGGTGGATGGCACTGCCTCCTCAGCAGAATGCCTTTGTCTGGCGGGCGGGCCCTCCTCCTCTTCTTCTTCTTCTTCCTCCTCCTCCTCTGCCGTCTCCGTCTCCTCCGTCACTGATCCACTGCTTATGACAGGCTCGTAGTCCACGTCAGACTCATCTGAATATGCGGAGGAATCCGAATCGGAGCGCTCCCCGTTGCTTCCGTCGGCCGCAAGAATTTCATACGCCTCCTCGGCTGAGAATACTCTTTTAGCCATTTGATGAGATGGCACTGACAGGTGGCACTGATGGCAGATGGCACTGGCAGGTGGCACTGGCAGTTGGGACTGGTGGCAGATGGGACTGGTGGCAGATGGGACTGGTGGCACAGATGGCACTGGCAGGTGGCACAGATGGCACTGGCAGGTGGCACAGATGGCACTGACAGGTGGCACTGGCAGGTGGCACTGGCAGGTGGCACAGATGGCACTGACTGGTGGCACTGGTGGCAGATGGGACTGGTGGCACAGATGGCACTGGCAGGTGGCACATATGGCACTGGCAGGTGGCACATATGGCACTGGCAGGTGGCACTGGCAGGTGGCACTGGCAGGTGGCACAGATGGCACTGACTGGTGTCACTGGTGGCAGATGGGACTGGTGGCAGATGGGACTGGTGGCAGATGGCGGTGGCAGATGGCGGTGGCAGATGGCACTGGCAGGTGGCACTGGCAGCAGATGGCACTGGCAGGTGGCACTGGCAGCAGATGGCACTGGCAGGTGGCACTGGCAGCAGATGGCACTGGCAGGTGGCACTGGCAGATGGCACTGGCAGATGGCACTGGCAGATGGCCCTGGCAGGTGGAAGATGGCCCTGGCAGGTGGCACTGGCAGCAGATGGCACTGGCAGGGATTGTGGGCACTGTTTTTTACTTGTGTGTGTGTGTATTTTATCATTCACTATGACAAGCTGCAGCACAGATCTCTCTCTCTCCTCACACGCTGTCTCTGTGTGAGGAGAGAAAGCCGGCAATGAGAGATGATCTCATATGTTTACATTTGAGATCATCTCTCATTGGATAGTGAGATTGAGTGCTGAATGGCCTCTGTGATTGGCCATTCAGCACGATCTGTGATTGGCTGTGTCCAAGGGACACGGCCAACACAGACTTTCCCTGATGCGCGCTCGCGGGGGCGCGCGGGGGGGGGGGGGGGAAGAGGAGGACGTCCATGGACGTCCAGTCAGCATTTCGGCGCCGCAATGCAGACGTCTTTTGAGCATTGCCCGGGCGCAAAGTGGTTAAGGAGCACTTGCGGAAGCCTCCTGTACATTTATCTCCGAGCTTTGCAGTCCCACTCTTGCCTCCCCCAACTCCCATGCCTCCTGGTACCGAGTCGGTCAGTGAAGGTGAACCCATGCACCTGGGCTTCACGCGTCTCTCTGCGGATGAGAGACCCCCTTTAGGAGGAGGGAGAGATTGTGCCTTTATTGTGGCCAGGCTGGTTATTTTTTGAAATCTTGTCCTACCCGTCCAGGGAACACCCGAACCTTGAGGTCCTGTCACGGGTTGCGTTGTTTCATCTCCAGTTATCCAGAAGGATAAGCACTTGGTTTCGGTTACCCTTTCTTGGGCTGAGTCGTCCGTCAAGATACAGGCTCTAATCTACTCTGGGGCTGCAGGCCTGTTCATTGATGCTGCCCTTGTATCGAAGCACTCGATTCCACTGCAGCTAAGTGACACACCACTTGCCATTGAGGCTCTTGACGGGAGACCTCCACAGCCTGCCCATGTGACTGTTTTGTTGTCCATGGCCGTAGGGGCTCTTCACCATGAGATAATCCAATTCCAAGTTATTTCCTCACCTAAGTTTCCGCTGGTTATTGGTTATTCTTGGTTACAGAGGCACAACCCTTCTTTTGATTGGCTCCGTGCTGAGGTTCTGTCCTGGTCACCACAAAGCAGTACGAGATGCTTCCAGAAGGTATCCATGGTCCTGTGCACCTCTTCACGCTCCTCCCTGCTGGAGGAGTACCGCGATTTTAGCAATGTCTTTGACAAAGGTCAAGCCGTTACTTTGCCTCCACTCTGGTCATATGATTGCGCAATTGACCTTCAACCTGGTGCCATACCCCCTCGTGGCCGGGTTTACCCTTTGTCGGTCTTGGAGGATAAGGCCATGGAGGAGTATGTTGCAGACACACTTTCTTGAGGTTTCATCCGCAAATCCTCATCTCCTGCTGGTGCTGGTTTCTTCTTTGTGAAGAAGAAGAGTGGTGAACTGAGACTTTGTATTGATTATAGGGGTCTCAATCATTTCACGATTAAGAATGCCTATCTGATTCCGTTGATTATGGAGTTATTTGACCGTCTCAAGGGAGCAACGGTTTTCACGAAGCTTGATTTGAGAAGGGCATACAATCTTGAGTTAAGGAAAACTGAGTTTTATATCAGAACAGGTCATTATGAGTATCTCGTAATGCCTTTTGGCCTTTGTAACGCTCCGGCAGTTTTGAAGGAGTTTAAAAACAATGTCCTCTGAGATTTGTTGCAGTTATGTGTGGTGGTTTATCTCGACGATATCCTCATATTTTCCAAGTCCCTGGAGAGCCACCACACAGATGGCTGTTGTGTGCTTCAGAAACTCTATTGTAAATTGGAGAAGTGCAAATTCCATTGTGAACAGGTTAAATTCCTCGGTTATGTAATTTCCACTGCTGGTTTTTTGATGGACCTAGAGAAACTTTCAGCAGTCCTACAGTGGCCTCGACCCGTGGGTTTACGTCCTCTGCAGCGTTTTCTTGGCTTTGCCAACTATTAAGCAGAAGTTTATTCGTAACATCTCGTCTCTGGTCAAGCCCCTTGACTGATATGACCAGAGAGGACGATAACCCACAGAGTTGGTCTCCGGAGTCCATTAGGGCCCTTGAGAGTCTCAAGGCTGCCTTTGTTTCTGCTCCTGTGTTGGCACATCCTGATCCTATGTTGCCTTTTATCCTTAAAGTTGATGCTTCTGAGACTGGAGTTGGCGCCCTTCTGTCTCAACGTCCTAGCTCTGAGAGCGCTATGCATCCGTGTGGCTACTTTTCCAAGAAATTGTCACCTGCGGAGTGCAATTACGAGATTGGTGACAGAGAGCTGTTGGCGATAATTTTAGCCCTGAAAGAATGGAGACATCTCCCCGAAGGTACCACTGTGCCGGTTCTCATTCTTACTGACCATAAGAATCTTACATTCTTGTCTGAGGCTAAACGCCTCTCTCCCAGAAGGGTGCGATGGGCTCTTTTCTTGTCAAGTTTTAATTACAATGGGGGATTGATTACGAAAGGCTAATCCACTTTGCACAACAAGTGCAAACTACAAGTGCAAAGTGCACTTGAAATTGCACTGAAAGTGCACATGGAAGTGCAGTCGCTGTAGATCTGAGGGGTAGATATAAAATGAGGGGAAGCTCTGATGATTTTATTATCTAATCATGTGCAAGCTAAAATGCTGTTTTTTATTTTCCTTGCATGTCCCCCTCGGATCTACAACGACTGCACTTCCAAGTGCACTTTCAGTGCAATTTCAAGTGCACTTTGCACTTGTAGTTTGCACTTGTAGTACAAAGTGGATTTGCCTTTAGTAAATACCCTTACCCGGTACTAAGAATGTAAGGGCTGATGCTTTGTCACGACAATTTTCCTCCACTTCCAAAATGGAATCGGTTCCGGTTCATGCGATTCCTCCTGATTGTATTCTGGCTACGATTCGCACCAGTCTCACTTTTCCTTTGGGTGACAAAATTCTTGCTGCTCGGGTCGAAGGTCCTCCCGAGAAACCTTGTGACCACTGCTTTGTCCCAGAGAGTCTCCGTACTGCCGTGCTCCAGGCTTACCATTCTCCCAAGGCTGCTTGCCACCCTGGGAGGATTCAACTCTTTTGGGCCATTTCCCAACAATTCTGGTGGCCTAGTCTATGTGCTGATGTAACCGCCTTCGTAGCTGCCTGTTCCATTTGTGCTCAGAGTAAGACTCCACGACACCTTCCAGTGGGCCTCCTACCACCCATACCCAATGGAGAGAGGCCCTGGACCCACCTGTCTATGGATTTCATTGTGGAGTTACCCAACTCCCAGGGCAACACAGTTGCCCTTATGGTGGTTGACCGGTTCTCAAAAATGTCTCCATGTATTCCACTTAAGAAGTTGCCCACTTCTAAGGAACTGGCTCGGGAGATCTTTCGCTTACATGGGCTACCCAAGGTGATTTTCTCGGACAGGGGTAGTCAGTTTGTGTCCCGGTTCTGGCAAACCTTTTGTGCACAGTTAGGAATTCAGCTTGCTTTCTCTTCTGCATATCACCTGAAGTCTAATGGGGTTGCAGAACGAGCCAATCAGTCCTTGGAGCAATTCCTACGTTGCTATATTTCTGACCATCATAACAACTGGTCAAACCTCTTACCATGGGCGGAGTTCGCTCACAATAGTGCCTTGAACTCTGCTTCCCGATTGTCCCCGTTTATGGCGAACTATGGTTTCCAACCTTCCATGTTGCCTGACTTGTTTGTTCCACAGAGCATTCCTGCGTTAGAACAGCATCTCCGAGGTCTTTGTTCCACTTGGGCACAAGTCCAGGAGCCTTTGCGACATGCTAATGTTAGGTACAGACACCATGCTGACCGCAGACGCCTGTTTGCGCCTTCCTACCAGGTTGGGCACAGGGTCTGGCTGTCATCTTGCAACCCCCGACTTTGTGTTCCTTCTCTCAAGTTCGCACCTTGGTTTATTGGGCCTTTCCGTATCCTTTGCAGGATTATCCCAGTGGCTTATGCGTTGGACCTTCCTTCTAGTATGCGTATCTCAAATGTGTTTCATGTCTCCTTATTGAAACCTTTGGTCTGCAACCGCTTTACCACCTCGGTGCCACATCCTCACCCTATACAGGTTGAGAACCATGAGGAGTATGAAGTACAGTCCATTTTTGACTCCCGTAGGTTCCGTGGGCGCATACAGTACCTGGTGCATTGTAAAGGGTACGGTCCGGAGGAACGCACTTGGGTCTCATTCTCGGACGTACATGCCCCTGTCCTCCTCCGTGATTTCCATAGACGTTTTCCCCTCAAGCCCGGTGGTCCTCCGAAGGGGAGGGGTCATTGAGGAGGGGGTACTGTCAGGGCTGGGCTCAGCTGTTCCTTCTCTGAGCTGGCCGCTCAGTTGTCGGCTAATTGCCAGCTCCTATCTCTCCACAGTGACTCACCTGTTGATAACATCCTGCTCGTCAGTCCTGCCTACTTAAGCCGTCCAGCTCAGATGCTCTCTGCCTTCACCTTTGTCAACATCACAGAGACTATCAACTGAGTTTCTGTTAAAAACTTGCTTGGCTGACATCCCTTCTGGCTCCTGATCCTGCTTGCTGTTCTACTACATTCTTCTCTGGCTCTCTGACGTTTGGCTTGTCTGACTTTCCGTTCTGGTTCCTTAACTCTGGCTATGTTTTGACTATGTTTACTCTGTTTATCTTTTTATTATTATTAAACAAGTGTGATTTAACTGTACTTCTGTCTCTGTCTGATTCATGGTTTCTGACAGTTTGTTTGTATCCAGTTCGTGTTTCCTCCTATTCAGGTAGAACCCTATATATAATGAAGGTTGATTTACTAAAAATGCAGAGTGAAAAAGTTGGTGCTGCTATGCATAGTAGCCAATCAGCTTCTAACTTCAGCTTGTTCAAATAAGCTTTGCTAATACAACCTGGAAACTGATTGGTTTCTCTGAAGAGCTGCACCAGATTTTGCACTCTCCAGTTTTAGTAAATCACCCCCTGTGTCTTATAACTCAATAAGGCTAATTGCCATTTTGTATTAGTCTTAAATCTTATTAATGCTGGCAAATAAATCCTAGTGTGTTCCTGTACGCGTTTCATAGGATGGGCAGATTCTTCAGGCGGGTGGGAATTTTTTTTTAAATGCTAAATCACAACCTACAGGCAGATAAATGAGAACATTTGCAAACCTTGGTTATGGGGATGAAAAAATTAAAAGAGGAGAAGATGTTTTGTAGTTCTAACACACCTCCTGCCCTAGGATGATACCACTGCTCCTCCATAGATACAGTAGAGTGAGAATGGGTTGTCACCCTCAGACAGGAAGTGTGTTATTTGCTGAATTTAGCAAATAAAAATGAAGGGAAAAAAATCCCAAGAAAAGCTAACTAATGCAGCCATCACATCTAAGGACTGGTAAGCTGCATTATATTACTTTCATTTCTTGGGTTGAGATACACTTTAACTACTTACGGACCGCCTGTTGTCATTATGCATCAGCTCTTTGAAGTGGAATATTATTGTTATGGCAGCAGCTGGCTGGCATAACCCCAGTATTCACTTCTTCAGTGGACGGTCCCCTTTAAGATAAAAGTGGTCTCATCGGCAGATTCATCGCAAGATCACTTTTATTAGTGGCGGGAGAGGGACCCCCTCCCACCACCATCCGTTGCCCTCCACCGCTTACCGGAGCTACCAATAGCGGCGGAGCCGATGGGATCCTGTCCCCTGCTTGGTATGGAGACGAGTGAGAGGAAGATTGCCCCCGCCCAGCTCCATACCATTGTAAGGTAGCGACGTCAAAACGTCACTTCCGCCCATAGATCTTAAAGGGACATTTTTTTTTTTTTCAAACTACATTTTTATTTATTTTTTATTGAATTTCAGTTTAGATACGAGATCTGAGGTCTTTTTGACCCCAGATCTCATATTTAAGAGGTCCTGTCATGCTTTTATTTATTTATTACAAGGGATGTTTAGAGCGGGAGCAATAATTCTAGAACTAGACCTCCTCTGTAACTCAAAACATGCAACCTGTAGAATTTTTAAAATGTCGCCTATGGAGATTTTTAAGGGTAAAGGTTTGTTGATATTCCACGAGCGGGCGTAATTTTGAAGCGTGACATGTTGGGTATCAATTTACTCGGCGTAACATTATCTTTCACAATATAAAAAAAAAAATTGGGCTAACTTTACTGTCATCTTATTTTCTAATTCAAAAAAGTATATTTTTTCCAAAAAAAGTGTGCTTGTAAGACCGCTGTGCAAATACGGTGTGACAGAAAGTATTGCACTGACCGCCATTTTACTCTCTAGGGCATGGATCTCCAAACCACGTTCATCCAGCTGATGTGGAACTAAACCTCCCATGAGGCATTGTAAAAGTCTGCCATTCACAGATGTGACTGGGCATGATGGAAATTGTAGTTTCTGAACAACTGGAGCGCTGTAGTTTGGAGACCCCTGCTCTAGGGTGTTAAAAAAAATATATATAACGTTTGGGGGTTCTAAGTAATTTTCTAGCAAAAAAATATGTTTTTTACTTGTGTAGTGGCCTCACCCCTCTCACCCCTTCTCATTCTCGGCTTGTCTGTCTTTGTCTAGGGGTGTTAGTACTGGGGGGAGGGATGAGATACACCACGGCCCATGTCCTCCATAGTAACGAGGTGAAGGCCAGAAAGATCGGGCTTTGTGTAGGTGTCCTAGAGTCAAGTCCTGTCCTTCGTTCTTGACTCCTTTGCTCCTAGTAACCAGAGTTCCACACACTGAATAGGTCCAACACAGTTTTATTCTTTCAGCGAATAAACATACAGCAAATTCCAGTGGGGACCTTTGCAACAGTTCAATGGGAGTAGGCCAAGGCACAATCCTTCCAGATAAAGCTAACCACTGTGGTGTCACCAGTGGCGAATAGTCACTGCCACTGACTATGTAAAATAGAACATGAATTACCTTCGCTAGCTCGGCCCCTGTCAGGGTAAGGATATCCGTCCAAGGGAGGTACCGGAGGCCTCTCTGTCACCAGCAATGCTGCGCCGGACTCTTCAGAGAAGTTCTGCTCACCAGACCTCATGAACTCAGAAACGGGCACCCAAGGAGTTAGGGCCCCCTCGGATTCCTCCACCCTCGCGGAACTCAGTCGAAGGTACTGAGCCCCAGGCATCCACCATAGTACCTCACCCCAGGCTAAAGGTGCCTGAGATGGACTCCATCTCTCGCTCCAGCCAGGTCAAGGGCACCTGGGCCCGGAACTCCGGAACGCCAGCACCCAGGCGTCTGCGTCCTCCGACTCTGAACCCCGTAGTAAGGGCGTCCGCCCCTTTTATCCCCTCTTCCTTTGCGTCACAGCGGGTTCCCCGCCCCGCTGTACCAGCGCCAGGGGAGGACAAAAAGGCACAGTCTTGCGGTGTGAGTTAAACCCCGGCCCCCAGCGACAATGCCACCTGTAGGCCGCAGGGAACCTCACACCACCAGAGTCCTCCAAGAACCATAAAAGGGTCTCAGATTCCCTAGCAATCAGCGCATCTGGGTTACACTACCACCCAGATGCTTCCCCTAAATTCAAATACCCGCTACACTCTCCCCCTGGTAATTTGACACTGGTCTCCAGTGTCTGGTGCAAACCCATGTCACCCATAGAGTGGTAACATACGTTCAGCCCAGAGACCAACTACACAATTTAGCCCTGAATTGTGCCAAGACCTAAAAATGGGAAAGGGAAAATAGAAATGTAAAACAATAAAACTTTCAACAAAATACTCTTGACATTTACACATGTATAATTCCCCCCCCCCGCTATCTAAGGACCACCACATTCTGAGCAGCCTTGATAGATGAGTCTCCTGCAGAGGGAAGAAAAAGAAACACACATCCTAACACAATATATATATATGTTTGCTTGGAATGAATGGGTCTGTCTGAGAAGAAACCCATTCGCTCCAATGAGTGTTGCATAGTGTTCAAAAAAACAAAACACAATCGTTGCGCAACGCCGTCACCTGGTGGTAATGCCGCGGTCAAGACACTTATTAAATCCAGATGAACTTTTCTCTCTTGTTCTTTCTTTTTTTTCTGTGGCCCTACACTGACTAAAACCCCAAAGTCACTGATTTCTCTTAAGTGCAAGGAGAAGGAGGGAGAACAAAACAGTAACAGCTCCCATTTCTCCAAAGAGTAAAACGCCCAAATACAAAAAAAACTAGGGCACAATCCTTGTGTTCCCGCAAAGGCACTCCGGAAAGTTCAGCAATGAGCAGCAAGAAAGAACACACAGGAGTCTTTTTCTCCTAAAGGTAGAACTTTGGATGCGGTAGGAACACAGGCTTCAAATGCTTGTCAAAAGCCTCCACGTTATATTCAACATTTCCTCCATCCTTGCGACAAATCACCACTCTGTCCGCATGGATATGCCTTCCCAGCATCCACTTAGCCTTACAGTCCAGAAACTTTTTGGTGACCGTTGGTGAACAAGAAAGGTACCGGCGTGCTTGAGGTACTTTAAGTTTGTCCCAAACAAAGGTATTGCACCACCTCCGGCGAAAAACTTCCACCTCGTATAGCAATTCTTGAGGCAGGTATGGGTACTCCCACCTATACTCTTGGGCAACCTTCTGGCCAAAGAGACGCTGCAGCCTGGCCAAAGGTGGCATAGTGGCATGGTCTCCTTCTCCGGGTAACACAATTGCTTCTGGATGGCGAGGTGCGTTCACCACCTCGGTAGATCTGGGCATAGGGGCCCGCAGTGACTGGCGTTGCACTCCCGCAACAGGAGAAGGTGAAATGGAAGTTGAATCCAGAAGAGGAATTTCAGACAGTGGACCAGATTTATCCCTCGGCGCCGAGGCCTCCACCCGGGGTGTACTATCCCCAGTAGACATAGGTGGGTCCCTTGTGACACAGGACGAGGGTAACTTCATCTTGTCCCATTCCTTTTGGGGAAAGATCTCGTCTATCTCCCCATCATCACCATTGTCAGACAATGAATCCAGGTCGGAGGTGTCATAACACTCAGCAGGCAGATAATTCCCAGTCACAAAATCATCCCCCTTAACGGCCTCCACTGACAGTGGGCTGCCGACACCTCCAACCACACACAGTCCCAACCCCTGGCTCACCTGGGCCTTCAGAAGAACAGGGATGTCCAGGGCTCTTCCCTCCGGATCCATCCAGGCCAGGCAAGCGGCGGGGCGAAGCTCTTCCACGACCACAGGAGGCCATCACTAGGCCGACTTTCCTCTTTGGAGGTGGGAGCAGGGAGCGGCTGGTGACTGAGGCAGCATCCTCAGGTTTTTTCTCTTTTAATCTCCGCTTGGGCAGTCACTTCGTCCTGGTCACCGCGCACAGGAATACCCGCAATGGCATCGATCTCTCCCTCCCGAGTGGCAGTACCTGTGAGGTAGTTGAGGTGGAAGGCGCGAGGCCTTTCTGTGGATGGTTCCACCTCGAAGAGAAACTCCTTGCAGACCTCACATCGCCCCAATGGCTTCAACCGAACCACCAGTCCCGAACAGCCGGGACAGATCACACCAAGGGCCTCTATGTCTCTGCAGGTGTACAGAGCCAATCGCCCCAGGGGCCTTAGTCTGATTCCTGTGTCCATAATGGGAGCAGCAAAGGAAGTCATGTCCGTGAAAGAAGAAGCTGAAATCCACTGAGTATTTGAAGTCATCTTTCCTGTTCGCTGCTCCAATGCGCACTGACCCACTTGTGCCGGAATCTCCACGTGCGTACTTCCACATGGCCAGACTCCTCCCACACTCTGCACTTGTTCGCGGGCTTTTCCCTTTCCCCGCCCACGAACTATGCAGCTATAGTTTGCCTCGTGGTGCGTTGGCCAATATGGCCGACCTACTCGGAACTCCTCCGGGTAGCAAAGTTCAGTTTCAGACACCATACACATCCCGGACACGATGCCCCCACGTGTAGCGGCCTCACCCCTCTCACCCCTTCTCATTCTCGGCTTGTCTGTCTTTGTCTAGGGGTGTTAGTACTGGGGGGAGAGATGAGATACACCACGGCCCATGTCCTCCATAGTAACGAGGTGAAGGCCAGAAAGATCGGGCTTTGTGTAGGTGTCCTAGAGTCAAGTCCTGTCCTTCATTCTTGACTTCTTTGCTCCTAGTAACCAGAGTTCCACACACTGAATAGGTCCAACACAGTTTTATTCTTTCAGCGAATAAACTAACAGCACATTCCACTGGGGACCTTTGCAACAGTTCAATGGGAGTAGGCCAAGGCACAATCCATGTAAAATAGAACATGAATTACCTTCGCTAGCTCGGCCCCTGTCAGGGGAAGGATATCCGTCCAAGGGAGGTACCGGAGGCCTCTCTGTCACCAGCAATGCTGCGCCGGATTTTTTAGAGAAGTTCTGCTCACCAGATCTCTTGAACCCCTCGGATTCCTCCACCCTCGCGGAACTCAGTCGAAGGTACTGAGCCCCAGGCATCCACCATAGTACCTCACCCCAGGCTAAAGGTGCCTGAGATGGACTCCATCTCTCGCTCCGGCCAGGTCAAGGGCACCTGGGCCCGGAACTCCGTAACGCCAGCACCCAGGCTGAAGGTGCCTGGGTGCGGCTGCGTCCTCCGACTCTGAACCCTGTGGTAAGGGCGTCCGCCCCTTTTATCCCCTCTCCCTTTGCATCACAGCGGGTTCCCCGCCCCACTGTACCAGCGCCAGGGGAGGACAAAAAGGCACAGTCTTGCGGTGTGAGTTCAACCCCGGCCCCCGGCAACAATGCCACCTGTAGGCCGCAGGAAACCTCACACCACCAGAGTCCTCCAAGAACCATAAAAGGGTCTCAGATTCCCTAGCAATCAGTGCATCTGGGTTACACTACCACCCAGATGCTTTCCCCCAAATTCAAATACCCGCTACACTTGTAACAACAAGTTTGAAAAATAGGCCTGGTCCTTAAGTGGTTAATCACAGCTTTAATCCAAGCTTATCTTGTCAGTCATGGAGCAGGGAGCACTAATCCCATTCTTCGAAACACAGATGATCACTAGAGGGGGACATTTACAAGTCTGTATATGAAAATCCAATAATCAAAACATGGAACTGCAAGCACGTGAAAGTCACACCAAAAATATATATATATATATATATATATATATATATATATATTCCAAGTCAATGTTACAAGCAATAAATGAAATTATTTTTTTACTTGCTAAACTATCTCTGGAAAGACTTTGTGCCGCACACTCTGAACTGTGAAATAAATGTCATGCTTAGTAGACCATTATTGAGCTCCGATTCAGCATCTTGGACGAAGACGCAGAAAACTTAATGACAAACAGAGCTCTCTCCAGTTCACAGGCTTCTAATTATGAGCGGCTGGTGTTTGTGGGTCCTGCTGCCAGTAAAGACATCCAAGACTCACAATCATCAATGCATCACAGAACTTTTGGCTCTTTGTGGGTGTCAATTAGTAGGAAAATGATAAATCTGGCCTTCTAGGAGTTCCAAGCATCAAAAACTTCCACTTTTTGCTCCAAGGGACATGAACGGATGTAAATGATCTTTTATGAATTTGTGGTGATTTTTTTTTTTTGGACTGTAATTGTATCCAAAATATATTTATTTATTTAATTTATTACAGATATATATATATATATATATATATATATATATATATATATATATAGTTCCAACAATTTAGGCAGCGCTCTATTATACAGTTGTGCTCATAAGTTTACATACCCTGGCAGAATTTATATTTTCTTGGCCATTTTTCTGAGAATGTGAATGATAACACAAAAACTTTTCTTTCACTCATGGTTAGTGTTTGGCTGAAGCCATTTATTATCAATCAACTGTGTTTACTCTTTTTAAATCGTAATGGCAACAGAAATTACCCAAATGACCATGATCAAAAGTTTACATACCCTGGTGATTTTGGCCTGATAACATGCACACAAGTTGACACAAAGGGGTTTTAATGGCTATTAAAGGTAGCCATCCTCACCTGTGATCTGTCTGCTTGTAATTAGTGTGTGTGTATAAAAGGTCAATGAGTTTCTGGATGCCTGACAGACCCTTGTATCATTCATCCAGTGCTGCACTGACGTTTCTGGATTCTGAGTCATGGGAAAAGCATAAGAATTGTCAAAGAATCTGCAGGAAAAGATAGTTGAACTGTATAAAACAGGAACGGGATATAAAAAGATATCCAAGGAATTGAGAATGCCAATCAGCAGTGTTCAAACTCTTATCAAGAAGTGGAAAATGAAGGGTTCTGTTTAAACTAAACCACGATCAGGTAGTCCAACTAAAATTTCAGCCACAACTGCCAGGAAAATTGTTTGAGATGCAAAAAAAAACACACAAATAACTTCAGGTGAAATACAGGACTCTGAAAACATGTGGTGGCTGTTTCAAGATTAGGGATGAGCCGAACACCCCCCAGTTCGGTTCACAGCAGAACATGCGAACAGGCAAAAAATTTGTTTGAACACGCGATCACCGTTAAAGTCTATTGGACACGAATGTGAAAAATCAAAAGTTCTAATTTTCAACGTTAATATGCAAGTTATTGTCATAAAAAGTGTTTGGGGACCCGGGTCCTGCCCCATGGGAAATGTATCAATGCAAAAAAAAGTTTTAAAAACTGCAGTTTTTTCGGGAGCAGTGATTTTAATAATGATTAAAGTGAAGCAATAAAAGTAAAATATTCCTTTAAATTTCGTACTTGGGGGGTGTCTATATTATGCCTATAAAGTGGCACATTTTTCCCATGTTTAGAACAGTCCCTGCACAAAATGACATTTTTAACCACTTGACCACTGGGCACTTAAACCCCCTTAATAACCAGACCAATTTTCAGCTTTCGGTGCTCTCACATTTTGAATGACAATTACTCAGTCATACAACACTGTACCCATATGAAATTTTTGTCCTTTTTTTCACACAAATAGAGCTTTCTTTTGGTGGTATTTAATCACTGTTGGGTTTTTTATTTTTTGCGCTATAAGAGAAAAAAGACTGAAAATTTTGTAAAAAAATGATTTTTTTTTCGTTTCTGTTATAAAATTTTGCAAATTACTATTTTTTCTTCATAAATTTTGGCCAAAATTTATACTGCTACATATCTTTGGTAAAAATAAGTACAAATTGGTGTATATTATTTGGTCTTTGTGAAAGTTATAGAGTCCACAAGCTATGGTGCCAATATCTGAAAATTGATCACACCTGAAGTACTGACGGCCTATCTCAATTCTTGAGACCCTAACATGCCAGAAAAGTACAAATACCCCCCAAATGACCCCTTTTTGGAAAGAAGACATTCCAAGGTATTCAGAAAGAGGCATTGTGAGTTTTTTGAAGTTGTCATTTTTTCCCACAATTCTTTGCAAAATCAAGATTTTTTTTTTCTCTTTTTTTTTTTTTCACAAAATTGTCATATTAGCAGGTTATTTCTCACACACAGCATATGCATTCCACAAATTACACCCCAAAACACATTCTGCTATTACTCCCGAGTATGGCGATACCACATGTGTGAGACTTTTACACAGCGTGGCCACATACAGAGGCCCGACATGCAGGGAGCACCTTCAGGCGTTCTGGAGCACCCAGGCCAATTCTGACATTTCTCTCCTACATGTAAAAATCATCATTTGTTTGCTAGAAAATTACATAGAACCCCAAAACATTATATATGTTTTTTTAGCAAAGACCTTAGAGAATATAATGGTGGTTGTTGCAACTTTTTATTTCGCACGATATTTGCGCAGCAATTTTTTAACGCGTTTTTTACGGAAAAAAAATGTTTTGTGCTTAAAAAAAAAAAAAACAGTAAAGTTAGCCCAATGTTTTTGCATAATGTGAAAGATGAAGTTACGCCGAGTAAATAGATACCTAACATGTCGCCCTTAAAAATTGCACACACTCGTGGAATGGCGCCAAACTTCGCTACTTAAAAAATCCCCATAGGCGACGCTTTAAATATTTTTACTGGTTACATGTTTTGAGTTACAGAGGAGGTCTAGGGCCAAAATGATTGCTCTCGCTCTAACGTTCGTAGAGATACCTCACATGTGTGGTTTGAAAACCGTTTTCATATGTGGGCGGGACTTACGTATGCGTTCGCTTCTGTATGCGAGCTCACGGGGACAGGGGCGCTTTAAAAAAAAAAAAAAAATTATTCTTCATTTTACTTTATTTATTTTAGTTTGACATGTTTTTCCGCCCTAAACATTTTTTTGATCACTTTTATACCTATTACAAGGAACGTAAACATCCCTTGTAATAGGAATATGGCATGACAGGTCCTCTTTACAGTGAGATATGGGGGGGGGGGTGTCAATAAGACCCCACATCTCACCTCTAGGCTGGGAAGCCTGAAAAAAATACAAAAAAAAAACAACAATCCTGGCTTTGATCGTAGCGGTGAGTCGGTAGAAGCACCGGAGGGCGGCGGGGGGGGGACATCCCCTCTCGCCTCCCGTAAGAATGATCAAGCGGCGGAACAGCCGCTATGATTGTTCTTATGGTGTAGGGAATCGCCGGCTGAAAAAGCTAATATCTGAATGATGCCTGTAGCTGCTCCCATCATTCAGATATCCCCGCACAAAGTCAAGGACGTCATATGACGGCCGGAGGGCGGGAAGTGGTTATTGCAGAGTATTGCCGGGCATTGCAGAGTATTGCCGGGCATTGCGGAGTATTGCTGGGCATTGCGGAGTATTGCAGGGCATTGCGGAGTATTGCGGACTATGGCAGGGTATTGCGGTGTATGGCAGGGTATTGCACGGGTATTGCACAGGGTATTGTGGAGGGTATTGCACAGGGTATTGTGGAGGGTATTGCAGAATATTGTGGAGGGTATTGCAGAGTATTGTGGAGGGTATTGCAGAGTATTGTGGAGGGTATTGCAGAGTATTGTGGAGGGTATTGCAGAGTATTGTGCAGGGTATTGCAGAGTATTGTGCAGGGTATTGCAGAGTATTTTGCAGAATATTGCGCAGGGTATTGCAGAGTATTGCGCAGGGTATTGCAGAGTATTGCGCAGGGTATTGCAGAGTATTGCGCAGGGTATTGCAGAGTATTGCACCAGAGTATTGCAGAGTATTGCACCAGGGTATTGCAGAGTATTGCACCAGGGTATTGCAGAGTATTTTGCAGGGTATTGCGCAGGGTATTGCAGAGTATTTTGCAGGGTATTGCGCAGGGTATTGCAGAGTATTGCGCAGGGTATTGCAGAGTATTGCACAGGGTATTGCAGAGTATTTTGCAGGGTATTGCAGAGTATTTTGCAGGGTATTGCAGAGTATTGCGCAGGGTATTGCAGAGTATTGCACCAGGGTATTGCAGAGTATTGCACCAGGGTATTGCAGAGTATTGCACCAGAGTATTGGCAGGGTATTTTGCAGAGTATTGGCAGGGTGTATTGCAGAGTATTGGCAGGGTATAGCACAGGGATGGCTGAGCAGGGATGGATGGATGGCTGGATCTGTGACTGCAATTGTCACAGATCCAGCCCACAGTGCTGCTGCTGCCATCCGCTCCCTCCCCCTCCCCTCTCACACTGTACCGATCGGTACAGAGAGGGGAGGGAGGAACCGGCGTCATCAAATGACGCCGGCCTGTTTACAAGTGATTGCTCCGTCATTTGACGGAGCGATCACGTGGTAAACGGCCGCTATCAGCGGCGATTTACCGCGATTCGTGATCCGCCGGGTCCTCTGGACCCGGCGGTCACGGAGTTTCCCGTGTGCGTGCCCCAGGGGGCGCGCGGGAGCGCGATTCTGGGAGGACGTTATATCACGTCCTCCAAGAGTTAAGCAACCACCTTGCCGACGTTATTTGTCGGCAGGTGGTTGTTAAGTGGTTAAAGGAAAAAAAGTAATTTAAACTACTCCCGGCTATAATGAATTGTCGGGGCCCGGCAATACAGATAAAAGTCATTGAAAAAAACGGAATGGGTTCCCCCCCAGTCCATTACCAGGCAATTTTGCTCCCGAAAAAACTTCAGTTTTTAAAACTTTTTTTTGCATTGATACATGTCCCCTGGGGCAGGAACCAGGTTCCCAAACCCTTTTTATGACAGTAACTTGGATATTAACCTTTAAAATTAGCACTTTTGATTTCTCCCATTGACTTTTAAAGGGTGTTCCGCGGCTTTCGAATTTGCCACAAACACCCAAAATCGTTCGCTATTCGGCGAACACCCGATGTTCGAGTCGAACTTACATTCGCCTCAAACATTGGGCTCATCCCTATTCAAGATGCACAATAAGGAGGCACTTGAAGAAAGATGGGCTGCATGGTCCAGTCGCCAGAAGAAAGCCATTACTACACAAATACCACAAAGTATCCCGCTTATAATACACCAAACAGCACAGAGACAAGCCTCAAACCTTCTGGCACAAAATCATTTGGAGTGATGAGACCAAAATGTAGCTTTTTGGCCACAACCATAAACACTACATTTGGAGAGAAGTCAACAAGGCCTATGATGAAATGTACACCATTCCTACTGTGAAACACAGAGGTGGATCGCTGATGTTTTGGGGATGTGTGAGCTACAAAGGCACAGGAAATTTGGCCAAAATTGTTGGCAAGATGAATGCAGAATGTTATCAAAAAATACTGGAGGAACATTTGCATTCATCAGCCAGGAAGCTGCACATGGGACGTAGTTGGACATTCCAACATGACAATGATCCAGAACACAAGGCCAAGTCGACCTGTCATTGGCTACAGCAGAATAAAGTGAAGGTTCTGGAGTGGCCATCTCAGTCTCCTGACCTCAATATCATTGAGCAACTCTGGGGAGATCTCAAACGTCATGCAAGACAGCCCAAGTGTTTACAGGAACTGGAGGCTTTTTGCCAAGAGGAATGGGCAGCTTTACCATCTGAGAAGATAAAGAGCCTCATCCACAAATACCACAAAAGACTCTAAGCTGTCATTGATGTTAAAGGGGGCAATACACGGTATTAAGAACTGGGGTATGTAAACTTTTGATCAGGGTCATTTGGGTAGTTTCTGTTGTCATTATGATTTAAAAAGAGTAAACACAGTTGATTAATAATAAATGGCTTCAGCCAAACACTAACCATGAGTGAAAGAAAAGTTTTTGTGTTATCATTCATATTCTCTGAAAAATGGCCAATAAATCATAAATTCTGCCAGGGTATGTAAACCTATGAGCACAACTGTATATTGTACATTCACATCCATCCCTGGACGCTCCCGATGACGTCAATCTGATGAAACGCATAGGGCGGAGTCACGTCGCATCATCACTTCCAATACCTTGGATCGCTCTTCACCGGCTAAGCGCCATTTTAAATGCTTTTAATTGTCTAACATAATGTGAGTACCCCCTTTTCCCCCCCTTTTTTCCCGATTTCACTAATAAATTAATTTAAACGGGTTCACACTATGGGCATCTTTCTTTCCTTTTTATAACCCTCACCTTCTCGGAGGACCACAAGGGACCATAGGAGCCATCCCGACTTCCTGAGACATACTGTGACTGCACCATACCCTCTGAGGGTATGAAGGATCTGGTGAGTGCAATATCTTAAACAATCACGGACAATCACATTCACGGCACAGGCTACCAAAACAAGCACAGAAATCACCAATTTACCTGTCACCAATTTCGGACTTTGCAGCATTTGGACTTTATTCATTTTATTTTATTTTATTTTTTTCTTTATTTATTTTCTATTTTTCTATTTTTCTTCATTCTATGTTGAACATTTTATTTGCATCGTCAGAGTGTATCACGGATCACTTAAACACTCGTTTAACTGTTTAATCACTTGGGACTGAACACAATCCCAGCTGGGTTCAGCAAATACCCGGCCGAGACAACATTTGAATTCATTGTAACTTTATTTAATTTATTTGTCCACGCAGCATCTCTTGCAGCACCACACCGATAGCATTTATGTGTTTCACAGCACTCTTATCAGCTAGTTCATAGCTAGAAAACACCCGGCCGAGCCGGAATTGGAATCTATACCATTTATTCTCATTCTTTTTCAACCAAATCTTTTTACCCACTGGAACACCTACCAACACTATCACTTTTTGAAGGTCACTGCTAAAGTCAAGCAAACACCAGGCAGAGACACTCTATTTCCACACTTTATATTTCACCAGTAAACTTTAACTAGAGGTCTCACTCTGCATCTAAACCTAGGTTCTGTATATAGCATTCAAACTTAGGCTTTGTATATACTTTCAGCGGATGGGCACACAGTAAACACCAGGCAGAGCCCGCTCCACAGTTCATCATCTTGTATAATTTTTCCAACTTTTCCATCTCCTAGTAGACTGGTTTTACGTAAGAACAGCGCCACCACTACACCCCTCATTTTATTTTATATTCTTGCTCCACCTACCCAGGAGGTAGCAATTAGTAGAGGCAGCAGTTCTGATCACTGTGTTATTTTGGAATCCTTTGCGCAGAGTCACCCCTCTTTTTCTTCTGCCCTCAAGGAGCTCACAATCTAAGGTCCCAAACTCACAATCATACATACACATACTAAGGCCAATTTAGACTGGAGCCAGTTAAAGCGGAAGTAAACCCATCAATTTAACAGTTTCAAAAAGCAGTTACATTCCCGGCATGCCGGGAATGCTAACTGCCACATTGGTTGTGCTCTCAACCAAACTGTCAAACCATCCAATGGCTGGTGTCATAACTGATCACATGTGCAGCATCATGGCAGTTGAAGATTAAACAGAGGCCAAGATGGCAGCTTCCTTGCCTGAAAATGATAGGAGGGTTTACTTCCACTTTAAGCTACCAAATAGAACTTTATTGTTCTAAGAATATAAAAAAGGATTGAAGCAGTACAAACTTGCTTAAAAAATAAAGGACTTTGTGGGCACAACATGAAGCAGAAAGGATATATAAAAAATATATGTCTTCATTACAAAAATACATATAGGAAAAATAAACACTAGAATATGACAGACAACAACACCCTCAACTGGACATGGTCAACAGATACCCCAATACCAAACAAGAAGGCATGGATTGTTTTAAAAAATTATTATAGAACGGTCCATTATGGAAAGATTATATGTGTATCAAGAAAGTAAGGTCCATGAACTCCTCCAAGCTGGTTGGTCAACTGTTCTATAATAATTTTTTGAAACAATCCATGCCTCCTTGTTTGGTATTGGGGTATCTGTTGGCCATGTCCAGTTGAGGATGTTGTTGTTTGTCATATTCTAGTGTTTATTTTTCCTATATGTATTTTTGTAATAAAGACATATATATTTTTTTTTATATATCCTTTCTGCCTCATGTTGTGCCCACAAAGTCCTTTATTTTTTGGGCAAGTTTGTACTGCTTTAATCCTTTTCTATATAATTATAGATGTTGGCATGGCGAGGATCCTCCCTTTGTAATTATTGTTACAAGATCAGTAATTCCACCCAAAATGAAAGTAATATAAAAGTCTTGTTTTTCTTTTTTTTTTTTTTATAACAAACATGTTATACTTACCAGCTCTGTGCAATTGTTTTGCACAGCGCAGTCAAGATCCTCCTCTTCTCAGGACCCCCTGCCGGCGCTAATGGCGGGGGTCCGAGAGGGGTCTTCTTCAGATCCCTACCACTTGCTGAGTGCCCCCAGAGCAAGCAGCTTGCTCTGAGGTCACCCAAGCAGGCGCACTCCTGAGCCACGGCTCTGCGTGTCCGCAGAACGGCCCTGCCCCTTCCCTCTCCTAATTGGCTCACTGGCTGTGAAATAAGCAGGGGAAATAATATAAGGTAGACCTCTGTGTACAGTCTATGGAGATTTGTGTGCGAATGGCTGAACGAATGGGTATTCCAGCGAGTGAACTTTAAGCTGTAGTGTGAAGTAAAACATTTACTAACACTGCTAAATGTAACAGTTTCCTCCTGGTTGTTAGGGAGCCAACATCTGTTAGTATCCTAACAACCTGTGACTCTTCCCCACCCGGCACAATCAGCTGTTATCTGAGGATTCCTGACAGGTTAATGTAAACTAACAGTGGGGATACTGTAAAAAAATGTGTGGGGTCCACAATTCATACCAAGTCCTTTAGCACTGTTATGTATTTAAGAGGGAACCCCATGCAAAAAACAAAAGAAAAACCAGCCCCTCAAAAAAATCAATACCAGGCCCTTACTCAAGTATGCAGCCTGTGCATATGCCTATGCATATCCCCCTTTCCTGAATCATACCAGACCACATGCCCTCAACATAGGTGGGGGTACTTTGCCGGGGGGGACCCTGGAAAAGCACCATGATCCCATGTTGATGGGGCAAGGGCCTCTTCCCCACAACCTTGGCTTAGTGGTTGTGGGGTGTGCAGGCTGGGAATTGAGGAAAAATAAAACAAAAAAGTCACACAAATTCCACCGTCAATCACGTCATCCAATGATGCAGATCTACGTCAATCGAGATGCTCGACATCTGCAAATCTACTGGCTCTGACGCATCCCGTCACTTTGCGATCGTGAGACTTTTCTATCTCCTCAATTGATTTATGACAAACCATAGAAAAATGTGCATCTTTTCCCTGAAGAAGCCCCTGTTGGGCGAAACATGTTGAGAGTTTATACCTGTATACCACTGTGGAAATAAGAACAACCAGACCATGTTATAAATGTTCATGATTTTATTAACCACTTGCCGACCGCCACACGCACTTTTACGTCGGCAGAATAGCACGGGCAGGCAAATAGGCGTACATGTACGTCCCTTTAAATTTTCCGCCGCAAGCTCCGTGACCGTGCCCGCGGGACCCGCAGACTCGATGTCCGCCGTTGTTCCTCGATCGTGTCACGGAGCTGCAGAACGGGTGTAAACAAGGCATCATCCTGTTCTGCCTTGTGACAAGACACTGATCGTCTGCTCCCTCTCATCCGGAGCAGTGATCAGTGTCGTGTCACATGTAGCCCAGCCCCTACACAGTTATAATCACTCCCTAGAACACACTTAACCCCTTCAGGGCCCCCTAGTATTTAACCCCTTCCCTGCCAGTGTCAGTTACACAGTAATCAGTGCATTTTTTTAGCACTGATCGCTGTATAAATGAAAATGGTCCCAAAATAGCGTCAAAAGTGTCCGATGTGTCCGCCATAATGTCGCAGTCACAATAAAAATTGCTGATCGCCACCATTACTAGTAAAAAAAAAATATTAATAAAAATGCCATAAAACTATCCCCTATTTTGTAAACGCTATAACTTTTGTGCAAACCAATCAATAAACGCTTATTGCAATTTTTTTTACCAAAAATATGTAGAAGAATACGTATCGGCCTAAACTGAGGAAAAATATATATATATATATATTTTTCGGGATATTTATTATAGCAAAAAGTAAAAAATATTGCTTTTTTTTCAAAATTGTCGCTCTATTTTTGTTTATAGCGCAAAAAATAAAAACCGCAGAGGTGATCAAATACCACCAAAAGAAAGCTATATTTGTGGGAAAAAAAGGACGTAAATTTTGTTTGGGAGCCACGTCGCACGACCGCGCAATTGTCAGTTAAATTGACGCAGTGCCGAATCGCAAAAAGTGGCCCGGTCTTTTGGCAGCCTAATCCTCCAGGGCTGAAGTGGTTAAGAAACGCTTTTAACATTGTGATTTAATAAATTGCAAAATTTATATTAATGTAGCCTATTATTGTCTATATTGAGCACCTTTAAAGTCCCAATACCCTTTTCAAATATTATTATAATTCATTCCTCAGCTGCGGAGTTAGTCCCAGGGACCTGACTTATCACCACAGGATAGCAAGTCTGGAAGATATTAGGCCATGGATTTTTGGTTTGTTTTTCTCTGAGTAATGCAAACATCCTTCCAGTGGTGATTTATTGGAGCCATAAGGTGTCACTAAGAGCCACCCAGTGGATTACATTTACCTCTTATAACTTTGAGGTTAACTTCCTCTGGTAAGCGGTTTGCACTGGTGGAGGTGGTCACACACAAGAGGTGCATAGATTACTTTAAAGTTTCCCGGCACCAGTCTGTCTTGTGGTCTAGGAACTTTGGATGGACTTTTCACATATTTTGATATTAGTTGATATATTACTAAGTGTAGCGGGTGTTTGTTTTAAGGCCCAGAGACTACCATACCCAGGATGCATTTCCCCGCGCAAGGACTGCTGGGGCGGGGTATTTAACAAGGGGGCGGACCGGAGTACGGTCTCTTTGGACACCGCTCGCCCAGCAAGTGTGACTCTGTGTGGAGTCTGCTGAAAATACAGGGCCTGAAGCCTAGGTCTGTATTTTTTGCAAAGAGCCTTCCGCATCCACTGAGGAGCCTGAGGGACGTCTCATCCTGCTGCTGTTCTGCTACTACCAGGAGGACCGAAGACCCGGGTGTCGTGGAATCTGTGTACCAAGACACAGCAACGGAAGATACGGACACGGACTGGTCCGGTTGGGTGAGAGAGCACCTGCTCAGAGAATAATACAGGATCTCTAGACACAGTAACTGTTGTTCGGACCTATCGTTAGTGTTTGCAGTTGCACGCCGGAGGGACAGTGCATTGAATAACGCTAGTAGACTTATTCTGTGTTCACCAAGTTATCAAACCCCCCCCCCTTTATTCTTGTGGATTACAAATTGTTCCAGAAGTGCAACACCATTTTGCTAGCGAAGATCTTTCTCTGCAGAACTTTTACATAGTACAGTCAGGCCTGACTTAGCAGTGTAGACATTGCTGGGCGCCATTTTGCCCACGAGGGAAAAGAGCTGCAGCGGGGTCCGTTAGTTTCTTGTCTTAGGATTGTATATCTGTCTGTTTGCTAAAATACTCTTTCATTGCAGGGCTCTGCATATGTTTATGTATATTGTTTTACCTGCTTAACCATTATTCTCAGTAAAGTGCCAGGGTTAAGTATACCAGTCGTTTGTGTCATTTACTGTGCATAAGAAACTGTTAGTGATAGCTACACCATGCTGTTGTGTGTTTTTATTGTGGGATTGTGCTGCCAAGATTAGAATCACAGGTTACACAATCCTATCATCCCCTACTAACTGTGCCAAGGGAGGGTAGAGCCAATTGGTGGGGGTTGACAGCGGTGTGTTACAGGCCCGAAAATCATACCAGCGGCCCTCTTAGCTGGGGGTATCGCTACATAAGTATTCATTGTTATGTTATTTATTGCACATGAGCACTTTGTATAATTTTCCATTAATTTGAGAGATTTCATTCATTGTACCAGAGCACTTTGTATTAACATTGGCATATTTGAAGAGATAGCTGCCACGCTTACCCCTAATCAATGCTGTATCCTAGCCTAGGCCGACAAGGCCCAGGCCTAGGGCATCAATTTGCTGGGGGGCAGCACGGAAAGAGTCCACGTCGGCTTGCGCTACACTGTTAGTGTAATGCAATCTGCTTCTAATTTTGACTGTCCTATCATCCGGGACCACAAACCTTCCTCACTGTGCTATATGTTTTCTGCTGCACCATTGGCATGATTATATCTTCTTAGTCCTCTCCATAAAATGATCAGAAATTTGTGCTTTAAGTAGAACTATGGGCAACACTTTTTTTTCCATTTTAGATAGAGTAAAGGAGGGTTATAGCCCCTGTCAGTAAATTTTTTACCATCCCTGTCCCATTGCAGAGATTTCCCTTCACTTCTTGCCCTATAGCCAGACAGAAAGTGAGAGTGAATCCAATTCCCCCCCCCCCCCGCCCAAAGAACTAGTGTCCCCACTCGAAAATTTCAGGGCGGCTCTTAAACAGAGAGGGGTATGGCCTTGACAGGAAGGGGTGGGTCGTATTTAAATTAGGGGGTGCACGAGTTTAGTCAGGCCTAGGGCAGCACAAAACCTAAATACACTACTGCCCCTAATGCAGGGGATTTAGACACTATAGTTGGCTTCTGTGTTCTTCACCTATAGTAGCCACCTTTTCCATAAGGCAAGCAGGCCTACTGGTACTTGGTTGCCCCCAGGTCTTATAAACAATGCTATAGTACCTGACTATGATGCCAGGGCAACTGAGCAAAGCAAACATGTACTTGCAGTTGGCAGACAGGCAAGGTTCAGAATAGTCAGGGTCAAAATCCGAAGTCAAAAGGCAGGCAGAGTTCAGAGAATAGTCGGTATCCAATCCGAGGTCATCAGCGAGGTAATCCAATCTAGCAGAACAGGGCAGACAAACAGATAGCTTGATCAGGTATTACACATGCTATCACATGCATGAGACTGCAGGCTGGGCTGGCTTAAATCAGGTTTGGTCTCCACCCAGAGACTGGCCACATTAATCACCTTGCAGGTGGACAGACAGACAGGGAGAATGCCACAGGCCAAAACCATGATGCTGGAACAAGGAGAAGGAGCGCTAGATGCTCCTGACAATAGCACACCTTTTTTTAACCGAGTAGAAAGGCCTTGTAATATTAATTGTGTTGGCTCCTATCATTGCCAAAGGGTGAAGTGTATGAGAACCTGCTTGTGTCAAAAGTGCTGGTGGAAGGACCTGTGTTCTGCACATTCTCTCCTGAAATGTCATCTTAATGGAGCCAGACCACTACTGTGCTGCCCAGCTTTAAAACTTAATTAAAGGCTTGTTCACACAAGCAGTTGTGGGCTGTAAAACCCCACTGTTGAGCCACGCCCTTCATCCACCCCCCCTTTAGTTATAGTGGCAGTGGTCATTGGTATACACATGCCGGCAGTAGTGATGCTTTGCTTTGCAGAAGGAATTATACCCCCTGTCACTTTCGGCGGGCTTAGCACCCAATTACTTGACCCATTCAAGTGAATGAGATTGCTGTGCAAGCATCAACCATGCAATGCCCGTAGTTGTGGCCCGGTAGTGCAGGGTTCAAGGGGCTAAAGTAGGTGGTTAGGTGGCGATACAACCCCTCCTCACCGCCTGTCAAATCTTAACATTGATCGCTCTTCACAGACCAAAGGTAGTGTGAATGCGCCCTAAGAGTGGGACTAAGGTTTCCTTCCATTGTAGGGCCCCTGGCTAGCCACATGGACTTCTGATGGCTAGGGGGCACTTACAGGTAAGTACTACTAACTTTATTTGTTTTAGTAGACAGATCTGATGGAACGAAGAGAGTATTTGTAATAATTTAGATAAGTTATTTGCCATTTTCTTTCTTTCTGTAAAATCTGCCACTTTAAACAGATGGCTGTTTGTTCCATGAACCAATAAACATGAACGGTCAAACTCTACTTTATGAAATGCCGCGGGTCAATTACACTCGCGGGAAATTCATTTAATCCGATTGCTTCTTTGTATATATTCCAAACAGACAAAAATACTGATGTGCAATCTTTTTTCCTGGTTCACGGGAACTGTTTATGGAGTCTACAGCTAAACATGGCACCATCTTTGTAAGCTTTTTACTCCTTAATTAATCAGATACAGAAACATACATAATTTCTTTATTGTCCGTTCCACATTATTTATGACAGATGAAAAAAAACTGAAGTGCCACCAATACACTGCTCATTGTCTTTAATATCGGGTTGCTATAGCTACCATCTGGGAGACTTGTTTTTTTTATTTAAACTATATAAAAAGTGCGCAAGAACTTCTACAGCAGGCTGCGAATGAAAAGTCTTCAATATACACAGAATGCATATATTAATGGCCGGATTTGTAAAAGAAAGCATAACCCTGACAGTATGGGGTCTGCATTAAATCTTCCAAGGGATAAGGAAATGCTGTTTGAGGCTGCGTCACTAAAGAGAAAACTATATTAAATCTTCACGGGTGGGAAAATGCACATAAACCGGACACCATGGAATCGATTTGTAAAAATTGTAATTGGTAAAAAGCACGTTTAACTGATATAGCGGTAAAATGGTAAAAACCGCACCTAATTGGTATATAGTTTACATGATAAAGAGATTCGGGTTATCGGGTTATCCTGAAATCTTCCATCTTTAATAACTTAAGGGTATCACTTAAACTCCCAACTTTTTGTATTAATTGATGTATTAATTGATGACTAACACGGTACAATACTCTACTACTGCTATAGCTACATAAAAAGACACCATTAACCGGTACCCAACCGGCTCACGCAGATATACTGCGGCAGAATGGCTCCCCTGGGCGAAATCCCGTACAGGTACATCCTTCCCTTTTTCGGCCACCAGAGGGCACGCACGGGGGGACCCGATGCATGTGGCCAGCGGGCACGATCGCCACCGGCCACGCGCGATCGCGTGCACGAGTACCAGCACAGGGATTTGTGTGTGAAAACACACAAATCCCTGTGCTGTCAGGGAAGAGGAAACATCGTTTGTTCATACTAAGTAGGAAAAACGATATGTCTCCTCTCCTAGTCACTCCCATTCCCACACAGTTAGAACACACTGAGGCAACACACAGTTAACACCTTGACCGCCCCCTAGTGTTTACCCCCTTCCCTGCCAGTGACATTTAAAAAATCGCTACTCACCGCCATTACTACTATTAAAAAAATAATAAAAATGGCATAAAAATGCCATTAATATATCCCCTATTTTGTAGACGTTATAACATTTGCGCAAACCAATCACTATATGCTTACTGCGATTTTTTTTTTTACCAAAAATATGTAGAAGAATACATATTGGCCTAAAGTGATGAAGAAGTTTCTTTTTTTTTGGGGGGGGGGAATATTTATTATAGCAAAAAGTAAAAAATCTTTTTTTTTTTCAAAATTTTTGCTCTTTTTTTGTTTATAGCACAAAAAATAAAAACCGCTGAGGTGATCAAATACCACCAAAAGAAAGCTCTATTTGTGGGAAAAAAAGGACATCAATTTTGTGGACAACGTCACATGACCGCGCAATTGTCAGTTAAAGAGACGCAGTGCCGTATCGCAAAAAATTGCCTGGTCGTTAAGGGGGCAAATCCTTCCGGGGCTGAAGTGGTTACCCGCACTGGTGTGAACCAAGGTTAAAACTGAGAGTGTCAATCAAGTAAATCACTTTACTAAAGTTACTCCAGCTGGCTGCAAACATTCAGCTCTTCAATGAAAGCTTTGTGAAATTTGCCAGCGTATACAATACCAATTTCAAGGTCATTTAAAAAAATAAATGTATTATTTTTTTGGACACCATACAAGTCTTGAATAACTTGTTCATTTTTTTTTTTCCTTTTCTTGGACATGATACAAGGTTTGAATCACTTGTTATTTATAGAGGCTGATATGACGTCTCCAAGTAAGATGTGACAAGATGAATTTGACTTTTTTTTCTCCTAATTAGTGAGTTTTTCCAGCATCAATATCATGTTCTATAATGAACGAGTTAGAATGATTCCTATGTGTATAAGCGCAGAATGACAGGAAATGAGTCAATGCCACAGAAAGGAATGGAAAGTGTATTTGCAAAAGGCTACATAAAATTAGCAGTAGAAAAAGGTTGGAGAAGGAGATCTAAAAAGTTTGTTGGGAATTTGGCATAATGAGAGCCAATTGATTTCTGCAATTTTCACTGATACGAAATGCCAGTGTCAGCATGTCATTGAAAGCACAAATAATCAAACATAATTCAATGTGAAGTAAAGTAAAACCAAAAAAAAAAAGCAAAAAAAAAAACGAATTTCCAATTTTCTGAAATTCTGAAATTCAAAAAATTCGGATTTTGGAAATTCAACTTTCCAAATTTCCCATTTTCGAATTTTAGATTTTTTGAATTTTGCAATTTCGAATCTTCGAAATTTCCAATTTTTGAATTTTCAAAATTCCGAAATTCCGAAATTCGAAATTTCGGAAATCCGAAAACCTGAAAATTCGTAAATTGAAAAATTTGTAAATTTCAGAATTAACAAATTTCTCTAAATTTGTGAAAAACTAATTAGAAACTAAACGAATTGCACATGTCTAATGGAAACTCAGAAGATTTGTTCCACAACCATTTGTTCATAAGTCTATCAGTCTATAGTCCATATAAAAAAAATCTATTAATGTGACTTCAAGGCAACTTTGAGGCAACTTGAAGGCAACTTTGAGGCAACTTCAGGGAAAGCCTGCGTAATCTTCCTGTAATGTTGGATCCAAATCACATCAATTAGGAGGATCTGACTTGGAGGCAACTTCCATTAAAATCTATGGGCAAAAGTCGGATAGAAGTCGCCTTGAAGTAGTACAGGAACTTTTTCTAAAGTCGGAGCGACTTTAGTAGGGCTAATTAAGACAGCTCTCGAGGGCTTTCACACTGGAGCGGTCCGCTTGCGGGACTTTAAAAAAAGTCCTGCAAGCAGCATCTTTGCAACGCTTTAGGAGCGGTGTATACACTGATGTTAGACGAGAAGGCCTGTCTCACAGTCTCTGCTCTAATTCATCCCAAAGGTGTTATATTGGGTTGAAGTCAGGACTCTGCGCAGGCCAGTCAAGTTCCTCTAGCCCAAACTCACTCATCCATGTCTTTATGGACCTTGCTTTGTACACTGGTGCGCAGACATGTTTGAACAGGAAGGGGCCATCCCGAAACTGTTATCACAAAGTTGGGAACATGAAATTGTCCAAAATGTCTTGGTATGCTGACAGTTTGACGCCTTAGGAGTTCCCTTCACTGGAACTAAGGGGCCAAGCCCAACCCCTGAAAAACAACCCCACAACATAATCCCCCCTCCACCAAATGATTTGGACCAGTGCACAAAGCAAGGTCCATAAAGACATGGATGAAAGACTTTGGGATGAAGGAACTTGACTGGCCTGCACAGAGTCCTGACCTCAACCCGATAGAACACCATTGGGATGATTTAGAGCAGAGACAGCGAGCAAGACTCTCATCCAACATCAGTGCCTGACCTCACAAATGCGCTTCTGGAAGAATGGTCCAACATTCCCATAGACATATTCCTAAACCTTGTGGACAGCCTTCCCAGAAGAGTTGAAGCTGTTATAGCTGCAAAGGGTGGGCTGGGCCAATGCAATATTGAACCCTAAGAACTAAGACTGGGATGCCATTAAAGTTTATGTGCGTGTAAAGGCAGGTGTCCCAATACTTTTGGTAATATATGTTAAAATACATGGTCTGTGCACATTTATTCATTGTTTCTTTATTCCTCGTAGAAGTGTGAGTTTATGATTGTGACTAAATTCTTTAAATGTGTAAATCCTTGTGGGTCCTGAGGAAGCGGGATATCTGCAAAACGCGTAGACATCCTTTAAGGATACACCTCACCTGAATATGACGTACCATTTTAATGGGTAATTGGTTTTAAATATTATATGTGCATTTTATTTACATTCAATAAAATTGTGAATTTTTATATCTGTTTGTTCTGGTTTGCAGTGGCTTTCAGTGGTATAATTAAAGTCCCATTTATCCTTTGCTCTTTATGCTACATATGACGGGATGATACCACGAGCCTTTTTGTCCCTATAACATCATTGACATGGTTGTAAATCACCTCCTCCACATTGGATATTGCTGTACATTACCACCTTCAATTTACTTACAAAAACATTTTTTTTTTCTTCTTCTTCTTGGATTCCAGCTGTGACCATGATAGATGTGGGCAGCTGAATCTGGGCAGCATCCATTTCCAGATTTACGTGCAGCTGGCTACCCAGCATACACCTCCCGTTCTCTCTCCTGTGCAGCAACTCCTGCCAATTGCGTCATTCCCGGCCAGGAAATAACACGATAATATATATGCCCTAGATGCCCGAAGACTCCTGGGATCGATGACATAGATATCCCAGGAGTCAACGGGGCAGGCTGTTGTTGTAGTCGCTTAGGTGGCCACGATCGGAAGTCCAGGGGACAACTATAAAAAAAAAGGTACCGTATGTACTCTAGTATAAGCCGACCCGAATATAAGCCGAGGCATCTAATTTTACCACAAAAAACTGGGAAAACTTATTGACTTGAGTATAAGCCTAGGGTGTCCATCTGCATGCCTCACTGTGCCTCACTTTGTCCATGTACATGCCTCACTGTACCCATGCCTCACTGTGCCCATGACTAGACTGATGTTTAACATGGGAGTCTAGGGAAGGGGTTCCCGGCTTTGAAAAATTGGTGCTCCCTGGCCGTAGGTCCCCCAGACAACAAACTTTGCACACTTGTAGAGGAAGAGTGGGGCTACATGTGTGCCAAGTTTGGGGCCCAGGCTACCTACGGTCGGCCGGTACTGGGTCCCCAAATCCGGGAGATCAGGCGCAAAAAGGTGACTCGAGTATAAGCCGCGGGGGGCATTTTCAGCACAAAAAAAATGTGCTGAAAAACTCGGCTTATACTCGAGTATATATGGTACTTTCTGACAATAAGATAGCAGCACCATGGGTGGTCATTGCAATAAGTATAAGTGAAAAAAATTAGTGAAAGACACATTCAATGACTGATCAATGTACTGGCCCACTGCCGGTACCATGTGACCGCTGCAACCAATCACAGCAGGTCCCCTGACCGTTGGAAACAATGAATGGCTTCCTTTCAAGCCACCCATTGTGTACAATTGTGTTGCTAGCTGTGATTGGTCACAGTGATCACATAGTACAGATTGGGCCAATCACAGCCCACCTGTGCCTTGTGTTTAGCTGTGGCCAATCATAGCTAATTACAACAAAACAAACTGAATCAATCAATTTGATTCAGTAAAATGATCATTGCTATAAGCAAGCATAATATGAAAAAAATAAAAAATACTGCTCACTTCTCCAGAAGTAGTACAATGTTACTACAGTAACATTATATTGCTCTGGTTAAAGTGTGTTAAAAAAAAAAAAAATCGTAAAAAAAAAAGAAAAAAATATATAATAGAAAATACAAAAATAAAAACAGATTTATTTTTTTTCCGCCCTGTGACCAGTCAGTGTCCCTGATCACCACCACATCAGTTATATAATGACGCTGTACTGCACTGGTGACTGTATGTAAATAAATAAATAAATAATAATTTTCCAAATAATTATGACAAAAAATTACAACTTCAAAAACTTGCCATGCCTCTTACTAAATACCTTCTAGTAGTATTTAGTAGTATTTAGTAGACTCTCTACATTACAAAAAGGGGTCGCCAGTACATCAGGATTGAGCAATTTTCAGATATCTAACATTGTTTGTGGACTGTATAACTTTTTAAGACTAAATAATATACACTGATTTGCTGTATATTAACTGATTATGTATGAATATAGATAATAGGGCTATTTGGTCCCATATGATATTGTCTCTAAATGTATACTTTCACTTTTGACAGTGAATACGTTGTACAGTAATTTAAAAAGTCTCCTGAAGAAGCCACCTCTTGGCGAAACATGTTGAGCAAAAATTGCTGTACTGTATACCTGGATCACATGTGATCTATAATTAGACCTTTTATGATAAAAGGGAAGTACTTCATAAAATGTGATATGGATTTTAAAGCATGATGTAGTATGGTGCATTTGTCTGGCACCTTAAGGCTCCATGTACACTGAAGCTGATAAACTGCAGTTTATTGGCGTTTGGGCGTTTTTTTAAAAAGCCCATAAACTGCACTCTATGTTAGCCTATGTGTCCATGCACACATGGTCGTTTTTTAGCGTTAATGAGCAGTGCAGTTTATGGGCTTTTTTCTGAACGCAAGAAATTCGCGTTCAAAGTGCAGTTTTTCGGCGGGAAAAAACGCCAAAAAAAGTCAAAGGCCGATAAACGCACATAAACGCAAACTAGCGGCCGCTAATAAGCATTCGGCTTTTCTCTAGCTCTATTCAAAACCAATAGTTCCCTATGGGAGCCCATTGATTTGAATAGAAGTCGCACCGCAAGTCGGATCATCATGATCCGACTTGCGTGGGGAACCCCGCCAATTTAAAAAAAAATGGCGTGGGGTTCCCCCTCGGACGATACCAGGCCCTTCGGTCTGGTATGGATTTCAAGGGGAACGCCCTACGCCGAAAAAAACGGCGTGGGGGTCCCCCCAAAATCCATACCAGACCCTTATCCGAGCACGCAGCCTGGTCGGTCAGGAAAGGGGGTGGGGACGAGCGAGCTGATGATCCGAATTGCGGTGCGACTTCTATTCAAATCAATGGGCTCCCATAGGGAACCATTGGTTTTGAATAGAGCCAGAGAAACGCAGCTGAAAGCTAGCGCCGCTAAACGTGCATTGACGGCAATGCAAAACGCTGATAAAATCTCGTTTTTAAAGCAGCGTTTTCCTGCCAGCAATCCGGCGTTCAAAACGGCCGTTTTTGAGCTCCAGTGTGCATGGAGCCTAAAAGTTCCTGTGGTTTGTTCTATGTGGATACACAGATTTGGGTTATTTTAACAAAATAAATGGAGCAGAATACATTTTGGCCTAAATTTATGAAGAACAATTATTTATTTGCAAAATTTTATAACAGAAACTAAGAAAACTTGTTTTTTATTTTTTCAAAATTTGTGATCTTTTTTCATTTATTTAACAAAAAATTTAAAACCCAGTGGTGATTAAATATCACCCAAAGAAAGCTCTATTTGTGTAAATAAAATGATAAAAATTTAGTTTGGGTACAGTGTTGCATGACCGCGCAATTGTCATTCAAATTGTGACAGAGCTGAAAGCTGAAAATTGGTCTGGGCAGGAAGGGGATGATAGTGCCCGATACTGAAGTGGTTTACCACTTAAAGCGGAGCTCCACCCTAAAGTGGAACTTCCGCTCATCGGATTCCTCCCCCCCCCCCTCCGGTGCCACAATTGGCACCTTTCGGGGAAGGGAGGGGGGACAGGATACCTGTCAAAGACAGGTATCCTTACCCACTTACTGGAGTCCGGCCGCGGCGGTGAAGTCGTGTGAGGCTCCCTCCTCCTCCTCCTCCCCTGGCCGCTGGGCTAATAGGAGAGAGGAGCGGGGCCTTGCGAAAGTCTTCACTGCCGGGTTCCCTTACCCGCAATGGCGACGGAAGCACCGACAGCTGATGTGAAACATCAGCTGCGGTGCCGACATCGAGGGACACCAGGACAGGTAAGTCTCCATTTATTAAAAGCCAGCAGCTGCAGTATGTGTAGCTGCTGGCTTTTAATTATTTATTTTTTGCCCAAGGTTGCCTGGAACACCCCTTTAAGGACCACCCCATGTACATATACTGAGGCAGGGCGACCCTTAAGCGCAAAATCACGTACTTGTACTTGATTCCTTTCTTCGGCTCTGAAGCGCACGCCACCAGAGCCCCGCTCCTGCTGTGATTGGACACAGCGGGAGCCAATCAGTGGGTCCGGCAGACCCGATGTCCACCGGAAACCCGCTGATCGTTCGTAGAGAGGCAGAACGGCGGTTTGCTAGTAAGAAAGATAGATATCTTGTGTTTCTGCTAAGCAGATGTGCAATAAAAATAAAAATAAAACTTGATTAGTTTTGTTTCAATTTGTTAATCTAGTTATTTAGTTTAGTTAAATTTGGTTGAGTCGTTCAATTCACATTTTGAATCGGTCGAATTGAAAACTTTTGTTTTGTTTTTTTTTTCCGATTTAAATGCGGCAAAAGTGAACAAAAAAAAAGGAAAATCTTCATCAAATGATTACAATGACTCTTTAAATCACCTTTGGCTTAACAAAAACAGCATTATTTTGAAACAGTACTCTAATAACACACACAGTCTTTGATTTCAGCAATGTGTACAGTTAGAATTAGACTGGAGTTCGATGTAAAATTTAATTTTATATTCAGGCATAGTTTCTGAAATTCAAACAAATTTTGTTTCGTTATTCGGAGCATTTGGTAAAATTTGTTTATATTGTAATTCGACTATTCAAATATATCCGAATCTCCGAATAACGAAACATTTGTCTGAATATTAATTTGGAACAAAATGAATCGTACATGTCTGCTGTGTAATATGCAGGCGGGCTGTGTAATGTAAAGGGAGCCAGAGGTGCAGGGGCTGTGTAATATAAAGGGGGCCAGAGGTGAAGGGACTGTGTAATGTAAAAAGGGCCAGAGATGCGGGGGCTGTGTAATGTAAAGGGGGCCAGGGGTGATGGGGCTGTGTAATGTAAAGGGGCCAGAGGTGTGGGGGCTGTGTAATGTAAAGGGGGCCAGAGGTACAGGGACTGTGTAATGTAAAGGGGGCCAGAGATGCAGGGAATGTGTAATGTAAAGGGGGCCAGAGATGCAGGGACTGTGTAATGTAAAGGGGGCCAGAGATGCAGGGGCTGTGTAATGTAAAGGGGGCCAGAGATGCAGGGGCTGTGTAATGTAAAGGGGGCCAGAGATGCGGGGGCTGTGTAATGTAAAGGGGGCCAGAGATGCAGGGGCTGTGTAATGTAAAGGGGGCCAGAGATGCAGGGGCTGTGTAATGTAAAGGGGGCCAGAGATGCAGGGGCTGTGTAATGTAAAGGGGGCCAGAGATGCGGGGGCTGTGTAATATAAAGGGGGCCAGAGGTGATGGGGCTGTGTAATGTAAAGGGGCCAGAGGTGCGGGCTGTGTAATGTAAAGGGGGCCAGAGGTGCAGGGACTGTGTAATGTAAAGGGGGCCAGAGATGCAGGGGCTGTGTAATGTAAAGGGGGCCAGAGATGCAGGGGCTGTGTAATGTAAAGGGGGCCAGAGGTGATGGGACTGTGTAATGTAAAGGGGGCCAGAGATGCAGGGGCTGTGTAATGTAAAGGGGCCAGAGATGCAGGGGCTGTGTAATGTAAAGGGGGCCAGAGGTGATGGGACTGTGTAATGTAAAGGGGGCCAGAGGTGCGGGGCTGTGTAATGTAAAGGGGCCAGAGGTGCTGGGGCTGTGCAATGTAAAGGGGGCCAGAGGTGCAGGGGATGTGTAATGTAAAGGGGGCCAGAGGTGCGGGGGCTGTGTAATGTAAAGGGGCCAGAGGTGCAGGGGCTGTGTAATGTAAAGGGGGCCAGAGATGCAGGGGCTGTGTAATGTAAAGGGGACCAGAGGTGCAGGGGCTGTGTAATGTAAAGGGGGCCAGAGGTGCTGGGGCTGTGTAATGTAAAGGGGGCCAGAGGTGCTGGGGCTGTGTAATGTAAAGGGGGCCAGAGGTGCTGGGGCTGTGTAATGTAAAGGGGGCCAGAGATGCAGGGACTGTGTAATGTAAAGGGGACCAGGGGTGCAGGGGCTGTGTAATGTAAAGGGGGCCAGAGGTGCAGGGGCTGTGTAATGTAAATTGGGCCAGAGATGCGAGGGCTGTGTAATGTAAAGGGGGCCAGAGATGCGGGGGCTGTGTCATATGATATTGCGCCTTCAGAAGCCACTAGGGGGCGCGCGTGCTTGCCGCGTCGCTGGGGACCCGATGTGCGTGCCCGGCGGCCGCGATGGCCGCCGAGCACCCACGATTGCCCAGTAACTGAGCAGGACCGTGGATTTCTGTGTGTAAACACAGAGATCCACGTCCTGTCAGGGAGAGGAGACCGATGGTGTGTCCCTTGTACATAGGGACACAGATCGGTCACCTCCCCCAGTCAGTCCCCTCCCCCCACAGTAAGAATCACTCCCAGGCAACACATTTAACCCCTTCCTCGCTGCCTAGTGTTAACCCCTTCCCTGCCAGTCACTTTTATACAGTAATCAGTGCATTTTTATAGCAGGGATCACTGTATAAATGTGAATGGTCCCAAACAGGTGTCAAAAGTGTCCGATGTGTCCGCCGCAATATCGCAGTCACGATAAAAATCGCAGATCGCCGCCATTACTAGTAAAAAAAAATATTAATAAAAATGCTATAAATCTATCCCCTATTTTGTAGACGCTATAACTTTTGCGCAAACCAATCAATATACGCTTATTACGTATTCTTCTACATATTTTTGGTAAAAAAAAATCGCATCGGCCTAAATTGAGGAAAAAATTTGTTTAAAAAAATAAATAAATGGATATTTGTTATAGCAAAAAGTAAAAAATATTGTGTTTTTTTTTCAAACTTGTCCCTCTTCTTTTATTTATAGCGCAAGAAATAAAAACCGCAGAGGTGATCAAATACCACCAAAAGAAATCTCTATTTGTGGGAAAACAATGATAAAAATTTCATTTGGGTACAGTGTTGCATGGCTGCGCCATTGTCATTCAAAGTGTAACAGCGCTGAAAGCTGAAAAATGGCTTGGGCAGGAAGGGGGTGAAAGTGCCCTGTAGGCAAGTGGTTAATGATTACAGAGCTGCATTATTTCGTTTTTTTGTACCATTGTAGGCAGAGCTTCCCACTGTGTACTAATTTTCCAGCTTGGTCAGTCTTAGTACATAGAGGACAGTAACAGGTAAGAGTCAGCAATGAGCTTTGCTTACACCTTACACTGTGTATTAATGACCTGCAAGGGGTTTTTTTTTGTTTAGTTTTTTGTAAAGGAAAAATTAAGTTATGTTTTAAGCAGCACTTTCACTGAAGGTAATTTTTTTCTTTTGTCACAATGTTCACTAGGGGATTAAACCTCGGGAACGTAAGAAAATACAAAAAACAAGAACAAAATATCAAAAGTATTGTTCAAGGAAAGTTAGCTATACACCAACAAAAAATAATGAAAACAGAGGATTCTGGGTACTGATGTGTAATTATTGCCGTTCTCTTGAAAATTAAACAGCAACTTATATTTTCTTCAAAAGAAAGGTTAAAATGCTTTTTTTTTTTTTTTTTGCAAGAGTGAATAAAAAATGGGTAAGGAAGACTTGATCATTATTTTAAGAGGAACAAATTTGTTTGTTTTTTTAGGGATTTTTTTTTTTTTTTTTTTTTCATGTTTAGACATATGTGAGTGTGATCAGTATAAACCTGAACTCCAAACAGGAATAATAAGAAACAAATGAATGCAACTTTGTAACCTTTCATATACTGTATTATTATTATTTTATTTATTTATTTTTGTAAGCAGCATCAACCAGGTATCAGCTTGTAACAATAAGGAAAAAAAAAAACTAAGCTGGGATTTTATAGACAACACAAAGATCAAATTACCCGTATATACTCGAGTATAAGCCGACCCGAATATAAGCTGAGGCACCTAACCACAAAAAACTGGGAAAACGTATTGACTCGAGTATAAACTTAGGGTGGGAAATGCAGCAGCTACTGTAAGTGGAAAAGAGGGTCAACAATGCCCTTCTGCAGCCTCACTGTGCCATCTGCAGCCTCACTGTGCCAATTTGAAGCTTCCCTGTGCCCATTTGCAGCCTCACTGTGCCCATCTGCAGCCTCACTGTGCCCATTTGCAGCCTCACTGTGCCCATCTGCAGCCTCACTGTGCCCATCTGCAGCCTCACTGTGCCCATTAGCAGCCTCACTGTGCACATTTGCAGCCTCAATGTGCCCATTTGCAGCCTCACTGTGCCCATCTGCAGCCTCACTGTGCCCATCTTCAGCCTCACTCTGCCCATCTGTAGCCTCACTGTGCCCATTTGCAGCCTCACTGTGCCCATTAGCAGCCTCACTGTGCCCATTTGCAGCCTCAATGTGCCCATTTGCAGCCTCAATGTGCCCATTTGCAGCCTCACTGTGCCCATTTGCAGCTTCACTGTGCCCATCTGCATGCCTCATCTGCACGGCTCATGTACCTGACCTCCCGCTGTGTCTGCTGTGTCATGCAGTCTTAACTGCAGTCGGCGGCCGTCCAGTGTAACAAAGCCCCGCCTCCTCCTCATCCTCGTCCGTGATAGACGAAACACTGATTCAGTTTCCCAGCAGTGAGTCAGTGTTCAGTCCATCACGGACGAGGACGAGGAGGAGGCGGGGCTTTGTTACACTGGACGGCCGCCGACTGACTGCATGACACAGCGGGAGACTCGAGTATAGGCCGAGAGGGGCTTTTTCAGCACAAAAAAAATGTGCTGAAAGAGTCGGCTTATACTCGAGTATATACAGTATTAAAAAATTACAAAAATGCTTTATTATCCATCAGTGATAAAAAACACAATTGCAACATAAGAGCAATCGGCCGATAAGTGGCTGGATAAAACTGAACTCCAGGCAGGCATAACAAGAAACACATGAATGGCTTTTCTTAGTTTCTGTCATAAAATTTTGTCTTCTCCTTCACTGACGGGCACTGATGAGGCGGCACTGAAAGGGCACTGAGGAGGTGGCACTGATGAGTTGGCACTGATAAGGTGGCACTGATGAAGAGGCACTAATTTGTAAAATTGAAGGCCACCGATAGGCGGCACTGATATGCAGCACTGATTGGCACTGATAGGCGTCACTGATGAGCACTAATAGGCGTCACTGATGGGCACTGATAGGCGTCACTGATGGGCAATGACAGGCGGCACTGATTGCCACTGATGGACACTGATGGCACTGATGGGCAGCACTGATGATGAGGTACTGACAAGTGGTACTGCTGGGCACTCATTGTCACTGTGATGGGCACTGATTGGCACTGTGGTGGGCTCAGATTGGCACTGTTGTGGGCATGGATTGGCACTGTTATGGGCACTGATATGCGTTTTGATGGGGCACAGACTGGAAGCTTATGTTATGGGCACTGATTGGCAGCTGATGGGCACATCTGATGGGGGCTGTGCTGATAATAAATGTGCTGATTATCGGCACAGACCCCTCCTCTGACAGGGAGACCCACCAATCGGCTCTCCCTGTCAGCACGAACCGAGAAAAGCCATTTACCGGCACTTCCTGGTTCACGCAATGATCAGCTGTGATTGGTCACAGCTAATCACGTAGTAAGAAGCCTCTGTCAGAGGCTCCTTACTACGATCGGAAATACAGTGTGTCAGACTGACACACAGCACCTCCGATCGCCGCGGGGTGTGCGCCGGCATGTTATCCTGCTGGACGTCATATGACACCCAGTCAGGATAACAGAACCACTTCCCAGCCATCAATCTGCTATAGGCCGTGCGGGAAGTAGTTAATACTATCAAAAAATGGTGTATTACGTGCTGTTCATAGTCACTCACTATGGGATTCCTTTTCTGTATTCTGCAAAAAGACATGGTTGATCCTGCTGCTCTCTGTCTCCCCCTTCTGTCCATGTCCCCAATGCAGACAGGGATTTTACAGATTAATGTTGGCAGCTCTGAACATGCTCAGTTTTCAGTGAGTTTCTATGCTCAGCATTTCCTTCCTATCACATCTGAGCAGCCCATGTGAGTCACACATGTGGGCGTATAGACAGTGCTAAATGACAGACCACTCCATCCCTTCTGCCCTATGCCCACTAACCAGCTAAACACATTGGGGGTGGGATATTGCATGATTGATGGAGGTTTCACCCCCCTCTTATTCTAAAGCCTCGCACACACGGTTGGACTTCAAACAAAATTTTCCATGGATTTTTGTCAAAAGGGAGTTGGCCGGGAACACCCATAGCATACACACGGCAGGACTTTTCTGCAAACGTTCCCAAAACGTTCCCAACATCACGTGGTTTTTCTGCTCTTTTCTGCTCTTTACCACCACCCTTTGGTCAACTTCTGCTATTGTTGGTTGATTTTAACATTGGTTCTGGGCATGTGTGTTTGTACTTCGGACAAAAGTCTGATGGATTTCTGTACACACGATAGGACTTTGCACCGTAGGACTTTGGTTGCCGAAAAGTTTGTCTGTTTGCAGAGCAAACTTTTGTCTGATGAAAAACGAAAAAGTTTGTCCGATGGAGCGTACACACGGTCGGATTTTTTTTGAAAAATTGCTCATTTTAAAGTTTGTTGTCAAAAAGTCCGACTATGTGTATGGGGCTTTAGACACAGGTTGGGGAAGCCTGTGACTAGCAGACATCCGCCCACACCATGTTTTTGCCCAAAAATAACAATTTGATTTCAAACATACACTATATCACCAAAAGTATTGGGACACCCTGCCTTTACACGCACATGAACTTTAATGGCATCCCAGTCTTAGTCCGTAGGGTTCAATGTTGAGTTGGCACCACCTTTTGCAGCTATAACAGCTTCAACTCTTCTGGGAAAGCTGTCCACAAGGTTTAGGAGTGTGTCTATGGGAATGTTTGACCATTCTTCCAGAAGCGTATTTGTGAGGTCAGGCACGAGAAGGCCTGGTTTGCAGTCTCCGCTCTAATAGATCCTAAAGGCATAACATTTTACTATACTTTATAGATTGTGTTTTTTTTGCATTAAAATTCTTTAAAGTGTATTTTTTCTCAAAGAATTGCGTTTGAAAACTACTGCACAAATACCGTGTGACATATAAAATTGCAATAATCGCCATTTTATTCTCTACGGTCTTTGACGAAAAAAATTAAAAAAATAATGGTTTGGTGTTCCAAGTAATTTTCTAGCAAAAAATACAGATTTTTATACAAAAAGTGTCAGAAAATGCCTGGTCTTGTTTTTTTTATTATTATTATTATTTTATATAATTCTTTGTATTGTTATATAATATTTTTGCCTCCTTATAAGTCTGGCACTGCCAATACCAACATTTTATTCAGAGGAAGGCAATAATAATCCCCAAAAAATCATAGACTACAGCTTTATTACACCAAGAGTTCACGGTTATGACGCACAAAGTTCAAAGAAATCCTCAGGATACTTCAATTTTTTTTTATATATATAATAGAGAAAATCTGCAGGCTGTCTGCGTCTCTGCAATGTATGCTCTGCCAGACAAAAGGGTCACCAGCCGTCCCTGAGGTTTTGGGAGGGCATCAGTGCCTATCCGCGTTGTACATTTTAAAACAGGGCTCTGTAATATCTGTTATCTAAACTGTTCTTTACAGGTCACAAAATACTGCTAAAAAATTGAAAAGAACGACCCAGGCCAAGGAGGTTACAAACCTCTATTGTAAGCCTGTGTTGTAATGAATACTTGAGGAGGATGTTAGAGGAAACAATATATCTATCGGCCCTTTTAGGTCCATTTCACGGAATCAAGTGAACCCGTGACATTGCCTTCAAAATGACAGCCCTGTTATCCTTGGCTTGTCTGAGTGATGGTGGGATACAGGTAATGAAACTGGACATAGTACACTATATACAGTATCTCACAAAAGTAAGTACACCCCTCACATTTTTGTAAATATTTTCTTCTATCTTTTCATGTGACAACACTGAAGAAATGACACTTTGCTACAATGTAAAGTAGTGAGTGTACAGCTTGTATAACGGTGTAAATTTGCTGTCCCCTCAAAATAACTCAACACACAGCCATTTGTGTCTAAACCGCTGGCAACAAAAGTGAGTACACCCCTAAGTGAAAATGTCCAAATTGTGCCCAAAATTTCAATATTTTGTGGCCACCATTATTTTCCAGCACTGCCTTAACCCTCTTGGGCATGGAGGTCACCAGAGCTTCACAGGTTGTCACTGGAGTCCTCTTCCCCTCCTCCATGATGACATCACAGAGCTGGTGGATGTTAGAGACGTTGCTCTCCTCCACCTTCCATTTTAAGATGCCCCACAAATGCTCAATAGGGTTTAGGTCTGGAGACATGCTTGGCCAGTCCATCACCTTTACCCTCAGCTTCTTTAGCAAGGCAGTGGATTTAGGTCTGGACTTAGAATGTGTTAGAAGTCTAACACATGAATATGCTTTGATCTCTAAACCATTCCTTTGTAGCTCTGGCTGTATGTTTAGGGTCGTTTCCCTGCTGGAATGTGAACCTTCGCCCCAGTCTCAAGTCTTTTGCAGACTCTAACAGGTTTTCTTCTAAGATTGCCCTGTATTTGGCTCCATCCATCTTCCCATCAACTTTGACCAGCTTCCCTGTTCCTGCTGAAGAAAAGTATCCCCACAACATGATGCTGCCACCACCATGTTTCACAGTGGGGATGGTGTGTTCAGGGTGATCTGCAATGTTAGTTTTCCGCCACACATAGCATTTTGTTTTTAGGCCAAAAAGTTCAATTTTGGTCTCATCTGACCAGAGCACCTTCTTCCACATGTTTGCTATGTCCCCCACATGGCTTCTCACAAACTGCAAACAGGACTTCTTAAGGCTTTCTTTCAACAATGGCTTTCTTCTTGCCACTCTTCCATAAAGGCCAGATTTGTGGAGTGCGCGGCTAATAGTTGTCCTGTGGACAGATTCTCCCACCTGAGCTGTGGATCTCTGCAGCTCCTCCAGAGTTACCATGGACCTCTTGTCTGTGTCATGGATATGCAGTAGTGTTTGTCTGTCAGCTTACCTACCTTCCCATGTGTTCATCTTAGAGGCCTGAACCCTTTCACCTGACTTCCTTTATAATCTCCTCCCAGCCTGACTCCACCCCAGGCCCTATCACAGAACACTATATTAACCTGTGCACTGCAAGCCTGCTTTGCTGATCAACGTGTTTGTTAGGCATTGTGTGTTTGGGTTCCTGCCTGCCGTGTGCTACTTCTGTCTCTCTGTTACGTTATTGGCTTGTCCCCGACTATCCCTGTCTGCTCGTGACCCTTGACCTTTGGCTTGTCTTTCGTTATCCTTGTCTGCTTGTGGCCCTTGACTTTCAGCTTGTTATTCGTTACTCTTATATCTCGTGCTGCTGCTTCCCCTCTTTTCCCCTTATCCTACGGGGCGTGAGCTAGGAGACTCTAGGGGCCGCGACCTGGACCCAGCCTGCAGCATAACATCCTCACCACTAGAGGCTCTGGAGAAGACCTGCTGGGTCTTAGACTCTGCGCCCTGGGGAATCTTGGCTCTAGCTTCCCATAGGATCCCGGTTGTGCTCCTCTGGTCCCGCTTTCCATAACCACCCAGTTTCCTATCCGCAGCAGTCAGCCATAGGCTTCACTACCTTGCGGTGCACTCCTGTCCCCCTACGGTGTGCATCTGTCACCTGGCCACAGGTGACCTGACAGTCTGCTTCTGATGAATGCTCTCCTTGCCCGGCCTGTCAGTTTAGGTGGACGGCCATGTCTTGGTAGGTTTGCAGTTGTGCCATACTCTTTCCATTTTCGGAGGAAGGATTGAACAGTGAGATGTTCAAAGCTTGGGATATTATTTTATAACCTAACCCTGCTTTAAACTTCTCCACAAGTTCATCCCTGACCTGTCTGGCGTGTTCCTTGGCCTTCATGATGCTGTTTGTTCACTAAGGTTCTCTAACAAACCTCAGAGGTCTTCACAGAACAGCTGTATTTAAACTGAAATAAAATTACACACAGGTGGACTCTATTTACTAATTAGTTGAATTCTGAAGGCAATTGGTTCCACTAGATTTTAGTTAGGGGCATCAGAGTAAAGGGGGCTGAATACAAATGCACGCCACACTTTTCAGATATTCATTTGTAAAAAATTTGGAAAACCATTTATAATTTTCCTTCCACTTCACAATTATGTGCCACTTTGTGCTGGTCTATCACATAAAATCCCTATAATATACATTTACGTTTTTGGTTGTAACATGACAAAATGTGGAAAATTTTAAGAAGTATGAATACTTTTTCAAGGCACTGGGTATTGTAACACACAAAGAGAGGAAAGGTGATGCTGTCCCAACGTGTTTCGCTGTTATAACTTCCTCAGGGGTTTTTCAAGGCACTTGGTATTGTAGTGTAACACACAAAGAGAGGGATGGTGATGCTGTCCCAACGTGTTTCGCTGTTATAACTTCCTCAGGGGTTCAGTGGGTGTTGTTGAGCATTATTAAACAAGTCCCCAAAGGGGTGTATGACCTGAGCTGGTCAGGACCTCACAAAGTCTGGCTAAGGGGTAGGAGGCAACGAATGGAAAATATAGGTGATGCTCATGCGTCAGGCCTGGGGACCCAGCAGATTATGCAAAAGTGGAAGAAATTATAGTTTGATCCAAAAAGCCCTTACAAAGGGAAGGACATCCATAAGACTAGGATGTCCTGCCGCAGTCATGAACCTCATATATAAGAGGCAACATTTTGTGACAATTAATGAAAAAAATTGTCCCTCCCAGTGACAGATTATAGGTGACAGCGATAGGTGACATTCTTTTTTTCTTCAGGTGGGTTGTTAATCTGTTTTAGAATTTGTTCTTTACCATTTTCCAAGTACATCTAGCCTCGCAATTGCGCACAATGCCTGTTTAGTTTAAACCTTTCAGGTCAAGGCTGAATGTAAATCAATAGGAATAAGAACTGCCTTCATGAAGGAGCTAGATGAGGTCGCTCTCTTGGGAACAAATGGAGACAGCATGAAGTAAACACCTGAAATGATCATAAGTATATGTTCTTTTCTATTCAAAGTACAGTAGTTCAAGAAAGAACATTGTCACAATGTAATAATTTAATGCAATAGGTTGTACAAAAGTCTAATTATACTAATAAATGGAACTAACTTGGTTTCAACCTTAAATATATGCATATGTAAAGTCATAAAGAAAAAAAAGTGAACATACATATATAAAGCCAGCAACAGCCACAATATTAAAGATACAGTGGAACCTTGGATTACGAGCATAATCCGTTAAAGGAGAATGCTTGTAATCCAAAGCACTCGCATATCAAAGCGAGTTTCCCCATAGAAGTCAATGGAAACAAAGATAATTTGTTCCACATTGACTTACTGTATGTTGTATGCAGTACTGCATGTGGCCAGAGGTGGGGGGGGCGGAGAGACTCGGAAATACTTGGGGACCGCTCAGGTGCAATCGGAAACCCTCGAAGAGACTCGGAAACACTTGGGAACGGAGTATATCCGAGTGTTTGAGTATTTCCGAGTGGCTCAGAGTGTCACCGGCGCCCACGCACCTCTGGCCAAATGAAGTACTGCACACCACAGAGGCTTGAACCCTGCTCGTTTTGTGAGAAAACACTCGCAAACCGAGTCAGGATTTAAAAAAATAATAGCTCGTATTGCTGAACTCTCGTTAACCGCGTTACTCGCAATCCGAGGTATTACTGTGTCGCGATCAGGCGTCAGGCTTGAAGACCAGTTGCTATAGCAGTTGCAGGACTACCACTGACCAGCAGGATAGGTGCACAGGCAGTCATCCTGGCAAATGACACAGGCTCACCTGAGGTGCGGAGTCTAAGTACTAGCCGGTGTTCACCAGAGATCCTGATGGTGGAGATGGATTTAGCTGCGTGCTAGTACCAGGTCGCGGTCCTCAGGTTTGCCCCACAAGGGTGTTAGCAAGCCGGGGTCCAGTAGCGGATGAGCAGATAAGGATCAAACGGCAGCATGATCAGCAAGCAAGCCAAAAGGTCGGTAATGAATAGTTGCAGGTTGGGATCAGGCAGTAGAGTAGTCAAGGAACAAGCCAAAGGTCGATCACGAGTGGTAGCAAAATACAGACGGCAGCAGGGAAGACAAGAGCAAGGCACAATAACCTGGCAAAGAGGAAGTGCTGAGACAAGGCTTATATAGGAAGTTCATGGGAGGAGCAAGGAGTTCAAGGTTCAACAGCAATCAAGACACAAGGCAGGGTTGTCCATTGGATCAGATAGGATTGTTTAATAGATCAGGCAGGGAGCTGTCCAGTAGGCTTGTGCACAACGGAAAAATTCGGTTAGTTTCGGTTCGTTTCTTTTCGGTCCTGTTGATTCGTAATCATTCGTAATTTTGCGAGACGGGATTTTTCGTGTTCGGACTAATTCGTATTTTCGCAAGCGACATTTTTCGTTGAATTTTTAGTTGATTTATAATTCATACTTTCGGTAGAGTACATTGTTTTTCGTTGATTCTGGACACAACTCCTACTTTCGTAACTTTTTTTGGGTTCGTTGATTCGTAATTTTCTGTGTCTCTCTCACAACGACGCTGCCTATTATGCCTAATGTGCTTCGAATGGATTTGTACTTTTCTAAATACATAGCGGTTATTTGTAACGATTCGAAATCTCATATTTTACTTTTGTTTTTTACATGCGGCTATAGCCTCCGCCCCTGTACACCATTTTGAGAGGGTTCAGCACGGTGAGGGAGAAGCAGAGAGCAGAGCAGAGTGTTATTGTGCTTCGAATGGATTCGAAATCTCGTATTTTACTTTCGTTTTTTACATGCGGCTATAGCCTCCGCCCCTGTACACCATTTTGAGAGGGAGTTCAGCACGGTGTGGGAGAAGCAGAGAGCAGAGCAGAGTGAGTGTTATTGTGCTTCGTATGGATTCGTACATTCGTAACTTTTTCATAACAAATTATGCCGAAGACATTCGGGCATTCGCTATTTGCGGTATAATTTATTTCGGATTCGGTCTTATTCGTAATTGCTTTGTTCGGAAATTCGAATGCTTCCGAATGTCCGAAAGTTGCTAAATTCGGACGAATTTCGATTTGTTACGAAACGAATTGCACAAGCCTACTGTCCAGCATCCCAGATAGCTCAGTGGGAAGAGTCAATGCCAGACACAGAAGAGGTCCCAGGTTCTAGCCCAGGTCCTGACATACTGTATGTATATGTAGCGGGGTGTCACTTTAAGGAGCCTAAAAGACTACTATACTCAGAGTACAGCGGGACACCCACAGTGCATTGCCCAGTGCAAGGTCTGCTGGGGAAGGCCTATTTAAGGAGGAGCGGAGCAACACGCGGGTCTCTTTGGACATCGCTCACCTAGCAAGTGGAGCCTGCTCTGGGTCTGCCGTTGGACTGGGCCTGAGAGTTGGGCCTTGTGATCCAAAAGTCACCTCATCCATCATCCTTCCAAGGACTGTCGGGAGGATCGGAGACTACGGGAGTCATGAGACTGTGTACAGGAATCCAGTGACGGGAGTCGGTTGTACGGACTGGTCCGGTCGGGTGAGAGAGCACTTGCTCAAGGATTAATTGACTAATCTCTAGACTCAGTGTCCTCCGTTCAGGGACCACAGTTTACCGGAGTGTTGCATTGCACGTAAGAGGGACTGTGTGTTGTGCAGCAATAGTTGAATCCTTTATTGCATATCAAGAAGATGACTGTTCTTTTTCCCTGTGGATTACAAATACCCTTTTTTAAGTGCTAGCGAAGATCTCTCCCAATGGAGCATCTTATCTGAAATAGTCAGGCCTGACTTTAAAGTAATTAGACACTGTTTGGGCGCCATCTTTGCCCACAAGGGGGAAGCTCGCGAGCGCAGTTGATTGACATTGAGTGTGTGAAATACTGTTAGATTTTATTGCTTGATTAAAGCTTAACAGTTATCATTGCAGGGCTCTGCATAGACATATGTACTATTGTTTAACTTTGTGCTTTATACTAAGTAAAACTTACTAGTGGTTAAGCAAATACACTGTGTGGTTCAATGTTTATTGCGGTATTGTGATCCCCTTAGCTAACGGGTTCCACAATCCCATATTTACTGCTATCTGTGCCAAGGGAGGTTAGAGCCAGTTACTGGGGGTTGGCAGCAATGTGTTACAGGCCCGAAATCTTTATCAGTGGCCCTCTTAACTGGGGGTATTGCTACACGTGGGGGCTCAGAGTCCGGGATCCTGTACGCTGCAATCAAGCCTGACAGAAGTACCGGCATGGATCTTTTAGCAGTGACCCAGTGGTGCGCATCAGCCGGCGCTTTTCCAGACAAGGCTGTAGTCATTGAGCTTCCCGGGGAAGACTGGTCCAGAAGCGATGTAGAGCGGCTCATGGAGTTACTATCCCCGAGCCTGAAGGCATGGTTACTTGATCTCAGGCCAGATGAAGAGACCTCCTATACCTATGCATTGGTAGAATGGAGGGAGGAGATACCTGAGAGTTTCAGAGGCCAGAGTGTGCAGTCCATAGATCAGAAGATATACCGCTTAGCGCATCCAAAGCCTATAGAGAAAGAACCTCCTGAACCTACAACCAGAGGGAAGCAGACAAAAGAGACAACAACCTCCGCCGCGCCCCTGAACGCCATAGTCCCTGAGCTTCTCAACGCTTTAGGGGACCTTGTAGCAAAATGTCAGAAGAGTAACACTGTGTGCGTGGAGACTGGGTACCGGAAGCTCAGAATGTTCTCGGGTAGGCAACCTGTGCCGCTGGGGGAAGAGGACTTTGATATGTGGATGGAACAAGCAATGCAGGCTGTGGGAGGATGGGAAGTGACAGAAGCCCAGAAGAAACAGAGCATAAACAAAAGTTTAAGGGGCGCTGCTGCTGAAGCGGTGAAGAATCTCAGATTCAGCAATACTTCCTGTACTGCTTATGACTACCTAACCATGTTGCAGGAAGAGTTTGGCCAGTTGGAAAAGGTTACTGACTTAATTTACAAATTTGAGCATACTCTTCAACAGCCAGGGGAACAATGTTCGCAGGTTGAACAAAATGCTCTGCCAGATAGTTCTGAAGAAGGGGATGGAACCACAGGCCATAGATGCAGCCAGGATGCGGCAGGTCATGAAGGGAGCACTGCGCTCTGATCCAGTTTGGCTCCATCTGAAGACCACCGGCGGAGTCATGTCCCCAAGCTATCCAGACCTCGTGCGAATAGTGAGAGACGAAAAGGCTTTGCTCAAAGACCAACAAGTGACTGAGAAACCCACCCCTTCTCCGTCAGCTGTGGTTGGATCTGTTGTGGCCACGGAACAAGACTCTGAGGTGGCTGTCTTGAAATCACAAATGACTCAAGTATTGGAAATGTTGACTTTCTTAATGGCTAAGAACCCAGGAGCCATTAACAAAGAAGAAGAGAATAAAGAAGTGTTTCAAAATGTCTCAACACCAATTTTCCAACAAGCCGGAAGAGAAGAGATTTGTTTCAACTGTGGAGGGGTTGGGCATTATGGACGAGTGTGTCCCAGCCCAAGGAAGACCCAAGGCACATACCGCAAGCCGGAAGAAAACTTCAGAGGGCCCCGGTGAAGGAGTCAACCGGGTGCCCTTCAGTTCCAGTAAACTCCAAAGGAATCAGAGAGCAAGAGAAGCCAAGAAGAGAGGGGGACAATTCCCCATCCCACAAACTCAATACCCCTCACCTTAAGTCAAAACCCAAAACTTGGCAAGAGATCAATGCATACCAGGCCCAACAAGGACTCAGATCCAGGAAGAGAGTAAAAAGAAAAAAATCACAGAAAAACAAACCCATGGAATCTAGGAAGAAAACTTCTCAGAGAAAATTTCCTGTCAAACTGCTGGGACCCTCCCCTGTGGTCCCCATTCAAGTGGAAGGTATCTACACAAAGGCCATTCTCGACACAGGAGCTCAAGTGACCCTTCTGTACCGGGACTTTTACCAGAAACATCTGAGGCATTTGCCCCTGCAGAAGCTGGAAGACTTGCAAATATGGGGAATTGGAACCCAAAGCTTCCCGTACAACGGTTACCTCCCAATTAGATTGGCCTTCGACCCTTCATTAGCTGGGGACACAGAAGTTTTTGATACATTGGCGGTGGTCTGCCCTCGCCCGCCAGGAGCCAACAACAGTTCCCTCATAATAGGGATGAACACTGACCTGGTCAGGAGATTATTAGCCCCTATAGTACAGGAACAGGATGCCCCAACAACCAGAATAGGGAGTGGGAAAGATCTGGAAGCTGGATAAGAGGGAGAAGATACTACAACCCGGTGAGGTTGCCCGCCTGAAGGCCACTGTAAAGCTTACATGGGAACAACCTGGTCCCTTCGTAGTTCTGGAATCAGATTCCTTAGATAACCATCCAGGGTTGGAATTAATCCCTGAAGTAGTTCCATTAAGAGCCCTGAAGAAGGCCAGTGGCAGGGTATCGGTGAGCATCAGGAATACTACCGACACACCTGTGAAGATCCCAGCCCGGATGAAGTCTGGCCAAGTGAATTCTGCTACCCCAGTTGCCTTGTCAGACTTGGAGAAGGAAGAAGGGGGAGAGCTACTGTGGAGAAGCTTTGCTTGGAGGAGACAGCCTTACCCCCGGCGTGGAAGGAGAGGGCCAGAGCCCAGTTGACTAGATGGCAGAAGATCTTTTCAAGGGATGAGTTCGACGTGGGGTGTGCAAAAAGTGCCACCCACAGGATCCGCCTGCAGGAGGACAGGCCATTCAGGGAAAGAGTCTGGCGGGTCCCCTTGGCTGATTTGGAAGATCTGTGAGAGCAATTGACAGAGCTAAAGAGAACCGGTGTCATCCGGGAGTCTAGGAGCCCATACGCCTCTCCAATAGTTGTGGTTAGGAAGAAAAATGGGTCATTGAGGCTATGTATCGATTATCGGACCCTCAATAGAAGAACGATACCCGATCAATACACTACCCCACAAATAGAGGATGCCCTACAGAGTTTGTCTGGAGCAAATTGGTTCAGTGTAATGGACCTGAAGAGCGGGTATTACCAGATTCCAATGCACCCGGAGGACCTAGAAAAAATAGCCTTTATCACCCCGGTGGGGTTCTATGAATTAAATCGCATGCCCCAAGGCTTTTCGGGAGCTCCAGCCACCTTCCAGCGACTTATGGAGAAGACAGTAGGGGACATGAATCTCATTGAAGTGCTGGTTTATCTGGATGATATAATTGTGATCGGGAAGACTCTAGAAGAGCATGAGGCAAGGCTGGAAAAGGTCTTAAAGAGACTCAGCGATGAGGGACTCAAGCTTTCTTTGGAGAAGTGCCAGTCTTATCAATCTTCAGTCCACTACCTGGGGCACATTGTGTCTGCCGAAGGAGTGTCCACAGATCCAGAAAAGTTGGAGGCAGTTACCTCCTGGCCCCGGCCCACTACAGTGACTGAGCTCAGATCGTTTCTGGGGTTCTGCTCCTATTACCAAAGGTTTGTGGAGGGGTTTGCCAGGATCGCCAAGCCTTTGAATGAACTCTTGAAGACAGGAGGAGAGGAGGATGACTCGGGCCCTAGGAAGCCGGGGGAGTCTGTGGAAGATCAGTGGACGGAAAGATGTGAAGAAGCGTTCACAAGATTGAAGGAGAGCTTGACCACTGCCCCTGTCTCTGCTTATGGGGACACCAAGTAGCCGTATGAGTTACATGTGGATGCAAGTCATGATGGTCTGGGAGGAGTGATGTATCAGTAGCATGATGACCAGCTGAGACCTGTTGCTTATGTGAGCAGAAGCTTGACACCAGCCGAGAAGAATTACCCCACCCATAAGTTGGAATTCTTGGCCTTGAAGTGGGCTGTGGTGGACAAGCTGAGGGATTACCTGTATGGAGCCGAATTTGTGGTTAAAACAGACAATAACCCACTCACTTACCTTCTGACCACAGCCAAGCTGGATGCCACCGGCCACCGTTGGCTGGCAGCCCTCTCAGGATTCACCTTCAGTTTAAAGTACAGACCTGGAACTGTAAACAGATGCAGACGCCTTATCCAGAAGGGCTTATACCCCCACCAATCCTACAGAAGACTGGACTCAACTAACCCCGGAGGGAGTGCGAGCCTTGTGTCAAGGAGCGGAGTTTCAAGACAGTGGAAGATCCAGGGCTGAAGAAATTGGGGTCTTGGTTGTTGAAGTACCCAAGTATTACTGTGATGTGGCCCAGATTGGAGAGGAGAATCTACCCAGACTTTCAAAGAGAGATCTAAGGAGAGATCAACTGGAAGACCCGCTGGGGAGGCTGGCCTTGGAAGCACTGGAGAACCAAACCCCAGACTTACTCCTAAAGGACCCCTCAAAGGAGGCTCGCCTATTGAGAAGAGAATTGGACCGGTCACAGATGCATCAAGGGGTGGTCTACCGAAGGGGCCCCTCTGATGATCTGGAGGATAAGTGGCAACTTTATTGCATTGTAGTCTAAATATGAGGTCTTTTTGACCCCAGATCTCATATTTACGAGGACCTGTCATGCTTTTTTCTATTGCAAGGGATGTTTACATTCCTTGTAATAGGAATAAAAGTGACCCAATTTTTTTTTTCTTAAAAAACTGTGTAAAAATAAATAAAATAAAGTAAAATAAATAAGATTTTTTTTTTGAAGCGTGACATTTTGGGTATCAATTTACTCGGCGTAACGTTATCTTTCACAATATAAAAAAAATTGGGGTAACTTTACTTTACTTTATAAAATAAATATGTAACATGTGTATCGCAATCAATGTTTTCACGTGTAAGCGCCCCGGCGTATGCGTTTTTGTTCGTGCGTGTATATATGTGGGGGTGGGGGGGCTCAAAAAAATTTGGGGGGGTTAATGTGCTTGGCTGTAACTTTATTTTTTTGCAAACGTCGCTTTCTGGGTCACTGAAAGAAGGGGAGGAGAGCGGACGTGTATCCCCTACATGTTGACACCTGACTGTCCCGGGCCCTCCAATGGGCAAACGGAGCCCGGTAAGCATGGTAAGCTCGGCAGGAGCACGCGGGGGGGGGGGGGCGTTGATACTGGGGGTGCGTGAGAACGATCGGGCAGCAGCGGCACCACTAAAACGCTCTTACCTGACTGGCAGGAGGCTGCCTGTCAGTTTCACACACAATCCCTGAGGCTGCAGCCACCGGATTGTGTGTAATATCCCCTGCCGTTAGGTCCGTACAACGTAAAAAGAAAAATTCGGTGTATAGGCTTTGAAAACCAGTTTACTTCGACTTTAAGTGGTTAAAGTGTCATTTTTTTTCAGCTGCTGATTGGCTATTGTGGTGGATATTTTGAACATTTCATATACTAAATAAAGCACCATGCCCCAATGGATGTATATGTAGGGGGATGGGTGTAACCGTATATAATGTTACAGGAATATATATATATATTTTGTGATATAATGCCAAGTTATGTTCCTAAAGGACAGTTTTTACTGCCTACTGAGAATATAAGGGAGGTTTCAGGTGATACTCAGATATCTTTTGTCTCAAAAGAGCCAGTACACCGCAGGGGCCCTTAGCATGCTAATGCGGGAACTGGTTACACTGAGCTGATAAAGCAACCAGTATTTCAGCTTTAGAGTGGGCAGGCTAGGTAAAGAGACTTGAGATTTCAACCAATCAGGTGGTCAGCTTTGAACCAATGAGACCACCGGATTTTGGATTCTGGCATGGAAGGGGTATAAATTAGTCAGCCAGAGCCATGATGAGCCCCCTTGCGAATGATGTCCTGACCTGAGGAGCATGGTGAAGTACTCTGTAAATATACCTCTTTAATTTCCTTAATCTCTCCTGTAACTCTAATCTTCCTTTAACTTGTGCTGATACACGGTTGTCTCCCTTATAGCCATATTCTTATGTAATATTATTGTGTAATAGCCATATTCTTATGTAATATTATTGTGTTGTATGAGTAACCTCTTTGTTTCAAAGGTGATATAATTTATGTTATAGTCACAAGTTCTGGATTAATACAAGTTTCTTCTTTCCTGTATAATAAACTACTTTTTTCCTTTTTCGTGCCGCTATCGTTTGCTTAATTTTATATAGACCAAAGGTTTAATCAATCATTTTTATGTATCATTAACACTTCAAGTGAGGTATAAACATTGCCAACACATTATTCAATAAAAGTGATCCAGTTGGCTCTACCACCACACTGCTTACACCTGAAAGGATAAACAAGGTTAAATGGTTATACTGAACACTTCTAAAGCCTCGTACACACGATCGGTTTTCCGGGAGAGCTTTTGGCCGGGAATCCCGGCCATGTGTATGCTCCCTAGCAGTTTTCCCGACAGGAAAACTGGCAGAAAAAAATAGAAAACCTGCTCTCTATTTTCCAGTCGGGATTTCCGGCAGAGTGTTTCCTGCCGAGAAAACCGGTCGTCTGTATGCTTACCTGAAGGGGAAATAAACCGTGCATGCTCGAAATCAATGTGACGCATGCACGGTAGCATAGAACGTAATTTAGCCGGCTCGTCGTAGTCTTTGACGTCACCTCGTTCTTGCCATTCAAAAGAAGGGCGGGTCTTTTGTGTGACCGTGTTTATACATGGCATTTCAAGGCAAGCTTGGCAGGAATCCCGTTGGGAAAACCAACGGTTTTCAAACAGATGGGATTCCCAGTCGTGTGTACAGGGCTTGAGAGGGGAAAACCTCGCCCAGCTAGGGATGAGCTTCGTGTTCGAGTCGAACATACGTTCGACTCGAACATCGGCTGTTCGATCGTTCGACGAAGATTGAACGATTTGGGCCGTTCGCGCCAAATTCGAGTGACGCGAACGGCCCACAATGCACTACGCCATCGCAGTGTCATCCAGGCGCTGTGGTTGGCCAAGCATGCACTGTGACCCCGCATGCTTGGCCAATCACAGCGCCGGCAGCGAGGAGAGCAATGATTGGCCACAGGCAGGATGCCTGTGGCCAATTATTGCTGAGGGTGTTTAGTACACGCCCCACACTATAAAAGGCCGCCAGCACGGCGGCCTAGTGTAGTGTGTTCCGGAGCAGGGAAAGAGCAGCATAGGCAGGGACAGTGACTTTTATTTCTTTCTTGCTTAACCTGGATTCCTTTAGTTTAGGGAAAGAGAAGGATAGGTAGGGAGAGTGTCAGTGTGTTTTGTGCTTGTGCTATAGTGTGCTTAAAAAAAACATTTTTTCTAGGGACAGAAAACTGTAGGTAGGGAGAGTGTCAGTTTATTTCACTGTGCAAGTCCTTGTTTCTAGGGACTGGGAAGGACAGTGAGTGAATTCTCCTTGTGCTATAGTGTGCTTAAAAAAAACATTTTTTCTAGGGACAGAAAACTGTAGGTAGGGAGAGTGTCAGTTTCTTTCACTGTGCAAGTCCTTGTTTCTAGGGACTGGGAAGGACAGTGAGTGAATTCTCCTTGTGCTATAGTGTGCTTAAAAAAAACATTTTTTCTAGGGACAGAAAACTGTAGGTAGGGAGAGTGTCAGTTTCTTTCACTGTGCAAGTCCTTGTTTCTAGGGACTGGGAAGGACAGTGAGTGAATTCTCCTTGTGCTATAGTGTGCTTAAAAAAAACATTTTTTCTAGGGACAGAAAACTGTAGGTAGGGAGAGTGTCAGTTTCTTTCACTGTGCAAGTCCTTGTTTCTAGGGACTGGGAAGGACAGTGAGTGAATTCTCCTTGTGCTATAGTGTGCTTAAAAAAAACATTTTTTCTAGGGACAGAAAACTGTAGGTAGGGAGAGTGTCAGTTTCTTTCACTGTGCAAGTCCTTGTTTCTAGGGACTGGGAAGGACAGTGAGTGAATTCTCCTTGTGCTATAGTGTGCTTAAAAAAAACATTTTTTCTAGGGACAGAAAACTGTAGGTAGGGAGAGTGTCAGTTTCTTTCACTGTGCAAGTCCTTGTTTCTAGGGACTGGGAAGGACAGTGAGTGAATTCTCCTTGTGCTATAGTGTGCTTAAAAAAAACATTTTTTCTAGGGACAGAAAACTGTAGGTAGGGAGAGTGTCAGTTTCTTTCACTGTGCAAGTCCTTGTTTCTAGGGACTGGGAAGGACAGTGAGTGAATTCTCCTTGTGCTATAGTGTGCTTAAAAAAAACATTTTTTCTAGGGACAGAAAACTGTAGGTAGGGAGAGTGTCAGTTTCTTTCACTGTGCAAGTCCTTGTTTCTAGGGACTGGGAAGGACAGTGAGTGAATTCTCCTTGTGCTATAGTGTGCTTAAAAAAAACATTTTTTCTAGGGACAGAAAACTGTAGGTAGGGAGAGTGTCAGTTTCTTTCACTGTGCAAGTCCTTGTTTCTAGGGACTGGGAAGGACAGTGAGTGAATTCTCCTTGTGCTATAGTGTGCTTAAAAAAAACATTTTTTCTAGGGACAGAAAACTGTAGGTAGGGAGAGTGTCAGTTTCTTTCACTGTGCAAGTCCTTGTTTCTAGGGACTGGGAAGGACAGTGAGTGAATTCTCCTTGTGCTATAGTGTGCTTAAAAAAAACATTTTTTCTAGGGACAGAAAACTCTAGGTAGGGAGAGTGTCAGTTTCTTTCACTGTGCAAGTCCTTGTTTCTAGGGACTGGGAAGGACAGTGAGTGAATTCTCCTTGTGCTATAGTGTGCTTAAAAAAAACATTTTTTCTAGGGACAGAAAACTGTAGGTAGGGAGAGTGTCAGTTTCTTTCACTGTGCAAGTCCTTGTTTCTAGGGACTGGGAAGGACAGTGAGTGAATTCTCCTTGTGCTATAGTGTGCTTAAAAAAAACATTTTTTCTAGGGACAGAAAACTGTAGGTAGGGAGAGTGTCAGTTTCTTTCACTGTGCAAGTCCTTGTTTCTAGGGACTGGGAAGGACAGTGAGTGAATTCTCCTTGTGCTATAGTGTGCTTAAAAAAAACATTTTTTCTAGGGACAGAAAACTGTAGGTAGGGAGAGTGTCAGTTTCTTTCACTGTGCAAGTCCTTGTTTCTAGGGACTGGGAAGGACAGTGAGTGAATTCTCCTTGTGCTATAGTGTGCTTAAAAAAAACATTTTTTCTAGGGACAGAAAACTGTAGGTAGGGAGAGTGTCAGTTTCTTTCACTGTGCAAGTCCTTGTTTCTAGGGACTGGGAAGGACAGTGAGTGAATTCTCCTTGTGCTATAGTGTGCTTAAAAAAAACATTTTTTCTAGGGACAGAAAACTCTAGGTAGGGAGAGTGTCAGTTTCTTTCACTGTGCAAGTCCTTGTTTCTAGGGACTGGGAAGGACAGTGAGTGAATTCTCCTTGTGCTATAGTGTGCTTAAAAAAAACATTTTTTCTAGGGACAGAAAACTGTAGGTAGGGAGAGTGTCAGTTTCTTTCACTGTGCAAGTCCTTGTTTCTAGGGACTGGGAAGGACAGTGAGTGAATTCTCCTTGTGCTATAGTGTGCTTAAAAAAAACATTTTTTCTAGGGACAGAAAACTGTAGGTAGGGAGAGTGTCAGTTTCTTTCACTGTGCAAGTCCTTGTTTCTAGGGACTGGGAAGGACAGTGAGTGAATTCTCCTTGTGCTATAGTGTGCTTAAAAAAAACATTTTTTCTAGGGACAGAAAACTGTAGGTAGGGAGAGTGTCAGTTTCTTTCACTGTGCAAGTCCTTGTTTCTAGGGACTGGGAAGGACAGTGAGTGAATTCTCCTTGTGCTATAGTGTGCTTAAAAAAAACATTTTTTCTAGGGACAGAAAACTGTAGGTAGGGAGAGTGTCAGTTTCTTTCACTGTGCAAGTCCTTGTTTCTAGGGACTGGGAAGGACAGTGAGTGAATTCTCCTTGTGCTATAGTGTGCTTAAAAAAAACATTTTTTCTAGGGACAGAAAACTGTAGGTAGGGAGAGTGTCAGTTTCTTTCACTGTGCAAGTCCTTGTTTCTAGGGACTGGGAAGGACAGTGAGTGAATTCTCCTTGTGCTATAGTGTGCTTAAAAAAAAACATTTTTTCTAGGGACAGAAAACTGTAGGTAGGGAGAGTGTCAGTTTCTTTCACTGTGCAAGTCCTTGTTTCTAGGGACTGGGAAGGACAGTGAGTGAATTCTCCTTGTGCTATAGTGTGCTTAAAAAAAACATTTTTTCTAGGGACAGAAAACTGTAGGTAGGGAGAGTGTCAGTTTCTTTCACTGTGCAAGTCCTTGTTTCTAGGGACTGGGAAGGACAGTGAGTGAATTCTCCTTGTGCTATAGTGTGCTTAAAAAAAACATTTTTTCTAGGGACAGAAAACTCTAGGTAGGGAGAGTGTCAGTTTCTTTCACTGTGCAAGTCCTTGTTTCTAGGGACTGGGAAGGACAGTGAGTGAATTCTCCTTGTGCTATAGTGTGCTTAAAAAAAACATTTTTTCTAGGGACAGAAAACTGTAGGTAGGGAGAGTGTCAGTTTCTTTCACTGTGCAAGTCCTTGTTTCTAGGGACTGGGAAGGACAGTGAGTGAATTCTCCTTGTGCTATAGTGTGCTTAAAAAAAACATTTTTTCTAGGGACAGAAAACTGTAGGTAGGGAGAGTGTCAGTTTCTTTCACTGTGCAAGTCCTTGTTTCTAGGGACTGGGAAGGACAGTGAGTGAATTCTCCTTGTGCTATAGTGTGCTTAAAAAAAACATTTTTTCTAGGGACAGAAAACTGTAGGTAGGGAGAGTGTCAGTTTCTTTCACTGTGCAAGTCCTTGTTTCTAGGGACTGGGAAGGACAGTGAGTGAATTCTCCTTGTGCTATAGTGTGCTTAAAAAAAACATTTTTTCTAGGGACAGAAAACTGTAGGTAGGGAGAGTGTCAGTTTCTTTCACTGTGCAAGTCCTTGTTTCTAGGGACTGGGAAGGACAGTGAGTGAATTCTCCTTGTGCTATAGTGTGCTTAAAAAAAACATTTTTTCTAGGGACAGAAAACTGTAGGTAGGGAGAGTGTCAGTTTCTTTCACTGTGCAAGTCCTTGTTTCTAGGGACTGGGAAGGACAGTGAGTGAATTCTCCTTGTGCTATAGTGTGCTTAAAAAAACATTTTTTCTAGGGACAGAAAACTGTAGGTAGGGAGAGTGTCAGTTTCTTTCACTGTGCAAGTCCTTGTTTCTAGGGACTGGGAAGGACAGTGAGTGAATTCTCCTTGTGCTATAGTGTGCTTAAAAAAAACATTTTTTCTAGGGACAGAAAACTGTAGGTAGGGAGAGTGTCAGTTTCTTTCACTGTGCAAGTCCTTGTTTCTAGGGACTGGGAAGGACAGTGAGTGAATTCTCCTTGTGCTATAGTGTGCTTAAAAAAACATTTTTTCTAGGGACAGAAAACTGTAGGTAGGGAGAGTGTCAGTTTCTTTCACTGTGCAAGTCCTTGTTTCTAGGGACTGGGAAGGACAGTGAGTGAATTCTCCTTGTGCTATAGTGTGCTTAAAAAAAACATTTTTTCTAGGGACAGAAAACTGTAGGTAGGGAGAGTGTCAGTTTCTTTCACTGTGCAAGTCCTTGTTTCTAGGGACTGGGAAGGACAGTGAGTGAATTCTCCTTGTGCTATAGTGTGCTTAAAAAAAACATTTTTTCTAGGGACAGAAAACTGTAGGTAGGGAGAGTGTCAGTTTCTTTCACTGTGCAAGTCCTTGTTTCTAGGGACTGGGAAGGACAGTGAGTGAATTCTCCTTGTGCTATAGTGTGCTTAAAAAAAACATTTTTTCTAGGGACAGAAAACTGTAGGTAGTGTGAGGGGGTTAGCTCGGCAGCGGGTGTGTGTGACCCCCGGGATGGGCTCCCCAGACAAAAACAGGCCCAGCAAACGGAGGTTGTGGTTTTCAAAATCAAAAAGGTGCGGTTTATTTTCTATTTACAGTGACAAAACACAGCAAAGCAAAAGAAACATAAATAAAATAAATCCTGGTCAACTTGACCTCTGACTAAACATACAGGTTTCCTAACTAACAACTGGGATCAGCCTAGTGCTGTCCTAGTCCCTAAGTCCCTGGTTTTAAATGTCCAAGCAAATAGCCACACAGGCTTTGTCTCACCGCACAGGGGTTCACTCTCCCTAGACAGTCCACACAGGTCTGGTTCCAGGCATGAGCTAACATCTAATGAATCTGGGAGTTCTTATAGAGGCCTAAATGAGCTGACAAGCTTCAGCTGGCCTCATCAACTCCCTGTCTGTACGACGCCCCACACTCTCCCTAGAGGTATGAGTCATCCATGAGCCCACTAGCCTTATACAACTCTCCACCTAGTTGTATGAGTCGGCGTAAAGCCTGAATCTGGGCGAAATATATCTACCCCCCTGGATGCAACCAGGTGACTTTACCTTCCTGCTGTCACATACGCCCCCCTCTTGTTTTAACCTCGGGGTTGGAACACCAGCAATCAGGCATTCATGTACTCGAGACAAAGCATCCACATTCCCCATTTGAACGCCAGGGCGATGCTTTACTGTGAAGTTGAATTCCTGGAGGGCCAGGAACCACCTATTCACTCTTCTATTTGTTTCCTTGTTTTGAGCCATCCACTTTAACGGAGCGTGATCTGTAACCATGTCAAAGTGCCTACCTAGCAGGTAGTACCGAAGGGAATCTAGAGCCCACTTCACCGCTAAACACTCCTTTTCAACGGTGGCGTAATTTACCTCATGGGACTTCAACTTCCTGCTGAGGTAAATGACTGGGTGCTCTTCCCCGTTCCAGACCTGGGACAATACTGCTCCTAACCCCACATCTGACGCATCACTTTGTACGACAAAGTCTTTAGAGAAGTCGGGTGAGTACAACACTGGCTGGCTACATAAGGCTTGTTTCAAGAATTGGAATGCTGCCTCAGCCTCGGGGGTCCATTTAATCATGACCGACCCTTTCCCCTTCGTCAGGTTGGTTAGGGGCACAGCCTTAGAAGCAAAGTGGGGAATGAATCGCCGATAATACCCAGCGATTCCCAGAAAGGCTCGTACCTGCTTCTTGCTGTTGGGACGTGGCCAACTCTGGATGGCCTCGACTTTGTTGAGTTGGGGTTTTATTACTCCCCTCCCAATGGTGTACCCAAGATATTTGGCCTCCTCCTGCCCAATGGTACACTTCTTGGGGTTAGCCGTAAACCCCGCTTCCCGAACAGAGTCCAGGACTGCTTGCACTTTTGGCAGATGTGAGGCCCAATCTGTGCTATGGACAATTACGTCATCCAGGTAAGCCGCAGCATACTTCCGATGGGGCCTCAGCATCTGGTCCATTTTCCGCTGGAATGTGGCCGGCGCATTCTGTAACCCGAACGGCATTCTTTTATATTGGAACGCCCCGTCTGGGGTTACAAATGCGGTTTTCTCTTTGGCCGACTTGGCCAGGGGGATTTGCCAATACCCTTTTGTGAGGTCAAGAGTCGTCATGTATCGGGCTGTTCCCAGCCGGTCGATCAACTCATCTATACGTGGCATGGGGTAGGTGTCAAATTTTGTAACTTTGTTCAACTGACGAAAATCGTTACAAAATCGCCAGCTCCCATCCGGTTTAGGCACCAACACAATGGGACTAGACCAATCACTTTGGGACTCCTCTATCACCCCTAAGTTCAGCATTTTCTGTACTTCCTCCCGTATTGCCTCCCGTCGGGCCTCTGGGATCCGATAGGGTTTTAACTTCACCCTTTCACCGGGCGGGGTAATGATGTCATGCTCTACCCCAGATGTTTGTCCCGGCAGCTCAGAGAATACCTCCTTGTTGCGAAGCACAAACTCCTTAACCTCCTGTTGTTGGGGTTGTGACAAGGTGGCTGCTATTCCAACCTCAGGAATCACGCAACCAGTTTGAGCTGGTGACCAAGTGTCTGCGACTAGGGACTCTCTATCCCTCCAGGCTTTCAACAGATTAACGTGATAGATCTGTTCGGGCTTTCGCCTTCCTGGTTGTCTGACCTTGTAATTCACTTCGCTCACTTTTTCCATTATCTCATAGGGGCCTTGCCATTTGGCAAGGAATTTACTTTCAACCGTAGGGACAAGTACCAGTATCCTATCCCCCGGGGAAAAGGTACGGGTCTTGGCTCCACGGTTGTACACTCTCTGCTGTGCTAACTGCGCTTGGGCCAAATGTTCCTTCACGATGGGCATTACCTGTGCAATTCGGTCTTGCATCAGGGCGACATGCTCAATCACACTCCTGTGGGGAGAACTCTCACTTTCCCAAGTTTCCTTGGCAATATCCAACAGCCCTCTTGGGTGTCTCCCATACAGTAACTCAAAGGGGGAGAATCCCGTAGAGGATTGGGGCACCTCCCTAATAGCAAACATCAGATAAGGAAGTAGACAGTCCCAATCCTTTCCATCTCTATCCACCACTTTCTTCAACATTTGTTTTAGGGTTTTGTTGAATCTTTCAACCAGCCCATCGGTTTGGGGGTGATACACAGATGTACGTAATTGCGTCACTTTGAACAATTTACACAGCTCCTTCATAACCCGGGACATAAAGGGTGTACCTTGGTCCGTAAGCAGTTCTTTACAAATACCCACCCGGCTAAACACAAGAGATAGCTCTTTGGCTATGGTTTTGGCCGAGGTATTTCGGAGAGGGATCGCTTCTGGATAACGGGTGGCATAGTCCATTATAACTAATATGTACTGGTGCCCCCTAGCGGACTTGATTATAGGCCCTACCAAATCCATGGCGATCCTCTCAAACGGGACCTCAATGATGGGTAGAGGGACCAGCGGGCTACGGAAATGTGGCATCGGGGCCGACCTCTGACACACAGGGCAGGAGGAACAATAATTTTCTATGTCCTTCATCACCCCCGGCCAATAGAATCTCTGTAATACCCTCTCTCGGGTTTTCTCTGTCCCCAGATGACCTCCAAGAATGTGCCCATGGGCCAACTCCAACACCAACTTCCTGTAAGGTTTGGGCACCACAAGCTGCTCAACGGTTTCTTCTGCCCTTTTTGCCACCCGATACAGTAGGTCCTTCTCTACGCTGAAGTATGGGTAAGTGCAGGTATTATCTGGGTTCACTAACTCGCCATCTATTTTCACTACGTTTTCCCGTGCCTTTATTAGGGCGGGGTCTTTCAACTGTTCTGTGGCAAAGTTTTCCCTGTGAACCTCAAGATCAGAAAACTCCACAGACGGTAGGTTTTCGTCTGAGGAGGTGGGCTCCTCTCCAGTTTCTTGAGTCTCCCCTGCCAATACTGATAAGGGAAATTCCGGAGAGTCCTCACCACTCTCAGGGGAGTTCTGGCTATCACATTCCTGGTACATAGGGGCACCAGTGGGGGGCTCAGGATCATCCCACAGTTCCCAGAACTTCGGAAAATCCCTTCCCACAATGGCGTCATGCGGTAACTGAGATACTAAGCCCACTGGATGAGAGAGGGTACCTTTGGGGGTCTCGAAACACACTGTAGTCACTGGATACTCTCGGGTGTCCCCATGCACACAAATAACAGATACCTTGCTATTCCCAAAGACCTCTGTTTTAACTAACTCAGCCTTTATCAGGGTCACAAGGCTACCTGAATCCAGCAATACCACAACATTTCTACCATTAACACACATTTTGCATAAATGTTTCTCAGTTCCTCGAATGGCAGTGCATGCGACTGTCGCACACAGCGACTGATGTCTGCCCGTCAGAAAGTCACACTGCATGGGTTCCTCCACAACCGGGCAATTGGCTGCAATATGTCCCGCTTGCCGGCAGCGGTAGCAAACGATCCTTCTTGCCGCCTCTTGAGCCGCTGATTTCCCAGGCTGTTCTCGCCAAACTTGGGGTAGAGCTCCCACCCTCTCACTCTCTCCACCCTCACCCCTTGGAATCCTCTTATCCGCCCCTGGGGATGGTCTGGTCTTAGGGTGGAAAGTCCGAGTGTCTCTGGAAGAGGCCGTCAGGTTCTCTGTAGCCAAGTATTTCTCCACACGATCCACAAGACCATCGGCCGTCTCTGGGTCTCCATGGCTTACCCACTTTTGGATGGCAGTAGGAAGAGCTCTCAAAAACCGATCCATTACAACACGTTCCACAATCTTTGGTGCGGACAAAGTCTCTGGCTGTAGCCACTTTCTGCTCAGGTGAATGAGATCATACATTTGAGACCTGGGGGGTTTTCCAAGCTGGAAAGTCCAGTTATGCACACGCTGAGCCCGGACAGCCTGGGTGACACCCAGCCTTGCCAAAATTTCAGCTTTTAGCATCACATAGTCTTTTGCTTGGTTAGGCTCTAGGTCATAGTAAGCTTTCTGCGATTCACCAGTTAACAGAGGAGCCACCAGTCCAGCCCACTGCTCCTCAGGCCACTTTTCTCTTTCAGCGGTCCTTTCAAATGTGGTCAAAAATACCTCTGGATCATCCTCTCCAGTCATTTTTGTCAATAAACGACTCACCCCAAAGGACGCGGTATTAGTGGGACGGCTTTCCTCACTGGTCTGCGGACGTTGCTGCATTACTGCTTCCATTTGTTGTAGTCTCTGCTCTTGCTTCTGTAACAGGTCTATGAAGCGGGCCTCAGATTGCTGCTGGGCTTGTTGCTGAGCTTCCAGACTCTGTTGGTGAGCTTGCTGCTGGGCTGCAAGGCTCTGTTGATGAGCTTGCTGCTGGGCTGCAAGGCTCCTTTGCAAACCTGCATTTGTCTGCTGTTGATTGGCATTTGCTAGAGCCAGCTGTTTCAGTATCTCCTCCATGCTGGCTTAAAAAAAAACTGCCACTGGTTCTCCACCAACTGTGAGGGGGTTAGCTCGGCAGCGGGTGTGTGTGACCCCCGGGATGGGCTCCCCAGACAAAAACAGGCCCAGCAAACGGAGGTTGTGGTTTTCAAAATCAAAAGGTGCGGTTTATTTTCTATTTACAGTGACAAAACACAGCAAAGCAAAAGAAACATAAATAAAATAAATCCTGGTCAACTTGACCTCTGACTAAACATACAGGTTTCCTAACTAACAACTGGGATCAGCCTAGTGCTGTCCTAGTCCCTAAGTCCCTGGTTTTAAATGTCCAAGCAAATAGCCACACAGGCTTTGTCTCACCGCACAGGGGTTCACTCTCCCTAGACAGTCCACACAGGTCTGGTTCCAGGCATGAGCTAACATCTAATGAATCTGGGAGTTCTTATAGAGGCCTAAATGAGCTGACAAGCTTCAGCTGGCCTCATCAACTCCCTGTCTGTACGACGCCCCACACTCTCCCTAGAGGTATGAGTCATCCATGAGCCCACTAGCCTTATACAACTCTCCACCTAGTTGTATGAGTCGGCGTAAAGCCTGAATCTGGGCGAAATATATCTACCCCCCTGGATGCAACCAGGTGACTTTACCTTCCTGCTGTCACAGTAGGGAGAGTGTCAGTTTCTTTCACTGTGCAAGTCCTTGTTTCTAGGGACTGGGAAGGACAGTGAGTGAATTCTCCTTGTGCTATAGTGTGCTTAAAAAAAACATTTTTTCTAGGGACAGAAAACTCTAGGTAGGGAGAGTGTCAGTTTCTTTCACTGTGCAAGTCCTTGTTTCTAGGGACTGGGAAGGACAGTGAGTGAATTCTCCTTGTGCTATAGTGTGCTTAAAAAAAACATTTTTTCTAGGGACAGAAAACTGTAGGTAGGGAGAGTGTCAGTTTCTTTCACTGTGCAAGTCCTTGTTTCTAGGGACTGGGAAGGACAGTGAGTGAATTCTCCTTGTGCTATAGTGTGCTTAAAAAAAAACATTTTTTCTAGGGACAGAAAACTGTAGGTAGGGAGAGTGTCAGTTTCTTTCACTGTGCAAGTCCTTGTTTCTAGGGACTGGGAAGGACAGTGAGTGAATTCTCCTTGTGCTATAGTGTGCTTAAAAAAAACATTTTTTCTAGGGACAGAAAACTGTAGGTAGTGTGAGGGGGCTAGCTCGGCAGCGGGTATGTGTGACCCCCGGGATGGGCTCCCCACCCAAAAACAGGCCCAGCAGACGGAGGTTGTGGTTTTCAAAATCAAAAAAAGGTGCGGTTTATTTTCTATTTACAGTGACAAAAACACAGCAAGGCAAAAAAAACAAACACAAAATAAATCCTGGTCAACTTGACCTCTGACTAAACTTACAGGTTTCCTAACTAACGACTGGGATCAGCCTAGTGCTGTCCTAGTCCCTGGTTTTAAATGTCCAAGCAAAATATAGCCACACAGGCTTTCTCTCACCGCACAGGGGTTCACTCTCCCTAGACAGTCCACACAGGTCTGCTTCCAGGCATGAGCTAACATCTAATGAAGCTGGGAGTTTTTTATAGAGGCCTAAATGAGCTGACAAGCTTCAGCTGGCCTCATCAACTCCCTGTCTGCACGACGCCCAGCCCTCTCCCTAGAGGTATGAGTCATCAATGAGCCCACTAGTCTCAGCTGGGCTTATACAACTCTCCACCTAGCTGTATAAATCGGCGTAAAGCCTGAATCTGGGCGAAATATATCTACCCCCCTGGATGCAACCAGGTGACTTTACCTTCCTGCTGTCACATACCCCCCCCTCTTGTTTTAACCTCGGGGTTGGAACACCAGCAATCAGGCATTCATGTACTCGAGACAAAGCATCCACATTCCCCATTTGAACGCCAGGGCGATGCTTTACTGTGAAGTTGAATTCCTGGAGGGCCAGGAACCACCTATTCACTCTTCTATTTGTTTCCTTGTTTTGAGCCATCCACTTTAACGGAGCGTGATCCGTAACCATGTCAAAGTGCCTACCTAGCAGGTAGTACCGAAGGGAATCTAGAGCCCACTTCACCGCTAAACACTCCTTTTCAACGGTGGCGTAATTTACCTCATGGGACTTCAACTTCCTGCTGAGGTAAATGACTGGGTGCTCTTCCCCGTTCCAGACCTGGGACAATACTGCTCCTAACCCCACATCTGACGCATCACTTTGTACGACAAAGTCTTTAGAGAAGTCGGGTGAGTACAACACTGGCTGGCTACATAAGGCTTGTTTCAAGAATTGGAATGCTGCCTCAGCCTCGGGGGTCCATTTAATCATGACCGACCCTTTCCCCTTCGTCAGGTTGGTTAGGGGCACAGCCTTAGAAGCAAAGTGGGGAATGAATCGCCGATAATACCCAGCGATTCCCAGAAAGGCTCGTACCTGCTTCTTGCTGTTGGGACGTGGCCAACTCTGGATGGCCTCGACTTTGTTGAGTTGGGGTTTTATTACTCCCCTCCCAATGGTGTACCCAAGATATTTGGCCTCCTCCTGCCCAATGGTACACTTCTTGGGGTTAGCCGTAAACCCTGCTTCCCGAACAGAGTCCAGGACTGCTTGCACTTTTGGCAGATGTGAGGCCCAATCTGTGCTATGGACAATTACGTCATCCAGGTAAGCCGCAGCATACTTCCGATGGGGCCTCAGCATCTGGTCCATTTTCCGCTGGAATGTGGCCGGCGCATTCTGTAACCCGAACGGCATTCTTTTATATTGGAACGCCCCGTCTGGGGTTACAAATGCGGTTTTCTCTTTGGCTGACTTGGCCAGGGGGATTTGCCAATATCCTTTTGTGAGGTCAAGAGTCGTCATGTATCGGGCTGTTCCCAGCCGGTCGATCAACTCATCTATACGTGGCATGGGGTAGGTGTCAAATTTTGTAACTTTGTTCAACTGACGAAAATCGTTACAAAATCGCCAGCTCCCATCCGGTTTAGGCACCAACACAATGGGACTAGACCAATCACTTTGGGACTCCTCTATCACCCCTAAGTTCAGCATTTTCTGTACTTCCTCCCGTATTGCCTCCCGTCGGGCCTCTGGGATCCGATAGGGTTTTAACTTCACCCTTTCACCGGGCGGGGTAATAATGTCATGCTCTACCCCAGATGTTTGTCCCGGCAGCTCAGAGAATACCTCCTTGTTGCGAAGCACAAACTCCTTAACCTCCTGTTGTTGGGGTTGTGACAAGGTGGCTGCGATTCCAACCTCAGGAATCACGCAACCAGTTTGAGCTGGTGACCAAGTGTCTGCGACTAGGGACTCTCTATCCCTCCAGGCTTTCAACAGATTAACGTGATAGATCTGTTCGGGCTTTCGCCTTCCTGGTTGTCTGACCTTGTAATTCACTTCGCTCACTTTTTCCATTATCTCGTAGGGGCCTTGCCATTTGGCAAGGAATTTACTTTCAACCGTAGGGACAAGTACCAATATCCTATCCCCCGGGGAAAAGGTACGGGTCTTGGCTCCACGGTTGTACACTCTCTGCTGTGCCAACTGCGCTTGGGCCAAATGTTCCTTCACGATGGGCATTACCTGTGCAATTCGATCTTGCATCAGGGCGACATGCTCAATCACACTCCTGTGGGGAGAACTCTCACTTTCCCAAGTTTCCTTGGCAATATCCAACAGCCCTCTTGGGTGTCTCCCATACAGTAACTCAAAGGGGGAGAATCCCGTAGAGGATTGGGGCACCTCCCTAATAGCAAACATCAAATAAGGAAGTAGACAGTCCCAATCCTTTCCATCCCTATCCACCACTTTCTTCAACATTTGTTTTAGGGTTTTGTTGAATCTTTCAACCAGCCCATCGGTTTGGGGGTGATACACAGATGTACGTAATTGCGTCACTTTGAACAATTTACACAGCTCCTTCATAACCCGGGACATAAAGGGTGTACCTTGGTCCGTAAGCAGTTCTTTACAAATACCCACCCGGCTAAAAACAAGAGATAGCTCTTTGGCTATGGTTTTGGCCGAGGTATTTCTGAGAGGGATCGCTTCTGGATAACGGGTGGCATAGTCCATTATAACCAATATGTACTGGTGCCCCCTAGCGGACTTGATTATAGGACCTACCAAATCCATTGCGATTCTCTCAAACGGGACCTCAATGATGGGTAGAGGGACCAGCGGGCTACGGAAGTGTGGCATCGGGGCCGACCTCTGACACACAGGGCAGGAGGAACAATAATTTTCTATGTCCTTCATCACCCCAGGCCAATAGAATCTCTGTAATACCCTCTCTCGGGTTTTCTCTGTCCCCAGATGACCTCCAAGAATGTGCCCATGGGCCAACTCCAACACCAACTTCCTGTAAGGTTTGGGCACCACCAGCTGCTCAACGGTTTCTTCTGCCCTTTTTGCCACCCGATACAGTAGGTCCTTCTCTACGCTGAAGTATGGGTAAGTGCAGGTATTATCTGGGTTCACTAACTCGCCATCTATTTTCACTACGTTTTCCCGTGCCTTTATTAGGGCGGGGTCTTTCAACTGTTCTGTGGCAAAGTTTTCCCTGTGAACCTCAAGATCAGAAAACTCCACAGACGGTAGGTTTTCGTCTGAGGAGGTGGGCTCCTCTCCAGTTTCTTGAGTCTCCCCTGCCAATACTGACAAGGGAAATTCGGGAGAGTCCTCACCACTCTCAGAGGAGTTCTGGCTATCATATTCCTGGTACATAGGGGCACCAGTGGGGGGCTCATGATCATCCCACAGTTCCCAGAACTTCGGAAAATCCCTTCCCACAATGGCGTCATGCGGTAACTGAGACACTAAGCCCACTGGATGAGAAAGGGTACCTTTGGGGGTCTCGAAACACACTGTAGTCACTGGATACTCTCGGGTGTCCCCATGCACACAAATAACGGCTACCTTGCTATTCCCAGAGACCTCTGTTTTAACTAACTCAGCCTTTATCAGGGTCACAAGGCTACCTGAATCCAGCAATACCACAACATTTCTACCATTAATACACATTTTGCATAAATGTTTCTCAGTTCCCCGAATGGCAGTGCATGCGACTGTCGCACACAGCGACTGACGTCTGCCCGTCAGAAAGTCACACTGCATGGGTTCCTCCAAAACCGGGCAATTTGCTGCAATATGTCCCGCTTGCCGGCAGCGGTAGCAAATGATCCTTCTTGCCGCCTCTTGAGCCGCTGATTTCCCAGGCTGTTCTCGCCAAACTTGGGGTAGAGCTCCCACCCTCTCACTCTCTCCACCCTTACCCCTTGGAATCATCTTATCCGCCCCTGGGGATGGTCTGGTCTTAGGGTGGAAAGTCCGAGTGTCTCTGGAAGAGGCCGTCAGGTTCTCTGTAGCCAAGTATTTCTCCACACGATCCACAAGACCATCGGCCGTCTCTGGGTCTCCATGGCTTACCCACTTTTGGATGGCAGTAGGAAGAGCTCTCAAAAACCGATCCATTACAACACGTTCCACAATCTTTGGTGCGGACAAAGTCTCTGGCTGTAGCCACTTTCTGCTCAGGTGAATGAGATCATACATTTGAGACCTGGGGGGTTTTCCAAGCTGGAAAGTCCAGTTATGCACACGCTGAGCCCGGACAGCCAGGGTGACACCCAGCCTTGCCAATATTTCAGCTTTTAGCATCACATAGTCTTTTGCTTGGTCAGGCTCTAGGTCATAGTAAGCTTTCTGCGATTCACCCGTTAACAGAGGAGCCACCAGTCCAGCCCACTGCTCCTCAGGCCACTTTTCTCTTTCAGCGGTCCTTTCAAATGTGGTCAAAAATACCTCTGGATCATCCTCTCCAGTCATTTTTGTCAATAAACGACTCACCCCAAAGGACGCGGTATTAGTGGGACGGCTTTCCTCACCGGTCTGCGGACGTTGCTGCATTACTGCTTCCATCTGTTGTTGTAGTCTCTGCTCTTGCTTCTGCAACAGGTCTATGAAGCGGGCCTCAGATTGCTGTTGGGCTTGTTGCTGAGCCTCCAGACTCTGTTGTAAAGTTGCAAGGCTCTGTTGATGAGCTTGCTGCTGGGCTGCAAGGCTCCTTTGCAAACCTGCATTTGTCTGCTGTTGATTGGCATTTGCTAGAGCCAGCTGTTTCAGTATCTCCTCCATGCTGGCTTAAAAAAAAACTGCCCGCATTCTCCACCAACTGTGAGGGGGCTAGCTCGGCAGCGGGTATGTGTGACCCCCGGGATGGGCTCCCCACCCAAAAACAGGCCCAGCAGACGGAGGTTGTGGTTTTCAAAATCAAAAAAAGGTGCGGTTTATTTTCTATTTACAGTGACAAAAACACAGCAAGGCAAAAAAAACAAACACAAAATAAATCCTGGTCAACTTGACCTCTGACTAAACTTACAGGTTTCCTAACTAACGACTGGGATCAGCCTAGTGCTGTCCTAGTCCCTGGTTTTAAATGTCCAAGCAAAATATAGCCACACAGGCTTTCTCTCACCGCACAGGGGTTCACTCTCCCTAGACAGTCCACACAGGTCTGCTTCCAGGCATGAGCTAACATCTAATGAAGCTGGGAGTTTTTTATAGAGGCCTAAATGAGCTGACAAGCTTCAGCTGGCCTCATCAACTCCCTGTCTGCACGACGCCCAGCCCTCTCCCTAGAGGTATGAGTCATCAATGAGCCCACTAGTCTCAGCTGGGCTTATACAACTCTCCACCTAGCTGTATAAATCGGCGTAAAGCCTGAATCTGGGCGAAATATATCTACCCCCCTGGATGCAACCAGGTGACTTTACCTTCCTGCTGTCACAGTAGGGAGAGTGTCAGTTTCTTTCACTGTGCAAGTCCTTGTTTCTAGGGACTGGGAAGGACAGTGAGTGAATTCTCCTTGTGCTATAGTGTGCTTAAAAAAAACATTTTTTCTAGGGACAGAAAACTGTAGGTAGGGAGAGTGTCAGTTTCTTTCACTGTGCAAGTCCTTGTTTCTAGGGACTGGGAAGGACAGTGAGTGAATTCTCCTTGTGCTATAGTGTGCTAAAGCATTCCTCATCAACCATCTTTGAAATCCTTGTTTTTTGGACAGTCAGGGAAATTGTCGTTGTGCTATTCTGTGCAAAAGCAATCATCCTGAACCATATTTAGAAATCCTTAAGTAAAGGGACAGAGAAGGACACCTGAAGGTAGCCCTTATTGCTTTTTTCCCATCTCCCTGCAGGCCATCTATTAGAATGTCTGGAAGGCAAACAAGGAGAGGCAGACAGTCAGGAGGCAATAAAAGAGGGCAAGCAGGCTCTGTGTCTGGGGGCAACAGTGCTGGTCGTGGACGCGGTGCATTGTCATCAGCACATGGCCATGGGACACGCTTGTCCTTCTTTTCGGCAGCTGGACATGTTGAGCCACATCATGCCGAAGACTTGGTAGAGTGGATGACCAAGCCCTCCTCCTCCTCCTCATCCTCTCTCACCCAGGCTCAGGGTACTGGCAAAGCAGCTGCCAAAGCGTCCTCTTCCCTGGTATCAATGTCAGACTCATCATCAGTCACTCCTTCCCTAGACCCACCATGTCCTCCTCCTGAGGAGTCCCCCGAACTGTTTGAGCACAGTGTTGGGTACATGCTCCAGGAGGATGCCCAGCGTTTCGAAGGGTCTGATGATGAAACCTAGCTACAGGAAGGCAGTAGGGTGAGAGCAGACAGAGGGGATGCTCAAGAAGGACACCAATCTGGCAGTCATGTTCCAGCAGCTGCAGCATACTGCCAGATTGGCTCCAGTGATGAGGAGGGAGGGGATGATGAGGTCACTGACTCCACATGGTTGCCTAATAGGAGAGAGGAGGAGGAGGAGGATGAGGAGGAGGCACATCTCCAACGAGGCAGGATGCCCTTTGGTGGCCAGCGTAAGGGCAGTACACCGACGGAATCACACCGCAGAGCTCCGCCTGTGCAGGGCGCTGCCTCTGCCCGTCATTCAAAAAGTTCCTTGGTGTGGGCCTTTTTTGAGGCTAGTGCATCAGATCGCACAGCTGCTGTTTGCAACATATGTCTCAAGCGTATATCGCGTGGCCAAAACATCAGCCGCTTGGGTACCACATGCCTGACCAGACATATGTTGACCTGCCATGCAGCTCGTTGGCAAGCCTACCTCAAAGACCCACACCAAAGAACAAAGCGGACCTCTCCTTGCACCGCATCAGCTGGGATCTCCAACCCCACTATAACTTCAGTCCTCTCTGAAACATGCACTGAGAGGAATGAAGGTGTAGAATTAGGTGTGTCACAGCCAAGTACTTGCGGCCACTCTGCTAGCAGTACACCGACGTCCGATTCTAGCAGGCAAATTTCCCTGCCCCAGCTGCTGGACCGTCGAAAGAAGTTCACTCCCAGCCATCCACATGCCCAGCGGTTGAATGCTAGCTTGGCTAAATTGCTAGCGCTTCAACTGCTGCCTTTTCAGTTGGTAGACTCGGCCCCCTTCCGTGAGTTTGCGCAATGTGCGGTTCCTCAGTGGCAGGTTCCCAAACGCCACTTTTTCTCACGGAAGGCTATTCCGGCTCTCTACCGGCATGTGGAAGGCAATGTCTTGGCCTCGCTGGACAGGGCGGTCAGCGGTAAGGTGCATATTACCGCTGACTCATGGTCCAGCAGGCATGGACAGGGACGTTACCTTTCTTTCACGGCCCATTGGGTCACTCTTTTGGCAGCTGGGAAGGATGCAGGACAAGGTGCAGTAGTGTTGGAGGTTGTCCCACCGCCACGCCTCCAAAATGCTACTACTGGTTGTGACACACCTCTCTCCTCCACCCCCTCCTCTTCTTCTTCCTCCATGGCCTCTTCCTGTGGTTTGTCCTATGAACCAGCAGTGCTCCGTAGCCGTTCACGGGGCTACGCAAGTACGCAGGCAAAAAGATGCCATGCCGTGCTTGCGCTGGTGTGTTTGGGGGACAGAAGCCACACTGGGGCAGAGGTCCTGTCTGCTCTGCAGGGCCAGGCCGAGAGGTGGTTGACGCCACGCCAGCTTAAGCCAGGAATGGTGGTTTGCGACAATGGCACCAACCTCCTCTCCGCCCTTCGACAGGGACAACTGACCCATGTGCCCTGTGTGGCTCACGTTCTTAACCTGGTGGTGCAGCGTTTTTTGGGCAGGTACCCGGGCTTACAGGATGTCCTGAGGCAGGCCAGGAAAGTCTGTGTGCATTTCCGCAGATCTTATAATGCCAGTGCTCGCCTGGCTGAGCTGCAAAAGGAGTTGAACCTGCCCAAGAACCGCCTTATATGTGACATGCCCACCAGGTGGAACTCAACGTTGGCCATACTGCAGCGGCTGCACACGCAGCAGAGGGCCATCAATGAGTACCTGTGCGACTACGGCACCAGGACAGGGTCAGGGGAGCTTGTTTTTTTTTCTCCACGCCAGTGGGGCATGATCAGGGATGCATGCACTGTCCTGGCACCATTTGAGGAGGCCACGAGGATGGTGAGCAGTGACAGTGCATGCATCAGTGACACTGTAGCTCTTGTCCACCTGTTGGAGCACACGCTGCGTGGAATAATGGACAGGGCACTTGAGGCAGAACAGAGGCAGGAAGAGGAGGACTTCCTTGCCTCTCAAGGCCCCCTTTACCCAGACAGTGTTCCTTCTGTCCCACCCATCGCACAGGAAGAGGAGGAGGAGGAGGAGGAGGATTGTGTCAGCATGGAGGTGGAGGCTGGCACTCAGCATCATCAGCAGCAGTCTTTTAGGGATGATTTACAGTCCCAAGAAACCAGTGGACTTGTACGTGGCTGGGAGGAGGTGACTGCGGATCATGTCGTCCTTAGTGACCCAGAGGACTCCGGAGCGAATGCCTCAGCAAACCTACGCTGCATGGCCTCCCTGATCCTGCAAAGTCTGCGGAAGGATCCTCGTATTCTTCGGATCAAGGAGAGGGACCATTACTGGCTGGCCACTCTCCTTGATCCACGGTACAAGGGTAAGGTTGCGGACCTTATGTTACCGTCGCAGAGGGAGCAGAGGATGAGACAACTCCGGGAGGCCTTGCAGAAAGGTCTGCGCAACGCGTTCCCAGAGACTGGGAGGTTACAAACTCCTGGTCCTGGACAACGAGTTGCTGAGGCTTCGGCCAGTCAAAGAAGGAGCGGTGGGGAAGGTGGCCGTCTGACCGATGCGTTCAGACAATTCTTTAGTCCACAGCCCCAAAGTATGATCGGTTCCAGCAACCATCGCCAGCGTCTGATAAACATGGTGCAGGAATATCTAGGGGCAAGGTCAGACTTGGACACCTTCCCCACCGAAAATCCTCTGGCTTACTGGGTCTTGAGGATGGATCACTGGCCAGAGCTTGCACAGTATGCAATTGAGCTACTGGCCTGTCCTGCATCCAGCGTTCTTTCGGAACGCACATTCAGTGCTGCTGGAGGATTTGTCACGGATCACAGGGTGCGCCTGTCCACCGACTCGGTTGATCGACTGACTTTCATCAAGATGAACCAGTCTTGGATCACCACCAGCTACCACACACCTGATGCTGATATAACAGACTAATTGATTTTAACATGTCACATCCCTTCAAGACTGATGCTGATGCTGAGTGCCTGTGCTGTTATGTTGACTGGCTATCCTCCTCCTCCGAGTCCTCAATGATACGATTGATGATGATAGCTTGGAAGATCATTTTTGTTTATGGGTGCCGCCACCAGTGGCTAAGGCCCAATTTTTCAGCCCCTGTTTAACAGGGGCGTGTAATTACAATTTTTGAAGCAATACTTTGCAACAGGGCTCATTGCTGTGCTCCAAGTACAGTATGTGTGAGGGGTTGGAGTGTTGTGCCACCAGTGCCTAAGGCCCAATTTTTCAGCCCCTGTTTAACAGGGGCGTGTCATTACAATTTTTGAAGCAATACTTTGCAACAGGGCTCATTGCTGTGCTCCAAGTACAGTATCTGTGAGGGGTTGCAGTGTTGTGCCACCAGTGCCTAAGGCCCAATTTTTCAGCCCCTGTTCAACAGGGGCATGTAATTACAATTATTGATCTAATAATTCACAGCAGGGCCCATTCCTGCACCCACCAAGCAAGAGTAACTCTGAGGGCTTACAGTGTTGTGGCAACACCACCACCACCACCACCACCACAAAAGGCCCAATTTTTCAGCCCCTGTTCAACAGGGGCATGCAATTACAATTCTTGATCTAATAATTCACAGCAGGGCCCATTGCTGCACCCACCAAGAGTAACTGTCAGGGCTTACAGTGTTGTGGCACCAGCACCACCATCAAAGGCCCAATTTTTACTACCACTGTTCAACCATTATATGTAATTACAATTCCTGATATAATAGTTGACAGCAGGGCGTTCCAGCACCAACCAAGAGTAACTGTGAGTGCTTACAGTGTTGTGCCAACACCAACTAAGGGGCCTATTTCTGCAGATTATATACGGCAGGTCCCTACTTTCAAACATCCAACTTACAAACGACTCCTACTTGCAAACGCAAGAAGACAACAGGAAGTGAGAGGAAATCTACCCCTAGGAAGGAAAATTCTCTCCTGTAAGAATTAATATGGGAGAAAGGTGTCTCCTCTGTACTGATGCTTTATCAGCAATCCTTGTTTCAAGAAAAACACCACATTTCAAAAACAGTTGTCATTGGGACGGAAAGTGAGGTGAAATGTTCTGAACAGGGGCACAGACAGCAAAACAAATGTTACAGGGGTGATAACCCTTACCTATGTTTTCCAAAAAGTTTAAAAATAGATTTTTGGGCTGGAGCTACACTTAAACAATGTACCTGTTCAAAATTACAAACACATTCTACATAAGAACAAACATACAGTCCCTGTCTTGTATGCACCACCTGTATACGGCTGTTCAGAGTATATAGGGCCTTTTTTATTTTATGTGCGGGGTTCCCCTTAATATCCATACAAGACCCAAAGGGGCTGGTAATGGGCTGGGGTAGGGGGGGGGGTCATGGGGTAGCTATGCCATTTTTCTTAAAGATTTTCATCCATATTACCGGGACCAGACATTACATTAAAGCCGCAAGCAGTTTTAAATGGCTTTTTTTTCCTTTAGAAGTGTCATTTTGTGCAGGGACAGTTCTAAACACGGGAAACACGTGGCACTTCACAGGCATACTTTAGACACCCCCCAGGTACGATATTTAAAGGAATATTTGACTTTTTTTTTTCACTTTATGCATCATTAAAATGACTGCTCCCGAAAAACGACCGTTTTTAAAACTTCTTTTTGCATTGATACATGTCCCCTGGTGCAGAACCCGGGTTCCCAAACCCTTTTTAGGACAATAACATGCATAATAGTTGTTATAATTAGCACTTTAGAATTCGAACGTTCGCATCCATTGTATTTAATAGGGTTCTAATGTTCGTACGAACTTTCGGTCCGTTCGCGGGTTCTGGTGCGAACCGAACCCGGGGGTGTTTGGCTCATCACTACGCCCAGCCTATAAACCTTTAACCCTAATGAGAGGTCAGACTTAATGGCAATGGTATAAGGGCCCTTGAAGCAATAATAACAGCAAGGTCCCCGTTGCAGATCTGATGGTCTTCACCGTCACGTAGGAGCTTGTTAATTGTATTCAATAAGGTGTAATAGCAAGCAATAAGATTTCCTAAAATGGTAGAGGCTAAAGGTGTCTATGCACAGTGTTCAAGATAGGTTCAGTAAAGTGCCCCCAAGGCGAAGATGTCTGTGCAAAGTGTCCCAGTGAAATCGTAAGAAAGGATTTGTAAAGGTGGGCGATTGCCCTCTCACTAACGACCAGGCCGACTTAATGCCTTCCGGACAGCAGCCCCTGAAGCAACACACGTGCAGCGGATCCGCCGTTCCAATCTCCCGATGTGAAGCGTAGAACACAGGTTGGCAGGTGACCGAAGTTGTCCTCGATGAATGTCCGACGAAACAGCAAGCAGTGTAAGGCCCCCTCTCATCTGGGTTGGAATGTTTGCACCGCGTGGTAGGCCACAACCTCTCTCTCCATGCACGGAGAGATTTGTCTCCGGTCAGGCCCAGGAGGAAGAGAGCACAGGGCAGGGCTTTGGCTTCTTATATAGTTTCTCCCAGCAATCTCTCCAATGGCAGCAAAGATCCCTGGGATGTGTAGTCCAAGCACAGGGTCATGCGAGGCAATTATCATTCTGTAGAACTACGATCCCTTTAGCTTGGCTCACTAATATGTTGTCAATTGATAACACTGAGCACAGGAGGGACATGCAATGCATAAAATTACCAGAGGAACACTGTACTTCATAATTGTAGCCCACATTGCTACATCAGCACAATACAGATCTCACCTCGTGGAGTTTCAATGATCATGAGAACGGTGAGGAATCAGCCCAGATCTACACAGGTTAATCTTGTCAATGATCTCCAGGCAGCTGGGACCATAGTCACCAAGAAAACAGTTGGTAACACACTACGCCGTGAAGGACTGAAATCCTGCAGCACCCGCAAGGTCCCCCTGCTCAAGAAAGCACTTGTACAGGCCCGTCTGAAGTTTGCTAATGAACATCTGAATGATTCAGAGGAGAACTGGGTGAAAGTGTTGTGGTCAGATGAGACCAAAATCAAGCTCTTTGGCATCAACTCAACTCTCCGTATTTGGAGGAGGAGTAATGTTGACTATGACCATAAGAACACCATACCCACCGTCAAACATAAAGGTGGAAACATTATGCTTTGGGGGTGTTTTTCTGCTAAGAGGACTGGACACCTTAACCGCATCAAAGGGGCAATGGACGGGGCCATGTACCATCAAATCTTGGGTGAAAATCTCCTTCCCTCAGCTAGGGCATTAAAAATGAGTCGTGGATGGGTATTCCAGCATGACAATGACCCAAAACACACAGCCAAGGCAACAAAGGAGTGGCTCAAGAAGAAACACATTAGGGTCCTGGAGTGACCTAGCAAGTCTCCAGACCTTAATCCCATAGAAAATATGTGGAGGGAGCTGAAGGTTTGAGTTACCAAACGTCAGCCTGAAAACCTTAAAAGAGAAGTATGGGTTTTATTTTTTTGGGGATATTCATACTTATGTTGACCGATACTGCAGCTGCCCCCCCGGCATCTCTGCACTGAGAACCGAGCCACCGGACATCACCGATGGCTCAGTTCTCTCACCTCCCTGAGCGGAGAGCTGCTGACTGTCAGTCAGCATCTCTCCTGCTCTGCTCCTTCACGCTCATTGGAGAGCTGAGCTGTGGAGGGGCGGGAAGCTGAGACGCTGAGACTGCCATCAGTCAAGGCAGCTGGCGGATCCAGACTTCCTAGGTTGGGATGACACGCTGCCTAGACTTGCACTCCTTAGGAGAAGCCCAGCCTAAAAAGCTCATGCCGGACTTCTCCTTTAATGACTTGGAGAGGATCTGCAAAGAGGAGTGGGCCAAAACCCCTTTCTGAGATGTGTGCAAACCTGGTGGCCAACTACAAGAAACGTCTGACCTCTGTGATTGCCAACAAGGGTTTTGCCACCAAGTCATGTTTTGCGAAGGGGTCAAATAATTATTTCACTCATTAAAATGCAAATCAATTTATAACTTTTTTTTTTATGTGTTTTTCTGGATATTTTTGTTGAGAATTTTTTGAGTATAGCCTCCAATAACAAAGCCCAAAACTAGGCATAAAGAAAGTAGTACCATCATCCAAAAAGTGATATAAGGAAAGAGGGTGAGGTAAGAGCGTAGGGGGCGTTGCTGAGACTCCCCAAACACAAGCTCAAAACCCACAATTTTTGTACTGGACTGTCTCGGTACTCATACAGGAAATTACAATTGTTTCGATAAAAATGTAATTTGTTACATATAAAAAAAAAAAGAAATAAATCATGTTTAAAATGATTGAATAGACAATATATTAGTACTCGAGGGCTTCCCCAAAGGGTATCTGTTGATGAAATAGACATCTACTTGTTTCACGGTGAGGAACTGCTTCGTCAGGAGTAATCTATAAGACAAATGGTCACATATGACACACAAGAAAACAAATTTAAATACAACATGACCAATTTATAACAATATTGTAATTGGATATTTTTGTTGTTATTTAGTCTCTGACTGTTAAAATTAACCGACCATTAAAATTATAGACTGATCATTACTTTGTCAATGGGCAAACATACAAAATCAGCAGGGGATCAAATACTTTTTTCCCTCACTGTATATGTTTTTTTTTTTTAACTACTGTATTTATCGGCGTATAACACACACTTTTTTCCCCTTAAAATCAGGGGAAAATCGTGGGTGCGTGCTATACGCCGATACTCTGCCGATTCCCCTGCTGAAACGAGCGAGAGGAGCGAGCGGAGCCGAAGCCAAAGTACACTCGGCTTTACTCGGCTCCTCTCGCAGTCCCGCCCATCTCTGACTGCGCCGCTGACATAGAGAAAGCCGAGTGTACTTCGGCTAGTCTCGGCTCCTCTCGCAGTCCTGCCCCTGACTGTGAGCAGAGCCGAGTCTAGCCGAAGTACACTCGGCTTTCTCTATGTCAGCGGCGCAGTCAGTGGAGATGGGCGGGACTGCGAGAGGAGCCGAGTCTAGCCGAAGTACACTCGGCCCTGCTCGCTCCTCTCCACACAGAAATCGGCGCCAATTTTTAAAATCGCCGAGACTGACAAGGCTGCAAAGGCACTGGGCAAGGCTGCAGATGGACAGATGGACACTGGGCAAGGCTGCAGATGGACAGATGGACACTGGGCAAGGCTGCAGATGGACAGATGGACACTGGGCAAGGCTGCATTTAATTGTACGTTTTTTTTCCTTGAATTTCCCTCCTAAAAGTTTTTTTCCTTAAAATTCCCTCCTAAACTTGGGGTGCGTGTTATACGCCGATAAATACGGTATATCTTCACTTTAATTTGTTGCAAATGCAGTGAAGCTCTAGGGTAAAAACAAACACATCTGTGCAATGTTTCTGTTCAATGTTTTATAAGCACTAGGTGTGTTATAGTCTGGTGTCCTCATCAGTGTGAGACATTGCGGAAAGCTTGTTCAGTGCACACTATCACTCTATGAGTAATGTAACATCAAAGTGACATTTACAATTCATCACTGTAACAATGTCATTTTAGGCTTGGACCAGATCCAGCTCATACTCGCTGCTCCAGCCGAGATTTCTCCTTTCATTCTCACTCTCCATCTATGACACCACTCTGACAATGGACAAACTCACAGAGGGATTCACTCCTTCCGCATTACCTAATTCAAATATAGATCAGTAGAAGAGTCAATAACACACAAACACACGGGCACACACTAATAGAAGCTTGGGTCACCAAGTCATGGTACAACCATCTAGGATGGCTCTTTGGGGCAAGGCGATAAGCTAGTTGTGTGGTCTATAGGGGTTCTCACATTTAACCGCATCAGCCCCGGAAGATTTTACCCCCTTCCTGACCAGAGCACTTTACAATTTGGCACTGTGTCGCTTTAACTGACAATTGCGCGGTCATTCGACGCTGTCTCCAAACTAAATGTGCATCCTTTTTTCCCCATAAATAGCGCTTTCTTTTGGTGGTATTTGATCACCTCTGCGTTTTTTTTTTTTGCGCTATAAACAAAAAAAGAGCGACAATTTTTAAAAATATATTTTTTTTTTTTTACTTTTTGCTATAACAAATATCCCCGAAAATTTTGAAAAAATAAACACATTTCTTCATCAGTTTAGGCCAATATATATTCTTCTACATATTTTTGGTAAAAAAAAAAACGCAATAAGCTAAAGGGATGCTAACCTGCTATTGGATTTTTCAGCCTTCTTTTCCCATTTTTTTTAGTGCTAAATTAAATGTATTAGGTCATTTGCACAAAGTTGAAATATAATTTAAAAAAAACAAACATAGTTTTACTTTAAGGCCTCATGCCCACGGACGTTTTTACAGCCGCGTTTTTGAGCGTTTTTTACAGCTTAAAAACGCCTGTCCATGTTAGTCTATAGCTTCATGCCCACCTAGACGTTTTTGAGCTGCAAATAGCATAGACGTTTTTAAGCTGTAAAAAAAAAAACAAGGACCAGTGCGTTCCTCAGCGTCGGAGTTAGGCAGAAAAAACGCGAGCGTCAAAAAACGCGCAAAAAAATTTCCAATAACATGGACAGGCGTTTTAAAGCTGTAAAAAACGCAGCTGTAAAAACGTCCGTGGGCATGAAGCCTAAATATAAATTATATATTTTATGTTATAATTTTTTTTCCTTTTTTATTTTTTTGCGATACGGCACTGCGTCGCTTTAACTGACAATTGCGTGGTCGTGTGACGCTGTACTCAAATAAAATTAATGTCCTTTTTTCCCACAAATAGAGCTTTCTTTTGGTGGTATTTGATCACCTCTGCAGTTTTTATTGTTTGTGCTATAAAAAAAGGCCGGCAATTTTGAAAAAAATAATAATAATTTTTAACTTTCTGCTATAAAACACATCCAATAAAAAAAATAAAAAAAAATTTAATTTCTTCATAAATTTAGGCCAATATGTATTCTGCTACATGTGTTTGGTAAAAAAAATCCCAATAAGCGTATATTGATTGGTTTGAGCAAAATTTATAGCATCTTCAAACTATGGGATAGATTTATGGGCTTTTTATTTTTTTATTTGTAATGGCAGCGAGCACAGATTTTTAGCAGGACTGCGATATTGCAGTAGACACATTTTGGGGACCAGTGACACCAATACAGTCATCAGTGCTAAAAGAAATGCACTGTCACTGCACTAATGACACTGGCAGGGAAAGGGGTTAACATTAGGGGCAATCAAAGGGTTAACTGCATTCCCTGGGAGTGCTTTCTTACTGTGTGGGGGATGGTTTAACTGAAGGAAGACAGAGATCCGTGTTCCTGCTTAGCAGAAACACAAGATCTCTGTCTTCCATACTACTAGTAGAATGGCGATCTGCCTTGTTTACATAGTCAGACCGCTGTTCTGCCTCTCTCAGAAAAATCGCCGGTTTCCGGCAGACCCCTGATTGGCTCCAGCTTTCTCCGATCACAGAAGAAGCGGGGCTCTGGTGGCACGTGCCCCAGAGCCGAAGAAAAAAATCACGAACAGGTATGTGATTTTGCGCCTAAGTGCCATCCACAAACAGTGGAGTAGGAGAGCCCACAGACAGTGGAGTAGGAGAGCCTACAGACAGTGGGGCAGGAGACCCCACAGACAGTGGGGCAGGAGACCCCACAGACAGCAGGGTAGGAGAGCCCACAGACAGCGGAGTAGAACCCACAGACAGTGGGGCAGAAGAACCCCCAGACAGCGGGGTAGAGAACCCACAGACAGGGCGCAGGAGAGAGCACAGACAGCGGGACAGGAGAGAGCACATAGAGGGTAGCAGGACCTGGATAGAAGGACCTGCATACAGAGAAGCCGATCCTCCATTTTCCTCCTGGAGCCGCTGAATGCCTGGGGAGGAAGAGGAGGAGAAACAGGCTTTCAGCGACTGCAGGGGGGATTCATTTCTCAACATACAGTCCTACTGCCACCCCTCCTATCCAGGTGTACAGGGGGCCGCAGGTGCCCCCGGAAGCATGGGGCTGGGTTGCAATTGTGACCGTTGTAGTTAAACCCCTGATCTGGGCATTCAGCCTGGCTGGTAAGGGAATAGGGGAGGGATGAGCGTTTGGCACCCATTCTGAACCATACCAGGCCATATGCCCTCAACATGGAAAGGGTGTCAGGGAACAAGGGCCTCATCCCAACAACCCTGGCCAATAACTGTGGTGGCCTACAGGCGGGGGTGTTACGACCTGGATCATCTGCTGGTGACACTGTGGTTGCCAGAATGGAAGGTTGTAGTTTCAGTGTTCCCCAGCGGGTGTCTCCTAGCAGCCAGCACATCCCAATACTGTAATCAGTCTACATTTAATGCTTGCTAATACTGGCTGCTGGGAAGGTATTTTGTCCCTCCTCTACTATTCCCTGGTGCTTCATGTTTTGCCTTGCTAGCCAGATACTAATTGCTATTGCTCCTGAGCTTGGTTCCTGCTTAGCCTTCTTTTGTTTTGTACCTATACTATGTACCTGCTCCCCCTTGTTGCTGATTAGACATGTGCATTCGTTTTCGTCCGAATGCATTTTCGTCCGAATTTCTGGGATTTTCGTGTTCATTTTAACTAACGATAACGAATGTGCAGAATCTGAAATCCGAAAGATCCGACATAAAAAATGCTTTATTTTCGTTTCGTTGCGACAACAGTTCGATATAGATAGAAGATTTGACATTACGGTGACGATATCGATCTGTGTCTATCGAACCTGCAGTTGAATGTGCCTAACCTAACTCTATTAAGTCCAAGATTATTCGACATAGAGAGAAAAGATTCGACATGAAGATTCAACGAAGCAGTCGCCGCAAGCGGACATTTATGGTCAAATGCTCCGCCCATAGGCTATAGAAGAATTCTAATGTTGGTTGACTAGTAATAATAATAATAAATATAATTATTACTAGTCATACAACATTAGAATTCTACTATAGCTTGTAGGCGTAACATTCGACCGGAAATGTACGATTGCGGCGTCGTACAGTTTAGCTGCTTCAACGAATCTTCTTAGAACATTTGACAGACACCATAAGCCTTCAATTGACAGATTCAACCTTAATTCATTCGGATTTTCGAATGAATGCATTTTTTAACAAAACAAAATAAATAAAAACAAATTTCGGGAGTAACTAAATAAATGTATTTTTCGGACGAAAACGAAATTCCGAAACAAAATATTTCAGTGTGCACATGTCTATTGCTGATCCCAGTCTTGTTTCTGCTTTCCTGACTTTTCCTTTCCCTCTAATTTCTATTTATCTGTGTTTCTCATTTTACATATTGTAGGCTGTTAGTTATGCATTTTGTTACTCGGTTTATGGTTCACTTATATCTTAACGTTTGCTGTGTATCCTGTTTGCTGGTCTTTGGATGGACTTTGTTTCACTGTTAATAAACTAATAGACAGCAGTCGGCGGGATGCCTCCCATCGAGATGGAGCTTTTTTTTTTTCTATTTTGCAGGTCCATCGGGCGGCGTGATTGAAGGTGGATTGAAGGTGGATTGAAGGTGGATTGAAGGTGGATTGAAGGTGGATGGAAGGTGGATGGAAGGTGGATGGAAGGTGGATGGAAGGTGGATGGAAGGTGGATGGATATCGGGGGACACTTTTTTTTAATAAAGGAATTCTCAAAAACTGTCTTTTGTGGTTTTTACTTTTTGACACTTTTTTTTGGTGAATGGGTAGGGGTACAATGTACCCGATACCCATTCACATAGGGGGGGCGGGATCTGGGGGCCCCCTTATTAAAGGGGGCTTACAGATTCCGATAACCCCCTGCCCGCAGACCCCCACAACCCTGGGGCCAGGGTTGTGGGGACGAGGCCGTTGTCTCCATCAACATGGGGACAAGGTGCTTTGGGGGGGACCCCAAAGCACCCTGCCCATGTTGAGGGCAACTGCCTGGTATGATGTTTGGCTTTGTATGAACAGGGAGCCGAACAGCCAAATTTCAGACTGAAGTTCCATAGTAGAGATGAGCCTGTAGCAGCCTTACTCATTGTAGATGCTACAGCTGAAACGTCTTATGCGGCAGACGGAATTTTTTCATCGGATATTCCGACCGTGTGTATGCCCCATCGGACTTGTTTTGTCGGAAATTCTGACGGACTTAGATAGAAAACACGTTCTCTTTTTTTCCGACGGAAAAAAATTCTATTGGAATTTCCGTTCGTCTGGATGCAATTCCAACAGGCAAAAAAAGACGCATGCTCAGAATCAAGTCAACGCATGCTCGGATGCATTGAACTTAATTTTTCTCGGCTTGCCATAGTGTTGTACGTCACTGCGTTCTTGACGGTCGGAATTTGGTGTGTAAGACAGCTTGAACGGAATTTCGTCGGAAAAAACAGTCGGAGTTCATTCCGACGGAAAATCCGACCGTGTGTACAAGGCATAAGAGTACTTGTGATGTGCCTTATGTGTAGCTAATAAAGACTTTTCACTTGACAGATTTACTATGTTCTGGCTGATCTTTACTTTGGAACTTCTGCTGGAGCGTGGGAACACTTTGCCTTGAGCACAGGTTTTCAGCCACAAGGGACTGAGCGGGCAGGAGAGCTTGGGTATTGTTTATCTCTTTGGTCAAAGTTCAGTCTGAATCTAGGCTCAAAATGAACCTTCAGCTCATCTCTACATAGGACATATGAAAAGCATTGATGAAGCTATAGTTCTGGATAAATCTGAATTACATGTGTAGCACTTAGTCACGTTTAAGTGACCGGCTGGTTTTGTTTTGGGTCTGCAGCAATTACCTCTTCAGAGTGGATTCTCCAGGTCCGTTGTCTAGGCAAACAAAAATCTCCAGGAATAAGGCCAATGTCCACACATGAGTAAAACCTAATCAGTAAGGCTTTATTCTTTTTCTCTTTGAGTCAACTTGAAGAGAGCGAGAGCAGGAAGTTGAAAGAAAGTAGGGGAAGGTTCAGGCACGCAACACTTAAGTTCAGTATATACACTCGTCGCCACTCAAGCCTGAGTGGGTATTGCTCACCTGGATAGTCCCTATGAGAGCAGTCCTAGCAGCCGGGATGGAGCACGGATATCAGAGACGATGAATCCCCCTTTAGGCAGCCTCCAGGCTTTTCCCCGAGACAGCAGTACCGTCGCTAATCTCCCGGATCTTCCCCTGGACCGCTTTTCCTAATGATGGGACCCCTACAAATGGGCAGCCTGGGATCCTTCTCTGAAGCATAGGCCCTTGTTAGCGGAGCTGGGCCCATGATGCAGCAACAGAACCTCGGGCTGTAGGTGCCCGAGGCATAAACACACTTACGCACCTCGTGCCATGCAGGCAACGAGGCACACTCACTGGACCAGAGGTCCCCCCTGAACGCCTTGGGGTCCCCCTGGAATCGCCTTGCGCCAAATGGCGTCTACCCATTTTGTACCTTCTCCCAGCATGCACAGCGGGTAGACCACGCCCACTGCACGGCTGCCGAGAGAGGACACCCAAGGTGCTGTGATACCCCCCGTAGCTCAACCCATGCTGGTGGTGACAATGCCACCTACAGGCAAAGGAGAACACTACTGCCAGGCAGTATCACACCCGAACAGAGCAGAATTTAATCATAAATTGGTCTGAGCCCAACTACTGGCTCAGACCGCCCCTAAATTTATACATAGCGCCCCCAAATATTGGGGGGGCGCCACACACACCCCTCTTCTGAAAAGACACTGTCCCCAGTGGAAATCAAAAACCCTTCAGTCCTGAAGGCTGTTGAAGTACTCGAATCGCATCACCCCAGCACATCGCATTACCCCCAGCACATCGAATTGCATCACCCCGGCACATCGAATCGCATCACCCCAGCACATCGAATTGCATGGCCCACAGAACATTGCATCACCCCAGCACATCGAATCGCATCACTCCAGCACATCGAATCGCATCACCCCAGCACATTGAATAGTATCTCTCACAGCACATTGCAACACCCCCAGCACATCGAATCGCATCACCCCAGCACATCGAATCGCATGGGCCCACAGCACATTGCAACGCCCCCAGCACATCGAATCGCATGGCCCACAGCACATCGAATCGCATCACCCCAGCACATCACATCACCCCCAGCACATCGAATCGCATCACCCCAGCACATCAAATTGCATGGCCCACAGAACATCGCATCACCCCAGCACATCGAATCGCATCACCCCAGCACATCGAATCGCATCACTCACAGCACATTGCAACATCACCATCACATCAAATCGCATGTAAAGTTCTTGAGTGGGGGGTGGGGGGGATGCACGGGACGGGTTCTTTTTTTATCACACTGTACCCTTGTTGGGGGCAGGGGGGGGGATGTGCCTCCACGGGGGGTTCTTTTTTTTTTTTACCTGTAAAGTTCTTGAGCGGGGGTGTGGGGGGTCGTGCACGGGACGTTTTTTTTTTTAACACACAGTACTGTTGTACTGTTGTTGAGGGGGGGTGGGGGGTTTGGGGATGGGGGAGGGCTCGCTGGGTAGAGTTCTTTTTTTTATAACTGTTCTTGAGGGGGGGTGGGGGGGATGACGTTTTTTTTTCTCACAATGTAGAGTTCAGTTGTTGAGGGGAGGGGTGCTGCCGCGGGACAATTTTATTTATTTTTTTACACAATGTAGAGTTCAGTTGTTGAGGGGGGGTGTGTCGCGGGCGTTTTTTTTTTTTCACTATGTTACGTTCAGTTGTTGAGCGGGGGGAGGTTCTGCCACGGGACGGGGTTTTTTTTTAACACTACACAGTTCCCCACCACAGCCTGCCCGCACCTGTTCTTCTGATTCTCGTCGGAAGGAGGGGACAGCACGTCACACATAAGCTCGCTGCTACCCAGAAGAATGACAGACACATCAGGCGGACCAAGGGAGCGCGGGCCTTGATTACAATGGGAAGGAGATGCAAGGGCACAGGGCCTCCTGGGATTGATCTCCCAGGAGGCATAGTGGTCGATGGATGACGCGGGGAGACCTGTATGCCAATTAGTCTTTAGGGGACATAAGTACATAGGATGCAAAGAACTTGTAAAAGAGGGTGGAACTCCACTTTAACCACAGCGTCTTTTCACCATGACCTACTGACTGACTACCCCAGAGTTCAATCTAGAGGAAACTGTCCTTTGTTTGAGGCAGGAGGGAGAGAAAAAAAAAACAACAAGCTCTCCACTTTTTTTCCTCTTTAAGAGTAGACATCCCCTTTTCAGTGGGGCAAAGTCACTTGAATCCAAGGCACAGTTTGTCCATGCAAAGACAGGATAAAAAAGCAAAACAAATTCCTGTCTGAGTGTCTCAGAGATAAAGGCTTGGATCCGGCAGGGTAATTGACTTCCATTGCTTGTCCAGAGTCTCTATAGAATAAACAGCATCCTCTTTCCCTGGACAACAGATCACAAAACGATCGGCGTGAGTATGTCGACCATATTTCCAGTCCTGACGGCAACCCTTAAAGTGGTCGGTCATGGCAGCTGAGCGGGCAAAGTACCTGTATGGCTTAGGCACATCGAGGTAGTCCCATATGGCTTCTGCGTACCACCTTTCTCGATAGGCCTCTATTTCAAGCAACAGTCCTTTGGGTATGTATGGGTACTTGAAGCCATATTCACTAACCACTCTTTTGTTAAGAATCCGCTGTAAACGAGCAAGATGGGGGAGAGTTGCATGATCCCCCGCTCCAGGTAAAACAATGGCATCTGGGGATTTGCTGGACTGAAACCATATCAAGCCCTGGTAGGGGTTTTCCACTTGGGGCAGATACAGCTTTCTCCTCTATGGCCAGGACCTCCACATGGGGTGTAGTACTCCCCAAACTCATAGGCGATCCCACTCTAAGGCTGCGAGCCGGGGCAACAGTCTTTACATTGTCCCATCCCTTTTTAATGAAAATGTCATCGATCTCGGCATCCTCCCCCACATGAGTCCAAGTCTGAGGTGTCATACTCCTCAGCAGGCACGTAATTACAGGTAGACACACTTTTCCCAGCTTCCTTACCGTCACCTGACGGGGACTTCTCGGGCTTCCTTCCGCTTTTGAGGTCCGGTTCTGGTAGGCGCTGGGGCAGGACATAATGACCAGGCCCCTTTTTGCGATTCGGCACTGCGTTGCTTTAACTGACAATTGCGCGGTCGTGTGACGTGGCTCCCAAGCAAAATTGGCGTCCTTTTTTTCCCACAAATAGAGCTTTCCTTTGGTGGTATTTGATCACCTCTGCGTTTTTTTTTTTTTGCGCTATAAACAAACATAGAGCGACAATTTTGAAAAAAAATGACATATTTTTTACTTTTTGCTATAATAAATATCCCCAAAAAACATATAAAAAAACTTTTTTTTTCCTCAGTTTAGGCTGTGATACCCCCCGTAGCTCAACCCATGCCGGCAGTGACAATGCCATCTACAGGCAAAAGAGAACACTACTGCCAGGCAGTATCACACACGAACAGAGCAGAATTGAATCATAAATTGGTCAGAGCCCAACTACTGGCTCAGACCGCCCCTAAATTTATACATAGCGCCCCCAAATATTGAGGGGGGGGGCGCTACACATGGATTGGTGGTTATTTATGGATATGTTGTGATATATGCAGGGCCTTCTTTAAGGCATTGTTGTGGGGGCCAAAGCAGCTGCCTCATACTTGCCAACTATCACAGTTTAAATTCCCTTGTCCCTTGAAGTTTTAGTCCGTTGCTGTGTCCTGATATCTCAGTTTGAAGTGCTGCTATTAATGCTGCCCAGCTCTGCCCTATTGTTGTGACTCACCTGCAGACCCTACGTTTACATGTAAATAACCATCATTCATATGTAAATACCGGGATCATTCATATGTAAATATTGGCAGCATTCATATGTAAATAGCTGAAGTCGGCAGCATTCATGTGTAAATACAGGCGGCATTCATATGTATATCATGCCCCTCTGCAATAAAGAGATGATGTGCTGTAACCTCTAGCAACCAATCAGTGAGCAGTATACTGTACAGTAATCTCTATCAACCAATCAACAAGAAGAAATCATGTGCTCTAACCTCTAGCAACTAATCAGTGAGCTGTAATGTGTTCTGTAACCTCTAGCAACCAGTCAGTAAGTGGTAATGATATGCTGTAACCTCTAGCAACCAATCGCAATCACTGCCTGATCTGATACAGTAAACTGATTTTAAGTCTAGCTGATATTTATTGTATGTCTCAAAGCAGGTGGAGAGCAAAATTGCATGGGGAGGGGGGGGGGGCAAGAATTTTTTTGCCCAGGGTCCAATCAACTTTAAAGTCGGCCATAAATATGTACCAAGCAAAAACTTTTTAATTACGTGGCATATATGATAATGTACCGTATATACTCGAGTATAAGCCGAGTTTTTCAGCACATTTTTTTTGTGCTGAAAATTCCCCCCTCGGCTTATACTCGAGTCACCTTTTTGCGCCTGATCTCCCGGAATTTGGGGACCCGGTACCAGCCGGCCATAGGTCCCTTGGACCCCAAACTTAGCACACATGTAGCCCCACTCTTCCTCTACAAGTGTGCAAAGCTTGTTGTCCAAGGGACCTACGGCCGGGGAGCACCGATTTTTCAAGCTGGGCACCCCTTCCATAGACTCCCATGTTAAATGGTAATTTCTCTGGTGATTTTGGGGGCCCGGTACCGGCCGGTCGTAGGTCCCCTGAACCCCAAACTTAGCACACATATAGCCCCACTCTTCCTCTACAAGTGTGCAAAGGTTGTTGTCTGGGGGACCTACGGCCAGGGAGCACCGATTTTTCAAAGCCAGGCACCCCTTCCATAGACTCCTATGTTAAACGTCAGTCGAGGCATGGGCACAGTGAGGCATGGGCACAGTGAGGCATGCACATGGACACAGTGAGGCAAAATGAGGCATTCACATGGACACAGTGAGGCAAAGCGAGGCACAGTGAGGCATGCAGATGGACACCCTAGGCTTTTACTCGAGTCAATACGTTTTCCCATTTTTTTGTGGTAAAATTGGGTGCCTCGGCTTATATTCGGGTCGGCTTATACTCAAGTATATACGGTATGTTTTTTTGGGTTATTTTATCAATAGATTCCAGGGAAGAATAGTACATGCAATAATACTCGGGCTACCCAACATATTCACCTTTTTATTAAAGAAGACCAAAATGTCTTATGCAGTCAATTTTCTTTTTGCTACCATTCAGCAAAAGTACTTTCTACGGTGATATTACATGATAAAATAAAACTTAAATAATAAATTACTGCTGTAAGAAATTTGTCGTTTTTTTTGCTCGCTGGTAGCTTCCAATTTCCAATCTTCTAGAGTCTTCGGCCTTGATAAGCTGTCACGGTATTACAAGTGGAGACTTCGCTCTTGTCCAGCCTCAGCACTCATCAAAACTCCTCCAAGCCTGCAATGTCAAGAAAAAAAGGGGCTTTGAAATCAAAATCAAAGAGCAGTGCCCCCTTTAGGGGAAATATGATCACCATATAAAAAGAAATCTCCTTTCTGTTTGCTTCCTTGAAAGGGTTCCCCTGTGTGCCGAAGAAATTATTCTTTTTTTCCTCCTGTGACTTTATGTGTGTGTTACTACTCTAGTATTTGGAAAAACACGTTCAAGTGTGAAGAGATAAACAAGAACACAGGAAGTCGTGAAAAAAATGTGAGACCAAAGGGTGGGGAGATAATTATTTCTACATGAGGATTTTAGCGCTAATAAAGTGGAAAATAAAAAAATGGCAGTTACTAACATCTAAATAGTAGGGTGCCCACGTGTCCCGGATTGCCCGGGGCTGTCCCGCAATTGACATGTCTGTCGTGGGTCCCGGGCACCTTCATTCCGGGACAATACAGTGTCCCGGAATGAAATAGAGGACACAGCCATCCCCTACTAACTAATAACTAATCACGTGCACACTGAAATATTTCGTTTCGGAATTTCGTTTTCGTCCAAAAAATAAATTTATTTAGTTACTCCCGAAATTCGTTTTTATTTATTTCGTTTTTCGTTAAAAATTGCATTCGTCCGAAAATCTGAATTAATTAAGGTCGAATCTGTCATTGAAGGCTTATGGTGTCTGTCGAATGTTCAAAGAAGATTCGACGGAGCAGCGAAACTGTACGACTCTGCAATCATACATTTCCGGTCGAATGTTCCGCCCACAAGCAGTGATCTTTTCTCTCTATGTCGAATCTTTTCTCTCTATAATGTCGAATCTTTTCTCTCCTATGTCGAATCTTTTCTCTCTATAATGTCGAATCTTTTCTCTCCTATGTCGAATCTTTTCTCTCTATAATGTCAAATCTTTTCTCTCTATAATGTCAAATCTTTTCTCTCTATAATGTCAAATCTTTTCTCTATAATGTCGAATCTTTTCTCTCTATAATGTCAAATCTTTTCTCTCCTATGTCGAATCTTTCCTCTCCTATGTCGAATCTTTCCTCTCCTATGTCGAATCTTTCCTCTCCTATGTCGAATCTTTCCTCTCCTATGTCGAATCTTTCCTCTCCTATGTCGAATCTTTTCTCTCCTATGTCGAATCTTTCCTCTCCTATGTCGAATCTTTTATCTCTATAATGTCGAATCTTTTCTCTCCTATGTAGAATAATCTTGGACTAATAGAGTTAAGGTTAGGCACATTCGACCACAGATTCGATAGACACAGATTGTTATTGTCAGCGTCACGTCGAATCTCCTATCTATATCGAACTGTTGTAGCAACGAAAACGAAAATAAAGCATTTGTTTATGTCGGATCTTTCGGTTTTCGGATACTGTGCTTTCGTTTTCGTTTGTTAAAACGATAACGAAAATAGCTGAAATTCGGACGAAAATGCATTCGGACGAAAACGAATGCACATGTCTACTAATAACTACATTTCCGGAACTGGTTGCTAGGGCCGGCGCTGCCTGGCATCTTGTAACCAGTGACAATTTACTCTCAGACAGTGAGGCCGGGAGCGAGGCCTGCGCCTAGTGCAGCACTGCTGTCCCCACCCACCTCGGCCACCTCCTCCTTCTCCGGCACCCAGCGCCACGGCAAGCAGCAAGGACTGGTGTGATCTTCACTCTCCAGATAGTGACACCACTCCTTTCCTTCTACGCACGTGGCTCATGCAGAGGGAGTGACAGCAGCACTGCATCTGGTGGCAGGCTATGGGTGGCAAGCGGCACTGCATCTGGTGGCAAGTGGCACATTCACCTGACAAATAACCCACCGCCAAATTCCCCATCAACCCCGAGACTACATTTTTCTCTGCCCCCCCCCTCATATTTTTTTGGGGGGAAGGTGAGAGAGGGGGTGTGTCCCCGAATGGCAGTTTGGAAATGTGGTCACCCTACTAAACAGTGGTCTTTGGTTTTCCCATACCATAGTTTTATTACCTGTTGGTCCTTTCTATTTGCAGTTGAGGGGAAGGGGGTGGTAAAACTGCTGCTGAACAGATGCTTTTTACCACCCTCCAACTTCCTCACTTAAAGTGGAAGGTAAGGCTAACTTTAAAGTGATATTAAAGTCTTTTTTTGTTTTGTTTTGTGAAAAATAACAAACATGTTATACTTACCGGCTCTGTGTAATAGTTTTACACAGAGCAGTCCCCATCCTCCTTTTCTCAGGTCCCCCGCCGGCGCTCCTGGCCCCTCCCTCCTGCCGAGTGGCCCCACAGCAAGCAGCTTGCTATGGGGCACCCCAGCTGGTGCTCTGTGTGTCCATTCAGACTCGGAGTTGTGGCTCGGTCCCGCCCCCTCTCTCCCCTCATTGGCTCACTGACTTTGATCTGGAGCCAATGGCACCCACTGCTGTGTCTCAGACAGTCAGGGGGGAGAGTCCCGGACAGCTGAGGCTCTTGTGAAACATCGCTGGATCGAGATGGGACTAGAATGCATTAAGATAGAAATCATTTACAACCACTTTAACTATTTGTAAAGTGATTCTAAAGCCTGAAGGTTTTTTACCCTAATGCATTCTCTACATTAAAGTGGATGTAAACCCAAAATTTTTTAGTTATTTTTTTGCTGTCACAATGTAGAGCATGGATATGCAATTAGCGGACCTCCAGCTGTTGCAAAACTACAAGTCCCATCATGCCTCTGCCTTTGGGTGTCATGCTTGTGGCTGTCAGTCTTGCTATGCCTCATGGGATTTGTAGTTCTGCAACAGCTGGAGGTCCGCTAATTGCATATCCCTGATGTAGAGTATAAGATTTCCTATCATGTGTGCCAGGTCTTGCCACAAAGAGTTAATCCAGCTCTGAGCAATCCTCTTTTATTGTTCAGTTAGATAAAACGGACAAAACAGAGAAAAACTTTTGTCCGTTCCGCCCCCTTGCTGTGAGTGACAGGTTATTTACATATCTCGTGCACTAGATTTAGACAGGCATTATTTTTGAATTCCCACCTCCACTCCTTTTCTGAAGTCATGTGGTTACTTTTCTGGATTTTGACTGGATGTTAGTGATCATAGCAGAAGGAATACACGGGAGAAAATGCATGTTGACAAGGGGAGTGTAGAGGTGGGCGGGGAGACTACTGACATCACGACTCCGCCCACCGAGCTCCAGACAACAGATCCACCCACAGAATCTGCAGTTTTTCCAGTTCTTATAACAGACAGAGGGGAGACATTTGACAGATAAGGATACATGCAGGAGGCATCTATATCCTTATAGATCAGCACTATGGCAGTAGTTTAGAAAGGAGGAGAGGTAAAAAAAACCTTCTTTGACCAGGATCCCCCCCCCCCTCAGCTCCCTTACCTGAGCTTGATCCTGATTCAGTGTTGTGCACAAAAGCAGGATCTCTCTCTGCTCTCTCTTCCCTTATTGGCTCAGAGAAAGCAGTGGGACCTATTGGCTCCTGCTGCTGTCAACCGCAGCCAGTGAGGAAGGAATGGGGGTGGGGACGAGCCACACTCTGTGTGTCAATGGACACACACATCTGGTTCGGAAGCGAGCATGCACGAGTGCCCCCATAGTAAGTGGCTTGCTATGGGGGCAGTAGTAAGAAGAGCCGGCAAGACTGTAATCCTTGAAGTGTCGTTTATTGGTACATCAGAGTGACAATAAAACAATAATGCTGACGCGTTTCGGCAATAGCCTTAGTTGTAGATAGTTTGAAACAGATATGGCAAAATATATATATATATATATATATATATAAATATATATATACTCACATACACATATGCAAACTCCACCTCTACATAATTGGCCTATCAGGTTAGTGTCACAGAAAATTAACAATTAATACCACCAATTATTCAAGTGCTTAGTGACTACACCTGTTTTAGCCAGCATGAGAAGGGGGAGGGGAACGAAAGGCAATATAAAAAGTTGTTTTGTTGAGCCAAAAAAGAAGTGTGTAGGAAAAATGCTACATGAGATATTAGGACCTTATTATTCCAAGGGAGAAATGTATTCCCAAGAAGAAGGTGAAAATGCAAACTCATGTTCAGGTAACATACTTTGTGGTAATAACACAATGTAAGGTCAAGATTAATGGCAGGATCAAAATAAATAAAATAAAAAGGGGGATTAGATATATGGCAGGATCAACAGAGGGGGATTAAATTAATTACAGAATCAAAAAAAGGGGGATTCAATTTATGACAGGATCAAAAAAAAAGGAGGGATTCAAATTGTGGCAGGATCAAAAAAGGGGTGATTCAATTTATGACAGGATCAAAAAAGGGGGGATTCAATTTATGGCAGGATAAAAAAAAGGGGGGGATTCAATTTATGTCAGGATCAAAAAAAGGGGGGATTCAATTTGTGGCAGGATCAAAAAAGGGGGGATTCAATTTATGACAGGATCAAAAAAGGGGGGATTCAATTTATGGCAGGATAAAAAAAATAAAAAATAAATAAAAAGGGGGGGGGGTTCAATTTATGGCAGGATCAAAAAATAAAAAGGGGGGATTAGATATATGGCAGGATCAACAGAGGGGGGGGGGATTAAATTAATTACAGGATCAAAAAAAGGAGGTATTCAATTTATGGCAGGATGAAAAAAAAAAAGTAAAAAAAGGGGGGGGGATTCAATTTGTGGCAGGATCAAAAAAAAATAAAAAAATAAAATAAAAAGGGGGGATTAGATATATGGCAGGATCAACAGAGGGGGGATTAAATTAATGACAGGATCAAAAAAAGGGGGGATTCAATTTGTGGCAGGATAAAAAAAATAAAAATAATGCTATGGCGGCACTCGGGAGGGGGAGGAGCAGACAGCACCAGTGGGAGACCTGAGAAGAAGAGGATCGGGGCTGCTCTGTGCAAAAACATTGCACAGAGCAGGTAAGTATAGTATGCTTGTTATTTAAAAAAAATGTAGTTTGAAGCTGTACAGTCACTTTAAAAATGTTTCCTCCCCCTCCTTCTACCTGTGTACTTACCTTTTCTTTTAACCCAGTCCTGTCATGTGATCCTGTAGCTCCAGCTGTGTAAGTAAGCGGCTGCTGCAGGGGAGAGGAGGGAGTGCAGACAGCGTAGGGGCCATGGGAGCTTATAGGTGTTGCCATGGCTCTGGAAATTGACAGCCGTCGTTGAGCACCCCTTTACAAAGGAAAGCCGGAGCTTATATGCATCGCATATTAGCCCATTATGAGAAACTTACCTTAGAAAGAAGCCCTCCAGTGCCACGATGTGCAAGTGATAGGGGGCGCTAAATTGTTTTTAAATATGTAAATTCATGATAAATAGTAGTGAAAACTATAAACCTATATCAGAGCATTATAATCACGAATTCCAATCAAGCAACAGTGATTAATAGCAACATAAGTGATAAAACAAATAAACCTCTGTGAGGTGAATGGACAAATACTGATCAAAAACGAAAAAAAAAAAAATGTCAAAATAGTTAAAAAAAAAAAAAAAAATTCCCAAAAAAATTGTCCCAAGAAACAAAATTAGATGTTTCAGATCTAATGTGAAAAGTCACCAATTAGCAGAAAAGCGCAAAACACAGAAGCCTTGCTGCAACAGATGATCCCTTCACCAAAAACGTGCATTTGTATTCCTTCACCAAAATGCTCTGACTTGCGACACCCAAAGTGATTAATTAATTGCAATTGTGCTTACCACAAGGTATGGACTTCTTTAATTAAAAAGAAAGTCATACTCACTTGAGCGGGATTGTGTCTGCACACATATACGATATACTGGATGAAATGTAGTCGCCTCTCTCCTCCGATGATCAAGCATGGGACAACTTCCATAGTGCAACCCGATTTATTGGAATAAAATAAGAGTAAAAAACGTAGGCCAATTGGCCGCTTACATTAAAAAGTGCCCATCCCATCACTGGGGCTGCAGACTTAGATTGTTACACAGGCTAATCCACCTCCGTGGCGGCGTGCGCTCCAGCGTCAGCTTCCTCTATTCGTCCAATAATAAAATGTTGAACCAAAAGGTGGCTGCCCAGCGTGGGACGTCACATGTTGGCAGCATGACGCTGGGCGTGCGTTTATCCATCTCAGCCGGCGTAGCTTGGAGACACGAGCTCCTCCATGGGCTTACGCTTTGCCTGCATGATGCTGGTGATCATTAGCCTGCCCCTGTGTGGGTGGGGTGTTCTCTATTGCCTACACAATACTGGTGATCATTAGCCTGCCCCTGTGTGGGGTGGGTGTTCTCTATTGCCTACACAATACTGGTGATCATTAGCCTGCCCCTGTGTGGGTGGGGTGTTCTCTATTGCCTACACAATGCCTGGTGATCATTAGCCTGCCCCTGTGTGGGTGGGGTGTTTTCTATTGCCTACACAATACTGGTGATCATTAGCCTGCCCCTGTGTGGGTGGGGTGTTCTCTATTGCCTACACAATACTGGTGATCATTAGCCTGCCCTTGTGTGGGTGGGGTGTTCTCTATTGTCTACACAATGCCCAGTGATCATTAGCCTGCCCCTGTGTGGGTGGGGTGTTCTCTATTGCCTACACAATGCCTGGTGATCATTAGCCTGCCCCTGTGTGGGTGGGGTGTTCTCTATTGCCTACACAATACTGGTGATCATTAGCCTGCCCCTGTGTGGGTGGGGTGTTCTCTATTGCCTACACAATGCCTGGTGATCATTAGCCTGCCCCTGTGTGGGTGGGGTGTTTTCTATTGCCTACACAATACTGGTGATCATTAGCCTGCCCCTGTGTGGGTGGGGTGTTCTCTATTGCCTACACAATGCCTGGTGATCATTAGCCTGCCCCTGTGTGGGTGGGGTGTTCTCTATTGCCTACACAATACTGGTGATCATTAGCCTGCCCCTGTGTGGGTGGGGTGTTCTCTATTGCCTACACAATGCCTGGTGATCATTAGCCTGCCCCTGTGTGGGTGGGGTGTTCTCTATTGCCTACACAATACTGGTGATTATTAGCCTGCCCCTGTGTGGGTGGGGTGTTCTCTATTGTCTACACAATGCCTGGTGATCATTAGCCTGCCCCTGTGTGGGTGGGGTGTTCTCTATTGCCTACACAATACCTGGTGATCATTAGCCTGCACCTGTGTGTGGGTGGGGTGTTCTCTATTGTCTACACAATGCCTGGTGATCATTAGCCTGCCCCTGTGTGTGTGGGGTGTTCTCTATTGTCTACACAATACTGGTGATCATTAGCCTGCCCCTGTGTGTGTGGGGTGTTCTCTATTGCCTACACAATACTGGTGATCATTAGCCTGCCCCTGTGTGTGTGGGGTGTTCTCTATTGCCTACACAATACTGGTGATCATTAGCCTGCCCCTGTGTGGGTGGGGTGTTCTCTATTGCCTACACAATACTGGTGATCATTAGCCTGCCCCTGTGTGGGTGGGGTGTTCTCTATTGCCTACACAATACTGGTGATCATTAGCCTGCCCCTGTGTGGGTGGGGTGTTCTCTATTGCCTACACAATACTGGTGATCATTAGCCTGCCCCTGTGTGGGTGGGGTGTTCTCTTTTGCCTACACAATACTGGTGATCATTAGCCTGCCCCTGTGTGGGTGGGGTGCTCTCTATTGCCTACACAATACTGGTGATCATTAGCCTGCCCCTGTGTGGGTGGGGTGTTCTCTATTGCCTACACAATACTGGTGATCATTAGCCTGCCCCTGTGTGGGTGGGGTGTTCTCTTTTGCCTACACAATACTGGTGATCATTAGCCTGCCACTGTGTGGGTGGGGTGCTCTCTATTGCCTACACAATACTGGTGATCATTAGCCTGCCCCTGTGTGGAGTGCTCTTATATGAACCCTCCCCAAACACACCTTCACCACTATCCTGACACGCCATACTGCACCATGGTTCATGGATTGGTCCCTGGATTTTTGGGACCCCTTGGATTTGAGCATCAGGTCATTTTACCTTTTATTTCCCCATTGTGGTCCTTTCCCCCACCGGGCATGAACATGGTTTGACATTTTTATTTTGAGTTTTTTTTTAGATTGCCTTTGGCAGCCACCTTTGGTTCAACATTTTATTATGAACATCAACACTGCATGTTCCGGTGTCCTTGGGAGGGCTGCGATAGTACACCCCCGCCTGAGTGCGGCTATATATCAACTCAGCTCCCACAACGGACCTATCTCTGGTCAGGGCTCCATATGCACCTTATCCATTGCACCAGATTCCATGTAAGTACCCAAGATGGGCTCTTGTGTTCCATCATCTATTTCCTTTGACCAGCAACCAGATTTAGATATTTACACTTTCTCATATATCTTTTAGATGTCCTGAGCACTAGCCCCTGAAGAGTGTAACTTACACACAAAACGCGTCAGTCATCAGAAAACGCATCAACTCAGTTGACAACACAATCATTTACTTATGCTTTTACTGGTTTTATATGCTCATTTTTTTCATGTTTTTAGCGCTTGTTGACATGTGATATCTGTACATATGTAATTCACTGAATGTATTCCATTATCCATACGGATCACTATGTGGCGCCTGGTCACACACTGATGTACCTTGTTGCTTATATTGTGCATACCCCATACTTATGTGTGTGTAACTCTAGGGAATCACATCAACCAGAATGTTTTTCCTTTCATGTGATTTCTGTTTGGAGATGTGTCATGCGTTTAATTTGAATAAACATGTATCTTTTTTACCAACACCATGTCTACAGTCTCACTCAAAGTCCCAAACCTCCATTTACTTTTTCGAATTAGGGATGGAGGTGCACCACAGATGCGCCTCATTTAAAGTCCCAAACTCCCCCCCCCCTTTTATTAGTAATTTCACCACAATTTTTCCCGAGTAAACCAGAACGGTGAAACATGTGGAAATATTAGCGTGCTGAAAGAACATGCTGTCTGCGTATGATAGGTAGCGACACATGGTTGTACTAATGCTTAAAATAATATTTTTGTAATTTATTAATATTCAGTATTTTTAAGTACTTTCTGTGTAACCATATGTCCATGCACCTAAAAGGTCCCGCACTCCTTGTGTATGTCTTAGTCTTTAACCACTTAAGCCCCGGACCATTTTGCTGCTAAAGGACCAGGCCCCTTTTTGCGATTCGGCACTGCGTCGCTTTAACTGACAATTGCGCGGTCGTGCGGCGTGGCTCCCAAACAAAATTGGCGTCCTTTTTTTCCCCACAAATAGAACTTTCTTTTAGTGGTATTTGATCACCTCTGCGGTTTGTTTGTTTTGCGCTATAAACAAAAATAGAGCGACAATTTTTAAAAAAATTCAATATTTTTTTTCTTTTTGCTATAATAAATATTTAGGCCGATATGTATTCTTCTACATATTTTTGGTAAAAAAATCGCAATAAGCGTTTATTGATTGGTTTGCGCAAAAGTTATAGCATCTACAAAATAGAGGAATTTTTTTTTGCATTTTTATTAATAATTTTTTTTTTTTACTAGTAATGTCGGCGATCAGCGATTTTTATTGTGACTGAGACATTATGGCGGACACATCGGACACATTTAGCACATTTTTGGGACCATTGTCATTTTTACAGCGAGCAGTACTATAGAAATGCACTGATTACTGTGAAAATGACACTGGCAGTGAAGGGGTTAACCACTGGGTGGCGCTGTAGGGGTTAAGTGTTCCCTATTGAGTGTTTCTTACTGTAGGGGGGGCGGGCTGTGTGTCACATGACACTGATCTTCGCTCCGAGTACACGGAGCGGGGATCCGTGTCATTGTCACTAGGCAGAGCGGGGAGATGCTTGTTTACACAAGCATCTCCCCGCTCTATACCTCTGTGAGACGATCGCAGGGATCCCTGTGGCGATCGAGTCCGCGGGACCCACGGTCCGACTCACGGGGAAGGCGGCAGGGTCGCGAGCGTGCCGACAGGCGGCGCGCGCACGACCCCACGGCAGGCATTTAAAGGGCAACGTACAGGTACGTGATTATGCCTGTCCGTGCCATTCTGCCAACGTAAATCTACACGGGCCGGTCCTTAAGTGGTTAATACCATGGGGTGTCGGTGCTCTTCGTATTCCTGATCTGGTATTGTCCACATAACACACCAGACTCCTAAATCAGCCCCTTTGTATAATTGCTGAAAAGCTAATGGAGTCACCACATCTAAGGACTGTAGGCTGTAATATATTATATTTTTGTCCTTGGGTACATAGTCGTTATCTTTTAAATATGAATTAATATTTCTGTCTTGTTTTTCTTGACAAAGCCTTGATAATGCGTTTACAAGTAATATTAAATAACATCGCAAAAAGTAATAATGTGCAATAAGACCTGTTCTGAAAAATAATGAATGTTATTGAATTACAAAAATAATTTTAAAAGCATTAGTACAACCATGTGTTGTTATCCATCATACTTGGACAGAATGTTCTTTTAGCGCGCTTATATTTCAACATGTTTTATCATTCCGGCTTCTTCAGGAAAAAGCGTGATGAAATTACTAATAAAACAAACACAAAGCAGGAGTCACAATAATGTAAAACAATTAACACCATTGTCACATAACATAATTTGTGTTTGTTTTATTAGTACGTTCACAATGCTTTTCCTGAAAAAGCCAGAATGGCAAAACATGTTGAAATATAAGCATGGTGAAAGAACATGCTGTCTGTGTATGATGAATAACAACACATGGTTGTACTAATGCTTTTAAAATTATTTTTGTAATTCAATAATATTCTTTATTTTTATATATTTCTGATCTAGTATTGTCCACATAACACACCAGACTCCTAAATCAGCCCCTTTGTATATTTGCTGAAAGGCTAATGGAGCCACCATATCTAAGGACTGTAAACTGCAATACATTACATTTTTGTTCTTGGGTATACAGTAGTTATCCTTTAAATATGAATGAATATTTCTGTTGATGTTTTATTGAATAAAAAATAAATAAAATTAAAAGCATTAGTACAACCATGTGTTGTTATCCATCATACAGGTACAGCATGTTTCTTTCAGCACACGTTTATATTTCAACATGTTTCGCCATTCTGGCTTCTTCAGGAAAAAGCATGGTGAAATTACAAATAAAACAAACACAGAGCAAAAGTCAAAGTAATATCGAACAATTATTTTTTTTATTAGTTTTATTAGTAAGTTCACAACACTTTTTCCTGAGGAAGCGGAATGGCGAAACATGTTGAAATATAAGTGTGCTGAAAGAACATGCTGTCCATGTATGATGGATAGCAACACATAGTTGTACTAATGCCTTTCAAATTATTTTTATAATGCAATAAAATTCATTATTTTATTTTTTTTACAATTTCTTTTTTTTTTTTCACTTTTTCCAAATTATACAGGATATTCCATCTCAAATACAAGCATATAAAAATGGTTTAATCATTCTTACATAATCTACACATAAATTCTTATATCTCTCATTATCCTAATTCGATTGATATTCTAACTTGTTTCCCAACACATATTATATACTCAGAGCCATATAGAACCTTTATGATTGTTATGCTAATTTCCCATACCCTCCGGTACTGATGGGAAGCAAATAGAGAGTAAGAGAAAAAAATATAAAAAATGAACTGAAAGAAGAAAGCAAAAAGAGACTTTAAGTGGCATTGGGGTCAAAGAGCAATATTTACTCCATTCGTCCCCGCTTCCTTCAGCCTGGGGCGACGCTCCCCACAGGTTCCCTCTTCTTAATCCTTATATCAAAACATACTCAGTCCCCTCCTTTCTATTCACCATTCCCCTTAACTCTCCTTCCTTTTTTCCCTACCCCCCCCCCCCCCAAAAAAAACAAAACAAAAAAAAAAACACACCAATTCATTATTTTTAAGTACGTTCTGTGTAACCATTTGTAGACATGTGCACACTGAAATATTTTGTTTCGGAATTTTGTTTTCGACCGTGAATTTTTTTTTTATTTAGTTACTCCCGAAATTTGTTTTTCTTTATTTTGTTTCGTTAAAAAAATGCATTTGTCCGAAAATCCGAATTAATTAAGGTCGAATCTGTCATTGAAGGCTTATTGTGTCTGTCGAATGTTCTAAGAAGATTTGACGGAGCAGCTAAACTGTACGACGCCGCAATCGTACATTTCCAGGTCGAATGTTCCGCCTACAAGCTATAGAAGAATTCTAATGTTGTATGACACTAGTAATAATTATATTTATAAATTATTATTACTAGTCAACCAACATTAGAATTCTTCTATAGCCTATGGGCGGAGCATTTGACCGGAAATGTACGATTGCGGCGGCGTACAGTTTAGCTGCTTGTCGAATCTTCTTAGAACTTTCGACAGACACCATAAGCCTTCAATGACAGATTTAACGTTTGTATGTTTTTCGCTGCTTCGTCAAATCTTCGTCGTTCATGTCGTATGGTCTACCCCAACACTGTCTCTATAATAGGCTTGTGCAATTCATTTCGTAACGAATCGAAATTCGTCCGAATTTAGCAACTTTCGGACATTCGGAAGCATTCGAATTTCCGAACAAAGCAATTACGAATAAAACCGAATCCGAAATAAATTATACCGCAAAATAGCGAATGCCCGAATGTCTTCGGCATAATTTGTTATGAAAAAAGTTACGAATGTACGAATCCATTCGAAGCACAATAACACTCACTCTGCTCTCTGCTCCTCCCTCACCGTGCTGAACTCCCTCTCAAAATGGTGTACAGGGGCGGAGGCTATAGCCGCATTAATAAAACGAAAGTAAAATACGAGATTTCGAATCCATTCGAAGCACAATAACACTCTGCTCTGCTCTCTGCTTCTCCCTCACCGTGCTTCTCCCTCTCAAAATGGTGTACAGGGGCGGAGCCTATAGCCGCATGTAAAAAACTAAAGTAAAATACGAGATTTCGAATCGTTACAAATAACCGCTATGTATTTAGAAAAGTACAAATCCATTCGAAGCACATTAGGCATAATAGGCAGCGTCGTTGTGAGAGAGACACGGAAAATTACGAATCAACGAACCCAAAAAAAGTTATCGAAAGTAGGAGTTGTGTCCAGAATCAACGAAAAACAACGTACTCTACCGAAAGTATGAATTATAAAGCAACAAAAAATTCAACGAAAAATGTCGCTTGCGAAAATACGAATTAGTCCGAACACGAAAAATCCCGTCTAGCAAAATTACGAATGATTATGAATCAACAGGACCGGAAAGAAACGAACCGAAACTGAACAAATTTTTCCGTTGTGCACAAGAAGCGAACCGAAACGGAACAAATTTTTCTGTTGTGCACAAGTCTACTCTATAATGTTAAATCTTTTCTCTCTATGTCGAATCTTTTCTCTCTATGTAGAATCTTTTCTCTCCTATGTAGAATAATCTTGGACTAATAGAGTTAAGGTTAGGCACATTTGACCACAGATTCGATAGACACAGATCGCTATTGTCAGCGTCATGTCCAATCTCCTATCTATATCGAACTTTTGTAGCAACGAAAACGAAAATAAAGCATTTTTTTATGTCGGATCTTTCGGGTTTTGGATTCTGCGCTTTTGTTTTCGTTTGTTAAAACGATAACGAAAATACCTGAAATTCGGACGAAAATGAATGCACATGTCTAACCATTTGCCCATGCACCTAAAAAGTCCCGCACTCCTTGTCTTTTTTTTTTTTTTAACATTTCACGTTTATTAAAGATTGGTATAGAGTTGAAAAACATGAGTAATCATTTGCAGATGCAACTGCACACAGAATTAAAGTGTGGTCCAGTAAAAGTTATCACATAACATAGCAATTATTTCTAGTGAACAAATACAATAAGGTCAAGACATCAGCTGTTGACTATTATAATACAGACAAAGCTGTTGTAACTCTTCTTACCACTGAAGGCTTGTTGGGTGAGTTAGATCTCGTTGTCACAGCCACCCCCTAAAGGGGTAGTCTACAAAGTGATAAACTACTGTATTCTCAACTGCAATGTGCAACTATAGGCACCACTGAAGTTAATAATCAAAGTAAGAGAGAGTAGAAAATATGGAGAAAGTTAGAGTGAAAATCTGAAAAAATAGAAAAAGGAGAGAGTTAAAGATGGCAGAGGATATCCCCCTGTGGATACGTTCAACCGACCCTCCCGAAATGCGGGGGGAAGGATTCTAAGACATGATGCCTGTGTAAGCAGAGGAGTATTTGAATATCAGCCCTGGTTGCCAGGTTTTGTGGAACTTGTCTACAGCATCATTCGTTTGGGCCAAAGTCTCTTCCATTTTCCGCACTCCTTGTCTATGTCTTAAGCCCTGTACACACGATCGGATTTCCTATGGATTTTAAACCGATGGATTTTTCCATCGGAAATCCGATGAAGCTGACTTCCATCAGTCTTGCCTACACACCATCAGTCAAAAAAAAAACGATCGTCCCAAACGGCGTGACGTAAAACACTCCGACGAGCCAAGAAAAATTAAGTTCTATGCTTCTGAGCATGCGTCGACTTGATTCTGAGCATGCGTGGGTTTTTTATCCGATGGAGTTCCCCACAGACAATAGTAATTTGCTATCATTTTTTTTCCATCGGATAAATTTAAAACATGTTCTATTTTTTAACACCGATGGAAAAAAGACCAATGGGGCCCATACACGATCGGTTTGTCCGATGAAATAAGTCCATCGGACTGTTTTCATCAGTAAAACCGATCGTGTGTACAGGGCTTTAGTCTTTAATACCATGGGGTGTCGGTTCTCTTAGTATGTCTGATCTGGTATTGTCCGCATAACACACCAGACTCCTAAATCAGCCCCTTTGTGTATTTGCTGAAAAGCTAATGGAGCCACCACATCTAAGGACTGTACGCTGCAATATATTTGTATTATTTTTTTTGTTCTTGGGTATACGGTAATTATGCTTTAAATATGAATTAATATTTCTGTTTTGTTTTTCATGACAAAGCCTTGATAATGCGTTTACAAGTAATATTAAATAACATCGCAAAAAGTAATAATGTGCAATAAGACTCGTTCTTGGAATCCATCAGTTAAAACTTGGCTCTTTCTTTTGCAAGGACAGTATAAGTAATTATTACAGAGAAAAAGAAAAATTTCAGGGATACAATAGAGCACACATCTTGTGGACTCGTCTGCATCTTCCAGAGGATTAATAAAACTGATTAATTATTACAATAGCCTGACACAGCGCAAGTATTATGTGAAGAGGCGGCACTTGAACAACAACGCCGGAAGGCTCCTAAGGAATTATACAAAGCCTTTACCGGGTCATTTCATAGAGAATGCATCATTTTATAAGCAACTGCAAATGTCTTTTCAAAAGGCAGAGAATTTTTCGAACAAAGAAGTTCGCTGTAGTTCTTTCATTCCCCCCATGGTGGCATTCATCAAAGAGATGAACGTTGCATCAGCAGTCACTAGGAGATAAGAAAGAGATTTTAGCAAGGCTCCCCTCGTTCCTCAGGCAAAACACTAAATTCAACAAGTTTGCAAAGTGGAATGCCATTTACCTGTGTCTGCCTTATTATTACTTGGATGTAACTTTTTCAGAGGCAGATAATAAGGTGATTGAGGGAAAGCAATGGACCAATGGAACCAAAGCTTGGTATTGACGAATATAGGGACTGGACAAGGGGGGGGGCTGCTGCCCTGGGCACTGTGGCCAGGGGAGGGCTGGCGGCCTTAGGCCTGGGGGGTAAGTCCAGTCAAGTGGCCCAATGAACCGCCGAATCAGCTCACCATCCATGGTCCACCTGGTTTTTCAATGCAGCCTCACCAGTGCCCATCAGTGCAGCCAACTCAAGTGCCCATCAATGCAGCCTGATCACTGGGGAAGGTTACATGGGGTGTATGGGGGGGAGATGGGAGGTCAGCTAGGGGTGTCAGGGTCTCTCACCTCATCGATCTCAGCTCAGCAGGTCCTTGCAGTCATGGTTTCCTGGGGAAGTAATGCTCCTGATCCTGGGGTCAAGTTGCAGCCAGCGCCCAGCCCTGCAGCCCTTCATCACATAACACAAGGTCTATCCTGGACAAGGTCGCATGCGATCTAGAGTGGCGGGAAAACAGTTTTTCCTCCGGATGTCCCCCCCTCCAGACATCCACCAGCCCCATTTCCCCACAAAATTGGAGAAGAGGGCTGCCAGGAGGGATTCCGGACTGAAATCTATCCAATTTTTTATCCATGGTCATATTAAAGTCTCCCGCCACTATAACAGGTACCCCCCACCTTGTCCATAATAAACTTCATTAGATCACATAAAATTTATGTACTGAATGGAGGGGGATGTAGACACTGGCCAACACATACTCTCTTGCCTCTAGTAGGCAAAAGAGGAATACATATCGCCCTTTCTCATCCACTTTACTCTGCCTGCACGTGATATTGGGTATTTTTTATAATAAAAACATTTTTATTTATATTCATTCCTCTCTTTGACATTTATTATACTGCTGCTAAAAATACCCTTGGGGGAACCTTCCTTAATTGTTTGTTGTGTGTGCAGCCTTAAATTCTCTCTGTCACGTGTCTTTCCCAAAAGTCTTCCTTCCCCTTTCAATGAAGGGGCAATGCTGGTAGACATTGTTACGGTCTTGGGCTGCTATCCCTCTTATAGTAACCATGAGGATGTTCAGCAGAAAACACTTGAATGAGTATAGAGGAGCACCTGTGTCACATACTTGGTGGGGATTGAACTTTTATAGGTGGCTTCACTTGCACCTCTTGTCCAACATCCCTGGAAGTGGGGACAGGAGATGTGAGGGAACAGAGTGTCATGAGGGCCGATGTAGAGGCAGCACCAAATGTTGGTTGCAGAACACAGATGACTATGGGCCACCAGACAAGGACCAGAGGGCGGAACACAGTGATACTTGATAAGAAAACAGGAGCAAAGCCAGGACATAGCCAAAGGTCATTAATAGATGGACAACGAGGTATAGGAATGTAATGTAGGATACAAGCCAAGGTCAGTTCAGGCAGCGAGGTAATGAATCAGAAGACAGAAATACAGAGTCCAAGCACAGACCGAGGTCACAACAGGTAGACTGGAATCCAAAAGGCAGGTCAAAGGCAAGTTGGGTTGTGCACAGGAAGGCAAATAAGACTTGAGGGTCTATTTGAGACGTTTATTGAAGATAACAGGTAAAGCCAACGCACAAAGAAACGGCAACTGCCCCAACCTATAACTGGCCTTAACAGCAAGGAGCACATAGAAGGGCGACCTACAGTCATGCTCGAAATTGTTGGCACCCCAGAAATTTTTATAGAAAATCAAGTATTTCTCACAGAAAAGTATTGCAGTGTTGCTATACACGTGCTTATTCCCTTTGTGTGTACTGGAACAAATCAAAAAAAGGGAGGAAAAAAAGCAAATTGGACATAATGTCACACAAAACTTCAAAAATGGGCTGCTCAAAATTCTTGGCACCCTTTAAAAATTGTGGATAAATAAGATTGTTTCAAGCATGTGATGCTCCTTTAAACTCACCTGGGGCAAGTAACAGGTGTGGGCAATATAAAAAATCACACCTGAAAGCAGATAAAAAGGAGAGAAGTTGACTTAGTCTTTGCATTGTGTGTCTGTGTGTGCCACACTAAGCATGGACAACAGAAAGAGGAGAAGAGAACTGTCTGAGGACTTGAGAACCAAAATTGTGGAAAAATTTCAACAATCTCAAGGTTACAAGTCCATCTCCAGAGATCTAGATTTGCCTTTGTCCACAGTGCGCAACATTATCAAGAAGTTTGCACCCCATGGCACTGTAGCTAATCTCTCTGGGCGTGGACGGAAGAGAACAATTGATGAAAGGTTGCAACGCAGGATAGTCCGGATGGTGGATAAGCAGCCCCAAACAAGTTCCAAAGAAATTCAAGCTGTCCTGCAGGCTCAGGGAGGATCAGTGTCAGCGCAAACTATCCGTCGACATTTAAATGAAATGAAAGGCTATGGCAGGATACCCAGGAGGACCCCACTGCTGACACAGAGACATAAAAAAGCAAGACTACATTTTGCCAAAATGTACTTGAATAAGCCAAAATCCTTCTGGGAAAATGTCTTGTGGACAGAGGAGACCAAGATGGAGCTTTTTGGTAAAGCACATCATTCTACTGTTTACCAAAAATGGAATGAGGCCTACAAAGAAAAGAACACGGTACCTACAGTGAAATATGGTGGAGGTTCATTGAAGTTTTGGGGTTGTTTTGCTGCCTCTGGCACTGGGTGCCTTGAATGTGTGCAAGGCATCATGAAATCTGAGGATAAATAAAGGATTTTGGGTCGCACTGTAGAGCCCAGTGTCAGAAAGCTGGGTTTGCGTCCGAGATCGTGGGTCTTCCAGCAGGAAAATGACCCCAAACATACATCAAAAAGCACCCAGAAATGGATGGCAACAAAGCGCTGGAGAGTTCTAAAGTGGGCAGCAATGAGTCCAGATCTAAATCCCATTGAACACCTGTGGAGAGATCTTAAAATTGCTGTTGGGAAAAGGCGCCCTTCCAATAAGAGCGACCTGGAGCAGTTTGCAAAGGAAGAGTGATCCAAAATTCCGGGTGACAGGTGTAAGAAGCTTATTGATGGTTATAGGAAGCGACTGATTTCAGTTATTTTTTCCAAAGGGTCTGCAACCAAATATTAAGTTCAGGGTGCCAAGAATTTTGAGCAGCCCATTTTTGAAGTTTTGTGTAACATTATGTCCAATTTGCTTTTTTTCCTCCCTTTTTTTGTTTTGTTCCAATGCACACAAATGGAATAAACATGTGTATAGCAAAACATGTGTTACTGCAATACTTTTCTGTGAGAAATACTTGATTTTCTGGAAAAATTTCTCGGGTGCCAACAATTTTCGAGCATGACTGTATGTCAAACAAAAGCAAAGAACAATTCCCAACTCAGTTTACTAGCCAGTCTGCAACAAACCGAATTGCCCTGTCTAGTAGTTCACGTTAAAAATAGAGGTTTAGTTAGCACACATTTGTAAATACATGCGTAAGCTGCAGAGTCCTCAAAAAGGCATCCCCGTATTATCTGCAGTCCTAACTTCATACATTTTGAGAGCCACCATAGTAGGAGCACTTACAGTATATAATAATGGATAGATTGATGGCAGGTATGCCTGGAGGGAACCAACTCCTCCTTAACCACTTGGCGCCTGCGCTATAGACGAAAGACATCTACAGTGCGGCACCTATCTGCCGGGTGGACGTCCATGGACGTCCTCCTGTTTACTTCCGCAATGCGCACCGCCGTGGGCGCGCATCGGAGAAAAGCTGTGCCCGACATGTCACGCGGATGCCAATGCGCGTGCCTGGTGGCTGCGATGTCCGCCAGGTACCCGTGTTCGGCAGTCACAGAGCCAGGGACGTGGATCTGTGTGTAAACAAAGAGATCCACGTCCTGTCAGGGAGAGAAGACCGATGGTGTGTCCATTGTACATAGGGACACAGATCGGTCAACTCCCCCAATCAGTCCCCTCCCCCCACAGTAACAGGTAACACAATTAACCTCTTGATTGCCCCTAGTGTTAACCCCTTCCCTGCCAGTCACATTTATACAGTAATCAGTGCATATTTATAGCAGTATAAATGTGAATGGTCCCAAAATACTGTCAAAAGTGTCCGATCTGTCCGCCGCAATATTGCAGTCCTGACAAAAATTGCAGATAACCACCATTACTAGTAAAAAAAATTAAATAAAATAAATGTCATAAATCTATCCCCTATTTTGTAGACGCTATAACTTTTGCGCAAACCAATCACTATACGCTTATTGCGTTTTTTTTTTACCAAAAATATGTAGAAGAATACATATCGGCCTAAACTGAGAAAAAAAAAAGTAAAAAAAAAAATTGGGATATTTATTATAGCAAAAAAGTTAAAAATATAGATTTTTTTTCAAAATTGTCTGTCTTTTTTTCTTTTTTTGTTTATAGCGCAAAAAATAAAAACCGCAGAGATGATCAAATACCACCAAAAGAAATCTCTATTTGTGGGAAAAAAAGGACGCCAATTTTGTTTGGGAGCCACGTCGCACGACCGCGCAATTGTCATTCAAAGCGTGACAGTGCTGAAAGCTGAAATTTCGCCTGGGCAGGAAGGGGGTATATGTGCCCAGTAAGCAAGTGGTTAAAGCCAACACACTTTGAGGAAATGCTTCCCCCTTTCTCACTGCTAATATCTAAGGGAATGAAAGACAGCAAAAAATATAATGTCTCATACAATATAAAAATAACTCATGAAAATGTTACATAAACATATTAATATAAATTAATAAAAACTATATAAAAAATATATCAACAATTGCATAGATAAAACATCATAGTTCTGAGATCTTGTGGGAAATCTAGATACAAAACTTATGGTAATGCTTCCAAGCTAAAATAAAACCATCATATCCACAATATTTAGGGAAAACCAAAGAGAAATCTGCTGCAGTGGAAATGAAAACAAAAAAACAAAAAACACTCTGATGGCCACATCATTGGTCTTTTTAAATAGTATTTAAATATTTCTTGTCAATTTACAAAAGACCGTCTCACTCAAGGGTCTAATTGAGAAGTTTATTGAAGGTAACAGGTAAAAAATGTAAAACCAATGCATTTCAAGAAAATGCTTCCCCCTTTCTCACCACTAGTATCTAAGGGAACAATAGACAGAAAAAACATACAATAAATGGCTCATGCAGTATGATAAATAACTCATGAAAATGTTGCATAAACAGTTTAACCACCTGCCTACCGGGCGCGAAAACCCCCTTCCTGCCCAAGCCATGTTTCAGCTTTCAGCGCTGTCACACTTTGAATGACAATTGCGCGGTCGTGCGACGTGGCTCCCAAAAGAAATTTGCGTACTTTTTTCCCCACAAATAGAGCTTTCTTTTGGTGGTGTTTGATCACCTCTGCGGTTTTTATTTTTTGCGATATAAACAAAAGAAGAGCGTCAAGTTTGAAAAAAAACACAATATTTTTAACTTTTTGCTATAATAAATATCCATTTAGAAAAAAAAATCCTCAGTTTAGGCCGATACGTATTCTTCTACATATTTTTGGTAAAAAAAATTGCAATAAGCGTATATTGATTGGTTTGCGCAAAAGTTATAGCAGATACAAAATAGGGGATAGATTTAAAGCATTTTTTTTTTTTTACTGCGATTTGTATTGTGACTGCGACATTGCGGCGGACACATCGGACACTTTTGACACATTTTTGGGACCATTCACATTTATACAGCGATCCCTGCTATAAAAATGCACTGATTACTGTATAAATGTGACTGGCAGGGAAGGGGTTAACACTAGGGGGCGAGGAAGGGGTTAAATGTGTTTCCTAGATGTGTTCTAACTGTGGGGGGAGGGGACTGACTGGGGGGAGGTGACCGATGGTTGTCCTTATGTACAAGGGACACACCATCGGTCTCCTCTCCCTGACAGGACGTGGATCTCTGTGTTTACACACACAGATTCACGGTCCTGCTCGGTTACTGGGCAATCGCGGGTGTCCAGCGGCCACCGGGCACGCGCATCGGGTCACCAGCGACGCGGCGGGCGCGCGCCCCCTAGCTGCTTTTAAAGCCACAACGTCATATGACGTCCGGTCAGAACAAGAGAGTCTTCCGCCCGCCGTCATTTGACGATGGGCGGTAGACAAGTGGTTAATATAAATTAATACAAAAATATATATGAACAAATGCATAGATAAAACATCAACATTATCAACATCTTATTCAACCTTACCTACTATGAAACTTTGGAGCTTAGATCTTGTGGGAAATTTACTCAGGATGATAATAGTAATACATCCTATCCCAAGCTAAAATAAAACCATCAAGTCCACAATAGTTAGGGAAAAAAGTTTATTCATAAAATAACAGCTATTATTAGGTTCAATAAAAAATCAGAGTATGATACATATCACATTGGTGGTCACTGGTGGATTAATACTTGTTGGTATATCTCAACATGTTTCGCCAACATTGGCTTCTTCAGGGCATTCCTATGGATCACCACTTTTCTTAAAGCTCCAGAGAGACATGAAGAAAAGTCACCAAGCAAGTCCACAGAAATATGGAGGGGAGGCTCTGTGTGATCACAGGGGACACATAAGGACCAGGAAAACTCAGTTGCAGGGGCAACAGCAAATAGTTTCAATCATATATATATATTTATATATATTTATATATATATATATATATATATGTAGTGGGGTCTTTAAATTTAGTTGGGGTACACCTGGGGGGTAGTGTGACCCAGGTGTGTAATTGTGAGAGGTTTTGGACCCCTTTGTATTCGTGGAGGATTGGGTGGTGTATTATTTTCCTTGGCCTGTGGGTGGCGGGGTACCCGCAGGCTCAAGGTAGAATCACTGCCACAGTGCTACCCTTTTTGTCCCTTTCCGGAGATGGTACGGGGAGGGCGGGGAACCTGCCGTGGTGTCGATGGGAGGAGATAAAAGGGGGAGACGCCCTCACCACGAGGGCTTCGAGGATCTTCTCTCCACGCACCCAGGCACCTTAGGCCTGGGTGCGGGCGGTTCGGAGTTCCGGCCCAGGCGCCCTAGGCCTGACCGGAATGGAGTTGGAGTCCATCCCAGGCACCTTCAGCCTGGGGTGAGGTACTAAATCGTAGGCCTGGGGCCCAGTGACTTCGACTGGGTCCCGCAAGGGCGAAGTGATCCGAGGGTCCCCGAGGTGGACGGGACCTGCATCTGAGGTGAGGAGGCCGGGGAGGTCACCCGTCCGGAGAGTCCGGAGCAGCATCAACCCAGTGGCGGATGGGCCTCCGGTAACTCCCTTAGAGGGACATCTTCCCCTGATAGGGGCCACAGCGCAGCGAAGGTACTCCTAAATACATTCTCTTGAGTTGCTGGTAGAGACTCACAAGTTCTATGTTCTGTACTAATCAAGGCTATGAAACCACAGTGGTTTAGATTGAAATCAGGATAGTGCCTCGACCTGCTCATCCCACCGTATCAGGCTGTTATAACGTTCCAACCAGTTGGCTACAGAAGCACTGTTTATTGTGGAGCTTACAATAAAGCAAGAGTTGGACTGTGATCGGTGTGTGGACTCTGGTTAATGGTAGCAAAGGAGGGTGCCAGCACAGCAGGACTGAGTTTCATAACTAAAACACATTGACCCGAGGAAGATACTGATACTGGCCTTCACCTCACCCACAGCTATGGGGAGGACATGGGCCGTAGCGCATCTCACCCTGTCGTGTGACATACCCTTAGACAAAGGAGATGGGGTGAGGCCGCTACATATATATATATATATATGTTGCTATGGTGTATTGACCACTCTTATTTTGCAACACACAGTATTAATGGTCGCCCCTGCCTTCCAGCTTCCAGAGTTTTCCTGGTCCTCATGTCCCCTGTGATCACACAGAGCCTCCCCTCCATATTTCTGTGGACTCACTTGGTGACTTTTCTTCATGTGTTGTTGGAGCTTTAAGAAAAGTGGTGGTCTGTAGAAATCCCCTGAAGAAGCCACTGTTGGCAAAACATGTTGGGATATAACACCAAGTATTGACCACCTTATATAGTTGGACACCAGTGACCACTAATCTGGCAGTGTGCTGAAGGGGATAATATAAAGTTGTTAATCTGGGTTGAACTCAGCTTTAAGGCATTGGCATACCAAGGCATGGCTGCGTACCAGTGCACAAAGCAAGGTCCATAAAGACATGGATGAGCGAGTTTGGGGTGAAGGAACTTGACTGGCCTGCACAGAGTCCTGACCTGAACCCGATAGAACACTTTTGGAATAATTTGAAGCAGAGACTGTGAGCCAGGCCTTCTTGTCCAACATCAGTGCCTGACCTCACAAATGCGCTTCTGGAAGAATGGTCAAACATTCCCATAGACACTCCTAAACCTTGTGGACAGCCTTCCCAGAAGACTTGAAGCTGTTATATCTGCAAAGGGTGGGCCAACTCAATATTGAACCCTATGGAATAGACTGGGATGCCATTAAAGTTCATGTGCATGTAAAGCCAGGTGTCCCAATACTTTTGACAGTATAAGATATATTGAATATTATGTGTGGCCCTTTGATGATGTCAGGGCAGGGCCACATCTGAGGCCCCCTTGAGCTCATAAGTTGATAACCACTGCTCTACAGCCTCATGATAGGATCTTCCTTCCTATCAATTATTTTTTTGTCTTGGTTTTGATGTGCTTTACTGCACAATAGTCGCCCAATAAGGCATCAACCTTGCCATCCCTGTAAAAGAACCTCATGGCACAAATCACTCAGCATAAACTTTGCAGAAAATCTCCATCTCAGGAAAATGACAACTTAATGCTGCATTGTACTGAGACCCAGAAATATCTTTAGCCTTCCGAGCTACACATGCATTAAATATTTCATATGCACTAAAAGTGTCAGTTAAAGTGAAATAAATAAGATGACGGAATTCTTTTAACCTGGCCTTGCAGCTATTAGATTCAAATGTTACTTTTCCACCCACATGTAATTTCATATGGAATTGATATATGTTTCAGTTTTTCAAGACGTCCTTCAAGGGATTCTTTTATGCATTGGCTTAAATTCTCCCTTTTCTTCTCTCTTTTTTTCTTCTCTTTATTATTATTTGTTGTTTTTTTTTTTTTTTTCTCACTTGGTAAAGAGGTACTGTACAATCTGAGTCGTTTTAGTCTCAATTTACACCATAGCGTGGCCGCGATTCTGCTCGCGATCCGGAAACGCAGCAAATTGCGGGATGCCCCTGCTATCCACGTTACTTTGAATTGCACAAAATTGCAGTGAGTTTCTGCGGCAGTTGTCGCCCGTAAAATCGTGGTAAAATCACAGGAAATTGTGCAAACAGAAACGCAGGATGTCCGATGCCCAAAATAAATTCTTGTACGTCTTTTGGGCGTCGGGCGTCCCGTGATTCTGTTTGCGAGATTTTACCGTGATTTCACCGCGTTTCGTTGGGCGACAATCGTGGCAGAATTGTGCCGCAATTTGGTGCCATTCAAAGTAACGGGTACTGCAAGGGCGTCCCGCGATTTGTGGTGATTTTGAATCGCAGGCAGAGTCGTGGCGATTCTGCCCGCAAATGGGACACCACGGCGTGAATGGAGCCTTAATGTGTAGCAGAATTATCACGTTATATTTATACCCAGGGCCGTTTGAAGGAAATAGGGAGCCCCAAGCACAATGGACAACAAAGTTGAGAAGCGGGGTGCTACCGCGGGACATTGTCATTTTTTTTCAGGACACCAAGTTGTTGAGCAGGGGAGGGGGGTGCTACCGTGGGACTTAGACACCAAGTTGTTGTTGAGCGGGGGGGGTGGCTGTCGCGGGACATTGACGCTGTTCGCGGGAGGGGGGGCACCGATCACACGATATTACAGTGGATATGCGGGGGGAATGTCTTACCTTCTCCTCCCATGCTGCCTCCTCGAGTCCTCTGGCTCCTCTTTCTGCTGTGCTGCCCTCTGCCGGGGCCCCAGGACAGCTCGGGGCCCCAAGCAGCTGCTTGGTTTGCCTGTCCTGTTCCGATGTCCCTGTTTATACCTCTACTGTGGAGTACATTTCTCATTACAAAATAATCATTTTTGGTGCTAGGCAAGGCTGCTGATAGGGCAGTACAGCCAGCCTTCCTGTACTGGGCCTGGGCCCCATCAGTTCAAAAGGGGACCCGGGCACCTGCCAAGCAGGAGAGCTGGTTGTACTGCCTTATTGCTGACACCAATCCTCTTGTGCCTCCCCCTGCAGAGCGCTCGGCTTCTACTCCTCTTTCTTCCATCAGCAGCACTGCAGGAGGATCGACTCTAGTATTTGTGCCCCCATTTCCCTGCTGTCTGGGCCCCCCTGTGTACTGCTGCAGGCACACAATGGGATGTTTCAGGCCAGAGAGTGGGGGAATTACAAATATGTAATTTACTGGCCCCTTCCTTTTCTGAATGAACACAGTAAGCAATCGATACCAATCATTCCTGTGTTTACAATGCCTCAGTGTGTGAATGAACAGGAAGCCTCAGAGCACTTCCTATTCATCCATCTGTGCACCTGAGGCTGCAGGGAAAGAGACTGATGAATCTCTATCCTCTGTCCCTTTCTGAGTCTCTAATATGAGACATCAAGGGTCTGTTTAGGCACCTGATATTTCACTGACGAGCAGTTAAAAAAATGGAAATAAATACAAAACAATATTTAATTTTATATATATATATATATATATATATATATATATATATATATATATATATATATATGTTATATATATATATATATATATATATATATATATATATATGTATGTATACATGTTTTGCTTTCTATCATTTCTGCCATAGGAGAATAGGGCCCTGTCAGGTAGGCTGCATGGAGCCCCATAATTTGTAACAGCAGACCTTGTGCTAGGTAGACATGTGCAGTTTGTTTCGTTCCAAATTAATATTTAGACACATTTTTCATTATTCAGAGATTCAAATAGAACCGAATACCTGAATTACAATATAAACAAATTTTACAGAATGCTCCGAATAACGTAACAAAATTTGTCCGAATTTCGTAAATTCAGAATTAAAATTATAATAGAATTTTATATTGAACACCAGTCGAATTCTAACTACACATATTGCTGAAACTAAAGTCTGTGTGTGTTATTAGAGTACCATTTTGAAATAACCATTTCAGACTTGAAAATAGGGGTATGTGATATTGCACTTGGAGGGAACCGCCGGGAAATGTCGTCTGTCCCGGGAGCTGAGAATGCCCAAACACAAGATCCCCAAGAAATTGGATTCTCCAAGTAGTGTATGTGGTAACAGAGTGGGGCTCCAGAGAAGTCTGTAGAAAAAGGGTTATACTATGAAGAACTCTCATGTAATAATTATGGTGTGAACCAAGTAAGAGCCATAGAGCCATATCCAGATAAGTGAATCTGGGGTTGAGTGTATGAGGCAATCATATGTTTAAAAGCCAAGATAAGTGAAAAGATCCAAATGTACCAAGATAGTTACCTCATGTGAAGATGTAACAAGCAACATGTTACGCAGAAAGTGTGGCGTGGCCGATGGTGCAAGGCATTAGCAGTAAAGCGCGCTTGAGGCATACAGCCCACCCGCAGGTAACCTCCAGCATCACGCTAGGCATGATAGAGGAGAAGGAGCGTCCTCCTCTCGGCGGCACCCTTCAAGTGCAATATCACATACCCCTGTTTCCCAGTCCCATGTAAGTAACCAGACCATAATATTTTTCATTCCTTCTCCTTTGATGCTGGAGTTCTTACCAGAACTTATCGGAATCTATTTATTTATATATTTTACAGACTAACAGATGCATCCCCTTCTGATAAAGTGTCTTTACACGAAACGTGTTGAGCATTGACAGGATGCAACTTTGTTTTAGTCAATCATCACTGCATCTATCTATTATCCCTTCTAACATTTGTTATGTTCTTACCCAGACTATCTACTCCATACATTGGTAACTGGAATTTGCTGCTATTTAATTTTTAAGGTTGTACATACACTACTATTTGGATTATGTATTTGTATTTTCTAATTTTATGTGCTTATGTACTGTACTTCGTTCAATATTTACATATTAGTGGCTTCCAATGTATTTCATATTAAGTGCGATTCTATACCCTCTTTATGATAATAAACTAATGTAGCGGATATTTGAATTTAAGGGAAGCATCTGGGTGGTAGTGTAACCCAGATGCACTGATTGCTAGGGAATCTGAGACCCTTTTATGGTTCTTGGAAGACTCTGGTAGTGTGAGGTTCCCTGCGGCCTGCAGGTGGCATTGCCGCCCTGGCCAGAGTTGAACCCACACCGCAAGACTGTGCCTTTTTGTCCTCCCCTGTCCTCCCCTGGCGCTGGTACGGCGGGGCGGGGAACCCGCTGTGATGCAAAAGGCGAGGGAATAAAAGGGGCGGATGCCCTTACCACAGGGTTCAGAGTTCGGAGTCGGAGGACGCGGCCACACTCAGGCACCCTCAGCCTGGGTGCTGGCGTTCCGGTGTTCCGGGCCCAGGTGCCCTTGATCTGGCCGGAGCGGGATATGGAGTCCATCTCAGGCACCTTTAGCCTGGGGTGAGGTACTATGGCGGATGCCTGGGGCTCAGTACCTTCGACTGAGTTCCGCGAGGGTGGAGGAATCCGAGGGGGCCCTAACTCCCTGGGTGCCCGTGTCTGAGGTCGAGGAGACTGGTGAGCGGAACTTCTCTGGAGAGTCCGGCGTAGCATTGCTGGTGACAGAGAGACCTCCGGTGACTCCCTTGGACGGATATCCTTCCCCTGACAGGGGCTGTGCTAGCGAAGGTAATTCATGTTCTACCTCATATAGTCAGTGGCAGTGACTATTCGCCACTGGTGACACCACAGTGGTTAGCGATACTTTAAAGGATTGTGCCTCGGCCTACTCCCATTAATACTGAACTGTTGCAAAGGTCCCAACTTGACTGTGCTGTACGTTTATTCGCTGAGAAGAATAAAACTGTGTTGGACCTATTCAGTGTGTGGAACTCTGGTTACTAGGAACAAAGGGGGAGTCAAAGACGGAGGAAAGGATTTGACTCTAGGACATCTGCACAAAGCCCGATCTTTCTGGCCTTCACCTCTTCACTATGGAGGACATGGGCCGTGGTGTATCTCATCCCTCCCCCCGGTACTAACACCCCTAGACAAAGACAGACAAGCCGAGAATGAGAAGGGGAGAGAGGGGTGAGGTCACTACACTAATTTAGTCACTATACATGTATTGCCTTATTCAACTGCCATTTGCCTCACACAAAGTCCCAACTTCCTTGTGAAGTGGAAGGAAAATTATAAATGGTTTTCAAAATTGTTCACAAATAAATATGTAAAAAGTGTGGCGTGAACTTGTATTCATCCCCCTTTACTCTGATACCCCTAACTAAAATCTAGTGGAACCAATTGCCTTTAGAAGTCACCTAATTAGTAAATAGAGTCTGTGTGAAATTTAATCTCAGTATAAATACAGCTGTTCTGCGAAGCCCTCAGAGTTTTGTTAGAGAACCGTAGTGAACAAACAGCATCATGAAGGCCAATGAACACACCGGACAGGTCAGGGATAAAGTTGTGAAGAAGTTTAAAGCAGAGTTAGGTTATAAAAAAAAATATCCCAAGCTTTGAACATCTCACGGAGCTCTGTTCAATCCATCATCCGAAAATGGAAAGAGTATGGCAAAACTGCAAACTTACCAAGACATGGCCGTCCACCTAAACTGACAGGCCAGGCAAGGAGAGCATTCATCAGAGAAGCAGCCAAGAGGATCATGGTAACTCTGGAGGAGCTGCAGAGATCCACAGCTCAGGTGGAAGAATCTGTCCACAGGACAACTATTAGCCGTGCGCTCCACAAATCTGCCCTTTATAAAAGAGTGGCAAGAAGAAAGCCATTGTTGAAAGAAAGACATAAGAAGTCCCTATTGCAGTTTGTGAGAAGCCATGTGGGGGACACAGCAAACATGTGGAAGAAGGTGCTCTGTCAGATAAGACCAATATTGAACTTTTTGGTGTGAAAGCAAAACACTATGTGTGGCGGAAAACTAACACTTTACATCACCCCGAACACACCATTCCCACCTTGAAACATGGTGGTGGCAGCATCATGTTGTGGGGATGCTTTTCTTCAGCAGGGACAGGGAAGCTGGTCAGAGTTGATGGGAAGATGGATGGAGCCAAATGCAGTACAATCTTAGAAGAAAACCTGTTAGAGTCTGCAAAAGACTTGAGACTGGGGCAGAGGTTCACCTTCCAGCAGGACAACGACCCTAAACATACAGCTAGAGCTACAATGGAATGGTTTAGATCAAAGCATATTCATGTGTTAGAATGGCCCAGTCAAAGTCCAGACCTAAATCCAATTGAGAATCTGTGGCAAGACTTGAAAATTGCTGTTCACAGACGCTCTCCATCCAATCTGACAGAGCTTGAGATATTTTGCAAAGAAGAATGGCCAAAAATATCACTCTCTAGATCTGCAAAGCTGGTAGAGACATCCCCAAAAAGGTGGTTCTACACAGTATTGACTGAGGGGAGCTGAATACAAATGCATGCCACACTTTTCAAATATTAAAAAATAGAAAAAACATTTTATAATTTTCCTTCCACTTCACAATTATGTGCCACTTTGTGTTGGTCTAACACATAAAATTCCAAAAAAATACATTTACGTTTTTGGTTGTAACATGACAAAATGTGGAAAATTTCTAGCGGTATGAATACTTTTTCAAGGCACTGTATACACATCTTCTTACACAGTTTAGTAAGCATAGGTTTTAGGAGGGGAAGTGGCCATTTTTTGTATTTGCTGTTTAGGTTGGCTTCTATTTTAAAAAGAAAAAAAAAAAACACTACAAAGTAAAAAAAAAAAATGTGATCAGAACATTTAAAGTTTATTAACTTTGCTCCAAAAACTCTAAATGCTGCATGATACATCTCCAATTATACAATACATTTTATAATAGAGGTAAACGATTCCTCTGAAGAGGAATATTGTGGGATATCAGTGACAATGAAAAAAAATAAAAAAGCAGACTTATAGCCATCAACAAAACCAATTTCATGATTCATGAAATTGTTTAAGCTATTCCTTATAGAATGTGTTCAAATCTTTTGACTGATGTTCGTAATATCGACATAATGTCTTGAAAGAATCTTCCCTACCTGTGCCATTAGGAGGCGAGAAAATTACTTAATTTTATTTTATTGTATTTTCGGTTTGGCCTTTTGTTCTGTATTACATTTGTTCTCTTTATCCTTTCTGAAGCGATGATAGCGTGTTCTTTCATTTTTCTGTTGCTGAAATTAATTTCTAAATGCAAAAGTTTGGCAAACACATGAAAGCTTTTAGAGGCACCATTTTTTTTGGCCAGCCCGATCACTACCTAAGCCAAATGCTTCCAAAACATGACAGGAACAAAACAAAAACAAAAGCCAATTTTTGGCATATTTTAGTCTATCCACTCTGATCCCGTCTCCAAGTTGGCATTGCTCATTGGCACATAATAACCGGTTTACATAGCTGGACCTGTTGTCTCTTGCTCTTTTAAATCTGTTCCCTTTTTTTTGTGTTTAGTTCCATTGGTCAAAACTGTCATTTGGATAACTTTTTATCTCCATCTCTTAGCACTAAAATAATAACATTCTACTTCTTTGTGAAAAATGTCAATATGGCAATTTTACAAGGTCTATAAATAGAAGGCAAGGCTTTTATTCCATTTGTAGAAATCATTACCCTTAGTTAATATGAAGGCTGTACTGAAAATAATGCCATACCTTTTTTTATTAGCTTACATACTGAATGTCATTCAAATTTTACTTGTTGGTAGAATAAAGCCCTGTACACATGACATAGGTGTGCGCAGCCTATTGCATTAGGGTGTGCACCCCAAAGTAATAGGGCAATGGACAGTGTCGGTAGAGCATTGGATGATGTTAAAAGGGCAGAGACTGGTGTCAGTTTATTTTTTTATTATTACTTTTTTACAATTGTATTATTTTTTACAATATATTCAGTTTTTTTTACAATATTTTATTTTTAAATTTTTTTTTGGAGCCCCATGGGGCCTAGGTGAAATATCAGGGGTCTAAACAGACCCCTGATATCTCGCTTTTGAGACAGAGAAAGGGACTGAGGACCGAGATTCCCCAGTTCCTTTCTCTGCAGCCAAGTAAGGGGGAATCTGCCCAGCACAGGGTCATTAGGGTGTGCCCAGGCACACCTGGTACACCCTGTGCGCACGCCTATGACACACGATCGGATTTCCTATGGATTTTAAACCGATGGATTTTTCCATCGGTAATCCGATGAAGCTGACTTCCATCAGTCTTGCCTACACACCATCAGTCAAAAAACTGATCGTCCCAAACGCCGTGACATAAAAAAACACTCCGACGAGCCAATAAAAATGAAGTTCTATGCTTCTGAGCATGCGTTGACTTGATTCTGGGCATGCGTAGGTTTTTTATCCGATGGAGTTCCCCACAGACGATAGTAATTTGCTATCGTTTTTTTTCCATCGGATAAATTTAATACATGTTCTATTTTTTAACACCGATGGAAAAAGACCGATGGGGCCCATACACGATCGGTTTGTCCGATGAAAAAAGTCCATCGGACTGGGCTTAACTCTTCCTCTTTTGTAACTTTTTCTTTCTTTCAGGTAATTAATAGATTCCAAGCAGAAGCAACATACCACCATTGAGTTACATAGTTAGTCAGGTTGAAAAAAAGACACATGTCCATCCAGTTCAACCATAAAAATAAAATAAAAAATATCATACAATCCCATATACCCAATCCTATACCCACAGTTGATCCAGAGGAAGCCGAAAAACCCCAGCAGAGCATGATCCAATTTGCTACAGCAGGGGAAAAAATTCCTTCCTGATCCCCCGAGAGGCAATCAGATTTTCCCTGGATCAACTTTACCTATAAATGTTAGTACCCAGTTATATTATGTACATTTAGGAAAGTATCCAGGCCATTCTTAAAGCAATCTACTGAGCTGGCCAGAACCACCTCTGCAGGGAGTCTATTCCACATTTTCACAGCTCTTACTGTGAAGAAACCTTTCCGTATTTGGAGATGAAATCTCTTTTCCTCTAGAAGTAAAGAGTGCCCCCTTGTCCTCTGTGTTGACCGTAAAGTGAATAACTCAACACCAAGTTCACTATATGGACCCCTTATATATTTGTGCACGTTGATCATATCCCCCCTTAATCTCACTTTCTCAAGAGAGAATAAATTCAATTTCTCTAATCTTTCCTCATAGCTGAGCTCCTCCATGCCTCTTATCAGTTTGGTTGCCCTTCTCTGCACTTTCTCCAGTTCCCTGATATCCTTTTTGAGAACTAGGGCCCAAAACTGAACTGCATATTCCAGATGAGGTCTTACTAATGATTTGTACAGATGATATCTCTCTCTGGAATCCATACCTCTCCTAATACAAAAAAGGACTTTGCTCGCTTTGGAAACCACAGCTTGGCAGCTTGGCATTGCATGCCATTATTGAGCTTATGATCTACCAAAACCCCCAGATCCTTCTCCACTATGGATCCCCCCAGTTGTACTCCCCCTAGTATATATGATGCATTCATATTCTTAGCCCCCAAGTGCATAACTTTACATTTCTCAACATTAAACCTCATCTGCCACATAGTCGCCCAATTAGACAGTGCATTGAGGTCGGCTTGTAAATCATCATGAAAGGACATTCCTGCATAGCTTAGTGTCATCTGCAAAGACTGAAATGTTACTTTTGATCCCAGACCCAATATAAATTATAAAGATATTAAAACGTAAGGGTCCCACCACTGAACCTTGGGACACACCACTGATAACCTTAGACCATTCAGAGTAAGAATCTTTAACCACTACTCTCTGAATTCGGTCTTTTAGACAGTTTTCTATCCATTTACAAACTGATATTTCCAAGACTGTAGACTTTACCTTACACATTAGCCATGTGTGGGGAACTGTATCGAAATCCAAGTATACCACGTCCATCGCCACACCTCTGTCCAAGGTTTTACTTACCTCTTCATAAAAAGAAATCAGGTTTGTCTGACAACGTCTGTCTTTCATAAATCCATGCTGTCTGTTGCTTAAAATATTTTTTTCCAGCAAGAACTCATCTATGTGGTCTTTTATTAATCTCTCCACTATCTTCCCAACTATAGAAGTTAAACTAACAGGTCTATAGTTACTTGGTAAAGACTTTGTTACCTTTTTAAATATAGGCACCACATTGGCCCTACGCCAATCCAGTGGTACTATTCCTGTCATTAATGAGTCCCTAGAAATTAGATATAATGGCTTTGAAATTACAGAGCTCAATTCTTTTAGGATCCGTGGGTGGATGCCATCTGGTCCAGGTGCATTATCGACCTTTATTCTGTCTAAATATTTCTGAACCATATCCCTTTTGAGCCATTGTGGATCATTTGGAGCTGTGTCACTACCCACCCCATTATGGACATGAGCTCCCCCATGCTCCTTTGTATACACAGAGCTGAGTTCTTGATGACGGAGGGGTGCAGGCTATCTGAAATTGATGGTCTCCCACTGCGTGGTTTGTCTTCATTGCCTCTGCTTTAAACTTCTTCATCCATCTGTGCACATTGCTCCTGCAAAAGGTATTCTTTCCATAAACATTCTGTAGCCCTTCTGGATGTCAGACAGCCTTCACCCCTGCTCTGTCAAGATATCAATGACAGCACATTGCTTTTGCTTGAAATCTATTTGTCAGGACCCAGACCTGAAGCTGCAACCTCTGCTGCTTCTGCTGGACAGCTCCCTGGATAATTCCTTGGATAATCTTATCTTGAACCTTGTTTTTGGTGAACCTTGAACTCTTTGCTCCTCCCATGAACCTTTTAAAGCCAGGTCTTTGCACTTCCTGTTTGCTAGATTATTGTGCCCTGTAAGTTAAACCAGATTCCCAGCACCAGAAAACCAGTGTGGGCTTATGCTCATATTCATGCATTTGTGCATTGATCACATGCCCATACTTCTAGGCCAAGAGGCAATATATGTACTATTCCAGTTCATGATGCTTTCAAGGAAAAGAGAGGATATGGCTGCACACCACCATAAATCCAATGCCGATTTATTAGTATAACATTAACATAAACTGCCACCAGGACTCAGGACAAGGTCAGAAGGTGACGTGTTTCACACTTAACCAGTTCTTCTTCAAAACACGAGTTACGTGTGAAACGCATCACCTCCTGGCTGTGTCCTGGCAGTCTATGTTCATGTTATACTAATAAATCGGCATTGAATTTATGGTGGTGTGCCGCCATATCCTTTCTCTGCCTTGTATCCACAGTGGTGAGCTGAGGCTAGAACCCAGCTCATCTAATCCTACTTAATTTTCATCACCCGGAGCAGCGTTACCTCTCTTGGATCATAATGCTTTCATTCGTGCACACACTCGCTGTCACGCCGTGTCCAGGATTTGATCCTGGGACCTGGTGTTTGTAGACGGTTTCATATGGCCTAATCCACTAGGGAACTAGTTTGATATTGGCTCCACCCTGGGACCAGCTGTTAGTAGTCATCTGATCAGTGACCCTATAGATCTCCACTTCCCCTTTCTGTCCTTGCCCTAGTATAGGTTCCTGTTTGTGCTAGTTTGTTGGATGCTATTTGTTTTTGGTTACTGACTTGGCTCATTCCTGACTCTGATTTTTGGATTACCTCTTGGATTTTTGCTTATCTTGTTGCCGACCCTGCCTGTTTCCAACGCTGCTTTTCTGGTTGATCCCTGTGTACTTCCGTCTTGATCCGCTTACTTGGATTGTCCTTTCTTCCCCTGGGTTCCTGTCTTCAGCCTCTCCTAAACCGTGAGTTATTTGCTGGGTGTTTCTGTTAGGCTGTTTGCAACATCTATTGAGGTCTGGCTGTAGGATCTCAACCGTCCATCCACCTGATACTGGGATTACAAGACTACCGGTCAGGAAAGTGGAGGGATGGTTGGAATCTCCTGGCAGACCTGACACTCGGGCATATGAGCATAAGAATTACCGTGCGTACTTGGTGCCCAGTGGCCTATTTAAACTGGTCTGTCACCATGAGTAGTTGCTGAATGTACTTTAGCTTCTACCTGTAGTCCTGAGACCCGATCTATTGAACCTGCTTACCTGTGTATGACCTGGCTTTGTCCTGGACTTTGCCTTTGCTCCTGCATTAACCTTGTTCATCTGATCTCTCTGACCTCGTCCTGCTTACTGGACTCTCATTTGCATGCTGATTCTGTACTGCGTTGCCAAGCTGTTACTGACCTTGGCCTGCTTCCTGGACTTGCCTGCTTCCTGGACTTGCTCTGCCTGCTTTTTCGATCCCTCGTTGCCCGGCTGCTGCTAATCGCTGCCTGCATACTGGCTTGGCTACCATCTCCTGCTCTGGTGCCAAATTGCTTTAGTATCCTGTGTTTAGAACTGAGACCCCCAACTTCATCCACCTAAAGAGCGGACTTCACCAGCCAGCTACTCCAGCACTCATGCCACTCCATGCTCTCACACTCTATGTCTCCATCTTCAGGATTGTTGTGCAGGAGGTGCAAGAGAGGCCTTCACAAAATTACAGTCGTCACCAGGTATGTGATATGCCCTCTCCAGCCAATATCTCACTCTTGTCACTCCTGCGGTCCTTATCTTTACTACCACAAGTTACCGACCTTTGACTTGTTCCTCAACTACGCTTCATCTTGATCCCAACCTGCAACCAGTTGTTGCCGACCTTTGGCTTGTTTGCTGATTACACTTCTGCTTGATCCCTACCTACTATATTCACTACTGGACCCCAGCTTGCTCATCTCACCTGGTGGGGTGATCCTGAGGACCGCGACATGGTACTAAGATACAGCAAAACCCATTTCCACCATCAGAAGCTCTGGTGAACACTCTGTTATGTAACATGTAATGGGAGTTTTTCATAGTCTGGGTTTAATGACACGTTAAGATAATCTCTTGTCCTACACAGAGGTCCTTGTTTAGGCATTTCCTGTTATGGGATGACAACCCATAACTAATCATTGATATGTTTTATATAGTGGTACCATTGTTGAGTGTAAAACTTGTGAAAGTGATATGTTTTATATGTTGGTTCCATAATTGGGGCATGAATGGTGAAGGTGATAGAGGTTATGTGGTGGTTCCATAGTTAAAGGTGAGAATGATGAAGAAGATATGTTTTACAAGGTGGTTCCATAATTAGGGTAAGAATGGTAAATGTGATATGGGATATATGGTGGTTAAGAATAGTGCTGTTGATATAAGTTATATGGCGGGTCCATATTTAAGAGTCAGAATGGTGAAGGTGATACGTGGTACATTATTGGCCAGTCCTTCCTGCCGCCCTGGGTGTAAAGACCCTGTTAAATGGATGCCAGAGCTGGGTGGGAAAGGCCTGATGGAGGCTTAACCTTGTGTTTTACCGACCCCAACCACAATTGTAAACCTAGCCTTACTCCAGTGTATCAACTTGTTGAGTCAACTATATTTTCCGATTTCCCTTGTTATTTAATACTTCCTCAAACGAAACAACCACTATTTAATTAATTTATAAATTGGAATCTCAATTGATGTGGTCTTTTCAATTTTCTACTGGATAACATTAAAACTTTAAGCAGTGAAAAACAAATCCCTTTATTTACTCCAGTAAATTTCTCTATTCTGGCTTAACAATTATGTATTACACACAGTTTTTCATTTACAAGGAGCAGTTGTTACAGGAAAAGTTCATCTTTTTAATAACTATGGTAACTGTTACTGAAAGTAAATTCTACTGCCGCAGCCGGTTACCGCGAAAGGTACCTATAATAAGGGTGAAAACAGAAGAAAAAGATTGCTATTTTTAAGAAGTGTGTTCATAATTTTTAAAGCGCTGTATCTGACAGTCATAATAAGGATTCTTCCAAAAAGCACATAGAAAGTCTTTCTTGGCTGTGTTCCCGTAATAAGGCAGGCAGTAGGATTCCAGGAATAGGTTCCACTTTGACTTTTCTAGTTATTAAAATGTTGGAAAGGCCATACACAATATATATTCTCTGAAACCTGCCATTTCCTTCAATTAGAACAATCTTAAAATTCAAAATCCAGGCAAACAGCTATACACACAGATGAAGTACAAACATGATAGCTACTTTACTTGCCAAGGGATTTGTATTTTTATCCATCCAGTCTTGAGTTTTACACAACTTTGCTACAAAGAAGAACTCTGGCATGGCAAGAGACCTGATTTTGGTCTGCTTTAGGATAGTAACACTTATGCTGCGTACACACGGTCGGATTTTCCGCCAGCAAAAGTCAGATGGGAGCTTTTCATCAGATATACCGACCATGTGTATGCCCCATCTGACTTTTTCCGGCGGAAATTCCAACGGACTTAGAGAACATGTTCTCTATTTTTCCGACAGAAAAAAATCCAATCGGTAAATTCGTTCGTCTGTATGCAATTCCGACGCACTAAAAACCACGCATGCTCAGAATCAAGTTGACACATGCTCGGAAGCATTGAACTTAATTTTTCTCTGCTCATCGTAGTGTTGTACGTCACCGCGTTCTTGACAGTCGGAATTTCATGCGACCGTGTGTATGCAAGCCAAGCTGGAGTGGAATTCCGTCGGAAAAAACATCCGATTTTTTTCCAACGGAAAAGGCATAACTGGTCTTGTTCCTCCCCCAGCCTGTGATTGGACAATAAAGGAGAAACTGAAGACTGATGAGCTCATCTCTATCTGTCACTCTGTTCCCTCTTTTTATTAGCATGTTCCTTGTTCACACATAAACAGAAGCACAACTGATTGGATTCTTGTGCTGATTCTCCCTCTCTAAAGCCCCGTACAAACGGTCAGACTTTTGGCCAACAAACTTCATTTTGAGCAAGTTGGACCAACAATTCAACCGTGTGTACGCTCCATCGGACAAACTTTTTTTGCTTTTTTCTTGTTTTCATCGGACAAAAGTTGGGTCTGCAAATGGACAAACTTTTGCCCAACAAAAGTCCGATGGAGCAAAGTCCGACCGTGTGTACAGAAAACCATCGGACTTTTGTCCGATGGACAAAACAACTAATGTTAAAGTCAACCAACAATAGCAGAAGTTGACGTAAGGGTGGCGGTAAAGAGCAGAAAAGAGCAGAAAAGAGCAGAAAAACCACGTGATGTTGCAAAAAGTCTGAGCGTGTGTATGCTATGGGTGTTCCCGACCAACTCCGTGTATGCATCCAGCCTTGTGTTTCCAACGTTTCTCAGCCTGCTTCCAGCCTTGTGTTCCCAGCATCTCCCACTTTGCTTCCAGCTGTTAACCGTCCAATAATAATATGTAAGATTTAATATCTCAAAGATATGATGTGGGTTAAATGAGAGTTCTTTTGACCAGAAGTGAAAACGTTAACATAATAAAATTTATTGGAGTATAGTTGAAAGTCTATCTATTACACAGAAAATATTAGGTTAAAGTAAAAGAATTACATGGAGGAATACAGAGTATATTCCTTAAAACATTAATCTACAAACATATTCAGTTACAAGTAAAACAGACCTTTTCCATAATTACCCTTTAGTTCCATTCTGATGGCTGCCTTTCCATAAAGAGAGCTTTCCCTCCCATCTTCTCCGTGTATATCCCTGCATGCTGATGCCCCATTGGTTGGCATAGCTTGGCCCTTGATTGGAGGGCTTACCACATCTCCAATTCCTATAATTTGCATAAGTCAGCCCCCTTTAATGCAAATCCTGGTGACTATTCTGGGCAGGAGATTTCATTTAATTTTCCCGGGAAATTAAGTATTGATTACGGGTTGGCCTCCCTTCATTGCATATCACAGCATGGGATCCATTGAAGTGAGTATGTGTAAAACAATGAGGTTTGGATCTGCATTGTTGGTATACACAAGCCTAGGCACCGTCTTGTCTGCTTAGTCTAACCTTCTTGGTGGCTCTGTTACATAGATACAAAGCTAGTTGAACTATATTCATAATTACAATATTTTACAGCTATTAATGGAGATTTCACATAAACTCATAAGGAAACACAGACATGTGTTCCCAGTGTGTTCCAGCCTGCTTCCAGCCTTGTGTTCCCAATGTGTCCCAGCCATGTGATCCCAGCGTGACCCAGTCTGTTTCCAGCCATATGATCCCAGTGTGTCCCAGTCTGCTCAAGCCTTGTGTTCCCAGTGTGTCCCAGCCTGCTTCCAGCCTTGTGTTCGCAGTGTGTCACAGTCTGCTTCCAGCCCTGTATTCCCCGTGTCCCCAGTGTTTCCCAGCTTTCTTCCAGCCTTGTGTTCCCAGTGTATCGCAACCTGCTTCCAGCCTTGTGTTCCCTGTGTGTTCCAACCTGTTCCAGCCTTGTGTTCCCAGCTTGACTCAGCTTCCCTCCAGCCTTGTGTTCCCAGTGTGTTCCAGCCTCGTTTCAACCTTGTCTTCCCAGTGTGTTCCAGGCTCCTTCCAGCCTTGTGTTTCCAGTGTGACCCAGACTGCTTCCAGCCTTGTGTTCCCAGTGTATCCCAACCTGCTTCCAGCCTTGTGTTCCCTGTGTGTCCCAACCTGATCCAGCCTTTTGTTCCCAGCTTGACTCAGCTTCCTTTCAGCCTTGTGTTATCAGTGTGTTCCAGCCTCTTTCCAGCCTTGTGTTCCCAGTGTGTCCCAGACTGTTTCTAGCCTTGTATTCCCAGTATGTCCCAGTCTAATTCCAGTCTTGTATTCCCAGAATGTCCCAGACTGTTTCTAGCCTTGTATTCCCAGTACGCCCCAGCCTAATTTCAGCCTTGTATTCCCAGTACGCCCCAGCCTAATTTCAGCCTTGTATTCCCAGAATGACCAAGACTGTTTCCAGCCATGTGGTCCCAGTGTGTCCCAGACTTCTCTGGCCTTGTGTTCCCTGTGTGGCCCAACCTACTCCAGCCTTGTGTTCCCAGCTTGACTCAGCCTGTTTCCAGCCATGTGATCCCATTGTGTCCCAGCCTGCTGTCAGCCTTATACTCCCCTTGAGTCCCAGCATGCTCCCAGCCTTGTTATCCCATGTGTCCCTGTCTGCTCCTGCCTTGTGTTCCCAGCGTATCCCAGCTTTATTTCAGCTTTGTGTTCCCAGCGTGTCCCAGCCTGCCTCCAGTCTTGTGCTCCCAATGTGTCCCAGAATGCTCCCAAGCCTTGCGTTCCTCTGTCTGTATCCTGCTATTGTCCCACCATTCACTTCTACCTGCATTCCATGCTCCTTCACTTCCACATTTCTCTTAAACTTCAGTTTGTTATTTTCTGCTTTTCACCAGTGTGTTTTTCCTGGTAGTTCCCTCCAGCCTCACTGCCTGTACTTGTGCAATCTCAGCCCATGTTTCTCATTTGTCTCTCAATGCATTATTTTGCTCTCATACCCTGCTGCCGTGTAAATCCAGACCCAGTGCTGCAAGGGAGTTTTCACCTGATCTCAGGTTTAGCCTGCTGCATAAGACGGAGGACCGCAACCTGGGTATTGCCTGCAATGTAGCATTTCCACCTCTAGGAGCTCTGCTGAAGGCTTGGTGGTACTTTTGATTCTGCATTGTGGCCCTTTTCAGAACTCTCACCACCGCTAAGCAAGCAGGCATGCCAAGCACACAGTATCTATTCTGTGACATTGATCACCATCTGCTCCACTATGCCTCAACCAGTCCTGGTCAGCCACTCTGCCCCTGGTGGGAGTAAATTCCAAAGTCAGGACAATAATATATAGCAGCTTATCAGTGCTTAGGTGTGGTGGCTGCATTTGTTTTAATTTTTTATATTTGCTCCTGGCTATCCACAGATATACTTCCTGTCCCTTGGTGGCTACGGTCAATCCACTGTATCTATGGTGGGAGCCATGGCTTTTATACTAGGCTGTTCTCCTAATTTAGACTACAAACATGTCTTCCTTCCTTCATCACCATTACATGGGGAATGGGGGGTTCTTGTACCTTATAGAAGATACAAAAAAGATAAAATTGATTGTGACTTCAGTTTAGCCTATAGGAAGTGACAAAGGCACTTCATTTATAGTATGATCAACCGTTATATTCTGTACTTGCTGAAAATGTTCTTAGCCTGAGAGAAGAAAACAAATGCAGCCGTCACATCGAATAACTAGTAAGCCAAAATATATTACATTTATCTTTGTTCTTGTATATATATACACTCACCGGCCACTTTATTAGGTGCACCTTGCTAGTAGCGGGTTGGACCCCCTTTTGCCTTCATTCTTCGTGGCATAGATTCAACAAGGTGTTGGATTTTGCTCCATAGTAACATGATAAAATCACGTAGTTGCTGCAGATTTGTCGGCTGCACATCCATAACGCAAATCTCCCATTCTACCACATCCCAAAGGTGCTCTATTGGATGAGATGTGGTGAGTGTGGAGGCCATTGGAGGACAGTGACCTCATTGTCCAGTGGTGAGATGATTGGAGCTTTGTGACATGGTGCATTATCCTGCTGGAAGGAGACATCAGAAGATGGGGACACTGTAGTCATAAAGGGATGGACATGGTCAGCAACAATACTCAGGTAGGCCGTGATGCTCAATTGGTATTAAGAGGCCCAAAGTGTGCCAAGAAAATATCCTCCACACCATTACACCACCAGCCTGAACCATTGAGACAAGGTAGGATGGATCCATGCGCCAAATTCTGACCTTACCATCTGAATGTTGCAGCTGAAAACGAGACTCATCAGACCAGGCAAGGTTTTTCCAATCTTCTATTGTCCAATTTTGGTGAACCTGTGCGAATTGTAGCCTCAGTTTCCTGTTCTTAGCTGACAGGAGTCGCACCCGGTGTGGTTGTCTGCTGCTGTAGGCCATCTGCTTCAAGGTTCGATGTGTTGTGCGTTCAGAGATGGTATTCTGCATACCTTGGATGTAACGAGTGGCTATTTGAGTTACTGTTACCTTTCTATCTGCCCATTCTCCTCTGACCTCTGACATCAACAAGGCATTTTCCTCCACACAACTGCCAGACGTGATGATTGGGGACCCCTCCTCTTTTCCATCTGTGAGCCGTTTTACATATATACTCAAGCTGCCTTGTGAGTACTAGATCTTAGATTTTTGAGAATGTTTCCTTCTTCTGAAGGGCACTCTTCATCTAATAAATATACAAAAATTGAATTTTCTATACTTACAGTGATTTTTTTTCATTTATACTCCTGAAGATTGGGCGTGACCCATGAAACGCGTAGAGTTTGCTTTTATAGGATGCAAAGACAGTCTGGATCTTCATTATCTACATCTATCATGCTTTAAATTGTGTGTGTGTGTGTGTAATATATATATATATATATATATATATATATATATATATATATATATATATATATAGTGAGGGTGCGACTTTGTGCGACCTTCAAGAGGGTTGGTTTATGCCAGATTTGGTAAAGAAAGACACACTGATGGAACAGCTGTGTCTTGGGCTATTTAGTTCAGAGGTGATTATGGAACAGGGCTCCACCCAACAGAGAGGAAGTCTGTGTGCATGAGAGCCAGGTGGGCTCTCTTCCTCTGAAGTGGAGTCAGAGGTGATTATGGTACAGGGCTCCACCCAATAGAGAGGAAGTCTGTGTGCCTGAGAGCCGAGTGGGCTCTCATCCTCTGAAGTGGAGTCAAGGGCGGTGCATGTCTGCAGGAGGCAGACACCGTTAGTGATACAGCAACAAAGGTGCTGACCAGGAGAAGCTAGGAGAAAGCTGAAACTCTTGGACACTGTGTGGGTCTGAGGAACAGACCGTCAGGCCTAGGCTAAAGGCCTGGATCGCTAGAAGGTAAAGCTACAAGGCTACTGTTAGTATGAAAGATACAGGAATGGTGGAACCCCCCCTGTGAATACTACAGATGTGTTTGTGAACTTTCGTGCTTTTAAATAAAAATGGGCTACCATGCCCTTAAACAGAGTTGCTGACTGGCTTGCATCACTGGAAATACACGTCCACCACAAGAGCTAACAACCCCCAATCTTACAAGTGGTGGAGATATTGCTTTGGGCAGTTTTTGGAAGAGTTCCAGATCCTCGCATACCAAAAACAGTGAGTAAAAAGAAACTGTGTGTTTAACAGCAATACTGTGATGAACAGCCTATTTGAAGGAAAAGTTAAAGTTTTCTGCGGTGAACTGCTGCTAGCTGTGTGTGGCAGCCAGGCGACCTGCATTGCACAGGAGTTCAATTAATGGACTGTGTTGTATACAGGTGATGTGCCTGTGGAAGTGAGCTCAAGCAGAGAGTAAAGTCTACATGTGAAAGCGTGCTGTTTGCAAAGTCTTGGAGACAGTACTTTAAAATTTTCCTGTGTGAAAAGGAAGAAATGTTTGCTGAAATGAGAGACAGAGCGGGTGTTGGTCCTAGCAACACTGGTGCAAGGAGTGCACAGGTGACTGCAAGTATGGAGAGTTCGCCAGAGTCTGAGTCTGCAGTGAATTGGTGCAGGCGACACTTGGCTGCACTGAACCAAGTTAAAAGGGAAGGACATGTTGTTGCCCCTGGCAACACTGGTGCAAGATGGCCAGCTATCAATGTACAAAGGGTTAAGAACCAAGTGAGCTGTTTGTGGTGCAGTGAGTGGGGGCATGAAGTTTCTAAATGCCCTTTGTCCCAGGCTTCACCAAAGCAAAGGTATGAGAAGCCTGCTCTAAATCACGGGAAAGGCTGACTGTGTGGTTGCTCACAATGAAGGTGAAAAAATGAACTTGCTGCAGTGTGCTACCCAGATCAGTGGGGAGACACAGGTTAAAACCCTGCTTGCAGCGAGGTCAAAAATTGAAAGGGACATATGGACTCTGGGTACAGCTAAGGTAATCCAGCGAAGTGCTGGAAAGGATGTGCTAGGGGTGACCAAATCAGTTTGTATGCCATGTTCCCTAGTGACAGGTGCTGTGCAGTTGCCAAGGGAAACCACTGAGGAGCCTGCAGTGGTGAGGCAAGTGGTTTCCCAGGACAACTGTGAAGACGCCCTAGTGGGCAAATATATTTCCTTTGGAGAGGAAGGGTGGTGTGCTGAGTGGCACAAAGGGTGCCATGCGTTTGACAAAGGACAATTTGATAGAGTTTATAAAACTGCTATGTTTTTGAATGCTGATGACACATGTGCTGATGGTAATGTGATGCTTAATGGGGTAGGGGTGATCGCTAAGCAGGATATGCGATTCCCCTTGGCAACAGTATCTAAGGCTGCAGAGGTGTCCTTAGAAACCTCCGGGAGCTCTGTGTGTTGGAGCCAGAGGTTGCCTGGGACAACTGTGGTGCCGCTCGGATAGATAAGAGGGTACTTGACCTTGGTGATGAGAAAAATGGTAAAACTCAAATGTTTAAAATTTCTTGTACTGATAATGAGTTGTTACGGTCTGTCACTGCTGACAGTTCCCATGGGTTTAGTGAAGCGCCACCCGAGCAAAGTGGTGAAGTTTTGTTATTGCAGCCTGCTGTGTTTGAAAATGTTTTGCCACAAGTGCATTTAAACAAGGAAGGCTTAGTGGAGTGGACACAATTTCTGCTATGCTAAATAGAGAGGCTGCAAGGCCGGTAAACACGGGTGCATTGGCTTTTGCAGAAATTAACCCTCTCCAGTTGGAAGGATCTGAAAAGGGCGCATACATAGCAGAGGTTTTGTCCACAGCAAAAGAGATGAGTAATGTTGAATGTCAGATTGATGAGGTAGTGGATAGCGATTTGGAAGGGCTCAGTGTTGCTGAAGGTGAGAGGATGAGTGTGACACATGCGATTGGCAGTGCTCAGCGGGAGCCGCAAATTTTGTTAGTTGCCTCTAAGGTAGAGGTCGTTTTAAGTGTCCCGGCCTCTCACGCCTTAGCAAATGAGTCCCTCCACATCGTTGGTAAAGGTCAAGTTCCTAGAGTTCTGTGTTTAGATACGGCATGTCATGGCATGTTGTGGGAATTGGTGAGAATATTTCCAATATACACCTGCATGTATCCACAGCAGAAGGGCGACATAGTACTGCATAATACCAATCGGTGGACGCAGGTGATACATGCGTTGTTAAGCAATGTTGATGAGAATTGGTTGCTACACTGTTGGTTGCTTTTGTGGAAAGTTGTCTCGCAGTTCTCCGCGAGAGTGCTTCCAGCGGCGGTTATGTGCAGAAGGCGCTCAGGGGAATTGTTTGAGAAATTAGAGATGTTAGACATAGTGGAAGTCTCTCCGTATGCGGGTGTGATGGGGTATATTCCTGCTGGTGCGGTCCGAGGTACGGCTGAGCAGTGGTTGGTACGGGGCGCGCGTACTGTCTCACCCACTACACCTCATGTAAAGGAAGGGCCCGGAACGGACGTGGCGGTAGTGGGAATTTAGTCCATCACGCGTAGAGATGTGCAGTTTGAGGTACCCGGAGACACTTTGACAGGAAATAACAGTGATGGTAACTGTAACGGAAATATGTATGAGAAGCACTGTGGAGCACTGTCAGACAACTCCGAGCTATTGGTTGAGGTACCAATGGACACAGAAATGGTTAAAGAGATTGGTGTGGGAAAATGTGGTGGAACATGTGCGTTGGTAGGACAATTGTTATTGGAGTGTTGGACAACAGGGGGCGATGTGAAACTACGGGACTGTCCCATAGGGAGTAACTGCTTGCCTGTAGATGGTCCCTCCATAGACACTGTCCTAGCAAACAGGACAAGAGGTCCGAATGACAATATTGTGTTGAATAACCCCTTGTGGAACATTGCTATTGAGGATATGGTATTACTCACAGATGGTTTGGTGGCCAAGAGTGACCACACAGGGGTTGGTGAACCTGAGAAACAAATGTTGATGGTTAATGTTGCATCAGGTAGTGAGAGTGGCCAGTCCCTGACAGATGTCATGAAAGTGGGTCCCCAACAGTCCCTGGAGAGTAGGTCTGTGGGAGGAAAAAGAAGGGTCCTGAGGCCAAAAGGTAGAAGGGATAGAGAGATTAGTGGGAGCCCATGGTTCAAGAAGAAGGGCTGGTGGAAGTACAGCCGGAAGAAGATGTGGGTGGAGTGCCCCTTTAGAGAAAAGGTTGGGCAGATTAGGCCTACTGCTACGGATAGTTGGCACAGAGGTGCCAAGGTGAAGTGCTGGTGGACACATACCCCGAAAAATAAATGGGCCTACGCAGCCAATGGCTGGCACAGAGGTGTCCCGTTTATGGTGACGGGATCATGTGTTCCTCCCTCTGGTTCGAAACAAGGGGGGAGGGTATGTAAGGGTGCGACTTTGTGCGACCTTCAAGAGGGTTGGTTTATGCCAGCTTTGGTAAAGAAAGACATGCTGATGGAACAGCTGTGTCTTGGGCTATTTAGTTGAGGTGATTATCGAACAGGGCTCCACCCAACAGAGAGGAAGTCTGTGTGCATGAGAGCCAGGTGGGCTCTCTTCCTCTGAAGTGGAGTCAAGGGCGGTGCATGTCTGCAGGAGGCAGACACCGTTAGTGATACAGCAACAAAGGTGCTGACCAGGAGAAGCTAGGAGAAAGCTGAAACTCTTGGACACTGTGTGGGTCTGAGGAACAGACCGTCAGGCCTAGGCTAAAGGCCTGTATCGCTAGAAGGTAAAGCTACGAGGCTACTGTTAGTATGAAAGATACAGGAATGATGGAACCCCCCTGTGAATACTACAGATGTGTTTGTGAACTTTCGTGCTTTTAAATAAAAATGGGCTACCATGCCCTTAAACAGAGTTGCTGACTGGCTTGCATCACTGGAAATACGCGTCCACCACAAGAGCTAACAACCAACAATCTTACAATATATATATAATCATGTACCATTGTATGAATTTCATATGTCTATATGGTTTATTTATATCTTTATGCCAGCCTTTTGTATATGGTTGTGTCTATATTTATATTTGAAGCCTTATGTATTTCTAGACCACAAAATGATGTTTGACAAATAAAGTTTTCATTATGAAATATACGTATTCCTTTTTGCAGCAATACGCCTCATTTAAAGTCCCAATATTTATTTTCCTCCACACAACTGAGGCTCACTGGATATTTTCTCTTTTTCCGACCATTCTCTGTAAACCCGAGAGATGGTTGTGCGTAGATCCCAGTAGATCAGTCATTTTTGATGTGAAATACTCGGACGAGCCCGTCTGGCACCAACAACCATGCCACGTTCAAAACCACTTAACCACTCCCCGTCTGTGCTATAGCCAAATGACAGCTACAGTGCCGACCTACATTACCGGGATGCCGCCAATAGACGTCCTCCCCTTTGTATGCTCCCCGTGCGCTCTGTGTTCACCGAGTCAATGAGACTTGGGTGATCACAGATCGGAGAAAGGGGTCGATCCCGACCCTTTTCTGCGTGATCAGCTGTCAGCCAATGACAGCTGATCATGGGATGTAAACAGAAGATCGGTAATCATTTTTTTTTCTCCTCACGCGTGAGGAGTAAAAAAAGATGATCACTGGCTTCTGTGTAAGGAACATCGGTCCCGAAGATGAAGAGGCACAGCCACCTCATCTGTACCCACCAGTGCCGCCTGCCAGTGCCACCTGCCAGTGCCCACTGTGCATATCAATGACACCAATCAGTGCCCACCCGTGTATATCGGTGCCACCAATCAGTGCCACCTATCAATGCCTACAAGTGGCACCTATCATCAGTGCCACATAACAGTGCTGCCCATCAGTGTCACCAACCAGTGTCCATCAGTGCCACCCATCAGTGTCCATCAGTGCCACCTATCAATGCCCTTCAGTGCTGCCCATCAGTGGCCATCAGTGCAACCCACCAGTGCCACCTCTCAATCCCCACCAGTGCCACCTCATCAGTGTCCACCAGTGCTGCCTATCAGTGCCATCAGTGCTGCCTTATCAGTGCCCATCAGTGCAGCCTCATCAGCGTACATCAGTAAAGGAGAAAAATTACCTGTTTGCATAATTTTATAACAAAATATAAAACAGTTTTTGTATTTTTTTTTCAAAATTTTTGGTCTTTTAATTTTTTTTTAACAAAAAATAAAAAACCCAGAGGTGATCAAATACCACCAAAAGAAAGCTCTATTTGTGGGAAAGAAATTATAAAAATGTAATTTGGGTACAGTGTTGTATGACCGCGCAATTGTCGTTCAAAAAGTGACAGCGCTGAAAGCTGAAAGCTGAAAATTGGTTTGGGCAGGAGGGGGGGTTAAGTGCCTGGTAAGCAAGTGGTTAAACCCACTTTCTTCCCAATTCTGATGCTCGGTTTGAACTTCAGCAAGTCGTCTTCAACTTAACAAACTGCATCTGTAAGTAAATTTACCATAGATGTGCATATCTGTCGTGGCTCCATAATATAAGAATACAGTTTGGTTGCTCAGCCCCATCCGCACATGATTAAGACTCCAGCGTACATGTGCATACCTTAGTAAATCAGGTCCTTTATCTTATTTGTCTTCTTTCTTTTTCCTTGCAGTTTTTTTTTTTTTTTCCTGAGCATCCTCCAATTTTCGAGTTCATTTCATGCAACCCAGCTCAGAAATTGAAAGCAATGACCTGTGGAGGTGGAGCTGTAAAACTATCTAAGAAACATTAGGAGCTACATATTTTCGCTGTCTGGAGAATATTCTCTCGCTGCATTACATTGGACGTTACAGGATTCCGGTGTAGCATTTATTACCGCTATCCAGCGTGATAAACATTTATGACGGCTCGGCATGGCGGCGTGTGATAGGAATGCGGAGGAATCGTGAGGTCCCACTGCAGAACGTTTTGATATCTTGTCTAAATCAACAATCGTAACACATTTTCTCAGAAAGGAGTTTTTAGCCGCTTGAGCCGCGCAGTTTCATTCTGAAGTTATTTTTTACTATCATAACATGTCCGGTGTGTTTTAAAACTCAATAGCTCTCTCATAAAGTCATATGTAAATACAGCTGAATAACCGATTGGATGGAGTCTATGCGCAAGCACTCGAATATATCATGTTTGGTATCTAACAAATTGTAATTTAATCCTGCTAAAATAATACACTATATTACCAAAAGTATTGGGAGGCCTGCCTTTACACGCACAAATTTGATAGGAAGGAAGGGATATCATGAGGCTGTAGAGCAGTGGTTGTCAACTTATGAGCTCAAGGGGGCCTCAGATGTGGCCCTGCCCTGACATCACCAAAGGGCCGCACATAATATTCAATATACACTATATTGTCAAAAGTATTGGGATGCCTGCCTTTACACGCACATGAACTTTAATGGCACCCCAGTCTTAGTCCGTATGGTTCAATATTGAGTTGGCCCACCCTTTGCAGCTATAACAGCTTCAACTCTTATGGGAAGGCTGTCCACAAGGTTTAGGAGGGTGTTTATGGGAATGTTTGACCATTCTTCCAGAAGCGCATTTGTGAGGTCAGGCACTGATGTTGGATGAGAAGGCCTGGCTCGCAGTCTCCTCTCTAATTAATCACAAAGGGGTTCTATCGGGTTGAGGTCAGGACTCTGTGCAGGCCAGTCAAGTTCCTCCACCCCAAACTCGCTTATCCATGCTTTTATGGATCTTGCTTTGTTCACTGGTGTGCAGTTATGTTGGAACAGGAAGGGGGCCATCTCCAAACTGTTCCCACAAAGCTGGGAGCATGAAATTGTCCAAAATGTCTTGGTACGCTGATGCTTTAAGAGTTCCCTTCACTGGAACTAAAGGGCCAAGCCCAACACCTGAAAAAAAAACATTCACCATAATCCCCCCTCCACCAAATGATTTGAACCAGTGCACAAAGCAAGGTCTATAAAGACATGGATGAGCGAGTTTGGGGTGGAGGAACTTGACTGGCCTGCACAGAATCCTGACCTCAACCCGATAGAACACCTTTGGGTGTCTGACCTCACAAATGCGCTTCGGGAAGAATGGTCAAACATTCCCATAGACACACTCCTAAACCGTAGTGGACAGCCTTCCCAGAAGAGTTGAAGCTGTTATAGCTGCAAAGGGGGAGGCCAAACCTAATATTGAACCCACGGACTAAGACTGTACTCATTCAATAGTGCACCTTATTGAATAAAAACACAAACAGCAACAATTTCAGCATCATCATAAATAGGGGTTCCTAAATGTAATAAGGATTGGAGTCTATAGGTCTACCAAAGGAAATGGTAGATCATACAAAGAAAAATGTATAGAATAAATTTCACACTTGAAAGTAAATACCTGTATATGTCACAAATGCATTACCTTGGTGTTATCCTTGACTCAGGTATCATTTTCATTTATCAAATCTAGATTATCTCCAAGTCCTATCGCTTCCAATTCCATAACATTTCCATTTCTAACTCGTAAGGCCACCATCATCCTTAGTCATGTTTTCATTTACAAAAATACCTTTTCCTAACTCATAAGGCCACCATAATCCTTAGTCATGCTTTATTTTCCAAAAATGCATTTTGTAAACTCAAGAGGTCACCATCATCCTTCGCTATGCCTTCATTTCCCAAATTACCTTTCCCTTATTGCGCGTACACACAACAGTTTTTCATGGCGTGAAAAATTACATTTTTTAAATTGGTCATTAAAAACAATTGTGTGCAGGCTCCAGAGCATTTTTAACGACGTGAAAAATGGGCTAAAAAAAATTAGAACCTGCTCTATTTTTTCACGTCGTTTTTCACATCGTTCTTTTTAACGTCGTGAAAAACGGTAGTGTGTATGCTTTTACGAGGGGTAAAAAATGCGCATGCTCAGAATCAAGTATGAGACAGGAGCGCTCCTTCTGGGAAAACTAACGTTCGTAATGGAGATATTACATTCGTCACGCTGTAACGGACTGAAGAGCATGAGGCTGAAAAGCGCAAATCGGCTCTCACCAAACTTTAATAACATGAGGATCAGCAAAAGCGTCCCAAAGGGTGGCGCCATCCGAATAGAACTTCCCCTTTATAGTGCCATCGTACATGTTGTATGTCACCGCGCTTTGCTCAAGCATTTTTTTTCACGATAGTGTGTAGGCAAGGCAGGCTTGAGAGGAAACACGAAAAATCACGTCGAGAAAAACATCGTTTTTTTCAATGACATACGCGGCATAACTCATTAGGGCTACAATTTTCCTTGCCTACATTTCCAAAAATGTGTTTTCTAAACTGATAAATCCACCATTTGATGGGGCACAACTGGCTGCTTATGATGGGCACAGTGGCTGCATTTGATGGGCACAAGTGGCTGCATTTGATGGGCACAAGTGGCTGCATATGATGGGCACAAGTGGCTGCATTTGATGGGCACAGTGGCTTCATTTGATGGGCACAGTGGCTTCATTTGATGGGCACAGTGGCTGCATTTGATGGGCACAGTGGCTGTGGGTGGGTGGGGGGGGTCTCACGTAATGTATTTGACGGGCACAAGTGGCTGCATTTGATGGGCACAAGTGCCTGCATATAATGGGCACAGTGGCTGCATTTGATGGGCACAAGTGGCTGCATTTGACAGGCACAGTGGCTGCATTTGACAGGCACAGTGGCTGCATTTGACGGGCACAGTGGCTGCATTTGATGGGCACAGTGGCTGCATTTGATGGGGCACAATTGGCTGCATTTGATGGGGCACAGTGGCTGCATTTGAGGGGCACAGTGGCGGCATTTGATGGGCACAGTGGCGGCATTTGATGGGCACATTGGTTGCATTTGATGGGCACAGTGGCTGCATTTGATGGGTTTTTTCAATGTTTTTTTTTTTTTTAGTTTGTTTGTGCCCCCCAAACACTTTGAGCACCAGCCTCCACTGCCTACAGATGACTTTGTTCTGCGCATGAGCACGGGGTGCGGAGGAAGCTTTAACTTTTTTTTTTTCATTATTATTTATTTTATTTAAAAATATATATTTTTACCCTGTTCCTTCATTTTTTTAAGCACTTTTATTGCTGCTACAAGAAATGTAAACATACCTTGCGTTAGCAATAAAACATGACAAGTCCTCTTTATGGAGACATCTGCTGTTCCAGAGGCTATACAGCCTAAATGTTTTGAATATTTTCAAATTATATGTGAAGCAGTGGGTTGGTGAAAAATTGTGTGGTAAGGCTTGGTTAAAAAAGTACTTAAAAAGAATAAAAAAAAAAAAAATCTATTGTATATTTAGGAAATGTCTGGAATAAATAGATCACACGCTGATATGAAACCCAGATAAATAGAATGCATTGTATGTTGCTCATTGATTGCATAGTTGTATTTTTTACATTCCATTCATCTTATATTAATTTTTTTAAATTGGTCTTTGTGTGACCTTTCTTTGTAGCTGTGCCATTTATTTCACACTTCAATATTTCACTGATTTTGTGCTTATCAATAACAAACAATAATATGATTCAACAGTTCGCAATTTATCATCGTTAGGCCCAATCAGGGAGAAAATTAAAAGGGAGGAGTCGCTTTACTGGTAACATTTGTCATAGTTATTTGGGAATATTGTTCTATTTTTTTTCTGGATTTTGTAATCGTATAAAGACAAAAAAAAACATGCTCCTGTACATTTTTTTTTTCTAATAACATAACACAGCTTTATGGCACTCAGAGGCATGCAATTTTACAAGTAAAGAAAGTTTAAAAAATGTATTTGAAGAGGTTAATATGGTTTTCTATATAAAAAGTCAATATTAGAGCTGTCACTTGTGGAGTTCATACATAGCACTGTACAATTGGCAAAAACTTCAACAGGAACAATTTCAGCATCATCACAAAAAGGGGTTCCTAAATGTAATAAGGATTGGAGTCTATAGGTCTACCAAAGGAAATGGTAGATCATACAAAGAGAAATGTATAGAATAAATTTCACACTGGAAAGTAAATACCTGTATATGTCACAAATGTGTTACCTTGGTGTTATCCTTGACTCAGGTATCATTTTCATTTATCAAATCTAGATTATCTCTAAGTCCTATCGCTTCCAATTCCATAACATTTCCATTTCTAACTCGTAAGGCCACCATCGTCCTTAGTCATGCTTTATTTTCCAAAAATGCATTTTGTAAACTCAAGAGGTCAAGGATGATGATCCTTTGCCATGCCTTCATTTCCCAAATTACCTTTTCCTAACTCATTAGGGCTACAATTTTCCTTGCCTACATTTCCAAAAATGTGTTTTCTAAACTGATAAATCCACCATAATCCTTAGCCATGCGTTCATTTCCAAAAATGCATTTTCCTAATTCAAAAAGGCCACTGCCATCCTAATCATGCCTTCATTTCCAGACTCATAAGGTCACCATCATAGTTAGTCATTCCTACTTTTCCAAAAATGCATTTTGTAAACTTATTAAGGCAATTTTTGCCTTCATTTCCAAAAATGTGTTTTCTAAACTGATAAGACCATCATCATCATCCTTAGTCATGCCTTCATTTCAAAAAACTATTTTTGCACTCATAAGGCCACCATCATCCTTAGTTTTAATTTCCAAAAATACCTTTCCCTAACTCATTAAGGCAACAATTTTCCTCAGTCATGCCTTTATTTCCAAAAAATACCCTTTCCTAACTCATTACGGTGACAATTTTCCTTAGCCATGCCTTCATTTCCAAATACACCTTTTCTGTATTCATAAGGCCACTGTCATCCTTAGCCATGCATTTTCAAAAATATATTTTCCTAACTTATTAAGGTGCAAATTTTCCTTAGTCATGCCTTAATTTTAGGGCTGTTACTGATTAAAATTTTCGTGTTCGATTAATCGTTTTTTTTTAAATCGATTAATCGACTAATTTCGATTAATTATAACGCACATACAGTTTTTCCAATTTTCCACATCTCCCTCCCATACTGTAATATCCACATCTCCCCCCCTCATACTGTAATATCCACATCTCCCCCATACTGTAATGTCCACATCTCCCCCCTATACTGTAATGTCCACATCTCCCCCATACTGTAATGTCCACATCTCCCCCCCCCATACTGTAATGTCCACATCTCCCCCCCCCATACTGTAATGTCCACATCTCCCCCCCCCCATACTGTAATGTCCACATCTCCCCCCCATACTGTAATGTCCACATCTCCCCCCATACTGTAATGTCCACATCTCCCCCCATACTGTAATGTCCACATCTCCCCCCCATACTGTAATGTCCACATCTCCGCCCCCATACTGTAATATCCACATCTCCCCCCCATACTGTAATATCCACATCTCCCCCCTCATACTGTAATATCCACATCTCCCCCTCATACTGTAATGTCCACATCTCCCCCCCATACTGTAATGTCCACATCTCCCCCCATACTGTAATGTCCACATCTCCCCCCACACTGTAATGTCCACATATCCCCCCCCCCATACTGTAATGTCCACATCTCCCCCCCCCCCATACTATAATGTCCACATCTCCCCCCCATACTGTAATGTCCACATGTGCTCCCATACAGTAATGTCCACATTTCCCCCCCAATGTCCACATCTCCCACATCTCCTCCTATACCGTAAAATCCAGGCAGAACCGTCCGCAGACTCGCAGAGTAGACGGCACAAGCAGGCGGCTGATGATGACGTCAGCGTGACGCTACCGGGTGGACCAAGATGGCCGCGGCTCCCGAGCTAGGCCGAAGCCGCGGCCTTTCCTATGGACGAGACCGCGGAGGTCACTCCGCAGATCATCCTCGATCAAAATTATTTTGATCGATCAAAGAAATTAACGATTAATCGAACAATTAATCGTTATATTCCGCAGCCCTACTTAATTTCCAAAAATTTGTTTTCTAAACTGCTAAAGACCATCATCATCCTTAGCCATGCCTTCCTTTCCAAAAAATCGGTTTTCTTAACTCACTAGGCCACCATCATCCTTAGCCATGCCTCAATTTCCAAAAATACCTTTTCCATACTCATAGGGCCTCCATCATCCTTAGTCATGTCTTCATTTTCAAAAATGTATGTTCTACACCCATGAGGCCACCATCATCCTTAGCCATGCTTTCATTTCCAAAAATACCTTTTCCTAACTCATTAAGGCAACAATTTTCCTTAGTCATGCCTTTATTTCCAAAAAATACCTTGTCCTAACTCATTAAGGTGACAATTTTCCCACTTCCTCCTTCTGCCCAGAGACCGCCACGGAGACTCCTCCTATAACCTTAGGCAGCCCCTCCCTCTAAATGATCTCCTGGGACATGTGACAGGTCCCAGGAGCTCGCCTGTCCACTCAGGGAGAGCAGCGCGGCTCGCGCATGCGCAGTGCGTGCTCGGCCGTGAAGCTGAAAGCTGTCACGGCCGGATGACCAGAGTGAATGGAGGCGCCGGCGGAGAGGGGGGGGAGGAGAGACGCTCCGGGCGGCCACATCACTGGACCGTGGAGCCGGTAAGTGTCTCTTTATTAAATTAGCCATGCTTTCATTTCTAAAAATACCTTTTCCTAACTCATTAAGGTGACAATTTTCCTTAGTCATGCCTTCATTTATAAATATGTGTTTTCTAAACCAATAAGATCATCATCATCCTTTGCCATGCCTTAATTTCCAAAAGTACCTTTTCCGTATTCATACGGCCACGTCAACCTTAGCCATGCTTTCATTTCCAAAAATGTATTTTCCTAACTCATTAAGGTGATAATTTTCCTTAGTCATGCCTTAATTTTCAAAAATGTGTTTTCTAAACTGATAAAGACCATCATCATCCTTAGCCATGCCTTCCTTTCCAAAAATATGTGTCCTAACTCACTAGGCCACCATCATCCTTAGCCATGCCTTCATTTCCAAAAATAAATTTTCCATACTCATAGGGCCACCGTCATCCTTAGCCATGCTTTCATTTCCAAAAATATATTTTCCTAACTCATTAGGGTGACAATTATTCTTAGTCATGCCTTAATTTCCGAAAATGTGTTTTCTAAACTAATAAAGACCATCATCATCCTTATCCACCATGCCTTCCTTTACAAAAGCACCCTTTCCATATTCATACGGCCATGTCATCCTTAGCCATGCTTTCATTTCCAAACATTTATTTTCCTAACTCATTAAGGTGATAATTTTCCTTAGTCATGCCTTAATTTTCAAAAATGTTTTTTCTAAACTGATAAAGACTATCATCATCCTTAGCCATGCCTTTCTTTCCAAAAATGTGTGTCCTCACTAGGTCACCATTATCCTTACCAATGCCTTCATTTCCAAAAATAAATTTTCCATACTCATAGGGCCATCATCATCCTTAGACATGCCTTAATTTTTAAAAATGCATTTTCTACACCCATGAGGCCACTGTCATCCTTAGCCATGCTTTCATTTCCAAAAATATATTTTCCTAACTCATTAGGGTGACAATTTTTCTTAGTCATGCCTTAATTTCCGAAAATGTGTTTTCTAAACTAATAAAGACCATCATCATCCTTATCCATGCCTTCCTTTCCAAAAGTGTGTTTTCCTAACTCACTAGGCCACCATCTTTAGCCATGCCTTAATTTCCAAAAATACTTTTGCCATACTCATAGGGCCACCATCATCCTTAGCCATGCTTTCATTTCCAAAAATATCATTTCCTAAGTCATTAAGGTGACAATTTTCCTTAGCCATGCCTTCCTTTCCAAATATGTGTTTTCTAAACTGACAAGACCATCATCATCCTCAGCCATCCCTTTATTTCCAAAAACACCTTTTCCATACCCATAGGGCCACTGTCCCTAGTCATGCCTTCATTTTCAAAAATGCATTTTCTAAACCCATGAGGCCACCATCATCCTTTTTTTTTTTTTGACCACTCAGACTTTATCACAACGAGAGACTTTCTCATGGTGTTAATCCTTAATATCGTCTCTACTTTGGATTCGCATCATATGTGGTTCTCCAAATTTTTCGAAAAGAATAAGTGTATTTCTTTATTACAATCCGTATCAACATGAAATTAGTACCATTCCCTTCCTGTGATCCTCCCCCCCCCCATTATCCCCTCCCCCCCGCCCCCCAATCCCCTGACCTCTCTTTATTGCCCTATCTGCTTCTTACTTCACCTTCTTAAGTTAAGTTTGTTCACCTATTATTTCTGCATATCCCAGAGTGTTTTTAAATACCATCCACCCCTTCCATTTTTCTTCGAATACTTCCATTGAATTCATATCACTGAATCTTAAATATTCCAAATTAAAAATTTCATCCACTCTGTTACACCAACCCTTCAGGGTAGGACTGTCCTGTTCTTGCCAGTATTTAGGAATTTGGCTCTTAGCTGCATCCAATAAGTGTGGAATCAAACTTTTAAGGTATAATTTATTCGACATCTGGATTCCGTGCAGTAAGCATCCCCACGGATCATCTGGTATTTCTGTTTTAGTGATGTCTCTAATAGTTCTCCTGATCTCTGTCCAGTATTTTTTAATTTTTGGACAGGTCCACCATATGTGGGCCGTTGTCCCTATTTCCTGGCATCCTCGTCAACATAACTGTGATTTTTCCGTTGTGAATCTATGTACTCTATCTGGCGTCATATACCATCTAGTTAGACATTTATAGTTAGTTTCCACTATCTTACAGTTCACACATGTTGAGTGCACCCTATTAATTATTTGTTTAATCTCGTACTCTCTCTTTTGTGTTCCCAGTTCCTCTTCCCACTTCTTAATACATGTCGGTTTCTCTGAATTTCTTTGTGTATTATTTAAAACCCTATAGATCTTAGAAATAACACCTTTTGTGTTCTTATTCTCACAAATTTTCTCCAAAGGCCTTAGATTATTTTTAGCTCTAATAGGTTTAGGGAGGCTATCAAAAAAATGTCTTAACTGAGTATACCGCCACTCGTCGATCAATCTCCACTCCTTGGTCTTCTTTAGTTCCTGACATGTAATTAAATTGTTTTGGACCATTACATCTTTTAATTGTGCGTTTTTTCTTTTAAGATCCATTTTCCCGAAATATTTTCCCTACCTGGTGTAAAAAACTGGTATCTTTTAGTGGTATAAGAGGCGAATTATATAGCCAATTTTATTTTTTGTGCAATCGGTCCCAAATTTTTAGTGCGTTTCTGGTGATCTCGTGTGTGTTTGTGCTCAGATCTCGATATTGTGGCGGTATCCATATTACCCTCCCTAATGTTACATTACTAATTCTACTCTCCATTTTCACCCATCTCTTTTCCGTACTATCTTTAGCCCAATCCATAATCCGCGCTATTACTATCGCATTGTAATAATTTCTGATATTGGGTGCCCCTAATCCTCCCTGGCCCTTTTTTTTTGTGAGTGTCGTCCACTTAATACGTGGTTTTTTCCCTCGCCATGTGAAAACCGAGAGCAGTGATTCTAATTTATCTAAAAAGACCAGAGAAAGTGGGATCGGAAGCATCTGCATCTTGTAGACTATTTTTGGAAGGATAATCATCTTCAAAATTCCTATTCTCCCTATCCAAGAAAGTTGACCCCGTGAGATTTTATTTAGTTCTGCCCTAATTTTGTTCATTAGTGAGATATAATTCTCTCTGTAGATTGTCTCAATTTCAACGGCCAATTTTACTCCAAGGTATGAGATTGAGCTGTTCCCCCATTTAAATGAGTAATCTTTTTGATAATTATTCATATCTATTTTCTTAATATTAATGCTCAGTGTTTCGGATTTGGTACAATTTATTTTAAAATTAGACATCTCCCAGAACTCATTAAGGGTTTTTAGGATTTTAGGTAAGGTTACTTTGGGGTGAGTGATGAACAGGATATCGTCTGCATATGCTGCCAGTTTATGCTCGTCGCCCACCCCTATCCCACATATTTCTGGATCCTGCCTGATTTTCCTCAGTAAGGGTTCCAATGCTAGCACAAATAGTAACGGTGACAGAGGACAACCCTGTCGGGTTCCATTTTTCATCTGGAACGGTGCAGATAGCACCCCGTTAACTTTAACCCTCGCTGTTGGGTATTTGTACAAGGATTGGATCCACGTTCTCATTCTGGAACCTAGACAGATTGCCTCCAGTGTGGAATACATGAAGCCCCGGTCTAACCTGTCAAAGACCTTCTCGGCGTCAATTGACAGGAGTAGTCCTGGGGCCCCACTCTCTTTCGGTTTTTTAATAGCCAGGAGTGATCTTTTTCCATTGTCTTTACACTCCCTTCCTGGGATAAAACCTACTTGGTCTGAGTGTATGACATCTGTCATAATGGTTTTCAGCCTATTTGCTAAAATCTTTGAAAAAATCTTAGTGTCTATATTTAGGAGTGAGATTGGCCTGTAGCTGGAGCATAGTGTAGAATCTTTGCCCTCTTTGGGAATTATAGTTATTATGGCTTCTAGTGCCTCCTTCCTCATGTCCCACTTTACACCTATCCCATTAAAATAAGAACACAGTTTCGGGATTAGAAAATCTATATATTTTTTATAATAAAGTAATATCAGACCATCTGGTCCTGGGCTTTTCCCATTTGGTAATTCTAGGATAATTTTTCTGATCTCCTCTTTTATGGGTGCTTCTAAGAAGTCTAATTTATCCATAGGGATTTTATCTAGAACAATCTCCTCAATATAGGTTTTAATTTTTTCTATTCTTCTTTTAATCTCTACTTTTGTTTCCTGGGCATTAAGTGCAAATAATTGACTGAGATATTCTTGAAAAGAATTGGATATTTCCGAGGTGTTATATCTAATTTCCCCAGTTTTATTTTGGATTTTTTCTATAAAGTTGGTGTTTTTTTTTCTTTTTTAATATTTTCGCCAAATACTTCCCTGGTTTGTTACCCCAAATATATCTCTCTTTCTTAATTTGGTTGTAGAGTGTCTGATTTTCTTGTGCATAGACCTCTCTTAGTTCCTCTCTTTTAAGATTGAGGCGTAATAATGTCCCTTTCCCCTTGGTTTTTTGATGTTGCTGTTCTAATTCAGAGATATCTTTCATCAATAATGTTTTTTTTTCATAGCTCCTTCTCTTTTTAACCGCCCCCTCTTTTATAAGAATCCCTATAATGTATACTTTGTGGGTTTCCCATACTATGGCCTCTGACATACCCTCAGTACTATTCTCCTTAAAAAATTGTTCCAATTCTACTTTTATTCTCTGGTTTATATTTTTATCCAGTAATAGTTCTTCATTCAACCTCCAGATATTATTACTTTTTTGTACTTCTCCAAGATTCCATCGGAGTGTGATTGGTGCATGATCAGAAAAAGTTGCAATACCTATCTCCATTTCTACTGTCTCTAATAGCCTGTGATCTACTAAGAAGTAATCTATTCTCGAGTACGTCCCATGCACGGGGGAGCGGAAAGTGAATTCCCGTTGCTTTCGATGTTGTGTCCTCCACGCGTCTACCAATTGATGTTGGTGCATTTTTTTTATTTTATTTGATCTTCTCGGTATTTCCTGTCCCCTTAGCCTGGGACGTACTGTTGATTGTTGGCTCGAGGCATACATTGAAATCTCCAGCTATTATGGCCCCCCCTTCCTAAAATCCATAAATTTAGATATGATTTTCATTAGGAATTGGGTTGATTTTTTATTTGGTCCATATACGTTTGCCAGTGAGACCTCGGTTCCATTTAATTCTCCTTTTAAAAATAGAAATCTCCCCTCTGGGTCCTCCTTCTTCATTTCTAGAGTGAACCTGGTCCCTCTGGCAAATCCTATAGCCACGCCTTTAGCCCTACTAATAGGTGAGTCCCCATAATACCACAGGGGAAATTCCTTGGAGACGATTTGACGGTTGGAACTGACGCAGAAATGCGTCTCCTGTAAGAAAACTACATCCGCCTTCAGTGTGATTAATTCTCTAATTATGTTTGCCCTTTTAATGGACGCATTCAGTCCTCTTACGTTATATGAAATGATACTTATTTTAGGCATTTGATGTTCCTAGGGTGGGCGAACTAGACGGACATCATCTAATTCTCTCTGGGTTCTTGGCACAAGGTCCCCCCTCCCTCCCCCTCCCCCAATACCCCCCTCCCCACCTTCTCACCCCCCCATCCCCCCAACCACCCCCCTCGCTCCCCCCCATCCCTCTTCCCTCCCTGTTTGGGGTATGAACCTCAATGAGGCCCCGTCATCCGTAGCCCTCCTTCTCCTTCTACTCCTACGGATGTCTTCCCCTTGAGGTTGAGCCCTGGTAGCGGGAACGGGATCCAGGCCAGCCACTCCCTGCTATGGGAAAAGCACCTTAGCCCGTTCTGCTCCCCTACTTACAGTTATTCTTCATTTATTGTCTCCTCCCCGAACCTCCCCCCCTTCCTCCCTTCTCCCCTCTCCTTCCCCTCCAATCCTCTCCCTTTTTTGCCCCCCGTTTCTTTTCTTTTTTTTTTCTTTTTTTTTTTTTCTTTTTTTCTTTTTTCCTTTTTGTCTTTTTCCTTCCTCCCTTCCTCCTTTTACTAGAGATGATTTTTTCCTCACTTTTGAGGGCCGAAATTGATTTTCTGAAGTCTTCTGTCTATGCTCTCTTTCCCACCATCCTGGGATGTCAATTTCCGGAATATCCAATCTTTTGCAAAAATTAGGGGTATCGTCAGGGAATCTCAGAGTAGCTGAGTGTCCATCCTTTCGGCCTACTAGACACGCTGGGAAACCCCAAGAGTATTGAATCTCCTGGCTCTTAAGTTGATCTAAGAGTGGTTTTAGAGTTCTTCTATTCAATGTCTCTCCTGCTAGATCTGGGAATATTTGCAACGTAGTGTCCTCATACTTTGCTGGAACTTTGGCTTTTAAACTTTGTTGTATCTGTTCTTTATCCTGATAGTTATGAAATCGTGCAATTATATCTCTTGGGATTTTTTCCTTTAGACCCGCTGGTTTCCTGATCCTATGGATTCTTTCAAATTTTATCTTCTCTGTAGCGTTTTTATTTAGCATTTGTCCGAAGATTTTATCAATTTTTTCCTGTAGATCTTCTATTTGTTGATCTGGTAACCCTCGTATCCTCAGGTTTTTTCTCCTGTTTCGATTTTCCTGATCTTCAAGTCTGTATTTCAAATACCATTGCTCTTTCTGTACCTCTTCCAATTGCCCCTTTATTTCCATGACTTCCGCTGCTTGCGCATCTATTTTTTCTTCCGTTTCTTCCACTCACCTCAGTAAGTGATTCAAGTCCTCCTGTATTATCGATATTTCCCCTTTGATCGATTTCTCCATTCTGTACATGACTGTTTCCATTCTAGCGAACATCTCCGCTATTTCCCCCTTAGTGGGTAGTTTGTCTATTTGTCTAGTATCCATGATTTCTTCTTCTTCTTCTTCAACTGTGACAGGGTTTTCAGTCTCTGTGTATTCTGAGTGTCTTCTCGTGGCTGTTTTCTGTGAGCCCACAGACGGCCTCCTATTTAGCGGAGTTGATTTCCCTGGGCTGTCTTTAGATTTTTCTTGTGTCATGTATTTTTTAATAGAACTCGGACTTTCACTCAGTTTAGGGGTTTTTGCTGTTGCACCCCTTAGCTGCCTTCCCCTCATTTCTTTTTTTTTTCTCGTATCTCTTCATCTAATAGATGTAGGCAAGTATCACTCCTCCTATGCGCTCTGTGTATGATCAGTTTAACCGCACATATGTATACTTTTCTTGTATTTAAAATCCTATGAGTACTATTTCTGAGGGAAATGATTGTTATAGTTGTGATTTCCTCTACGTTTTTACTAATCCCCTAGTCGCAGTTCTTTATTCTGTTTTAGTTGCGTTTTACTCTGTATGTTTTCCTGCCATTTCTGTGGCACTCTGTGACTATTAGACATGTGCATTCGTTTTCGTCCGAATGCATTTTCGTCCGAATTTCAGCTATTTTAGTTATCGTTTTAACAAACGAAAACGAAAGCACAGAATCCGAAAACCGAAAGATCCGACATAAACAAATGCTTTATTTTCATTTTCGTTGCTACAACAGTTCGATATAGATAGGAGATTCGACGTGACGCTGACAATAACAATCTGTGTCTATCGAACCTGTGGCCGAATGTGCCTAACCTTAACTCTATTAGTCCAAGATTATTCGACATAGGAGAGAAAAGATTCGACATAGGAGAGAAAAGATTCGACATAGGAGAGAAAAGATTCGACATAGGAGAGAAAAGATTCGACATAGGAGAGAAAAGATTTGACATAGGAGAGAAAAGATTCGACATAGGAGAGAAAAGATTCGACATAGGAGAGAAAAGATTTGTTATTATAGAGAGAAAAGATTCGACATAGAGAGAAAAGATCACTGCTGGAATTGGGTGGGGGAAGTAAAATAAAAATAAAGTTGATGATGAATGTTATTGGCTGATTGTAACCAAAGAGGAGGAGCAGTAAAATAGCTAGAATGACAAAGATTCGACAAAGCATCGAAAGTTAGAAGATTCGACGGTGCAGCAAAACTGTACGACGCTGCAATCGTACATTTCCGGTCAAATGCATCCGCCCATAGGCTATAGAAGAATTATAATGTTGGTTGACTAGTAATAGTAATGAATAAATATAATTATTACTAGTCATACAACATTAGAATTCTTCTATAGCTTGTGGGCGGAACATTCGACCGGAAATGTATGATTGCAGCGTCGTACAGTTTCACTGCTCCGTCGAATCTTCTTTGAACATTCGTCAGACACCATAAGCCTTCAATGACAGATTCGACCTTAATTAATTCAGATTTTCGGACGAATGCAATTTCTAACGAAAAACGAAATAAAGAAAAACGAATTTCGGGAGTAACTAAATAAATTTATTTTTCGGACGAAAACGAAATTCCGAAACGAAATATTTCAGTGTGCACATGTCTAGTGACTATAGTTCTTTTTAAATAGTGTTCAGCAACTGTAAATTAACCTGGTTTTCCGGGCAAGAAGAGAGGGCTCCTATAAATTTCTCTGCCGTCACCATGTCCCAGAGCTGCAAGTTCAGTGTTTGAACATTGCTGACGTTGTTAATTCTGCTATTACTGTTATTATTGTACCAGTACTACCAGATCTGTTATTTAATTGCATTAGATTCTTCCAATTTCTTATTGTTTCTCCTTCTTCCCCTTAGTATTTATTTTTCCCAGTTTCCAGGTTTTCCCCCCCCCTTTTTTTTTTTTTTTCCTCCAGTTACCTTTTTTCAGTTACTTCTTATGCATCATGTTTTCCATAAGTCTTAGTTCCTAGTTAGTTCCTAGTTCTCAGTTACCTCTGTACTTCCAGCTTCCGTACTTCCAACAGCCCTATCTACCTGCTCCTCTGCCGCTTGCGGTCCTCAGACTTTCTCCGCCTCGCCACTTCACACTACCCTCCGCTCTACTTATCGATCCTCATAAAAAAAAAAAAAAAAGGAAAAATGCAAAGCAAAAACAACGCTTCTGCGGGTGAGAGATTGAGGAGGGGGGGAGCGTTCGCCACTGCCTACCTGCTTCTGTCTGATGTGACTCAGCTCCGCTCTGTTTGATCACCTAACAGACCCCCTCCAGGCTTCACATCACACCTCACCACCTCACCACCCCCAGCTGCCTCGCGCTACCTTCCACCTCCGGACCCCCGGCGTGCGAGTCAGAGGTTCGGGCAGTCGAGCAGTCAGATGGAGCAACGGAGCGATGGACTCAGGAGAGCGGGTGGATGGCCGCGGCTTGTGGGCTTGCAGGCTTGTGGATTTGCGGGCAGGCTGACTCTCAATGACCAGGAAACTGTAGGCGATTATAGGCTGATGAGCACCATTATAAACTCTGTTGCTCTATTACATAGACTGTTGCTATTAGACTAATCTGTTCATGTCTTGGAATACGGCTAAGCAGTGGTACAATATACCGATGTAAAATAAAAGTAAAAAAAAAAAAAGCAAAAGTAAAAAGTGTCCGCCTTGGACACCCTGGACGGTAGTACAGTTTAAATGGTAGCAATAGTAGGCTTTAGTACAATTAGCAGTACAATTAGCAGTCGGCGGCACAATTACCGTATAGAACCGTTAGCTTTAGTACAGTTGGTGCAATTAAATACTCTTCACAAGTGAGGTTTGTCCTGGCTTGACCACCGTACCATTTGTTTAAGTGAGGTTATATCATTATATCATTATATCAATTCCTTGTGGTACCGTGTGTCAGGAGCCAGGCGCCAGGAGCCAGAAGCCAGAAGCTATCGGGGGTGAGAGAAAATCTTACGTTCCTGTTGCAGAGGGGTTTGCCGTGGGGTTCGCAGATCCGAGGAAAGAGAGATCCAGGAGAGATCCAGGGGTCCGATGTCTGGGGCAAGGGAAGTTTCAAGGGAAGTTTCTTGGAGAATCCTCGGAAAATCCTCGGAGAGGTCCAGGGAGGCCCAGGGAGCCGGTCACCACTTGTTACTCATGATTGCGTTCAGGGAGCTTCACGGGCTTCCTGGAGCTAGCAGCTGCTCCTGCCCTCGGCCCCCATCACCAGCAACTCCTCCCTCCCAGCAACTCCTCCTCCCGTGTCATCATCCTTAGCCATGCTTTAATTTACAAAAATACCTTTTTTATGCTCATTAAGGGCACAATTTTCCTTAGTCATGCCTTCATTTCCAAAGATGTTTTCTAAACTGATAAGGCCATCATCGTCCCTAGTCATACCATTATTTCCAAAAATGTCTCGTCCTATCCCACAAGGCCATCTTCTTCCTTATCCATGCCTTCATGATTCCATATCTTCATTAGGGTAACATCCTCCTGTCTGGTATTATCCAACAAGACTCTCTCGTCGACGATCCTTCATCATTGCTGCAAGACTTGCCTATACTTGTCACCACTTCTCACCATCTGCCCTTATTTCACGCAATCTTTACTTGGCTTGACTAGAGTACACCACTTACTCTAAAGATGTGCTGGGCAGGCATGCTTCACATTAGTATCATGGTTCCAGCATTATTGCCCTCTGATTTTTGCAAATAAGTATTCTTCAGTTCTTCTTTGTCATTGCTCACATTGGCACCAACAGAGTGTCCTACAAAGTATATTTTTTCCCTTTACTGTTCAGCATTTTGTGCACTTTTTGAAATTTTTGGTAATGACCAAAATGTGGGGATTGATCAGCACTGTATACGCTCCGATAGAAAGATGTCAGAACGCACTACATTGTGAATCGCTGCATATGGGGCTGTGTTAGATTGCTCATGCTGGCCACGTGTCCTCAGCCAATGGGTGCATGAGCATCACAACTGGACCACAGAGACATTTAAGAAGGTGACCTGGTCTGCTGAATTCAAGAATAGTTTGAGGAGCACAACAACAAGTGTGAGGTGTTAATTCAGCCTCCAAATTCGCCAAATCTCAATCCAATTGAGCATCTGTGAAATGTGCTGGAAAAACAAGTCCAATCCATAGAGGCCCTACCTCACAGCTTATAGAACGTAAAGGATCTGCCACTGACAATTTGGTGCCAGATACCAAAGCACACCTTCAGGTGTCTAATGGAGTCCTTGCTTTGATTTTTGATTGGTTATAGTAGGTGGTGTGGCATAGAGTTAAAACCCAGAATTCTTAAACAGGCAGGTTGAGGGGCTCCAGGGGATTAGCTTTTTAGTTTTATCAGTGGCTGGTAAAGTCTGTTTTGGCACCTGGAACCTGGAGATTTCGAAGTGAACCGGTTGGGATGAAATATTCAGGTCACAAAACAGACTTATTTATTGTACCATGCATGCATATGATTGATTACAAATGTTACATATATTTATATATTGTTTATTTATTGTTGCTATTCTCTAAGTGTTTTGTGTGTTGTTGGTGTCTTTTCATATAGGGTAATAATAATGTTTTGAGTTAGTTACATGGTGGCTTGTGACCCATTTTAGGATATTTTTCAGGTTGTAAATGAGTATCTTGAATTGCCTTTGATTAGCCTTGGAACTTTGCTGCCAGGAAGAGTTTACCAGCTTGCATAGTCAGTAATTGGCATAAGCACCTACTAAATAGAATCATGGCTCCACTTGTAACACCAAACAGGCTATTTACTGTAAATTTGAAGCCTGCCAGGTGATCCTGCGACCCAAACCCTTGTGATCTCTATTATTGACCCAAAGCCAATAATTGGCTTGGGTCCACCATTTGCTTGGAAACCATTGTTCCATTGTTTTTTGGTGGTTTTTAAAAGTGCAACTGGCCCTAAATGACTCCTGTGTTTCAGGGAAGCTCTTTTCCAAAATGTACAAGCTTTCAGACCTAGGCAGTAGAGCTTAGCAAGCCAGTGCCAGCAATTTGATATTGAGTCTGTCTTTCAATTTTTTGAATGACTGGCTGTCAATAATGGCAGGCCTACATGCATGGAATAGAGCATATTTGACCTAGGTTGCAATCTGATTTCATTCAAAAAAGCTTACGTGTCCTTTCAAATGAAAACAGGTTAAAGCTGATGAATGTGGACAGTTGCTAAGTTTAATTTGGTTTTCACAAAGGGTGAAGAATATTTGAGAGGTATTACAAACATTGTGGATTTTTCACTATACATGATGCGTATAAAGAACATCATAAATATTGTGCAAAAAAATAGAACAAGGCGTGTACCGATATTTGTTGCAGTTATAATGGGCTACGTCATCCATGAAGATTGCCCTGGTCACATATCCAAAGTGTTTTCTTGTAAACTGGTTGTATATTCCCAACATCCCATAGTCTGAGGGCTGTAGCCCATCATAAAGCTTTGTACAGTACTTATTTAATTGCCATATGCACTTTTATCTCAATGAAAAAAAACAGTAACTGTTTGTTTCGAGATGCACCTTTCATATTTGGAAGTGCAAAGCTTCCTCCAAGGGGAGAGGGGCACACAATTTTCTGTATCAATGAAGGCATTCTCCCTGAGTTTCTCAAACATAAAAGAAAGAGAAAAATTAAACAGAAAAAAAGGGAAGAAGAGCTAAGAAAGATCATTAACCACTTCAGCCCCGGAAGAATTTACCCCCTTCATGACGAGAGCACTTTTTGCGATTCTGCACTGCGTCGCTTTAACTGACAATCACTATAAACAAAAAAAGAGCGACAATTTTGAAAAAAAAGCAATATTTTTTACTTTTTGCTATAATAAATAACCCCAAAAAAATCTAAAAAAAAAACAAATTTCTTTCTTAGTTTAGGCCGATATGTATTCTTCTACATATTTTTGGTAAAAAAAATGCAATCAGTGTATATTAATTGGTTTGTGCAAAAGTTATAGCGTTTACAAAATAGGGGAAAGTTTTTTTTATGGCATTTTTATTATTTTTTTTTTTTTATTAGTAATGGCGGCGATCTGCGATTTTTATTGTGACTGCGACATTATGGCGGACACATCGGACACTTTTGACACTATTTTGGGACCATTGTCATTTATACAGTGATCAGTGCTATAAAAATGCACTGATTACTGTGTAAATGACACTGGCAGGGAAGGGGTTAAACACTAGGGGGCGATGAAGGGGTTAAGTGTGTCTTAGGGAGTGATTCTAACTGTGACAGGGAGCAGTAGATCTCTGTCATGTTGCTAGACAGAACAGGGAAATGCCTTCTTTACATAGGCATCTCCCCGTTCTGCCGCTCCGTGACACGATCGCGGGCCGCCGGTGAGCATCGAGTTCGCCGCTCCCACGGGCATGGTCACAGAACATGTGGCGGGTGCGCGCCCACAATGCCCTGATTTAAAGGAGACGTACAGGCACTTCCCTTTGCGCAGCCGTGCCATTCTGCCGACGTATATTGTCGTGCAGCGGTCAGCAAGCGGTTAAATATGTTACAGAGAGAGAGGGGAAGGAAGAAGGGGAAAAGAGTGGGGAAGGAGTTCACACTCTGGCCAACACCTACCAGAGAGCATTCTAATCAGGTATTGTCCAGGAATCGTTTGTCACATACAGTGGTGTATTTAGGTTTTGTGCTGCCCTAGTCCTGACTAAACTCGCGCACCCCCTAATTTAAATATGACCCATCCCTTCCTGTCATGGCCACACCTCCTCCTGTTTAAGACCCATCCTGCCCATGCAGCCCCATCATTGCAGCCCTATCAGCGAAGACTACGACAGAGTATAATGGGAACTGGAGGGGGGTCTCTCTCTCTCTAACAGAGCCCCTCTCTGTGTCCATTAGACAGTCTGTTAGAAAGCGTACCCTCCAGGCCCCATTGGAGACTACAACAGAGTCTAATAGGACCTGGAGGGGAGTCTCTCTCTAACAGTGTCCATTAGAAAGTCTCTGTTAGAGAGAGACCCCCCTCCAGGATCCATTGGAGACAGGGAGTATAATGGGACCTGGAGGGGGGCTGTTTCTAACAGAGTGTACAGTGAACACCTTCATTCACTCTGGTCCTCATGGGACTCCCTCCTTGTACCATGACTCTCACCCCTGCTCCAATCTCTCACAAAGTAGAAATAAAATTGGGACTGTGTAGCGCTTCTCTTACCTTAACTATGGGTACAGTAACTGTGGCTGGCTCACGCGTCCTCTGTGGCTGTCTGACTCCTGTGGGTGGCAGGCTCCCCGGTGTGGCTCCCTGGTGTGGGTGGGTCACCATGGATGGCTGGCTCCTGTGTGTCGCTGGCTGGTACCCTGTTGTGGCTGGCTTGTTTTCTGGTGTGGGTGGGTCACCCTGGGTGGCTGGCTGGCACCCTGGCGGTGCTGTGGGTGGGTCACTGTAGGTGGCTGGCTGGCACCTTGCTGTGGGTGGCTGGTCTGGCTCCCTGCTGTGGGTCAGTGAGTGGGTGGCTGGCACGGTGCACCCTGCTGTAAATGACTGGCCGGCTGGCATGGTGCACTCTGCTGTGGGTTGCTGGCCTGGCTCCCTGCTGTGGGACAGTGGGTGGCTGGCATGGTGCACCCTGCTGTGGGTGGCTGGCCAGCTGACATGGTGCACGCTGCTGCGGGTGGCTGGCCTGGCTCCCTACTGTGAGTTAGTGAGTGGGTGGCTGGCTGGCATGGTGCATCCTGCTTCGGGTGGCTGGCCTGGCTCCCTGCTGTGGGTCAGTGGGTGGCTGGCTGGCACGATGCACCCTGCTGTGGCTGACAGAGAGGGGGGCTGATAGAGAGGGGGAGCTGACAGAGAGGAGGGGCTGACAGAGGGGGGAAGCTGACAGGGGGTGGGGGGCTGACAGAGAGGGGTAGGCTGATAGAGAGAGGGGCTAATATAGAGGGGGGCACTGACAGAGGAGGGCGCTGACAGAGGGGGTGGACTCACAGAGAGAGGTGGGCTGACTGACAGAGGGGGAGGAGAGGATGACAGTAGGGGGTGCTGACAGAGAGGGGTGGGCTGACAGAGAAGGGGGCTGACAGTGGGGCGGGGGGGCTGACAGAGAGGGGATGCTGACAGAGGGGGAGTGGGGGCTGACAAGGGGGGGGCACTGACAGGTCGCCATATCTGACGGAACACTGCAATCACTCACAGACCAGCCACGCCTCCACACGTGACCGCCGGGGCCAATCGCAGACGCACATGTTGGCCGCCCGCACATAACCCCATTCGGCCAATCACAGGGCGCTGGGCTCAGAGCGATCACTGTGAAACCCACAGACCTCTAAGCAGTACAAACAGAGACAAAAAATGGTAAAAATATTTTCCAATATAAAACCACTGAGCAGCCGTTAAAAATTTTAAAAAAAACACGGTATAAGAATAAAACAGTTCAGTTTCTGTGATATTAAAATACACAAAACGGCGCTTAAAAATCAATAATGATAGACTCGTGGAAAAACCACTGAATAAAGAAAGTCTTAGGCCTCGTACACACGACCAATTTTCTCGTCCAAAACAGTCAAGAAAAGTGCCGCGAGAGTTTTTTTGTCTAGAAAAACGTTCGTGTGTATGGTTTTACGACGAGAAACTTGACGAGAATCTCAACGAGAAAATAGAGAACCTGCTCTCTATTTTCTCGTCAGGATTCCAGATTTCCTCGTCGTGTTTCTCGTCGGCCTGTTTTGTGACGAGAAAATGGTTCGTGTGTTTGCTTTTACGACTCTTCCAAAAGCGCGCATGCTCACAAGCAACTATGAGACGGGAGCGCATCTTCTGGTAAAACAAGCCTTCATAATGGAGAGAGCACATTCGTCACGCTCATAAATATTTCATCGTTTAAATGTTCTGCATTGAATTCTTCGTTAGAATGTTACATTAATCAAAACGAGTGACCTTCTTTTGCTGCTGATATTCACACAGAGTTCTGCCTTATTTTTAACCTTTTTCATGCTGCTCTTTATAAGATTTATGTGTATTATATTGTGCAAGTTTTTAGGAATAATTTAAATGATTAGATTTTTCAAAATGATGTTAATTATAATTTCTCAATGTTTTGATAGCGATCTCCCATTTAATTTTCAAATCTATATTTTTAAAATTTCACACCATGTTTTTGAGCTAATCAGATTTAGTTATTCTTTTGGGGGGGTGATATCTGTGCCTTTTATTGTCAGTCAAATGTATCTGCTTACTCCAAAGCTTGTTTTTTTTTATTTAAAAATACACATAGTCAAGTATGAACTTAAACAAAAAACACATTTATTCATGTTTATAAATTAAATAAAGAGAAGGCAGCGCTGGAGAAGCTGCTGCCATTTGTGCATCCCAGGGACCCCAGAGCACACAGCAACCCTGTGTGGACACTAAAATTGGGAGCTTGAGAAGGCCCACATTTCAGAACACAATCTGATGCTGGCCTCCCAGAGGTCAGGAACAGCAGCAGGTGAGATATATGTCCCAAGTGTGTGGTACTACAACAGGCTGCCTTCTGTCCGACCACAATGAAGCAAGGCCATCACTTCCTCTTCTTCCTGGCAACATTCCCTGCAGCCTTTCCTGAAGCCTTTCCTGAAGCCTTTCCTGCAGCCTTTCCTGCAGCCTTCCTTCTTCGTTTGGTTGGAGGCTGGCCCACTGGAGGGGTACTCCTGTCAGGAGGAGGAGGTGGAGGTGTAGCAGAAGGGGGTGGGGCAGAAGAAGAAGGTGGAGGTGTAGCAGAAGGGGGTGGGGCAGAAGAAGAAGGTGGAGGTGTAGCAGAAGGGGGTGGGGCAGAAGGTGGAGGTGTAGCAGAAGAGGGTGGGGCAGAAGGTGGAGGTGTAGCAGAAGGGGGTGGGGCAGAAGGTGGAGGTGTAGCAGAAGAGGGTGGGGCAGAAGGTGGAGGTGTAGCAGAAGGGGGTGGGGCAGAAGGTGGAGGTGTAGCAGAAGGGGGTGGGGCAGAAGAGGAAGGTGAAGGTGGAGGTGGAGGTTGAGGTTGGGTCAGTTGGGCCACCTCACATATGGCGGTATTGGGGGTAATTTGCTCCATCACCCCCTTGTTGAGCAAGGTGATGAGCAGGGGCTCGCATAGGAGGCGTTGCTCCATGCTCATCACCTTGAACTTAGCCTCCACTAGGCCGGCAATGGCCTCTTCAGGGGATGTGGGCTCCTTGAGGGTGGCATGGGCCTCTTTAATAAGGGCCATTGCTGCCTCACTGGTGGTCCTGTCCCTCCTGCCTCTTTTGTGAAGCCGGATGGGAGGCACCTGGGATCTGGTGCTTCTCCTTTGCCCTGCCACCTCCTGTCTGCCACTGGGCCCTGCCACCTCCTGTCTGCCACTGGGCCCTGCCACCTCCTGTCTGCCACTGGGCCCTGCCACCTCCTCGCTGCCACTGGGCCCTGCCACCTCCTGGCTGCCACTGGGCCCTTCCTCCTCCTGCCTGACAGTTTCCAGACCCTCCTCCTGGCTGATTTCATCCTGTGTATGAAAAAGGAACATAGTTTAATATGTTGGTTTAATCTTTGCATCAAACTTTGTAATCCTGATGGAAGCAATTAGAATGTAAATGCATAAATCCTTGCTTTAAATTTACCACTACATCAGCTTGACTATTTACCACACAATTAAGTGCAGAATAATGTCTACAGATCATGATTTCACTTGTGGAATACAAAATAATGTATGTTTCTCATCCTGACATATTTGGGAAACATTAATTTTATCCCACTACATTTTCAGTTAATACTATACCTGGCTCCAGATGGACAAATCAGGATCATCCAGGATGGCTGCCTCCTCTTGCTCCAGAGAAGGCTCAGGTTGGCTGCAGGGAAGTCTGGGGGGAAGAGTGGAGAGTGATGGCCTTGGCTCAATGTGGTCATCCAGGAAGGACATCCTGCTGTAGTACCACAAAATCGGGACATAAACATCATCTGCTGCTGCTCCTGACCTCTGAGAAGCCAGCACCTTAGAGCGTTCAGTCCTGTAGGTACCTCTCAAGCTCCCAATTTTAGTGTCCACTTGTTTTGCTGTGGCTGTGGGCACCTTGGTATGCACAAATGGGAGCAGCTTCTCCAGCGCTGCTTTTCTCACCCCTTTTTTTTTATGGATGGGGTTTTTGGTCTCCCACAGAGCCGGCAGCTCCCTTACCTGGTCAATAAATTCCGCCAGGAACTCTTTGTCGCTAATAAAGACATTCATATTGTATCTGCAAGTAAAAAAAATTATATTTAAATAATGTGAGGCAAACAGTCTAACCTCCTTCACATCCTAGTCACCATATATATCCTCCACCAATCTCAAGACAGTATAGGCCAACAATTTTTACAAGTCTCACAAAATCACATACCTTCGTTCGCACGTCCGTCACTTGAACTCCTCTCTCCGCACACCGAACGTACTATAGTCACATGTGTGTTTGCTATATACACACCACGCATGCGTCCAAATTCGAACACGTCGCTCCGCACACGTCGCCCGTCCATGACGTTCTAACTAACATCTTTTCCCCGCCCCTTCTCTTTCGGCGCGCAGACAGATATGGCGGAGTTACAGCAGGTGTCTGATAATTCCGCAACTAGCGAGGAGACAAGCCCGGAGACCGAGGACACGTCACGATCAAGGAGGAGATTCAAGGCATCGAATATGTCTTTGGCGGAGATGGCGGAGATGGTGGACATCTTGGTCAAGGCTGATTATGATGCCAAGCATGGGCCGTATAGCAAACCAAATAGAAGGAAGGCCAAAATCCTCACTAAAGTTGTGAAGAGTCTGAGGGCGAAGTTCGGGGTGAAACGCTCAAATGAGCAGCTCAGAAAGAGGTGGTCAGACCTCAAACTGAGGGAGCCAGACCAGTTGAGGATCATAAAGAGGATGCTCGCTAAAAGTAAGTAAAATGACGACCTTTCTGCTATTAATCTTTTTAGAAACTGACATTTTTTTTTTTTTATCATATTGGACTCCCTTCCAAAAATGTAATATTTTGAACTAGGTTGGGCACAGTAATCGTTCGTTACGTTACCGACACTTCGTTCGGCCACTATCCGCGGTTTTGGCTTATTTAAGAGCCACAAAAGTAATTAGACATCTGCCATTTTTGATCAAGTATTGTGGATAATTTTTAAGTCTAGATGATGTGTTTGTAAGGAGAATGAAATGCAAACTTTAATCAGTGTAAAGGAGAGGACACTCAGCAGCTGCTTCCACATCTGTACTTTGGAGCACTATAGTGTGGGCCACCAGACCCGCCTTTTTTGGGTGTCCCACACAGGTGCATCAGAGTTTATTTGTGGTGCCTCCATGTCCAAAAAATTACATCCAAATGTGAATACTAAACATATTTGGGGTCATAAATAATGCATTTTTCTTTAAATTCCGCACAAACACACACTTGTACCCCACTTCCAAACAATTTAGCCTGTTTTTAGTTTAACAATGAGATTTTTACAGTGTGATAAATAGACCTTTGGTTTTATTCTCATAGGGGAGAGAAGACTGGGAGGAGGACACTCCAGGGAGCACATGCACCCCACAACTTCCAAGCAACCCCAAACTCCCAAAGATCCACAACCGAAAGATGTGCAGGAAGTTGAGGTGGAGGAAGGAGAAGTGCAGGAAGGAGAGGTGGATGACGTTGTGGATCTGGTCACCACAACAGGTCAGTATCTGACACCACAGCTTAAGGTAAGCGAGGTAGGCCTGCAGAGTTTTATTAATTTTTTTTAATGGTTTTTAGGGGATGGAAATGTTGTGAAGGATAGCACACGGTTCTCTGCTGACAGTGCCCTCCGCCTCATCCAGCAAGTGATGGAATGTAGCACGGAACTGGACCTAATTAAACAAAGAATCCATGTGATGGAACAAACATTTAAAGACATTCTCGATGTTTTGGGGAGAATTCAATAAGCCATCCAAACACATTTGTTTTTACATGTTTGTTTTTGTATTTTTTCTAATTTTTTGAGTAACAAAGCAGCCAAAAATTGAATATGCACACAGTGTGTGAACATGTGCTATCTGCCATCAGGGGATATCCATGTATGTCTTTTGTGGGTGCAACCCCTTCCTCGTATCAAAAGTCGGTGAACTGAGGAAGGGGATGCACCCCCAAAACACGTCCATTGATCACCCCTGATGGCAGATAGCACATGTTGACAATAGGGATCAGGATTGTAAACTTCCTATTTGCAAAAAAGTAAAAATGTGTGCATATTGAATTTTAGGCTGGGCAAGGGGTGGCAGGACCCCATATTAGGACGGGCACATAGAGACATAGTTTGTGTAACTGAATGTCTCAGATTGCTCAGAGGTATCCAATGTTGTCATTTTAGAAATGCAAGTGGTATTTTTGTATTTTCATAATCCAAAATTTGCCGGGTTGTGGCCAGGCCAACCCCAAAGTAAAACAAAAAAAAAATGTGCAGAGAGTAAAATATTTGACCACAAACAACGTGTAGCTTCTTTTTATAATACACTCTAAGCTTATTTGGTTATTTTGTAAGGTAACATAGTGAAATTGGTTGTTATTTACTAAAGTAAAATACACTTGCCACTACAAATGCACAAAGACAAACTAGGAGACAGGAAAGAACAAATAATTAAAGGTTTAAACAAGATTTTTATTGGGATACTTAGACATAGGCTGGCATAGGAATTACCCCCCTACCCGTGAAATACTCCATGTATTTGTCCCGAACCACACGGGCATTTTGGGGGGGCAAGCCAAGACGGGCAGATTCCAGGCCCGGAAGGGGATTTGCAGGGGAAAGTCCAGCCTCTGGCAAAACTGAGGCCATATAGGAATTAGATTTTTGGCTCAGAAAGTTGTGTAGCACACAGCAGCATAACACTACATAGTTTATTTTGTAGTCCGCCAAGTGGATGGAAGTCATAAAAAGGCGGAACCGGCTGGCCATTATGCCGAAGGCATTTTCGACAACTCTTCGGCCCCTGGCCAGCCGGTAATTGAACACACTCTTCTCTGGGGTCAGGGTCCTCTGTGGAAATGGCCTCATAAGATGCCGTCCGAGTCCGAAGGCTTCATCAGCCAAGAAAACAAAGGGGAGTCCTTCAATATTCCCTGCATCCGGTGGCAATGCAAGGTCGTCACTCTGGAGACGGAGGGCAAACTCCGTCTGGATGAAGGATCCCCCATCGGACATCCGGCCATTCTTCCCTACATCAACATAGAGGAATTCATACCGTGCTGACACCACCGCCATCAGCACAATGCTATGAAACCCCTTGTAATTGTAGTAGTAGGACCCAGAACGGGGTGGCGGCACGATGCGGACGTGCTTCCCGTCTATGGCACCACCGCAGTTGGGGAAGTCCCACCGCGTGGCAAACTCCGATGCCACAGTCTGCCATTCCTGTGGCGTGGAAGGAAGCTGTGGAGTGAAACAAGATGAAATAATATTAGAAAAACAAAGGCATACATTACAAGGAAATTCTATCCCAAAAAATTAGAGACCAACATCAATCTAATTATACGTTTATTAAGGTGTGTAAAAAAAGTATAATGGAAGGCTCATTTATCATATTCATCACCCCCTCTGATGGGCCATTACTAAATTATTTTGGGGGGGGGGGAGATGTGTTTGGCCACAGGATAGCATTGCAGTGGCGGTGCGTCCAGAGTGGGCGCTGGAGCAATGTCCCCTCTCTCCTGTGCCCATCACTCAGAACAATACATAGGTTAATTAAACATTCATGAATTTATTATTTATCAATTAGCTAATATTGAGTAATTTAAAACAAAGTGTTGAAAAAATAGAACTTAACACTTTAAGTAAAAAAAAAAAAAAGGACCAGCAAATATATATGTATATGTATATGTGTATATATATATATATATATATATATATATATATATATATATGAACATTTCAAGAAATTACATAATATAGAGAGAAAATCCACGTGGCACGAAGGATGTGAATACCTTACATCTAAAAGTGGGCACAGTTACCCAAATCCATTTCTGTACTTCTCGTTAAATTAAAACACAGTTTTCCGTTCTCTGCTCTGGCAAAAAAGACCCCTTCCCACAACCTACCTTATAAAATAAGTGCCAATTAAAATGCCAGTTCTGGCATTCATTTCTCTTCTGATATGGTACAGTACTAAATTCAAGCGGATAAATAAATAAGTGACATCTTTATTTGAAATCCCATATCATGTCATGACAGTCTGGATTCTGACTTACACACCACTCCGTGACACATATTAAGAAATACGCATCACATTGTGGCATCTGTTTGAAACTACATACCCCATTAGTGATACTATTTAAAGTGAGGACTTACAGCATGAGCGGGCGAAGAGAGTTAAGACTTCCTTCTCTGAAAAAAAAAGAAAAAAATTCATTTGAAATGAAGTCATTTTTTATTATTTTTTTTACTCAACAGTTCGCTGTCTTTGTGACAATTTCAGCATAATAAGTGTTAGTCCTATAACAATTTTAATTTAGAAAGGGGGGAAAAGAAAAAGTTTGTCATGTTCAATAAGTATAGAAATACACTTCATTAGGATTTATATTTTTTTACAGTGAAAAATAAATCAAAATTAGGACATCATATTTGAAATTTTGAATGTTTTCAGTTTCGTTCCAAAAATAATAATGGAGAAGAAAACGAGGACAGGTAGAAAGTTGTCATATAATGTAAGCCTTATACACGAGATTCTTTTATTTTTATTTTTTAATGCTTTGAATATGCTGTAAATTTTTGTTGCAGGTGTACATCAGGACTGTAATTGTATTAACCAACTTGACCCCCAGAAGATTTAACCCCCCCTTCATGACCAGGCCATTTTTTGCAATACGGCACCGCGTTACTTTAACTGAAAATTGCGCGGTCGTGCGACGCTGTACCCAAATCAAATGTATGCCCTCCCCCCCCCACAAATAGAGCTTTCTTTTGGTGGTATTTTATCACCACTGCATTTTTTTTTTTTTGTTGCGCTATAAACTAAAAACACAATTTTGAAAAAATAAATAAAACATTATTACTTTCTGCTACAAAAAATATCCAATAATTTAAAAAAAAAACATTTTTCTTTACTTAAAATGTGTAGTTCTATTTTTTTTTATTTATTACATTTTTTATTTTATTTCAGAAAGAGCTGTACCCAAATCAAATTTATACCCCCCCCCACAAATATAGCTTTCATTTGTTGGTATGTGATCACCACTGCATTTGCGCTATAAACTAAAAACACAATTTTGAAAAAATAAATAAAACATTATTACTTTCTGCTATAAAAAGTATCCAATCATTTTATTTTTTTAAAAAAACATTTTTTTTTACTTAAAATGTGTAGTTCTATTCTTTTCTTTTTTTTTTCTTTTAAATTACATCTTATTTCAGAAAGAGCTGTACCCAAATCAAATTTATACCCCCCCCCCCCCACAAATATAGCTTTCATTTGGTGGAATTTGATCACCACTGCATTTTTTTTTTGCGCGCTATAAACTAAAAACACAATTTTGAAAAAATAAATAAAACATTATTACTTTCTGCTATAAAAAGTATCCAATAATTAAAAAAAATCATAATTTTTTTACTTAAAATGTGTAGTTCTATTTTTTTATTTATTTTTAATTTTAATTTTATTTTATTTCAGAAATGGCTGTACTCATTTGGTGGTATTTGATCACCCACTGAATTTTTAACTTTTTTTCGCTATAAACAAAATACACAATTTTGAAAAAATAAATAAAACATTATTACTTTCTGCTATAAAAAATATCCAAAACATAAAAAAAAAAAATCGAATTTCTTTTCTTAACCACTTTAGACCCGTCAGCTTAAAGGGGTTGTAAAGGTAAACATTTTTTAACCTATTATTTATCTCTGTTATATACAGATATCTAAAAATTTTATCACTTCCATTAAAATTATTTATTTACCTGTGTAAATAGTATGTGTTTAGTATGTGTTTATCGTCCTCCTGCTTTCCTCTATCGTTTCTATCCTCTATTTACGGGTTTGCGGTGCGAGTGCTTTAAAGCGACGTCACGGCAAGAACGGAACTACATTTCCCATTAGGCTTAGCGGCATCGCGCATGCGCATTGCCGTTTTTTCTTAATCTAGCCTAACGAGAATGAGCAACGTTCTCGTCCACACGCCGGCCATTGTAAACGCCCATTCCCGCCTACACAGCAAGGGGGCGGAGTTAAGGCTGGGCTGTAAAGCTTAGTGCAAAAGAAAACCAATGCCCGGGAGGCGGAGCTACAGCATCGTGGACACGCCCACCTATCCCCTGCCTCCGTGCTTGTGAAACATACACAGCGTCTTCACGCAGGGCTGTATGTAGTCCAAGGGAGGGGGCGAGCACGATCACTTTCCACCAGGCAAAACGGCTCGGATGCTGGTGGAAAGCTCAAAGAAGAGGGACAGGAAATTCATTTTTTAAACAAGGATTAATGACATTTTGAGGGGAAATCGAAGGAACAGGTAAGTGAAATAGCAATGCACTAGCTTATAGCAAGCTATTTAGCCATTAAAAAACAAACCTTTACAACCCCTTTAAAGACCAGAGGTCTTTTTACAATTTGGCACTGCGCTGCTTTAACTGGTAATTGCACGGTCATGCAATGTTGTACCCAAACAAAATTTGCGTCCTTTCTTTCCCACAAATAAAGCTTTCTTTTGCTGGTATTTGATTGCCTCAGCGATTTTCATTTTTTGCCATATGAATTGAAAAAGACCGAAAAGTTTGAAAAAAATATAATATTTTCTACTTTTTGTTATAAGAAAAATCTAATACTCAATTTTAGTCATACATTTAGGCCAAAATGTATTCAGCCACATGTCTTTAGTAAAATAAATGTCAATAAGCGTATATTTATTGGTTTGCGCAAAAGTTATAGCGTCTACAAACTAGGGTACATTTTCTGGAATTTACACAGCTTTTAATTTATGACTGAGGTGCTAAAATGGCAAAGGCAGTACAAACACCAGCCCCCCCCCCCCAAATAACCCCATTTTGGAAAGTAGACACCCCAAGGAAATTGCTGAGAGGTATGTTGAGTGATTGAATCATGACAATTTTATTTATTTTTTTTACAAAAAGTTGTCACTAAATGATATATTGCTCACACATGCCATGGTTAGATGTGGAATTGCACCCCAAAATACATTTTGCTGCTTCTCCTGAGTACGGGAATACCACATGTGTGGGACTTTTTGGGAGCCTAGCTGCGTACGGGACCCCGAAAACCAAGCAACGCCTTCAGGATTTCTTTGGGCGCAAATTTTTGATTTCACTCCTCACTGCCTATCACAGTTTCGAAGGCCATAAAATGCCAAGATATCACAAAACCCCCCAAATGACCCCATTTTGGAAAGTAGACACCCCAAGCTATTTGCTGAGAGGCATGGTGAGTATTTTGCAGCTCTCATTTGTTTTTTTTTCAATTTTCAAAACTTTGTGACAAAAAAAAAGCGAGATCTGCAAAATACTGTTTACATATGACGGAAGACCGACGCTTGCGTTCGCCTTTGCGCGAGAGCATGGGGAGACAGGGGTGCTTTTTTTTTTTTTTTGCTTTTTTTATTCTTAAACTGATTCTTCCTTTTTTTTATCATTTTCATTGTTATCTCAGGGAATGTAAATTTCCCCTATGATAGCAATAGGTAGTGACAGGAACTCTTTTTTTGAAAAAATTGGGGTCTATTAGACCCTAGATCTCTCCTCTGCCCTCAATGCGCCTGACCACACCAAGATCGGAATGATAAAATGCTTTCCCAATTTCCCAATGGCGCTGTTTATATCCAGCAAAATCATGTCATGAAATGCTCGTAGCTTCCGGTTTCTTAGGCCATAGAGATGATTAGAGATGTTCTGGTCTCTGATCAGCTCTATGGTCAGCTGGCGGAACCACCGGCTGCATTCTGTTGGGACAGGAGAGCCAGAATAAACCATGGAAGACGGTGGGAGAGGGGGACATTCCCTCCCACTGCTTGTAAAAGCAGTCTAGAGGCTAATTAGCCACTAGGATTGCTTTTTCATGAAAGCCGACCGCTGGCTGAAAAGAATGATATCAAGATGATACCTAAACCCGCAGGCATCATTCTGGTATAACCATTCAAAGTCCAGCAACATACCAGTACGTTGCTGGTCCTTGTTGGGCATATATTGTAATCTTTTTTTTCATGCAGCCTGTTGGCTGAACGAAAAAAAAGAAATTGATCGATGGGTATGCTTCTAATGATGGGCATACATGCACCATTTATATATGTCGAAGCATGGGGGCATCCTCCCGCAAATGTTAGGATCCCCCTGCAACTTCAAAATCAGGAAGTACTATACTCGAGGCCGTTGCAGTCAAGCATTCAGTGTGGAAGAACTGACAGACCAGTGGAACTTCAACAGGGCATATGCCTTCCCTCCACTCCCGATCATTCTCAAATTTCTACAGAGGCTCCAGATGGAAGCAGTCGAGGTGGTGTCGATAGCACCTTACTGGCCGAGCAGGCCCTGGTTTCCCCTCCTGAACCAGATGAGCTTTCGGGATCGATTGCCTCTCCCTCTCAGGCCGGACCTTCTTTCTCAGGGGGCGACCCTGCACCCTTGTCCAGCAATACTGAGACTGATGGTCTGGTTCTTGAGAGGGAGAGGCTACAGTCTCTTGGGTGTGCTTCAAGAGTAATTTCCACCCTTATGAGTTCGGGAAAGCCAAGTACAAACAGAGTCTATAGCAGAATATGGGCCAAGTTTGTTAACTTTTCTACCTCTGCAGGCAAATCATGTAGAGACCCTGGAATCCAAGATATCCTCCGCTTCCTCCAGTCCAGCCTAGACCTTTCTTTATCTATCAGTTCCCTTAGGGTTTAAGTTTCAACGTTGTCAGCCTTCTCCGGAACATCATGGGCAGTTCACCCACTAATACGGCAGCTCTTTCGTGGGGCATCGAGACTCAGGCCTCAGAGGAAACCAAGGTTCCCCAAATGGGATCTTCCCCTCGTTCTTGACTCATTGTCTGCCCTCAGTAACATGGATCTTTCTCCTCTTTCTATCAAGGACTTGTCGACAAAACTGGCTTTCCTAGTGGCCATCACCTCGGCCAAAAGAGTTTCCGAAATCAGTTTTCTAGGTTGTCAGGAACCCTTTCTGAAGTTCTTTCCGGACAGAGTGGTCCTCATCCCGATGCTTGGCTCTAAACCGAAAGTCACTTTGGTGTTTCATGAAAACCAGGAAATAGTGCTTCCCACATTAAAATTCCCGGAGTCCACAGAGGTTCAACCCCTGGATGTGGGCGAAAAACTGGAGGAATACCTATGAGTTACTTCATCTTTCAGACGTTCCCCTCATCTATTCATATTACACCCCGGGAGTAACAGAGGAAAATGTGCTTCTTCTAGAACAATAGCGGCATGGATTGTCCAATCCATTCAACAGGCCTACGGGGCAAAGGGCTTGACTCCTCCAGAGGTGGTGACAGCACATTCCACTAGAGGCATGGCAGCCTCATGGGCGGCAGCTCGACACGTGGCTCCTGACGTCATAGTCTGCCATGGAGTCTGTCAGGAGAACTGAAAATTTATTATCAAATACTTACCGTAATTTTCCTTTCCTGATAGACTCCATGGCAGACGGAGTTCCCACCAATGAGTAGAAGAGTTGATATGAGAGTCGGGTAGTTACAGAAAACAGTCCATGGCGGTAAGCTCAAACTTATGGGTATGGGGTCCTATAGAATTGGAGAGGAGGCGGGGTTAACCCACACATAGTCTGCCATGGAGTCTATCAGGAAAGGAAAATTACGGTAAGTATTTGATAATAAATTTTCTGTTTTTTTAACTGTGGTGGTGAAATCACCTCCTACAACACTGGAGTCATGGCAAACGCTGTTGCTGTCAAGATAAATAAATCCGCGCTGCAGCTGAATGGCGTACCTGAAAAAAAAATGGTTAACAATAAAACACAGTAAACAGTAAAGTATAAAAAATGACATACCTGAAAAGCAAACATGATAAAACATAATAACAATAAAACATTGCAGAATAGAATACAGTAAAAAAGAGCAGAACAATAGAGAGCGGATAGAGAGAGAACAATAAAACGACAACTATTTTTGTTTTTATTATTTTATTTTTTATTTTTTTTTAACTTTTTTTATTTTTTTACACTTGTTTTTGTAGCTGTAACTGTAACTCCAGGTTCGGGTCTCTCAAAATGCGATGGCATCTTGGGAGACCCTGTGTAAGTGTGTCCTAGTCTGTGAAATGTTATACCCTATGCTAATACTTCACTAGTGTGTGGTAGCATTCAAAACATTCACCAATACAAAGACCAGGATTATCAGGACAGCATGGACAATAATAACGGGTGTCACACCTATATCCGCGCTTTCTACAGACACAACATTTTCTTTGGGGGGCTCGTTGGGTAGGGAGGACATACGGAAAATGCCTCTCATGCAGCCGGCTTACTGCATTTGGTTGGGAATGGTGAGGTGCAGCACCGCCTGGATACAGGAGGTCTGTGACGATCTCTTCTTGGAATTCAAGGAAGGATAAAGTCTGTCCTGAAGCTCTGTATAGCACATGAGCATTCAGCAAAGCCAATTGAAATAAGTAAACAGACGCTTTTTTGTACCAGCGTCTGGCCTTACGGGCAACTAGGTACGGCACCAACAACTGGTCGTTGAGGTTCACCCCTCCCACATTTTGGTCATATTCGTGAACACAGAGGGGTTTCTCCACAACACCAGTCGCCATAGGAATTTGGACTGTCGTGTCTGCGTGAAGGGAGGAAAGAACGAAAACATTCCTTTTATCGCTCCACTTCACAGCGAGCAAATTATTACACTTCAATCAGGCTATCTCCCCCAGCCTAAGACGGGAATCTACAAGCTGATGGGGAAAGCCCAGGCGATTAGGTCGCACGGTGCCACATGCGCTAATTTGATGATCAAATAAGTGACTAAAAGTGGCACGCTCGTGTAATAATTGTCCACATACAAGTGGTACCCCTTTCCGAATAAGGGCGACACCAAGTTCCACACTATCTTGCCAGCGCTCCCTACAGTATGTAATCTGGGCAGTTCTCCGGCTCTACGTGACTATCTTTTCCCTCAAAAAACATAAAATTGGATGTATAGCCTGTGGCTCTGTCACAGAGCTTATACATCTTGACCCCATATCTGGCACGCTTGCTGGGAAGGTACTGTTTGAAAGACAATCGGACAGAAAATGTAATCAGGGACTCATCAACGCAGACAACTTGATGGGGAGTATACAAGGCTGCCAAACGTTCATTGAAGTGGTTTATGAGGGGCCGAATTTTGTAGAGCCGATTGAATTCAGGGTCTCCACGAGGACGACAAAGTTCCTTGTTGTTGAAGTGCATGAACCGCAAGATCTGCTCGTATTGTGCCCTGGTCATGGAGGCAGAGAACACGGGCATATGGCAAACTGGGTCAATGGACCAATATAACCGCAGCTTACTCAATTTAACTATGCCCATGTCGAGGGAAAGGCCCAGAAAGGTCTTAACTTCGGAAACCGTAATTGTTTTCCATTCTCTGGCAAGGGAGGACTGGGGAGTAGCAGCGATGAATTGTTCAGCATAAAAATTAGTTTGGTTCACAATAGATCTATAGAGATCTTCCGTGAAAAACAGTGAATAAAAATCAAGTGGCGTAAAATCAACTGTTTCCACCTGAATTCTGGGTTGGCCAGTGAATGGGGGAAGTACGGGTGCTGCAGAAGTGGTGGGCTCCCAATCAGGATAGGCAAATTCTGCAGGAAGGACCCTATGGGCACGACGGGCCTGTCTTTGTCTTCTTCTTGGTGGCAGTAGGACACTACTTGTGCTTGCCACCTCGCCAGCTTGAACTGCAATTATGGGACTCGCCACGTCACCAAGTGTTACTGCAGTGCTGGATGTACGACCAGGGTGTACTAGGCCGCTGGTGCTTGCCAGTTTACCAGAAGGAGGAGCGGCACTAGTACTTCTCTGCTCCATACGAGAGCCCTGTGGTTCTTGCACCTCAACAACAGCAGAAGAACAGGGTCGGGTATGCCTGACCTTGGCAGGGACCTCACCTTCGTTGCCAGTGCTATCTGTCATGGAGTCGCTGTTGTCTACAGGATCGTATTCTGAGCCTGAATCTGACAGATGAGTGACCTCCTCTTCACTATCTGTCATGCTCAGAAACGTGTAGGCCTCTTCACTAGTGTACCTTCGATTTGCCATTTTGGGCTCTACATTTTCTGGTACAACTAGTGAGATTCACAGGTAAAAAAGCACCTAGGCTGTCAGCAACTGAGTCAAACGCTACTAAAAAAACTGTTAGCGATCGCAGGGATCAGGCCTGACTCTGCAGTTATGTGTTTAGTGTTTTGTAAGTGACAGTGATCGATTGATACTGCACTTGGGTGGGCTGGGCTGGGGCGGAGGGGCAAAACGCAGGTGTTAGCAGGTATCTGGGCTGATCCTGCTAACACTGAATTTTTGGGAACCCTAAACTGCTGGGGACGCTAGTATAGATCTGATCAGATCAGATATTGAACTGTTCAGATACCATACCACTAAGGGAGGTGTATGGTGCGTGCGTGGGTGTTAGCACTACTGGCACTAATCTGACGCTGCCTGGGACTACGCAGACCCTAACTGACCCTAAAACCTAACTGATATCACCCGCCGGTTGATCAGGAGGTTAAACCTTTATTGGGTAATAAACGGCGGGTGCCCTAAGGCTATAAAAAACAAACTAACCAGTGTCACCTGTAACACTTATACGGTGATCACTGGTGAAAGGGTTAACTAGGGGGCAATCAGGGGGTTAAAACCTTTATTAGGTAATATATGGGGGTACCTGACGCTATAAAAACCTGACGTGAACCTAAATAACTAACTGGCTACCTAGCGTCACCAGTGACACTTATACGGCGATCAGAAAAACGATTGCTTAGTGACACTGGCGACAGGGGGTGAAAGGGTTACCTGGGGGTAATGAAGGGGTTAAACCTTTATTAGGGGGGTTAGGGGGTAACCTACACCTAAAGGGGCCTACCACTAATATCCCTGACACTTTTTACAGTCACAAATGACACTGCATGCAGTGATCAGTAAAAAAATGACCACTGCAATCAGTGATACTGTGACTGGGGGTGCAGGGGGTGATCTGGGCGGTGATCAGGGGGTGACAGGGGTGTGATTTATAAAAATAGGTGTGTGGATCACGCTAACCTACAAGATATGTATATTATGTAATATTACCACTCCTCTTTTCCTTGTGATGTCAAAAAAAGGTATATGTGTTGAATAATGTGAGCTCTCTGCTCTATAAATGTAATATATCCAAAACCTATTATATGAATGCCAATTCAAACTATACGTGCCATAAATTTAAACAACAATTCATGACCGGAAGTGACGAACAAGTTGTTTCCCAGCAGTCTCTACGCGTTTGGCATCATCAAATGTGTCATCAGGAAGCTGCCCTGTTGTTCGTCGTTGTATTTATACTCCCTCTTACTTAATATTACACTATCCCTGTGTCTGCGGGTCGGAAACAACCATTCCGTGCGGCCGGAAGTAGTTGATCCACCATCTTAACTGCTGGCGGTTCCCCTTTCCTTATAACGTCTGGCCGGAAATGACCATTCCGTTCGTCCAGAAGTGAATTAACTGACATCTTAACTACTGATGGGTGTCCGTTATCATAGGTGTAAAATTACTGGCATAGGTGTCCTCTGTGGCTGGAACTATCGAACCCTCATCCCATTGTTGTTTTCAAACAGCAAATCCTATCTAGCTCCTCCGAATGTGTGCCGGGTCGCCCCTATTCACAGCTGGGTCAGTTTTACAAATCATCATTATTTATAACAGTGCACAGACTTTAAAACATATATTAAAAAGACCTACAATATTTTGTTAAAAATTAGCTCTATAAACTTGATATCTCTTCTATGAGAAAAACGCAACTATTGGATTTTGTTGATATTTATCAAAAAAAGTTATAAAAAATATTAATGAATAATAATAAATTGAAAATAAATGTGAATAAGAGTGAATATAACTAAAAATAAAAATAAAGATAAAAATAAATAAAAAATAAATCAAAAAAGAAATGAATAATAAACATAAAAATAAATAATAATAATAAAAATAAAAAATAAAAATAAAAACACTCAAAATGAAATATGTGGTATGGAAAAAAAATGTTTTTCAATATTCTGTTGTGTCTGTTGTTGTTTCCCCTTTTTCTAAAAATTGTTTTTTCAAGTTGAGTATTCTAATAAATTTTTGTAGGTCGATAAAAGCTTCAAACTGATTAAAAGGCTGGGTGCGTATTTAATTCCCTTATCTAAAACTGGCAACTCTTCCTGGGAAAAAAATATTTCTGTTAAACAGGAAAAGGAACCCACCTTCCTTTGAGTTCCTGCTCCAACCACCACTGCTGGTCTGGAACACAGGCATAGGAGGTTTGTATGGTTCTCTCCAGTCCCTCCATTCCCCCTGCCAGTGTGGGGCTCCATAATTTTGGTTAACACCTCAAAAATGCCATAGACAAACAAATAAGGGCGTGGTGGGACATTACACTAGAGAGATACAGAGATGCCAAAATTAGACCAAGGAGATTAAGGTGGGATATAGGACCAAATGATGGATTGATAGATGAAGAACCAAAGGCATGGTTTCACTTTTTCAATGGCTATGAAAGCAGATTATTGGATATGATTATAGATAGACGCAGAGTAAAATTAGCCAACATAGAAGGTAATATAAACACCATTAGGGAGAACATGTTGCCACATGTTGAAACTAGTGATTATAAAACCAGAGCCAGCAAATTACAAGAGTTTCTAGTGAAACTAGACAATGAGGTGAAAAAAACCAAGAAAGTTAAAAAATACCAAAGGGATAAGAAAGATTATATAGCCGGGAGAGTAAATAAATGGCAGGAGGATGAAATCATAACTAATTCGAACAATACTTCCCTTAGTGAAGAATTAGAAACAAGGGGAACGGAAATAGAAGGAATTAACATTGTAAGGACCCACACCCTTATCCCTAATATAATTAAAGGATCAGAACCAACTACTGGTACTAGCACCCAAATTAAGAATACCCCCAACATAGTGGACCAGGAAGACCACACAGGATACCCCACCCATCCTCCAGTGTGGCCAATATTTTAGGCCCCGGGGAGGTGGATACAGAGGGAGGGGGTACTATAACCAAAATGATGGAGCCCCACATTGGCAGGGGCAATGGAGGGACTGGAGAGAACCATACAAACCCCCTATGCCTGTGTTTCAGACCAGCAGGGGTGGTTGGAACAGGAACCCACAGGAAGGTGGATGGAACCGAAACCCGCAAGAAGGAGAGGGTGCAGAGGGGGTAGTAAAAAGAAAAAGAGAATTAGGCAAGGGTATTTTTAATTTAACAGAAATATTTTTTTCCCAGGAAGAGTTGGCAGTTTTAGATGAGAGAATTAAATATGCTCCCAGCAAGCCTTTTAATCAGTTTGAAAATGATCAAAAAAAATTATTGTTCGGAGGTTTTATGCCCAAAATGTATTATATGAGATTACACAATATAAATAAATAGGGATGAGTTTCGAGTTCAAGTCGAACTCTTGTTCGATTCGAATATTGCTTGTTTGCCCGTTCGCCGAACAGCAAACAATTTGGGGTGTTCGCGGCAAATTCGAAAAGCCGCGGAATACCCTGTAAAAGTCTATGGGAGAAATCTAAAGTGCTAATTTTAAAGGCTTATATGCAAGTTTTTAACAACGTGGCCTGGGGAATGCCCAGGGAAAAACCAAGCCTACTTACCGACCAGCTCGCTGACAACCAATTAACCTGTCTAACAGTATGCGTTAAAAACAGGGGTTTGTCCGCACGCATTTGCAAACGCATGCGTGAGCCACAGAGCCACGCCAAGGCCCCCTGGAGTCTGTGGTCCTACACTAACTGAGTGTCCCCACAATGGAGGCACATGCATTCTGATGGTTAGATGAGGGCAGGTGGACTGAAGGGGAGCCACCCCTCCTTAAAGGTACAGGAGCACACCAAACACCCAGCATGTAGCACAATGGCTGCAAAGGTGCTGGTGCGTTGCTGGACCAATACAAGCACCATAGGTGAAAACAAAAACATGTCCACCGCCCCCATCTATAGCTGGCTATCACGGTAAGTAGCATTGGAAGGCTAAAGCAGATAACAACATGGCCTGGGGAATGCCCAGGGAAAAACCAAGCCCACTTACCGACCAGCTCGCTGACAACCAATTAACCTGTCTAACAGTATGCGTTAAAAACAGGGGTTTGTCCGCACGCATTTGCAAACGCATGCGTGAGCCACAGAGCCACGCCAAGGCCCCCTGGAGTCTGTGGTCCTACACTAACAATGAGTGTCCCCACAATGGAGGCACATGCATTCTGATGGGTAGATGAGGGCAGGTGGACTGAAGGGGAGCCACCCCTCCTTAAAGGTACAGGAGCACTCCAAACACCCAGCATGTAGCACAATGGCTGCAAAGGTGTTGGTGCGTTGCTGGACCAATACAAGCACCATAGGTGAAAACAAAAACATGTCCACCGCCCCCATCTATAGCTGGCTATCACGGTAAGTAGCATTGGAAGGCTAAAGCAGATAACAACATATGCAAGTTTTTGTCATAAAAAGTGTTTGGGGACCCGGGTCCTGCCCCAGGGGACATGTATCAATGCAAAAAAAAGTTTTAAAAACTGCAGTTTTTTCGGGTCCCCAAACCCTTTTTAGGACAATAACTTGCATATTAGCTTTGATAATTAGCACTTTTGATTTTGAACATTCGAGTCCACTGTATTTAATAGGGTTCTAAAGTTTGCGCAAACTTTAGGTCTGTTCGCAGGTTCTGGTGCAAACCGAACGAGGGGTGTTCGGCTCATCCCTATAAATATACATCATTTTCCCAGTCACTTGACTTCCCATTTTGCTGCTGTGTGCTTCATATAAAGTCCCACTTCTCACTCTCTCTGTTTTTAAAAAAATATGATGGGGATGGAGGTAGTTTCCCCTTTGGTTCCTGCCTCATTTAAAGTCCCAAAACTTCTCCTCTTATTTTATAGGATAATAAATACATTTCAAAACCTAAGTTCATTTTGTTCATAATGCATAATAAACCACCTATTTCTCAAAATATTAATCTCCCCTTGGTCATTATGAATTTAAATACTCAACCTTATCCAAAAAACTCAAATATCCCATCACCTGGGGAACCCCCCGTATAGTGGTAAGATATCCACCCCTCTCTTTCCTTCAATTTCAACCAACCCAACCAACAAACATAAAACAAGACAATGGCAGGTAAAAAAAAAAGGGAACCCCCACCCCAATACATTTCCCCCTCTCTCCTCCCATCCCCGGCGCCAGCAGACAAGGATGTAATACTCCTCTAAGCCAATCAAATATACAGCATCCAATTCTATTTTTTTCAACACTTTTTTAAATTACTCAATATTAGCTAATTGTTAAATAATAAGGTAAATTAGTGTTTAATTAACCAATGTTTCTTTTTTTTCTTACTTTTGTATCTTTTTTAATTTAAGTGTTTATTTCTATTTTTTCAATACTTGTTCAAATACTAAATCAATGGCAACTTGTTGTTAAATTGATACATTATTAAATATTTAATTAAATCAATGCTTCATTTTTTATTTAAAATTCAAGATTTTTATGTAGTTTTTATAATATGTTGGAATTATGTAAAATATTATGTAAAATATTTGGGGTAATGATAGAGAAATCAGTGTATTATTTGCATTTTGGTAGTTTGATTTTCTGTTATTTTTTAATCTGTGCTACGTATTCTTTGTTTTATTTTAACCACTTCAGCTCTGGAAAGTTTTACCCCCTTCCTGACCAGGCCATTTTTTGCAATATGGCACTGCGTTACTTTAACTGACAATTGCGCGGTCATGCGACATTGTACCCAAATCAAGTGGATGCCCCTTTTTCCGCACAAATAGAGCTTTCTTTTGGTAGTATTTAACCCCCCCCCCTTTTTTTTTGCACTATAAACAAAAAACACAATAAAAAAAAAAAAAAATTACTTTCTTGCTATAAAACATATCCAATAAAAAAAAATAACAAATCAAATTTCTTCATAAATTTAGGCCAATATGTATTTTGATGACAAATATAAAAAAATCTCAATCATGAAAAAAAAAAGAATGTATATATGTATGTATATATGTATATTGATTGGTTTGTTCAAAAGTTATGGACATACCGTACTATGGTATATACTGTATACTGGAATTTTTTTTTTTTTTTTGTTACCTCTTTTTGCACTATAAACAAAAAACACAATTTTGAAAAAATAAATTTACTTTCTTGCTATAAAACATATCCAATAAAAAGAATTAACAAATAAAATTACTTCATCAATTTAAGCCAATGTGTAAATTGCTACGTGTCTTTGGTTTAAAAAAAAAATCCCAATAAGTGTATATTGATTGGTTTGCCCAAAAGTTATAGCATCTGCAAATGATGGTATATATTGTATACTGGAATTTTTTTTTTTTTAGTCACCTTTTCATTTTTCTTTTTTGCGCTATAAACAAAAAACACAAAATATGGAAAAAAATATATAAAATATTTTTACTTTCTACTATAAAACATATCCAATATTTTTAAAAAAAAAATCGAGTTCTTTTATCAATTTAGGCCAATATGTATATTGCTACGTGTCTTTGGTAAAAAAATATAAAAATAAATCCCAATAAGTGTATTTTGATTTGTTTGCCCAAAAGTTATAGCGTCTGCAAACTGTGGTTTATTATTATTATTATATAGGATTTATATAGCGCCAACAATTTGCGCAGCGCTTAAAAAATTTAAGGCAGACATTACAGTTACATTACAATTTGGTACAACAGGAATCAGAGGGCCCTGCTTGTTAGAGCTTACAATCTAGTAGGGAGGATTAATTGATACAAAATGTATTTTAGTTGATTTGATACAAAAGGTATGTACTGTATACTGGAATTTTCATTTATTTTATTGTTAGTCACCCCAACAATTAAAAACATTAACAAAAAACAATATTTTTTATTTATTTCTTCAAAAATTTAGGCCAAGATGTACAGTATTCTGCTACATGTTTTTGGTAAAAGAAAAATCCCAATAAGCGTATAATGTAGACATGTGTAATTCGTTTTGTTCCGAATTTGCTTTTTAATGAATTTCAACAAATTTGTTCATTCAGAGATATCCGAATTAACGAAAACGAATTTAACAAATTTTTCCAAATATTCGTAAATTTGAATATTCGAAAATTTGTAAATTAGAAAATTCATAAATTGCGGTAAAGGGCAAAAAAGAAAATGGTCTGTTAAGTCCAATTCACATATTAACTAAAAAAACTTGCGACATTTAGCACCACCCTTTTGGTGGCTGTAACCAGTGCAGATTCAGAAAGAGTGGCCTATTCAAACCCTCAGAAAGGGCATTCCACCCACGAGAGACTAAATCCACCCACAGAACACCCACAGGAAGGGGTGCAAGACTACCCTCGGAGAGGGGTCTAATTCCACCCACAGAACACCCACAGGAAGGGGTACTATTCCACCCACAGAATGGGGTGCAATACTACCCTCAGAGAGGGGTCTAATTTCATCCACAGAAAGTTGACATTATTCCACTAGCAGTGGACACACAAAAATGTGCCATTATACATCACGAGTACACACATTTTTTTTTTTTTTATTAAATCAAAAAGGCATGATGTGCAGTGCAAATTAAATGCTAACATCGGCTAATATTTAACATCAAGAACTTTAAAAAAAAAAAGTGCAACAAGGGAGAATGTCAACCATGACAATTACTTCAGCTAGAAGTGACCTCTTGAAGTGGCCACTGTAATATTTTTGGTTATATACAGTACACCATTACAACAATTTAACCACTTGCCGTCGGCTGGCCAATTATGACGTCCTCGGCTTTGTGGTGGTATATCTGAATGATGGGAGCAGCTACAGGCATCATTCAGATATCAGTATTTTCAGCCGGCGATTCCCTACACCATAAGAATGATCATAGCGGCTGGTCAGCTGCTTGATCAGTCTTATGGGCGGCGAGAGGGGACGTCCCTCCTTCCCGCTGCCTTCCGGTGCTCCTACCGACTCACCGCTGCAATCGGTGAGTCAGAGAATGGATGGTCGCCGGAGTCTCTATGATCGTCGGAGGCCGGTCGCGATGTTATGACGTCACGCCCGGCCTCTGCATTCAAAAAAACGGTGCCGCCTTGTCTGGGAAGCCGTGATCTTTTATTTTATTATTTTAGGCTTCCCAGTAGGGATGAGCTTCGAGTTCGAGTCGAACTCATGTTCGACTCGAACATTGCCTGTTCGCCCGTTCGCCGAACAGCGAACAAATTGGGGTGTTCGCGGCAAATTCGAAAAATCTATGGGAGAAATCTAAAGTGCTAATTATAAAGGCTTATATGCAAGTTATTGTCCTAAAAAGTGTTTGGGGACCCGGGTCCTGCCCCAGGGGACATGTATCAATGCAAAAAGAAGTTTTAAAAACGGCCGTTTTTTCGGGGGCAGTGATTTTAATAATGCTTAAAATGAAAAAATAAAAGTGAAATATTCCTTTAAATTTCGTACCTGGGGGTGTGTATGATATGCATGTGAAGTGGCGCATGTTTCCCGTGCTTAGAACTGTCCCTGCAAAAAATGTCATTTTTGAAAGAAAAAAATGCATTTAAAACTGACTCGCGGCTATTAATGAATTGTCGGCTCCCGGCAATACATACAAAAGTCATTGATAAAAATTAAAAAAAAAGCGTGGGGTTCCCCAGAATTCAATTACCAGGCCCTTCAGGTCTGGAATGGATATTAAGGGGAACCCCGCCGCAAATTTAAAAAAAAATTGACGTGGGGTTCCCCCAAATATCCATTCCAGGCCCTTCAGATCTGGCATGGATTTTAAGGGGAACTCCACCCCAAATTGAAAAAAAAATGGCGTGGAGTCCCCCTAAAAATCCATACCAGACCCCTTATCCAAGCACGCAACCTGGCCGGCCGCAGGGGAAAAGGGGGGATGAGAGAGCGGCCCCCCCTCCCTCCTGAACCGTACCAAGCCACATCCCCTCAACATGGGGAGGATGTCCCCATGTTGATGGGGACAAGGGCCTCATCCCCACAACCCTTGCCCGGTGGTTGTGGGGGTCTGCGGGCGGGGGGCTTATCGGAATCTGGAAGACCCCTTTAACAAAGGGGACCCCCAGATCCCGGCCCCCCCTATGTGAATTGGTAAGGGGTACATTGTACCCCTACCATTTCACGAAAAAAGCGTAATTTTTTTTTAAAAAAAACACACAAACACCTTGAAAAAGTCCTTTATTTAAAAAAAAAAAAAAAAACATTCCAGCGGTGAAATCCAGTGTCCCACGGCGATCCCGATGTCCAGCGCTGTCCTTCATTGGTTGTGCCTGAGCGGACCTGATGGGGAACTCCCTCTCAGTATTTTAAATGTATAGACCCGCCCCTTCTAAAGTTCCCCATCAGGTCCGCTCAGCGGACCAGATGCGGAACATGAGAAGGGGCGGGTCTATACATGTATTACCAAAGTGAGAGCAGTTCCCCATCAGGTCCGCCCCCTCGGTATGTCGGACCCGCCTACGTCATTGGCTTGAGCGGGGAACTTCCTTCACTATGTAAATTTAAATTACACAGTGAAGGAAGTTTCCCGCTCAGGCCAATGACGTAGGCGGGTCTGACATACCGAGGGGGCGGACCTGATGGGGAACTGCTCTCACTTTGGTAATACATGTATAGACCCGCCCCTTCTCATGTTCCGCATCTGGTCTGCTGAGCGGACCTGATGGGGAACTTTAGAAGGGGCGGGTCTATACATTTAGAATACTGAGAGGGAGTTCCCCATCAGGTCCGCTCAGGCACAACCAATGACGGACAGCGCTGGACATCGGGATCGCCGTGGGACACTGGATTTCACCGCTGGAATGTTTTTTTTTTTTTAAATAAAGGACTTTTTCAAGGTGTTTGTGTGTTTTTTTAAACATTTTTTTTACGCTTTCTTCGTGAAATGGTAGGGGTACAATGTACCCCTTACCAATTCACATAGGGGGGGCCGGGATCTGGGGGTCCCCTTTGTTAAAGGGGTCTTCCAGATTCCGATAAGCCCCCCGCCCGCAGACCCCCACAACCACCGGGCAAGGGTTGTGGGGATGAGGCCCTTGTCCCCATCAACATGGGGACATCCTCCTCATGTTGAGGGCATGTGGCCTGGTACGGTTCAGGAGGGAGGGGGGCCGCTCTCTCGTCCCCCCTTTTCCCCTGCGGCCGGCCAGGTTGCGTGCTCTGATAAGGGGTCTGGTATGGATTTTTAGGGGGACTCCACGCCATTTTTTTTTTAAATTTGGGGTGGAGTTCCCCTTAAAATCCATGCCAGATCTGAAGGGCCTGGAATGGATATTTGGGGAAACCCCACGTCAATTTTTTTTTAATTTGCGGCGGGGTTCCCCTTAATATCCATTCCAGACCTGAAGGGCCTGGTAATTGAATTCTGGGGAACCCCCACGCTTTTTTAAAATTTTTATCAATGACTTTTGTATGTATTGCCGGGAGCCGACAATTCATTAATAGCCGCGAGTCAGTTTTAAATGCATTTTTTTCTTTCAAAAAATGACATTTTTTGCAGGGACAGTTCTAAGCACGGGAAACATGCGCCACTTCACATGCATATCATACACACCCCCCAGGTACGAAATTTAAAGGAATATTTCACTTTTATTTTTTCATTTTAAGCATTATTAAAATCACTGCTCCCGAAAAAACGGCCGTTTTTAAAACTTCTTTTTGCATTGATACATGTCCCCTGGGGCAGGACCCAGGTCCCCAAACACTTTTTAGGACAATAACTTGCATATTAGCCTTTATAATTAACACTTTAGATTTCGAACGTTCGAGTCCATTGTATTTAATAGGGTTCTAAAGTTTACACGAACATTTTGTCTGTTCGCAGGTTCTGGTGCGAACCGAACAGGGGGGTGTTCGGCTCATCCCTGCTTCCCAGCCTAAATATGAGATGTGGGTTCTTATTGACCCCATATATCACTGTAAAGAGGTCCTGTCAAGCACTATTCCTATTACAAGGGATGTTTACATTCCTTGTAATAGGAATAAAAGTGATCATAAATGTTTTATTTATTTTTTTAAAGTGTCAAATTAAAAAATCTTAAGTACTGTATTTATTGGCGTATAACACTCACTTTTTTTACCCTGAAAATAGAGGGTAAACTGTGCCTGCATGTTATACGCAGGGGGCTGTGGAAAGTTTTTTTTCCTGAAACTTCCCTCCTAAAGTTAGGGTGCGTGTTATACGCCTGTACGTGTTATACGCCGATAAATACGGTACATATTTTTTTTAAAGTGCCCCTGTCCCCGTGTGTTCGCATGCAGAAGCGAACACATAGTAAGTCCCGCCCACATATGAAAACGGTGTTCAAACCACACATGTGAGGTGTTGCCGCAAACATTAGTGAGTGAGAGCAATAATTCCAGCTCTAGACCTCCTCTGTAACCCAAAACGTGTAACCAGTAAAAAAATGTAAAGCGTCGCCTATGGGGATTTTTAAGTACCGAAGTTTGGGGCCATTCCACGAGTGTGTGCAATTTTGAAGCGTGTCATGTTAGGTATCTATTTACTTGGCGTAACTTCATCTTTCATATTATGCAAACAATTGGGCTAACTTTACTGTTTTTTTTTTTTTTGTTTTTTTTTAAGGCCTGAAACAGTTTTTTTCCCAAAAAAAGTGTTTGAAAAATTGCTGCGCAAATACCGTGCAATAACCGTCATTGTATTCTCTAGGGTCTCTGCTAAAAAAACATATAATGTTTGGGAGTTCTATGTAATTTTCTCGAAAAAAAAAATGATTTTTACATGTGGGAGAGAAATGTCAGAATTGGCCTGGTTGGCAAGTGGTTAAACTTGGATAAGAACATGGGGAAAAAAAATAAAAAAAATATAGTCCAGATTTCTATATTTTCCACATTATGCACATAGGCAGCAGCACAGAATTGGGCCAAAAACATAGAAAAGAGCACTTTCAACAACTCTAGTAGGACATTGTTGCTGTTTAGTCGTTTGGTCATATCCGACTTTGTGACCTCATGTACCATAGCGTAGACTTGTGCACAACGGAAAAATTTGTTTAGTTCCGGTTCGTTTCTTTTCGGTCCTGTTGATTCGTAATCGTTCGTAATTTTGCTAGATGGGATTTTTCGTGTTCGGACTAATTCGTATTTTCGCAAGTGACCTTTTTCGTTGAATCGGAATAATTCGTATTAATGTAAGCCTTATTTTTAGTTGATTTATAATTTGTACTTTTGGTAGAGTACATTGTTTTTCGTTGATTCTGGACACATATATAGTGCCATCGTACGTGTTGTACGTCACTGCGCTTTGCTCGAGCATTTATTTTCACAATAGTGTGTAGGCAAGGCAGGCTTGAGAAGAATCACGTCGAGAAAAACGCAGTTTTTTTCAATGACATTAAAAGCGGTCGTGTGTACGCGGCATTATTGTGCTTCGAATGGATTCGTACATTCGTAACGTTTTTCATAACGAATTATGCCGAAGACATTCGGGCATTCGCTATTTGCGATATAATTTATTTCGGATTCGGTTTTATTCGTAATTGCTTTGTTAGGAAATTCGAATGCTTCCGAATGTCCGAAAGTTGCTAAATTCGGATGAATTTCGATTCGTTACGACACGAATTGCACAAGCCTACCATAGCGTGCCAGTCTTTTCTGTCCTCCATTGCCTCCCAGAGCATGCTTAACTTCATGTTCATTGTTTTGATGGTGCTGTCTATCCATCTTGTTTTCTGTCGTCCTTTTCTCCTTTTTCCTTTCATGTTTCCCAGCATCAGGGTCTTTTCCAATGAGTCCTCTCTTCGCATTAGATGGTCAAAGTATACGGGTTTCAGCTTTAGGATCTGCCCTTCCCGTGAATATTCAGGGTTGATTTCCTTCAGGATTGACTGGTTTGACTTTCTTGCCATCCAAGGAACTTTCAAGATTCTTCTCCAACACCATAGTTCAAAATCATCAATTCTTCAGAGTTCAGCATTCCTTATGGTCCAACTTTCACAGCCATAGGTTACTACTGGGAATACCATAGCTTTGACTATACAGCACTTAAGTTTGTCGGTAGGGTGATGTCTCTGCTTTTTATAATGTTGTCTAGGTTTGCCATTGCTTTCCTCCCAAGAAGCAAGCGTCTCTTAATTCCATGGCTACAGTGACTGTCTGCCGTGATCTTGGAGCCTAGAAAGATAAAATCCATCACTGTTTCCATTTCTTCTCCTTCTATTTGCCAAGGAGTGATGGGATTGGCTGCCATGATCTTAGTTTTCTTAATGTTCAATTTCAGGCCAGCCTTTGCACTCTCCTCTTTCAGTCGGCCAAACATTTACACATTTTTATGAATGTATGGCATGATGGATTTAGTAAAGTATTACCAAGCATCAGGAGACATATATTTGAGAAGGTAGTTCTGCCATCAAATACAGATTACAGTAAAATATGTTAGAATAAAAAATATTTTTTTGCAAAAGAAAAATAACAAACATGTTAAAAAGTTAAATATTATAAGGAAATGACCTTAAACCCTTAACAATTGACACGTGTGATAAATTACCGCGAACAATCGAAAAAATACCGCATTCATTATTTAACGCTAAATTCTTAGTGAATTAAACTTTCACAACTGATTTAACGCATTTTCTTTGCCGTTATTTAACGCTAAAGCCCTGTACACACGATCGGTTTTACCGATGAAAACAGTCCGATGGACTTTTTTCATTGGACAAACCGATCGTGTGTGGGCCCCATCGGTCTTTTTTCCATCGGTGTTAAAAAATAGAACGTTTTAAATTTATCAGATGGGAAAAAAAAAAAAAAACGATAGCAAATTAATATCGTCTGTGGGGAACTCCATTGGATAAAAAACCCACGCATGTTCAGAATCAAGTCGACGCATGCTCAGAAGCACAGAACTTCATTTTTCTTGGCTCGTCGGAGTGTTTTACGTCACGGCGTTTGGGACGATCGTTTTTTTGACTGATGGTGTGTAGGCAAGACTGATGGAAGTCAGCTGCATCGGATTTCCGATGGAAAAATCCACCGGTTTAAAATCCATAGGAAATCCGATCGTGTGTACAGGGCTTAAGTGAATTGACCCCACTGTCACAAAAAATAATATGCTTGAAGTAGAAATTTAGTTTAAAACTTGGTTCACAACTTTAACATCTTGTTGTGAACAAAAACAACGAAGCAAAATTTGTCCAAAATAAAGAAATTCGAAGTTCAATTTGGATTTGTAAACGAATATGAAATGTGAGCATATTGCAATTCCTAGATGTAAAAAATTCTGGCAGCCGCATTAGAATAGAAAATATTTTGAATTCTAATTCAAATTTTCTGAATTTGGTTGAATTGAGCTGAATTCAGTCGAAAACGGAAAAAAAATAATTGAAAATTAATAAACAAAACAAAACAAATTCCGAAAATGAATTAAACAAATTTACCTAAACAAAATTAGTTAAGGAACTCATCGAAACAAAACAAATGTTTTCCTTCTGCACATGTCTATTTTACATATTCTTTAACCACTTCAGTCCGGGAAGATTTTAATGACCAGAGCATTTCTTGCACCTGACAATTGACTGACAATCGTGCGACGTTGTACTCAAACAAAATTGACGTCCATTTTTTCCCACAAATAGAGCTTTCTTTTGGTGGTATTTGATCACATCTGCGGTTTTTATTTTTTACGCTACAAAAAAAAAATTCTTTCTCAGTTTAGGCCGATATGTGTTCTTCTTCTACATATTTTCGGTAAAAAAATCACATCAAGTGTATATTGATTGGTTTGCGCACAAGTTATAGCATCTACAAACTATGGGATAGATTTATGGCATTTCTATTATTATTTTTTTATTAGTAATGGCGGTGATCTGCGATTTTTTTTCAGGACTGCAACATTGCGACGGACAGATTGGACATTTTTTACACTATTTTGGGACCATTGACATTCATATAGCAATCAGTGCTAAAAATAGCCACTGATTACTGTGTAAATGTTACTGGCAGGGAAGGGGTTAAACACTAGGGGGCGATCAAGGGGTCAAATGTGTTCCCTCAGCATGTTCTAACTGTAGGGGGGATGGGCTACCTAGGACATGACAGAGATCACTGCTCCCGATGACAGGGAGCAGTAGATCCCTGTCATGTCACTAGTCAGAACAGGGAAATGCCTTGTTTACATAAGAATCTCCCCGTTCTGCCTCTCCTCGTAGCGATTGCATGCCACCGGCAGACATCGAGTCCGCCGGACCTACGGGCATGCTCCCATGGCACACGGCGTGCATGCACCCTGCTAGCCCGGGATTACAAAGGGACGTACTGGTATACCCTTTTGCGCACCCGTGCCATTCTGCTGATGTAGGAAAGAGAGATGACCGCTCTAGGTAAGTGCAGGTGAGCAAACAGTGTCCTCCCAGGAACCACGGGTGCTGGCAATGCTGTAGACACGAAAAGGAAGGCAGAATATATGGACAGCCGCACACGAAAAACCATTGAGGTTGCCTTTAATAGGTGAAATACATGAAGCACTGCAAGTCACAGCAAAAACAAAGGGGTACAGCCAACGCGTTTCACACTAGGGTCTAGTGCTTAGTCATGGCTCAAACGCGTCGGCTGTACCCCTTTGTTTTTGCTGTGACTTGCAGTGCTTCATGTAGTTCACCTATTAAAGGCAACCTCAATGGTTTTTGGTGTGCGGCTGTCCATATATTCTGCCTTCCTTTTCGATTCTGCTGATGTACATTGGCGTGCAGCGGTCAGGAAGCGGTTAAGAAAAATGTATACAGTGAGGCATGATGCCAAAAATACTGAAAAATACAGTTTGGGTTTCAGTACAAATGATTCGTTTTCCATGGGGCCCCATTGCACATAGTTGAGACACTTATTCCTTCCTTAGACCCTGTGTCTTGTTGAGAACCTATATCTACCACTGACTGCCCAAACAATTCAGAATTACCCATAAGAAAAGAGGGTTTTCTATATCCCGAGTCAAAATGTTTTTTCAGGATTTATTAGCAGGCTTTTTTGTTTTTGTTTTACTAACATCAGTACTATATTTTTTATATAGTGGCACAGGCATCTCATTCCTCTTGTTTGTCTATGCTTCCTCATGTAGATCACCTTCTCTTTTTGAATAACAATAGTTCTTTGACATTCGTTGTACTCTTGTGCATCTAACTCTGGATGTTTCAGTCTTTTTGCATCACATCGTTGTCAAAAAACATGCTTGCAAATTTTGTTTTTTACATCCCTCGAAAAGTCTATGGCTAATAGATTGAGTGGTACTTTTGGCTCACTTTGAAACATTGAAGGCTACCAGCAGCAATTCCAAAGATCACCTATAGAGACTTTCACCCTGTAGCTCCCTGTATTACTTTAAAGGTACTTATATGGTCTGCACTTTTATGTCAAGGTCGAGGGCCACACATTGAGGGCACCTTTCTATAGTGCCAAGGACATGCATCACTCACCAGTGTACCATGTCTAAAATTTTCCCAATTTATTCTGTTCAATCCACAGTTGAGATAATCGGCTCCCATTAAGACTATATCCAAGCAAGTAGCTAGTTTTTTCTGAACACACACATTGCCAGCGATTTTCGTCTTTATTATTCAGAAGCCCTAGAAACTTTGTGGTCACCACACTATTTTAGGTAAGTCCATACTACTGCTGGGGGTTTCATACATACCCCATCATCAGTAACAGACAATTATTTCTCTTATTCCAATCCCCATTATCCTGTATGCTAGTTTTGTATCATATGTATTTTTCCAGTTGTATCCCTCGTGTATTTACTATCCTGCCTCCAGTCCCCGACTGGATACCAGCTGCTTTTTGGTCTACCTTCCTTCTTTTTCACAAAAAGTAGGTTTCTTCAGTAGCTTTTTTTGTTGGTAGTGTGTGCTTTTTTTCACATAGCTCATACCAAATTACAGATGCAACTTTATTGGGCATTTGCAACATACAGTATGTTATTTTAATTTATTCTAGTTACCGTATGCACTTCCATACCTGTTCCGCACTAGTGGTATTGGTTGCAGTGTGTGCCACGTGGGGCTTTCAGGGAGTCCTGCCCTGAAACTCATCTGGGGCCACCACTCCCTTGTGTGCCTTTGCCGTAGAACCAGGGAAGGTCGACATCCAACTATATTCTCAATTTGCACCACCGATAGTGGTGAGTGCTTTATGTATTGCTCCGAATATCTATGTTTATATACAAAAAACACTGTTTGTTTTTTGACTACCTAATTAAATATATTTTTCTTTGTAACCCAGAAGCTCCTGAGGAAGCGATAGCAATTAACATCGCAAAACATGTAGAGCTCAGTTTTTAAAGACTCCTCAGCAATTTGTGGACACCAAACCCAGGAACCATTTCTTTCCAGCGTGGTATATCCTCGGAATCATCCACAAAAATTGTTGTTGTATTTTTTACATAATTATTGTATTCGTTTAGCTGATACAATCAATTTGTTGTAAAATATTCAGGCTGCTATGTATTAAAATGTATTATTTTTATATTTACGTGCCTATAAAGTCCATTTCTTCCACACAATTTCCTATTTCAAGTCTATGGCTAAAACAGTGCAATTTGTACCTAATATTTGTGTCATTTCTAAAAAAAAAAAAAAAAAAAAAGCACAATTCTGTATTGATCAGATCATTGAAAAACAGTGTGTGGGAATTTAGAATTCATTGGATCATGCAGTGAAACAACATGCCTACATAGGTTGTTATTAATGCAGGTTCATTCTATCTGTAGACAGTTAAAACAAAATCATTTTTGGAGCCAAGTATGACCAATCGGAATTAAATAATATTGGCAATTTAAATAAGCTCTCAAGGCAGAAATAATCCTGATAAAGAGAAACCGCTCTTGCAAAAGAAAAGGTATTATATTCACCACTCTGGTGGCCCATGTTTCCTATCTTTCCTTCTTTGAAGTTGCCAGGCCACATTTGGCTACTAGGGAAGTTCTGCACTTGCAGTGTTTTTATACAGAGGAAATAAAGTATCAAGCATCTGTGGGATGGGCTGTAAAAACAAGTCCGATCCATGGAGGCCCCACTTCCCAATTTAATGTCTAAACTGCTGGCAACAAAAGTGAGTAAACCCCTAATTGAAAATGTCCAAATTGGGCCCAAAGTGTCAATATTTTGTGTGGCCACCATTTTTTTTTCCAGCACTGCCTTAACCCTCTTGGGCATGGAGTTCCCCAGAGCTTCACAGGTTTAGGTCTGGAGACATGCTTGGCCAGTCCATCACCTTTACCCTCAGCTTCTTTAGCAAGGCAGTGGTCATCTTGGAGGTGTGTTTGGGATTCGTTATCAGCCCCCACCACCATGCTTGACTGTAGGCAAGACACACTTGTCTTTGTAATCCTCACCTGGTTGCCGCCACACACGCTTGACACCATCTGAACCAAATAAGTTTATCTTGGTCTCATCAGACCACAGGACATGGTTCCAATAATCCATGTCCTTAGTCTGCTTGTCTTCAGCAAACTGTTTGCGGGCTTTCTTGTGCATCATCTTTAGAAGAAGCTGCCTTCTGGGACGACAGCCATGCAGACCAATTTGATGCAGTGTGTGGCGTATGGTCTGAGCACTGACAGGCTGGCCTCCACCCCTTCAACCTTTGCAGCAATGCTGGCAGCACTCATACCTCTATTTCCCAAAGACAACCTCTGGATATGACTCTGAGCACGTGCACTCAACTTCTTTGGTCGACCATTGTGAGGCCTGTTCTGAGTGGAACCTGTCCTGTTATACCGCTGTATGGTCTTGGCCACTGTGCTGCAGCTCAGTTTCAGGGTCTTGGCAATCTTCTTATAGCCTAGGCCATCTTTAAGTAGAGCTCCAATTCTTTTTTTTCAGGTCCTCAGAGAGTTCTTTGCCATGAGGTGCCATGTTAAACTTCCAGTGACCAGTATGAGAGAGTGAGAGCGATAACACCAAATTTAACACACCTGCTCCCCATTCACACCTGAGACCTTGTAACACCAGTGAGTCACATGACACAGGGGAGGGAAAATGGCTAATTGGGCCCAATTTGGACATTTTCACTTAGGGGTGTACTCACTTTTGTTGCCAGCGGTTTAGACATTAATGGCTGTGTGTTGAGTTATTTTGAGGGGACAGAAAATTTACACTGTTATACAAGCTGTACACTCACTACTTTACATGGTAGCAAAGTGTCATTTCTTCAGTGTTGTCACATGAAAAGATAGAATAAAATATTTACAAAACTAGGAGGGGTGTACTCACTTTTGTGAGATACTGTATATACAGTATGTACCTGGTGGCAGCCATGTTGCTTATTACAAATACAGGCTTTGCTTCTTACCTTGTTGTGCTATACAATGGTTGTGCTCTATGGCTCCTCATCAAAATGAAGGTCTATTACTCATATGACTAGTAAAAAATAAAATAACAACTGTATTTGCTGAGTTTTAATAGACAGGTACTCAGTGTCCCACTGCAGTGCTCCTGGCCCCTCCCTCCTGTCGACTGACCCCACAGCTAACAGCTGCCTATAGGGGCACCCGAGATGAGCCACAGCTCTGCGTGTCCATTCAGACATGGAGCTACAGTTCGACCCGCCCCTCTCTCTCCTGATTGGTTAACTGACTTTGATTGATAGCAGCGGGAGCCAATGGCGCCTCTGCTGTGTCTCAGCCAATCAGGAGGGATAGTCTCGGATGGCCGAAGCTCTTGTGCATATTGTTGGATAGAGATGGGCTCAGGTAAGTATTAGGGGGGCTGAGGTGGGCTTCTGCACACAGAAGAATTGTTTATCCTAATGCATAGAATGCATTAAGATAAAAAAAAACTTCTGCCTTTACAACCACCTCTTCAGAGAATATCAATCTCCTGGATTTCCCACAACTCTCACTGGTTGTTCTCTTTGACCCGAATTCACTGGAGGAGACAATAGTACCGTAGGGTCAGAGGAACAAGTAACAGCGCCAGGAAATTCAGGTGAACAAAATTTCAAATAAGTTTCCACTTCCCAGGAGATTTCAGGGGAACATTTCTACCAACTGAAACAGTGTTGGTAGTATATGCAGCAGAAAAATGTATTTTCTCCTTTCTGCTTCAGGTATCCTTTTTTACAGATCAGTTTCTAATGCTACGGTCACTTGAACCCAATCAGTTTATAATTTTAAAGTTAACATATTTAATTTAACACACAAAATGTGCACAGCCCTTAAAGTGCCATGCTTCAAGCAGTAGTGGTGCAACGGATCGGTGGTGATCCGTGATCCGAACGGGCCACCCTGTTCGGATCGGATCACAACGCGATCCGCGGAGCGCTCCGGAGCCTCGGCCGTAGGAAAGGCCGCGGCTTCGGCCTAGCTCCGGAGCGGCGGCCATCTTGGTGCATCCCGGCGGCGGCCGCTGTAGTAACGTTTCGCCGCCATCTTGCTCCACCCCACACTCCTGCACAGTAATGATAGAGAAGGGGCCAAGCGGACATCTTGTTACACCCAACAGAGTTTTAGGATTTCACCACAAAACAGAGCTTATCAGCTTTAATACATTATTTGGAAATCCATCGGACTGTTTACATTTTAAATTTTAAAAGCAGCAGCAAACCTTACATGCTTGCTGATGTGACAGAACACCTCTGATTTTCACATTTAACATTTAGTTAAATGTGAAAATCAGAGGTGTTCTGTCACATTAGCAACCATGTAAGGTCAGCAGGTTTGCTGCTGCTTTTAAAATGTAAAGAGTCAGTTGGATTTACAAATACTGTATTTAAGCTTATAAGCTCCGTTTTGTGTTGAAAATAACTGTGAAATCGAAAATTCTGGTGGGTGTAACATTATTATTATTAATTTTATTTTTTTTGCCGATCTGAAAATGATCCGATCCGTGGCTCTGATCTGAGGATCGATCCGATCCGTGAGTTTTTTGATCCGTTGCACCCCTATCAAGCAGTCAAGGCTCCCTTTCATTAGTTCCTAACGCACCATCTGTTTTAAAGCAACTTGTTCTGCTATTCAATTGTACATCACAGATTGAACATATTTTCTTACTTCTTACTTGTCTCTGTTCAGGAGATTTTCCTCCTTACTAAAACCTACAAACAGGAGTCAGCAAACTACAAGTGCAATGATAAATCTGCAGATCATACCTTATTCCTGGTTTTCCATTAACCACTTAAGCCCCAGACCATTTTGTAGCTAAAGGACCAGGCCACTTTTTGCGATTCTGCACTGCGTCGCTTTAAATGACAATTGCGCGGTCGTATGACGTGGCTCCCAAACAAAATTGGCGTCCAATAGAGCTTTCTTTTGGTGGTATTTGATCACCTCTGCGGTTTTTATTTTTTGCGCTATAAACAAAAATAGAGCGACAATTTTGAAAAAAATTCTATATTTTTTACTTTTTGCTATAATAAATATTGCCAAAAAATATATAATTTTTTTTCCCCTCAGTTTAGGCCGATACGTATTCTTCTACATGTTTTTGGTAAAAAAAACGCAATAAGCGTTTATTGATTGGTTTGCGCAAAAGTTATAGCGTCTACAAAATAGGGGATAGTTTTATGGCATTTTTATTCATATTAATTTTTTTACTAGTAATGGCGGCGATCAGGGATTTTTATCGTGGAGGATACATTATTTTATGGAGGACACATCGGACACTTTTGACACCATTTTGGGACCATTGTCATTTTTACAGCGATCAGTGCTATAAATATGGGCTGATTACTGTAAAAATTACACTGGCAGTGAAGGGGTTAACCTGTAGGTGGCGCTGTAGGGGTTAAGTGTGACCTAATGTGTGATTCTAACTGAAGGGGGGGGCGTGGCCTGGCATGTGACATCACTGATCGTCGTTCCCTATGACAGGGAACAGACGATCACTGACACTGCCACTAGGAAGAACGGGGAAAGGTTTGTTTACACTTACCTCTCCCCGTTCTTTAGCTCTGTGACCCGATCGCAGGACACCGGCAGCGATCGGGTCCGCGGGTCCCGGGGGCGTGGTCACGGAGCTCAGGACCGGGTCGTGAGCACGCCAGCGACCCACGGCTGGGATCTTAAAGGGGATGTACCTGTACGCCCTTGTGCTCAGCCGTGCCATTCTGTCGACGTACATCGTTGTGCGGCGATCATTAAGTGGTTAATGGATCCCACTATTTCACATCAAGACACATAGGGGTTGATTTACTAAAACTGGAGTGTAAAACCTGGTACAGCTGTGTATAGAAACCAATCAGCTTTCAATTTTTTTTTTCGTCACAGCTTGATTGAACAAGCTGACGTCAGAAGCTGATTGGCTATCATGCACAGCTGCACCAGATTTTGCACTCTCCAATTCTAGTAAATCAACCACATAAGGCCCGGTTCCAACAGCGGCCGGTGGTCGCACTTACTACCCCATCTAGGTCAGGCAAGATTCTCCGGGCAGCGGGCGGCTTCCCCTGCTTCCCCGTGCATCTCCTCCGTGCACTGTGCGTCTCCTCCCTTCTCCAATTGGCTCTCCTCTCCGTTCGGCCAGGAGGAGAATCAGTGTGACAATGGCCCATATTCATTTGCTATTGTCACGAAAGTGGGTGGGCACGTGGCGCAGTGCTCTGTGCCCCGCACCCACCATTTTTTGAAGCCTATTAGAGTCTCTGTCTCTAATCACATGCTTAAAAAGAAACAAAAAATATTTGAATCCATGCGTCCGGTGCCCCACATGTAGATTAGGGGGCCTGGATGCATGGATGGGGGGGTAGCGCCCGTTCACCCTGTATGGATGGGCCGCCACTGCCCAGTTCACACTGGTGCAACATGCGCTCCGACTTTGAGGGCACAAGTTTCGCCCCATTAAGTGCAATGGAATAGTTCTAATAGGAGCAACTTGAGTTTCTCTGACTTAGAAAAGGTTTCTGCACTACTTTTGGTGTGACTTCGGCATGACTTGCATTGAGTTCTATTAAAGAATTTGTATGCAAGTCATGCCGAAGACGCGCTGGGTTGTCAGCTTCAAAGTCACGTGACTTTGAAGTCCCGGCTGTGTGAACCGGGCCTAATATACAATAAGCATCTATAAAGATTGATGGGCTAAGTGGGTACCTCATCCCTAGATTATCAAAGATTTTGATAGAACGGTTTAATCGGACTTTACTGGTACCAGTGAAGGACATTTACAACATATGTATAAATATTATCTTTATTACAAAAATTATTTGAAAACATCTTTATACATTTACAAATAAAACCAAAAGGATTGGCTCGGAACAATATGATCAAGATGGTATTAAATAATATATCTCTATATCTAAGTCAGGAGGTCAACGCGTTTCACATCTTTGCTTCCTCAGGACTTTAATTCCTTTGACTGTAAATAGGGATATTATTCAAAGAAGAACATAGCTATTAATCATATCTATATCATATTTTTATCAGGTAAAAGTGAAACACATATGTCTTTTCCTATACCAGCTCATGTATACAAAGGTAACTATGCATCAAAGACTACTTACAATTGAGAAGAGCCTTCTGAAGGGTGGTGTGCCAGGTGTCATTAAGGAGCAAGCCACTAATTGATGTTGTATAATAGGCATCATTGGTGGGACAATCTCAGCAGGTGTTTGGTAACCAGCAAATTGTTAGTGATGGTCAGTTAAAGCCAAACTCTGGCCATTATTTTGGCTGTAGTTCAACTTTGTCTGTTTGCTTCTCATTCTCCATACTGCTGCTGGGGGGGGATATTTGGAGCTTTCAGGTAAAATCAAGCATGTGGCCTCATCATTAGCTCAGAGCTGTCACATGGGTCTGGGTAAGGGCTCCATATCCCTGTATAAGCTCTTACTAGTGAGTTGGGAGCTTACACAGGACTTTCCTTTTCCAGTCCATGTGGCCAAAGTAGTTACATAGTTACATAGTAGGCGAGGTTGAAAAAAGACCATCAAGTCCAACCTATGTGTGTGATTTTATGTCAATGTTACATTGTATGTTGTTTTTGTTCAGGTGCTTATCTAATAGTTTTTTTTTTCAATGATCTATGCTCCCCTCTGAAACCGCCACCTGTGCAAGAGAATTCCACATCCTTACCGCTTTTACAGTAAAGAACCCTCTACACAGTTTAAGGTTAAACTGCATTTCTTCTAATTTTAGTGAATGGTCACGTGTCTTATTAAATTCCCTTTTGCAGGAAAAGTTTTATACCTATTGTGGGGGTCACCATCACCAGTACGGTATGTGTACATTGAAATCATATCCCCTCTCAAGCTTCTCTTTTCCAGAGAGAATACGTTTAGTGCTCGCAACCTTTCCTCGTAAATAATATCCTCCAGACCCTTTATTAGTTTTGTTGCCCTTCCCTGGACTCTCTCCAGTTCAAGCACATCCTTCCAGAGGACTGGAGCCCAGAACTGGACGGCATACTCCAGGTGCGGCCGAACCAGAGTCTTGTAGAGCGGGAGAATTAACGTTTTATCTCTGGAGTTAATCCCCTTTTTAACCAGTTGTCAACTGACGGTGGCAGGAAGACACTGTTATTCTGGGCGGACGTCATATGATGTTGCGGCGTTAAAATCCACTAGGGGGCGCGCGCGCGAACCCGCATCACTGGGCACCCATTGCGCGTGCCCGGCGGCCGCGATGTCCGCAGGGCACCCGCGATTGCCCAGTAACCGAGCAGGACCGTGGATCTGTGTGTGTAAACACACAGATCCACGTCCTGTCAGGGAGAGGATACCGATGGTGTGTCCCTTGTACATAGGTCTCCTCCCCCAGACAGCCCCCTCCCTCCACAGTAAGAATCACTAATAGGGAACACATTTAACCCCTTCCTCGCCCCCTAGTGTTAACCCCTTCCCAGCCAGTCATGTTTATACAGTAATCAGTGCATTTTTATAGCACAGATCGCTGTATAAATGTGAATGGTCCCAAAAATGTGTCAAAAGTGTCCGATGTGTCCGCCGCAATATCGCAGTCACGAAAAAAATCGCTGATCGCCGCCATTACTAGTTAAAAATGATTAAATAATAAAAATCCTATAAATCTATCCCCTATTTTGTAGACGCTATAACTTTTGCGTAAACCAATCAATATACGCTTACTGCAATTTTTTCTTACCTAAAATATGTAGAAGAATACGTATCGGCCTAAACTGAGAGGGAAATGTAAAAAATTTTTTTTTAAAAAGATGGATATTTATTATAGCAAAAAGTAAAAAATATTGTGTTTTTTTTTTTCAAACTTGTCGCTCTTCTTTTGTTTATAGCGCAAAAAATAAAAACCGCAGAGGTGATCAAGTACCACCAAAATAAAGCTCTATTTTTGGGAAAAAAAGGACGCAAATTTTGTTTGGGTACAGCGTCGCACGACCGCGCAATTGTCATTCAAAGTGTGACAGCGCTGAAAGCTGAAAAATGGCTTGGGCAGGAAGGGGGTTTAAGTGCCCGGTAGAGAAGTGGTTAATGCATACCAAAATTCAGTTTGCTTTGCTTGCAGCAGCTTGGCATTTGCATGCCATTGCTACACCTGTAAGCTAGGAAGGAACAAGTAAAGGTGAGTTCAGGCAATAGAATACTCGCAACTCAACTTTATCGAACACGGCATTGCGCAAGCTTCTTTAAAACAGACTCAAATTTTTAATAACTTCCTATACCATTGCTAACTCTGCAGGCTTTGAAATGTTGACATTATTAAAATAAAATATGGGCAGAGTGTATTGGCATGGCAGTTGGAGTAAGAGATTGCTCCGATGGGAAAATATTAATTATTGCACAAAATGGCAAGTCTCAAAACCGTGACTCCCAGGACGTCTTAAATGCTATAATGTGACAGTTTGAATACCCTCCTGAATATGATGACAGCAGATGAAACCGCTAATTGTTATATTATGATGATTAAGGTTGACCTTGGGGTGGATGTACTATTTTGAATTTTTTTTTTTTTTTTTACTCCCTGCACCCCCCCCCCCCCCCCCCCGGCGGGAAAACACAGATTTAACTTCTGGGTGCCAAACATCTATACGATACGAAGATATTTGGCATATTGAGTAGTAACAGTATATCTCTATTATTCCACACTCAAAACCATTACGTAGAAGTCAAAGTCGATGGAGAAAGGCCCTAAATCAGAGGCCAGAGTATGTCTTTGGGAAACGTAAATCACAAATATATTTTCTTTACACAATGTGTGCATTTGCTCTCCGTTCCAGTTTATCAAAATGCCCTTCAGTCATTCTGGAGATGCACATGTAAATCAAAGTAGGCCTGCCAGTCAATTCAATTATCCGACTGCAATCTATATTGTCGTGGGCTAGAGTATACATTTCCTCTATTGTATATATTTTTCATCACCAATAAAGCTTGTTCACACACAATTTGTTTTAGGTTGACTTATTGCACATAACAGCAAATGAGATACTTTGTTGAGTGATGGAGCTTAATCAGTATTTGTATTATTGTGTTATTATGCAAATTATAGTATCATTTAGACTTGTAGCTATCACAATATTGCATTTTACTTAGAATGGTAAGCAATTTTACAAGATTAGATTAAAGGGAAAGTACAGTGATTTATGGTCACTTTTATATTTTTAATTTTTTTCAGCTTTTAAGTCAATATTTTTTTTTTTTTAGCAAAATAGATCCAAATCTCATGTAAGCTTTAAAGCGTTAACGTAATTTCAAAAGTTGTTTTCAGTCATTTGATTTAAATCATCTAAATACGTTCCGAGTGTATCACAGCAAAAGGTGTTCAGAGTCTATTTTCTTTAGAACAGAAAAGCCTGTTCCCCGCCAGCATGCTGTAGAGAGGGAACCTTACTCTCTGTGTGGAAACAGCGGTCGCTCTGCAGAGGTCCCACACACACCCTGCTTAACCGCTTCCCGACCGCCGCACGAGGCTATACGTCGACAGAATGCCACGGCTGCGCAAATGGGCGTATGTATACGTCCCCTTTAATTTGCGAGCCGTGTGTTGCGAGCTCCGTGACCACGCCCGCGGGACACGTCACAGCCGGTGTCCCGCGATCGGGTCACAGAGCTGAAGAACGGGGAGATGTTAGTGTAAACACAACATCTCCCCGTTCTGCCTAGTGACACTGTCACTGATCGTGTTCCCTGTCATCAGGAACAGCAATCAGTGACATTTCACGGCAAGCCACGCCCCCTAACAGTTAGAAGCACTCCCTAGGTCACATTTAACCCCTTCAGCGCCTCCTACAGGTCAACCCCTTCACTGCCAGTGTCATTTTTACAGTAATCAGTGCATTTTTATAGCACTGATCACTGTAAAAATGACAATGGACCCAAAATGGTGTCAAAAGTGTCCGATGTGTCCGCCATAATGTCACGATAAAAATCGCTGATCGCCGCCATTACTAGTAAAAAAAAAAAAATGTTAATAAAAATGACATGAAACTATCCCCTCTTTTGTAGACGCTATAACTTTTGCGCAAACCAATCAATAAAGGCTTATTGCATTTTGTTTTGTTTTTTACCAAAAATATGTAGAAGAATACGTATTTGCCTAAACTGAGGAAAACATTTTTTTTTATATTTTTTTGGGGGATATTTATTATAGCAAAAAGTAAAAAATATTGCATTTTTTTCAAAATTGTTGCTCTATTTTTGCTTACAGCCAAGGCCAGATTTCCCACAAGGCCAATGAGGCCAGGCCTCGGGGCGGCACTGTGTGCAGGGGCGGCGCCGTGCGGTGGAGGAGACAAGTAATTTTTCAGCGGTACGGACCATGCGGCGGCGGAGAGAGATTACAACATCTCTCATTGCCCGCACTGCTGTTCCAACTTCCGCCCTTACTTACAGGGCCGGGAAGGCTGCACGACATCACACAGAAGAGAGAGAATGACGTCCGATCTCACCGCCCGCCCTCACTCTCATCTCTCACTTGAGTCTCATGTGCCTCTGTTTCACAGTTCACCTGCAGCTAGTTTTCCCGCATGTGAGAGGAGAGGAGAGGCTGACAGTATTGTACCTGGCTGCAAGTACTCTGCAATGCTGGGGGGGAGGCAGCGTGGCAAGTGACATTCCCATCTGGTGGCAGGCAGCGTGGCAAGTGACATTCCCATCTGGTGGCAGGCAGAGTGGCAAGTGACATTCCCATCTGGTGACAAGCGACGGTGGCAAGTGACACGCTCAGGGCTCCCACTCATTCTGCTTTATAGTTGAACTATTTCATTTTATATTACAATATAATGATAGAAATAATGCATTTCAATCATCCTGACACCATAACAACCATGGTGGGAATGATTGAAGCACTAACACCAGTCATTGTTGGTGGTGGGGGGGGGCGGCATTGAAGGACCCGGCCTTGGGGCGGCAAAGGGAGTAAATATATATATACAGTGGGTACGGAAAGTATTCAGACCCCCTTAAATTTTTCACTCTTTGTTATATTGCAGCCATTTGCTAAAATCATTTAAGTTAATTTCTTTCCTCATTAATGTACACACAGCACCCCATAATGACAGAAAAGCACAGAATTGTTGACATTTTTGCAGATTTATTAAAAAAGAAAAACTGAAATATCACATGGTCCTAAGTATTCAGACCCTTTGCTGTGACACATATATTTAACTCAGGTGCTGTCCATTTCTTCTGATCATCCTTGAGATGGTTCTACACCTTCATTTGAGTCCAGATGTGTTTCATTATACTGATTGGACTTGATTAGGAAAGCCACACACCTGTCTATATAAGACCTTACAGCTCACAGTGCATGTCAGAGCAAATGAGAATCATGAGGTCAAAGGAACTGCCTGAAGAGCTCAGAGACAAAATTGTGGCAAGGCACAGATCTGGCCAAGGTTACAAAAAAATTCTGCTGCACTTAAGGTTCCTAAGAGCACAGTGGCCTCCATAATCCTTAAATGGAAGACGTTTGGGACGACCAGAACCCTTCCTAGAGCTGGCCGCCCAGCCAAACTGAGCTATCGGGGGAGAAGAGCCTTGGTGAGAGAGGTAAAGAAGAACCCAAAGATCACTGTGGCTGAGCTCCAGAGATGCAGTTGGGAGATAGGAGAAAGTTGTAGAAAGTCAACCATCACTGCAGCCCTCCACCAGTCGGGGCTTTATGGCAGAGTGGCCCGACGGAAGCCTCTCCTCAGTGCAAGACCCATGAAAGCCCGCATGGAAATTGCTAAAAACACCTGAAGGACTCCAAGATGGTGAGAAATAAGATTCTCTGGTCTGATGAGACCAAGGTAGAACTTTTTGTCCTTAATTCTAAGCGGTATGTGTGGAGAAAACCAGGCACTGCTCATCACCTATCCTATACAGTTCCAACAGTGAAGCATGGTGGTGGCAGGATCATGCTGTGGGGGTGTTTTTCAGCTGCAGGGACAGGACGACTGGTTGCAATCGAGGGAAATATGAATGCGGCCAAGTACAGGGATATCCTGGAGGAAAACCTTCTCCAGAGTGCTCAGGACCTCAGACTGGCCCGAAGGTTTACCTTCCAACAAGACAATGACCCTAAGCACACAGCTAAAATAACGAAGGAGCGGCTTCACAACAACTCCGTGACTGTTCTTGAATGGCCCAGCCAGAGCCCTGACTTAAACCCAATTGAGCATCTCTGGAGAGACCTAAAAATGGCCGTCCACCAACGTTTACCATCCAACCTGACAGAACTGGAGAGGATCTGCAAGGAGGAATGGCAGAGGATCCCCAAATCCAGGTGTGAAAAACTTGTTGCATCTTTCCCAAAAAGACTCATGGCTGTATTAGATCAAAAGGGGGAAAATACTAAATACTGAGCAAAGGGTCTGAATACTTAGGAGCATGTGATATTTCAGTTTTCCTTTTTTAATAAATCTGCAAAAATGTCAACAATTCTGTGTTTTTCTGTCATTATGGGGTGCTGTGTGTACATTAATGAGGGAAAAAATGAACTTAAATGATTTTAGCAAATGGCTGCAATATAACAAAGAGTGAAAAATGTAAGGGGGTCTGAATACTTTCCGTTCCCATTGTATGTATATATATACTCTGCATTCAGCGTAGCCTATATATACAGTATAAACTCTATATTCAGTCAGTACAGGCAGTGTATTTGATATATATACAGTCTACTAGTGTGTGTGTATATATATATAAATATAAATATATATATATATATATATATATATTGTGACAGCAGGAAGGTAAAGTCACCTGGTTGCATCCAGGGGGGTAGATATATTTCGCCCAGATTCAGGCTTTACGCCGACTTATACAACTAGGTGGAGAGTTGTATAAGGCTAGTGGGCTCATGGATGACTCATACCTCTAGGGAGAGTGTGGGGCGTCGTGCAGACAGAGATGAGGAGACCAGCTGAAGCTTGTCAGCTCATTTAGGCCTCTATAAGAACTCCCAGCTTCATTAGATGTTAGCTCATGCCTGGAACCAGACCTGTGTGGACTGTCTAGGGAGAGTGAACCCCTGTGCGGTGAGGCAAAGCCTGTGTGGCTATTTGTTTGGACTTTTACTAAACCAGGGACTTCGGGACTAGGACAGCACTAGGCTGATCCCAGTTGTTAGTTAGGAAACCTGTATGTTTAGTCAGAGGTCAACTTGACCAGGATTTATTTTGGTTATGTTTCTTTTGCTTTGCTGTGTTTTGTCACTGTAAATAGAAAATAAACCGCACCTTTTTTTGATTTTGAAAACCACAACCTCCGTTTGCTGGGCCTGTTTTGTGTGGGGAGCCCATCCCGGGGGTCACACACACCCGCTGCCGAGCTAACCCCCTCACAATATATATATATATACTCTGCATTCAGCGTAGTCTATATATACAGTGCATTCGGCGGTGTACAGTTTCAAATACACTTCAGGCGATGTGCACAGTATATAATACAGTGTAGTGCGGTGTTAAAAAAAAAAATACCCATCATGTCAGGAAGGCCTCCAAGGAAAGGCAGACGCTCACAGGCCACTAAAAGAGGGCAAGCAGCCTCTGAAATTATATTTAACAGGAGGGACCATTCCTGCACCCAACAAGAGTAACTGTGAGGGCTTAGTGTTCTGGCACCACCAACACCTAAGGCCCAATTTTTTAGCAGAGCATATAGTGCAGTCCGTATAGTATATATACTGCAGATCAGAGTATATAGTACACTCAGTGTAGTATATATAATAAAGTGCAGGGTATATAGTGCAGTGTAACATATATAATATAGTCTATTAAAGTGGTTAAGGGGAGCCCTATGACAGAATTAAGAAAAAAACGGCATGGGTTCCCCCCCGTCCATACCAGGCCCTTTGGGTCTGGTATGGATTTTAGGGGGGGGCACCACGCCTTTTTTTTAAAAAAAGTGGCGTGCAGTTCACCTTAATATCCATACCAGACCTGAAGGGTGGGGGGGGGGGGGACCACGCTTTTTTTTTAAATGATTTTTTTATGTATATTGCGGGGATCTGGCAATACATTACAGCCGTGAGCAATTTAAAATTACATTTTTTCCTTTAGAAATGTCATTTTGCTGCGGTACTTTTCTAAACATGGGAAAAATTTGCCACTTCACATGCATACTATAGACACCCCCAGGCACGACATTTAAAGGAATATTTCACGTATTGTTTCACTTTAAGAATTCTTAAAATCACTGCTCCCGAAAAAAACGTCTGTTTTAAAAACTTTTTTTTGGATTGATACATGTCCCCTGGGGCAGGACCCGGGTCCCCAAGCACTTTTTATGACAATAACTTGCATATAAGCCTTTAAAATTAGCACTTTTGATTTTTCACGTTCGTGTCCCATAGACTTTAATGGTGTTCGAATGTTCGCACAAACTGTTTGTCTGTTCGCAAGTTCTGGTGCGAACCGGCTCATCCCTAATGATGGATGCGGATGTAAACTGATGTAAATGGATGATTTAGAGATGCATTGATGTCCGTTTTTCATCTGTCAACGGATGGCTGAAAAACAGACAAATGGACAGCATGTTTGAAAGGGGCCTTTCACACGGGCTTGTCCATGTACGGACACAGTGCTGAGATGGACCTGTCAGAGCCCCACTGTCCTCTATGAAGATCGGATGAAAATGGACCGCCTGTCCGTTTTCATCCAATCCGATCCGATTCTCCAGACGGATGGAAAATAGGGTTTCCATCCGTCTGGATTTCACGGACAGGATTGGCTCGGACAGGGGCGGATATCCGCTGACATCCGCCGCTCCATAGAGGTGCATGGAACGTCCGATTGGGTCCACAGCCTCTTTCACACATTCATTTCATCAGTTCAGTCACGTTTTTTTGTGATCAGTTTTTTTCAGTCAACATCAGTTTCACATCCATTGTCACCCGCTTTTCATCCGTTGTCATCTGTTTTTCATCCGTGGTCACCCGATGTCATCCGTTTTTCATCTGTTGTCATCCGTTGTCATCCATTTTTCATCTGTTTTCATCCGTTTTTCATCCTTTGTCATCCATTTTTCATCCGTGGTCATCTGATGTCATCCATTTTTCATCTGTTGTCATCCGTTTTTCATCCGTTGTCATCCGATGTCATCCATTTTTCATCCGTTGTCATCCGTTTTTCCTCCGTGGTCATCCATTTTTCATCCGTTGTCATCCGTTTTTCATCCGTTGTCATCCGTTTTTCATCCGTGGTCATCTGATGTCATCCATTTTTCATCTGTTGTCATCCGTTTTTCATCCGTTGTCATCCGATGTCATCCATTTTTCATCCGTTGTCATCCGTTTTTCATCCGTGGTCATCTGATGTCATCAATTTTTCATCTGTTGTCATCCGTTTTTCATCCGATGTCATCCATTTTTCATCCGTTGTCATCCGTTGTCATCCGTTTTTCGCCCGATCCATTTATTTTAACAGATGAAAATAGGGCTTTCATCTGTTGACGGAAGTGGTTGAAAACGGATGTAAATGGATGATCATCCATGCATTGATGGAATGCATTGATGTCAGTTTGTAGTCAGAGTCTTCGAGTAAGTAAGCGTAGAAACCCTAACAACCAAGGCCTGAGGTGTGCCTTAGCCTGCTGGTCGGTATGCCTGAGAAGAGGGCATACCCTGAATGTAAGAATAAGAAAAAAGTATAAAGAGTGTGTATGAAGGCTGAGGGAAATGGGTGGGTGGGAACCCAGAAATGACGCCGACACAGGACCTGACAAGGGAGGAGGCTTAAGTAGTCCTCTCAGCTTCCTCCCACAAATACAGGCTAGCCTATGGCGAGCCTTTCCACTTGTAGTCAGAGTCTTCGAGTAAGTAAGCATAGAAACCCTAACAACCAAGGCCTGAGGTGTGCCTTAGCCTGCTGGTCGGTATGCCTGAGAAGAGGGCAAAAGACACATGTTTAGGTGAAGAAGGGAAGATAACCGACCGACAAGGAGGGCAGTGCGTGCCCTGAAGGTAACAGTATATGTATCCGGTGAGTATCCGCAACGACCGGAGAACCTATCAACTTAAGGTAGGCGGTTCCCACTATCGAAACGGCGAAGCAGCTCAGAGGTCGACTGAACACCCCGAGAAGTTGGAACGAGCCTGACACCCAAGATAACCCAGACATGACTGAAGTGCTCGCGATGAGAGGATTCGAGAGGGAAGTTGGAGCAAGGCTGGCCCGAGGGGCCCCTGCTACGAGGCCAAGCAGAATGAAAAGCCTCAACAGGCACCCGATAAGTGCTCTGTGAAGAAACCCCCCAAACCCCTGACCTACCCACCCTAGGTACGGGAAGGGAGAGGGTGAGTTGCAAAAGGACAACCTGGCAGGAAACTGAAGTGCTGGATACCTGGAGGAGCAGGTAGAAAAGACCAGAGGCAACCAGCATCATGGAACATGGAAACGACAAGACACACAGAAACACCGGACCCACCTGACGGACTCGGCTGGCGGAACCCAGGTAGTCCAACCCTATCAACAGCAGGACTGATGGAACAAGTGCAAGACAGTAGACATCGGTGTGGAAGCCCAAGCAACCCTCCCTCAAGTAGTGCAAGCGCTGGACCGCCAGACGAGAACCTAACGGAAAAACCTAGCAGGAAAAGCCGCCCAAAGAACCAATGCAACAGGAACATGCCCCTAGGTACCTAGAAGGCCCGCCCCCCCCCACTACAGCACAAGGCCAAAAAACCAGACCAAGCACCCAGAGATTGCAGGGAAGCACATGAACTAGTCCAACAGACGGGCAGCGAGCCCAACCAGGAACACAAACTAAACATGACAACAGAACCAGACACAAAAAACACAACACCCCCCCCCCCAGAGCCTACCTAAGAACGAAAATGAACAACGTGAAGACCACTGCGCGTGAAAGAACATAACAGCCCCCCCCCACTCTAATGTGAGCCCGAGTAACCTGCAGCGTAGACAGGCAGTAGAACTGAACACTCAGGGCTGGTGCATCCACAGACCGTGGTGGGTAAACGTACAGGTGTAATGAATGAACGTACATCGTATAAAGCGTGGTATACGGGCGAGACGATTGTGGTCATCAATCATTAAAAACGAAACCTCAGCCCGTATGGACCTGTAGACGTGACAGATCCCGAGATGTGAACACTAGCTAAACAACCCAGGTTGAAACATGACAAGGACGACGAGACATGGTAACCACAAGAAGACAACGCTACGACAAACACTATGACAAACACTATGACAGGAAATCGTGGGACAGATGAAATGACAGAAATCGCGGGGCAGGAACACCATACATGAATCGTGGGGGCAGCAACGCTAAGACGGAACCCAGGGGCAGACCACAGACTAAAACGCAACAACAGAAATCGTGGGGCAGAAATGCAACGACAGAAATCATGGGGCAGAAATGCAACGACAGAAATCGTGGGGCAGAAATGCAACGACAGAAATCGTGGGGCAGAAACGCAACGACAGAAATCGTGGGGCAGAAACGCAATGACAGAAACGCAATGACAGAAATCAAGGGGCAGAAAGGCAAAGACAGAAATCAAGGGGCAGAAAGGCAAAGACAGAAATCAAGGGGCAGAAATGCAAAGACAGAAATCGTGGAGCAGAACGCAATGTCAGAAATCGTGGGGCAGAACGCAACGACAGAAATCGTGGGGCAGAAACGCAATGACAGAAACGCAATGACAGAAATCAAGGGGCAGAAAGGCAAAGACAGAAATCAAGGGGCAGAAAGGCAAAGACAGAAATCAAGTGGCAGAAAGGCAAAGACAGAAATCAAGGGGCAGAAACGCAAAGACAGAAATCGTGGAGCAGAACGCAACGACAGAAATCGTGGGGCAGAACGCAACGACAGAAATCATGGGGCAGAAACGCAACGACAGAAATCGTGGGGCAAAAACACAACAACAGAAATCGTGGGGCAGAAACGCAACGACAGAAATCGTGGGGCAGAAACGCAAAGGCAGAAATCGTGGGGCAGAAACGCAACAACAGAAATCAAGGGGCAGAAACGCAACGACAGAAATCAAGGGGCAGAAAGGCAACGACAGAAATCAAGGGGCTGAAACGCAATGACAGAAATCAAGGGGCAGAAACGCAATGACAGAGATCGTGAACATGCTGAGGCCGATGTGCCAAGACAGGAAACCCTGGGGCAGAAAATGTACGAGAGAAATGCCGAGCCTGAAAGGCTGAGGCAGAAATACAACGACAGAAAAACCTGGAGCAGAAACGCTACAGCCTCGTACACACGGCCGAGATTCTCGTCGAAAAAAACATGTCATTTTTTTTGACGAGATTCTTGGACAAGAAACTTGTCCCGGCCGAGTGTACACACGCTCGATTCAAAGAACCCGCGGTTCTTTGAATGGAGCAAACGTGGTGACGTCATTGAATATGACGAGCATGCGCTCGTCACATTCGATGCCGTCGCCGCCATCTTGGTATACCCTACCTATGCCTAGGAAGCTACCGCGCATGCGTCAAATTCATTTCGAACATGCGCGGGTTTCCCGGAGGACAGGTAAGTGTACACACACTCACTTTTCTCGTCGAGAAACAGGCTGACGAGAATCTCGACGAGAAAATAGAGAGCAGGTTCTCTATTTTCTCGTCGAGATTACTTGTCGGTTTTCTTGACGAGAAACCATACACACGAACGAATTTCTCGGCAAGAAATCTCTGCCAGCAAGTTTCTTGCTGGTTCTTGCCGAGAAACTCGAGACTTAGGCCTCGTACACACGGCCGATTTTCTCGGCAAGAACCAGCAAGAAACTTGCTGGCAGAGAGGTCTTGCCGAGTAAATCGGTCGTGTGTACGCGGCTATCGGGTTTCTCGTCGAGAAAACCGACAAGAAACCTCGACGAGAAAATAGAGAACCTGCTCTCTATTTTCTCGTCGAGATTCTCCTCGGCATGTTTCTCGACGAGAAAAGTGAGTGTGTGTACACTTACCTGTCCTCCCGGAAGCCCGCGCATGTTCGAAATGAATTCGACGCATGCGCGGTAGCTTCATAGGCATACGTAGGGTATACCAAGATGGCGGCGACGGCATCGATATGTGACGAGCGCATGCTCGTCGTAGTCGATGACGTCACCGCGTACGCTCCATTCAAAGAACCGCGGGTTCTTTGAAACGAGTGTGTGTACACTCGGCCGGGACAAGTTTCTTGTCCAAGAATCTCGTCGAAAAAAACGACATGTTTTTTTCAACGAGAATCTCGGCCGTGTGTACAAGGCCTAATGCCGCGTACACACGATCGTGATTCACGGCGGTGAAAACACCGCCGTGAATCATGACATGAAATAAAATGAAAAACGAGGGAACGGCATTTTTCCCCACACACGACCGTTTTTCCCGTCATTTTTTTCTTTGTCGAGAAAAACGACCGTCTGTGGGCTCCGCGGCAGTGTCTCCCTATGGGAAAACTGCCGCGGAAAAAAATGATGGAAAAAACGATGAGAAAATTTAGAACATGTTCTAATTTTTCTCATCGTGATTAATGCCGTTTTTCCCGTCGGGAAAAACGGCAAAAAGCCCACAGACGATCGTTTTTCTCGTCCAAAGGAAAAAATGATCGTGTGTACGCGGCATAAGACTGAAAAAGCTACAGCAAAAGCAATGACAGAACCCTGGGCAGAAAATTCTAAGACAACGCTGGGGCTGAACCGCTGAACCCAGAAATGACGCTGACACAGGACCTGACAAGGGAGGAGGCTTAAGTAGTCCTCTCAGCCTCCTCCCACAAATACAGGCTAGCCTATGGCCAGCCTTTCCACTTGTCATCCGTCAACAGATGGATGAAAAACGGACGAACGGTCCAAATGTGTGGAAGGGGCCTAAAATCTTTGTACACCTTGTCCTCTCATCTTCATTTCATGGATATCATTGGCTTCAGCAGTCACCTGACGTTGACATGGTTGTCTCACCATAGAAAGCATGCAGACCTCTCCAGAAACATTTTGCCATTGCAAACCAAAATAGTGACCCTGTCTCTCTTCTTCTAATGTTGATTAGCTACAACTGCTGCTTGTATCAGCCATATTAATGATGATGATGATAATAAGAATCCTGCTCTTCACAATGGTTTTAATGTTGGGTACATTCACATACAACGTGTATACAATATCAGCATAGCAAGATTTATAAAAAATGTCCTGTTTTTGAAAGCTTTTAACAGTTTTTGAGCACCATTTAAGCCAGGGATACCCGACCTTTTGAAGAGCGAGGGCCACTTAAGTGACTTGGTAACCGGTCATGGGCCACAATGAGTGGAGTGGGCGGATGACATGTCTGTGTCCACTCTGCATATTGAGAGCAGACACAGCCCACTCTACTCTACGGGCCCTTCGATCTGATCCACTCTGGTGGAACGGGATGGAACTTCTTCTGTTATTTTTTTTTTTAGCCGATCGATTGGAGGTAGGCGGGGCATCTGCTGATCAGTTTGAAAGCAGCCCAGTAACCACTGCAGAACAGGTATGCCCATATTTTATATCACTCCGCTTATGCGGCTCTGCTCCGCAGCCGCTTGCTTTCTCTATCGCCGGCTTCATTCACAACACTGCTGCTCTGTGATGACGGATCGGCGATCCACAATCTGGGCTTGCCAACGAGCCATCGCAGAGCAGAAGGTCACGGGCCACATCAGAGGGCTCCACGGGCCACATGTGGCCCCCGGGCCACTGGTTGGGCAACCATGATTTAAGCCATACAATAGCAAACACATTTTCGTTTTAATGAATACATACAGCTTTGCTAATATTTGATACAAGTCATGATAAATTTACAGCCCCATGTATTCTTTTCCGATTTTTTTTTCCCCCAATACATTATTCTGATCTTTATTTGTCATTTTAATATGACAAATGCCACATTGTACTAATTGCTTGTTATACTGGCTTTTATACCACCGTTGAGAGAAAAGGGTCACAGATTACAGTTATTTTCTACCTGTTATTGATGTAAAATGCTGTGGATGACAGCTATTACCATTCAGATGGGGTATATCTTTACTGCTGAATAATTATAGAAAATAGGAGCCCGAATCATTATTGTATTGATGGACTGCATTTATTAAGAAAGGTTAGTGGTAAGCATTAGCCAGCTGTTATCATGGAGATATCACACGGCTTGTCTTCTTCCAAAGTATCTGTCAGCCACCAAGACTTCAATTTCTCCTTACATATAAATTAAAGAGAAACTCCACTTTTGAGTAAAACATTAAAGAATGACAACACAAGCCGGTCTCCAGAAAATAAATTGTTATACAAGGGCTGTACTTAACCACTTAAGCCCCGGACCATTTTGTAGCTAAAGGACCTGGCCCCTTTTTGTGATTCGGCACTGCGTCTCTTTAACTGACAATTGCGCGGTCGTGCGACGTGGCTCCCAAACAAAGTTGGCGTCCTTTTTTCCCCACAAATAGAGCTTTCTTTTGCTGGTAATTAATCACCTCTGCGGTTTTTATTTTTTGCACAATAAACAAAAATAGAGCGACAATTTAGAAAAAAATGCAATATTTTTTACTTTTTGCTATAATAAATATCCCCAAAAAATATATAAATTTTTTTTTTTTTTTGCACAGTTTAGGCCAATACATATTCTTCTACATATTTTTGGTAAAATCGCAATAAGCGTTTATTGATTGGTTTGCGCAAAAGTTATAGCTTCTACAAAATAGGGGACTGTTTTATGTCATTTTTATTAATATTTTTATTTTTACTAGGTATGGCGGCGATCAGCGATTTTTATCGTGACTGCGACATTATGGCGGACGCATCGAACACTTTTGACACCATTTTGGGACCATTGTCATTTTCACAGCGTTCAGTGCTATAAAAATGCACTGGTTACTGTGAAAATGACACTTGCAGTGAAGGGGTTAACCACTAGGTGGCGCTGCAGGGGTTAAGTGTTTCCTAGGGAGTGATTGTTACTGTGAGGGGGCGTGGCTACACGTGACACGTCACTGATGACCGTTCCCGATCACGGGGAACGGTCTTCAGTGACAATGTCACTAGGCAGAATAGGGGAATGCTTTGTTAACAAAGGCATTCCCCTGTTCTGCTCTTGTCGACTGCAATCGCGGCACTCCCGGGAACATCGAGTTCCCGGGACCCGCGGCCGTACTCGCTAGGCACACGACGGGCGGCAAATTTAAATGGACGTACCTGTACGCCCATATGCCTGCCTGTGCCATTCTGCCGACGTACATCTGCGTGCGGCGGTCGGCAAGCGGTTAATGTATTGGAAAAGCAGGCATAACTTTTTAAACTTGCATAGGTCCTTCAAATTTCACATGTTGAGTAGAGGAACTCTTCCTCTATAGTAATGCTTCTTCTTCTGTTTTATTGCAGGTAAATAATGGATTCCAACCAGAAGCAACAAATTGAGTTTTTGATGAAGGAAGAGTGCAGGCTGTTCAACATCCAAAGAAGCAGGGCTTTTTCTTCAACAGGGTTGCAGTTCCAGCACCTCCAGCACTGAATGTATGTAATGGCAAGGTGTGTGAGGTGTGCTGGAGGGTCTATTGGTGCTGGCTGCAGGGGGATCTATTGTTCGTTGAGGGGATCTATTTCTTCATGGTGGAGGTTTATTATTGTTGCTGGTGAAGGATCTTTTGTTGCTGGGGGTGGCTTATGTTGCTGGTGGGGTCAGTTGTTGCTGGAAGGTATCTACTGTTGAGGGAGGGGGTCTGTTGTTGCTGGCTGTTGGGGGATCTATTGTTGCTGGAGAGCATATATTTTTGCGTTGTATTCTATAATTGCTAGGGAGGTTTATTGTTGCTGGTGGGGGACCTATTGTTATCAGTTGAGCTTATGTTGATGGGGGGGTCAATTGTTGCTGAAAGGGATCTACTTTTGAGTTAGAGTAGTCTATTGTTGCTGGCTGCTGGAGAGCAGGGATGAGCTTCGAGTTTGAGTCCAATTCATGTTTGACTCGAACATTGCCTGTTCGCCGAACAGCGAACAATTTGGGGTGTTCGCGGCAAATTCGAAAAGCCGCGGAACACCCTGTAAAAGTTTATGGGAGAAATCTAAAGTGCTAATTTTAAAGGCTTATATGCAAGTTATTGTCCTAAAAAGTGTTTGGGGACCCGGGTCCTGCCCCAGGTTACATGTATCAATGCAAAAAAAAGTTTTAAAAACTGCAGTTTTTTCGGGACCAGTGATTTTAATAATGCTTAAAGTGAAAAAATAAGTGAAATATTCCTTTAAATTTCGTACCTGGGGGGTGTGTAAAGTATGCCTGTAAAGCAGGGATTGTTTCCCGTGTTTAGAACTGTCCCTGCACAAAGTGTAATTTCTGAAGGAAAAAAAGTAATTTAAAAGCACTCGTGGCTATAATAAATTGTCGGCTCCCGGCAATACAGAGAACAGTCATTGAAAGTCATTGATAAAAAAACAAAAAAAATGTGTTGAGGTCCCCCCAAATTCAATTACCAGGCCCTTCAGGTCTGGTATGGATATTAAGGGGAACCCTGCATCAAATTAAAAAAAAAATGGCGTGGAGTTACCCCCAAAAATCCATACCAGACCCTTTATCCGAGCACGCAACCTAGCAGGCTGCAGGAAAAGAGGGGGGATGAGAGAGTGTCCCCCCCTCCTGAACCGTATCAGGCCACATGCCCTCAACATGGGGAGGATGCTTTGGGGTCTGGACCCCAAAGCACCATGTCCCCATGTTGATGGGGACAAGGGCCTCATCCCCACAACCCTTGCCCGGTGGTTGTGGGGGTCTGCGGGGGGGGCTTATCGGAATCTCGAAGCCCCCTTTAACAAAGGGGACCCCCATATTCTGCCCCCCCCCCATGTGAATTGGTAATGGGTACACTGTACCCCTACCATTTCACAAAGAAAGTGTAAAAAATTGTAAAAAAACACACAGACACAGTTGGGAAAATCCGGGGCTTACCCTATGATCTGACAGGTGACCCCGCCCCCTCGTACGTCAGACCCTGCCTACGTCATTGGCTATTCCCCGGCAAGCGGGGAAACCCGGGCTTTCCCAATGACGTGCGGGTGACCCCGCCCCCCTCTGATGCAACAGGAAGCCAGCGCTACATCAGAGGGGCGCGGGGTCACCCGCACGTCACTGGCAAAGCCAGGGTTTCCCCGCTTGCCGGGGAATAGCCAATGATGTAGGCGGGGTCTGACGTACGAAGGGGCGGGGTCACCCGTCAGATCATAGGGTAAGCCCCCGCTTTCCCCGGTTGCCGGGGAATAGCCAATGACGTAGGCGGGGTCCCGCCTACGTCATTGGCTATTACCCGGCAAGCAGGGAAAGCTGGTGTCTGTGTGTTTTTTTACAATTTTTTAGACTTTCTTTGTGCAATGGTAGGGGTACAATGTAGACCCCCACAACCACCGGTCACAGACCCCCAAAGCATCCTCCCCATGTTGAGGGCATGTGGCCTGGTACGGTTCAGGAGGGGGGTGCGCTCTCTCAACCCCCCTCTTTTCCTGCGGCCTGCCAGGTTGCGTGCTCGGATAAAGGGTCTGGTATGGATATTTGGGGGGAACCCCACGTCATTTTTTTTTTATTTGACGCAGGGTTCCCCTTAATATCCATACCAGACCTGAAGGGCCTGGTAATTGAATTTGGGGGCCCCCCACAATTTATTTTTATTTTTATCAATGACTTTTCTCTGTATTGCCGGGACCCGACAATTCATTATAGCCGCGAGTAGTTTTAAATGACTTTTTTTCCTTCAGAAATGACACTTTGTGCAGGGACAGTTCTAAGCATGGGAAACAAGCGCTACTTTACAGGCATACTATACACACTCCCTAGGTACGAAATTTAAAGGAATATTTCACTTTTATTGTTTCACTTTAAGCATTATTAAAATCACTGCTCCCGAAAAAACTGACGTTTTTAAAACTTTTTTTTTGCATTGATACATGTCCCCTGGGGCAGGACCCGGGTCCCCAAACACTTTTTATGATAATAACTTGCATATTAACCTTTAAAATGAGCACTTTTGATTTTTCATGTTCGTGTCCCATAGACTTTAACGGTGTTCACGTGTTCAAACACATTTTTTGGCTGTTCGCATGTTCTGGATGCGAACCGAACCGGGGGGTGTTTGGCTCATCCCTAATCCTGACTATGGCTTACCTCTGATGACCATCTAGTGCGACCTTGGCTTGTCTCCTGACTACTGCTTACTTCTGCTGACCGTCTGATGTGGCTTTGACTTGTATCCTGATTAGTGATGAGCCGAACACCCCCGGGTTCGGTTCGCACCAGAACCCGCGAACGGACCGAAAGTTCGAACGAACATTAGAACCCTATTAAATACAATGGATGCGAACGTTCGAATTCTAAAGTGCTAATTATAACAACTATTATGCATGTTATTGTCCTAAAAAGGGTTTGGGAACCCGGGTTCTGCACCAGGGGACATGTATCAATGCAAAAAGAAGTTTTAAAAACGGTCGTTTTTCGGGAGCAGTCATTTTAATGATGCATAAAGTGAAAAAAAAAAAGTCAAATATTCCTTTAAATATCGTACCTGGGGGGTGTCTAAAGTATGCCTGTGAAGTGCCACGTGTTTCCCGTGTTTAGAACTGTCCCTGCACAAAATGACACTTCTAAAGGAAAAAAAAGCCATTTAAAACTGCTTGCGGCTTTAATGTAATGTCTGGTCCCGGTAATATGGATGAAATTCTTTAAGAAAAATGGCATAGCTACCCCATGACCCCCCCCCTACCCCAGCCCATTACCAGCCCCTTTGGGTCTTGTATGGATATTAAGGGGAACCCCGCACATAAAATAAAAAAGGCCCTATATACTCTGAACAGCCCTATACAGGCGGTGCATACAAGACAGGGACTGTAGGTTTGTTCTTATGTAGAGTCTGTTTGTAATTTTGAACAGGTACATTGTTGAAGTGTAGCTCCAGACCAAAAATCTATTTTTAAACTTTTTGGAAAACATAGGTAAGGGTTATCACCCCTGTAACATTTGTTTTGCTGTCTGTGCCCCTGTTCAGAACATTTCACCTCACTTTCCGTCCCAATGACAACTGTTTTTGAAATGTGGTGTTTTTCTTGAAACAAGGATTGCTGATAAAGCATCAGTACAGAGGAGACACCTTTCTCCCATATTTATTCTTACAGGAGAGAATTTTCCTTCCTAGTGGTAGATTTCCTCTCACTTCCTGTTGTCTTCTTGCGTTTGCAAGTAGGAGTCGTTTGTAAGTTGGATGTTTGAAAGTAGGGACCTGCCGTATATACTCTGCAGAAATAGGCCCCTTAGTTGTTGGTGTTGGCACAACACTGTAAGCACTCACAGTTACTCTTGGTTGGTGCTGGAACGCCCTGCTGTCAACTATTATATCAGGAATTTTAATTACATATAATTGTTGAACAGTGGTAGTAAAAATTGGGCCTTTGATGGTGGTGCTGGTGCCACAACACTGTAAGCCCTGACAGTTACTCTTGGTGGGTGCAGCAATGGGCCCTGCTGTGAATTATTAGATCAAGAATTGTAATTACATGCCCCTGTTGAACAGGGGCTGAAAAATTGGGCCTTAGGCACTGGTGGCACAACACTGCAACCCCTCACAGATACTGTACTTGGAGCACAGCAATGAGCCCTGTTGCAAAGTATTGCTTCAAAAATTGTAATGACACGCCCCTGTTAAACAGGGGCTGAAAAATTGGGCCTTAGGCACTGGTGGCACAACACTGCAACTCCTCACAGATACTGTACTTGGAGCACACCAATGAGCCCTGTTGCAAAGTATTGCTTCAAAAATTGTAATGACACGCCCCTGTTAAACAGGGGCTGAAAAATTGGGCCTTAGGCACTGGTGGCACAACACTGCAACTCCTCACAGATACTGTACTTGGAGCACAGCAATGAGCCCTGTTGCAAAGTATTGCTTCAAAAATTGTAATTACACGCCCCTGTTAAACAGGGGCTGAAAAATTGGGCGTTAGGCACTGGTGGCACAACACTGCAACTCCTCACAGATACTGTACTTGGAGCACAGCAATGAGCCCTGTTGCAAAGTATTGCTTCAAAAATTGTAATTACACGCCCCTGTTAAACAGGGGCTGAAAAATTGGGCGTTAGGCACTGGTGGCGGCACCCATAAACAAAAATGATCTTACAAGCTATCATCATCAATCGTATCATTGAGGACTCGGAGGAGGAGGATAGCCAGTCAACATAACAGCACAGGCACTCAGCATCAGCATCAGTCTTGAAGGGATGTGACATGTTAAAATCAATTAGTCTGTTATATCAGCATCAGGTGTGTGGTAGCTGGTGGTGATCCAAGACTGGTTCATCTTGATGAAAGTCAGTCGATCAACCGAGTCGGTGGACAGGCGCACCCTGTGATCCGTGACAAATCCTCCAGCAGCACTGAATGTGCGTTCCGAAAGAACGCTGGATGCAGGACAGGCCAGTAGCTCAATTGCATACTGTGCAAGCTCTGGCCAGTGATCCATCCTCAAGACCCAGTAAGCCAGAGGATTTTCGGTGGGGAAGGTGTCCAAGTCTGACCTTGCCCCTAGATATTCCTGCACCATGTTTATCAGACGCTGGCGATGGTTGCTGGAACCGATCATACTTTGGGGCTGCGGACTAAAGAATTGTCTGAACGCATCGGTCAGACGGCCACCTTCCCCACCGCTCCTTCTTTGACTGGCCGAAGCCTCAGCAACTCGTTGTCCAGGACCAGGAGTTTGCAACCTCCCAGTCTCTGGGAACGCGTTGCACAGACCTTTCTGCAAGGCCTCCCGGAGTTGTCTCATCCTCTGCTCCCTCTGCGACGGTAACATAAGGTCCGCAACCTTACCCTTGTACCGTGGATCAAGGAGAGTGGCCAGCCAGTAATGGTCCCTCTCCTTGATCCGAAGAATACGAGGATCCTTCCGCAGACTTTGCAGGATCAGGGAGGCCATGCAGCGTAGGTTTGCTGAGGCATTCGCTCCGGAGTCCTCTGGGTCACTAAGGACGACATGATCCGCAGCCACCTCCTCCCAGCCACGTACAAGTCCACTGGTTTCTTGGGACTGTAAATCATCCCTAAAAGACTGCTGCTGATGATGCTGAGTGCCAGCCTCCACCTCCATGCTGACACAATCCTCCTCCTCCTCCTCCTCCTCCTCCTCCTCTTCCTGTGCGATGGGTGGGACAGAAGGAACACTGTCTGGGTAAAGGGGGCCTTGAGAGGCAAGGAAGTCCTCCTCTTCCTGCCTCTGTTCTGCCTCAAGTGCCCTGTCCATTATTCCACGCAGCGTGTGCTCCAACAGGTGGACAAGAGGTACAGTGTCACTGATGCATGCACTGTCACTGCTCACCATCCTCGTGGCCTCCTCAAATGGTGCCAGGACAGTGCATGCATCCCTGATCATGCCCCACTGGCGTGGAGAAAAAAAACCAAGCTCCCCTGACCCTGTCCTGGTGCCGTAGTCGCACAGGTACTCATTGATGGCCCTCTGCTGCGTGTGCAGCCGCTGCAGCATGGCCAACGTTGAGTTCCACCTGGTGGGCATGTCACATATAAGGCGGTTCTTGGGCAGGTTCAACTCCTTTTGCAGCTCAGCCAGGCGAGCACTGGCATTATAAGATCTGCGGAAATGCACACAGACTTTCCTGGCCTGCCTCAGGACATCCTGTAAGCCCGGGTACCTGCCCAAGAAGCGCTGCACCACCAGGTTAAGGACGTGAGCCACACAGGGCACATGGGTCAGTTGTCCCTGTCGGAGGGCGGAGAGGAGGTTGGTGCCATTGTCGCAAACCACCATTCCTGGCTTAAGCTGGCGTGGTGTCAACCACCTCTCGGCCTGGCCCTGCAGAGCAGACAGGACCTCTGCCCCAGTGTGGCTTCTGTCCCCCAAACACACCAGCGCAAGCACGGCATGGCATCTTTTTGCCTGCGTGCTTGCGTAGCCCCGTGAACGGCTACGGAGCACCGCTGGTTCATAGGACAAACCACAGGAAGAGGCCATGGAGGAAGAAGAAGAGGAGGGGGTGGAGGAGAGAGGTGTGTCACAACCAGTAGTAGCATTTTGGAGGCGTGGCGGTGGGACAACCTCCAACACTACTGCACCTTGTCCTGAATCCTTCCCAGCTGCCAAAAGAGTGACCCAATGGGCCGTGAAAGAAAGGTAACGTCCCTGTCCATGCCTGCTGGACCATGAGTCAGCGGTAATATGCACCTTACCGCTGACCGCCCTGTCCAGCGAGGCCAAGACATTGCCTTCCACATGCCGGTAGAGAGCCGGAATAGCCTTCCGTGAGAAAAAGTGGCGTTTGGGAACCTGCCACTGAGGAACTGCACATTGCACAAACTCACGGAAGGGGGCCGAGTCTACCAACTGAAAAGGCAGCAGTTGAAGCGCTAGCAATTTAGCCAAGCTAGCATTCAACCGCTGGGCATGTGGATGGCTGGGAGTGAACTTCTTTCGAAGGTCCAGCAGCTGGGGCAGGGAAATTTGCCTGCTAGAATCGGACGTCGGTGTACTGCTAGCAGAGTGGGCGCAAGTACTTGGCTGTGACACACCTAATTCTACACCTTCATTCCTCTCAGTGCATGTTTCAGAGAGGACTGAAGTTATAGTGGGGTTGGAGATCCCAGCTGATGCGGTGCAAGGAGAGGTCCGCTTTGTTCTTTGGTGTGGGTCTTTGAGGTAGGCTTGCCAACGAGCTGCATGGCAGGTCAACATATGTCTGGTCAGGCATGTGGTACCCAAGCGGCTGATGTTTTGGCCACGCGATATACGCTTGAGACATATGTTGCAAACAGCAGCTGTGCGATCTGATGCACTAGCCTCAAAAAAGGCCCACACCAAGGAACTTTTTGAATGACGGGCAGAGGCTGCGCCCTGCACAGGCGGAGCTCTGCGGTGTGATTCCGTCGGTGTACTGCCCTTACGCTGGCCACCAAAGGGCATCCTGCCTCGTTGGAGATGTGCCTCCTCCTCATCCTCCTCCTCCTCCTCTCTCCTATTAGGCACCCACGTGGAGTCAGTGACCTCATCATCCCCTCCCTCCTCATCACTGGAGCCAATCTGGCAGTATGCTGCAGCTGCTGGAACATGACTGCCAGATTGGTGTCCTTCTTGAGCATCCCCTCTGTCTGCTCTCACGCTACTGCCTTCCTCTAGCTGGGTTTCATCATCAGACCCTTCGAAACGCTGGGCATCCTCCTGGAGCATGTACCCAACACTGTGCTGAAACAGTTCGGGGGACTCCTCAGGAGGAGGACATGGTGGGTCTAGGGAAGGAGTGACTGATGATTTGTCTGACATTGATACCAGGGAAGACGACGCTTTGGCAGCTGCTTTTCCAGTACCCTGAGCCTGGGTGAGAGAGGATGAGGAGGAGGAGGAGGGCTTGGTCATCCACTCTACCAAGTCTTCGGCATGATGTGGCTCAACATGTCCAGCTGCCGAAAAGAAGGACAAGCGTGTCCCATGGCCATGTGCTGATGACAATGCACCGCGTCCACGACCAGCACTGTTGCCCCCAGACACAGAGCCTGCTTGCCCTCTTTTATTGCCTCCTGACTGTCTGCCTCTCCTTGTTTGCCTTCCAGACATTCTAATAGATGGCCTGCAGGGAGATGGGAAAAAAGCAATAAGGGCTACCTTCAGGTGTCCTTCTCTGTCCCTTGAAACAAGGACTTGCAGAGTGAAATAAACTGACACTCTCCCTACCTACAGTTTTCTGTCCCTAGAATAAATGTTTTTTTTAATCACAATATAGCACAAGGACAATTCAGTCACTGTCCTTCCAGGTCCCTGGAAACAAGGACTTGCAGAGTGAAATAAACTGACACTCTCCCTACCTACAGTTTTCTGTCCCTAGAATAAATGTTTTTTTTAATCACAATATAGCACAAGGACAATTCAGTCACTGTCCTTCCAGGTCCCTGGAAACAAGGACTTGCAGAGTGAAATAAACTGACACTCTCCCTACCTACAGTTTTCTGTCCCTAGAATAAATGTTTTTTTTAATCACAATATAGCACAAGGACAATTCAGTCACTGTCCTTCCAGGTCCCTGGAAACAAGGACTTGCAGAGTGAAATAAACTGACACTCTCCCTACCTACAGTTTTCTGTCCCTAGAATAAATGTTTTTTTTAATCACAATATAGCACAAGGACAATTCAGTCACTGTCCTTCCAGGTCCCTGGAAACAAGGACTTGCAGAGTGAAAGAAACTGACACTCTCCCTACCTACAGTTTTCTGTCCCTAGAATAAATGTTTTTTTTAATCACAATATAACACAAGGACAATTCACTCACTGTCCTTCCAGGTCCCTGGAAACAAGGACTTGCAGAGTGAAAGAAACTGACACTGTCCCTACCTACAGTTTTCTGTCCCTAGAATAAATGTTTTTTTTAATCACAATATAGCACAAGGACAATTCAGTCACTGTCCTTCCAGGTCCCTGGAAACAAGGACTTGCAGAGTGAAATAAACTGACACTCTCCCTACCTACAGTTTTCTGTCCCTAGAATAAATGTTTTTTTTAATCACAATATAGCACAAGGACAATTCAGTCACTGTCCTTCCAGGTCCCTGGAAACAAGGACTTGCAGAGTGAAATAAACTGACACTCTCCCTACCTACAGTTTTCTGTCCCTAGAATAAATGTTTTTTTTAATCACAATATAGCACAAGGACAATTCAGTCACTGTCCTTCCAGGTCCCTGGAAACAAGGACTTGCAGAGTGAAAGAAACTGACACTCTCCCTACCTACAGTTTTCTGTCCCTAGAATAAATGTTTTTTTTAATCACAATATAGCACAAGGACAATTCAGTCACTGTCCTTCCAGGTCCCTGGAAACAAGGACTTGCAGAGTGAAATAAACTGACACTCTCCCTACCTACAGTTTTCTGTCCCTAGAATAAATGTTTTTTTTAATCACAATATAGCACAAGGACAATTCAGTCACTGTCCTTCCAGGTCCCTGGAAACAAGGACTTGCAGAGTGAAATAAACTGACACTCTCCCTACCTACAGTTTTCTGTCCCTAGAATAAATGTTTTTTTTAATCACAATATAGCACAAGGACAATTCAGTCACTGTCCTTCCAGGTCCCTGGAAACAAGGACTTGCAGAGTGAAATAAACTGACACTCTCCCTACCTACAGTTTTCTGTCCCTAGAATAAATGTTTTTTTTAATCACAATATAGCACAAGGACAATTCAGTCACTGTCCTTCCAGGTCCCTGGAAACAAGGACTTGCAGAGTGAAAGAAACTGACACTCTCCCTACCTACAGTTTTCTGTCCCTAGAATAAATGTTTTTTTAAGCACAATATAGCACAAGGACAATTCACTCACTGTCCTTCCAGGTCCCTGGAAACAAGGACTTGCAGAGTGAAATAAACTGACACTCTCCCTACCTACAGTTTTCTGTCCCTAGAATAAATGTTTTTTTTAATCACAATATAGCACAAGGACAATTCAGTCACTGTCCTTCCAGGTCCCTGGAAACAAGGACTTGCAGAGTGAAAGAAACTGACACTCTCCCTACCTACAGTTTTCTGTCCCTAGAATAAATGTTTTTTTTAATCACAATATAGCACAAGGACAATTCAGTCACTGTCCTTCCAGGTCCCTGGAAACAAGGACTTGCAGAGTGAAAGAAACTGACACTGTCCCTACCTACAGTTTTCTGTCCCTAGAATAAATGTTTTTTTTAATCACAATATAGCACAAGGACAATTCAGTCACTGTCCTTCCAGGTCCCTGGAAACAAGGACTTGCAGAGTGAAATAAACTGACACTCTCCCTACCTACAGTTTTCTGTCCCTAGAATAAATGTTTTTTTTAATCACAATATAGCACAAGGACAATTCAGTCACTGTCCTTCCAGGTCCCTGGAAACAAGGACTTGCAGAGTGAAATAAACTGACACTCTCCCTACCTACAGTTTTCTGTCCCTAGAATAAATGTTTTTTTTAATCACAATATAGCACAAGGACAATTCAGTCACTGTCCTTCCAGGTCCCTGGAAACAAGGACTTGCAGAGTGAAATAAACTGACACTCTCCCTACCTACAGTTTTCTGTCCCTAGAATAAATGTTTTTTTTAATCACAATATAGCACAAGGACAATTCAGTCACTGTCCTTCCAGGTCCCTGGAAACAAGGACTTGCAGAGTGAAATAAACTGACACTCTCCCTACCTACAGTTTTCTGTCCCTAGAATAAATGTTTTTTTTAATCACAATATAGCACAAGGACAATTCAGTCACTGTCCTTCCAGGTCCCTGGAAACAAGGACTTGCAGAGTGAAAGAAACTGACACTCTCCCTACCTACAGTTTTCTGTCCCTAGAATAAATGTTTTTTTTAATCACAATATAACACAAGGACAATTCACTCACTGTCCTTCCAGGTCCCTGGAAACAAGGACTTGCAGAGTGAAAGAAACTGACACTGTCCCTACCTACAGTTTTCTGTCCCTAGAATAAATGTTTTTTTTAATCACAATATAGCACAAGGACAATTCAGTCACTGTCCTTCCAGGTCCCTGGAAACAAGGACTTGCAGAGTGAAATAAACTGACACTCTCCCTACCTACAGTTTTCTGTCCCTAGAATAAATGTTTTTTTTAATCACAATATAGCACAAGGACAATTCAGTCACTGTCCTTCCAGGTCCCTGGAAACAAGGACTTGCAGAGTGAAATAAACTGACACTCTCCCTACCTACAGTTTTCTGTCCCTAGAATAAATGTTTTTTTTAATCACAATATAGCACAAGGACAATTCAGTCACTGTCCTTCCAGGTCCCTGGAAACAAGGACTTGCAGAGTGAAAGAAACTGACACTCTCCCTACCTACAGTTTTCTGTCCCTAGAATAAATGTTTTTTTTAATCACAATATAGCACAAGGACAATTCAGTCACTGTCCTTCCAGGTCCCTGGAAACAAGGACTTGCAGAGTGAAATAAACTGACACTCTCCCTACCTACAGTTTTCTGTCCCTAGAATAAATGTTTTTTTTAATCACAATATAGCACAAGGACAATTCAGTCACTGTCCTTCCAGGTCCCTGGAAACAAGGACTTGCAGAGTGAAATAAACTGACACTCTCCCTACCTACAGTTTTCTGTCCCTAGAATAAATGTTTTTTTTAATCACAATATAGCACAAGGACAATTCAGTCACTGTCCTTCCAGGTCCCTGGAAACAAGGACTTGCAGAGTGAAAGAAACTGACACTCTCCCTACCTACAGTTTTCTGTCCCTAGAATAAATGTTTTTTTAAGCACAATATAGCACAAGGACAATTCACTCACTGTCCTTCCAGGTCCCTGGAAACAAGGACTTGCAGAGTGAAATAAACTGACACTCTCCCTACCTACAGTTTTCTGTCCCTAGAATAAATGTTTTTTTTTAATCACAATATAGCACAAGGACAATTCAGTCACTGTCCTTCCAGGTCCCTGGAAACAAGGACTTGCAGAGTGAAAGAAACTGACACTCTCCCTACCTACAGTTTTCTGTCCCTAGAATAAATGTTTTTTTAAGCACAATATAGCACAAGGACAATTCACTCACTGTCCTTCCAGGTCCCTGGAAACAAGGACTTGCAGAGTGAAAGAAACTGACACTGTCCCTACCTACAGTTTTCTGTCCCTAGAATAAATGTTTTTTTTAAGCACACTATAGCACAAGGACAATTCAGTCACTGTCCTTCCAGGTCCCTGGAAACAAGGACTTGCAGAGTGAAATAAACTGACACTCTCCCTACCTACAGTTTTCTGTCCCTAGAATAAATGTTTTTTTTAATCACAATATAGCACAAGGACAATTCAGTCACTGTCCTTCCAGGTCCCTGGAAACAAGGACTTGCAGAGTGAAAGAAACTGACACTCTCCCTACCTACAGTTTTCTGTCCCTAGAATAAATGTTTTTTTAAGCACAATATAGCACAAGGACAATTGACTCACTGTCCTTCCAGGTCCCTGGAAACAAGGACTTGCAGAGTGAAAGAAACTGACACTGTCCCTACCTACAGTTTTCTGTCCCTAGAATAAATGTTTTTTTTAAGCACACTATAGCACAAGCACAAAACACACTGACACTCTCCCTACCTATCCTTCTCTTTCCCTAAACTAAAGGAATCCAGGTTAAGCAAGAAAGAAATAACAGTCACTGTCCCTGCCTATGCTGCTCTATCCCTGCTCCGGAACACACTACACTAGGCCGCCGTGCTGGCGGCCTTTTATAGTGTGGGGCGTGTACTAAACACCCTCAGCAATAATTGGCCACAGGCATCCTGCCTGTGGCCAATCATTGCTCTCCTCGCTGCCGGCGCTGTGATTGGCCAAGCATGCGGGGTCACAGTGCATGCTTGGCCAATCACAGCGCCTGGATGACACTGCGATGGCGTAGTGCATTGTGGGCCGTTCGCGTCACTCGAATTTGGCGCGAACGGCCCAAATCGTTCGATCTTCGTCGAACGATCGAACAGCCGATGTTCGAGTCGAACGTATGTTCGACTCGAACACGAAGCTCATCCCTAATCCTGATTTTGAGTCTGCCTGATATCCTGCTACTGTCCATAGCACACTCACAGCCTGCTGTGTGTTCCAGTGTTGTGGGCCAGCTACCTTCCTGTCACTCTGACCAGACACCTCATAGCCAGAAGGAAGCTTATATGGACTAGACTCCTGGCACCCATGCACCTTTGTGCTTTCTAACTCCCTGTGCTACACTCCAAAGATGTAAGGTAAACCCTCTTGTCATCTTGACCTATAAGCCAGGTATGTGACACTGTCAGTAACAACCAGGATAAATGCTGCCAGGATATGAGAGAACTGCTAAGTTCGGGCACTGTTTTAAAAAAAACAAGACACCTGGGACTCAAGTGGTTAATATGCTTTTATTGCTGCATGCATCTCCACTGGAGACATTTACCCTCCTACTATCAAGTTCTTCATGTTCTAGTGTTGTATTAAGCCTCGTACACACGGGCGGGAATCCCGTAAAAAAAAAAAAAACGTTGGTTTTCTCTACGGGATTCCTGGCAAGATTGTCTTGCCAAGCCCTGTGTACACACATGCCATTCAAAAGAACCACCGTTCTTTTGAATGGCAAGAACGCGGTGACGTCATCAACTACGACGAGCCGGCGCTCGTCACATTCGATGCCGTCACTGCCATCTCGCTACCCCCTACACTACCCTTGTATGCTAACGTGCATGCGTCAAAGTCTCATCGAGCATGCGCGGGTTTACCTCGGACAGGTAAGCATACAGACGACAGGGTTTCTCGACACTCTGCCGAGAATTTTTCTCGTCGGGATTCCCGGCAGTTTTCCTGCTGAGAAACCATACACACGAACGTTTTTCTCTGCAAAAAGCTCTCCCAGCAGTTTTCTTGCAGTGTGTACGAGGCTTCAGAGTATGAAAAAGTGTCACCAGGTTACACCCCTTACACTGAGTGCTGTATTTTGATAAATTATAGAGAGGATCATACACTATATTACCAAAAGTATTGGGACATTGCCTTTGCACAAACTGGAATTTTAATGGCATCCCAGTCTTAGTCCATAGGGTTCAATATTGAGTTGGCCCACCCTTTTCAGCTATAACAGCTTCAACTCTTCTGGGACGGCTGTCCACAAGGTTTAGGAGGGTGTCTATGGGAATGTTTGACCATTCTTCCAGAAGAGCATTTGTGAGGTCAGGCACTAATGTGGACGAGAAGGCCTGGCTCTCAGTCTCCGCTCTAATTCATCCCAAAGGTGTTTTATCGGGTTGAGTTTAGGATAAGGTGACCAGATTTTTTAAATGAAATCCGGGGACATTTTTTTTTTTTCTACTAGTAATGGCGGCAATCAGCGACTCTCTGCCCGTCGCCATCGCCAGCCTGTTAAAGCCTGTTAACCACTTGTCCCCCGCCCACTGTCAATTGACGGCGGGCGGAGGATACTCTCGTTCTGGGAGGACGTCATATGACGTCCTCCCTTTAAAACGAGCTAGGAGGCGCACGCTCGCCGCCAGCGGCGCGCGCGCCCGCCGCGTTCACAAGGCCCCGGTGCGCGTGCCCGGCGGCCGCGATTGCCGCCGGGCACCCGCGATTGCCCGGGAAACGAGCAGGAAAGTGGATCTCTGTGTGTAAACACAGAGATCCACGTCCTGTGAGGGAGAGGGGACCGATGGTGTGTCCCTTGTACATAGGGACAACCATCGGTCACCTCCCCCAGTCAGTCCCCTCCCCCCACAGTAAGAACACATTGAGGGAACATATTTAACCCCTTCCCGCCCCCTAGTGGTTAACCCCTTCCCTGCCAATCACATTTATACAGTAATCAATGCATTTTTATAGCAGGGATCGCTGTATAAACGTGAATGGTCCCAAAAATGTGTCAAAAGTGTCCGATGTGTCCGCCGCAATATCGCAGTCACAATAAAAAAAAATCGCAGATCGCCGCCATTACTAATAAAAATGCTATAAATCTATCCCCTATTTTGTACACGCTATAACTTTTGCGCAAACCAATCAATACGCGCTTATTGCGATTTTTTTTTTTACCAAAAATATGTAGAAGAATACGTATCGGCCTAAACTGAGGAAAATGTTATTTAAAAAAAAAAATGGGTATTTATTATAGCAAAAAGTAAAAAATTGTGTTTTTTTTCCAAACTGGACGCTCTTCTTTTGTTTATAGCGCAAAAAATAAAAACCGCAGAGGTGATCAAATACCACCAAAAGAAAGCTCTATTTGTGGGAAAAAAAGGACACAAATTTTGTTTGGGAGCCACGTCGCACGACCGCGCAATTGTCATTCAAAGTGTGACAGCGCTGAAAGCTGAAAAATGGCTTGGGCAGGAAGGGGGTTTTCGTGCACAGTAGAGAAGTGGTTAAAGAGGGACCCCAGAAGTCGGTGTTCGGGGCCACTCTGTGCAAAACCAGCTGCACAGTGGAGGTAAGTATGATATGTTTATTTTCTTTTAAAAACAGTCCTTTACAATTACTTTAGGTCTTACTTTCCGGCCCCGGCTACTACTGGGTGGGGAGCGGAGGAAGATCACTCCACCAGGGAAGACAAGGAGATAAGCAGACAGGTGGCTGGCCGGGACTTGAGCCAAGGCAAAAGAACATGCGGGCGGAGCAGAATGGGCATGCATCTGAAACTGAAGAAATATTCCCTCCGCTCCGACCAGCACATGATCATCAGAAAGGGGCACAGATAATGGAAAATACACCCCCCTAAGCTAGTAGGAGCGGCGGAGCGGGGGGGGGGGTGTAATTCAGATTTTTTTTTATTCTGCACTGACTGTCTTTGAAATTGCCCCAGCCCCTGTTCAAATCCAATCTGGGGACAAAACCGGGGACAGACTTGTTCTGGGGACAGTGTTCTCAATCTGGGGACTGTCCCCTGAAACTGGGGATGTCTGGTCACCCTAGTTTAGGACTCTGTGCAGGCCAGTCAATTGCCTTCACCCCAAACTTGCTCATTCATGTCTTTATGGACCTTGCTTTGTGCACTGGTGTGCAGTCATGTTGGAACAGGAAGGGGCCATCCCCAAACTGTTCCCACAAAGTTGGGAGCATGACATAGTTCAAAATGTCTTGGTAAGCTGACGCCTTAAGATTTCCCTTCATTGGAACTAAGAGGCCAAGCCCAACCCCTGAAAAACAACCCCACACCATAATCCCCCACCCCACCCACACCCCACCACATGATTTGGACCAGTGCACAAGGCAAGGTCCATAAAGACATGGATGAGCGAGTTTGGGGAAGAGGAACTAGACCGGCCTGCATAGAGTCCAGACCTAAACCTGATAGAACACCTTTGAGATGAATTAGAGCAGAGATTGAGAGCCAGGCCTTCTCGTCCCACATCAGTGCCTGACCTCACAAATGAGCTTCTGGAAGAATGGTCAAACATTCCCATAGACACACTCCTAAACCTTGTGGATAGCGTTCCCAGAAGAGTTGAAGCTGTTATAGCTGCAAAGGATGGGCCAACTCAATATTGAACCCTACGGACTAAGACTGGGATGCCATTAAAGTTCATGTGCGTGTAAAGGCAGGTGTCCCAATACTTTTGACAATATAGTGTATCTTTCAAAGGGTTTTAAAAACTCTGTGAGATTGTGTTGCTGCCTGTGTCTCCACTGGAGAAATTTACCCTCAAGTCTATCAGGTTTTTTATGTTCTAGCGTTGTATAAAGCCCCATACACACGGTCGGACTTCCATCAGACTTTTCCGTGGATTTTTGTCCGAACGGAGTTGGCCGGGCACACCCATAGCATACCACAGGACTTTTCTGCAAACTTTCCCAAAACTTTTTGCAACATCACGTGGGTTTTCAGCTCTTTTCTGCTCTTTACCGCCACCCTTTGGTCAACTTCTGCTATTGTTGGTTGATTTTAACATTATTTGTTTTGTCCATCGGACAAAAGTCCGATGGTTTTCTGTACACACGGTCGGACTTTGCTCCATCGGACTTTTGTTGGCCAAAAGTTTGTCCGTTTGCAGACCCAACTTTTGTCCGATGAAAACACAAAAAAAACTCAAAAAGTTTGTCCGATGGAGCGTACTCACGGTCGGATTGTTGGTCCAACTTGCTCAAAATGAAGTTTGTTGGCCAAAAGTCCGACTGTGTGTACGGGGCTTTAGAATATGAAAAACCATCACCAGGTTACACCCCTTATGCCGCGTACACACGATCATTTTTCCCGTCCGGAAAAATTACATTTTTTATTTTAACAAGAAAAACAACCGTGTGTGGGCTTTTTTTCATTTTTCCCGATGGGAAAAACGGCATTACTCACGACGAGAAAAATTAGAACATGCTCTAATTTTTCTCGTCGTGATTCCCGTCGTTTTTTTCCGCGGCAGTTTTCCCATAGGGAAACACTGCCACGGAGCCCACACACGGTCGTTTTTCTCGACCAAAAAAAAAAATGTCGGGAATAACAGACGTGTGTAGGGAACCAAGCTGTTCCCTCGTTTTTCCCGTCGATTTTCTCGACGGTGTTTTCACCGTCGAGAAAATCGACCGTGTGTTCACGGCATTACACTGCGTGCCCAATTTTGATTAAGTATAGAGAGGAACATATGTGCATAGTGTAAACTAGAGTCTGCTGTATGCATCAAGGTGTAGGCTATGGGCATTATTCAAATGTAAGTTTAGGAAAGCGTCTCTTCAATGAAAGCTAAATGAGAAATAACTAAAGTGAACATGCCAGTCCGACCAGAACCGGGCAAAGATAGATGATTGGTTCTCAAGTTCTTCATCCAAAAATGGTTTATTGATACTTGTGAACTTAATTACATTAATTGGGGCTTTTTGCCCTCCTCTGGACCAACTGTGGGTAAAGAAATGTGTATATGGGATTGTATGATTTTTTTTTCTCTTTTTTTGGTTGAACTGAATGGACTTGTGTCTTTTTTCAAGCAGACTAACTATGTAACTATGTAAATTAAAAAATAAATAAAAAATAGCAGTGTCAGAACCATTATAGAACAGCAGTTGACATTGTTTTACATAATTTGTTTATAAGCCTGATGGAGAGGGGGTATTAATCACAGATTACAATTCTTTAACTAGTCTAGGTGATACAGTAAAGGGTCTCTTTATGAAAAATGTGCCATGTGCACATCTCTTTACAAGTAATCCCCAATTCATCTAGTGACCATAATATTGCATTTTCCTGACATACTTCAATAAAATACCACATTATGGTCACTAAATAGAACTGACGATCATAGGAAATAAATATATTAGGCAAAGCTTCCCCCTCATTCCCGAAGCTAAGGGTTTATGTACAGTGGTTACAAAAAGTATTCAGACCCCCTTAAATTTTTCACGCTTTGTTATATTGCAGCCATTTGCTAAAATCATTTAAGTTCATTTTTTTCCTCATTAATGTACACACAGCACCCCATATTGACAGAAAAACACAGAATTGTTGAAATTTTTGCAGCTTTATTAAAAAAGAAAAACTGAAATATCACATGGTCCTAAGTATTCAGACCCTTTGCTGTGACACTCATACAGTATATTTATCTCAGGTGCTGTCCATTTCTTCTGATCATCCTTGAGATGGTTCTACACCTTCATTTGAATCCAGCTGTGTTTGATTATACTGATTGGACTTGATTAGGAAAGCCACACACCTGTCTATATAAGACCTTACAGCTCACAGTGCATGTCAGAGCAAATGAGAATCATGAGGTCAAAGGAACTGCCTGAAGAGCTCAGAGACAGAATTGTAGCAAGGCACAGATCTGGCCAAGGTTACAAAAATTTTTTTCTGCTGCACTTAAGGTTCCTAAGAGCACAGTGGCCTCCATAATCCTTAAAAGGAAGACGTTTGGGATGACCAGAACCCTTCCTAGAGCTGGCCGTCCGGCCAAACTGAGCTATCGGGGGAGAAGAGCCTTGGTGAGAGAGGTAAAGAAGAACCCAAATATCACTGTGGCTGAGCTCCAGAGATGCAGTCGGGAGATGGGAGAAAGTTGTAGAAAGTCAACCATCACTGCAGCCCTCCACCAGTCGGGGCTTTATGGCAGAGTGGCCCGACGGAAGCCTCTCCTCAGTGCAAGACACATGAAAGCCCCATGGGATGTTATAATTGACAGGATTCACAGAATCGCCGAAACAGAATTGCCAAAATCGCCACCTAGCAGCCTCAATCCCCAGAGACGTACTGATGAGGGTCCACTTCTATCATATAAAAGAAAAACTTTTGATGGGGATCAAAGCTAAATCGCCCTTACCCGCTCCCTACACAGGGATCCAATTCTTCCCTGACTTCTCCAAGTACACCCTCCAACTAAGACGCCGATTGAACCCAGTCACCAAAGATCTTCAAAATCATAAGATACAATATAAATGGCAATATCCAGCCACTCTCCTACTCACGAGGAATGGACAATCCCACATCATCAGTGATCTTGATAAAGGAATGCGACTTCTCCACACTTGGGGAATCTTACTGGAACCTCCCAAACCCACTCCACCTCACTGAGGAACAACCACCCCCCGCAGGAATCTGGACCAAAACCACAGCTAACTGGCACCCATTATTTATGACGAGATTGGCCAAAAAACCGCCATTACAGCTCCCCTGAGCTCCGATAACTTGAAACCCCTGTTTCTCAGCTCTCCGCGTTACTAACTGTTCTTACCCCCATTTAGAGGCTACAGCAGTGCTCAGCACCTCCTCTACGAACTTTTTTGTTTTTATTTTTCTCACAGTTTACTTGAGTTCTCTCACTAATGTTTTTTCTCTACATTTTTTTCCACTGTTTTGTGTGATTAACATATTTCTCTATTCACAGCTCTCTTGCCCACATTTATGACAGGCCCTCGGACTGCCGCTCGCTTACTTCAACGTCCCGTGCAGAGGTACCTTCAAACCTGAACCACAGCGCCTAACTGTAAGTGCTACTACATTGCATCCACTAACCCAGCACCCACAATATGCCGTTCAAAATCCTTTCACTGAATGCCAGTGGGCTAAACCACCCAGCTAAAAGACACTCACTCTGGAAAACCGCCATGTCTCTCCACAGTGACATTCTTTGTATCCAAGAAACTAGACATGTGCACTGCCGAAAGATTCTTTTTTTCTGTTTTTTTGCTTTTTTCAGAAATTCAGAAATTCGGGAAATTCGAAAAATTGGTTTTTTTCATTTTCGTTTTTTTAGTTTTTTTGCTTTTTTTCGGAAATTCGGAAATTCTGGAAATTCGAAAAATTCGTTTTTTTTCGTTTTCATTTGTTTCGTTATTTTGCTTTTTTCGTAAATTTGGGAAATTTGAATTTTTTTTTTTCGTTTGTTTTTCTTGCTTTTTTCGGAAATTCGGAAATTTGTGAAATTCGAAAAATTCGTTTTTTTCATTTTCGTTTTTTTCGTTTTTTTGCTTTTTTCGGAAATTCGGGAAATTTGAATTTTTTTTAATTTTTTTTTCGTTTTCGTTTTTTTTCGTTTTTTTTGCTTTTTTCGGAAATTCTGGAAGTTCGGAATTTCCGAAATTCCAAATTTTCGAAATTCCGAATTTCAGAAAATTCGGAAATTCGCAATTTCGAAAATCCGTATTTCCGAAATTCGGAAAATTCGTAAATTCGCAATTTCGAAATTTCGGAAATTCGAAAATACGAAAATTGAAAAATTCGGAAATTTCACAATTAACGAATTTCTCTAAATTCGTGAAAAAATGAATTAGAAACTTAACAAATTGCACATGTCTACAAGAAACTCACTTATTGTCATCAAGCTCTTCCCTATGCAACAACCAGTTCCCACACGTCTTTCACGCCTTCCACTCTACTAAATCTAAATGGGTCATGATTGCGATTAGGGACGCGGTGGACTTTCAATCACTTGATGTCATATTGGACTCTGAAGGTCGCTATATAATCCTAGCATGCACCATCAACCGAGTATCTTATACACTTATTAATGTCTATGCCCCGAACTCCCACCAAATGAAGTTTCTGCACAAGGTGCTACGCACCGCCAGACCTGTCCTGAAAGGTCATCTTGTAATTTGTGGAGACTTCAACCTGGTCCCAGACATAGTCATGGACTCCACATCAGCTGCGAAGAGGCGAGACTCACCACTGAAAAAATGTATCTCAACCCATGATCTCTATGACGTCTGGCGTTGTCATCATGGATCTGAAAGAGACTTCACATTTTTCTCCTCCAGACACTATTCGTATTCAAGAACCGACTTGCTTTTAACGGACAAATGGATTTTACAAAAAATCTGTGCATCTGCGATTCACACTACGACATAGTCGGATCACGCCCCAATCTCAATTACGATTGAGGACTCTAATCTACAACGCAACACATTTCTCTGGCGAGCAACTACATTCTCCAACACGACAAATATGCACCAGAGATTTCTGACCAAATTGCAGACTTTTTCTCACTAAACAAGGGCTCTGTGTCTGACCCTGCCGCGGTGTGGAGCGCACATAAAGCTTTTATGTAAGGAATGTTAATTAAACTAAGCTCTTACCATAAAAAGAAGAGGACGCAGCGTTTAGATGAACTAACAGCTCAGATAGCGTCCCTAGAACTACGACATAAAGCCAATCCTCAGGACCCACAGACAAACCAACTGCTGTCCCTCAGACAAGAACTTAAAACATTGCTCCTTCACTCCTATGAATTCCTTCAAAGGAAGTTGAAAGCTACTACATATCCCACCATTAACAAGGCGGGGAAAAGACTAGCACAACGCCTCAAAGGCAAACGTGCCAAAACCAAAATAAGCCAACTCTACCACCCCCATACAAAACTCCCCCACAAGACATAGCCAACGTGTTTAGCACTTATTACAGTGACCTATACAATCTGAAACAGGACCCCCATACCCCACAACCCTCACAAGATGAAATTTACCAATTTCTCCACAACCTTGATCTACCTACTCTGACTGGGAATCAATTAGACACCCTTAATGCCCCGTTCACAGAACGGGAAATTAAGGCATCAATTGACTCACTCCCAAGTGGTAAAGCACAGGGCCTGACGGTCTGACAGGCGAATACTACAAACAGTTCTCTTCGCACCTAATTCCACATCTCACAGAAGTTTTCAACCATGCTGCCTCCTCTTCTACCTTTCCAAATGAATATCTACATGCACTAATAATGATACCAAAGCCAGGGAAGAAGTCGAACGTCCCCCAAAATGTTCGCCCAATATCCCTACTCAACCTCGATCTCAAAATATATGCTAAAACTATAGCAGCAAGACTACTTGATATTATGCCCACCCTCATTCACAGAGATCAGACGGGGTTCACGAAAGGAAGTCAGGAACCAGATGCCACTAGAAGGATGATTAACATCATTCACCACGCAGAATCCAGCAAAACGCCTTCTCTGCTCCTATCTTTGGATGCAGAGAAGGCGTCCGACAGGGTCCACTGGTCATACCTCAACTCAGTTCTCCAAATATTTGGTTTTAAGGGCCACATCCTGAGCGCCATCATGGCACTATACTCCAAACCTTTGGCCCAAGTGTTCACAGAAGGTATGCTTTCCCGCCCATTCCCCATCACAAGCGGCACGCGACAGGGCTGCCCATTATCCCCACTCATTTTTAATATGATAAAAAGAAGGGTTTTTTGGGACTTTAAATGAGGTTCAAGGGCCGTTCAGATCCCCTCCTCCATCCCTGGTTTGGTATTCAAAAGAGAAGGTAGAAGGCGGGACTTTATATGAGGCACACGGACACAAAGAAATACATTTGATGGGGGGACAGCTTATAATTGGTTCAAAATCGCAATACAATTTCATATTTAAATTTTATGCATTTTGCTATATATCAATACTTTTTTATATTTCATCTGAACCAAATATTACACAATAATAAATATTCCATCAAGGATATTTCATATATTTACAGATACAACAGTACATATCAATCAAACATTGCAGTCGCTACCTATGCAACTTGGTAAACCACTAAATTATTTTTTAAAAATGAATGGTGGAGGGGGATTTTGTATACCGTATTTATCGGCGTATAACACGCGCCGGCGTATAACATGCACCCCAAGTTTAGGAGGAAATTTTAGGGAAAAAAACTTTTAGCAGGGAAGTTTAAGGAAAAATAACTTACATTTAAATGCAGCCTTGTCAGTGTCCATTGCAGCCTTGTCACAGTGCAGCCTTGTCAGTGTCCATTGCAGCCTTGTCACAGTGCAGCCTTGTCAGTGTCCATTGCAGCCTTGTCACAGTGCAGCCTTGTCAGTGTCCATTGCAGCCTTGCCCCAGAGTCGCCGTGCAGCCTTGCCCCAGAGTCGCCGTGCAGCCTTGCCCCAGAGTCGCCGTGCAGCCTTGCCCCAGAGTCGCCGTGCAGCCTTGCCCCAGTGTCGCCGTGCAGCCTTGCCCCAGTGTCGCCGTGCATCATTTTAAAATTGGCGCCGAGACTGTGCGGACGCCGCCGAGAACGGCGGGGACGCAGGGACTGGGCGGAGCCGCCGCCGAGATACACATAGCCGAGTGTACTCGGCTATACTCAGCTTTTCTCGGCTCCGCTCACAGTCACGCCGAGTCCCGCCCTATGATGGACATAACACAGGTCCAATGGCGGGACTGGGCGTGACTGTGAGCGGAGCCGAGAAAAGCCGAGTATAGCCGAGTACATTCGGCTATGTGTATCTCGCTCCGCTCCGCTCACAGTCAGCGGAGACAGCTCAGGGATGTCAGTATCGGTTTTATAACACGCACCCACGATTTTCCCCTGATTTTCAGGGGAAAAAAGTGCGTGTTATACGCCGATAAATACGGTATATTGGAAGGAACGTCCATAAAAAGTTGATGAGTATGTGCACTTATCGGTAGATATTAGCTCTATGCATTTCGGGCCTTTCAGGCCGCTCATCAGGAGCAAAAACCGAAGTGGTCACCTGGGGATGAAAAAGACAGATACATTTTAATAATCTAAAGGAATGCTGGAGAGCTAGTGGGCAAACATAGAATAGGAGAGAAATCCCCCACCCATACATTTAACCCACAGAACTTACGGATGCATCTGCATAGCGGTGGTGTGTCCACGAAAGTCGCAGACCAGCCAAGGGGCGTCACAACCAGGAGCTGGGGAGGCATGGCAGGGCGACAACGACCCACAGAGACAACGCCCCGTGAGGGTGGGAAAAATAATGTGAGGTATGTGGGGTAACCCCAATTGTGGGGACCTCTGTGAAAAAAGAGAAAATGAAAATAACATGAAAAATGTCAAGTTGAAAAATGTTGTAACACTAAAGAGTTAAGTGTATCTGTATGTGAGAAGGTAGTGTGTGTGAGGGTGTGGGGAAGGATAGTGTGAAGTGAGAGGACATTAATTAGGCGAGGAAAGAGAAAAGTAGGCAGAGAAAAGGCTGGGAAAAAAAGGAGCAACAAGAGAGATTGAAGATAAAAAAGCCAAATAGTGTGTGCATAGTAAAAAAACGAAAATGCTTGTTGCAGTGTAAAAAAAAGACATAAAAATAGAAAAGCCAGATAGTGTGTGGATGTTGGGAAGAAAGGAAATACCTATTGTAAGGTGAAGAGGGCAAGTTGTGCAATGTGAATGCTGATCCAAACTGGAAGGTGATGTGTATAATCCTGAGTGTAGGGCCCAGCAGAGGGAGAGGCTTATATGGGAAGTGCCGCCATAGCCACGCCCCCAACATCACGCTGACACAGGCAGGTGGGGGAGAGAGGAGAGAAGGCGCCATCAACCAGGCCGTCAGACACCCGGTGAGATGCGCCCAGCCAGCCAATCGTTCCCCAGTGCGCGTCAGCTGTGGAACACACTAACATCATTTTTAATATGCTCATGGAACCCTTGGCGGAGCACGTCCGCTCTAACCCCACTATTTCAGGCCTTCAGATAGGTACCTCTTCCCACAAAATCAGTCTCTTTGCTGATGATGTCATTCTGATCCTTACTTATCCGAATTCCTCCCTGGCAGAAGTACAAAAATTATTGAAATGGTTCAGCGCGGTTTCGTATTATAAGGTTAACAGACCAAATCCTTCATACTAGACATAAACTAATGCCCTGTACACATGATCGGTTTTACCGATGAAAACAGTCCGATGGACTTTTTTCATCGGATAAACCGATCGTGTATGGGCCACATCGGTCTTTTTTCCATCGGTGAGAAAAAATAGAACATGTTTTAAATTTATCCGATGGAAAAAAAAAAACGATAGCAAATTCTGATCGTCTGTGTGGAACTCCATCAGAGAAAAAACCCACGCATGCTCAGAATCAAGTCGACGCATGCTCAGAAGCATTGAACTTAATTTTTAGTTTTACGTCACGGCGTTTGGGACGGTCGGATTTTTGACTGATGGTGTGTAGGCAAGACTGTTGGAAGTCAGCTTCATCGGAATTCCGATGGAACAATCCATCAGATTTGAATCCATAGGAAATCCGATCGTGTGTACAGGGCTTTAGACGCCACAACAAGAAACCTTATACAACTATAACACCCCTTCATGTGGGCAGACAAAGACATTTCATACCTAGGCATCCAACTACCGAGAACACTTAAAAATCTCTACTCATGTAAGTTCTTACCACTTCTTCATAACATCCAAACGGTCTCACATCAAATAGCGAAACATGAACACTCCTGGTCAGGGAGACTAGCGGCCTTTAAAATTATATGCCTCCCTCAAATACTGTACTTCTTTAGAACCCTTCCCGTCCCAATACCCACCTCATTCTTCAGATCCCTCCAAACAATATACAACAAATATCTTTGGAACGGTAAAAGACCATCTAAAGTTGATTAAACACAAATTGGCGGGAGGCACCGGATCCATAGACTTTGAAGACTATTACTTAGCAGCCATCCTAGCTCAACTACCTGGTTGGTTCCAACCCCCCCCCCCCCGAGCTCGCTTTGGGGACAAATAGAGAATCTTTCACTCACCCGCCCCAACCTAAAGAACTGGTTACTAAGTACCCTTTAAGGCTCCACCGTCCCGACCTATATCTCCCCAACCATGAAAGTTTCAGTCCATGCCTGGAAAAAAAATAATACCCTCCTGGATTACACCCCTCCACTCCACAATTCCATATTCCTTTGGAATCTCTCCTTTACTTGACTCCAGATCTACTGCTATCTTGATGGACCCTCAAAGGGATTCTTTCCCTACAACACTTACTACAAGGCAATCGCCTCAAATCCTTCTCCCAATTACAAGCCAAATATGATCTACCTGCCTCAGAATATTTCACATTCTTGCGCATCCACCATTGCCTAAGTAACATACCCCTTCCCCTCTACAACATCCACTCCAAGACCTGGGACTATTTAACAAACCCTGCTTCCAAAACCAAGGACATTTCTTATTTCTATAACAGCCTTTACCAAAAGTGCACCTTCACCAAACTAAACCCACATCACCAATGGGCCGCTCATCTTGCACATACCTTCACCAACACTCAATGGAAGCACGCACTTAAGACCATCTACAAAGCCACCAAGTGCTCGGCCCTTTGGGAACTTACACAGAAAATCTCACTACGATGGCACATGACACCAGCCAGAATAGCCTCTTTTGGTCCTCAAAACCCCAACAAGTGCTGGAGATGTAAATCTGCCAAAGGAGACATGCTCTATATTTTCTGATCATGTTCCTGCGTACAGAGATACTGGGAAAACATCTTTAACCTGATCTCATCCGTAACTAAAATCACAATCCCCCCATCGCCTGCAATTGCAATTCTAAACCTAATCATAGAAAACATTCCCCACCCCCTTAGACACGTAACAACACACATACTTTTGGCAGCCAGACTCAACATGACAAGACAATGGAAGTCTGACAACACTCCAACCATTGCTTAAACTATCGACTTAGTAGCCTTACACTTTAGCTATGAGACAACGATAGCCGCCAGCAATGGTCAGGCTGCAAAATCCCGCACAAATTGGCAACCCTGGGCAGACTGGTCTAACGCTGCGACTGTCACCTAACATTACTACTACACCGTATCATCTTTCTTGACCGATCAATAATCTTGAGCTTAACGACTGTTATCTGTTTTAGCAAGTTTCTAGAACTTCTCCGGCAAGCAGCTAGGGAATTTTTACCCTTGATTATATTGCACTAAGTGGGTCCTCTCCACTCCTGTGGCACTAAGGCTCCCATTTGGGGTGCCACACCAGGGGAGGGGATCGATCGTACTTATATATACATACACTGTTATCCACCTTCTGTTTGAACTACATGCAACCTGTTAGTGGAAATAAGTTAATTTGTCATAATGTGTGCAATAGACTTGTGCACAACGGAAAAATTCGTTCCGTTTCGGTTCGTTTCTTTCCGGTCCTGTTGATTCGTAATCATTCGTAATTTTGCTAGACGGGATTTTTCGTGTTCGGACTCATTCGTATTTTTGCAAGCGACATTTTTCGTTGAATTTTTTGTTGCTTTATAATTCGTACTTTCGGTAGAGTACGTTGTTTTTCGTTGATTCTGGACACAACTCCTACTTTCGTAACTTTTTTTGGGTTCGTTGATTCGTAATTTTCCGTGTCTCTCTCACAACGACGCTGCCTATTATGCCTAATGTGCTTCGAATGGATTTGTACTTTTCTAAATACATAGCGGTTATTTGTAACGATTCGAAATCTCGTATTTTACTTTCGTTTTTTACATGCGGCTATAGGCTCCGCCCCTGTACACCATTTTGAGAGGGTTCAGCACGGTGAGGGAGAAGCAGAGAGCAGAGCAGAGTGAGTGTTATTGTGCTTCGAATGGATTTGAAATCTCGTATTTTACTTTCGTTTTTTCATGCGGCTATAGCCTCCGCCCCTGTACACCATTTTGAGAGGGAGTTCAGCATGGTGAGGGAGAAGCAGAGAGCAGAGTGAGTGTTATTGTGCTTCGAATGGATTCGTACATTCGTAACTTTTTTCATAACGAATTATGCCGAAGACCTTCGGGCATTCGCTATTTTGCGGTATAATTTATTTCGGATTCGGTTTTATTCGTAATTGCTCTGTTCGGAAATTCGAATGCTTCCGAATGTCCGAAAGTTGCTAAATTCGGACGAATTTTGATTCGTTACGAAACGAATTGCAGAAGCCTAGTGTGCAATAACATTGTTGCACGACGTACAATACCTAATTGTTACAATGTAATCTCTATGAAAAATTTATAAAATATTTGAAGTAAAAAAAAAAGAAAGGTAATGTTATTTTATTGGAATTTCATAGCTCATTCAGAACTTTGAAATTCCATTGAAGAAACATCCTCTGTGTTTGTCAGCTCAGAATAACTTTCTATGTAACACTTTCAAAGAATGGCAGTTAAGGGGATTTAAACTGGTGATGTCAGAATTTTTGATATATTGTCACTTTTACGGTTGTTATCTGGTGACTGAAGCCAATGATAATCATTACAGGCAGTCCCCGTCTTCTGTCTCTGTTATGGATTTTTCACATCCACAATGGCGTCTTCGAAATGTCACTTAATTCATCTTATTTTTTGTGGTAAAGCTTGTCACCATAACGAGGAAAGTATCACAGATAGATTTTTTTTTTGTATTTGTCAGATAACATTAGCAAGAAGTGTTCACTGACAAGAATTTCAGCTTCTTGGTTTGTACATTCATGAATCAGCAATTATTCAAAAATACAATTGGAATAAGATGGGCGAATTTTCCAGTTTACTATGTTAATGTGTCTCTGTATAATTTAGTCATATCTATCTATCTATCTATCTATCTATCTATCTATCTATCTATCTATCTATCTATCTATCTATCTTTCTCCAACCCAGTGTTTAAGTCTTGCCGGAGACCAGCAGGGTGTGTGTACAGGTAGCTCAGGGCTCCCGATAGGAGGCAGGTGTGCTTTGCTCAGGAGACAGTACTCCATGCTGGAGTCAGAAGATCCAAAGTTCTGAGAGAGTGGAGATGATTAAGCAAGCACAGTGGACTGAGGGAACCTAAAGGTCTCAAGGGACTAAGAGAGCCTGGAGTGTCAGGAGGCACATTGAGAGGCCAGAGAGTGGGCCTGTGCATCAGGAAGCTGCAACTAATGAGACTGAGAGAGCCAGGAAAGCTGGGTGGGCGAGAAGGGCACAGGAACACAACGATACTTCTAAGATGATCTGAAGAACCAGTCAAAGGTCCAAAGGCCAAGGTTTAAGGCCTAAGCAGTGGCGCTGCTGAAAAGAGGAAACCAGGTGGTTTGCTATAACAAGTATTTTCACAGTTCCTGTTTTGCAACTGCTTATGTTAGACTTAATTTTTTTAGTAAAAGTAGGCCAATAAGCCCTACAAAGTTCTGAGTGGCATTGACTCACTGCTGCTATCACTGAGCTAAGTTCCCCAGCATATTAATCTATCTATCTATGTATCCATATATCTATGTATCTATTTATCTGTGATGGACCGCTTGGCACCCAACTTCCGCCAAAATACAGCTTCCTCCAGTCTAGAACGAGGTATTATAGCTAAAAATTGCACCTAAGAACTAGACGACACTAGCTTAGGTGCAAACTGGAATTGACTTTATTGCAAATTCACACAGAATATATACCACACAAAATCAGATAAGAGCCTGATCACATTATCCTAAACAATGCAAACTGTAAACAGTAATATCATTAGTACATCTAAGGAACAGCCAACATAAACATAAACAGTATAGCAGCATCTAAAAAAACAATAAGCTAAATAACAACTAGTCACCTAGACGAGCCTCGGTAACTCAGATCATTGGCCGCCCCGACAGTTCGGCAGCATCTCATTCACCGCTTTCCTTTTCACATACATCTTCTCACTGAGATTCAAGTTGGCAGAGACCATCATGGCTTCCTTGACTGTTCAATGGGATAATGTCATCTTGCATTGAATACCAGGACATCTTCTGGAGTTCTTGTAGCTCCCTCAAATGCCAGGGCCCATAGTAGGCAAGAGGCTACCCTGCAGTCACCTCCAAAAGCCCCGATCCTGGTTGGGTCTGTCACACTATCTATCTATTTATCTATCTATCTATTGCCACAGAATACCACTTGAGTGCTGTGAGGTCTTGAAGCACAGGGAGACCATATCTGTCTTAAAACATATTACCACTTTGGATTTGGCAAATATACATATGGAAATATGGAATATGGAAAATATACAATTACAGGGGTGTTACCATTTATGCAGACTATGCAGCTGCACAGGAGCCCTCTGGGACTTGAGGGGGCCCATATATACCCAATATGGGTCAGATGGGTACTGAGGCCCCTCCCACTATCAGCTAGACATGGTCAAGACTCAGTGATATCTAGCTTTCAATCAATACACAGTGTTGTTACTTGCCTATTAGTTGAATAAGGAGGTCAACAAATGGTATTCAAATTTAGAATCCTGATCCATACAAAAGGTATTGCCCAATGAATAAGCGGATAACTATAATTTGAAAGCTATTCCGGCCTATAATGGGTAGACAACTGGCATTTTTGTAAAATTATTTAACAGATTTACCACAGGCTTTGTTTTACAATGATACAGACCTCTTTCGATGATTCAATCACTTTGCCCAAGCCGAAATGTACGGCCGCTTGTAACACTTTGGAATCAATTAACTGAACATCGAATAAAATGAAAACTTTTTTTGGAGCATATGATTTCCGAGGAAAAAAAAGTAACAAGCAAATGATTTGATTTCTTTTCAAAGGAATTCATTTTCAGCTTGGATAGCACCCATCCAAAGGTTTTCTTTTCTGCAAATTAATAGCGCAAACGTTTCAGGCTGTGATAAGTCTAATTCAGTGCTATTTTGTGTTTGCTAAATGGGATGTGACAAGGTTCGGAAGTAATGGGGAAAGCACAAAAAAAAAAAATAATTAGATGGGAATCAACTTGATAATTTTACCAGGCATCGGAGAGAAGTGAAGTGTTGCCTTTGTGCAGTAATATGCGGAGGAGGAAGTACAATTACCTGAAACAGATAGGAATCAGAAAGAAAGTTAATCAGCAGCAGGAAACAGCAAACACAAAGTCCATTTCCTTTTGTTCAGCAGATAGCGAGACGCTCCGAAACGATGTCCCGAATCTACATTATCTTCAGTCTTCAAATATCACGTCTGTCAAATCTTCAAATATCGAATTATGTGGTGACATAGTTGCCTTTTAGTTGACAAAAAAGACACATGTCCGTCAAGGTTAACTGTTTATCTTAGAGGGAAAAAGAAAATAAGAAAATGTCTGACCATTTTGACTTTTAATGGAGAGAGAGCTCTTTCCGTAATACGACACAGCATAGTGTTGTGTATAAATGACACAACTTTATTCTCTCTCATCTACATGTCATATAATCTGTTTCCTTACTGTTAGACCTTTCTGTTGCCTTCATAGTTGATCAGGTTGAATAAAGACACAAGTCCATCTAGTTCAACCATAAAGAAAAGAAAAGAAAAAATATCGTACAATCCCATATACCCAATTCTATACCCACAGTTGATCCAGAGGAAGGCAAAAAAAAACCATCAGAGCATGATCCAATTTGCTACAGCAGGGGAAAAAATTCCTTCCTGATCGCCCGAGAGGCAATCGGATTTTCCCTGGATCAACTTTACCTATAAATGTCAGTACCCAGTTATATTATGTACATTTAGGAAAGTATCCAGACCTTTCTTAAAGCAAGCTACTGAGCTGGCCAGAATCACCTTTGGAGGGAGTCTATTCCACATTTTCACAGCTCTTACTGTGAAGAAACCTTTCCGTATTTGGAGATGAAATCTCTTTTCCTCTAGACGTAAAGAGTGCCCCCTTGTCCTCTGTGTTGACCGTAAAGTGAATAACTCAACACCAAATTCAGTATATGGACCCCTTATATATTTGTACATGTTGATCATATCCCCCCTTAATCTCCTCATAGCTGAGTTCCTCCATGCCTCTTATCAATTTGGTTGCCCTTCCCTGCACTTTCTCCAGTTCCCGATATCCTTTTTGAGAACTGGTGCCCAAAACTAAACTGCATTTTCCAGATGAGGTCTTACTAATGATTTGAACACGGGCAAAATTATATCTCTCTCTCTCTCTGGAGTCCATGCCTCTCAATACAAGAAAGGACTTTGCTCGCTTTGGAAACCGCAGCTTGGCATTGCATGCCATTATTGAGCTTATGATCTACCAAAACCCCCAGATCCTTCTAAACTACGAATCCCACCAGTTGTACTCCCCCTAGTATTTATGATGCATGCATATTCTTAGCACCAAGTGCATAACTTTACATTTATCAACATTAAACCTCATCTGCCACATAGTCGCCCAATTAGACAGAGCATTGAGTTTGGCTTGTAAATTGGAGACATCCTCTAAGGAGGTTATTCCACTGCATAAGCTTAGTGTCATCTGCAAAGACAGAAATCAACACAGTTGACCACCCAATCCACCTTGCTCTCTTGGCCTCCAGAACTGCGCTCTTCTCTGGTCCTCCCATTTCCAATCAAATTGCTCTTTCAGTATCACCTACACTAGACAACATAGTTTTTTGTGAAATATGCCACTTCTTAACTCTCTCTCATTTAAATGTCACATGAGCTGTCCCAATAGTGCACTCTTGCTGTTAGACCTGTCTGCTGCCATCAACACAGTTGACCACCAGCTCGACTCTACTTCCTTTACCTTTAGGACTATGCCCTGTCCTGGACCTCCCCCTACCTATGCAAGCACTTTACCTCATTCTCTCCTCTTTCTCTTTCATTAAGGGACCCCAAGTTCTGGAGCGCTTTCGATTTTATATCTACACTTACCTCCCTATCATGAATGCTGATGCCAGACTCCTCCACCTTAACAGCTGCTCGAAGTCTGCCACCCTTCACTACTAATCCTTGACTTGTTTCTGGCCTGTTTAACTTTACTTCCTTGGCATCCAAGACTCTGCTCTTTCCTGGTTCTCCTACCACCTATCTAAGTGTTCCATCAGTGTCACCTACAACTCTGCCTCCTCCCCTCCTCTTCCTCTTTTCTTAAGTGTTCCCAAAGGCTCTGTCCTCAGACCCCTTCTATTATTTCTACCTTGGTCAGTTTATAACCTTGCATGGCTTCCAATACCTTCTGTATGTTGTTGACATACAAATCTATCTCTCTACTCTTCAGCTCACCCCTTTCGTTTACCTTGCACATCACTAATTTACTAACTGTCATAATATTATGGATGTCACAACACTTCCTAAACTCAATCATTCAAAAAATTAGCTCATAACACCCCCAAGCTTGTGCCCTCCCCCCAACTTTCCATCAAGATCAGCAGCTTAGCTTTGTACCATCAGAAAATACTGAGATTGAACAATGTATGCCATCCTCTATATTATTTATGAAAAAATTGACCAGAACTTGTCCCAGAACAGAGCCCTGGGGTACTTACCACTCCAGACCATTCTGAGTACATGTTATTCATCACCACCCTTTGGTGCGTATAATCCCTGTATTACGTTTTCCATCCAGCGACATATTCTATGGTCCAAGCCAACAGAACTCAACTAGTAAATTAAGCATTTATAGGGGAAAGGTATCGAATGCTTTTGAAAAATCCAGATATATCACATCCCTAGAACGTTAGCAGATTGGTCTGGCAAGAATGATCTTTCATAAATCCATGCTGATTACTACTAATGATACTGTTTTCATGTGCAAATTCTTGGTCCCTTAACCTCCCCTCTAATAATGTACAAACTATTGATGTTAGACTGACCGGCCTGTAGTTTCCAGGTACTGTATATATCTTTGCCATTTTGACCCTCTTCATTCTACTCCTTTGGCTTCCAAGACTTTATTTTTTCTGGTTCTCCTCTCTATCCAAGCATTACTTCAGGGTCACATACAACTCTACCTCCTTCTTTTAGTCTTTTGTTATGGGTCCCTTAAATGTCTGTCTTTGGACCCCTTCTATTCTCTATCTACTCTTCCTCCCTTGGTCAGTTTATAACTTTGTATGCTTTCCAATACCACCTATACATTGATGACACACAACACAATATCTCTACTCTTTAGCTCAGCTCTGCAGTCTCCTTGTGCATCACTAATTTACTAACTATATTGAATTGTATTGTAACTGTCTCCTTTTGTTTTGTAAAGTGCCACTCAAACTTTTGGAACCACAAAATTCCTCTATCTATCTATCTATCTATCTATCTATCTATCTATCTATCTATCTCCGCCATTCTCAATCCGAGTTCTGTGGAATCCTAGGGTTCCTCCAGGGGTTGCCTTGAGCTGTGGATGATTTACCTCCATCTGATGGTACCTGCATAGTTCTGGAGCCAATGCCATATGGAAGAGCCATCAGAGTGACATTAATAGTCTTTTTTTTTTTTTTTGCTGTAACAGTGGCATTCTGACCATCACTGCTTGATGGCTGGCCATCACTGTACTGGTGGGGAGAGTCACTAAGTGGAGATGCACTTAGGGTTAAAGTTCATAGGTCAAAGGTCAGTTATGGTTAGGGTTGAGACTTAGGGTTAGGGTTGGGGTTGGGGTTGGGTTGAGGTTTAGGGGTTAGGGTTAGGGGTTAGGGTTAGGGGGTTAGTGTTAGGGGGTTGGGGTTAGGGTTAGGATTTGGGTTAGGGTTAGGGCTTTGGGTTAGGGTTAGGGTTTTCCCTTTAAGAACAAGGCTAGGACCCAGGATTTGGAACAGGGACCTCCCCCAGAGGTCAAAGGTCAGAAGGCGAGTTCCCAGAGGTCAAAGGTCACTGGGCGTGGCTGACCCACCCCCAAAGTGTACCGCCTACCCCAACTAAGACGGGGGAATGAACAAGTCGGGGAAGGAACACATATGTGCCATTGCTTCAGTGCGCATGTGCCGATGACGTTGGCACATGGAGATACAGGGGATATCTCCTAAACTTATCTCCTAAATCGTGCAGGTTTAGGAGATATCCAGGCTAGCTACAGGTAAGCCTTATTATAGGCTTACCTTATAGGCTTATAGGCTTACCTGTAGCAAAAAGTGGATTGTAAGGGTTTACAACCAATTCAAAGTGATCCTAAAGTCTCGTTTTTTTTTCCCCATGATAATAACAAACAGGTTATACTTACCTGCTCTGTTGCAGTGGATTTGCACAGAGCAGCCCGGATACTCCTCTTCTCGGATCCCTCTTCTGTGATCCTGGCCCCTCCCTACTGTTCAGTGCCAAGCAGCTTGCTATGGGGGCACCTGAGCCGAGTCACAGCTCCCTGTGTCCATTCAGACATGGAGCCCTGACCTGGCCCCCACCCTATCTCTTCCCTGATTGGCTATCTGACTTTGATTGACAGCAGCGATAGCCAAAGGTGCCTCTGCTGTGTCTCAGCCAGTCAGGAGGGAGAATCTCAGATGACTGAGACACTCGTGGACATCGCTGGACAGGGAGGGGGCTCAGGTAAGTATTAGGGGGGCTGCTGCACGCAGAAGGCTTTTAATCCTAATGAGGAGAATGCATTAAGATAAAAAACCTTCTGCCTTTACAACCCCTTTAAGGATGACTGGTCATCACTGTAATGGTGGCATTCTGACCATCACTATAGGGTTGGCATTCTGGCCATCAATATAGGGGTGCCATTATGATAATTACTGTAAGGATAGCTGACCATCACTGTAATGGTGGCATTTGTACCACCTCTGTAAGCAAATACTGTGAAGGGGGCATTGTTTGCACTGGCCACCAATGTATGGAGCATTTTTCCCACTGACCCCTAATTAATTGATTTTAGCAGGGGTTCCCCAGGCCTAAAAATTATTTCAAAGGTTCCTCTTGGAAACACTTACCTTTCACTATGCTCACCAATTAATGCAGCACCAATTTGCACTTAGTGTAGTACATTTTCTTTTACCTACAGAAATCTGCCCTACCATAGAAGAGTTAGGCTGGCCATACATGGCCGAATATCGAAATAATTTTCTTTTGAAAATCAGAAAATTTGTGCGTTTGGTGATCCAATGATGCCACCATTGATTTTGAAATTCTACCAACCAAGCCTTCAATTTCACCTGATGATGCTACAGAAAAGTATTTCCGTGGCTGGGAATCTTCTTTTCTTTCTGGAAATTTTCTTTTCTTACACATGCGCATTTCTTTTTCGATTACATTTCTCGCACGATTCTCCCATCATTGATTAGAAAATTGTTAGTTTTTCCAAAAATTTCCAACATGTCCGATTACTCAGATTCGATGGCCGCATGAAAATGGGCTGTTGCTGCAGCCCACTAATGGTACGAAATACGAACAAAAATTCTTAGATAAGATTTTCGAAAGAAAATTCTTTAGAAATTTGACCCATGTATGGCCAGTCTTAGTTAATTAGTTATGTTTTCCTCCAGGATTAAAGTGTGAGTAAACTCCCATACATTAACTTTACCTATAGGTAAGCCTATAATAAGGCTTACCTATAGGTACTGTAAATACATTTATGTAAATATTTACTGTACATGCAGCCGGTGACATGTCTACGGCACATGTGCTCTGAAAGAAGGGCCACCCAGGCATGCGTGCATTTCATGTGCATGCGCAGGAGTGACGTCATTGCGGCTCTGGCCATTCACACAGCCGGAGTCCGCAAACCCATAAGTAAGACGGGTGAAGATGGAAGCCCTGTCAGTGGTGACAGCTCGCCGCTGGGCATACTAGCACATTATAACTTTGCCGTTGCTAGTTAAAAAAAAGTGTTTTTCAATTGCCGACAGTTTACTAACGCTTTAAAGGTTCCCTGGCCTCCCTGTTTTCTATCTATCGATCTAGCTGGCTGGTTGGCTAGCAATCTGTCTATCTATCTATTTTCTCTCTTTTTTTTTCTATCAAATTATTTATCTATTTTTTTATTTTTCTTGTATAAATAATTGGCTGTCACATCCGAGAACAGCGTGTATTTTTGCTGTAACATATGGAGACAGCTGCCATTTTCTTCTGATGGTCATATGAGGTATAACATAACAAACTTCCTCATACAGACTCATACATTGTTCTGTTTAGCTTATATTAATCTTTTTTCACTGGTTATTCATGCATTTCAATAGCATCTGTTTGGTTTCGCCATACTGTACTCGGCTGTTTAAATACAGATCTGTACAATGTTTGAAAATGTCAAATGAAATATGGTACAGAAGCATTGGACTTTAGAAATGATTTGAAGCGCGGTGTCAGTGTATCGGGATTCTATCATGAAAGGACGTGTTCTTTATTGTTACATGAGTGAAATGTCAGGTTATTCTTTCTCTGATTGACAATGAAAACGGCAAAAAAAAAAAAAAAAGGACGGGATGTGATCACTTGTAGAGGTAAAATAAAAACGCTATAGTAAAGACAGCCCCAAAGATGACCTTTACAGGTGTTAGCGATAAGAAAACCTTGGAAATGTTATTTTCAATTAGATCTAACCGTTTTTTTTGTATTAGCCCTGGACTGTCTATATGGAATCTGTGCTGTTTATTCAAAGACCTGGTGAAGTTATATCTATTTGAATGTTTATTGGATGGCAAAAGTCTTTGACTATTCATCGCAACTTAAATCGGTCACAAAAGGTATCATTCTGGACATACACACACCTCTGTACCTACCAGCATCCTCTGTATCCCCCCCAGCACACCTCTGCCCCCCCCCACACATGCACACCTCTGCATCTCCTAGAATCCTCTTTATCCCCCAGCATGCCTCCATACTCGTGGCTGGTGCTCAAAATTTTCTGAGGGGGGCTCAAACGAACAGAACAATTCTGAAAAATACTGAAACAAAAACATCAAATGCAGCCTCACTGTACCATCAAATGCAGCCACTGTGCCCATCAATTGCTTGCCAACTGTACCCATCATATGCAGCCACTGTGCCCATCATATGCAGCTAACTGTGCCCAGAAAATACAGCCAACTGTGCCCATCATATGCAGCCAACTGTGCCCATCATATGCAGCCAACTGTGCCCAGAAAATGCAGCCAACTGTGCCCATAATATGCAGCCAACTGTGCCCATCATATGCAGCCACTGTGCCTATGATATGCAGCCAACTGTGCCCAGCAAATGCAACCAACTGTGCCCAGCAAATGCAGCCAACTGTGCCCAGCAAATACAGCCAATTGTGCCCATCATATGCAGCCAACTGTGTTCAGCATATACAGCCACTCTGACACCCCCACCCGCCTGCCCACTGTCTGACCGCCACTTACCCCATCTTGGTGGCGGGCCGGGTCAGGCTGCGGGTCATGGCGGCGAGCTGTGGGACGGGAAGCATGGGTCAGGCGATGGCTCCTGTGTCCTCTGTGCATCTCTTCTTGCCTTCTGCTAGGCGGCCAATGGGATCGCCTGTGCCTTCAGCCAATCAGGTGACGGGTATTAGACTTGCACCTCCTGATTGGCGGAGAGGCGGTTTAGTGTTAGAAAAGCAAATATTCATTTGCTTTTCTAACACACCTGGGTGGGCTCTGAGTGCAATGCTCTGCACTCCAAGTCCACCTTTTTTTAAGCCTATTAGGGCCTATGGCTCTAATCTGGTGCTTCAAAAAAACACCCCCCCAGCTGGAATTCAGGTGCCCGGCATCCGAAAAGGGGCCGGACGCCTGATTAGGGAGTGGCTACGGCGGCCGCCCTTGTCCATACTAATAGCAAGCCTTTGTAACCCCCAGCACACCTCTGAACCCCCTCCCCCCACCCCATACACACACCTCTGTACCTCCCAGCATCCCCTTTATTCCCCAGCACAAAGGGTTTTTCTTTGTATACTGAGCAATTCTTCTGCCAGTTGTGGCTGCAATCTTTCTTGGTCTACCTGACCTTGGCTTGGTATCAAAAGAGCCCCTAATTTTCCACTTCTTAATAAGTGATTAAACAGTACTGACTGGCATATTCAAGGCTTAATCTTTTTATGTCCTTTTCCATCTTTGTAAAGTTTCATTAACTTGTTATGCAGGTCTTTTGACTGTTCTTTTCTACCTCCTCATGGCTCAGTGACTAGCCTGCTTAGTGCATCCATGTGAAAGCTAACAAACTCATTGACTATTTATACACAGACACTAATTGTGATTTAAAAAGTCACAAATGTGAGAAATTAACCTTTAATTGCCATTTTAAACCTGTGAGTGCCACCTTCTGTGTCTGTACCAAGGCCAAACATTCCAGGGTATGTAAGCTTTTTATCAGGGCCATTTGGGTGATTTCTGTTATCATTATGATTTAAAAAGGATCCAAAAAACTATGTGATAATAAATGACTTCATGTGATTGCTATCCATAAATAATAATATTAATGCCAAAACTTATCAATTGTTGCCAGGGTATGCAAACTTTTGAGCACAAATGTACCTGAATGATCGAGGTTCATTGCTGTCTGCGGCGTTCGCCCTTAACAGGAATTTGGGGACTACTCAGGATTCATAATAAACTGAACGGAATTTTTTTTTTATATACCTTGAAAAAGTCACGTGACCAGTGACGTAATGCGTAGGGAGGAGCCTGGTGACGAGCATCAAGGACCACTGAGGAGGAAGCTCTGTATCTGATCGTAATAAGCGCTGGTTTGAATCTGACGGCATGTGAGTGGTTTTTATACACATTGTCAGCAAATTTTCAGTCTTAGCATATTGCGCTATGGATATTTCTTCTCTTGCATGTTTGTGAACATTGGAAGTATCTCTGGAGTGGGGATAGAGCACCGGACCTTTTCCCTTTGTGCTAACCAGCTAAATGACTAGCTAGGATAGCCGTATTGAGAAGTGTATTGACGCAGCATTCTCTAGTCCATCATTATCTACACCTGCTCACTATATTGTGATTCTCACCAGCAATTATCGGCTGTACTTGGAAGCACATTGAATCTATCATTATTTATTCAGTATTGGTCTCACCTTGATAGGGACATATTTTATACTGTTATTATTTACACGGTTTTATTCACCTTTGATTGTGCAATATATGTATTGGTGGGTTAATTTTAGCGCTTTCACACTTTACATATCATAAAGCAAAATACTGCAGCTCCCTGCCTGTATTTGTATCCGAACACCAGCAATTGTATTCAGGTAAGCTTTTGGTGCACATTGTGCAAAGGACACAGTACACTAAGTGAAAAAAATGCAGCTAGCACAATCACCTGCCTGCCTGTCAGTATAGAGAATAACAGGAACGGATCTAGCTAAACTGAATACAGTGTATAAATATATATACAACAGCTAGGATGCATATATATCCTCTACACACTGTAACTGCAGCTAACTGACTCATAGGGATGAGCTTGGTGTTCGAGTCGAACATACGTTCGACTCGAACATCGGCTGTTCGATCGTTCGCCGAACAACGAACGATTTGGGCCGTTCGCGCCTAATTCGCGGCCCACAATGCACTACGCCATCGCAGTGTCATCCAGGCGCTGTGATTGGCCAAGCATGCACTGTGACCCCGCATGCTTGGCCAATCACAGCGCCGGCAGCGAGGAGAGCAATGATTGGCCACAGGCAGGATGCCTGTGGCCAATTATTGCTGAGGGTGTTTAGTACACGCCCCACACTATAAAAGGCCGCCAGCACGGCGGCCTAGTGTAGTGTGTTCCGGAGCAGGGAAAGAGAAGCATAGGCAGGGACAGTGACATTTTTTTTTTCTTGCTTAATCTGGATTCCTTTAGTTTAGGGAAAGAGAAGGATAGGTAGGGAGAGTGTCAGTCTGTTTTACTGTGCTAAACCTTGTTTGTAGGGACAGGGAAGGACAGTGAGGGAAATTCTCATTGTGCTATACTGTGCTAAAGCATTCCTCATCAACCATCTTTAAAAAAAAAAATTTATAGGGACAGAAAACTATAGGTAGGGAGAGTGTCAGTGTGTTTTACTGTGCTAAACCTTGTTTGTAGGGACAGGGAAGGACAGTGAGGGAAATTCTCATTGTGCTATACTGTGCTAAAGCATTCCTCATCAACCATCTTTAAAAAAAAAAATTTATAGGGACAGAAAACTATAGGTAGGGAGAGTGTCAGTGTGTTTTACTGTGCTAAACCTTGTTTGTAGGGACAGGGAAGGACAGTGAGGGAAATTCTCATTGTGCTATACTGTGCTAAAGCATTCCTCATCAACCATCTTTAAAAAAAAAAAAAATTTATAGGGACAGAAAACTATAGGTAGGGAGAGTGTCAGTGTGTTTTACTGTGCTAAACCTTGTTTGTAGGGACAGGGAAGGACAGTGAGGGAAATTCTCATTGTGCTATACTGTGCTAAAGCATTCCTCATCAACCATCTTTAAAAAAACATTTTTTATAGGGACAGAAAACTATAGGTAGGGAGAGTGTCAGTGTGTTTTACTGTGCTAAACCTTGTTTGTAGGGACAGGGAAGGACAGTGAGGGAAATTCTCATTGTGCTATACTGTGCTAAAGCATTCCTCATCAACCATCTTTAAAAAAAAAAAATTATAGGGACAGAAAACTATAGGTAGGGAGAGTGTCAGTGTGTTTTACTGTGCTAAACCTTGTTTGTAGGGACAGGGAAGGACAGTGAGGGAAATTCTCATTGTGCTATACTGTGCTAAAGCATTCCTCATCAACCATCTTTAAAAAAAAAAATTTTTATAGGGACAGAAAACTATAGGTAGGGAGAGTGTCAGTGTGTTTTACTGTGCTAAACCTTGTTTGTAGGGACAGGGAAGGACAGTGAGGGAAATTCTCATTGTGCTATACTGTGCTAAAGCTTTCCTCATCAACCATCTTTAAAAAAAAATTTTTTATAGGGACAGAAAACTATAGGTAGGGAGAGTGTCAGTGTGTTTTACTGTGCTAAACCTTGTTTGTAGGGACAGGGAAGGTGTCAGGGTCACCTGTGGCCAGGTGACAGATGCACACCGTAGGGGGACAGGAGTGCACCGCGAGGTAGTGAACCCTATGACTGGCTTCTGTGGATAGGAAACTGGGTGGTTGTGGAAAGCGGGACCAGAGGAGCACAACCGGGATCCCAACGGAAGCGAGAGCCAAGATTCCCCAGGGCGCGGAGTCTAAGACCCAGCTGGTCTTCTCCAGGGCCTCTAGTGGTGAGGATGTTACGCTGCAGGCTGGGACCAGGTCGCGGCCCCTGGAGTTTCCTAGCTCACGCCCCGTAGGATAAGGGGAAGCAGCAGCACATGATAGAGAGAACCGAATAACAAGCCGAAGGTCAGGGGCCACAAGCAGACAAGGATAACGAAGAACGAGCCGAAGGTCAAGGGTCACGAGCAGACAGGGATGGTCGGGGACAAGCCAATAACGTAACAGAGAGACAGACGTAGCACACGGCAGGCAGGAACCCAAACACACAATGCCTAACAAACACGTTGATCAGCAAAGCAGGCTTGCAGTGCACAGGTTAATATAGTGTTCAGTGATAGGGCCTGAGGTGGAGTCAGGCTGGGAGGAGATTATAAAGGAAGCCAGGTGAAGGAGGTCTGGTCTCTAGATGAACACATGAGGAGGAAGGTAAGATGGCAGACAGACATTAATGCATATCCATGACAGTACCCTCCCTCTTACGAGGCCTCCCCCTTCCCCGCCTGGGCCCAGGTTTAGAGGGAAACTTCAGATGAAACTCCTTTAACAGACGAGGTGCAAAGACCTCAGATGCAGTGATCCAAGACCTCTCCTCAGGACCAAACCCTTTCCAATGAACGAGGTACTGAAGAACGCCTTTACAGAGTCGGGAGTCCAGAATTTGACTGATCTCGTACTCCTGATTATCCTCAGAGACAGGCGCCACGGTAGGAAGAGGACGAGAGAATTTATTGAGGACTAAAGGCTTTAGAAGAGCAACATGAAAGGAGTTAGTGATTTTAAGGCTCTTAGGAATCTGGAGTTTGAAACAAACCGGATTCAGTTTAGCAGTTACCGTGTATGGACCGATGAATCGTGGAGCAAACTTCAGAGAAGGAACTCGGAGCTTGATGTTCCTGGTAGAGAGCCAGACTTTGTCCCCTGGCTGAAGAGAAGGCGGTTTACGCCTGCGGCGGTCGGCAAAGCCTTTGAATTTCTCAGCAGCTGCCCGGAGGGAATCATGAACGTGACCCCAAACGGAATTGAGAGACTCCTGAACCGAAGCCAAAGCTGGAATGTCTGGAGAACAGATCATAGGAAGAGGAAGTTGAGGGTGTTTTCCATAAACTGTGAAAAAGGGTGTCTTCTGCGAACTGGTATTCACATGATTGTTATGGGAGAATTCTGCCCACGGGAGTAGAGAGGACCAATCGTCATGGTGAGAAGACACAAAGGTGCGAAGAAAGACCTCTAACTCCTGATTAACCCTCTCAGTCTGTCCATTGGATTGGGGATGGTAAGAAGAAGAAAAATCCAAGACAATATTGAGGGATTTGCAAAAGGCTCTCCAAAAACGAGACGTGAATTGGACTCCCCTGTCGGAAACAATATGAGAAGGGACCCCATGTAGGCGGAGAATTTCTCGAATGAAAATGGGAACCAAGGCAGGGGCAGAAGGAAGACCAGGAAGAGGAACAAAATGAGCCATCTTGGAGAATCGATCGATTACCACCCAAATGACTGTATTATTCTCAGACAGTGGGAGATCGGTGATAAAATCCATGGCAATATGGGCCCAGGGTTCCTTAGGAATAGGCAAGGGCATGAGGAGACCAGCAGGAGCTTGTGTGGAGGATTTGGACTGAGCACAGACATGACAAGCTTTAACGTAGTCTTTGACGTCTGAGCGGAGATTAGGCCACCAGTAGTGACGACTGATGAGTAGGAAGGATCGGAGGAATCCAGAATGCCCTGCCACCTTGGAATCATGTCCCCAACGAAGGATCTTAGCTCTTAGCTCAGTGGGGACAAAGGTCTTACCAGGCGGAATTTTAGACTTCAGGGTGGTAGAGTGGGCAACAATGCATGAGGTGGGAATGATCGGCTCAGGTTCAGGGGCGGACTCCTCGTCCAAAGTGTCAAATGACCTAGAGAGCGCATCAGCCCGACCGTTGCAGGAACCAGGTTTGTAGGTAATCGTGAAATTAAAACGGGCAAAGAAGAGACTCCACCTGGCCTGTCTAGGATTCAGACGTTTAGCATTCTGTAGATACTGTAAATTCTTGTGATCGGTAAAGATCGTTATGGAGTGAGGGGAACCCTCCAAGAGATGACGCCACTCCTCTAACGCCAATTTAATTGCGAGAAGTTCCCGATCACCGATGGCATAATTCCTCTCTGCCTGAGAAAATTTTTTGGAGAAGAACGCACATGGTTGGCGTCTCTTCTCAAAGATTTGAAGAAGCACAGCTCCCACCCCCATTGAGGAAGCGTCCACTTCAATAAAAAATGCATTCCCAGGATTTGGTCTCCTCAAGAGGGGGCCAGAAACAAAGGCCTGTTTCAGGTTGTGAAATGCAGAGACAGCTTCGGGAGGCCAGTCTCTGGCATTCACACCCTTCTTGGTCAAAGCGATAATAGGCGCGGCAATGGAAGAGTAATTCCTTATGAACTGCCTATAATAATTAGTGAAGCCAAGAAAGCGCTGTGTGGCCTTGAGGCTAGCAGGAAGAGGCCAGTTGGTGATAGCCAAGACCTTCCCAGGGTCCATACGAAGCCCCGAACATGAGACAAAGCACCCCAAAAACAGGACCTCAGAACATTCAAAGGAACATTTCTCCAGCTTGGCATAGAGATTGTTCTCTCTAAGACGTTGAAGTACAGTGCGGACATGGTTTCTGTGGACGAGCAGATTTTCAGAAAAGATCAGAATGTCATCCAGATAGATGACAACAAACTGGTACAGCAGATCTCTGAAGATTTCATTGACAAAGTTTTGAAACACGGCTGGAGCATTACACAGACCAAAAGGCATCACCAGATATTCGTAATGCCCGTCTCTAGTGTTAAATGCAGTCTTCCATTCGTCACCCTCCCGTATTCGAATGAGATTGTACGCGCCTCTGAGATCCAACTTGGTGAAAATGGAGGCACCCTTCAACCTATCGAATAGCTCAGATATTAAGGGTAAGGGGTATCGATTTTTAATAGTAACCGCATTTAAACCCCGATAATCGATGCAGGGTCTTAAGGTACCATCCTTTTTGGCAACAAAAAAGAACCCTGCCCCTGCAGGCGATGAGGATTTCCGGATGAACCCTCTCTCCAGATTCTCTGCTACATACTCCGACATGGCCTGGGTCTCTGGGATGGACAGAGGGTAGGTACGACCCCTGGGTAGAGTTGCTCCGGGGACAAGATCAATAGCACAGTCAAAAGACCTGTGGGGAGGAAGCACCTCAGCTGATTTTTTACAGAACACATCCCGGTAATCGCTGTATGCGGCGGGAAGATCAGAAGAAACAGAAGTGGCAGCAACCGGAAGACTCTCCTTGGGGGTCACCTTGAGAAGACACGACGAGAAACATGAGGAACCCCAGGCCAGGATCTGCCCAGAGACCCAGTCCACATGTGGAGAGTGGAGCTGTAGCCAAGGGAGGCCCAATACAACTGGGGTAGAGGCCTTGGGTAGAATAAGAAAGGATATCCACTCCTGGTGGAGAATCCCTACCGACATCCTAATGGGTAGCGTCTGGAAGCGAATAGGGCCCCCTGGGAGAACAGTGCCATCAATTGCCGAGACTACCAATGGGGTAGTGAGAGGTGAAAGGGTAAGCTTCATAGAAGAAGCAGTTCTCCAATCCATGAAATTGCCGGCAGCCCCGGAATCCAGGTATGCAAGGGTTGACTGAGGAGAAGTGCCTACATGAAGGGACACCGGCAAGAGCAGGCGAGAAGGTGATGTTTCTGGGTCCAATACTCCACCTTCCAAATGTATTAGACCCGAGCGTTTCCCGGACGAAGCGAGCAGGAGTCACGAAAATGACCCTTGCCCCCACAATAGAGGCACAAGCCCAGAGTTCTGCGCCTAGCACGTTCTTCGAGGGTTAGTCTGGTCCGGCCCAGCTGCATAGGTTCTTCAGCAGGTAGAGGATGCTCCACGGAATGAAGGGAGGGGAGCTCAGACTGGCTAGGACCCAGAGAGTGCTGGCGTTTTTTTTCTAAGGACTTCTCTTGAAAACGAATGTCGATCTGGTTGCATAATGAAATTACATCGTCCAGACCGACGGGAATGGCTCTTCCCGCTAATTCGTCTTTCACTCGGTCAGAGAGGCCATGTAAAAAGGTAGCGACCAGGGCCTCATTATTCCAGCTCAATTCAGCTGTGTGGATACGGAACTGAAGAGCATATTGCCCCACTGAACTAGATTCTTGGCGAAGACGTAAGACAGCACTAGCCGCTGAAGAAGCCCGAGCCGGCTCTTCGAAGATATTACGAAAGAGCTTCAAGAATTCGGACAGACTGGAAACCACCGGATCGTTCCTCTCCCACAGGGGGGCAGCCCAGGCCAAAGCTTCACCGGAGAGGAGGGAAATGATATAGGCTACCTTAGCCCGGTCAGATAGGAAGCTTTGAGGCTGAAGCTCAAAATGAATAGTGCATTGGCTGAGAAACCCCCTGCAGGCCTTGGAGTCCCCAGAGAAACGGAACGGAGCTGGCAATCTTAGTGAGTGTGAGGCTGCGACTGGTGCGATAGGTACAGCCGCTGGTTGTACTTGGGGTTGCGGATTCGGGGTTCCCAAGGAGACCTGAAGCTGCTCGAATCGAGAAGCCGGATCCTGGAGGAATCGCATCACCTGGGTCTGATTTGATTCCTGGGTCTCAAGTCTGCGAACTATGCCCTGCAATGGATCATCCGCGGGAAGCGGGATGTCAGCCGGGTTCATGGCTGATCAAACTGTCAGGGTCACCTGTGGCCAGGTGACAGATGCACACCGTAGGGGGACAGGAGTGCACCGCGAGGTAGTGAACCCTATGGCTGGCTTCTGTGGATAGGAAACTGGGTGGTTGTGGAAAGCGGGACCAGAGGAGCACAACCGGGATCCCAACGGAAGCGAGAGCCAAGATTCCCCAGGGCGCGGAGTCTAAGACCCAGCTGGTCTTCTCCAGGGCCTCTAGTGGTGAGGATGTTACGCTGCAGGCTGGGACCAGGTCGCGGCCCCTGGAGTTTCCTAGCTCACGCCCCGTAGGATAAGGGGAAGCAGCAGCACACGATAGAGAGAACCGAATAACAAGCCGAAGGTCAGGGGCCACAAGCAGACAAGGATAACGAAGAACGAGCCGAAGGTCAAGGGTCACGAGCAGACAGGGATGGTCGGGGACAAGCCAATAACGTAACAGAGAGACAGACGTAGCACACGGCAGGCAGGAACCCAAACACACAATGCCTAACAAACACGTTGATCAGCAAAGCAGGCTTGCAGTGCACAGGTTAATATAGTGTTCAGTGATAGGGCCTGGGGTGGAGTCAGGCTGGGAGGAGATTATAAAGGAAGCCAGGTGAAGGAGGTCTGGTCTCTAGATGAACACATGAGGAGGAAGGTAAGATGGCAGACAGACATTAATGCATATCCATGACAGAAGGACAGTGAGGGAAATTCTCATTGTGCTATACTGTGCTAAAGCATTCCTCATCAACCATCTTTAAAAAAAAAAAATTATAGGGACAGAAAACTATAGGTAGGGAGAGTGTCAGTGTGTTTTACTGTGCTAAACCTTGTTTGTAGGGACAGGGAAGGACAGTGAGGGAAATTCTCATTGTGCTATACTGTGCTAAAGCATTCCTCATCAACCATCTTTAAAAAAACATTTTTTATAGGGACAGAAAACTATAGGTAGGGAGAGTGTCAGTGTGTTTTACTGTGCTAAACCTTGTTTGTAGGGACAGGGAAGGACAGTGAGGGAAATTCTCATTGTGCTATACTGTGCTAAAGCATTCCTCATCAACCATCTTTAAAAAAAAAATTTTTATAGGGACAGAAAACTATAGGTAGGGAGAGTGTCAGTGTGTTTTACTGTGCTAAACCCTGTTTGTAGGGACAGGGAAGGACAGTGAGGGAAATTCTCATTGTACTATACTGTGCTAAAGCATTCCTCATCAACCATCTTTAAAAAAAAAATTTTATAGGGACAGAAAACTATAGGTAGGGAGAGTGTCAGTGTGTTTTACTGTGCTAAACCTTGTTTGTAGGGACAGGGAAGGACAGTGAGGGAAATTCTCATTGTGCTATACTGTGCTAAAGCATTCCTCATCAACCATCTTTAAAAAAACATTTTTTATAGGGACAGAAAACTATAGGTAGGGAGAGTTTCAGTGTGTTTTACTGTGCTAATCCTTGTTTGTAGGGACAGGGAAGGACAGTGAGGGAAATTCTCATTGTGCTATACTGTGCTAAAGCATTCCTCATCAACCATCTTTAAAAAAACATTTTTTATAGGGACAGAAAACTATAGGTAGGGAGAGTGTCAGTGTGTTTTACTGTGCTAAACCTTGTTTGTAGGGACAGGGAAGGACAGTGAGGGAAATTCTCATTGTGCTATACTGTGCTAAAGCATTCCTCATCAACCATCTTTAAAAAAAAAAAATTATAGGGACAGAAAACTATAGGTAGGGAGAGTGTCAGTGTGTTTTACTGTGCTAAACCTTGTTTGTAGGGACAGGGAAGGACAGTGAGGGAAATTCTCATTGTGCTATACTGTGCTAAAGCATTCCTCATCAACCATCTTTAAAAAAAAAAAAATTATAGGGACAGAAAACTATAGGTAGGGAGAGTGTCAGTGTGTTTTACTGTGCTAAACCTTGTTTGTAGGGACAGGGAAGGACAGTGAGGGAAATTCTCATTGTGCTATACTGTGCTAAAGCATTCCTCATCAACCATCTTTAAAAAAAAAAAAATTATAGGGACAGAAAACTATAGGTAGGGCGAGTGTCAGTGTGTTTTACTGTGCTAAACCTTGTTTGTAGGGACAGGGAAGGACAGTGAGGGAAATTCTCATTGTGCTATACTGTGCTAAAGCATTCCTCATCAACCATCTTTAAAAAAAAAAAATTTTATAGGGACAGAAAACTATAGGTAGGGAGAGTGTCAGTGTGTTTTACTGTGCTAAACCTTGTTTGTAGGGACAGGGAAGGACAGTGAGGGAAATTCTCATTGTGCTATACTGTGCTAAAGCATTCCTCATCAACCATCTTTAAAAAAACATTTTTTATAGGGACCGAAAACTATAGGTAGGGAGAGTGTCAGTGTGTTTTACTGTGCTAAACCTTGTTTGTAGGGACCGGGAAGGACAGTGAGGGAAATTCTCATTGTGCTATACTGTGCTAAAGCATTCCTCATCAACCATCTTTAAAAAAAAAAAAAATATAGGGACAGAAAACTATAGGTAGGGAGAGTGTCAGTGTGTTTTACTGTGCTAAACCTTGTTTGTAGGGACAGGGAAGGACAGTGAGGGAAATTCTCATTGTGCTATACTGTGCTAAAGCATTCCTCATCAACCATCTTTAAAAAAACATTTTTTATAGGGACAGAAAACTATAGGTAGGGAGAGTGTCAGTGTGTTTTACTGTGCTAAACCTTGTTTGTAGGGACAGGGAAGGACAGTGAGGGAAATTCTCATTGTGCTATACTGTGCTAAAGCATTCCTCATCAACCATCTTTAAAAAAAAAAAAATTATAGGGACAGAAAACTATAGGTAGGGAGAGTGTCAGTGTGTTTTACTGTGCTAAACCTTGTTTGTAGGGACAGGGAAGGACAGTGAGGGAAATTCTCATTGTGCTATACTGTGCTAAAGCATTCCTCATCAACCATCTTTAAAAAAACATTTTTTATAGGGACAGAAAACTATAGGTAGGGAGAGTGTCAGTGTGTTTTACTGTGCTAAACCTTGTTTGTAGGGACAGGGAAGGACAGTGAGGGAAATTCTCATTGTGCTATACTGTGCTAAAGCATTCCTCATCAACCATCTTTAAAAAAACATTTTTTATAGGGACAGAAAACTATAGGTAGGGAGAGTGTCAGTGTGTTTTACTGTGCTAAACCTTGTTTGTAGGGACAGGGAAGGACAGTGAGGGAAATTCTCATTGTGCTATACTGTGCTAAAGCATTCCTCATCAACCATCTTTAAAAAAAAAAAAATTATAGGGACAGAAAACTATAGGTAGGGAGAGTGTCAGTGTGTTTTACTGTGCTAAACCTTGTTTGTAGGGACAGGGAAGGACAGTGAGGGAAATTCTCATTGTGCTATACTGTGCTAAAGCATTCCTCATCAACCATCTTTAAAAAAACATTTTTTATAGGGACCGAAAACTATAGGTAGGGAGAGTGTCAGTGTGTTTTACTGTGCTAAACCTTGTTTGTAGGGACAGGGAAGGACAGTGAGGGAAATTCTCATTGTGCTATACTGTGCTAAAGCATTCCTCATCAACCATCTTTGAAATCCTTGTTTTTTGGACAGTCAGGGAAATTGTCATTGTGCTATTCTGTGCGAAAGCAATCATCCTCAACCATATTTAGAAATCCTTAAGTAAAGGGACAGAGAAGGACACCTGAAGGTAGCCCTTATTGCTTTTTTTCCCATCTCCCTGCAGGCCATCCATTAGAATGTCTGGAAGGCAAACAAGGAGAGGCAGACAGTCAGGAGGCAATAAAAGAGGGCAAGCAGGCTCTGTGTCTGGGGGCAACAGTGCTGGTCGTGGACGCGGTGCATTGTCATCAGCACATGGCCATGGGACACGCTTGTCCTTCTTTTCGGCAGCTGGACATGTTGAGCCACATCATGCCGAAGACTTGGTAGAGTGGATGACCAAGCCCTCCTCCTCCTCCTCATCCTCTCTCACCCAGGCTCAGGGTACTGGCAAAGCAGCTGCCAAAGCGTCCTCTTCCCTGGTATCAATGTCAGACTCATCATCAGTCACTCCTTCCCTAGACCCACCATGTCCTGAGGAGTCCCCCGAACTGTTTGAGCACAGTGTTGGGTACATGCTCCAGGAGGATGCCCAGCGTTTCGAAGGGTCTGATGATGAAACCCAGCTAGAGGAAGGCAGTAGCGTGAGAGCAGACAGAGGGGATGCTCAAGAAGGACACCAATCTGGCAGTCATGTTCCAGCAGCTGCAGCATACTGCCAGATTGGCTCCAGTGATGAGGAGGGAGGGGATGATGAGGTCACTGACTCCACGTGGGTGCCTAATAGGAGAGAGGAGGAGGATGAGGAGGAGGCACATCTCCAACGAGGCAGGATGCCCTTTGGTGGCCAGCGTAAGGGCAGTACACCGACGGAATCACACCGCAGAGCTCCGCCTGTGCAGGGTGCTGCCTCTGCCCGTCATTCAAAAAGTTCTTTGGTGTGGGCCTTTTTTGAGGCTAGTGCATCAGATCGCACAGCTGCTGTTTGCAACATATGTCTCAAGCGTATATCGCGTGGCCAAAACATCAGCCGCTTGGGTACCACATGCCTGACCAGACATATGTTGACCTGCCATGCAGCTCGTTGGCAAGCCTACCTCAAAGACCCACACCAAAGAACAAAGCGGACCTCTCCTTGCACCGCATCAGCTGGGATCTCCAACCCCACTATAACTTCAGTCCTCTCTGAAACATGCACTGAGAGGAATGAAGGTGTAGAATTAGGTGTGTCACAGCCAAGTACTTGCGGCCACTCTGCTAGCAGTACACCGACGTCCGATTCTAGCAGGCAAATTTCCCTGCCCCAGCTGCTGGACCGTCGAAAGAAGTTCACTCCCAGCCATCCACATGCCCAGCGGTTGAATGCTAGCTTGGCTAAATTGCTAGCGCTTCAACTGCTGCCTTTTCAGTTGGTAGACTCGGCCCCCTTCCGTGAGTTTGTGCAATGTGCGGTTCCTCAGTGGCAGGTTCCCAAACGCCACTTTTTCTCACGGAAGGCTATTCCGGCTCTCTACCGGCATGTGGAAGGCAATGTCTTGGCCTCGCTGGACAGGGCGGTCAGCGGTAAGGTGCATATTACCGCTGACTCATGGTCCAGCAGGCATGGACAGGGACGTTACCTTTCTTTCACGGCCCATTGGGTCACTCTTTTGGCAGCTGGGAAGGATGCAGGACAAGGTGCAGTAGTGTTGGAGGTTGTTCCACCGCCACGCCTCCAAAATGCTACTACTGGTTGTGACACACCTCTCTCCTCCACCCCCTCCTCTTCTTCTTCCTCCATGGCCTCTTCCTGTGCTTTGTCCTCTGAACCAGCGGTGCTCCGTAGGCGTTCAAGGGGCTACGCAAGTACGCAGGCAAAAAGATGCCATGCCGTGCTTGCGCTGGTGTGTTTGGGGGACAGAAGCCACACTGGGGCAGAGGTCCTGTCTGCTCTGCAGGGCCAGGCCGAGAGGTGGTTGACGCCACGCCAGCTTAAGCCAGGAATGGTGGTCTGCGACAATGGCACCAACCTCCTCTCCGCCCTCCGACAGGGACAACTGACCCATGTGCCCTGTGTGGCTCACGTCCTTAACCTGGTGGTGCAGCGGTTCTTGGGCAGGTACCCGGGCTTACAGGATGTCCTGAGGCAGGCCAGGAAAGTCTGTGTGCATTTCCGCAGATCTTATAATGCCAGTGCTCGCCTGGCTGAGCTGCAAAAGGAGTTGAACCTGCCCAAGAACCGCCTTATATGTGACATGCCCACCAGGTGGAACTCAACATTGGCCATGCTGCAGCGGCTGCACACGCAGCAGAGGGCCATCAATGAGTACCTGTGCGACTACGGCACCAGGACAGGGTCAGGGGAGCTTGGTTTTTTTCCTCCACGCCAGTGGGGCATGATCAGGGATGCATGCACTGTCCTGGCACCATTTGAGGAGGCCACGAGGATGGTGAGCAGTGACAGTGCATGCATCAGTGACACTGTACCTCTTGTCCACCTGTTGGAGCACACGCTGCGTGGAATAATGGACAGGGCACTTGAGGCAGAACAGAGGCAGGAAGAGGAGGACTTCCTTGCCTCTCAAGGCCCCCTTTACCCAGACAGTGTTCCTTCTGTCCCACCCATCGCACAGGAAGAGGACGAGGAGGAGGAGGAGGAGGAGGAGGAGGAGGATTGTGTCAGCATGGAGGTGGAGCCTGGCACTCAGCAGCATCAACAGCAGCAGTCTTTTAGGGATGATTTACAGTCCCAAGAAACCAGTGGACTTGTACGTGGCTGGGAGGAGGTGGCTGCGGATCATGTCGTCCTTAGTGACCCAGAGGACTCCGGACTGAATGCCTCAGCTAACCTACGCTGCATGGCCTCCCTGATCCTGCAAAGTCTGCGGAAGGATCCTCGTATTCTTCGGATCAAGGAGAGGGACCATTACTGGCTGGCCACTCTCCTTGATCCACGGTACAAGGGTAAGGTTGCGGACCTTATGTTACCGTCGCAGAGGGAGCAGAGGATGAGACAACTCCGGGAGGCCTTGCAGAAAGGTCTGTGCAACGTGTTCCCAGAGACTGGGAGGTTACAAACTCCTGGTCCTGGACAACGAGTTGCTGAGGCTTCGGCCAGTCAAAGAAGGAGCGGTGGGGAAGGTGGCCGTCTGACCAATGCGTTCAGACAATTCTTTAGTCCGCAGCCCCAAAGTATGATCGGTTCCAGCAACCATCGCCAGCGTCTGATAAACATGGTGCAGGAATATCTAGGGGCAAGGTCAGACTTGGACACCTTCCCCACCGAAAATCCTCTGGCTTACTGGGTCTTGAGGATGGATCACTGGCCAGAGCTTGCACAGTATGCAATTGAGCTACTGGCCTGTCCTGCATCCAGCGTTCTTTCGGAACGCACATTCAGTGCTGCTGGAGGATTTTTCACGGATCACAGGGTGCGCCTGTCCACCGACTCGGTTGATCGACTGACTTTCATCAAGATGAACCAGTCTTGGATCACCACCAGCTACCACACACCTGATGCTGATATAACAGACTAATTGATTTTAACATGTCACATCCCTTCAAGACTGATGCTGATGCTGAGTGCCTGTGCTGTTATGTTGACTGGCTATCCTCCTCCTCCGAGTCCTCAATGATACGATTGATGATGATAGCTTGGAAGATCATTTTTGTTCATGGGTGCCGCCACCAGTGCCTAACGCCCAATTTTTCAGCCCCTGTTTAACAGGGACGTGTAATTACAATTTTTGAAGCAATACTTTGCAACAGGGCTCATTGCTGTGCTCCAAGTACAGTATCTGTGAGGGGTTGCAGTGTTGTGCCACCAGTGCCTAAGGCCCAATTTTTCAGCCCCTGTTTAACAGGGGCGTGTAATTACAATTTTTGAAGCAATACTTTGCAACAGGGCTCATTGCTGTGCTCCAAGTACAGTATCTGTGAGGGGTTGCAGTGTTGTGCCACCAGTGCCTAAGGCCCAATTTTTCAGCCCCTGTTCAACAGGGGCATGTAATTACAATTCTTGATCTAATAATTCACAGCAGGGCCCATTGCTGCACCCACCAAGAGTAACTCTGAGGGCTTACAGTGTTGTGGCCACGCCACCACCACCACCACCACGAAAGGCCCAATTTTTCAGCCCCTGTTCAAAAGGGGCATGTAATTACAATTCTTGATCTAATAATTCACAGCAGGGCCCATTCCTGCACCCACCAAGAGTAACTCTGAGGGCTTACAGTGTTGTGGCAACACCACCACCACCACCACCACGAAAGGCCCAATTTTTCAGCCCCTGTTCAAAAGGGGCATGCAATTACAATTCTTGATCTAATAATTCACAGCAGGGCCCATTGCTGCACCCACCAAGAGTAACTGTCAGGGCTTACAGTGTTGTGGCACCAGCACCACCATCAAAGGCCCAATTTTTACTACCACTGTTCAACAATTATATGTAATTACAATTCCTGATATAATAGTTGACAGCAGGGCGTTCCAGCACCAACCAAGAGTAACTGTGAGTGCTTACAGTGTTGTGCCAACACCAACAACTAAGGGGCCTATTTCTGCAGAGTATATACGGCAGGTCCCTACTTTCAAACATCCAACTTACAAACGACTCCTACTTGCAAACGCAAGAAGACAACAGGAAGTGAGAGGAAATCTACCCCTAGGAAGGAAAATTCTCTCCTGTAAGAATTAATATGGGAGAAAGGTGTCTCCTCTGTACTGATGCTTTATCACCAAGAAAAACACCACATTTCAAAAACAGTTGTCATTGGGACGGAAAGTGAGGTGAAATGTTCTGAACAGGGGCACAGACAGCAAAACAAATGTTACAGGGGTGATAACCCTTACCTATGTTTTCCAAAAAGTTTAAAAATAGATTTTTGGGCTGGAGCTACACTTAAACAATGTACCTGTTCAAAATTACAAACAGATTCTACATAAGAACAAACCTACAGTCCCTGTCTTGTATGCACCGCCTGTATACGGCTGTTCAGAGTATATAGGGCCTTTTTTATTTTATGTGCGGGGTTCCCCTTAATATCCATACAAGACCCAAAGGGGCTGGTAATGGGCTGGGGTAGGGGAGGGGGGGGTCATGGGGTAGCTATGCCATTTTTCTTAAAGATTTTTATCCATATTACCGGGACCAGACATTACATTAAAGCCGCAAGCAGTTTTAAATGGCTTTTTTTTCCTTTAGAAGTGTCATTTTGTGCAGGGACAGTTCTAAACACGGGAAACACGTGGCACTTCACAGGCATACTTTAGACACCCCCCAGGTACGATATTTAAAGGAATATTTGACTTTTTTTTTTCACTTTATGCATCATTAAAATGACTGCTCCCGAAAAACGACCGTTTTTAAAACTTCTTTTTGCATTGATACATGTCCCCTGGTGCAGAACCCGGGTTCTCAAACCCTTTTTAGGACAATAACATGGATAATAGTCGTTATAATTAGCACTTTAGAATTTGAACGTTCGCATCCATTGTATTTAATAGGGTTCTAATGTCCGTACGAACTTTCGGTCCGTTCGCGGGTTCTGGTGCGAACCGAACCCGGGGGTGTTCGGCTCATCACTACTGACTCACCTGTCTGCTCTATCTAACTTAAATCAAATTACACTGTCTCTCTCTGTCTCTTTCCTTTAACCAACGCCGCAACACAAAACACAAGGCCGCCAAGCCGGCGGCCTTATATAGTGTGGGGCGTGTACCTACTCCTCTGAGCCATGATTGGCCAAAGTCACCCTGGCTTTGGCCAATTACGGCTCTCTGTACCTACGGCGCTGTGTTGGCCAAGCATGCGGGTCATAGTGCATGCTTGGCCAATCATCAGCCAGCAATGCACTGCAATGCCTGCAGTGAATTATGGGCCATGACGCGCCACTCAAATTTGGCGCAAACGGCCCATAATGTTCGAAATTTGACGAACGGTCGAACAGCCGATGTTCGAGTCGAACATGGGTTCGACTCAAACTCGAAGCTCATCCCTAGTAAGCACACATGGCAGGGGTTTACATTTGTGGTACCCATGCATGCCAGAGTAACAGCAATAATTCTCTGCCCATTATTCACAGTTAACACTAAACTGATGACCTGTAAGGGACATTTAAAGTGTTGCCTATGGAAAATTAGGGTACCGAAGTTTGTCACCCTTTCACAGGTGCACATAATTTTTAAGCCTTGACATGTTGGGTATCTTTTTATTCGGTGCAAACTCATATTTTATATTTGACCAAAAATTGGGTAAAATATTGAGTTTTTTGCCTTAAAATTAAAGTGGAGCTCCACCTCCCACCCCACCCCCCGTCCGCTGCCACATTTGGCACTTTTTGGGGGGAGTTCCCACTTCTGGGTAAGATCACTGTAGCGATCTCCAAGTATTTCCAGTCCCTCCTTCTTCCCCACTGCCTTCTGGGGGACACACACAGGTCCCAAAAGACGGCAGGACCATTCAGAAAGCGCAGCATGACCTGCGTATGCGCAGTAGGAAACCGACTGTGAAGCCTAAAGTCTTTACTGCCAGTTTCCCTTAGTGAAGATGCCTGCACCTGAAGCCAATTGAAGAATTGGTTTGGGGTAAAGGACATCGCTGGATCCCTGGACAGGTACTGTATGTGTGAAAAAAAAAAACTGGGAATTCATTTTTCTTCTCAGTCTTCACAAGGGAAAACGGGGGGGGGGGGGGGATTCAGTAACCAAGACTGTTTATCCTCATAACACGTCTACAGAAAGCACCATCATGGCTAACAGAGGATAACATTAGAAATAGACTTAAAAAACGTAACATTAATAAGTCACCGGGACCAGATGGCTTGGCACCTGAGGGTCCTTAAGGAACTCAGTCAAGTGATTGCCAGACCATTGTTCCTAATTTTTATGAATAGTCTACCGACTGGAATGGTACCAGCTGATTGGAGAAAAGCCAATGTAGCACCAATATAGGGCCAAAATCAGGGATGAGCCGAACACCCCCCTGTTCGGTTCGCACCAGAACCTGTGAACAGACAGAATGTTCGAGTGAACTTTAGAACCCTATTAAATACAATGGACTCGAACGTTCAAAATCTAAAGTGCTAATTATAAAGGCTTATATGCAAGTTATTGTCCTAAAAAGTGTTTGGGGACCTGGGTCCTGCCCCAGGGGACATGTATCAATGCAAAAAGAAGTTTTAAAAACGGCCGTTTTTTCGGGAGCAGTGATTTTAATAATGCTTAAAATTAAAAAATAAAAGTGAAATATTCCTTTAAATTTCGTACCTGGGGGTGTGTATGATATGCATGTAAAGTGGCGCATTTTTCCCGTGCTTAGAACTGTCCCTGGACAAGATTTCATTTTTGAAGGAAAAAAAGTAATTTAAAACTCACTCGCGGCTATTAATGAATTGTTGGCTCCCGGCAATACATACAAAAGTCATTGATAAAAATAAAATAAAAAGCGTGGGGATGAGGCCCTTGTCCCCATCAACATGGGGACATCCTCCCCATGTTGAGGGCATGTGGCCTGGTACGGTTCAGGAGGGGGGGGCGCTCTCTCGTCCTGCGGCCTGCCAGGTTGCGTGCTCGGATAAGGGTCTGGTATGGATTTTTGGGGGGACTCCACGCCATTTTTTTTTAATTTGGGGTGGAGTTCCCCTTAAATCCATGCCAGATCTGAAGGGCCTGGTATGGATATTTGGGGGAACCGCACGCATTTTTACTTTTAATTTGCAGCGGGGTTCCCCTTAATATCTATACCAGACCTGAAGGGCCTGGTAATTGAATTCTGGGGGACCCCCACGCTTTTTTTTTATTTTTATCAATGACTTTTGTATGTATTCATTGATAGCCGCGAGTGAGTTTTAAATGACTTTTTTTCCTTCAAAAATGACATTTTATGCAGGGACAGTTCTAAGCACGGGAAACATGCGCCACTTTACATGCATATCATACACACCCCCCAGGTACGAAATTTAAAGGAATATTTCACTTTTATTGTTTCACTTTAAGCATTATTAAAATCACTGCTCCCGAAAAAACGTCAGTTTTTAAAACTTTTTTTTGCATTGATACATGTCCCCTGGGGCAGGACCCGGGTCCCCAAACACTTTTTACGACAATAACTTGCATATAAGCCTTTATAATTAGCACTTTATATTTCTCCCATAGACTTTTCGAATTTGCCGCGAACACCCCAATTTGTTCGCTGTTCGGCGAACGGGCGAACAGGCAATGTTCGAGTCGAACATGAGTTCGACTCGAACTCGAAGCTCATCCCTAGCCAAAATACATCCCTGGGAACTACAGACCAGTTAGCCTAACATCAATAGTTTGCAAGCTCTTGGAGGGGGTGACAAGGGACTATATACAATATTTTAGTAATAAAAACAGTATTATTAGCAGTAATCAGCATGGATTCATGAAGAATCCTTCTTGCCAAACCAATCTATTAACCTTCTATGAGGAGGTGAGTTGCCATCTAGATAAAGGAAGGCCCGTAGATGTGGTGTATCTGGATTTTGCAAAAGTATTTGACACAGTTCCCCATAAACGTTTACTGTATAAAGTAAGGTCAGTTGGCATGGACCATAGGGTGAGTACATGGATTGAAAACTGTCTACAAAGACGAGTTCAGAGGGTAGTGATAATTGTGGAGTACGGAGAATGGTCCGGTGTGGAAAGTGGGGTCCCCCAGGGTTCATTCCTGGGGCCAATCCTACTTAATGTATTCATAAATTATCTGGAGGATGGGATAAACAGCTCAATCTCTGTATTTGCGGACAAAACTAAGCTAAGCAGGGCAATAACTTCTCAGCAGGATGTGGAAACCTTGCAATAAGATCTGAACAAATTAATGGGGTGGGCAACTACATGGCAAATGAGGTTTAATGTTGACAAATGTAAAATAATGCATTTGGGTGCCAAATAATGCAATCATCTCGCTAGGGGGAAAACCTCTGGGGGAATCTAGGATGGAAAAGGACCTGGGGGTCCTAGTAGATGATAGGCTCAGCAATGCCAAGCTGCTGCTAGCAAAGCCAACAGAATATTGGCATGCATTAAAAAGGGGATTCACTCCAGAGATAAAACAAAATTCTCCCACTCTACAAGACTCTGGTCCGGCCGCACCTGGAGTATGCCGTCCAGTTCTGGGCCCCAGTCCTCAAGAAGGATGTGCTGGAACTAGAGAGAGTCCAGAGAAGGGCAACACAGCTAATAATGGAGGATGGATCTCAGCTATGGGGAAAGATTGCAAGCACTGAACTTATTCTCTCTGGAGAAGAGACGCTTGGGAGGGGATATGATTTCAATGAACAAATACCGTACTGGTGACCCCACAATAGGGATAAAACTCTTCCGTGCAAGGGAATTTAAAAAGACACACTGCCATTCACTAAAATTAGAAGCAAAGCGGTTTACCTTAACTACTTGCTGACCAGCCGCTGCCAGTATACGCCGTCCGGTTGGCTCTCCTGCTTGAATTGCTGTAGCTGTACGGCGGCTCACGCGGGCATAGTTGTGGGCGGGCTTGCGCCCGCTGCATGCTGCGGGAGCGTGCCCGCGGGTCGGGTGGACTCGATGCCTAGTACAGAGGCAGAACAGGGATCTGCCAGCGTAAACAAGGGGATCCCCCTTATGACAGGGGACAAGTCAGAGATCTACTGTTCCCAGTCACTGGAAACAGTGATCTCTGTCATGTCCCAGGCAGCCCATCCCCCCTACAGTTAACCCAGGGAACACAGATAACCTCTTGATCGCCCCCTACAGTTAACCCCTTCCCTGCCGGTGTCATTTTTACATTGATCGGTGCATTTTTATAGCACTTGTGACAGCAGGAAGGTAAAGTCACCTGGTTGCATCCAGGGGGGTAGATATATTTCGCCCAGATTCAGGCTTTACGCCGACTTATACAACTAGGTGGAGAGTTGTATAAGCCCAGCTGAGGATAGTGGGCTCATGGATGACTCATACCTCTAGGGAGAGTGTGGGGCGTCGTGCAGACAGGGAGTTGATGAGACCAGCTGAAGCTTGTCAGCTCATTTAAGGCCTCTATAAAAACTCCCAGATTCATTAGGTGTTTGCTCATGCCTGGAACCAGACCTGTGTGGACTGTCTAGGGAGAGTGAACCCCTGTGCGGTGAGACAAAGCCTGTGTGGCTATTTGCTTGGACATTTAAAACCAGGGACTTAGGGACTAGGACAGCACTAGGCTGATCCCAGTTGTTAGTTAGGAAACCTGTATGTTTAGTCAGAGGTCAACTTGACCAGGATTTATTTTGTTTATGTTTCTTTTGCTTTGCTGTGTTTTGTCACTGTAAATAGAAAATAAACCGCACCTTTTTGATTTTGAAAACCACAACCTCCGTTTGCTGGGCCTGTTTTGTGTGGGGAGCCCATCCCGGGGGTCACACACACCCGCTGCCGAGCTAACCCCCTCACAGTTGGTGGAGAATGCGGGCAGTTTTTTTTTAAGCCAGCATGGAGGAGATACTGAAGCAGCTGGCTCTAGCAAATGCCAATCAACAGCAGACAAATGCAGGTTTGCAAAAGAGCCTTGCAGCTCATCAACAGAGCCTTGCAGCTCAACAACAGAACTTCGCAGCCCAGCAGCAAGCTCATCAACAGAGCCTTGCAGCCCAGCAGCAGACAAACGCAACTTTGCAACAGAGTCTGGAGGCTCAGCAACGAGCCCAGCAGCAATCTGAGGCCCGCTTCATAGACCTGTTGCAGAAGCAAGAGCAGAGACTACAACAACAGATGGAAGCAGTAATGCAGCAACGTCCGCAGACCAGTGAGGAAAGCCGTCCCACTAATACCGCGTCCTTTGGAGTGAGTCGTTTATTGACAAAAATGACTGGAGAGGATGATCCAGAGGTATTTTTGACCACATTTGAAAGGACCGCTGAAAGAGAAAAGTGGCCTGAGGAGCAGTGGGCTGGACTGGTGGCTCCTCTGTTAACTGGTGAATCGCAGAAAGCTTACTATGACCTAGAGCCTAACCAAGCAAAAGACTATGTGATGCTAAAAGCTGAAATATTGGCAAGGCTGGGTGTCACCCAGGCTGTCCGGGCTCAGCGTGTGCATAACTGGACTTTCCAGCTTGGAAAACCCCCCAGGTCTCAAATGTATGATCTCATTCACCTGAGCAGAAAGTGGCTACAGCCAGAGACTTTGTCCGCACCAAAGATTGTGGAACGTGTTGTAATGGATCGGTTTTTGAGAGCTCTACCTACTGCCATCCAAAAGTGGGTAAGCCATGGAGACCCAGAGACGGCCGATGGTCTTGTGGATCGTGTGGAGAAATACTTGGCTACAGAGAACCTGACGGCCTCTTCCAGAGACACTCGGACTTTCCACCCTAAGACCAGACCATCCCCAGGGGCAGATAAGAGGATTCCAAGGGGTGAGGGTGGAGAGAGTGAGAGGGTGGGAGCTCTACCCCAAGTTTGGCGAGAACAGCCTGGGAAATCAGCGGCTCAAGAGGCGGCAAGAAGGATCGTTTGCTACCGCTGCCGGCAAGCGGGACATATTGCAGCCAATTGCCCGGTTGTGGAGGAACCCATGCAGTGTGACTTTCTGACGGGCAGACGTCAGTCGCTGTGTGCGACAGTCGCATGCACTGCCATTCGAGGAACTGAGAAACATTTATGCAAAATGTGTATTAATGGTAGAAATGTTGTGGTATTGCTGGATTCAGGTAGCCTTGTGACCCTGATAAAGGCTGAGTTAGTTAAAACAGAGGTCTCTGGGAATAGCAAGGTAGCTGTTATTTGTGTGCATGGGGACACCCGAGAGTATCCAGTGACTACAGTGTGTTTCGAGACCCCCAAAGGTACCCTCTCTCATCCAGTGGGCTTAGTATCTCAGTTACCGCATGACGCCATTGTGGGAAGGGATTTTCCGAAGTTCTGGGAACTGTGGGATGATCCTGAGCCCCTCACTGGTGCCCCTATGTACCAGGAATGTGATAGCCAGAACTCCCCTGAGAGTGGTGAGGACTCTCCGGAATTTCCCTTATCAGTATTGGCAGGGGAGACTCAAGAAACTGGAGAGGAGCCCACCTCCTCAGACGAAAACCTACCGTCTGTGGAGTTTTCTGATCTTGAGGTTCACAGGGAAAACTTTGCCACAGAACAGTTGAAAGACCCCGCCCTAATAAAGGCACGGGAAAACGTAGTGAAAATAGATGGCGAGTTAGTGAACCCAGATAATACCTGCACTTACCCATACTTCAGCGTAGAGAAGGACCTACTGTATCGGGTGGCAAAAAGGGCAGAAGAAACCGTTGAGCAGCTTGTGGTGCCCAAACCTTACAGGAAGTTGGTGTTGGAGTTGGCCCATGGGCACATTCTTGGAGGTCATCTGGGGACAGAGAAAACCCGAGAGAGGGTATTACAGAGATTCTATTGGCCGGGGGTGATGAAGGACGTAGAAAATTATTGTTCCTCCTGCCCTGTGTGTCAGAGGTCGGCCCCGATGCCACATTTCCGTAGCCCGCTGGTCCCTCTACCCATCATTGAGGTCCCGTTTGAGAGGATCGCCATGGATTTGGTAGGTCCTATAATCAAGTCCGCTAGGGGGCACCAGTACATATTAGTTATAATGGACTATGCCACCCGTTATCCAGAAGCGATCCCTCTCCGAAATACCTCGGCCAAAACCATAGCCAAAGAGCTATCTCTTGTGTTTAGCCGGGTGGGTATTTGTAAAGAACTGCTTACGGACCAAGGTACACCCTTTATGTCCCGGGTTATGAAGGAGCTGTGTAAATTATTCAAAGTGACGCAATTACGTACATCTGTGTATCACCCCCAAACCGATGGGCTGGTTGAAAGATTCAACAAAACCCTAAAACAAATGTTGAAGAAAGTGGTGGATAGAGATGGAAAGGATTGGGACTGTCTACTTCCTTATCTGATGTTTGCTATTAGGGAGGTGCCCCAATCCTCTACGGGATTCTCCCCCTTTGAGTTACTGTATGGGAGACACCCAAGAGGGCTGTTGGATATTGCCAAGGAAACTTGGGAAAGTGAGAGTTCTCCCCACAGGAGTGTGATTGAGCATGTCGCCCTGATGCAAGACCGAATTGCACAGGTAATGCCCATCGTGAAGGAACATTTGGCCCAAGCGCAGTTAGCACAGCAGAGAGTGTAGAACCATGGAGCCAAGACCCGTACCTTTTCCCCGGGGGATAGGATACTGGTACTTGTCCCTACGGTTGAAAGTAAATTCCTTGCCAAATGGCAAGGCCCCTACGAGATAATGGAAAAAGTGAGCGAAGTGAATTACAAGGTCAGACAACCAGGAAGGCGAAAGCCCGAACAGATCTATCACGTTAATCTGTTGAAAGCCTGGAGGGATAGAGAGTCCCTAGTCGCAGACACTTGGTCACCAGCTCAAACTGGTTGCATGATTCCTGAGGTTGGAATAGCAGCCACCTTGTCACAACCCCAACAACAGGAGGTTAAGGAGTTTGTGCTTCGCAACAAGGAGGTATTCTCTGAGCTGCCGGGACAAACACCTGGGGTAGAGCATGACATCATTACCCCGCCCGGTGAAAGGGTGAAGTTAAAACCCTATCGGATCCCAGAGACCCGACGGGAGACAATACGGGAGGAAGTACAGAAAATGCTGAACTTAGGGGTGATAGAGGAGTCCCAAAGTGATTGGTCTAGTCCCATCGTGTTGGTGCCTAAACCAGATGGGAGCTGGCGATTTTGTAACGATTTTCGTCAGTTGAACAAAGTTACAAAATTTGACACCTACCCCATGCCACGTATAGATGAGTTGATCGACCGGCTGGGAACAGCCCGATACATGACGACTCTTGACCTCACAAAAGGGTATTGGCAAATCCCCCTGGCCAAGTCGGCCAAAGAGAAAACCGCATTTGTAACCCCAGACGGGGCTTTCCAATATAAAAGAATGCCGTTCGGGTTACAGAATGCGCCGGCCACATTCCAGCGGAAAATGGACCAGATGCTGAGGCCCCATCGGAAGTATGCTGCGGCTTACCTGGATGACGTAATTGTCCATAGCACAGATTGGGCCTCACATCTGCCAAAAGTGCAAGCAGTCCTGGACTCTGTTCGGGAAGCGGGGTTTACGGCTAACCCCAAGAAGTGTACCATTGGGCAGGAGGAGGCCAAATATCTTGGGTACACCATTGGGAGGGGAGTAATAAAACCCCAACTCAACAAAGTCGAGGCCATCCAGAGTTGGCCACGTCCCAACAGCAAGAAGCAGGTACGAGCCTTTCTGGGAATCGCTGGGTATTATCGGCGATTCATTCCCCACTTTGCTTCTAAGGCTGTGCCCCTAACCAACCTGACGAAGGGGAAAGGGTCGGTCATGATTAAATGGACCCCCGAGGCTGAGGCAGCATTCCAATTCTTGAAACAAGCCTTATGTAGCCAGCCAGTGTTGTACTCACCCGACTTCTCTAAAGACTTTGTCGTACAAAGTGATGCGTCAGATGTGGGGTTAGGAGCAGTATTGTCCCAGGTCTGGAACGGGGAAGAGCACCCAGTCATTTACCTCAGCAGGAAGTTGAAGTCCCATGAGGTAAATTACGCCACCGTTGAAAAGAAGTGTTTAGCGGTGAAGTGGGCTCTAGATTCCCTTCGGTACTACCTGCTAGGTAGGCACTTTGACATGGTTACGGATCACGCTCCGTTAAAGTGGATGGCTCAAAACAAGGAAACAAATAGAAGAGTGAATAGGTGGTTCCTGGCCCTCCAGGAATTCAACTTCACAGTAAAGCATCGCCCTGGCGTTCAAATGGGGAATGTGGATGCTTTGTCTCGAGTACATGAATGCCTGATTGCTGGTGTTCCAACCCCGAGGTTAAAACAAGAGGGGGGGGTATGTGACAGCAGGAAGGTAAAGTCACCTGGTTGCATCCAGGGGGGTAGATATATTTCGCCCAGATTCAGGCTTTACGCCGACTTATACAACTAGGTGGAGAGTTGTATAAGCCCAGCTGAGGATAGTGGGCTCATGGATGACTCATACCTCTAGGGAGAGTGTGGGGCGTCGTGCAGACAGGGAGTTGATGAGACCAGCTGAAGCTTGTCAGCTCATTTAAGGCCTCTATAAAAACTCCCAGATTCATTAGGTGTTTGCTCATGCCTGGAACCAGACCTGTGTGGACTGTCTAGGGAGAGTGAACCCCTGTGCGGTGAGACAAAGCCTGTGTGGCTATTTGCTTGGACATTTAAAACCAGGGACTTAGGGACTAGGACAGCACTAGGCTGATCCCAGTTGTTAGTTAGGAAACCTGTATGTTTAGTCAGAGGTCAACTTGACCAGGATTTATTTTGTTTATGTTTCTTTTGCTTTGCTGTGTTTTGTCACTGTAAATAGAAAATAAACCGCACCTTTTTGATTTTGAAAACCACAACCTCCGTTTGCTGGGCCTGTTTTGTGTGGGGAGCCCATCCCGGGGGTCACACACACCCGCTGCCGAGCTAACCCCCTCACACACTGATCAATGTAATAATGTCACTGGTCCCCAAAAAGTGTAATTTGGGGTCAGATTTGTCCGCCGCAATGTCGCAGTCCCGCTAAAAATAGCAGATCATCGCTAGATTACCAGTAAAAACAATAAAAAATAAATAAAAGTCCCTAAATATATCCCAGAGTTTGTAGCCGCTATAACGTTTGCGCAAACCAATCAATATACGCCTATTGCAATTTTATTTTACCAAAAATATGTAGAAGAATATATATCGGCCTAAACTGATGAAGAATTTTTTTTTTTCTTAATTGTCGCTCTTTGTTTGTTTATAGCGCAAACAATAAAAACTGCAGAGGTGATCAAATACCACCAAAAGAAAGCTCTATTTGTGGGAAAAAAATACGTAAATTTTATTGGGGAACAGTGTCGTACGACCGCACCATTATCAGTTAAAACCACGCAGTGTCGTATCACAAAAAATGGCCTGGTCATTAAGGGGGCAAATTCTTTTCTCTTCCTTAAGTGGTTAAACTGTGTAGAGGGTTCTTGACTTTAATGCCCCGTACACACGATCGGACCTTTTTCCGACCAAACTCCCATCGGAATTCCGACGGAATTTCATCTGAAAAAAAAAAAAACAGGTTCTATTTTAAAATTCCGATGGAATTCATCAGAATTTCTCCGATGGGGCCCACACACGGTCGGAATTTCCGATGAAAAAACTCAGACGGACTTCGTCTGACTTTTTAATCGGAAATTCCTATCGTGTGTACACCGCATTAGTGGTAAGAATGTGTAATTCTCTTCCACAAGCAGTGGTTTAAGCGGGGAGCATCGTTATTTTCAAAAAACTATTACATGGGCACCTTAACGACCACAACATACAGGGATATACAATGTAATATTAACATAAAAGCACACACATAGGTTGGACTTCATTGACTTTCATGGTTAGCAATTTTCAACAGCATGTTAGCAATGCCATACTCTACAATTCTACAGCTTCCCTTGACTTCCAGAAGATTTACCCCCCCCCACCTTCATGACCAGGCCATTTTTTTGCTATACTGCACTGCGCTACTTTAACTGACAATTGCACGGTCATGCGACGCTGTACCCACATAAAATATGTGTAATTTTTTCCCACAAATAGAGCTTTCTTTTGGTGCTATTTGATCACCGCTGCGTTTCTTATTTTTTTTTTTTTTTGTGCTATAAATAAAAAAAGAATAACAGTTTTGAAAAAAAAAAAAAAACAACTATATCTTTTACTTTCTGCTATAAAATATACAATAAAAAAATGTAAAAATTAAATTTCTTCATAAATTTAGGCCAATATGTATTTTGTTACATATTTTTGATAAAAAAATCCCAATAAGCGTATATTGATTTCTTTGCGCAAAAGTTATAGCGTCTCCAAACTATGGGATATACATTGGAATTTTTATTTATGTATTTGTTTTATACTAGTAATGGCGGCAATCAACGACTTATAGCGTGAATTCGATATTGTGAAAGACAGTCTGACACTAACTGACACTTTTTGGGGACCAGTGACACTAATACAGTGATCAGTGCTAAAAATATGCACGGTCACTGTACCAATGACACTGGCTGGGAAAGAGCTAGGGTGATCAAAGGGTTAAATGTGTGCCTAGCCAGTGTTTATGTGTGTACTATGTGGTGCTTTCACCAGGGGAAGTGATGGATTTTTTCTCTGCTTTGCAGGGAAAGAAAATCCATCACTCCCCCCCCCGTCAGAACGAAGCTCTGCCTTGTTCTCTGTGTTTTCCCGATGATCGGCGGTTGCCGGAAAACATTCATTTGCCGGCACCCGCTGATGACTTCTGCTCTGCCCCCTACCCAGAAGTGCCAGATCTAGTAGGCAAAGAAGAGCCGATTTGCCACCATGCATCCTTGTGATGTGGTCGGCAAGCGGTTAAACAGTTTTGCATTTGTTTCTTTTTTTTTTTTTTCATTATATGCAATTGTAATTTTATTTATTTTTTGCTTTTACCAAGTCGGTCTGATTCTAAAATAGAGACGCTAATAGTCATTCTGCACATTTGCAGCCAAAGAAGCAATCATGTGAGATTCATGTCAGGTCAAGCAAAAACCCGAATTCATTCATTCCGTGTCAACGGCTCTCCAGTCACTGTCGATTACCGCCCGGCCGTACCAACGAGTGGAAATTTTCTCCGACATATTTCTATACTTATTAATTAAATCCATTCCGATAGCTTTATGCAAATAACATCAATACTAATTAAGCACCGCACTCATATATCCTACTGTTAAATATCTACTGTTGTAGAGAGGAATGCTTGGGGTCATGCTAATATTAAAGGATTTTTTTACTCTAAGTACTAAATTATCGGGAAAAAAAGGCAAGTTTCTGTAACTCCAATTTACTGTGTGGTTGCACCCATTCACTTTATTGTGCATGGTGGAGTTTTTAGCTGCACGTGGGCCATGTTTTCATGTAGAAAGGAATGCTTGGGGACATGCTAATATTAAATGAAGGACAATTTTTACCCTAAGTAGTGTGCAAATTGCCAGGAAGGAGGCAAATTATGTAGCTGTACCTTACTGTGTGGCTGCACCCATTTACTTTTTTTAGCATGATATAATTTCACCTGCAGATGTACCAAGTTTGCATTCAAAGAGCAATGTATGGGGTCATCCTAAAATTACATTGGTGGTCATTGGGAAGAATGTTCCTTACACTGGAGGTCAGTGGGAAGAATGTTTCTTAAATTGGGACCAGTGGGAAGTATACAGTACCCCTTACCTTGATGGTCATTGGGAAGAATGTCCCTTACATTGGTGATCACTGAGAAGAATGCTCCTTACATTGGTGATCAGTGGTAAGAATGTTCCTTACATTGGTGATCAGTGGTAAGAATGTTCCTTACACTAGGGGTCAGTGGGAAGAATGCCTCTTACATTGGAACCAGTGGGAAGTATACAGTACCCCTTATCTTGATATTCAGTGGGATGAATGACCCCTTCATTGGTGATCAGTGGGAAGAATGCTCCTTAAATTGGTGATCAGTGGGAAGAATATTCCTTACATTGGTGGTCAGTGGGAAGATTTCTCCTTACATTGGTGATCAGTGGGAAGAATGCTCCTTACATTGGTGGTCACTGGGAAGGATCCTCTTTACATTGGTGGTCAGTGAAAGAATGTTCCTTACATTGGTGGTCAGTGGGAAGAATGTTCCTTACACTGGAGGTCAGTGGGAAGAATGTTCCTTAAATTGGGACCAGTGGGAAGTGTACAGTACCCCTCACCTTGGTGGTCAGTGGGAAGAATGTTTCTTATATTGGTGATCGGTGGGAAGAATGCTCCTTACATTGGTGATCAGTGGGAAGAATGTTCCTTACACTAGGGGTCAGTGGGAAGAATGCCTCTTACATTGGAACCAGTGGGAAGTATACAGTACCCCTTATCTTGATGGTCAGTGGGATGAATGACCCCTTCATTGGTGATCAGTGGGAAGAATGCTCCTTACATTGGTGATCAGTGGGAAGAATGTTCCTTACATTGGTGATCAGTGGGAAGAATACTCCTTACATTCGTGGTCAGTGGGAAGATTTCTCCTTACATTGGTGATCAGTGGGAAGAATGCTCCTTACATTGGTGGTCACTGGGAAGGATCCTCTTTACATTGGTGGTCAGTGGGAAGAATGCTCCTTACAGGTCCTTCTCAAAAAATTAGCATATTGTGATAAAGTTAATTATTTTCTGTAATGTACTGATAAACATTAGACTTTCATATATTTTAGATTCATTACACACAACTGAAGTAGTTCAAGCCTTTTCTTGTTTTAATATTGATGATTTTGGCATACAGCTCATGACAACCCAAAATTCCTATCTCAAAAAATTAGCATATCATGAAAAGGTTCTCTAAACGAGCTATTAACCTAATCATCTGAATCAACTAATTAACTCTAAACACCTGCAAAAGATTCCTGAGGCTTTTAAAAACTCCCAGCCTGGTCCATTACTCAAAACCGCAATCATGGGTAAGACTGCCGACCTGACTGCTGTCCAGAAGGCCATCATTGACACCCTCAAGCAAGAGGGTAAGACACAGAAAGAAATTTCTGAACGAATAGGCTGTTCCCAGAGTGCTGTATCAAGGCACCTCAGTGGGAAGTCTGTGGGAAGGAAAAAGTGTGGCAGAAAACGCTGCACAACGAGAAGAGGTGACCGGACCCTGAAGAAGATTGTGGAGAAGGACCGATTCCAGACCTTGGAGGACCTGCGGAAGCAGTGGACTGAGTCTGGAGTAGAAACATCCAGAGCCACCGTGAACAGGCGTGTGCAGGAAATGGGCTACAGGTGCCGCATTCCCCAGGTCAAGCCACTTTTGAACCAGAAACAGCGGCAGAAGCGCCTGACCTGGGCTACAGAGAAGCAGCACTGGACTGTTGCTCAGTGGTCCAAAGTACTTTTTTCGGATGAAAGCAAATTTTGCATGTCATTCGGAAATCAAGGTGCCAGAGTCTGGAGGAAGACTGGGGAGAGGGAAATGCCAAAATGCCTGAAGTCCAGTGTCAAGTACCCACAGTCAGTGATGGTCTGGGGTGCCATGTCAGCTGCTGGTGTTGGTCCACTGTGTTTTATCAAGGGCAGGGTCAATGCAGCTAGCTATCAGGAGATTTTGGAGCACTTCATGCTTCCATCTGCTGAAAAGCTTTATGGAGATGAAGATTTCATTTTTCAGCACGACCTGGCACCTTCTCACAGTGCCAAAACCACTGGTAAATGGTTTACTGACCATGGTATTACTGTGCTCAATTGGCCTGCCAACTCTCCTGACCTGAACCCCATAGAGAATCTGTGGGATATTGGGAAGAGAAAGTTGAGAGACGCAAGACCCAACACTCTGGATGAGCTTAAGGCCGCTATCGAAGCATCCTGGACCTCCATAACACCTCAGCAGCAGGGATGAGCCGAACACCCCCCTGTTCGGTTCGCACCAGAACCTGCAGAACAGACAAAATGTTCGTGTAAACTTTAGAACCCTATTAAATACAATGGACTCGAACGTTCGAAATCTAAAGTGTTAATTATAAAGGCTAATATGCAAGTTATTGTCCTAAAAAGTGTTTGGGGACCGGGGTCCTGCCCCAGGGGACATGTATCAATGCAAAAAGAAGTTTTAAAAACGGCCGTTTTTTCGGGAGCAGTGATTTTAATAATGCTTAAAATGAAAAAATAAAAGTGAAATATTCCTTTAAATTTCGTACCTGGGGGGTGTGTATGATATGCATGTGAAGTGGCGCATGTTTCCCGTGCTTAGAACTGTCCCTGCAAAAAATGTCATTTTTGAAAGAAAAAAAATGCATTTAAAACTGACTCGCGGCTATTAATGAATTGTCGGCTCCCGGCAATACATACAAAAGTCATTGAGAAAAAAAAAAAAAAAAAGCGTGGGGGTTCCCCAGAATTCAATTACCAGGCCCTTCAGATCTGGCATGGATTTTAAGGGGAACTCCACCCCAAGTTTAAAAAAAAAATGGCGTGGAGTCCCCCTAAAAATCCATACCAGACCCCTTATCCGAGCATGCAACCTGGCCGGCCGCAGGGGAAAAGGGGGGGACGAGAGAGCGGCCCCCCCTCCCTCCTGAACCGTACCAAGCCACATGCCCTCAACATGGGGAGGATGTCCCCATGTTGATGGGGACAAGGGCCTCATCCCCACAACCCTTGCCCGGTGGTTGTGGGGGTCTGCGGGCGGGGGGCTTATCGGAATCTGGAAGACCCCTTTAACAAAGGGGACCCCCAGATCCCGCCCCCCCCCCCTATGTGAATTGGTAACGGGTACATTGTACCCTACCATTTCACGAAGAAAGCGTAAAAAAAATGTTTAAAAAAACACACAAACACCTTGAAAAAGTCCTTTATTTAAAAAAATAAATAAATAAACATTCCAGCGGTGAAATCCAGTGTCCCGCGGCGATCCCGATGTCCAGCGCTGTCCTTCATTGGTTGTGCCTGAGCGGACCTGATGGGGAACTCCCTCTCAGTATTTTAAATGTATAGACCCGCCCCTTCTAAAGTTCCCCATCAGGTCCGCTCAGCGGACGAGATGCGGAACATGAGAAGGGGCGGGTCTATACATGTATTACCAAAGTGAGAGCAGTTCCCCATCAGGTCCGCCCCCTCGGTATGTCGGACCTGCCTACGTCATTGGCTTGAGCGGGGAACTTCCTTCACTATGTAAATTTAAATTTACACAGTGAAGGAAGTTCCCCGCTCAAGCCAATGACGTAGGCGGGTCTGACATACCGAGGAGGCGGACCTGATGGGGAACTGCTCTCACTTTGGTAATACATGTATAGACCCGCCCCTTCTCATGTTCCGCATTTGGTCCGCTGAGCGGACCTGATGGGGAACTTTAGAAGGGGCGGGTCTATACATTTAAAATACTGAGAGGGAGTTCCCCATCAGGTCCGCTCAGGCACAACCAATGACGGACAGCGCTGGACATCGGGATCGCCGCGGGACACTGGATTTCACCGCTGGAATGTTTTTTTTTTTTTTTTTTTTTTAAATAAAGGACTTTTTCAAGGTGTTTGTGTGTTTTTTTAAACATTTTTTTACGCTTTCTTCGTGAAATGGTAGGGGTACAATGTACCCCTTACCAATTCACATAGGGGGGGGGGCCGGGATCTGGGGGTCCTCTTTGTTAAAGGGGTCTTCCAGATTCCGATAAGCCCCCCGCCCGCAGACCCCCACAACCACCGGACAAGGGTTGTGGGGATGAGGCCCTTGTCCCCATCAACATGGGGACATCCTCCCCATGTTGAGGGCATGTGGCCTGGTACGGTTCAGGAGGGAGGGGGGGCCGCTCTCTCGTCCCCCCCTTTTCCCCTGCGGCCGGCCAGGTTGCATGCTCGGATAAGGGGTCTGGTATGGATTTTTAGGGGGACTCCACGCCATTTTTTTTTTAATTTGGGGTGGAGTTCCCCTTAAAATCCATGCCAGATCTGAAGGGCCTGGAATGGATATTTGGGGGAACCCCACGTCAATTTTTTTTTATTTGCGGCGGGGTTCCCCTTAATATCCATTCCAGACCTGAAGGGCCTGGTAATTGAATTCTGGGGACCCCCATGCTTTTTTTTTTTTTTTTATCAATGACTTTTGTATGTATTGCCGGGAGCCGACAATTCATTAATAGCCGCGAGTCAGTTTTAAATGCATTTTTTTTCTTTCAAAAATGACACTTTTTGCAGGGACAGTTCTAAGCACGGGAAACATGCGCCACTTTACATGCATATCATACACACCCCCCAGGTACGAAATTTAAAGGAATATTTCACTTTTATTTTTTCATTTTAAGCATTATTAAAATCACTGCTCCCGAAAAAACGGCCGTTTTTAAAACTTCTTTTTGCATTGATACATGTCCCCTGGGGCAGGACCCAGGTCCCCAAACACTTTTTAGGACAATAACTTGCATATAAGCCTTTATAATTAGCACTTTAGATTTCTCCCATAGATTTTTCGAATTTGCCGCGAACACCCCAATTTGTTCGCTGTTCGGCGAACGGGCGAACAGGCAATGTTCGAGTCGAACATGAGTTCGACTCGAACTCGAAGCTCATCCCTACTCAGCAGTGCCACAGGCTGGTTGCCTCCATGCCACGCCGCATTGAAGCAGTCATTTCTGCAAAAGGATTCCCGACCAAGTATTGAGTGCATAACTGAACATAATTATTTGAAGGTTGACTTTTTTTGTATTAAAAACACTTTTCTTTTATTGGTCGGATGAAATATGCTAATTTTTTGAGATAGGAATTTTGGGTTGTCATGAGCTGTATGCCAAAATCATCAATATTAAAACAAGAAAAGGCTTGAACTACTTCAGTTGTGTGTAATGAATCTAAAATATATGAAAGTCTAATGTTTATCAGTACATTACAGAAAATAATGAACTTTATCACAATATGCTAATTTTTTGAGAAGGACCTGTATATTGATGGTCAACGGGACAAATGAGCCTTACATTGGAGGTCAGTGAGAAGAATGCTCCTTATACTGGTGGCCAGAGGGAATAATGCCTCTTACATTGGTGACCAGTGGGAATTTTACCCCTTACCTTGATGGTCAGTGGGACGAATGCCCCCTACATGGGTGGTCAATGGGAAGAAGGTTTCTTACATTGGTGACCAGTGGGTAGAAAGTCACTTACATTGGTGGTCAGTGGGGAGAATGTCCCATACATGATAATTGGGAGGAATGCTTCAAACATTGATGATCAATAGAAAGAATGCTATTTACATTGGAGGTCAGTGGGAAGGATGCTTCTTGCATTGGTGGTCAGTGGGAATAATGTCCCTTAGATTGATGATCAATGGGAAGATTGCTTCTCACATTGGTGGTCTGTGAGAAGAATGCTTCCTACATTGGTGGTCAGTGGAGAATGCTCCTTACATTGATGATCAGTGAGAAGAATGCCACTGTCAGTTACCTGCATGAGGAGTCAGAGATGACAATGGCGGCCCCATGCACAATTCCAATCTGAGCACTCTATGTCCGCAAGGTCGATCGTCTAAGACCTATGCCCATCCGTAGGTGCATGCTTATGTGCACAAGCATTAGCCTTACAGTTGGCATGATGTTCCTGACAGCCCTACTTATAGTTGTGATCAGAATGCCACCCTTACAATAACTAAAAAGATCACTGGTGTCATGATACTGCTTCTATCCAGGCACCATCAGATGGGAGATCAGCCACAGCTTAGGGAACATCTAGCAACCTCATGAGGACCATTGGGTTCCACAGAACCCTGGTTGAGAATGGCTGCTTTAAGGTATGCATTAGGTGGATTTTTTAAGAAACCAATGGCTGATCGGGTGTACTAGATTCAGCTTATAACTAAAATACCACTTTTGGGTGCATTGACTTAAATGTGTTCACATTGCATGGGCATTTTGCTAAAATTCTTACTAGCTGAAAAGTTATTCATTTAGGATAAAAGAGGAAATAAAATAAAAATTGTCTCCCATGCTTCAAAATCTTCGTCTTATAGATGACAAAGAGGCCATTATAGTCAGTGTTTCCAAAACACAGCTGACCTTTGGAAGGCCTGTTTATCGATGACTGTCCAGATGGCTTTTTTTTGGATGCCAATAGTTACTGTGTATTTTCTTACTAGCCTCCGCCGAGAGATTGGGCAAGTGCTTGTCACCACTGCATGAAGAGGATGTGCCAATGCAAACCATAACGCTTAAGTGCCCAGCATGCCAAGCGCATGGCAAAGACCAGGAGCGTCAGCTGTTGGACAGTTGGTGATGTGTACAAGACGACTGCTGGCTGCCAGTCTATTAAACCCTGGATTATTTTTTCATCAAACAAATGTGTTTTCTAATTAACCGGCTCCTACTACTGTACTCCCTATTCAGGTCACAGGAAAAAACATGTCTTTAAATGTCACTTATTGAAAAGGGATTAGAACAGGATTAACTCTTCCATTCAGTTCCAGATATTTTCATCTACTGGGCTGCATGGCTCGTATTTGTGCATTTTTGTTTTAATTCAGAAAATAAGAAGTTTTCCTTAAAGAACTTTCCGGTGTTTATGCTCAACTGCAGCAATGGATCCTTATCACGAGTTCCTAATGGGTTCTAAGCGCAATTATTTATTGCAAATGCTAGTTGGATCTTTGTCCCGAAAGTTTTATGCAATGCAAAAAAGGTACTTAAAGCTGATCTCCACCCTAAAGTGGAATTTCCACTCATCGGATTCCTCCCCCCTCCAGTGCCACAATTGGCACCTTTCGGGGGAGGGGGGGACAGGATACCTGATATCCTTTCCCACTTCTGGGACGTCACTGCGGGGCACCCTCCTCCTCCTCGCCTGGCCGCCGAGCTAATGGGAGAGAGGAGCGAGGCCTCGCGCATGCGCAGTAGGGTTCCCGGCGTGAAGCCGAAAGGCTACACTGCCGGGTTCCCTTACCCACAATGGCGGCAGCAGCACCCGACAGCTGATGGAAACATCAGCTGCGGTGCCGACATCGAGGGACTGCAGGACAGGTAAGTGTCCATTTATTAAAAGCCAGCAGCTGCAGTATGTGTAGCTGCTGGCTTTTAATATTTTTTTTCCCGGATCACCCCTTTAAAGCGGACCTTCACTCCAATATTAGACTTTACTTTATTTAACCCCCCCCCCCCCCCCATCTAGAATGGTTACTCTTTTTTTGCTTGTTTGTTTATTTATGTTTTTTTTTTCCACTTTTCTGTCTCCCCCCCTCCATACCCACCTAAGTGAGAATGACACTCCTTAAAGTGATTGTAAACAATCACCTTGTAAAACAATCCATTCCGTTTAAATAGAAATAAAAGGAAAAATATTTGTGTATACATATAAAAACATTATAAATACCTTTTTTTTCCTTTTTTTTTTTTAGGTGATCATATGCCCTCTGTTCTCAGCTGCATACAAGCTCGGGGGAGGAGAAGCAACAGCACACTGAGCTTCCCAGTGAAAGAGCAGGAGAAGCGTGCCATGACAAGCCTGATCATTGGAGGAGAGCAGGCTGAGTTCCCAGCATAGATAGAGAACTGACCACAGTGTGCTCTCCTTCTTTGTGTGGTCGGTTTTTAATAGGAAATCCGAGCAACAGACTTCACACAAAGGAAGCAATACAAAAAAGCAGGATCCTTTTTTATACAAGTACATGATACAGCAGACACATATCAGGAATATAAAATGTCGGTGTAAAAAACACTTTAAGCTTCCTGGGATATACACTTGTGGGCAGGTGCAGTTTATCCTCCCCTCTGTAGGTGGTGCTGTTCAGCTGGCCACTTTGCAGAGGGTATGGAGGTTGAGAGAAGCATTGTTCCTCTGAAGCCTCCTTAGGTGTCATCAAGGGAGTAGCCAGCTACTTTATAAATGGATGTTGCTGCCCTGGCTGACCACTGCAGCCATCTTTAGTGAGGGCAATGCTAATAAATAGGGCTGTTCCACTGTGGTTGGCATGCATTTGCGAAGTGTCTAGGCTAGGGACATGATCCCTGCTGGTTAGCTACAGTGTAATTAGCACTAGGGAGAGGTTCCTGTTGAGGAGGGACAGAGCAGGGATTCCACTTGTGCCTCCACTATCTGGGGACTCTAGAGAGTTGGGACAAGGATCTTTCTACCAGTCAACCAAGTGTTCCTGCACCGCTGCTCTGCCTATCAGCCAACCCCTTCACTCAGATACTGCTTCGGTGGTTGCCACCTCATCCCTTTAAACCGGAACACATATGAATTACACAGGTTCTGAGGCAAATTTTATTCAGATAAGGCACCAAGTGAGTTTAATTACCACCTTAATTAGCCACAGAACCCGTGTAATTAATATGTGTTCTGTTTTAAAGGGATGAGATGGTAACCCTACCAGTAACGTAAGTCCTGTTCAAATGTCTGCTCAAGTACAGAGACTGTGTTAAAGTGTGGCCAACTTTGTTAAGAGCTGTCGTACCCAAGTTCCGGTGGTATCAAGGCTCTGTTTCATACTGTTTTTAAATGCATACTGTTAGACAGGTTAATCTGGTTGGTCGCAGGCTGGTTGGTAAGTAGAGCTTGGAATTTTTCCAAGGATTTTTCCTTGGCTTTTGTTTGATATGCGTTGCCTTCCAATGCTCCTTGCTGCAAAGGCCAGTTATAGGTGAGTATTAGGTACCAAACATTTGGCCTCGCTCACACACAGCACAAATCCAAGGGGTCACCATCAGAGTATGGTATAGCTGGCAACGCACTGGCACCTTTGCTGCCATAGTGCTATGGGCTTGGTGTTCAGTGTGCCCCTGTGCCTTTAAGGAGGGGTGGAAAGAGACAACCAATCTCAGATGATGTCATAAGTATCCACTTAACCACTTCCATACTGGGCACTTAAACACCTTCCTGCCCAGACCAATTTTCAGCTTTCTGTGCTGTTGCACTTTGAATGACAATTGCGCGGTCATGGTACACTGTACCCAAACTAAATTTTTATCATTTTGTTCCCACAAATAGAGCTTTCTTTTGGTGGTATTTGATCACCTCTGCGATTTTTATTTTCTGCTAAAAAATAAAAAAAAGACCGAAAACTTTGAAAAAAAAAAGTTTTTTTTTGGTTTCAGTTACAAAACTTTGTAAATAAGTTTGTTTTCTCCTTCACTGATGGGCACTGATGGGGCTGCACTGATGGGCATGGATAAGGCGGCACGGGTGGGCAATGATCGGCGGCATGGGTGGGCAACAATCGGCGGCACGGGTGGGCACAGATAGGCGGCACGGGTGGGCACAGATAGGCGGCACGGGTGGGCACAGATGGGCACGGATAGGCGGCATGGATGGGCACTGATAGGTGGCACGGGTGGGCACTGATAGGTGGCATGGGTGGGCACTGATAGGTGGCATGGGTGGGCACTGATAGGTGGCACTGTACTGTACTAATGGATGCCAATCAGTGCCAAACAATAATGCCTGCCAATCAGTGGTGCCCATTGTGGGCACTGATTGGCATCCATTGTGGCACTGATTGGCATCCATTATCCCTGGTGGTCTAGGGTGGCATACCTTACATGGTGTGCTTCCCTGGTGGTCCAGTGGCATCCCTGGTGGTCTAGTGGCATCCCTGGTGGTCCAGTGGGCATCCTCGGGGGGGCTGTGCTGATAATCGATCAGCACAAACTCCCCCCCCTGTCAGAGGAGCAGCCGATCGGCTCTCCTCTACTCGCGTCTGACAGACGCGAGTGAGGAAAAGCCGATGACCGGCTTTTCCTGTTTACACTGTGATCAGCCGTGATTGGACACGGGGGGCGCGCCGCGGCTCAAAATCCTGAGGACGTCATATGACGTCCTGTCAGGATTCTGCAACCACTTTGCCGCCGTCAATCCTCTATAGGGCGGGCGGCAAGTGGTTAAGGACCAAGCCTCTTTCTGAGATTTGTTGTTTACAAGTTAAAAACATTTTTTTTGATAGAAAATTACGTAGAGCCTCCAAAAATTATATATATTTTTTTCTAACACCCTAGAAAATAAAATAGTGGTCATTGCAATACTTTATGTCACACTGTATTTTCACAGCGGTCTTACAAGCGCACTTTTTTTGGAAAAAATACACTTTTTTTTATTTAAAAATAAGACAACAGTAAATTTAGCCCAATGTTTTTTGATAAGGTGAAAGATAATGTTACGCCGAGTAAATTGATACCCAAAATGTCACAATTCAAAATTGCGCCCGCTCATGGAATGGCGACAATATTTTACCCTTAAATCTCCATAGGCGACATTTAAAAAAATTCTACAGGTTGCATGTTTTAAGTTACAGAGGAGGTCTAGGGCTAGAATTATTACTCTCACTCTACCGATCGTGGTGATACCTCACATGTGTGTTTTGAACACCGTCTTCATACGCGGGCGCTACTCACATATGCGTTCACTTCTGCACGTGAGCTTGGCAGGACGGGGCACGTTTAAATTTTTATTTAATTTTTTCTCATTTATTTTACCTTTTATTTTTATTTTTTACACTGTTCTTTAAAAAAAAAAAAGTGTCACTTGTATTCCTATTAGAAGGAATGTAAACATCCCTTGTAATAGAAAAAAAGCATGATAGGTCCTCTTAAATATGAGATCTGGGGTTAAAAAGACCTCACATTTCATATTTACACTAAAATGCAATAATAAAAAAAGATGGACCTTTGAGAGCTATGGGCGGAGCTGACGTTTTGACGCCGCTTCCGCCCTGCTATGGTATGGAGATGGGTGGGGGCCATCTTCCCCTCACTCAGCTCCATACCCAGGAGGACCCGGTTGGCACGGAGCAGCAGATCCCAGCAGACTAATGCTGGAATCGCGAGGAGTATAAGTATATTTTTTTGAAGATAACCCAGCATAAAAGTTAAGAGGGTATTTGAAAAAAACAAAAAAACAAACAGGAGCAGTAGGTGAAATTCCCTCTTAAAGAGACCCTGTCGCTAAACCATCCTTTTCAACAAAAGCATTACCATAAGATTATAATTGCATTTAACATACTTTTTTTAATCAGCTTTTTTATGGCCACAACAATGTAATGAGATAATTTAGAGCATTATGATGCAGCACATTCCCAAGTCTGGATGATGTATGACAGAGTATTGCACTTTAAATCTTTCAATAAAAATACACCACAATAGAAATTAAATACAATTAAAAAAACAAGGGGAATCACATAACAACTATGGTCTGAAAATAAGCATGACCATTGCTAAAATGTACATAATCTCTAAACAATGACACCTATTTCTAGACATGTGCACGGCCGAAAAATGTGTTTGTGCTCGTTTTCGTTTCATTTGTTTGTTTGTTTTTTTCGTTTTTCGGGTCATTCGTTATGATCGCAATTCGTAAATTTGTAAATGCGGAAATAAGAAAGAAAATCTGAAAATTTGAAAGAATAACTAACTAATAATAACTAACTATTAAATTATAGGTATTGGAATTTCCTTTCAAAATTGGCCGTTAGTGAACGTAACGAATACAAATTTATCCGAAGTTACGAATTATCCGAAATAACGAATGCCGCATCTAAACAAATGGAATGGAACAAATTATTAATAAAAAAAAATAATAATAATAAAAAGTTTTTATTATTATTATTGTTATTTATTGTTATTAATTAGTTACGTTCTATTCGTTTATATACGGCATTTGTTATTTCGGATAATTTGTAACTTTGGATAAATTCGTATTCGTTACGTTCACTAACGGCCAAATTTTAAAGAAAATTCCAATACCTATAATTTAATAGTTAGTAATAGTTAAGTTATTATTAGTTAGTTATTATTTCAGATTTTCGAATTTTCAGGTTTTCGGATGTACAAATTTCCGAATTTACAAATTTCCGAATTGATATATTTATACAATATATAAAAATTTGTAAAAAGGGGTTTTCGTTAATTCGGATATTTCCAAATTACTGGATTTGTCGAAACTTGTTAATAAAAATTAATTTGGAATGAAACAAATTGCACATGTCTACCCATTTCTTCCATCAACCTGTGTTCAAATATAGTGCTAAAAGTTGATTCATCAGCCTCTTCTTATCAAGGAGTTTTATTTCATTGGCATTTGTCCAATGTAAGACCATAGTTTAATATTTTAAATACAAATATAGCAGATGAATAAATTACTTTTTGGAAGAAAGAAAATGAGAACATGTGACATGATAAACTAGATCAGTGATGGCGAACCTTGGCACCCCAGATGTTTTGGAACTACATTTCCCATGATGCTCAACTACACTTCAGAGTGCATGAGTATCATGGGAAATGTAGTTCCAAAACATCTGGGGTGCCAAGGTTCGCCATCACTGAACTAGATCCTTTAGGATCTCTCACCTTTCACCACAGCCACCAATCAGGCACCATTGCACACTTTGCATGGTACACTTTCTTTAGTCCACAGAAAGTTATCCCTACCATGAAAGGGTTGTGTTTGCTTCCAAGACCAAAGGTTCCCAGTCCTTCCCTGAAGAAGACCCATACAAGTCTTTATAAATGTGTATATAGACTGCGCGGCCAAGATTACCACCAAACAGTTTACCACATAGAAAAGTGAAAAAAAAAATACAACTAATGTCCAATGTACCAATTAGTCCCATTTAAATAACAGTTAGAGCCGGTTCACACAGGGGCGACTTGGGATCCGACTTCAAGCCGCCCCAAGTCGCGGACATGAGAAAATCAATGGAAGTGAATGAGAGCCGTCTTAATGCACACTACTGAAGTCACTCCGACTTCATAAAATGTTCCTGTACTACTTCAAGGCGACTTCTAGGCGACTTGTACCCATTGATTTCAATGGAAGTCGCCTCCAAGTCGGATCCCCTGTCTTAACTGAAGCAACTTTCCAGGAAGTAAAAATAGTTTTCTAGGCAAACCCCTCCCTTCCACAGAGCAGATTATTATGTGATTGGCCACTGGCAAAGTCCCCTGTCCTGGAGGCGACTTCAAGTCGCCTTGTAAGTCGCCCCAAGTCGCGCTGTGGTTTGCGCTCAAGTCGTGTCCAAGTCTCCTCGCAAAGTCGCACACAAAGTCATGTTGCCCCTGTGTGAACTGGCTCTAAAGAGGTACGGGGGACAAGTTTGAGGTAGTTATGACCTTACTAAGGTACCATCTCAAAGTAGACATATACCATATTAGAGCGAAATAAGGTGGGACTTTACATGTACCTTGTACATGTAAAGTCCCACCTTATTTCGCTCTAATATGGTATATGGCCATTCAAATAACAATTGCTAAGAAGACAAAGGGTAAGTGGTGCCATTCGTAACAGATAAACACGTGACCACTTCCAGGAGCTCCAGGTGACCCCACATGGATGGACCTTCTATTACTAGATAGGTCTCACTTTACCTTTTTTTTGGTTGGACCCAGTGTGTATCTTGTCACCAACTTGACCACTCACAGGTACCACAATGCGATTCCTACCAATGCCATACACAACCACTCAAGAAAGAGTATCAGGGAAAAGGTCTAATTACGCAAAGCAGCCCACTTTATTAAACCATGTAAAACCTTACAATTACATCACACAATAACACTATATGTGCTTAACCACTTCAGCCCCGGAAGATTTGGCTGCCCAGTGACCAGGCCATTTTTTGTGATTTGGCACTGCGTCGCCTTAACTAACAATTAGGCGGTCGTGCAACGTGGCTCCCAAACAAAATTGATGTCCTTTTTTTCCCACAAATAGAGCTTTCTTTTGGTGGTATTTGATCACCTCTGCGGTTTTTATTTTTTGCGCTATAAACAAAAAAAGAGCGACAAATAATATTTTTTACTTTTTGCTATAATAAATATCCCCCAAAAATATATAATTTTTTTTTCCCTCAGTTTAGGCCGATATGTATTCTTCTACATATTTTTGGCAAAAAAATCGCAATAAGCATATATTGATTGTTTTGCGCAAAAGTTATAGTGTCTACAAAATAGGGGATAGTTTTATGGCATTTTTTTTATTATTATTTTTTTATTAGTAATGGCGGCGATCTGCAATTTTTATCGTGACTGCGACATTATGGCGGACACATCGGACACTTTTGACGCTATTTTGGGACCATTGTCATTTATACAGCGATCAGTGCTATAAAAATGCACTGATTACTGTGTAAATGAAACTGGCAGGGAAGGGGTTAAACACTAGGGGGCGATGAAGGGGTTAAGTGTGTCCTAGGGAGTGATTCTAACTGTGGGGGGACTGGGCTACAAGTGGCACGACAGGGATCACTGTCTTGTCACTAGGCAGAACAGGGAAATGCCTTGTTTACATAGGTATCTCCCCATTCTGCAGCTCCGTTACACGATCGCGGGACCCGCGGTCACACTCACAAAGCTCACGTCGGGCATGCACGCGCCCATGATGCGCGCAATTTAAAGGGGACTTACAGGTACGTCCTTTTTGCGCAGCCGTGCCATTCTGTCGACGTATATCGTCATGCAGCGGTCGGCAAGAGGTTAAGGAGCGACAGCGATTGTGGTACAGATGGCCACCACAGCCTGGGAGCTGGCTTGCGCTCCTGGGATAGGATGTAACATATTAGCTGGAGAACACCTTCAATCTTCAATATTCAGGAAGCTGCTTTTTTTAAGGGGGTTGTTTTTTTATATATGTTTTTATTCTTTTTAAGAGAGAGATTTCATTGTTATTTGTTTTACAGGATCTGACAAAGGTTAGTACACCCCTCACATTTTTGTAAATATTTTCTTCTATCTTTTCATGTGACAACACTGAAGAAATTACACTTTGCTACAATGTAAAGAAGTGAGTGTACAGCTTGTACAGCAGTGTACATTTGCTGTCTCCACAAAATAACTCAACACACAGCCATTAATGTCTAAATCGCTGGCAAAAAAAGTGAGTTCACCCCTAAATGAAAATGTCCAAATTGGGCCCAAAGTATCAATATTTTGTGTGGCCACCATTATTTTCCAGCACTGCCTTAACCCTCTTGGGCATGGAGGTCACCAGAGTTTCACAGGTTGCCACTGCAGTCCTCTTCCACTCCTCCATGACGACATCACAGAGCTGGTGGATGTTAGAGACCTTGTGCTCCTCCACCTTCCGTTTGAGGATGCCCCACAGATGCCCAATAGGGTTTAGGTCTGGAATAGCCTTGTGCAACTCGTTTCGTAACAAATCGAAATTCGTATGAATTTAGCAACTTTCGGACGTTCGAAAGCATTCGATTTTCTGAACAAAGCAATTACGAATAAAACCGAATCCGAAATAAATTATATTGCAAATAGCGAATGCCTGAATGCCTTCAGCATAATTCGTTGTTGCATTAATGCGGCCTAATGCAACAGCAAGTCGACTTGTTGTGATCCGTCACGGAAAATTACGAATCAACGAACCAAAAAAAGTTACGAATGTACGAATCCATTTGAAACACAATAACACTCTGCTCTGCTCTCTGCTTCTCCCTCACCGTGCTAAACTCCCTCTCAAAATGGTGTACAGGGGCGGAGGCTATAGCCGCATGTCAAAAACGAAAGTAAAATACGAGATTTCGAATCGTTACAAATAACCGCAATGTATTTAGAAAAGTATGAATCCTTGAAGCACATTAGGAAGCGTCATTGTGAGAGAGACACGGAAAATTACGAATCAACGAACCAATAAAAAGTTACGAAAGTAGGAGTTGTGTCCAGAATCAACGAAAAACAATGTACTCTACCGAAAGTATGAATTATAAATCAACTAAAAATAAGGTTTACATTAATATGAATCATTCCGATTCAATGAAAAATGTCACTTGCGAAAATACGAATTAGTCCGAACACGAAAAATCAGTTTAGCAAAATTACAAACGATTACGAATCAACAGGACCGAAAAGAAACTAATCTAAACTAAACAAATTTTTCCGTTGTGCACAAGTCTAGTCTGGAAACATGCTTGGCTAGTCCATCACCTTTACCCTCAGCTTCTTTAGGAAGGCAGTGGTCATCTTGGAGGTATGTTTGGGGTCATTATCATGTTGAAATACTGCCCTGTGGCCCAGTCTCCGAAGGGAGGGGATCATGCTCTGCTTCAGTATGTCACAGTACTTGTTGGCATTCATGGTTCTCTCAATGATCTGTAGCTCCCCAGTACCGGCAGCAGTGCTGGTGCATATTAGCTCATTATGCCTTTGCCTTGCAGGTTTTTATTTTTTCAGGGCGGCATACAACCCCTTTAGCTTACATAGGTTGTTTAAATTTCACATCTTAGTAAGGTAAATATTCCTCTATAGCAACTCTTATTCTTTTTCATTGCAGGTAAATCATGGATTCCAAGCAGAAGCAACCTACTATCATTGAGTTCTTGATGGAGGAGGGGTGCAGGCTGTCTGACATCAATAGAAGGCTACAGAATATTTAGGGAGAGGACATCATTGTCAAGAGCAATGTGCACATTGCACAAATGAATGAAGAAGTTTAACCACTTACAGACCGGAATAAAAATCTTCACCAGTTTAGGCCGATACGTATTCTTCTACATATTTTTGGTAAACAAAATCGCAATAAGCGTGTATTTATTGTTTGGGCAAAAGTTATAGCGTCTACAAAATAGGGGATCAATGTATGTCATTTTTATTATTTATTTATTCTTTACTAGTAATGGCGGCAATCTGCGTTTTTTAGTGGGACTGCGACCTTGCGGCGGACAGATCGGACACCTTTGACACTTTTTTGGAACCATTGAAATTTATACAGCGATCAGTGCTATAAAAATGCACTGATTACTGTGTAAATGTCACTGGCAGGGAAGGGGTTAACACCAGGGGGCGATCAATGGGTTAAATGTATTCCCTAGGGAGGTGTTTCTAACTGTGGGGGGATGGGACTGAATGGAGGAGGAGAGAGATCACTGTTCCTAATCACTAGGAACAGCAGATCTCTCTCTTCTCCCCTGCCAGAATGGGGATCTGTCTGTTTACATTGACAGATCCCCGTTCTGGCTCTCTTTCCTACAAACGCGGTTGGCCGATGGACATCTACGGCGATTTGTGGGAACAAGCTGACCTGCCACCGTATAATGACGGCGACTGGTCGGCAAGTGGTTAAAGAAGTGGAAATCAGCACTGAAGACAGAAGAAGAACTAATGTGCCGTCACTGAGTTCTTGGTGAAAGAGGAATGCAGGATGTCCTACACTAATGATCTCCCATTGGGTGGTTTGTCTTCATTGCTTGTTTTCCTTTCTTTAAAAATTTTCATCCATCTGTGTGCATTGATTTTGTCAATGGTCCCATTTCTGTAAACATTCTGTAGCCTTCTGTGAATGTCAGAGAGCCTGCACCCCTCCTTCATCAAGAACTCAATGATGGAAAGTTGCTTCTGCTTAACCGGTTCCCGACCGGCTCACGGCAGAATGGCTCCCCTTGGTGAAATCCCGTACGGGTATGTCCTTCCCTTCTTCAGCCCCCAGAGGGCGCGCCCGCTGACCGGCGCGGGACCTGATGCGCGTGGCTGGCGGGCACGAACGCCACCGGCCATGCGTGATCACACGCACGAGCGCCAACACGGGGATTTGTGTGTGTAAACACACAAATCCCTGTGCTGTCAGGAAAGAGGAAACATATCGTTTGTTCCTACTAAGTAGGAAAAACGATATTTCTCCTCTCCTAGTCACTCCCATACCCACACAGTTAGAACACACTGAGGGAACACATTTAACTCATTGATCGCCCCCTAGTGATAACCCCTTCCCTACCAGTAATATTTACACAGTAATCAGTGCATTTTTATAGCACTGATCGCTGTATAAATGTCAATGGTCCTAAAAAGTGTCAAAAGTGTCCAATCTGTCCATTGCAATGTCGCAGTACCGCTAAAAATCGCAGATCACCGCCATTACTAGTAAAAAAAAAAAATCCATAAATCTTTCCCATAGCTTGTAGATGCTATAACTTTTGCGCAAACCAATCGATATACACTTATTGCGATTTTTTTTTACCAAAAATATGTAGAAGAATATATATTGGCCAAAACTTATAAAGAAATTTGATTTGTAAAAAAATTTGGGGGGATAATTATTATAGCAAATGTAAAAAAAATATATATTTTTTTCAAAATTTTCGCTCTTTTTTTGGTTATAGCGCAAAAAATAAAAACCGCAGAGGTGATCAAATACCACCAAAAGAAATCTCTATTTGTAGGGAAAAAAAGAACGTAAATTTCATTTGGGTACATCATTGCATGACCACCCAATTGTCAGTTCAAGCGACGCAGTGCCAAAGTTTAAAAAGTGCTCTGGTCAGGAAGGGGGTAAAATCTTCTGGGGCTGAAGTGGTTCCATTCCAATTTATTTACCTGCAATGAAAAAAATAAGAAGAAGAATTACTATAGAGGAAGAGTTACTCTACCAGCATGTGAAATTTTAACAACTTATGTAAGTTGCTAAAAAAGGTATGAGTACTTTTGCATTACTTTGGTACAGCCCTTGTACAAAAATGCCAACATGGGCAACACGGTGGTTTAGTGGTTAGCACATCTACCTTGCAGCACTGGGACCTTTGTTTTGTATCCCAGTCAGGACACTATTTGCATAGGGATAGGATGGGAAAATAGGATGGTTTTCTTCAATACACAAGAACATGCTGGAAGGTAAATTTGCCCTAGTATGTATGCATGTAAGATAAGGACCTTAGACTATAAGTTCCTTGAAGGCAGGGACTGATGTGACTATACAGTGGAACCTTGGTTTATGAGTAACTCGGTTAACGAGCATTTTGAATAACGAGCAACTTTTTTTTTTTTAAATCCTGACTCGGTTTGCGAGTGTTGTCCCGCAAAACAAGCAGAATTCAAGCTAATGGGGCGTGCAGTACCGCATTTGGCCAGAGGTGCGGGGGCGCCGATGACACTCAAAACGGTTTGGAGTCGTTCGGAAATACTCGGAATCACTCGGAAATACGCAGAAATACTCCGTGTTTCCGAGGGTTTCCGAGATCAGCCGAGCTGTCCCCGAGTATTTCCAAGGCTCTCCGGCGACCCCCCCACCCCTGGCCACATGCGGTGTTGCATGCCATAGAAGTCAATGCGGAACAAATTATCTTTGTTTCCATTGACTTCTAGTTGGAAACTCGCTTTGATATGCAAGTGCTTTGGATTACAAGCATTCTCCTGGAACGGATTATGCTTGTAATCCAAGGTTCCACTGTATAGTGCAACACAATTTTTCAGCACTATATAAATACCTTTTAAACATGATATACTTTTGTTCTCCCAACCAATAGTCACCAAAAAAAAAACTAACATAAGATGTTACGTACCTCTCTTCAATGGTAATAAACCCAACTCTACATAGGGAACGGCTGAATGTTGAACATATATTGTGCAACAGCTTCTTTATAAAAATCTTATTTCATGATCTTTTTAGTAAAGAAAAGCCCAAGGCAAAAAAAAAGAAAGAAACTTAAATGTGAATTTTCTCCTTTAGTCTTGGAAGGATCGAATACATTTATGTATAAAGAATGGTACAGTCACGCAGTGATGGATGCGCGGCACACTTCATCTATTCCATTATGACAATAAATTACAACAGTAATCTGTTTTGAACATTATACAGAGGCACAACTTGTTTCTTGAGTCACTAGACTGCCATAGAATATGTGATGAACAGACGCGCACAATGCGGACTGGGAGCCAAGTCTCCATTCTTATTCAAAACGCGTGAGCAAGCGCTTAAATTCGGGTTTCATATAGGACCCTCAAGGTTAGCACCTCACCTTATTAATTCTTACCGGGGTGAGTTTTGAAGGCTTTCTATTTGACTAACATTGAAACAATTTCATGAATTTCTAAGCAGCAGGCAAGATGTATTTATTTGAAATGAAAATGATATAATAGCAATAGGAACATAGACAATTCTCGAAACGCCTTGTACATAAGTAACGGAGATTAAAACCTTTATCTGTTGGCTGCGGTGGAATAATTCCTAATTCCTAATTTTTTGAACGTAGAGGTAGTAAAGAAAGTCACACGGCACTGCGCACACCGACTGTAGCCCTGTACACACGACCGAGAATCCCGTCGTAAAAAAACGTCGGTTTTCTCAACGAGATTCTTGTCAAGCTTGACGGGATTCTTGCCAAGCTTTCCTTGCATACACACTGTCAATCAAAAATCTTGTCGTTGTAAAGCGCGGTGACGTACAACACGTACAACGGCAGTATAAAGGGAAAGTTTGATTCCAATGGTGCCACCCCTTGGGCTGCTTTTGCTGATCTCGTGTTACCGCGTGTTAGTAAAAAGTTTGGTGAGAGACGATTCGCGCTTTTCAGCCTCGTGCTTTTCAGTCCGTTACAGCGTGACGAATGTGATATCTCCATTACGAGCGCTAGTTTTACCAGAACGAGCGCTCCCGTCTCATACTTGATTCTGAGCATGCACGTTTTTTTTAAGACTCGTAAAAGCATACACACGAATGGTTTTCTCGTCGGGAAACAGGCCAACGAGAATCCAGATGAGAAAAACGAGAATCCTGACAAAAAAATAGAGAGCAGGTTCTCTATTTTTCTCGTCGAGATTCCCAGCAGTTTTCTTGACGAGAAACCATACACATGACCGGTTTTCTCGGCAAAAAAATCTGCCAGCAGTTTTCTTGCCGTTTCTTGCCGAGAAAACCGGTCGTGTGTACGAGGCTTTAACTCTTTAGAATTGAGATGACTGTGGAATCTGGTCTGAGCTTGACTCCGGAGGGGTTGATGCCCTCTCTATTTTTAAATTGTTCTTTCATGAACGTAGCCGGGTTCACAAAGGCTATTTGAAAGAACATGCAAAAAATTTAACAGCTTATACAGTTATAGAAACATAGAAAACTGACAGCATCAAGTTTGCCCCTTTTTTTTGATTTTTACTTTTTTTTTTTTTTTAACCTGAGTATATTGTATGTGTGTCCCATGATTGTTGAAAAACACTTACTGTTGGCTGACTTGCTACCTCTGCTAGTTTCAGGGAAATAGCCTCAACGGGCGTTATCGATGCATTGCCATGCGCGATATGATGACGGTTCGGCGCATGCGTGTGCGTGGTGGAACAAGATGGCGCACGCATTCCGTGACAATCTGGAATTTCTGCTGGCCTATAAAAGGCTGCCCATATCCTCTCCATCTGCTGGATTGTCTTCAGCTCTCCCCTGTTCCTGAACCTGCATTGTGCTTCCAATTGATTCCTGTTGTGACCGGACTTGCCTCCTGACCTGCTCTGATCTCTTCTCCAGTGTTTGACCCCCCCGGCTTGGCTCACGGATTTTGCTATTATCTGCACCTGCCTGATTACCAGTGTTTGACCCCTGGCTTGGATCACGAACTTTGCTATTATATACACCTGCCTGACCACCAGTGTTTGACCCCCAGCTTGGCTTACGAACTCTGCTTTCACCTTGCTGATTATTTACCTGTGTCTGAGCCCCTGGCTTGCCTCACCACTCTCTGGCAACTGCCTCCAGACCTGCTCTCAGGTGTTTGATCCTCAGCCAGGCTTTTACTGAGTGTCCTGTATACACCATCATCCAGTTGCAGCCTACAAGGGACTCTCACCTTGCCGCCATCACCAGCAGTCTCCAAGTGATCATCTGCATCCTTCTTCAACCTGCTGGCAACCCGTGCTTCTTTGAACCCTATACCTCCTGTATCACCTTCAGGGGTATACTGTGCTTAGCTGAAAGGGGAGCCTCTCTCATCATCTTGGCCTCGGATAAGGTACGTGACAGCTAGAAGTCCTTTCCAAGCATTATCTATTATTTCATTAAAATAATACTTTACTTTAGTATGGGAAGTTTGAGGAGTATGGGATTTTGTTTTTAGAATCATACTTACCTAGGTGGATGCAGCATCGGACCGATGCACCATCTGTTCCCCTCCGGCTCTAAGGCTAAGAACCGAGCGATCAAACACTGCCAATCCATGAGCAGAGAGCTGGTGACTGTGAGTCACTGGAGTGCTGGGCTGTGACGGGGGAGGGAGCAGCCGACTCAGGCTCTCAGCGGCTCGCTGATCTTTGCTACCACTTATTACTGACCTTTGGCTTGTTCCTCAACTATGCTTCTGTTTGATCCCTGCCTGCTATATCTGCTACTGGACCACGGCTTTCTCACCTCCAGGTGGGGTGATCCTAAGGACAGCAATCTGGTACTAACACGCAGCAAAACCCATCTCCACCATCAGGAGCTCTGGTGAAAACCAGTTAGTAGACTAGACCACGCACCTCGGGTGAGCCCACGTCATCTGCCAGGGTGACCTGCTTGTTCACTTATCCAGCTGGGTGGTAGGAGCTTCTCTATTGCTATAGATACTGGTCTCAGAGCCTGACCTCTGACATTAACTTTCAATCATGTCTCTTGTCCCTCCTTTCCCTCAAGATGTATTAAGTTATTGTAGTTGCTCTCGATATGTTTTAACCCCTTTGATCTTTCACCATTTTTGTTGTCCTTCTGTCACGTACCTTACCGGAGGCCGAAGTGCTGGGAGGGCTTCCCTTGCGACTAAGTGCAGAGTGCTCCCTGAAGGTGGCACAGGGAGAGCTATACCCAAAGAGGCAGGAGTTGCTAGCTGCGACAAGCTGAGATGATACTGGAGATCAGCTGACGAGCAGGGTAGACTGCTAGGCAGGGGTACCTCGGAAGTACCAGATGAGGCTGTGCAGCAGGGAGAACCAGAGGCAGAGTCAGGAGCCAAGCCGGAAGTCATACACTGGTTAGCAAGCAGAGGTAGAGTCACTGGAACAGGTCAAGGAACAAGCAGGGTTCATACACAGGATCAGCAGACAGGAACATGATACAGGAATAAGCCAAGGATCAAGCCAGGGGGCATACACAGAGAAGACTGGTCAGGCAAGCCCGGTCAACAATGGTAATTCAAGATAGCAGGAACAGGTACTCAGGAGCACACACAGGAAGGCTGAAGATCATGCGGCAGTTATTGACTGCTGCAGTAGGCTTTAAATAGGCCACTGGGCGCCTAGGGACACTCTGGAGAACGTAGATTCCTGACCGTTCTTGCCCGTGTGTGCGCGCGCATGCACATAGCGTCTGTTGATCCGCGATTCTGATGAACATGGATAGACCTGCCAGTCCTTCTGCGGATAGTTCCCTGACACCTTCTATGTACCTATTTTATCTTATCATTATCAAAAGTTCTATATAGAGGAATCAGGACCTTTTTCTTCCTGCTGGTGATCCCTCTAGTGATAAAAATATCTATATAGAGGAATCGGGACCTCCTTCCTTCTGCTGGTGATCCCTCCAGTGATAACTAAATGTAGCCACCCCCTCACCCCGTCCTCTTTAGCTAGGGGTATGTCAAGCGACAGGGTGAGGTGCGCTACGGCCCATGTCCTCCCCATAACGGCGGGTGAGGTGAAGGCCAATACCTGATGTTTCCTCGGGCCGGTGTGTCCTGAGCATGTACCGAGTCTGTCGTGCAGAAACCACCGAACCACCCTTTGCTCCCATTAACAGAGTCCATACACCGATCACAGTCCAACTGTTGGTTTATTTCGTATCTCCACATACAGGCAATGTGATGGCATGATACGGTGAGATGAGCAGGACGAGGCACTATACTGATCTGGGTCCCTACACCCCCTATGCTATGACCAAGGGTTGTAGGAGTCTTGACATGAATACCTCCGTTGCGTTGCGGCCTCTATCAGGGGAAGATGTCCTCCAAGGGAGTTACCGAAGGCCCATCCGTCACCGGGTTGACACTACACCGGGTCTTCGAACGAGTGACCTCCCCAGCCTCCTCACCTCAGATGCGGATCCCCTCGCAAGGGGCGCCCTGGAGCATCTTCACCCTCGCGGGACCCAGTTGGAGTCACCGGGTCCCAGGCCTCCTCAATAGTACCTCATCCCAGGCTGAAGGTGCCTGGGATGGACTCCATCTTCATTCCGGCCAGGCCTAGGGCGCCTAGGCCGGAACCTTGAACCGCCCGCACCCAGGCCTAAGGTGCCTGGGTGCGTGAAGAGATGATCCCCCCCGAAAAAAAGACCTCGTGGCGAGGGCGTCTCCCCCTTTTATCTCCTCCCGTCGATACCACGGCGGGTTCCCCGCCCCGGCCGTACCATCTCCAGGAAGGAACAAAGAAGGGTAGCACTCCGTTAGTGATTCTACCCTGAGCCAGTAGGTACACTGACACCCACTGGTCAAGGAGAATATTACACCACCCAATCCTCCACGAATAACAAAAAGGGGTCTGAACCCTAACACAATTACACACTTGGGTCACACTACCCCCAGGTGTATCCCACTAAATTGAGGACCCCGCTACACACTCCCCCCTGTGATTTGACGCTGGTCCCCAGCGTCAGGTGCACACCCGTGTCTCCCAAGGAGTGGTGACATGAAGTGGGCCCCAGAGGCTATCCCTCAAATTTTTGGATACTAAGTGTGCCAAGACCTGCTAAAAAGGGAAAGGGGAAATATAAAACGATAAACATTTGTATAAGACATCTATTCTGTACACATGTACAATCCCTCCCATCGCTGTCTAAGAACCACCCCACTCTCAGTAGTCTTGATCGATGAATCTCCTGCAGAAGGGAAACAACAAAAAGAAAACACATCCTAACACTCTGTGTTAACTTGGCATGAGTGGGTCCGTCAGCCGAGAGACCCGCTCACTCCAATAAGTAAGTAATGCATGTGTAGCATTTCGAACAACCGTTGCACAACACTGCCACCTGGTGACAGAGCTGCGGTAATGACACTTGGTGAGATCTTCATTCTTCCTGCTTTCCTACTCTGACTCTACCCCAAAAGTCTCTGCCTTTGGCACATGAAGAAAAGGGAGGAAAAAAAAAACAACAGCTCCCAAGTCTCCAGTGAGTGAAAGAAAAGCCCAAATCAAAACAAAAGTAGGGCACAGTTCTAGGCGTCTGGGAATGTTTCTTCCAGAAAGTTTCAACAGCAACAAGATAGGAGCTCACTTCTCCTATAAGTAGAACCTTGGATCCGGCAGAAACAGAGGCTTCAGGTGCCCGTCAAATACTTCCACCGAATACTCGACATCCTCTCCTTCTTTCCTACAGATGAGCACCTTATCGGCATGAATATGGCGCCCAAGTCTCCAATCAGCTCTGCAGTCCTTGAACTTTTTAGACACAGGCGGCGAACATGACAGGTATCGCCTGGCATGGGGTACTTTAAGCTTTTCCCATACAAACTCGTCATACCACCTTGGTCGCAGGACCTCAACTTCATACAATAAGTCCCGAGGCAAGTAGGGGTACTCCCACCCATATTCACGGGCGACTCTCTGGGAGAAAAGTCTCTGCAATCTGGCTAGAGGCGGCATCACATCTCGCTCACCTTCTCCCGGCTGTACTATGGCCTCCGGGTGCCGAGGTACCTTCACCATCTCGGGTTGCTTTGTCTTTGGTGCCCGCAACGAAGCACGCTGCGTCCCCTCCATCAGAGCGGGTGATGTAGTTGAATGAGGAAAGTTGGTCGGAGGGTTAGATTTCCTCGGGAACTCCGGGGCCTGCGCCCGGAGCGTACTGTCTTCTATGGACATGGGGGAATCCTGTGGTTTACTCAGCACAGGTAGCGGGCGTCTGTCCCAGCCCTTCCGGTGAAACAGCTCGTCTATTTCCCCGTCATCCCCACAGTCTGACAACGACTTTAGGTCGGAGGTGTCATACATCTCGGCGGGAAGGTAGTCTCTAGTAGACGGAAGGCTACCCTCCCTTTCGGGCTCCACCAGCTGTGGACTCCCGACACCTCCAACCAACACCACAGTCCCAGCCCCTAGCTCACCTGGACCTTCTGAAGAACTGGGATGTCCGGGACTCTCTTCTCTACCGGCGCCATCCAGGCCAGGCAAGCGGCGGGGTGAAGCTCGACCACGACCATAGGATGCCTGCACCAGGCCTATCTTCCTCTTCGGGGGTGGCAGCAGGGAGTCTGTGGTGACCGAAGCAGTGTCTTCGGATTTTTCTCTCTCAGTCTCTGGTTGGGCAGTCACTTCGCCCTGGTCAGCGCGTACGGGGACCTCCGCAGAGGCCTGGATCTCTCCCTCCGGAGTGGCGGTTCCTGTGATGCAGTTGAGGCGTAGGGCCCGGGGCCTTTCCGTGTATGGTTCAACCTCAAAAAGGAACTCCTTGGATGCCTCACATCGCCCGAATGGCTTTAGTTGGACCACCAGTCCCGAGCATCCGGGACAGATCACACCGAGAGCCTCCGTGTCTCTGCATGAATACAGAGCCAACTGTCCTCGGGGCCTAAGTCTTATCCCCGTGTCTGTCAGGGGAGCAGCAAATGCAGTCATCTTCATAGGGTAAGATACCGGCATCCACGGAGAGCTTGAATTCATTCCGACCACTTGCTGTTCCATCACGCGCTGACCACGCGCCGGAGTCTCCACGTGTATCTCCACACGTGGCCAGACTCCTCCCACAACTTGTACGTTTTCGTGGGCTTCCGCCAGCCTCCGCCCACAAATTTTACAGTCATGGGGTGCCTCGTGGCGCAGTGCATTAACAGTCCCCACATGTAGTACTTCACACGGCTGGCCCTTCTCTTTTTACGCTCCTCTGCGTGGGCCTTTCCCGGCTTAGGGTCATGTCCACAACTCCGAGCAGAGATGCACTTTGGCCAATCACATGGCCGACCTGCTCGAAACTCCTCCGGGCAGCAAAGTTCAAACACAGACGTTCTCAGTTCCATCGCCAAGACACACACAATCCCGGACGAGCCCCCACGTGTAGCCACCCCCTCACCCCGTCCTCTTTAGCTAGGGGTATGTCACGCGACAGGGTGAGGTGCGCTACGGCCCATGTCCTCCCCATAATGGCGGGTGAGGTGAAGGCCAATACCTGATGTTTCCTCGGGCCGGTGTGTCCTGAGCATGTACCGAGTCTGTCGTGCAGAAAGCACCGAACCACCCTTTGCTCCCATTAACAGAGTCCATACACCGATCACAGTCCAACTGTTGGTTTATTTCGTATCTCCACATACAGGCAATGCGATGGCATGATATGGTGAGATGAGCAGGTCGAGGCACTATACTGATCTGGGTCCCTACACCCCCTATGCTATGACCAAGGGTTGTAGGAGTCTTGACATGAATACCTCCGTTGCGTTGCGGCCTCTATCAGGGGAAGATGTCCTCCAAGGGAGTTACCGAAGGCCCATCCGTCACCGGGTTGACACTACACCGGGTCTTCGAACGAGTGACCTCCCCAGCCTCCTCACCTCAGATGCGGGTCCCCTCACAAGGGGCGCCCTGGAGCAACTTCACCCTCGCGGGACCCAGTTGGAGTCACCGGGTCCCAGGCCTCCTCAATAGTACCTCATCCCAGGCTGAAGGTGCCTGGGATGGACTCCATCTTCATTCCGGCCAGGCCTAGGGCGCCTAGGCCGGAACCTTGAACCGCCCGCACCCAGGCCTAAGGTGCCTGGGTGCGTGAAGAGATGATCCCCCCCGAAAAAAAGACCTTGTGGCGAGGGCGTCTCCCCCTTTTATCTCCTCCCGTCGATACCACGGCGGGTTCCCCGCCCCGGCCGTACCATCTCCAGGAAGGGACAAAGAAGGGTAGCACTCCGGTAGTGATTCTACCCTGAGCCAGTAGGTACACTGACACCCACTGGTCAAGGAGAATATTACACCACCCAATCCTCCACGAATAACAAAAAGGGGTCTGAACCCTAACACAATTACACACTTGGGTCACACTACCCCCAGGTGTATCCCACTAAATTGAGGACCCCGCTACATAAAGATTGATATAGAGCAGGGGTCAGCAATCTGTAGATCATGATCTAACAGTAGATCTCGAACAGGTGACTGGTAGATCGCAGTCTGGGCTTGCTGACCTGCCATTCCAGAGCATCAAACAGAATGCAATGCTGAGGGACTGCTTGTAAATTTGGATCTGTAGTAAGGAGCAAGAGCCGAAGCCTCCTCTGTAGTGCTGGCTCCTGTCCCATGCTGAGTGATACCAACTGTACTCCACCTCCATCCCAGCAATATGTTGCCTCCTCACCAACTGATTTAAACCCATGATTGCTGTGCAATGCAGGTGATTTCAACATGGCAGTCCAGCAATTAGAGGTTTAAATCGGGTGTGAGGAAGCAACACTGTGCCCGGTGATCTTTGACTTCTCCCATGTTGTTCAGGTAGATCTCCACCTCTTTTAGGTTGCCTACCCCTGATATAGAGGAATCAAGACCTCCTTCATACTGTTAAGGTTCCCTCTAGTAATAACTAAAGATCTATATGATGGAATCAGGATCTCCTTCATACTGCTGGGTATCCTTCCAGTGATGACTAAAGATCAATATAGAGGAATAAGGACCTTCTTTCTACTGCTGGTGATCCCTCAAGTAATTACTAAAGATCTATATAGGAAATCAGGACCTCCTACCACCTTCTGGTGATCCCACCTTTGATATAAAGATCTATATAGAGGAATCAGGACCTCCTTCCTCCGGTTAGGGATCCCTCTAGGGATATCAAGATCTATATAGGGGAAAAATTACCTCTTTCTTCCTGCTGGTGACCCCCCAGTGATATAAAGATCTATATAGAGGAATCAGGTCCTCCTTTTGGTGACCCCTCTATTGATATAAAGATCTATATAGAGGAATCAGGACCTCCTTCCTCCTTCTGGTGACCCCTCTATTGAAATAAAGATCTATATAGAGGAATCAGGACCTCCTTCCTCCGGTTAGGGACCCCTCTATTGATATAAAGGTCTAACTAGAGGAATCAGGACCTCATTCCTCCTGTTGGTGACCCCTCTAGTGATATAAAGAGCTATATAGAGGAAGCAGGACCTCCTTCCTCCTGCTGGTGACCCCTCTATTGATATAAAGATCTATATAGAGGAATCAGGACCTCATTCCTCCTGCTGGTGATCCCTCTAGTGATATAAAGATCTATATAGAGGAATCAGTACCTCCTTCCTCTTTCTGGTGATCCCTCTGTTGATATAAAGATCTATATAGAGGAATCAGGACCTCCTGAGCTGGAGACCTATTAACTTTTTTGAGGCCCATCATTATCACATTATTTAAAATGTCTGGCTAAATGTTTTTGTGCATGCAGAATAAAGGGTCTGGATATGATCACAGAAACTATAAGTGTGCTCCGGGGCCTTCAGCCCAATCCCATGCTCCATTCAAGGATGCAAACCCAACATTTATATTTGTTTTTAGGAACACCCATCCTCAAATCATTAACAGCGCCAATGTTTTTAGACAGACTACCATAAGAATACCTAAACTAGCTGTAACCCCAGTCATTAAATCTCATATTAACTTGAACATGTAATTTTAAAAGTTGGTTTTAATTTATTTTTATTTTTTTGCATTTACAGCTTTCATTAAAAGAATACCTTCTGATCCTGCCATGAAGGTCCTTCTTCAGGCATTTCTGGCATGATGTAATAACTGTTTCCTAATGTGATTGGAACCAGAACACACACTTGCCTCGTACACACGGCCGAGAATCTCGTCAGGAAAAAACTTGTTGTTTTTCTTGACGAGATTCTTGGACAAGAAACTTGTCCCGGCCGAGTGTACACACGCTCGATTCAAAGAACCCGCGGTTCTTTGAATGGAGCGAACGCGGTGACGTAATCGACTACGATGAGCGTGCGCTCGTCACATTCGATGCCATCGCCGCCATCTTGCTACACCCTACCTATGCCTAGGAAGCTACCGCGCATGCGTCGAATTCATTTTGAGCATGCGCGGGTTTCCACAGCGACAGGTAAGTGTACACACACTCGGGTTTCTCGTCAAGAAACCCGACGAGAAAATGGAGAATCCTGATGAGAAAATAGAGAGCAGGTTCTCTATTTTTCTCGTCGAGATTCTTGTCGGTTTTCTTGACGAGAAACCTGACAGCTGCGTACACACGACCGATTTACTCGGCAAGAAAGCTCTGCCAGCAAGTTTCTTGTTGTTTTTTGACGAGAAACTCGGTCGTGTGTACGAGGCTTCATAGAGAGAAACTACAAACGACCATGCTGAGAATGATGGAGAAAGTGCATATAGGAAGGAAGTAGCTGATAGAGCTGGAGGAGATCAGCAGTTTTGAGAAACAAAAAATTAAAGGCATGAAAATACACCAAGCAGCGGTGTGACCTATCACTTGCTTACTGGGCAATTAACCACTTAACAACCACCTGCCGACAAATAACGTCGACAAGGTGGTTGCTTAACTCTGGGAGGACGTTATATAACGTCCTCCCAGAATCGCGCTCCCTCGCGCCCCCTGGGGCGCGCACACGGGAAACTCCGTGACTGCCGGGTCCAGAGGACCCGGCGGATCACGAATCGCGGTAAATCGCCGCTGATAGCGGCCGTTTACCACGTGATCGCTCCGTCAAATGACGGAGCAATCACTTGTAAACAGACCGGCGTCATTTGATGACGCCGGTTCCTCCCTCCCCTCTCTGTACCGATCGGTACAGTGTGAGAGGAGAGGGGAGGGTGCAGATCAAGGCAGCAGCGCTGTGGGCTGGATCTGTGACAATTGCAGTCACAGATCCAGCCATCCATCCATCCCTGCTCAGCCATCCCTGTGCTATACCCTGCCAATACTCTGCAATACACCCTGCCAATACTCTGCAAAATACCCTGCCAATACTCTGCAAAATACCCTGCCAATACTCTGCAAAATACCCTGCCAATACCCTGGTGCAATACTCTGCAATACCCTGGTGCAATACTCTGCAATACCCTGGTGCAATACTCTGCAATACCCTGCGCAATACTCTGCAATACCCTGCAAAATACTCTGCAATACCCTGTAAAATACTCTGCAATACCCTGCGCAATACTCTGCAATACCCTGCGCAATACTCTGCAATACCCTGCGCAATACTCTGCAATACCCTGCGCAATACCCTGTGCAATACCCTGCAATACCCTGCGCAATACCCTGCAAAATACTCTGCAATACCCTGGTGCAATACTCTGCAATACTCTGGTGCAATACTCTGCAATACCCTGCGCAATACTCTGCAATACCCTGTGCAATACTCTGCAATACCCTGCGCAATACTCTGCAAAATACTCTGCAATACCCTGCACAATACTCTGCAATACCCTGCACAATACTCTGCAATACCCTCCACAATACTCTGCAATACCCTCCACAATACTCTGCAATACCCTCCACAATACTCTGCAATACCCTCCACAATACCCTGTGCAATACCCCGTGCAATACCCTGCCATACACCGCAATACCCTGCCATAGTCCGCAATACTCCGCAATGCCCGGCAATACTCCACAATGCCCGGCAATACTCCGCAATGCCCGGCAATACTCTGTAATAACCACTTCCCGCCCTCCGGCCGTCATATGACGTCCTTGACTTTGTGCGGGGATATCTGAATGATGGGAGCAGCTACAGGCATCATTCAGATATTAGCTTTTTCAGCCGGCGATTCCCTACACCATAACAACAATCATAGTGGCTGTTCCGCCGCTTGATCATTCTTACGGGAGGCGAGAGGGGATGTCCCCCCCCCCGCCGCCCTCCGGTGCTTCTACCGACTCACCGCTACGATCAAAGCCAGGATTGTTGTTTTTTTTTTTTGTTTTTTTTCAGGCTTCCCAGCCTAGAGGTGAGATGTGGGGTCTTATTGACACCCCCCCCCCCATATCTCACTGTAAAGAGGACCTGTCATGCCATATTCCTATTACAAGGGATGTTTACGTTCCTTGTAATAGGTATAAAAGTGATCAAAAAAATGTTTGGGGCGGAAAAACATGTCAAACTAAAATAAATAAAGTAAAATGAAGAATAATTTTTATTTTTTTTTTAAAGCGCCCCTGTCCCCGTGAGCTCGCATACAGAAGCGAACGCATACGTAAGTCCCGCCCACATATGAAAACGGTTTTCAAACCACACATGTGAGGTATCTCTGCGAACGTTAGAGCGAGAGCAATCATTTTGGCCCTAGACCTCCTCTGTAACTCAAAACATTTAACCAGTAAAAATATTTAAAGCGTCGCCTATGGGGATTTTTTAAGTAGCGAAGTTTGGCGCCATTCCACGAGTGTGTGCAATTTTTAAGGGCGACATGTTAGGTATCTATTTACTCGGCGTAACTTCATCTTTCACATTATGCAAAAACATTGGGCTAACTTTACTGTTTTATTTATTTTTTAAGCACAAAACATTTTTTTTCCGTAAAAAACGCGTTAAAAAAATTGCTGCGCAAATATCGTGCGAGATAAAAAGTTGCAACAACCACCATTATATTCTCTAAGGTCTTTGCTAAAAAAACATATATAATGTTTTGGGGTTCTATGTAATTTTCTAGCAAACAAATGATGATTTTTACATGTAGGAGAGAAATGTCAGAATTGGCCTGGGTGCTCCAGAACGCCTGAAGGTGCTCCCTGCATGTCGGGCCTCTGTATGTGGCCACGCTGTGTAAAAGTCTCACACATGTGGTATTGCCATACTCGGGAGGAATAGCAGAATGTGTTTTGGGGTGTAATTTGTGGTATGCATATGCTGTGTGTGAGAAATAACCTGCTAATATGACAATTTTGTGAAAAAAAAAAAAGAGAAAAAAAAAATCTTGATTTTGCAAAGAATTGTGGGAAAAAATGACAACTTCAAAAAACTCACAATGCCTCTTTCTGAATACCTTGGAATGTCTTCTTTCCAAAAAGATGTCATTTGGGGGGGTATTTGTACTTTTCTGGCATGCTAGGGTCTCAAGAATTGAGATAGGCCGTCAGTACTTCAGGTGTGATCAATTTTCAGATATTGGCACCATAGCTTGTGGACTCTATAACTTTCACAAAGACCAAATAATATGCACCAATTTGTACTTATTTTTACCAAAGATATGTAGCAGTATAAATTTTGGCCAAAATTTATGAAGAAAAAATAGTAATTTGCAAAATTTTATAACAGAAACGAAAAAAAAAACATTTTTTTACAGAATTTTCAGTCTTTTTTCTCTTATAGCGCAAAAAATAAAAAACCCAACAGTGATTAAATACCACCAAAAGAAAGCTCTATTTGTGTGAAAAAAAGGACAAAAAATTCATATGGGTACAGTGTTGTATGACTGAGTAATTGTCATTCAAAATGTGAGAGCACCGAAAGCTGAAAATTGGTCTGGTTATTAAGGGGGTTTAAGTGCCCAGTTGTCAAGTGGTTAAACCCCCTTCCTGCCCAAACCTATTTTCAGCTTTCATCGCTGTCACTCTTTGAATGACAAATGCGCGATCATGCTACAGTGTACCTAAATAAAAATGTTATCATTTTTTTTCACACAGATAGAGCTTTCTTTTGGTGGTATTTAATTGCTGCTGGGTTTTTTATTTTTTGCTAAATAGAAAAAAAAAAAAACGAAAATTTTGAAAAAAAAACAAAAAAAAACAGTTTCATCGTTTTTTTTTTTTTTTTTTTTTTTTTTTTAAACAAGTAATTTTTCTCCTTCACTGATGTGCGCTGATGAGGCTGCACTGATGGGCACTGATAGGCGGTATTGATCGGCACTGATAGGCACTGATAAGGCGGCACTAATGGGCACTGATAGGTGGCACTGATAAGCACTGATGGGTGGCACTGATGGTTGGCACTGATGGTTGGCACTGATGGTTGGCACTGATGGTTGGCAGTGATGGGTGGCACTGATGGGTGGCACTGAAGGGCACTGATAGGTGGCACTGATAGGTGGCACTGATAAGGGGCACTGGTAGGTGGTATTGATCGGCACTGATAGGCACTGATAAGGCGGCACTAATGGGCACTGATAGGAGGCACTGATGGGTGGCACTGATGGGTGGCACTGATGGGTGGCACTGATGGGTGGCACTGAAGGGCACTGATGGGTGGCACTGATAAGGGGCACTGGTAGGAGGCACTGATGGGTGGCACTGATGGGTGGCACTGATGGTTGGCACTGAAGGGCACTGATAGGTGGCACTGATAGGTGGCACTGATAGGTGGCACTGATAAGCGGCACTGGTAGGTGGCACTGATGATCACTGATGGGTGGCACTGGTAGGCACTGGTAAGTGACACTGATAGGCAGCAATGATCAGTGGCACTGATTATAAGACACTGGTGGGCATTGATTGGCAACACTGGTGGGCACTGGTAGGTGGCACTGTGGGCACTGATGGGTGGCACTGTGGGCACTGGTAGGTGGCACTGGTGGGTACTGATAGGTGGCACTGGTAGGTGACACAGTGGGCACTGGCACCTGACACTGGTGGGCACAGAAAATGCAGCCGTGGCTTTCTGTATGAGGGACCAATGCCCCTCTGACAGAAGCCGGTGATCTGCTTTTTTTTTTTCCTCGCGCTGATAGCGAGGGGGAAAAAAAATACAGATTACCAAGCTTCTGTTTACATCACGTGATTAGATTATCCCGTGGTAAGGGGCAGGTCTGTGATCACCCAAGTCTCATAGACTCGGTGATCACAGAGCGCGCCGTGCGCGACCCGCGGGGACGCACAAACAGAGCTTGCTCGGGAGGACGTCCATGGACAACCTCCCAGCAATTAAGGCCAGCGCTGTAGCCGTCATTCGGCTATAGCGCGGGTGGCAAGTGGTTAAACGTGAACTTTAGGCAACGTAAATTTAATCTACATGTATCCCTTAATAACCACAAAGGATGTAAATCCATTTTGAGTGCATCAAATGCATTTGCAAACCCAAAAATTACTTTCTTATAGCAAAGGTAACATCTTTACTGTGCTCAGTGCCGGGACAAGGTCCTCTAGAGCCCAGGGCGAAGATGCCAAACTGTGCCCACCCCCCCAAAATGTATAATCATTATGTGTCCCCCCAAAAAAAAATTGAGCACTAATCTTCACACTTCCCCTAGACATACATTTGCTTTGTGATCCAAAATCCTCCCTAAACAAAAATTCTCGCTCTTACAGTACTAATCCCCCCGACCCCGACCAGCACAAATCATCTCGCTCCCCAAATCCCTCCTCTACCCCCCAAATTTCCCCTCTTAGCATGAATCCTCTACCCAATCCCCTACTTCCAGCACAAATCCCCCCTTAGCACAAATCCTCTCTTAGCACTAATCCTCCCCCCCCCAAAATGTCCCCTACTAGCACAAATTCCACTCCATATCCCTTCCTAACACAAATCCACCCTCCTAGTTAAACCCCACCCCCCCATTCAAAGCACCCCTTCGATCACAAATCCCCACCATGCCCAGGGCAGCTTCTCCTCCTGCCCACCCCTTGTCCCGGCCCTGGCTGTGCTGCACATAGAGTGTGCAGAGAGCAGAGCTGTGGGAGGGGCCCATGCAGGCCCCACCCACTACAGGCTGCTTGCAGAAAAATACAGGAGGGGGCGGAGACTAGGCCAGTCACCCTGCACAAGGAGAGAGAGCAGCAGTGTGCTACACAGAGATGAAACAAATCTGCCTACATACTGTAAGTTTGTTTATTTGTTTACCTGTTTATCTGCTGCACTCTTTTCTCCCCATCCATTCAAAGTGCAGAATTTATACAACTTGTCTGAGCTGTCAGAAAACAGGGGCGCTGAAAATACACTCTGAAGAGCTCAGTGAGTAGAGCTCTGATAGCTGATTGGAGGGAAGAGACAACTGAGACAGAAGAGAGGGAAGAGGCAGCTGAGGCTGTCAATCACAGGCTGTGTGCTGGAGCTCCCTCCCCATGTCACCATTTTTCTCTCTGTGTCAGAAAAAAACTTGTCAGAAGTGAATCATGCAGATAGCAGAGGAAGGAGGCAGCAGACAGAAATTACACTTAGTTCTCCTAATTAGACATGTGCATTAGTTTTCGTCCGAATTTCGGGTATTTTTGTTATCGTTTTAACAAACTAAAACGAACGCGCAGAATTTGAAATCCGAAAAAGATCCGACATAAAAAAATGCTTTATTTTCATTTTCGTTGCTACAACAGTTCGATATAGATAGGAGATTTGACATGACGCTGACAATAGCGATCTGTGTCCATCGAACCTGTGGTTGAATGTGCCTAACCTTAACTCTATTAGTCCAAGATTATTCTACATAGAGAGGAAAGATTCTACATTATAGAGACAGTGTTGGGGTAGACCATTCGACATGAACGACGAAGATTCGACGAAGCAGCGAAAAACATACAAACGTTGAATCTGTCATTGAAGGCTTATGGTGTCTGTCGAAAGTTCTAAGAACATTCGACAAGCAGCTAAACTGTACGACGCCGCAATCGTACATTTCCGGTCAAATGCTCCGCCCATTGGCTATAGAAAAATTCTAATGTTGGTTGACTAGTAATAGTAATTTATAAATATAATTATTACTAGTCATACAACATTAGAATTCTTCTATAGCTTGCAGGCGGAACATTCGACCGGAAATGTACGATTGCAGCGTCGTACAGTTTAGCTGCTCCGTCAAATCTTCTTAGAACATTCCACAGACACCATAAGCCTTCAATGACAGATTCCACCTTAATTAACCACTTCAGCCCCGGACCAATACGCAGCATAAAGACCAGGACCCTTTTTGCGATTCGGCACTGCGTCGCTTTAACTGACAATTGCGCGGTCGTGCGACGTGGCTCCCAAACAAAATCGACGTCCTTTTTTTCCCACAAATAGAGCTTTCTTTTGGTGGTATTTGATCACCTCTGCGTTTTTTAGTTTTTGCGCTAGAAACAAAAATAGAGCGACAATTGGGAAAAGAATGCAATTTTTTTTTTACTTTTTGCTATAATAAATATCCCCCAAAAATATATTAAAAAAAAAACATTTTTTTCCTCAGTTTAGGCCGATACGTATTCTTCTACATATTTTTGGTAAAAAAATCGCAATCGGCGTTTATTGATTGGTTTGCGCAAAAGTTATAGCGTTTACAAAATAGGGGGTAGTTTTATGGCATTTTTATTATTTATTTATTTTTACTATTAATGGCGGCGATCAGTGTTTTTTTTCGTGACTGCGACATTATGGCGGACACATCGGACACTTTTGACACATTTTTGGGACCATTGTCATTTTTACAGCGATCAGTGCAATAAAAATGCACTGATTACTGTAAAAATGACACTGCCAGTGAAGGGGTTAACCACTGGGGCGCTGAAGGGGTTAAGTGTGCCTAGGGGAGTGATTACTACTGTGTGGGGGCGTGGCTACGAGTGACACATGACCGATCTCCGCTCTGATTACACAGAGCGGAGATGAATGAATTGTATAGCGCTCACATGCAAACTGAATCGCGTCTAGGTGCTTTTTGCAGCCAGTGTCTGCTTGGCTTGTGTGGTCATTTTACCCCGTAGGATCTCGACATGCTTGGGGCACAAAGTCGTACACACATATATACTGGGCCAATTTGGACAAGATCCAATTAACCAGCACAGAGGCGTTGCTATGGGGGTGCGGGGGGTGCGGGCCGCACCCGGGTGACACCCGCCAGAGGGGTGACACCGGGGCTGCCGCTACACACACAGTTACTTGCAGAGCTGCAGCGGAGCGTTGCGAGTGTGACCGCCGCGCTCCTTTATCGCGCGGGCACAGCGCAAGTTTTTCAGTCTTTTCCCTGTCAGCCAGAGTGATCTCTGCCCGACAGGAGCTATCTAGTTCCGGCTGACATGACATCGCAATCCATAGGCAGAGAGAAGCGCGGCACGGGAAGGAACAGTCAGCAGTAGGAAGTAAGAAAGGACACAAGGAACCAGGAGGAGGCTGACCACTCGGGAGCCTGGGATAAGGTAAGAGATCGGAGAGGAGGAGCCCACCTTACAGTATGTGGCAGCGGCAACAAACACTCGGTCTGTGCACACACACAGCACATGCCATTCCCTCTGTCTGTGCCACCAGTGAGAATGGCAGTGCCTGTGTGCAATGCATGTACAGAATGTGCAAGAAACAGCTGAGGGGTAGAGCCGGGGAAAAGTGAGGAGGGGGGGGAGTCTCACCCATCTCTGTCACCCCCCTCCCTCTCTGTCACCCCCCTCTCTGTCACCCCCCCCCCCTTCTGTCTCACCCCCCCACCCCCTCCCTCTCTGTCTCACCCCCCACCCCCACCCTCTCTGTCTCACCCCCCCACCCCCTCCCTCTCTGTCTCACCCCCTCCCTCTCTGTCACCCCCCTCTCTGTCAGCCCCCCTTCTGTCTCACCCCCACCCCCTCCCTCTCTGTCTCACCCCCTCCCTCTCTGTCACCCCCCACCCCCTCCCTCTTTGTCACCCCCCCTCTCTGTCACCCCCGCACCATCTCTGTCACACCCCCACCCCCTCCCTGTCACACCCCCCACCCCCTCCCTCTCTGTCTCACCCCCTCCATCTCTGTCATCCCCCTCCCTCTCTGTCACCCCCCCTCTCTGTCAGCCCCCCTTCTGTCTCACCCCCCACCCTCTCCCTCTCTGTCACACCCCCACTCCCCCTCTCTGTTACACCCCACCCCCTCCCTCTCTGTCACCCCCCCACCATCTCTGTCACACCCCCCACGCCCTCCCTCTCTATCACCCCCCCCACCCCCTCCATCTCTTTCACACCCCCACCCCCTCCCGTTCTGTCACCCCCTCTCTGTCACCCCCCCCTCCCTCTCTGTCACCCCCCCCTCCCTCTCTGTCACCCCCCACCCCCTCCCTCTCTGTCACCCCCCACCATCTCTGTCACCCCCCCACGCCCTCCCTCTCTGTCACACCCCCACCCCCTCTGTCTCACCCCCCCTCTCTGTCACCCCCCACCCCCTCCATCTCTGTCACACCCCCACCCCCTCTCGTTCTGTCACCCCCCTCTCTGTCACACCCCCACTCCCCCTCTCTGTTACACCCCACCCCCTCCCTCTCTGTCACCACCCCACCATCTCTGTCACACCTCCACGCCCTCCCTCTGTCACACCCCCACCCCCTCTGTCTCACCCCTCCCTCTCTGTCACCCCACACCCCCTCCATCTCTGTCACACCCCCACCCCCTCTCGTTCTGTCACCCCCCTCTCTGTCACACCCCCACTCCCCCTCTCTGTTACACCCCACCCCCTCCCTCTCTGCCTTACCCCCACCCCCTCCCTCTCTGTCATACCCCCCCTCTCTGTCACACCCCCACCCTCCTCTCTCTCCCCCTCCCCCCTTCTGTCTCTAACCTTCCACCCCCTCTTTCCCTTTTAGGGCAAATTCCCACTAAATCAGCATGAAATCAAAGATCAGCCGGAGCAATTTGACACTCCAGCCACTCTGCATTGCAGGCTGCTATAGGGAGCAGTATGATTAACAGTTCGGTGCATCATACTTACCCCTCTTTTTTTTTTTTGTACAAACTTTGTTTGAAGTGTATATAATGTACATTTTATTCTCCAAAATGTTGGGCAGCACACTGTCATTTTAGGTTTTCAAAGAAATGCATTCTGTTAGTAGATCTTTCATGTTTTCTCAGTGTATAAAAAAAGTTGTAGTGGGCTGGCAACGCTGTTTGGGGGAGGGAGGCACTTCAGAGTCCAGTGCCTATAGGCTCCTGAGATGTGAATTCCGGTCCTGGAGAAAGAGAGGCGGGGGAGGGGACAAAGAAAAATGGGGAGAAAGAAGAAGGGATAGAAATAACAAGAAAGATGGATAGAGAGAGAGAAAAGGGGAAGAAAGGAGAACAGAGAGCAAACAGTAGGGTAAAATATATTTGGAAAAAGTTATTGGGGGGGGTGACACCATATTTTACCGCACCAGGTGACACCAACCCTAGTGACGCCACTGAACCAGCATGTCTTTAGAGTGTGGGAGGAAACCAGGGTACCCGGAGGAAACCCACACAGACACAGGGAGAACATGCAAACTCCAGGCAGATGGTGTCGTGGCCGAGATTTGAACCAGCGACCCTTTTGCTGCTAGGTGAAAGTGCTAACCACTACACCACTGTGCTGCAGATCGCTGACATTGTCAGTAGGGGAGCAGGGAGATGTTGTGTTTTACACGAACATCTCCCCGATCCATCCCTCCGTGAGACGATTGCGGGGATTAGGGTGACCACATTTCCAAACTACCATTCAGGGACACCCCCCTTCCCAAAAATCAGCTTGTGCTGTAACGAATCACAGCACAGTGATTGGACACAAGAGGCAGGATTTATGATTTCTCCAATCACAAGCAGGGGGCGGGATTGTGCCCCTCTAGGCATTCCCGGCCAGGACAAGTACTGTCAGTGAGTAAAGCAGTGATGTGGCAGCCTTTTTAGGGGGCATCAGATTGGCCCGCGGGGGGTGGCTGTGTCAGTTTCATTCCGGGACACTGTATTGTCCTGGAATGAATGTGCCTGGGACAGACCTGCAAAATGCGGGACTGTCCCGGGCAATCCGGGACACATGGTCACCCTAGCGGGGATCCCCATGGCGATCGAGTCCGCGGGACCCGCGATCCGACTCATGGGGAAGGCAGGGGGTCGCGAGTGCGCCGCCGTCAGCGTGCGACCCCCACGTCGGGCAGTTAAAGGGGACGTACAGGTACGTGATTGTGCCTGTACGAGCCATTCTGCCAACGTATATATATACAGTGCATGGTCGTTAAGTGGTTAATTCGGATTTTCGGACGAATGCATTTTTTAACGAAACAAAATAAATAAAAACAAATTTCGGGAGTAACTAAATAAATGTATTTTTCGGACGAAAACGAAATTCCGAAACAAAATTTTTGGTGTGCACATGTCTACTCCTAATTGAGACAAGTACACATTATAGAGGGATACGCTTTGTTCATATTTCATGTCTGAGGTTTACCACCACTTTAATATTCGCTAGCAATGCTTTTTTAATAACACTTTGCTAATAGTATTAGAACATATAACTGATGTGTGTAGGGAAGGCAGGGGTGAAACATTTAGTGCAAAGAACTGTAAGACATTATAAGCACCCATCCCCTAATTTAGCAGGCTACTGCCATATACATGATAGCTACAGAATGATTATATGTAGGAAGAAAAGAAACATTTAATGGATTTTTTTTTTTTGCACAGTAAACAATCTACTCCTTTTAGTAATCTACCCTTAATGAACTCCATACAAAAGTGATACTCCTAACCACAAAATATTTTATTTATAATATTACTCTGAGCTGCTGGGAAGTGATCGCTAACCCTTTATTGCAGATGCTGCTGTAAGATGCAAATAAAGCTGAAGTTTAACCACTTCCGGACCGCCCCCGCCATCGTTATACGTCGGTATTTTGGCGTTAAATACTGTTGTAGCTGCCATAACCCCGGTATTTTTTTCAACGGTCCGCTTTAAGATAAAAGTGGTCTCAGTGCCGGATTCGCTGCGAGGTCACTTTTATCGGCGGCAGCAGAGGTGAGCACCTAGCTCCCGCCGCGTCCCGGTCGTCTCCGCCGCTTACCGGATCCGTTGATAGTGGCGGAGACGATCCTATCCTTTCCCCTGATAGGTAGGAAGTCCAGTGAGGGAATGATGGCCCCCACTCGACTCTATGTTATTGAATGACGGCAGCGACGTCAAACACCACTTCCGCCTAGTGGTCTTATAGGGACAGTTTTTTTTTTTTTTTTTTTAATAATAATTATTTTACTTTTTTTTTTTTTTTTTTTGCTTTGAAGTGTAAATGTGAGATCTGAGGCCTTTTTGACCCCAGATCTCACATTAAAAGGGGTCCTGTCATGATTTGTTTCTATTACAAGAGATGTTTACATTCCTTGTAATAGGAATAAAAATATAAAATAAGAAGCAAAATAAATAAGGAAAAAAAAAAAAAAATTTATAGTGCCCTGTCCCTCCGAGCTCGCGCGCAGAAGCGAACACATACGTAAGTCACGCCCACATATGAAAATGGTGTTTAAACCACACATGTGAGTTATTGCCGCAATCGTTAGAGTGAGAGCAATAATTCTAGCACTAGATCCCCTCTGTAACATCTAATCTGGTAACCTGTAGATATTTTTAAACGTCGCCTATGGAGATTTTTATGTGCCAAAGTTTGTTGCCATTCCACGAGCGGTCGCAATTTTGAAGAGTGACATGTTGGGTATCAATTTACTCGGTGTAACATCATCTTTCACAACATAGAATATAGAAAAATTGGACTAACTTTACTTTCCCAAAAAATTGCGTTTGTAAGGCCCCACGCAGCCTACCTGACAGCCCCCCCCCCCCTTTTTTATTTTTTATCAGCCTTGTTGGGGGGTCTTCAGTGAAATATCAGGGGTGTAAACAGACAGCCTCAGCTGCATTGGACAGTGAATGAATGGGGAGCGCTCTGAGGCTCAATGTTGATTCACAAACTGGAGCATAGTAAACACAATTCACTATGCTTCAGTGATGAATAAGTGATCAGTGCCAATCGATCAGTGTGGTTATTCATGAAAGGAAGGGGCTGGTAAATAGGACATATTTACTGCGCACACCCCGCTCTCCATCCTGAAACATCCCCTTGTGTGCCCTCAGAAGCTGATGCTGGGAGAGAGGCGGAGGGGAGCTGGCAATGCTGCAGGAGAGAGGGGTACACAGGGAGGCCTGGACAGCAGGGGATGGGGACACAGATAAGGAGGAGAATCTGGCAGAGCTGCAGGGAAAGCTACAAGAGTTGGCAGTACATCCGTTGCTCCTGCTTGGCAGGTGTCCCGGTCCCTCTTTTTAACTGATGGGGCCTGGGCCCAGTCCAGGGGGGCTTGCTGTACTGCCTTATCAGCGGCTCTGCACTAGGTAACACCCCAATGTGATGCTGAGCCTCCATGATTGAAAGAGCAAGGATGGGGAATTTCTTTGCGTATGAAGCAGGCCCAATGGAGGACATTATTGGGAGTATACTGTATAGCATGCTGCCTGACAATTTCCCACTCTGGAGTGTCCTCTCCCCTCTTGGCCTATGTCTTGGAATGTGGACTTAACTTTCCATGAAGGCGTCTTCTCTATGTCTTGTTTTTAACCACTTCATCGCTGCCAAATGACTGGGCCACTTTTTGAGATTTGGCACTGCGTCGCTTTATCTGACAATTGCGCGGTCGTGCGATGTGGCTCCCAAAAAAAATTGACGTCCTTTTTTTCCCACAAATAGAGCTTTCTTTTGGTGGTATTTGATCACCACCTTTTTCATTTTTGCGCTATAAACAAAAATAGAGTGACAATTTTGAAAAAAATTCAATATTTTTTACATTTCGCTATAATAAATATCCCCAAAAATAGATAAAAAAACTATTTTTTTCCTCAGTTTAGGCCGATGTGTATTCTTCTACATATTTTTGGTAAAAAAAATCAATAAGCGTTTATTGATTGGTTTGCGCAAAAGTTATAGCTTCTACAAAATAGGGGATAGTTTTATGGCATTTTTAATAATATATTTTTTTTACTAGTAATGGCGGCGATCATCGATTTTTATCGTGACTGCGACATTATGGCGGACACATCGGACACTTTTGACACATTTTTGGGACCATTGTCATTTTTACAGCGATCAGTGCTATAAAAATGCACTGATTACTGTGAAAATGACACTGGCAGTGAAGGAGTTAACCACTAGGTGGCACTGTAGGGGTTAAGTGTAACCTGGGAAGTGCTTCTAACTGTAGGGGGGATGGGCTGTGTGTGACAAGACAGTGATCACCGCTTCCGATTACAGGAAGCGATGATCAGTGTCATTGTCACTAGGCAGAGCGGGGGAGATGCTTGTTTACATCAGCATCTCCCCGTTCTTCCTCACCGTGAGATGATCGTGGGTATCCCCGCGGCGATCGAGTCTGTGGGACCCGCGGTCGAGCTCACGGAGCTTGTGGCGGCGCTCGCGCGTCAACAATGACGCTTCCTTAAAGGGGACGTATATATATGTCCTTCTGCCCAGGGGTGCCATTCTGTCGACATATAAGTGCGTGCGGCGGTCGGCAAGTGGTTAAAAAGCAAATTTTTTCTCAGTTTAGGCCGATACGTATTCTTCTACATATTTTTGGTAAAAAAATCGCAATAAGCGTATATTGATTGGTTTGCGCAAAAGGTATAGCATCTACAATATAGGGGGTAGTTTTATGGCATTTTTATTATTATTATTATTTTTACTAGTAATGGCGGCGATCAGCGATTTTTATTGTGACTGCGATTTTTTGGCGGACACATCGGACACTTTTGACACATTTTTGGGACCATTGTCATTTCTACAGCGATCAGTGCTATAAAAATGCACTGATTACTGTAAAAATGACACTGGCAGGGAAAGGGGTTAACCACTAGGGGGCGTTGAAGGGGTTAAGTGTGTCCTAGGGAGTGATTCTAACTGTAAGGGGGAGGAGCTACCAGTGACACGTCAGCGATCACTGTTCCCGATCACAGGGAACAGTAGATCCCTGACGCATCACTAGGCAGAACAGGGAAATTCCTTGTTTACAAAGGCATCCCCCTGTTGTGTCTTTGCCGACTGCAATCGCGGGCCGCTAGGGAACATTGAGTTCCCGGGACCCGCGGGCGCACAGATACGCCCATTTACCTGCCCGTGCTGTTCTGCCGACGTATATCGGCGTGCGATGGTTGGCAAGTGGTTAATGTATGCACTTGATTTTTGATATTTCACACAAGTGAAAAAAATATCTGTCTTTCCTGAAGAAGCAGATCTTGACCTTGACCTGTGAAACATTGAAGCGTTGAATGTGGAGATTTCAATACTAGCACATTATGAAATACTTACTTCCTTCTGGGTTTGAGTGCTTCGGCCATCTGTTTGGCCGAGCCACGATGACGACGCTCCCGCGCGCATGGCCGAGGCACGGAGCTATGAAGAGACGGCATGGGTGTGCCGTCCCTTCAGAGCACATGTTCCGGTGTCGTCACCAGATGCATGCAGTGTGAATATCTCCTAAACGGTGCAAGTTTAGGAGATATTCACTGTACTTAAAGGTAAGGCTTGTGTAGCAAAGTTCTGAGCCTCTTTAGGTCTAATGGTTACCTCCAGAGTTGGGGAGAGCTGACATCCTTCATTGCAGATTGGGTTACAAGGCATTGTGGGTGTAATGCAAGATAAACAGGTGGGCGCCAGACACTTTTTGAATGCAAAAATATTTATTGTCTCTTGAACAGTACTGTGAGAGAGAGAGTTAGGGCCAGGACACCCTTAGGTAAATGCAAAGATAATTAGCAGAATCTGAGACTTCTATAGGTGGACAGCTATACAGTTGAAGGCTTCCAGCCGGACACCACTTCTGTATAGGTAGGATCGCTGTCTCCTATGGCAACAATCTTGTAGCTGTTACTAACGGTAATAGTATTAAACTATTTGCAACTCGAACAGTTCTCCTTACCCCACACTCACTTACTGTGGGTCTTCACTCAACGAGCTCCCAGTCTCTCTCTCACTAGACTTCAGACCCACTAGCCACTGGATCCCCTGAGCTCTTCCATTTTAACACTCAGTATCTTCGTCAAGCCTCACCCCCGCTTCCTTGCTGGGTCCCTGGCTTGACACTCACAGATACTCCTCAAGCTTCACCCTCGCTGACACATTAGGTCCCTGGCTTTGTACTCACTAGGCTTGTGCAATTCGTTTCGTAACGAATCAAAATTCGTCCGAATTTAGCAACTTTCGGACATTCGGAAGCATTCGAATTTCCGAACAGAGCAATTACGAATAAAACCGAATCCGAAATAAATTATACCGCAAAATAGCGAATGCCCGAAGGTCTTCGGCATAATTCGTTATGAAAAAAGTTACGAATGTACGAATCCATACGAAGCACAATAACACTCACTCTGCTCTCTGCTTCTCCCTCACCATGCTGAACTCCCTCTCAAAATGGTGTACAGGGGCGGAGGCTATAGCCGCATGAAAAAACGAAAGTAAAATACGAGATTTCAAATCCATTCGAAGCACAATAACACTCACTCTGCTCTGCTCTCTGCTTCTCCCTCACCGTGCTGAACCCTCTCAAAATGGTGTACAGGGGCGGAGCCTATAGCCGCATGTAAAAAACGAAAGTAAAATACGAGATTTCGAATCGTTACAAATAACCGCTATGTATTTAGAAAAGTACAAATCCATTCGAAGCACATCAGGCATAATAGGCAGCGTCGTTGTGAGAGAGACACGGAAAATTACGAATCAACGAACCCAAAAAAAGTTACGAAAGTAGGAGTTGTGTCCAGAATCAACGAAAAACAACGTACTCTACCGAAAGTACGAATTATAAAGCAACAAAAAATTCAACGAAAAATGTCGCTTGCAAAAATACGAATGAGTCCGAACACGAAAAATCCCGTCTAGCAAAATTACGAATGATTACGAATCAACAGGACCGGAAAGAAACGAACCGAAACGGAACAAATTTTTCTAGTTTTTCTAGTCTAGTACTCACTGATGCTCCACAAGCATCACCTTTGCTGTCCCGCTGGGTCCCTGACTTGGCACTTGCTGAAGTTTTCCCACTTCTTCACTGTCCCCGGCTGGCGAGAAGTCTGCTCTGGTACTGGCCTCATGTGACGTCCCTCATTGTGGTCTCCGGTAGCAAGGTGGATAATCCCTTATTGGCGACAGCTTCCCTTCTACCTCCGACCATGACTGGTTCCCCAGCCGGTTGGACTACAAGCCCGCAGTCCCAACCCTACGTGGCTCTCCTGCTTCTGGGTAGCAGCCAGATGTCCCCGGGATAGGCCTAAAACTTATGGCCTAGCAGCCCGGGGCAACATGACACACGTCCACCCAGACAGCCATCCAGGTTGCACAAAACCCCGATCACCTGACTCCACCCAAATAAATAGGCTCTCACAGCAGGCCAAGGGACCCAAGAAAATCCCTGCCCATTGGCTGAGACACCCCATTCATTCATAAACCGTCCTTGCTATGCCCTTGTCTTATTCAATGCCACCAGATACCCAGCCACCTAGTGACAGAAGAGAGAAGTGCAGCAAATTGCAGAATTAGGAGGAAATCAATTGATCTCCTAACAATTGGCCAAGGCAACTATCGCCTGGCAACTAAATTTAATAGTAGCCCTGCCTAAACATCAGGGTGCTACACTTATTATAGGCTTACTTGTAGGTACAAGTAAAAAAAGGACTTTACTACCAATTTAAAGGAATTTCTTTACAGTGAGAGAAAATGTTCCAATGGAGACACCTGATTTAGTGACAGCTGAGGGGATTTCCATTTACGCTCTGATGCATCTCCTAGACATTAAGCTCTCTGTAGCTGCTGACCAGCAGTGCTGAAGTGGTTAACATCAGTTTCAATGACAGAAAGGAGCTGCAGAGCAGGAAGAGTTCAATAGACTGAGTCAGGCAGCACTGCACTGTGGGAACTGTAGTCCAGAGGAAAGAGACTCTACTGAAATCAAGAGCTTTTGAACTACATTTCCCAGAGAAAGAATCCCAGGAGTGGGGAAAGAGCTGCATTTTCTCAGGCTGTACAGGACACAACTTCCACTTGCTGTGAAGGAGACCGACGAGTGCACATCGCTATCCAGTGTGCACCATCACTGCTTACCTTTTTTGGCCTTCAAAATAATCGCCATCCTTCACAACACATATTTGCCAACATTCATAAAGCTTCTGGAAACTGTCAGTAAAGGCCTCTTTAGGAATCGATCGCAGAACCGCTGCCACACATTCTTGGATTGCCGCCACGTCTGCAAAACGTGCGTCTTTCAAGACGCTCTACAGGCGGGGAAACAGGAAGAAGTCTGCAGGCTCCAGGGGAAGACGGTGAACACCATTCCATCAACTGCCACTTGGATTCCCAATGTAACTGGTAGCACCAGGTCTCATCCCCTGTGACGATGGTTTGCAGGAAGGGATTGATCCTGTTCACACATGGTAATAAAATCTCCAGAGGTTTCTAAATGTTTTCCTTACTGTTTGTCTGTCTGTTTGTCTGTCAGCTTGTGCGGCACAAACTGGGAACCGATCTTCTGCTTATCCAAATCTTCACTGACGATGTGTTCTTGCTAATGCCCAATTCCTCCACCATCAATCGTAGAGTCAGACGCCGATGTCGTGCCAGCATTTGTTGCACTCATTCGATCATGTTTGGGGTTCTGCTTGTCGACGGCCGACCCAAATTGTGGCTCATCTTCAGTTGTTTGTTTCCCATCATGAAAGTGTTTCTTCCCACGGCTTCCATCCCGTACACTTGCACCAAAACTGCATGTGTCTCTGTAGCCATTTTCCTGCAATTTGTAGTAGAATTTAATGTTCACACATTGCTCCATTGCACTGTGACCCTACCTCTCAGACCAGTGGTGGCCCGTCCATATGGGCCTGGCCCCTAAGCTACAGTGCCTTAAAAAAGTATTCATACCCCTTGAAATTTTCCACAATTTGTCATGTTACAACCAAAAATGTAAATGTATTTTATTGGGATTTTGTGTGATAGACCAACACAAAGTGGCACATAATTGTGAAGTGGAAGGAAAATGATTAATGGTTTTCTATTTTTTTTTACAAATAAATATGTGAAAAGCATGCATTTGTATTCAGCCCCCCTGAGTCAATACTTTGTAGAACCCCCTTTCTCTGCAATTACAGCTGAAAGTCTTTTTGGGGATGTCTCTACTAGCTTTGCACATCTAGAGGGTGACATTTTTGCATCTGTGAACAGCAATTTTCAAGTCTTGCCACAGATTCTCAATCGGATTTAGGTCTGGACTTTGACTGGCCATTCTAACACATGAATATGCTTTGATCTAAACCAGTGGTTCTCAACTCCTGTCCTCGGGACCCACTAACAGGCCAGATTTTAAGTATTACCTTGGGGAGATGCAGGCTAGAATACCGCAATCACGGAGCAGCAAAGGCTATCACCTGTGATGTATTTCAGTTATCTTGCAAACCTGGCCTGTTAGTGGGCCCTGAGGACCGGAATTGAGAACCACTGATCTAAACCAATCCATTGTAGCTCTGGCTGTATGTTTAGGGTCATTGTCCTGCTGGAAGGTGAACCTCCGCCCCAGTCTCAAGTCTTTTGCAGATTTTAACAGGTTTCCTTTTAAGATTGCCCTGTATTTGGCTCCATCCATCTTCCCATCAACTCCGACCATCTTCCCTGTCCCTGCTGAAGAAAAGCATCCCCACAACATGATGCTGCCACCACCATGTTTCACGTGGGGATGGTGTGTTCAGGGTGATGCGCAGTGTTAGTTTTCTGCCACACATGGCGTTTTGCTTTTAGGCCAAAAAGTTACATTTTGGTCTCATATGACCAGAGCACCTTCTTCCACATGTTTGCTGTGTCCCCCACATGGCTTCTCACAAACTGAAACAGGACTTCTTATGGCTTTCTTTCAACAATGGCTTTCTTCTTGTCACTCTTCCATAAAGGGCAGATTTGTGGATGTCACGTACCTGACGGTGACGAGCCCAGTTAGCAGAGGGAGGCCTCCCTTACGGCTCCCACCGGCGGCCCCTGGTGGTATAACAGGAAGCACGGAGGTGGAAGGGGTACGAGTGCCTGGCAGGATCAAGAACTACCACAGGTGATCAGGAACCAGCAGGTGAGGAGGCAGGAACCAGGAACAACAGCAGGTGAGTGGACAGGAACCAGGAACTACAGCAGGTGAGTAGACAGGAACCAGGAACTCAGAAGATAACCCGGACCGGGAGGCACAGCAGGTAGACTGGAACCACTGGGCAGCAGCAGGTGAACAGGAACCAGCAGATGAGCAGACAGGAACCAGCAGATGAGCAGACAGGAACCAGCAGATGAGCAGACAGGAACCAGTAGATGAGCAGACAGGAACCAGGAACTCAGCAGATGACCCGGACCGGGAGGCACAGCAGGTAAACTGGAACCACTAGGCAGCAGCAGGTGAACAAGAGCCAAGGTCAGGCAGGATCGTCAGACAAGCCGGGGTCGGGTAAACTGGCAGGCAGCGAGGCACAAAGGGATCAGGCAATACCGAAGTCAGAAAACAGGCCGATGGTCAGGTACAGGCAGATAGCAGGAGGGTCACAGGAAGCCGGGTCAGATACAGGTAAACAAGGCAGATCAGGTCACTTGGGATAAACGCTGTAGAGCAGACAGCAGGGACTGTCTGAAAGTGAGGAGTTTAAATAGCCCTTCGGGCGTCACCTGCGGGGGCGGGAACCAGGAAGTCCAGGGCGTCTGTTCCTGACAGGGTTTCCATGACATTGCCCCCCCAAGGGGCAGCCTCCGGATGCCCCTAGGAGCAAACTTCTCGGGGTGAGACCTCCTGAAGGCTTGTATCAGGTCTTTGGCGTGAATGTTCTCTTCGGGTTCCCAGGAGTTCTCCTCTGGTCCGTAACCCTTCCATTTTATTAAAAATTGACTCTGGCTATTTCTTCTTCGTGCGTCTAAAATAGCTTCTACCTCGAATTCCTGTTCCCCGTCTATGATGACGGGATCAGGGCGAGTCGGGGTCCGACCTGGGAATGGGTTGGAGACTGACGGTTTCAATAGAGAAACATGAAAAACAGGGTGGACCCTCAGGGAGTCGGGGAGCTCCAGCTCGTAGGCCACCTCGTTGATTTTCCCTTTGATAGGAAAAGGCCCTAGAAACTTGGGGCCCAATTTCTTGGACGGGCAAGCCAATCTTAGATTGATGGTGGAAAGCCATACTTGGTCGCCCGGTGCCAGCGCTAATTCACCCCGTCTCCTCCTGTCGTAGACCGTCTTGTTATACTCCTGAGTTCTTGCCATGGCTTCGCGTAGAAGCTGGTTGTTAGAGGAGAAGAAATTCACTTTTTCCAGAACTGCGGGCACTGAGCACTCAGGGAGAGAGTTGGGCAGAAATGTGGGGTGAAACCCGAAGTTCGCAAAAAATGGGGTCTGGTTAGTTGCGGAGTGGATGGAGTTATTGTAGGAGAACTCCGCTAGCGGAAGCAGGGAGAGCCAGTCATTCTGAGCAAAGGAGGAGAAACAACGCAAATATTGCTCGAGGGTCTGATTTGTTCTCTCAGTCTGTCCGTTGGTTTGAGGGTGGTAAGCCGAAGAGAATGATAGCTCTATTCCCAGAGTCTTGCAGAGGGACCTCCAGAACCGGGGGGTAAATTGTACCCCCCGATCGGAGACTATATTAGCAGGTACCCCGTGGAGCCTGACGACTTCTTTAATGAACATTTTTGCAGTTTCCGGGGCCGAGGGGGTCCCTCTCATAGGAACAAAATGTGCCATCTTGGACAGACGGTCCACAATCACAAAGATGGTGGTGTGATTCTCAGCCGGGGGGAGTTCAACTATGAAGTCGATAGAAAGCATTTTCCACGGTCTCTCTGGAACGGGTAAGGGCTTCAGTAGTCCCCAGGCTTTGGATCTGGACCCTTTATTCCGGGTACATGTAGTACAGGACTCCACGAACCTCCTGCAATCCTCGCGTAGTCGAGGCCACCAGAAGGTACGTTGTACCAACTCAGTGGTCTTAGCCACGCCAAAGTGCCCAGCAAGGGCATGATCGTGGCAGAGCTCTAGCACGGTTATCTTTAGTTCTTCTGGTATGAATATCCTGTCTTGGTGCCAGAGTAATCCATCCTTGGTTTGCAGATCCAGTTCAGGAGAGGGTTCCTGTCTAGTGGTGGCTTGTCTGATCCGGGAGAGTAGGTCCTCCTGAAGTAGGAGAAAATTCCCAGGAGCGAGGATTGTATCGGGTGAGGAGAGTTCTTTGGATCCATGAAACATTCGGGCGTCAGGTTTAGTGTTCTTGGCACCGGGGCGGTATGTCACATGGAAGGAGAACCGGGAAAAAACAGGGCCCATCTGGCTTGTCGTGGTTTTAGTCTTTTTGCAGTTTTCAGGTACTCTAAGTTCTTATGGTCGGTGAATACTAAGATCGGGTGAGCAGCACCTTCAAGTAAGTACCTCCATTCTTCCAGGGCGGACTTAATCGCCAAGAGTTCCCGGTCTCCCACGTCATAGTTCTTTTCTGCCGCAGATAATTTGCGAGAAAAGAAAGCCACCGGATGAAGCAAAGCCTTGGTTCCTTGCCTCTGTGACAATATTGCCCCTACTGAAACCTCAGAAGCATCTACCTCAAGTACAAATGGTAGGGAGGAATCTGGGTGTTTTAAGATGGATGCAGAGGTGAAGAGCCCTTTGAGATCCTCAAAGGCCTTTTGGGCCTCAGGGGACCAGTGGAAGCGGGAACCTTGCTTGGTTAGCTGAGTAATGGGTGCAATGATGGTGGAGAACCCCGGGATGAATTTACGATAAAAGTTGGCGAATCCAACGAACCGTTGGATTCCCTTCTTATCCACTGGCGCTGGCCAGTCCAAGATTGCGGTGATCTTCTGTGGGTCCATTCTGATGCCTTCGCCAGAGATGATTAATCCCAGAAATGCTATGCTCTCCCGCTCAAACTCGCATTTCTCAGCCTTCGCATACAGTTTATGCTGCCGAAGCCGGTCTAACACACTTCTGACATGCCTGCGATGAGAGTCAAGGGAGGAAGAGAAGATTAGTATGTCATCTAAATAAGCAATCACAAAGAGATCTAAAAAGTCCCGAAGAACATCATTAATTAAATACTGGAAGGTGGCAGGGGCATTGCACAGCCCGAAGGGCATCACTAAATATTCGAAATGTCCGAACCGGGAGCGGAAGGTGGTTTTCCACTCATCGCCCTCCTTGATTCGGACCAGGTTATAGGCTCCCCGGAGGTCAAGCTTAGTGAAAATAACGGCAGCTCCCAATCTTTGGAACAACTCTGGTACCAGAGGAAGAGGATAACGATTTTTAATGGTGACCTTATTTAGTTCACGGTAGTCCACACATGGCCTGAGGGTATGGTCCTTCTTTTCTACAAAGAAAATGCCTGCGCCTGCTGGCGACGTAGAGGGGCGAATGAACCCCTTTAAAAGGTTCTCATCGATGTAGTCCTTCAGGGCCTCCTGTTCCACCTCCGTTAAAGGGAAAATACTACCGAAAGGAATAGCTGCTCCGGGAAGTAGATCAATGGGGCAGTCGTAGGCTCGGTGGGGTGGTAGTGTCTCTGCCCCCTGTTTACTAAACACATCGAGAAAGTCCAGGTAAGCGTCAGGGATGGCCTGACGTATTCCGGCCTCAGTGTCGGTACACATTAAGGTGGCAGGCCCAGGGGGTTTGTGTGAGCCACAGGACCGTTGGCAGTAGGAGGAAGGAAACGTGATCACCCCCGTGACCCAGTTAATGGTAGGATTATGGGCTTGTAGCCAGGGCATACCGAGAATTATGGGGAACAGTGGAGAGGAGATAATATCCAGCCGTAGATATTCTCGGTGCACCCCGGTAGAGGAGAAGACAGTGACAGGTAGGGGAGCCGTCTCTTCGACCACGGGCCCCGACTTGATAAGGGACCCATCAGCCAGGTGAACCCATAGTCCATGGGTCTTGGGAAGTAGAGGAATAAGTTGAGTACGGGCAAAAGTTGAGTCCATGAAGCAACTACAAGCCCCAGAATCAATAATTGCGACGACTTGCAGGGTCCTTCCTGGGAGCTGCAGGGAGATAGAAAGAGCGAAGTGAGAGGGGGATTTAGTCTGAGGGTTGATCACAGCAGGGAATACTGACAAGCACTTACGGAACTTCAGGGGACAGTTCCTAACGAAGTGACCGGGCTCCCCGCAGTACAGGCACAGGTTGTGCGCGCGTCGGCGTTGGCGTTCCTCCGGAGTAAGGGAAGGGCGGAGGACCCCAAGCTGCATGGGTTCAGGAGCATCGTACGAGGGGGTTAAGGGTGCTGCAGAAGCTGGGTGCGGATGACTGGGGACCCGGGGAAGCATCCAGGTCGGCCGGGTGAAGCCCGTGGCCCTCTCAACCCTCCGTTCCCTCAGGCGTCGGTCGATCTGAATTGTCAGATTGATCAGTAGGTTCAAATTTTCTGGTATTCCTACCCTAGCCAGTTCGTCCTTCAATGGGTCAGAAAGGCCTATGCGAAACTGGTGACGGAGGGCAGCGTCATTCCAGCTGGTGTCTGCGCTCCAGCGCCTGAATTCAGCTACATAATCTTCCGCTGCTCTGCGTCCCTGCTGAAGGGTCCGCAGGGCGTTCTCTGCAGTGACCGAGAGCTGAGGGTCCTCGTACAATTGGGCAATGGCGTCAAAAAAAAGTGTAAGGCTGTCCAAGGACGCATCTTTGCGTTCTAGCAGGTGGTGGGCCCAGTTCTGTGGGTCTCCGGAAAACAGCGAAATTACAAAGCCCACCTTGGTAGCTTCTAAGGAAAAGGTGCGGGGCTGTAAGGCAAAGTACAACTCACAAGAGTTCCGGAAAGCCCTGAACTTGCTCCGGTCCCCGGAGAATCTTTCGGGTGTAGGGACCCTGGGTTCAGGGGGAAGCATGACCACCGTGGGCGCAGCTCCTGCCCCGGCGGAAGAAGTGGAGGCACGTGGACCCCCTTGAGCTCCATCGGGGTTGGTGAGGGCCCGCACTTGTCCTTCCAGGTGAGTGTAGCCTTGCTGGAGGCTCTTAACGGCCTCGGTGAGTCCCGCCAGGTGTCGGCATAGTTCCTCCATAGGTGACGCTCCCTGCTCGGGCTCAGACATGGCTGTCTGCTACTGTCACGTACCTGACGGTGACGAGCCCGGTTAGCAGAGGGAGGCCTCCCTTACGGCTCCCACCGGCGGCCCCTGGTGGTATAACAGGAAGCACGGAGGTGGAAGGGGTACGAGTGCCTGGCAGGATCAAGAACTACCGCAGGTGATCAGGAACCAGCAGGTGAGGAGGCAGGAACCAGGAACTACAGCAGGTGAGTAGACAGGAACCAGGAACTCAGAAGATGACCCGGACCGGGAGGCACAGCAGGTAGACTGGAACCACTGGGCAGCAGCAGGTGAACAGGAACCAGCAGATGAGCAGACAGGAACCAGCAGATGAGCAGACAGGAACCAGCAGATGAGCAGACAGGAACCAGGAACTCAGCAGATGACCCGGACCGGGAGGCACAGCAGGTAAACTGGAACCACTAGGCAGCAGCAGGTGAACAAGAGCCAAGGTCAGGCAGGATCGTCAGACAAGCCGGGGTCGGGTAAACTGGCAGGCAGCGAGGCACAAAAGGATCAGGCAATACCGAAGTCAGAAAACAGGCCGATGGTCAGGTACAGGCAGATAGCAGGAGGGTCACAGGAAGCCGGGTCAGATACAGGTAAACAAGGCAGATCAGGTCACTTGGGATAAACGCTGTAGAGCAGACAGCAAGGACTGTCTGCAAGTGAGGAGTTTAAATAGCCCTTCGGGTGTCACCTGCGGGGGCGGGAACCAGGAAGTCCAGGGCGTCTGTTCCTGACAGGGTTTCCATGACAGTGGAGAAGCACGACTAATAGTTGTCCTGTGGACAGATTCTCCCACCTGAGCTGTGGATCTCTGCAGCTCCTCCAGAGTTACCATGGGCCTCTTGGCTGCTTCTCTGATGAATGCTCTCCTTGCCCGGCCGGTCAGTTTAGGTGGACGCCCATGTCTTGGTAGATTTGCAGTTGTTTCATACTTTTTCCATTTTTGGATGATGGATTGAACAGAGCTTTGTGAGATGTTTAAAGCTTGGGATATTTTTTTATAACCTATCCCTGCTATAAACTTCCCCACAACTTTATCCCTGACCTGTCTGGTGTGTTCATTGGCCTTCATGATGCTGTTTGTTCACTAAGGTTCTCTAACAAATCTTTGAGGGCTTCACAGAACAGCTGTGTTTATACTGTGATATATATATATATATAATTGTATTTTATATAGGTTATTAGTTATTATTAGGTTATATACATACTTTAAGGAAAAAAGTGAATGTAACTTAGTAAATAATAAAAATACATGCAGACTTTAAAAAAAAAAAATAGGATGCATTTTTGTGATTTTTGTAATACTGACTTTTTGTTAATTCTGTAGCATTCTACATTTTAGAATAAAGTCCTCTTCATTTGTTGCAATATTCCGATCCTATATATATAGAGAGGTATTTGTACAATGGTATTCAGACACCAGAGCAATTCTCCAAAACTATTGGAAGCCATTACTCCTTTGTAACCTCTAATCTTTCATCTTCTGAATCAGCTTTTTCTGAGACTCCTTGGCCGCTGTACTTCCGACATTAATATTAGTCTAACAAGTCTGACTTCGTCAAAACTGCTCCCAGAATACCTTCGTCATAATTAAGGCTTGACAGTATGGTTCTGCTAAATTTCCTTCCTTAATTTACATTTAGGGATCTCCGGGTAACTTTTGTTCTTCTCGCAGTCTCAAGGCATCTCTGGCATAACTGAAAGAAGAGCCAAGATGAACATTTTAGTGGAGTAATTCAAGACCAGCATGGGCTTTATTCAAAATGATGGCTTTTGTCGTACCAACTAAGCACTTTTGTCTGATATACAGCGCTAATAGATCTTCTGTGTCTGGAGAAGTATAGAACAACCACTAAATCTAAAGAACAGGTGGATTTAAAAAAAGAAAGAGTCAAGACCAGAGTTCGGCAAGTTTTTGAATATACAAGATATTATACGTTGACTGGCTTATGTATAATAGAGTTATACAGTATGCACCCCCTTATTATGTCTATGGATTAGAGTTGAGCGGACACCTGGATGTTCGGGTTCGACGGGTTCGGCCGAACTTCAGAAAAAAGTTTGGGTTCGGGACCGAACTTTAACCCGAACCCGGACCCGAACCCCATTGAAGTCAATGGGGACCCGGACTTCTAAGGACTAAAAAGGCTCTAAAAAAGTAACGGAAAGGGCTAGAGGGCTGCAAATGGCAGCAAAATGTTGTTAAGAGTATTCTGAAGCAGAGTGACGTGTGTGCTGTGTGCCTCTATCTTATATAGAAGCTGGGTCACATGTTGCACTGACCAATCACAGCCATGCCATTAGTAGCCATGGCTATGATGGCTTCTAAGGGCACACCAGCTAATCAAAAGGTGATTGGCTGGCCCCTGAAGCATTTCTAACTGCGTAATTAGATTGCCGAACCCGAACCCGAACCCGGACTTTTGCGCAAAGTCCGGGTTCGGGAAAAAGCTAAAGTTCGGTACGGACCCGAACTTTACAGTTCGGGTTCGCTCAACACTACTATGGATGACTTTGGCACCGAGAAGATCCCTCGGGTCTGGCAGCTGCTATCAATTTTCTGACCTCCTTTAACAAATGTTGTCTCGCAGTTCCCGAGTGTACATAACAGTAATAAAGAACAAAGTCTTGTAGAAGTTGATAAAAAATTTAGAGCAGCATTTCTTCACTTTGTACCACAGAGGGACACTTAAAATAGTTGTCAGGTCTCAGGACCCCCCCCCCCCCACTAAAATTATTAGACCTGCAGATAGGTTGGACTTGATGGACTTGTGTCTTTTTTCAACCTCACCTACTATTTAAGGAGGAAAAGTTGAGACTTTATATGAGGCATACGACAGACCATAATGTATGAAAGTATAAAAGTATTTAATGTCAAAAAGTATATCTAACACATGATACATACATGCAGAGTAAAATTGTATACAAAACATGGATACATTGGATATATGTACAGCAGGGCTCGACAAACCCCGGGCGCCAGGTCGCCATTGCGACTAGAATTAGCGACCTGGCACCTGGGGCAGCACAGCTGGGGTATCCTGTGTCTCCGTGCCCCCCCCCCCTCCGCACTGCGGGATCGCATCGGGCCGCGCCGGCCGGTAATTGAGGCTGCGGCTTTGCGGCCTTCTGCAGGCCTATGCTTCCTTCTGTGGTCTAGCGCTATCTTGTGGTGGCCGTTGGTATGACAACCAGCAATGCTAATGGAGTTTCCCTGTCTGTTTTCCCTGCCATCTCCTTCCCTCTAATTAGAACCCCCAAACATTATATATATTTTTTATTCTAACACCCTAGAGAATAAAATGGCGGTCGTTGCAATACTTTCTGTTACACCGTATTTGCGCAGCGGTCTTACAAGCGCACTTTTTTTGGGAAAAATTACACTTTTTTTTATAAAAAAAATAAGACAACAGTAAAGTTAGCCCAGTTTTTTTTTATATTGTGAAAGATAATGTTACGCTGAGTAAATTGATACCCAACATGTCACACTTCAAAATTGCGTCTGCTCGTGGAATGGCGACTAACTTTTACCCTTTAAAATCTCCATAGGCGACGTTTAAAAAATTCTACAGGTTGCATGCTCGGCGGGACGGGGCGCGTTCCTGGCTCCTAACTTTTTTAGCTGGCTCCTAGATTCCAAGCAAATTTGTCAAGCCCTGATGTACAGTAAACGCATATATTACATTGGTGTCAAAGCACTAATGTATAATGCTCCATGTGATGAGTATTAAGGTAATAGTATTAAAACCATGAGGATGTAAAGAGAACATGATGATTAGAAGTCATGACTGCATTTCATGAGGGCTGACGCGTTTCATGGTGCAAAAACCACTCTTCAGGGGCGAATGCGTCAATAAGTCTAAAAAAGACGTGCACATAAATATAAATAGTCCTAACAGCTACACCCATTCATTTGCACACTCGTACATGCTGCACATCACGCTGTGTCATGGTTGTACGTACCTGATCAGCGAGTCCGTTAGAGCAGAGGAAGGTCCCCCGTACAGATCCGAATCGCGGGCCCCTAGTAGTGCAGACAGGAGGCACGGGAGTGCGGAAGGGTAAGAGAGCCTGAGAGTGGTTACTGGAAGTCAGCTCCGGATCCTGGGTTCGGGAGAGTAGCTGAGCCGGGCTGGCTGCAGGCAGGCAGGTAGGCAGGCAGGTGTGTAGAGCAGCGCAGCTGGGCAGGTGCAGAGAGAGTGGTCAAGACAAGCAGGGTTTGGTAGTATGGTACAGCGGGGTAGGCAAGTTCAGGGTCAAAGACAGGCCAAAGTCGGGTGCAGGCGGATAGCAGGAAAAGTCCAGTAACAAGCCGGGTGGTCAGAAGATCAGGTTTCAGGCAATTAACAGGAGCAGGATACACAGTGGACTGTAGATCAGACAGCACCGGTCTGAAGTGTTCCAGGAGTTTAAATGGGCAAACCGGCATGCATCGGCGCGCACAATGGCGCATCGGCGTGCGCAATGGCGCACACACGCGCGCATCGCGCGCACATGCACCCGTGCGCACAGGCACACCATCGCGCACAGGCACGCGCGCCCGCAGTCTGGGAAGTGCACCAGCGCGGACAGGAACATGCCCAACATCAGCGCACATCAGCGCGCGCGAACGCACACCAAAGCGACCACCAACACGCCCGGCAAGGTACGTTCTCTGACACGCTGCGGATATCTCTCACACCCCTCTACTTATCATCACAAGGTAATCCCTGTTGGCTTTGTTATGGTGGTTGGTGCACTTATTACTTTTCTCACATCACCTTTGTCCCCATGAGTATCCAACATGGGGCACCCTATACTACTACACACTTTTTGCTTTTTCGCTCTCCACCTCCATAGTCCTCCACTCTTCATCCTACTCACCCCCATATCCTTCACATTATATATATCCTCACTACCCTCTATGGTGTAAGGTGCTTATCTCCAATATTTATATTCCTACGTCACATGTGAGACTCTCACATTGTACTCATATATATTTTTTTACAGACCCTGGAGTCATGCAACTCTACTCAATACTCACTGAGGTTTCTACCCATTGGGATGTCGAGTGCCCCTGCTATGTGTGCCTGCGCGCTGCCTGCAGTTTGCCCACCTCAGCTCCCGGGACAGGATCATACCATATGTCTTGCTTACCTGTTCCATGTAAGTTATGCAAGATTGGAATTTCCTTTCCTAGTTACTACACACATATAAATATTACTTCTTTTGAGATTCTCATTCAACCTATTGGTCTTTTTTAGACTTATTGACGCATTCGCCCCTGAAGAGTGGTTTTTGCACCATGAAACGCGTTGGGCCTCATGAAATGCAGTCATGACTCTTAATCATCATGTTCTCTTTACATCCTCATGGTTTTAATACTATTACCTTAATACTCATCACATGGAGCATTATACATTAGCTAACAGCTTGTGCTTTGACACCAATGTAATATATGCGTTTACTGTACATATATCCAATGTATCCATGTTTTGTATACAATTTTACTCTGCATGTATGTATCATGTGTTAGATATACTTTTTGACATTAAATACTTTTATACTTTAATACATTATGGTCTGTCATATGCCTCATATAAAGTCCAGAAACTTTTCCTCCTTAACCAATACAGGGATAGAGACACGCCTTTTGTGCCTCATATAAAGTCCCACCCATTTTTATTTCAACCTCACCTACTATGTAACTACAGATGGTGGTACATTAAAGTGGTTCTAAAGGCTCAAGGATTTTTACCTTCATGCATTCTATAAACCTTAAAAAAAAAAACTTCTTTGTGCAGCAGCCCCCCCAGCCTCCGCTACTACTTACCTGAGCCCCATTGCGATCCCGCGATGTGCACGAGAGCCTTGGCTTTCTGGGGATTCACCCTCCTCATTGGTTGAGACAGCAGCAGGAGCCAATCGCTTCTGCTGCTGTCAATTACAGCTAGTGGGCCAATGAGGAGAGAGATGGGGCAGGACCATTCTGTGTGTGAATAGACACGCAGAGCAGCTGCTCGGGAGTGAGCCTGCTTGCTCTGGGGGCACTCGGCAGGGGGGAGGGCCCAGGAGTGTCGGCTTGGGACCCGAGAAGAGGAGGATCGGGGCTACTATGTGCAAAACCATTACAAAGAGCAGGTAAGTATAACATGTTTGTTTTTGTTTTTTGTTTTTTTTATGCCTTTAATATCACTTTAGTGTGATCAGTAGGTTTTAGTGACTTTTAAATAAAAAACAGAGAATGGGGTTTATTTACCAATTATGAGTGAAACAAATAATAATGTACAGAATAGAAACATAAACATTCAAAACTGTAGTGCCCCCCTACATTGGTGGGCAGTGTAGAAGTGCCGCCCGACATTAGTGATCAGCGTAGAAGTGCCCCCCTACATTAGTGGGCAGTGTAGAAGTGCCCCCTACATTGGTGATCAGTGTATAAGTGCCCCCCTACATTAGTGGGCAGTGTAAAAGTGCCCCCCTACATTGGTGATCAGTGTAGAAGTGCCCCCCTACATTGGTGGTCATTGCAAAAGTGACCCCTTTACAGCAATAGTTGTCACTGTAAAAGAGATCCTTACATTGGTGGCCAGTGGAGAAGTACTCCTTAGTATTGGTAACCAGTGTGGAGGGCCCCTTTATTTTAATGGCCAGTAGTGAACTGTCCACTCATGTTGGTGGTCAGTGCCATACACTGATGGTCAGTCCAGAAGTGACTTCTTAAATTGGTGGTCAGTGGGAGAAGTGCCACCTTTAATCGGTGGTCAATGGAAAAGGATGCCCTTATAGTGGGAGAACTACCACCTTATGTTGGTGGTCAGTGGAGAAGGACCTCCATACTTCACTAGTTAGTGAAGAAGGCCCAACCCTACATTGTTGGAAGGTGAAGAATGCCCCCCATACATTTGAGATCAGTGGGTGAAGCACCCCCTTTTCACTGATGGCCCGTGCAGAAGGGTGCCCCTACAGTGGTTGCCAGTGGCAGAAAAGCCCCCTTAGGTTGGTGGGAAGTGGAGAAGGGCCCCCAGACATTGGCGATCAGTGAAGAAGTACTTTATTACATTGATAGAGCTACCACTTACATTTGGGGTCATGCTAGCGTGCTCTCTGACTTTAGTGGTCAATCTGCCATTGCTTTCTTCTCCAGGATCCCCCAGCAACCCCCTGGGAGAACCCCAGGGAGCTGTGAATTATGGTTGAAAAAGGCTGACTTGGTATATGTCTACCTGGTAAAACCATTTTTATAAACATTAGAGTGTGAAATGGACAATACCTATGTATTTTTTTTTTTTTTATGTCTGTGTTCCATTGGCAAGGTTACCCTTCACTTCCTGTTATGGAGATGCAGAAAGAGAAAGGTGAGGGGAAATCTGTGGTTACAGCATGTATTCCTGTTAGAAGATTTTCCCTCACTTCTTGTTCCTGTGACATCTGTAGAGCTTTAAACTATCCACATTTTTTTTTCCCCCAGTGACAGTGGACAAATAGAAAGGGTGGATTTCCCCAGCCAGGACTCAGACCTGTGTATTTTATCCTTAAATATTTTTTTTCTTTTAATGCATACAGTGGAAATAGCTGGCTTGATATCAACCTCTTAAGCCCTGTACACACGATCTGTTTTACCGATGAAAACAGTCCGATGGATTTTTTTCATCGGACAAACCGATCGTGTATGGGCCCCATCGGTCTTTTTTCCAACGGTGTCAAAGAATACATAGTTGCATAGTACAGAACATGTTTTAAATTTTTCCGATGGATAAAAAAACGATAGCAAATTCCGATCGTCTGTGGGAAAGTCCATCGGTTAAAAAACCCATGCATGCTCAGAATCAAGTCGACACATGCTCAGAAGCAATGAACTTAATTTTTCTCGGCTCATCGAAGTGTTTTACGTCACCGCGCTTGGAACGGTCGGTTTTTTGACTGATGGTGTGTAGGCAAGACTGATGGAAGTCAGCTTCATCGGTTTTCCGATGGAAAAATCCATCGGTTTAAAAACCATAGGAAATCCCATCGTGTGTACAGGGCTTTAGAGACCCTGTACAGTAAAGATCAGACTGAGGGAGGGAGAAGAAGCACAAGTATCCAATCAGCCCATGTGATGACCATGAACATGTTGATAGGAGGGGAGCGCCTCAGTCTCTGACTTCTCATTTTATTGTCTTGTTTTGTGGTGGGACAGGAGCAAGACCTGTATGTGTTGCTTAACTGTAGTGGAAAAAACTTAGGTTTCCCCCCCCCCCACCAGACAGAACTGTGCTCTGTGGCAGAGCAGTGTAAATTTTTGGGAATGGATGTACTGTATAAGAACACAAATCCTTTGGCATGAAAAATAGTTCCTCTCGTTGTTTTTTATCTGTTTATTTAGCTTTTTTCTTGGTGTTTAGACTCAATGTGGCTTGGAAAGATATCATGTGGGATCATAGAGCTGTCACACACTTGATAGGGCAGGAACTGTTAGTCCTCAGGCAGCCTCTTATCTCCAGATAACGTAAAGCTTTATAAGGGGATCTAAACATTTCATACATAAGTCTACCCATTTAATTGATTTGACTTTATATTCGAATTGTTGATTAAATCCAGTCTTCTCAGCATGGGGATCAGGCAGTTGACAGACCAGAGACTTCACGGAGCCTCTCGGGTGCTGACTCTCAGCTTCGAGAGTCGTCCTCAGACAAAGCATGTGGAGCTACATAAGGGAGCACATACAAATCTTTACTAACTGAGCTTGTACAATTATGCTCTGTTAATTATAATCAGTCAAAAATTTTATATTCCAGTTGTATAATTTGTTTTTACACAACCCCCAGGGGGTTGATTTTATTTATTTATTTTTTAAATTGAAAAATACATGATTTATTAAATAAATAAATAATGTTTTCTCCCATCACCTTCTGGACAGTAGAAGCTTGGCATGGTGGGCATGCTGTCTGGTACTACCATGGCAAGGGGACAGTGATCAAGCAAGTGATAATAGCCTACATGACCTTCACTATTTATGTATTTGTTTATGTACTATGTATTTATTTATTGTAATTAAAAAAATACATACTTTATTAAATAAATAAATAAATAAATACATAAATATGTGTTCTCATATCCCCTTCAGGACAGTACAAGTTTGATATGATGGGCATGCATTCTAGCACTACCATGGCAAGGGGACAGCGATCAAGCAACCTCTGCCACAGTAATAATAGCCTACATGACCTTCACTAGTTATGTATTTATTTTTTTCATACATTACATAATAATTGATTACATAAATAAATCAATAAATAATTAAATGTTCTCCTATCCTCTTCAGAACAGTAGAAGCTTGGCATGATGGGCATGCAGTTTGGTACTTCCATGGCAAAGGGACTGTGATCAAGCAACCTCTGCCACTGTAATAAAAGCCTACATGACATTCACTATTTATTTAGTTATTGTAAATAAAATAAAATAAACATAATTTTATAAATTATTATGTGTTCTCCTATCCCCTTCTGGACAGTAGAAGTTTGGCATGATGGACATGCAGTCTGGTGCTTCCATGGCAAAGGGACAGTGATCAAGCAACCTCTGCCACATTAATAATAACCTACATGGCCTTCACTAGTTATGTATTTTATGTATTTACTTATTTATACAATACATAATTAATTGATTACTGTTAGCGAAATCAGGCTGTACGCAGAGCGCACAGCCAAATCTCGTGTCTCTAATAATAACACATTTCGTCTTACTGATATAATGCATCTCAGCTAAAATTTCACTCACCAATCATTCGATTTCCCATTCATTCAAGCAAAAAGACCATCCTACGTTCTCAGTTCCACCAGCATGACTGCCTGTGAGCATTCTGTCTCGCTCTTTTATTAACCACTTGCTTACTGGGCACTAAAACCCCCTTCGTACCCGGACCAATTTTCAGCTTTCGGTGCTCTCACACTTTGACTGACAATTACTCAGTCGTGTAATACTGTACCCAAATTAATTTTTTGTCCTTTTTTCATACAAACAGAGCTTTCTTTTTGTGGTATTTGATCACCTCCTGGATTTTTTATTTTTTAGCGCTATAAATGAAAAAAGATGGAAAATTTTGAAAAAAATTTTTTTTTTTTCTTAGTTTATGCGATAAAATTTTGCAAATTATAAATTTTTCTTCATACATTTTGGCCACAATTTATACTGCTACATATTTTTAACCCAAATTAGTGGATATTATTTGGTCTTTGTGAAAGTTAGAGAGTCTACAAGCTGTGGTGCAAATAACAAAATGATCACACCTGATGTACTGGTGGCCTATCTCATTTCTTGCGACCCGAACAAGACAGGAAAGTACAAATACCCCCAAATGACCCCTTTTTGAAAGTAGACATTCCAAGGTATTTAGTAAGATGCATGGTGAGAGTTGGATGTTGTCATTTTTTCTCACAATTCTTTGCAAAATTACGATTCCCCCCCCCCCCCCCCACAAAATTGTCATTGTAATAGGTTATTTCTCTCACATGGCATGTGTATACCACAAATGACACCCGGAAATACATTCTGCTACTTCTCCTGAGTATGGCGATACCACATGTGTGGGACTTTTTCACAGCCTAGCCACATAGAGAGGCCCAAAATGCAGGGAGCATCATCAGGTGTTCTAGGAGCATAAATTACACATCTAACTTGTTGACTACCTATTACACTGTTGAAGGCCCTGGAGCACCAGGACAATGGAAACGCACACAAAGTGACCCCATTTAAAAAAACGCTAACACCTCAACGTATAATCTATGAGGCATAATGAGTCTTTTGAATGGTTCATTTTTTTCCAGAAGTTTTTGGAAAATGTGTGAAAAAAATGAAAACGCATTTTTTACGCAAAGTTGTCCATTTATAAGATATTGTCAACACATAGCATGTACATAGCAAAAATGATACCCCAAAAATACATTCTGCTACTCCTCCTGAGTATGGCGATACCAAATGTGTTAGACTTTTACACAGACTGGCCACATACAGGGGCCTAATATTGAAATAGCACCTTCAGGCATTCTAGAAGCATAAATTACACATCTCATTTCTCACCCACCTATTACAATTTTGAAGGCCCTGGAGCACCAAAACAATGGAAATGCCCACAAAGTGATCCCATTTTGGAAAGCTAACACCTCAATGTATAATCTATGAGGCATAATGAGTCTTTTGAATGGTTCATTTTTTTCAAGAAGTTTTTGGAACATGTGGAAAAAAATGAAAACGCAATTTTTTTACGCAAAGTTGTCCATTTATAATATATTGTCAACACATAGAATGTACATAGCAAAAATTACACCCCAAAATACGTTCTGCTACTCCTTCTGAGTATGGCGATACCAAATGTGTGAGACTTTTACACAGCCTGTCCACATACAGAGGCCCAATATTGAAATAGCACCTTCAGGCATTCTAGAAGCATAAATTACACATCTCATTTCTCAACCACCTTTTACAATTTTGAAGGCCCTGGAGCACCAAAACAATGGAAATGCCCACAAAGTGACCCCATTTTGGAAAGCTAACACCCCAACGTATAATCATCTCTCATTGGACAGTAAGATTAAATGCTGAATGGCCTCTGTGATTGGCCATTCAGCACGATCTGTGATTGGCTGTGTCCAAGGGACACGGCCAACACAGATTTTCCCTGATGCACGCTCGCGGGGGCGCGCAGGGAGGGGGAAAAACAATGGACATCCAGGGACGTCCACCCGGCACTTCAGGTCCGCGCTGAAGCCGTCTTTCGGCAATAGCGCAGATCCAAAGTGGTTAAAATACCAACAGGAAGTGATGTCACCATCACAAAATAAGTTACCAACAGGAAGTGATGTCACCATCACAAAATAAGTTACCAACAAGAAGTGATGTCACAGCATGTGACCTAATAAAGACATCCTTCCAACAGGATATACAATACAATACATGAATGCTACAACAAAAGAAGGTGGTGTCTTCACAGACAGCCAAGCAGACATTTGTATTCTTTCAAAAGAACCAATCACAGACATGTATACATTCAAATAGACTAGCAGTGACGTGTGCAAATCAACTAAACTGCTTCCAATGACACGAACTGTACACAATTATGGCTCAGTGGGCCATAATTGTCGTATAGTTATGCTATAGTTCCCATGAACACAGATCTGTTTGCTCGGAGTCATTAAATGCAGTCCCCAAGAAGTGGCCAGTCTCATCCCTAAAAGAGCGAACATATCCGCTGTGTTCACAGGAAGGTTTTCGTGCCACCGGTCTTCCACCAACGTCTGTATGCGTGAATGCGCTCACCGGAGAGCATTACAGCAAAACCGACACTGGAAGACATCTGACAACATACATTTATAAAAATTTCCACAACTTTACATAAATAAATCAATAAATAATTACATGTTCTCCCATCCCCTTCAGAACAGTAGAATGTTGGCATGATGGGCATGCAGTCTGGTACTCCCACGGCAAGGGGACAGTGATCAAGCAACCCACAGGGTAATAAAAGCTTACATGACCTTCATTATTTATTTATTTATTTCGTTTTTTATATATTTATTGTAATAAAAAAAAGCATATTGAATAAATATATAAATAAATATGTGTCCCCTCATCCCCTTCTGGACAGTAGAAGTTTGGCATTATGGACATGCAGTCTGAGACTCCCATGGTTTGGGCACAGCGATCAAGCAACCCCTGTCACAGTAATAAAAGCCTACATGGTATTCACTATTTATTTATTTATTGTAAATAAAAAAAACACATAATTTAATAAATTAATATTTGTTCTCCTATCCCCTTCTGGACAGTAGAAGCTTGGCATGATGGGCATGCAGTCTGGTACTTCCATGGCAAAGAAACAGTGATCAAGGAACCTCTGCCACATTATTAATAGCCTGCATGGCCTTCACTCGTTATGTATTTACTTATTTATACATTACATAATTAATTGATTACATAAATAAATCTACAAATATTTACATGTTCTCCCATCCCCTTCAGGACAGTAGAAGTTTGGCATGATGGGCACGCAGTTTGGTACTCTCATGTCAAGGGGACAGTAATCAAGCAACCCGCAGGGTAATAAAATCTTGCATGACCATCACTATTTATTTCTTTATTTCATTTTTTATATATTTATTTGTAATCCAAAAAAATACATAAGTGAATAAATATATACATACATATGTGCCCCCCCCCCATCCCTTCTGGACAGTAAAAGCTTGACATGGTGGGCATGCAATCTGGTACTTCCATGGCAAAGGAACAGTGATCAAGCAACCCCTGCCACAGTAATAAAAGCCTACATGGCATTCACTAGTTATGTATTTATTTATTTATTGTAAATTTAAAAAAAACCACAATTTAATAAATGAATATGTGTTCTCCTATCCCTTTCTGGACAGTAGAAGTTTGGCATGATGGGCATGCAGTCAGGCACTCCCATGGCAAGGGGACAGTAATCAAGCAACCTCTGCCACAGTAATAATAGCCTATATGACCTTCACTAGTTATGTATTTTATGTACTTATTTATATATCACATAATTAATTGATTACATAAATAAATCAATAAATAAATACATGTTCTCTCATCCCCTTCAGGACAGTAGAAGTTTGGCATGATGGGCATGCAGTCTGGTACTGCCATGGCAAGGGGACAGTAATCAAGCAACCCCTGTCACAGTAATAATAGCTTATATGACCTTCATTATTTATTTATTTATTTTGTTTTTTATATATTTATTGTAATAAAAAAAAGACATAATTGAATAAATATAAAAATAAATATGCGCCCCCCATACCCTTCTAGACAGTAGAAGCTTGGCATGATGGACATGCAGTCTGGCACTCCCATGGCAAGGGGACAGTGATCAAGCAACCTCTGCCACAGTAATAAAAATCCTACATGGCATTCACTATTCATTTATTTATTTATTGTTATAAAAAAAAAAGAATATGTGTTTCCCCATCCCCTTCTGGACAGTAGAAGCTTGGAATGATGGGCATGCAGTCTGGTACTTTCATGGCAAAAGGACAGTGATCAAGCAACCTCTGCCACAGTAATAAAAAGCCTATGTGGCATCCACTATTTTTTTATTTTTATTATTTATGCATTTATTTAAAGTAATAATAATAAAAAAAACATAAATTAATATGTGTTTCCCCATCCCCTTCTGGACAGTAGAAGCTTGGCGTGATGGACATGCAGTCTGGCACTCCCATAGCAAGGGGACAGTGATCAAGCAACCTCTGACACAGTAATAATATCCTACACGACCTTCACTAAGATTGTATTTATTTATTTATTTAAACAATAAATCATTAAATAAATAAACAAGTGTTCTCCCATCCCTTTCAGGATAGTAGAAGCTTGGCATGATGGGCATGCAGTCTGGTACTTCCATGGCAAAGGGACAGTGATCAAGGAACCTCTGCCACATTATTAATAGCCTACATGAACTTCACTAGTTATGTATTATATGTATTTACTTATTTATACATTACATAATTAATTGATTACATAAATAAATCTACAAATAATTACATGTTCTCCCATCCGCTTCAGGACAGTAGAAGTTTGGCATGATGGGCACGCAGTTTGGTACTCTCATGGCAAGGGGACAGTAATCAAGCAACCCGCAGGGTAATAAAATCTTGCATGACCATCACTATTTATTTCTTTATTTCATTTTTTATATATTTATTTGTAATTCAAAAAAATACATAAGTGAATAAATATATAAATACATATGTGCCCCCCCCATCCCTTCTGGATAGTAAAAGCTTGACATGATGGGCATGCAATCTGTTACTTCTATGGCAAAGGACCAGTGATCAAGCAACCCCTGCCACAGTAATAAAAGCCTACATGGCATTCACTAGTTATGTATTTATTTATTTATTGTAAATAAAAAAAAAAAAAAAAAAACACAATTTAATAAATTAATATGTGTTCTCCTATCCCTTTCTGGACAGTAGAATTTTTGCATGATGGACATGCAGTCAGGCACTACCATGGCAAGGGGACAGTGATCAAGCAACCTCTGACACAGTAATAATATCCTACACGACCTTCACTAGGAATGTATTTTATGTATTTATTTATTAAAACAATAAATCATTAAATAAATAAACAAGTGTTCTCCCATCCCTTTCAGGACAGTAGAAGCTTGGCATTAAGGGACAGGCAGTCTGGTACTCCCATAGCAAGGGGACAGTGATCAAGCAACCCCCGCCACAGTAATAATAGTCTACATTACTTTAACTCCAATACAAAAAGGGAAAATCCTCCGAAAACATGAGTGCACACCCACTTCCCTTGAAATGGTGATTGCAAGTAAGGGAGGGGCTTTTATGACCCCCCACAGAGGGCAAATAGATTGGCTTCCTTTTCTGGTGGGTTTTAAAGATGTTTTGGACCTCCAACCAAGGGGTATTTTTAGGATTCTGAAAGACCTTAGACATTCAGAATAAAACTTTGTAAGGCGTGTAGCATACAAGATTATTTTTTTCTTTTTCTATATTGTCATTTCTATTCTTTTCATTCTCATTTATATTTGCTAACCTTCCTATCATTTGGTCTATTTTTTCTTTTCTTGCTACACTCTTACAATTGAGACATTAGTGTTCTAACCTTGTACTGTCAATAGCAAAATAACATCTAAAAGTATTTAACATTGCCAATGCTTTCACCATACCTTTCCTTATCAAAGCCTTATAGAAATAAGCTTCTACTTGGAAATTACTTTGACTAGTATTTTAACCACTTGCTGTCCAGGGGAACATTTTAATTCTTCACACAAGTGCTAAAGGAGTTGTAAAGACAGAAGTTTTTTTTTTTATCTTAATGCATAGAGCCTTCTGTGTGCAGCAGCAGCCCCCCTCAGCTCCCCCTAAAACTTACCTGAGGTCCCTCTCTGTCCAGTGATGTCCTCCTGATTGTCTGAGACACAGCGGTGCCATTGGCTCCCACTGCTGTCAATCCAAGTCAGTCAGCCAATCAGGAGAAAGAGGGGCGGGCCGGGCTGAAGCTCCGTATCTGAATGGACACAGGGAGCTGTGACTCGGCTCGGGTGCCCCCATAGCAAGCTGCTTGCTGTGGGGGGGCACTCGACAGCAGGGAGGGGCCAGGAGCACAGAAGAGGGACCACATTTTGAGAGTGGTTAGGTTATGGACAGGACTTTGCTTGAGAGGGACCGTGTGCTTAGTGTAGCAAGAGGTTCCAGTGGGACAGAATTGGGGCATCAAGCCTGGTCCATCGGTGGGAACTTCTTCTGCTTCAGGTGGTGTTACTGCCACACCGCTCTTTAGCCTCCTCCTTCGTTAGATGCTGCTGGGTACAGTAAGCCACTTAGTGTGTTTTCTACAGTAGAGAGAGAGAGAGAGACTGATGTTATCTGCCCTGCTGTAAGGCTCCGCTGTAACGGGGTCGACCGCATTTAAGCCTGTTAGCCAATTTGCTGGAACTTTGTGCTATTATATTGTGCTGCATTCCCATCAGTTTCCATGTGCACTTACTCCCTGTTGCAGTACCATACATGGTATAGGACCCACCTACAAGTGGGTAGGGATCATTGTTAAGATTAGTTAACTTTAGCCTGGAATTTTACTTTAATGCCGTGTACACACAATCGGAAATTCCGACAACAAAAACCGTGGATTTTTTTTCCGACAGAATTTTGACTCAAACTTGTGTTGCATACACACGGTCACACAAATGTTGTTGGAAATTCCAATGGTCAAGAACAGTGATGTACAACACGTACGACGAGCCGTGATCAATGAAGTTCAATAGGCAGTTCGGCTCTTCTGCTTGATTCTGAGCATGCATGTTTTTTTTGAGCGTCGGAATTGCATACAGACGAGCGGAACTTCCGACAAGAACTTTTCCTGTCAGAAAATTTGAGAACCAGCTCTCAAATTTTGGTTGTCGGAAATTCCGACAGAAAAAGTCAGATGGAGCCCACACACGGTCGGAATTTCCGGCCAAAAGCTTACATCGGAGATTTCTTGTCGGAAATTCCGACCGTGTGTACGCGGCATAACAAGGATCCTCACGGCAGAATCACCAGGTATTATTTGAATAAACTGAAAAGTAAACAAACCTTGCGCCAATAAAAATAGATTAAATAACTACCATATATAGCTGCTCCCCAAATAGTGTAGACAAGCTACGGTGCAATATGAAAGTGATAATAGGGGGGCGTTAGATATGTGACACTGTGCTAACAAAAGAGGCTTTCTATTGGGGGCACTCCAATAGAAACCCCAGATGATGACTTATTAGTCGAAACTAGTCGGGTGGACCTGTCTACATGTATCGCTCCTGTACCTGAATCTATGCCTTTTTTATACCATCTCAAATGTGAGTGTTTTATTGTTACTCTTTTTTTGCCATTAAACCTTTCCAAACGGTATCACGCTATGTGAGTTTTTTTTACTTTCATACGCACAAATACGGATACCAAGCCTTTTGTATATGCTTATGAATACGTGATCAACATATTAGATGTCCTATGAGATTGAAGTGGAATAAGAAACCCCTCAGACTCCAGACCATCTATATTGGGTTTGTAAACCCCCATGCCTTTCTCGACCTAAGTGGCATATGCTTCTTTAGGTCCGAGATTTCCGGTAAGCCTCCTTCAACTCACTCTTGGTGGCGGTTCTCACAGCACTTCATTTTTGGATTTCAAGTTTATGTCACTAATGAACATCATTATTTGGGATTGATTCTCACTTCACCTCCCAATTAGATGAATGTGTATTTTTCCTTGGACTTTTTTTCTATTCAATTTTGAATATTGAGTTTTTTTATAGTTAAACACTTATTGCTTTTATGATTATCAGTAATTATCATAGTATTCTTGTTTTTATATGTACACTGGTTTTTGTTTTGGTGACACATTTAACCATGTATATCCAAGTGCGATTTATTATTTCACTTAGACTAAACAAAAATTAGCGCCACACTTATATCTACACTTTCTACTTGCTTTATCTACAGCAGTGTTGGCGGCTGCCTTTTTGTGTTTATCTCAGCGCAGTATGCTCCTTTTTTCCCTATTGGGGGCACTCGGGAGAGGGGGAGGAGCCAAGACCACCAGTAGGGGACCCAAAAAGAAGAGGATTGGGGCTGCTCTGTTCAAAACTATTACACAGAGCAGGTAAGTATAACATGTCTGCTATTAAAAAAATAAATCTTTCTTTTAAAATCACTTTAAATTACATTACCATGTAAAAGCTTGTATGAGATTTACATGATTGCCTGTGCATTTACTTTAAAAGAGAAAAAAAAAGAAAAACTAAGACTATTTTTAAAAACGGTTTAGTCAATAAGGAATGCAAGCAATTCATTCTTTCAATGCTTTAATATCCATTGCAGTTGTTACAGAGGCGCACAACATTCTTAGCAGGGAACACAATACATCAATTGCTTAGTGAGAATCTCTCATCTCTCTGTATTTTACAGTCATTTCATGTATTAATACCATCACACAGCTCTCCCTGACTCGCACAGCCCTGCCAAGGTATTGTAGTTCATTGCCTCATACAGAATAGTGATAGCGAGGCCCGGGGTTATCAGGAATTTGGGAAGGCAGCGTAAATTCGTTTCAAGCAACTGGCATAATTGAGGATGTTTAATAAAGGATCATGCAGGTCTTGGGTATGTATAAAACAGAAAAAAAAAGCAGTCCGTGTCTTTTGAGTAAAAATAGATAGGAATATAATAGTCTTCTAGACAAAAGCAACAAGGATATGCTGTAAGAAGGAAAGCATTGCCTGGTAGAGTACCCGCTTCTTGGCAGGTGCAATTTAGCCTCCCTGCAAGGGTGGCGCTGTCTGGCGGCTGCTGTGCAGAGAGAGAGCGGAAGACAAGGGGGGAGAACCAGGTTCCTTTGAGGCCTTCGTAGTTCTCATCAGGGAAGCAGCTGTCCAATTTGATGACCTGTCGGCCATCTTTTAGGTGGTCAGTGCTTATAAAAAGCACTGTCTCCTCCGGGTAGGCGCCCATTTAGCGTAGTGGGTAGGACAGGGGCAGATCTCCTGCTGGCTAGGGACAGTGTGACAGAACCATTCAGCACCCAGCATGGGTGCTTCCATCAGTATACATCTTCCTCCATTCTGGACCCAGGAACCAGGTATTAAAGATGAGCACCCAAGAACTAGATGGCACTAGCTTAGGTGCAAACTGGAACTCTATATTAAAACTTCACACAGAATATATAGCACACAAGGTCAGGTGTCATTACCTCAACAATGCAAACTGTAGACAGGAATATAATTAACAAAGCTAAGGAACAGCCAACATCAACATCAATATAATTAACCACTTGCCGACCAGCCGCCGCAGTTATACAGCGGTAAGGTGGCTTGGCTGCGCAAATCGCTGTACTGGTACGTCAGTTTGCACACTAGCTTTTGCGGGCGCGCGTGCATGCTCGCTGCGTGCTGCAGGACCTCGCCCCCGGGGTCCGGCAGACTCGATGTCTGGAATGAAGAACTCACCGCTCCAGGTGGACTAATTAGTGCCTGATAGGAGTATTCAACCAAGTGCTAGCCCTGGCCCGCCTCCGTGGATGTATGAATAGAAGAAGAAATGGCTGCACATCGATTGAGATCCAAAATGTAGTTTATTGATCACCAAGATGACATCAAAGGACACCAACACACAGGTCTTGTAGACACGTTTCACACAATACAGTTGTGCTTAATCATTAGCACAACTGTATTGTGTGAAACGCGTCTACCAGACCTGTGTTGGTGTCCTTTGATGTCATCTTGGTGATCAATAAACTACATTTTTGACTTAATGTCCGTCGGCCACCCGCGATCGCGGTGAAGAGGCAGAACCGGGATCTGCAAGGTGGATCCCCGTTCTGACAGGGGAGGAGAGAGAGATCAGATGTTCCTAGTGATCAGAAACAGCGATCTTTCTCTACTCCCAGTCAGTCCATCCGCCTGACAGTTAGAAAGCATCTCCTAAGAGCCGGTCACATAGGGGCAACATGACTCTTGAGGAGGCGTCCTGGAAGCAACCTGGAAGCGACCTGAGCCTGCACCACAGCGTGACATGGGACGACTTACAAGTCATCTCCAGGACAGGAGACATTCCAGTGGCCAATCAACCTTGAATCAGCTCTGTGGGAGGGAGGGGTTTGCCTGAGAAATGTATGTTCTCTTCCTGAAAAGTTGCTTCTGTTAAGACAGGGTATCCGACTTGGAGGCAACTTCCATTGAAATTAATGGGTACAGGTCACCTAGCAGTCGCCTAGAAGTCGGATTGAAGTAGTACAGGAACCTTTTTTGAAGTCGGAGCGACTGCAGTCGTATACATTAAAACGGCTCCATTCACTTCAATTAGTTTTAAAAATAGCGCAACTTGGGGCAACTTGGGGCGACTTGAAGACGCCTCCCGAGTCGCCCCTGTGTGAACCGGCTCTTAGGGAAAACGTAACCCTTTGTTCGCCCCCTAGCATTAACCCCTTCCCTGCTAGTGCCATTTATACATTGATCAGTGCATTTTTATAGCACTGATCACTGTATTGATGTCACTAGTCACCAAAAAGTGTCACTTAGGGTCAGATTTGTCCGCCGCAATGTCGCAGTCCCGCTAAAAATCGCAGATCGTCGCCATTACTAATAAAAACAATAAAAAATCTTTCCCCTATCTTGCAGACTCTTGCGCAAACCAATTAATATAAGCTTATTGCGATATTTTTTTTTTTTTTTTTTACCAAAACTATGTAGAAGTACATATATCTGCCTAAACCGATGAAGAAATGTGTTTGTTTCTTTTGTTTGTTTTTTTGGGATATTTGTTATAGCAAAAAGATATTGATTATTTTTTTTTCCAAATTGTCGCGTTTTTTTTTTTTTTCATAGTGCAAAAAAAAAAAAAAAAACGCAGAGGTAATCAAATACCACCAAGAGAAAGCTCTATTTGTGGGAAAAAAAGGATATCAATTTTGTTTGTGTAAAACATCGCATGACTGTGCAATTGTCAGTTAAAGCGATGCAGTGCCATATTGCTAAAAATGGCCTGGTCAAAGTGCTTAAACTGACTTAATCTGTAGAGGAAGAAAAAAAAAAGATACAAATACAAACAATGTATCTTTTTAACTTTCTGTTTCAGCAGCTGAGCAATATTGTTGATAAACATTGCCCAACTGCTTTTTTTTTTTTTTTTTACAGCTCCAATTGCTGTGACCTCATTTACACTGACAGCTGAATGAGTCATCAGTTATTAAGGACCCGCTCCCTAACAACCAATAATTGATGGATTTTTTTTTTTTTTTTACATTTCAGATGTCAGTGGGGGAATCCCGCTGACAGCTGAAAGAACAGAGTCTGAAAGTATAGTTTTCAGGTATCGAAGCATTTTTGCGAGTACCGATACTCCTGCAAATGTTTAGTATTGGCATAAATACCAATACCAGTAAATACCAATACCAGTATACCAACCCTAGATAAAAGTTTTGCCTTCAGATATACTTTAAAATCCAAACATATCATAAGTTTGCATAGGACTTTTGAATTCAGCACCTTAGAGAATATTAACAAAACCAACTTCATTTACAAACATAATAAATGTATTATTATAGGACATTTTACAGGTTTAACCACTTCAGCTCCTGAAGGATTTACCCCCTTCCTGACCATTAAATTTTTTGCGATTCGGCACTGCGTCGCTTTAACTGACAATTGCGCTGTCTTTCGACGCTGCAACCCAAACAAAATTGATATCCTTATTTTTCCCCAAATAGAGCTTTCTTTTGGTGGTATTTGATCACCTCTACGGTTTTTATTATTTGCGCTATAAACAAAAAAAGAGAGACAATTCTGAAAAAAAAAAACAACAATATTCTTTAATTTTTACTATAATAAATATCCCCAAAAAATAAATAAAAAAACAAATTTCTTCCTCAGTTTAATATGTATTCTGCTACATATTTTTGGTAAAAAAAAAATCCCTATTAGCGTATATTGACTGGTTTGCGCAAAATTTATCATCTACATAATAGGGGAAAGATTCATGGCATTTTTGTTATTATTTTTTTACTAGTAATGGCGGCGATCAGCGATTTTTAGCGGGACTGAGACAGTTCGGCGGACAGATCGGACACTTTTGACACTTTTTTGGGACCAGTGACATTTATGCAGCGATCAGTGCTATAAAAATGTATGTATAAATTACACTGGCAGGGAAGGGGTTAACACTAGTGGTGATCGAGGGGTTAAATGTGTTCCCTAGGGAGGTGTTTCTAACTGTATGGGGGCTGGGCTGACTGGAGGAGGAGAGAGATCGCTGTTTCTAATCACTAGGAACAGACAATCTCTCTCTACTGCCCTGTCAGAACAGGGGATCTGTTTGTTTACATTGACAGATCCCTGTTCTGGCTCTTTTTTGGAGTGATCGCAGGTAGCCGGCGGACATTGAGTCCGCCAGACCCGCTGGTTGGTTCCCCCGCTAGCGAATGGGCATGTGCACTCGCCCACAGATTGCTGTGTACGTGCCTGATGTACAATGACGGCAATTCACGCAGCCGAGCCAACCTGCCGCAGTACAACTGCGGCGGCGGGTCGGCAAGCGGTTAATAAAATATTTTTCCTTTGATAAGGTAAGTATGGAATACATCACAATGTCGACATATCTCCTCAACAAATCACATGCTCTTCAACAATGTAGCACTTTTTGCACAGCAAAATGGTCAACGTGTTTCGTATTTTCCCATGCTTCCTCAGGACCGTGGTAAAATACGCAGTGTATGTGTTCATCAATGTGCTTCAAGTTGAATTTAAAATAGCAATAATAAATATACAAAGAAAGTGCTTGATCAAGGACCTTCGTGGCAGGATCATTATTATTATTTTTTAAACAAAGCTGCAGATATAAGGATTGAAAATGACTTTCAAAATTGCATGGACATGTTAAAGCTCGCTTGACAGTTCAGGGATTTGGTTTACATTTACGTTAAATTAAAAATATCCATGTAACTTAAACAGCTGTCAGATGTTTTAAGAATGATTTGCTCCCCCACCCCTGACAGTTAAGGGCTCATGCATGAGTGTATCTCATGTGTAGAATCTTCTATCATTTATGGTATGGATATTTATCTCTGCACTGTCTGAAGATGCTAAAATTGTCCAGTTTTGTGACGAAAGCCTTATAAATACATTATATGGCCAAACGTATGTGAGCAGCTCTCCGAATGATTGAGTTCCAGTGCATAAAGCAAGGTTCTTAACACCTAAAACACCAGGATTATTCTGACACTTCTCTCCTACATGTAAAAATAAAAAATAAATTGCAAGAAAATTACTTAGAACCCCCAAACATTTTATATATTTTTTTTTTAGGCAGAGACCCTAGAGAATAAAATGATGGGTGTTGCAATTTGTTTTTGTCACACGGTATTTGCACAGCGTATTTTCAAATGCATTTTTTTTTTTTACGGAAAAATACAATTTGGTGAATTTTAATGCACAAAAACACAATATAATACCCAATTGTTTGGTAAAATATAAAAGATGATGTTACACCGAGTAAATAGATACCTAACATGTCAATCTTTAACCACTTAAAGTGGTTGTAAACCCACTTTGTAAACAAACACCTACAGGTAAGCCTAGATTAAGGCTTACCTGTAGGTGCATGAAATATCTCCTTAACCTACACGGTTAAGGAGATATTTGCATTTATAACCGGCGCCGCTGACGTCATGCGCATGCGCACTAGCGGGCCGGCTTAGTAGCCGGATTTCTGAATGGAGTTAGCCGGGCCGAGCGCGCAAGCGTGTGACGTCATCGCCGCTCCGAGGCCAATCACAGCGCCGGAGCGGCGATACACGGAAGGCAGAGGGGAGCAAGATGGCGGCGGCGACGGAGGTGTCCTGCGGGGGCTCCGATCTCAGGTAAGTGATTCATAATGAGCTAGTATGCTATGCATACTAGCTCATTATGTCTTTGTTTTGCAGATAGTATAAAAAACAAAAAGCACAGCGGGGTTTACAACCACTTTAAAGACCAGTTGTGCTGTGGCAGGTTGGCTGTCCTAGGCAAATCGGCATCATTGTATGTCGGCCACTTTAGGACCACTAGGGGGCGCGACGCCAGAGCTAATGCGCGTGGCCGGCGGTCGTGATGTCCGCCGGCCACCCGCGATCGCTCCTGTGAGAGACAGAACAGGGATCTGCCAATGTAAACAGACCGATCCCCGTTCTGTCAGAGGAGGCGAGACAGATCTGCTGTTCCTAGTGATTAGGAACAGCGATCTGTCTCCTCCTCCAGTCACTACACTCCCCAAACAGTAGGAAACATCTCCCAGGGAACACTTGCCTCCTTGATCGCCCCCTAGTGTTAACCCCTTCCCTGCCAGTGACATTAATACAGTAATCAGTTGCTATTTTTAGCTCTGATCGCTATATAAATGGCAATGGTCCCAAAAAAGTGTCAAAAGTGTTCGATCTGTACACTGCAATGTCACAGTCCTGCTAAAAATTACTGATTACCGCTATTACTAGCACAAAAAATTTATAAAAATGCCATAAATCTATCCCCTATTTTGTAGACGCGATAACTTTTGCGCAAACCAATCAATATATGCGTATTGGCCGCTCCATTCATTACAATAGGAAGACTATTTAAAGACATTCTATGTGCCTTCCCATCATCCCCTGATGAATAGAGATGGCCTTGCGGTTCGCCCCGCGGTCCGTTCGCGGCAAATTTTGCGCATTCGCGGTTCGCGAAACCGGCGGACATATGGCACTATTCGCGGCCGGTTCGTGGCCACCATATTCTTTTACATTGTGGAACTTTGACCTATGACACATCCATCATGTGGTACAGGACAGCCAATGAGACATTTCAGCACATGGACATACCCCCTACCTTCTAAATAGACCTGATCTGGCTGCCATTTTACATTCTGTTATTTGTCAGCGTAGGGACAGGTTGCTGTGTGGAGCAGGGACAGACTGTAATCCTAGCTATTAGGTCCACAAAAGTCCTTTTAAGGACTGGTATAGGTGTACAATTGTTTTGTGTGCAGTGTATATGGGTGTAATACACTTTTAGTTCATTTCAATTGTGCAGCATTAGGACTGCAGTGCTGAGCGGTTCTGCAGTTGTCTTTAGTCAGTGTAGGAAGGTTGCTGTGTGTGTACTAGCAGGGACAGACTCTCCTAAAACAAAAGTCCTTCTAAGGACTGGTATAGGTGTACAGTCCACAAAAGTCCTTTTACGGACTGGTATAGGTGTACTATTTTGTGTGCAGTAAATAGGGGTGTACTACACGCATAAAATACTCTAGGAAGAATAGTATAGTGCATTTCTACTGTGCAGCTTCTGAGCGGTTCTGCTGCAGCTCTTTTCTCGGTTTAGGTAGAAGTTGCCGCTGTGTGTCGCAGGCACAGACTAGCGACTAAAATCGCTAACCAATAAAGCTCCACAAAAGTTCATTTTAAGGACTGGTATAGGTGTACTATTTGGTGTGCAGTATATAGGGGTCTAATACACGCATATAAAACTTTCACATATAGGAAGAATAGTATAGTGCATTTCTACTGTGCAGCATTGTGACTGCTGAGAGGTTCTGCAGCGATACTACAAAGAGTGACAAATGCAATTAGAAAAAAGTATTATAACTGCTGTGATAGACCAGTGGCCCCCGAAAACGACAGTTTGAAGCGGGGTGTTATATACCTTCTTCCACATATACTGCCCTTCTCTACAGCCTTTTGTCACAGGGTCATTTAAAAAGATGACAGGGAGAGGAAGAGGCAAGCCCTTCCGCAGGGGTGGTAGGGGTAGGGCAGGAGCACCAGGCCGGAGCCAAAGTGGGAAGTTGCAGAAGGTGCGTTTGATTACGTCAAAGGACGCACCAGACTTGGTTGAGTGGCTCACTCAGCCTTACTCTTCTGCACCCTCCTCATCCTCTCTATCTGCACCCTCTTCACTCTCTGCTGTGTGCACCCCCAAAGACACTACCACCAACACCACCGCCACCATATACCCTCCGCTTGAGTCACAGGAATTATTTTCTGATCCATCACAAGACTTCTCTGATACGCAGGCATTCTTGACATTGGATCAGGAAGAGGAGGTAGCAACAACCGCCACTCAGCAGTCTGACGACAGTACCCAGATCAGCCCAAGGATGTTGGTCCCCGCTGTTGCTGCCTACTCCGAGATCTCTAATGTTAGTGGTGGGGAAGGTGACGTAGAAGATAATGTGTCTATGGACGTCATGTGGGTGCCCACAAGAGAGGACCAGGAGGGGAGTTCAGAGGGAGAGATGGACCAGCAGATAGGGAGGAGAGGCAGGCGGAACTTACATTGCACAGGAGGGATAAACCAGACTGCTAATGTATCAGGACTCAGAGCGAGCCATCAACCATGTACGGTCACATCTGGCGCTCCCAGGACGCCAGCACATGGCTCCGCAGTGTGGGCTTTTTTTAACGTGTCCACTGCTGGCAATAGTGTTGCCATCTGCAGCCTTTGCAGTCAACGCATTAGTCGCGGTAAGCCCAACACTCACCTAGGGACGACCGCCTTAAGAAGGCACATGAACTCCCATCACCGAGCCCAGTGGGAGCAACGCCGTCAGAACCCACAAAGCCAAACTCCAGGCTCTCACCGTCCAGCCTCTTCTACTACTTCTCCTCTCTCTTCACAGTTGTCATCCACTCCACCTTCCATCATCCCGTCCCCAAGTTTATCTGGAAAAAGGCAGGCTTCCGTAGGCCAAATGTTCGAGCGTAAAAGAATGATGACGCCGGATAACCCTCTTGCCCAACGGTTGACCGCTGGCTTGTCAGAACTCCTAGCCTGCCAACTACTGCCATATAAACTGGTGGACTCGGAGGCCTTTTGAAAATTCGTGGCCATTGGAACACCACAATGGAAGGTCCCAGGAAGGAAATATTTCTCCCAGAAGGGCATCCCAGAGCTATATGGCCATGTTCAGCGGCAAGTGAATGTATCTCTGGCACACAGTGTCGGTGCCAAGATACATCTGACCACAGACACGTGGTCTAGCAAACACGGGAAGGGAAGGTATATTACTTTTACTGCCCAGTGGGTGAACCTTCTGACGGCCGTCAAGCATGTAACCCGTGGCACCCGTATAGATTTGGTTTTACCACCACGGATTGCATGCAGGCCTGCCTCTTCTTCTCCTCCTACTCCATTCTCCCTCTCCTCCTCGGCTGACTCCTCCTCTTCCGCTGCTACCGTCTCTTCCGCTGCACCGCCCAAGATCCCCAGAACCTATTCGACATGCCAGGTGAGACGTTGCCATGCTGTGCTGCGTCTGTTGTGCCTGGAAGCCAAGAGCCACACTGGCCCTGCACTCCTTTCAGCTTTGCGTTCACAGGCAGATCAGTGGCTAACACCGCTCAATTTGACAGTTGGTAAAGTGGTGTGCGACAATGGTGCCAATCTGCTGAGCGCGTTGAAACAGGGCAAAATTACACGCGTGCCATGCATGGCACACGTCTTGAACTTGGTCGTGCAGCGATTCGTTGTCAAATACCCTGCGGTCCAGGACGTCTTGCGGCAGGCAAGGAAAATCTCGGCCCATTTCAGAAGATCTTACACGGCCATGGCTCGCCTTTCTGACATTCAGCGGCGACACAATCTGCCGGTCAGACGTCTTATTTGTGACTGCCCGACACGATGGAACTCAACCTTGTATATGCTTGATAGGCTGCTCCAGCAGAAACGTGCAGTTAACGACTACCTGTACGAACTCTGCGCCAGAACAGGTTCTGGGGATCTTTGTTTTTTTTCACCTCGTCAGTGGCTGCTCATGCGCGACGCTTGCAGACTTTTGCGACCATTTGATGAGATCACCAAACTGGTCAGTGGTGCCATCAGTGACATCGTACCTTATGCCTTCTTTATGGAGCGTGCATTGCGTCGTGTCATTGATCCAGCCGTCGAGGAGCAGGAGCAGGAAGATGAGGAAGTCGCAATGCTGGATGAATTCCCAGAGGGGGCTACTCTATCTGAGACAAGTCAACAGGAGTCTGAAGAGGAGTCAGAGGAGGATGGTGCCGGGGCGGATGAGGAGGAGCAAGAAGAGCATGCTTTAAACCTTTCTGGGATCCCTGCTGTTGTTGTTCGTGGATGGGGGGAGGAGATCGAGGACGACATTATCCTGGATGATGACGAGCAGGAGCCAGGCCACCACACTGCTTCCAGTTTAGTGCAAATGGGGGCCTTCATGCTCCAGTGTTTTAAGAGGGACCCCCATATAAAAGCATAAAGGGCAAGGACCATTACTGGGTGGCAATGTTCTTGGACCCCCGGTACAAACAAAAAATGGCAGAAATGTTACCACCATCACAGAGGGCTGTCAGAATGGAGCACTTCCAGGCCTTGCTTCGAGAAATGCTGCATTCTGCTTTTGCGTGCGCTGGCAGAGGAATTTCCACTCCCAGAGGAACAGTTGTGGATACCAATCCAACAGCGCCTGCAAGAAGAGGGCGGTTTGAATATGTCTTTGTCACTTCTGATATGAGATCATTCTTTCAGCCGACCCATCGACAGGTCTCATCCGGATCCAGCATCAGGGAATGCCTAGACCGACAGGTGTCCGACTACATCGGATTAACGGCCGATGTGGACGCTCTGAGAAGTGATGAACCCCTGGACTAATGGGTGGGCAGGCTTGACCTCTGGCCAGAGCTTGCACAATTTGCAATGGAACTGTTGGCTTGCCCCTCATCCAGTGTCCTGTCCGAAAGGACGTTCAGCGCAGCAGGGGGGATCGTGACCGATAAGCGCACTCGCCTAGCTCACGACAGTGTTGACTACCTCACATTTATAAAAATGAATGAGGCATGGATCTCTGAGGAATTCAACACATGTGACCAGTAGACCATGTTTCATTCAAATTCCTCATGACAGGCCACAAATATCCACCACCACCTATAACAATTTTCTTTTTCGTACATCACGGGACACAGAGCGACTTAGTCATTACTAATGGGTTATATAGATACCTTCAGGTGCTGGCACTGGCAACTTCCAAAACCGGAAATACCCTCCCCTATATAAGCCCCTCCCATCCGGGAGCACCTCAGTTTTTTGCCAGTGTCTAAGGTGTTGGCCAAAGAGTAACATGTGTTTTCACTGGGCTTGCGTACAGGTTCTTTTACGGGCCTTAGTAAGCTGTTCCGGATCCGACCAAAAAAGCTTGATAGCTAAACGGTCGGTACCCGGTCCTTGCAAGAGAAGAGCAAGGTTTTGCCTGTAATGCCTCTCTTAGGAGGGCTGGACCCTGGGATCCAGAGCTCTGGTCATACCCACGACCAAGATGTTTTCTGTGCAGGGTGCTATACAGGTCCAGGGGAGTGGAATCCTTGGGAACCCGGTCCCTGAAGGTTTAATTACAATGCCTGCCGTGATAGGTGAAGTTTGGGCTTCTGTGGACCAAACAAAGTCCTGCGGCGGGGAACAGGTAAGTGGGGGCCCCCAGGAACTTGGTTCTATTGGGGGACCCCCAAGCCTAATTTGTCTTTCTGTCTGTTACCTAACGGTATTCCCGCTAATATCTGTGTATGCCTGTAACTACTGGAAAATGTAAAATTTTAATAGTAGTCAAGAAAAAAAAAAGAGGACCGCGGTACCTGTGTTAAACCACTAGAGGCCGCTGTGGTCCATTTTTCTTGTCATGTGGATCTTTGGTTTTCTCAAGTCAAAAGATCCAGGCAGTTGGTAAGTTTCTCTGTGGGAATCCACTTCCTCTGCCCTGTTGCTGCGCTCATCCACCGCACAGGCCCTCCGGCAAAAAGGGCCCTTGCTCCTAGTCCCTGCTTGGTTTCGAAAAGGGCGCCAATGGCGCACGGGCGCGCGCGCGGGCGCGTGCACGCGCCTCCTATGAAAAAAAAGGGGCGGGGCGGGTGGATGACGCTCGATGCGCGCCGCGGCGCTTCTGCGCATGTGCAGGCATCCCAGCATTTATAAAAGACACAGTACAAGTGTCAGCTGGATGCAAACAGAGCTAGCAACAAACGGTGGCACACCGAGGCAGTTGATGCAGGCATCCCCATAGAAAGGCACTTTAGTGGACACCAGCTGGTATATAGCAGCAACTGTGTTAGACTATTACCAGCAAAAATTGGTGTATGACGACGGGAATACCTCAGCTTTGTGCTTAAAGGATATGTCGTCCAGACGCTCCGGAAATGAGTCTTCCAGGAAGCCAAAGGGGTCTCCATCGGGCTCTGAGGATATTGGGCATGCTTGTGCTGCACCAATCTCCCCTGAAAATTCAGAGGTCAGTAGCCGTAGGAACCCCGCAGGAGTGCCTGGTGCTGCGTCTGTCCCCAGTCCACCTGCTCCTGTATATATAACAGAGGAGGTTTTATCCTCAACTCTGGGAGGATTGGAAGAGAGATTAACAGCATTGATCGCTGCTTCCCTGTCACAGGGAAAGTGCGTCCGATCTCCATCTCCTCCTTCAGAGTGCCTGTTAGTGGAGGAACAGCCCCACACAGAGATCGACCTACCTGAAGGGGATCAGGATGAGGTTGATTCAGTTATAGAGGAATCAACAGTGGAAGAACCTTTCTCAGCATCTCAGGCTGAAAGATTATGGGTTCAGTCTCTGACTAACATGGTCCGATCAGCATTTAAAATGCCTCTGGCGGAACCATCAACCACTACGGTTTCCTCGCTGGGGTCGCTGAAAGCTCCCCAGGCTGCTGTTCCTTCCCAATCCACCCTTTATTGGAAGGGCTTATTTACCAGGATTGGGAGCATCCTGTTAAAATATTTACTCCCCCCAAGAGATTTCCAGTGATCTATCCCATGGAGGATAAGTTCATAAAAAAATGGAGGGTCCCTACAGTGGACACAGCCATCTCTTGTGTAAATAAATCACTGACATGTCCAGTAGATAATGTTCCAATGTTCAAAGACCCAATAGATAAAAAATTGGAGTCTTTACTAAAAAAGGGATTTTTATAACAGCTTACCTGTAAAATCCTTTTCTTGGAGTACATCACGGGACACAGAGCGACTTAGTCATTACTAATGGGTTATATAGATTACCTTCAGGTGCTGGCACTGGCCACTTCCAAACCGGAAGTACCCTCCCCTATATAAGCCCCTCCCATCCGGGAGCACCTCAGTTTTGTAGCAAAGCAATAAGTGTCCCAAAAAGAGGGGTGGGAGCTCTGTGTCCCGTGATGTACTCCAAGAAATGGATTTTACAGGTAAGCTGTTATAAAAATCCCTTTTTCTTTTTCGTACATCACGGGACACAGAGCGACTTAGTCATTACTAATGGGACGTCCCAAAGCAATGCCAAATGAGGGGAGGGATACATAAGCTGGGCGCCATTAGGCATGAGGATCTTTTGCGGCCTGCAACACACTGCGCCCAAAGGCGACATCCTCCTGACTTCTAACGTCTACCTGGTAGAATCTAGTAAACGTGTGTACCGAAGACCATGTTGCGGCCTTACATACTTGAGCCAGGGAGGCCTGGTGATGCACTGCCCATGAAGTTCCAACTGCTCTTGTGGAGTGCGCCCTAACTTTGAACGGAGGCGGTCTCTTTCTCAAGCCATAGGCTTGTATTATGACCTGTCGAATCCACTTGGCTAAAGTAGATTTTGATGCTGCCTGACCCTTTCTAGGGCCTTCCGGCAGAATAAACAAAGTATCCGTTCTGCGAATCTGAGCAGTGGCTTTTAGATAAGCTTTAACTGCTCTTACTACATCCAAAGAATGTAATAACTTTTCCTCTACCGAGCTAGGTTTGGGGAAAAAAGAAGGAAGAACCACATCTTGGTTCAAATGAAACCTCGATACCACCTTAGGAAGAAAGGCTGGATGAGGACGTAATACTACTCTGTCCTTATGGACAACCAGATATGGCTCCTTACAGGACAAGGCGGCTAATTCCGATACTCTTTTAGCCGAACAAATGGCTACTAAGAAAATCAATTTCCTGGTGAGAAGAACCAAGGAAATGTGTTGCAATGGTTCAAACGGTTGTTTCTGTAGAACCGACAGAACCAGGTTTAAGTCCCAAGGACATATGGGAATACTAACCGGAGGGCTAATACGCATCACTCCTTGTATGAAAGCTTTGACTAGTGAATGCGAAGCCAAGGGCCTTTGAAAAAATATTGACAAGGCCGAAATCTGACCCTTGATAGTACTCAAGGCCAGCTTCCTATCTACAGACCACTGTAGGAAGTCCAAAATCCTCCCTATCACGTACTTACGTGGATGCCATTTCTTGGCCTCACACCACGTAATGTACGCTTTCCAGATCCTATAATAGATCTGCCTGGATACCGGCTTCCTGGCATTGATCATGGTGGATACCACAGAATTAGAGAGCCCTCTCTTTTTCAGAATGTGGGCTTCAATAGCCAGGCCGTCAAACCTAGGGCTGGTAAGGAAGGGTGGTATATCGGTCCCTGCGACAGCAGGTCCGGACGATGTGGGAGGGTCCAAGGACTCCTCACTGACATTTTTACAATCTCCGCGTACCATGCCCTTCGGGGCCACGCTGGAGCCACCAGAATCACTGGTTTCTTTTCTACCCTGATTCTGCGGAGTAATCGCGGTAACAATTGTGGCGGTGGGAATGCATATATCAGCTTGAACTGATCCCAAGGGAACACTAGGGCATCCGAGCCGCAAGCTAGGGGATCCCTTGTGCGAGACACAAATCTGTCCACCTTTGCGTTGAATCTGGATGCTAGCAGATCTACATCCGGTGTTCCCCACCGCTGGCATATTGCCTGGAAAACCTCGGGGTGAAGAGACCATTCCCCCGGGCATAATTGTTGGCGACTTAAAAAGTCCGCTCTCCAATTTTCCACTCCTGGGATGAAAACCGCGGATATGGCTGGGACATATTTTTCTGCCCACTCCAGGATGCAATTTGCTTCCCTCTGGGCTGCACGACTCCTGGTGCCACCCTGGTGATTGATATATGCCACTGCTGTGGCATTGTCTGATTGAATTCTGACAGGGGACCCTTGGAGTTTGGATGTCCATGCTACTAGGGCATACCGGGCTGCTCTTATCTCTAAGAGATTGATGGGCAGGGCCTTTTCTGCTTCTGACCACTTGCCCTGGAGAGACCATTGCTCCAGTACTGCCCCCCAGCCTATGAGGCTGGCATCTGTAGTGACCACCTTCCAAGAAACTGGACTGAAGGGTTTCCCTTTTTCCAGATTCTGGGGCACCAACCACCAATGGAGGCTCTTGCGAACGGAAGGGGACAGGGACATTGGTAGGTCTAAAACCTGAACTTTTTTGTTCCAGGCTGACAGTATGGCCCTTTGCAAATTCCTTGAATGGAATTGAGCGTAGGGTACCGCTTCGAATGAAGCCACCATTTTTCCCAGCAGCCTCATGCAGAGGCGTATGGATGGTTTTCTTTTTGTACCCACTAAGTGGGTCAAATCTTTTAAAGAGGACACCTTCTCTGGAGGTAAGAAAATCTTTCTCTGATTTGAATCCAGCCTTAGCCCTAAGTATTCCAGACTTTTGACTGGTCTTAGAGCTGACTTGTCCCGGTTGATAATCCAACCGTGATATTCCAGATACTTAATTGTCTTGTGAATAGCTACTTCCAGCTTTTCCACTGAGTGGTCTATTAGTAGCAGGTCGTCTAGATATGCCATTATCGTTACACCTTGTGTTCTTAGATTGGCCAATAATGGGGCCAGAATTTTTGTGAACACTCGTGGTGCTGTGGCCAGACCGAAAGGTAAGGCTCTGAACTGAAAATGGCGCCCTTCTACTGCAAAGCGTAGAAATTTCTGGTGGGCCTGAAAGATGGGAATATGCAGATAAGCATCCCTTATGTCGATCGAGGCTAACCATTCCTGCCCTTGTAGGGCGGTGGCCACCGATCGGATCGACTCCATCCGAAAAGTCCTGATATTTAGGAACTTGTTTAGCCCTTTTAGATTTAATATGGGCCTCACGTCCCCATTTGGTTTGGGGACTGTGAAAAGGTTCGAGTAAAACCCGAATCCGCTTTCTTCCAGGGGAACCTTCATGATTACACCTTGGAGCAATAGTTGTTCTAGTGCCAGAAGGAGGGATCCTCTCTTCTGGGGATCTCTTGGCACGTTTGACCTCATAAATTGGGCAGGAGGAGTGCCTTTTAACTCCAGCTTGTATCCCAGACTTACTGCGGAGAGCACCCATCTGTCTCTGATGGTGTCCCGCCAGGTCTCTGTGAACAACTGAAGTCTTCCCCCCACCCGATTGAGTGGGGGCAACGCTTCATGACTTGGGGGGAGGTTTTGTACCTCTCTTGATCCAGGGCTTCTTGTTACCCTGTGATTGCCCCTGATTTCTGCCCCCTGAATTTGACCGCGGAGGCCGTCGGAACTGCTTCACAGCCGATGTGCCCGGGACTGGAGAAGTAGGCCTCTTAAAAGAAGGACTTCTATTCTTGTTCTTAACCGGTAAGAGTGAACTTTTACCGGCAGAAATTTTCTGGATATATTTGTCCAGATCTTCTCCAAATAAGCGTTCTCCATGAAATGGGAAGCTAACCAGCAGTTTCTTACAGGGAGCTTCAGCAGACCAGTTTTTGAGCCACAGAAGCCTACGCATATGTACTATAGACAGCGTAAAGCGGGAGGCCTGTTGGATTGTATCCTTTATGGCGTCCACCGCAAAACACAAGGCTCTAGGCAGGTCAGCTAGGGCGAGAGCCTGCTGATCTGGTAAGTCCCTTAAGACTTGTTTCAACTGATCTTTCACTGCTTGGCAGACTCCAATCACTGCTACCGCAGGTTGTGTCACCATGCTTGCTGTAGAGAAAGCAGATTTTAGTAAAGACTCCAATTTTTTATCTATTGGGTCTTTGAACATTGGAACATTATCTACTGGACATGTCAGTGATTTGTTCACAGAAGAGATGGCTGCGTCCACTGTAGGGACCCTCCATTTTTTTATGAACTTATCCTCCATGGGATAGATCACCGGAAATCTCTTGGGGGGAGCAAATATTTTATCAGGATGCTCCCAATCCTGGTAAATAAGCCCTTCTAATAAAGGGTGGATTGGGAAGGAACAGACAGCCTGGGGAGCTTTTAGTGACCCCAGCGAGGAAACCGTAGTGGATGGTGGTTCCGCCAGAGGCATTTTAAATGCTGATCGGACCATGTTAGTCAGAGACTGAACCCATAATCTTTCAGCCTGAGATGCTGAGAAAGGTTCTTCCACTGTTGATTCCTCCATAACTGAATCAACCTCATCCTGATCCCCTTCAGGTAGGTCGATCCCTGTGTGGGGCTGTTCCTCCACTAACAGGCACTCTGAAGGAGGAGACGGAGATCGGACGCGCTTTCCCTGTGACAGGGAAGCAGCGATCAATGCTGTTAATCTCTCTTCCAATCCTCCCAGAGTTGAGGATAAAACCTCCTCTGTTATATATACAGGAGCAGGTGGACTGGGGACAGCCGCAGCACCAGGCACTCCTGCGGGGTTTCTACGGCTACTGACCTCTGAATTCTCAGGGGAGATTGGTGCAGTACAAGCATGCCCAATATCCTCAGAGCCCGATGGAGACCCCTTTGGCTTCCTGGAAGACCTATTTCCGGAGCGTCTGGACGACATATCCTTTAAGCACAAAGCTGAGGTATTCCCGTCATCATACACCAATTTTGCTGGTAATAGTCTAACACAGTTGCTGCTATATACCAGCTGGTGTCCACTAAAGTGCCTTTCTATGGGGATGCCTGCATCAACCGCCTCTGTGTGCCACTGTTTGTTGCTAGCTCTGTTTGCATCCAGCTGACACTTGTACTGTGTCTTTATACAAGCTGGGACGCCTGCACATGCGCAGAAGCGCCGTGGCGCGCATCGAGCGTCATCCACCCGCCCCGCCCCTTTTTTTTCATAGGAGGCGCGTGCACGCGCCCGCGCGCGCGCCCGTGCGCCATTGGCGCCCTTTTCAAAACCAAACAGGGACTAGGAGCCAGGGCCCTTTTTTCCGGAGGGCCTGTGCGGTGGATGAGCGCAGCAACAGGGCAGAGGAAGTGGATTCCCACAGAGAAACTTACCAACTGCCTGGATCTTTTGACTTGAGAAAACCAAAGATCCACATGACAAGAAAAATGGACCACAGCGGCCTCTAGTGGTTTAACACAGGTACCGCGGTCCTCTTTTTTTTTTTTTTCTTGACTACTAATAAAATTTTACATTTACAGTAGTTACAGGCATACACAGATATTAGCGGGAATACCGTTAGGTAACAGACAGAAAGACAAATTAGGCTTGGGGGTCCCCCAATAGAACCAAGTTCCTGGGGGCCCCCACTTACCTGATCCCCGCCGCAGGACTCTGTTTGGTCCACAGAAGCCCAAACTTCACCTATCACGGCAGGTATTGTAATTAAACCTTCAGGGACCGGGTTCCCAAGGATTCCACTCCCCTGGACCTGTATAGCACCCTGCACAGACAACATCTTGGTCGTGGGTATTACCAGAGCTCTGGATCCCAGGGTCCAGCCCTCCTAAGAGAGGCATTACAGGCAAAACCTTGCTCTTCTGCTGCAAGGCCCAGGTACCGACCGTTTAGCTATGAAGCTTTTTTGGTGGGATCCGGAACAGCTTACTAAGGCCCAAAAGAACCTGTACGCAAGCCCAGTGAAAACACATGTTACTCTTTGGCTAACACCTTAGACACTGGCAAAAAACTGAGGTGCTCCCGGATGGGAGGGGCTTATATAGGGGAGGGTACTTCCGGTTTGGAAGTGGCCAGTGCCAGCACCTGAAGGTAATCTATATAACCCATTAGTAATGACTAAGTCGCTCTGTGTCCCGTGATGTACGAAAAAGAAATCTGCTTTCTCTACAGCAAGCATGGTGACACAACCTGCAGTAGCAGCGATTGGAGTCTGCCAAGCAATGAAAGATCAGTTGAAACAAGTCTTAAGGGACTTACCAGATCAGCAGGCTCTTGCCCTAGCTGACCTACCTAGAGCCTTGTGTTGCGGTGGACGCCATAAAGGATACAATCCAACAGGCCTCCCGCTTTACGCTGTCTATAGTACATATGCGTAGGCTTCTGTGGCTCAAAAACTGGTCTGCTGAAGCTCCCTGTAAGAAACTGCTGGTTAGCTTCCCATTTCATGGAGAACGCTTATTTGGAGAAGATCTGGACAAATATATCCAGAAAACTTCTGCCGGTAAAAGTACACTCTTGCCGGTTAAGAACAAGGGTAGAAGTCCTTCTTTTAAGAGGCCTACTTCTCCAGTCCCTGGCACATCGGCTGTGAAACAGTTCCGACGGCCTCCGCGGTCAAATCCAGGGGGCAGAAATCAGGGACGATCACAGGGTAACAAGAAACCCTGGGTCAAGAGAGGTACAAAACCTCCCCCCAAGTCATGAAGGGTTGCCCCCACTCAATCGGGTGAGGGGAAGACTTCAGTTGTTCACAGAGACCTGGCGGGACACCATCAGAGACAAATGGGTGATCTCCGCAGTAAGTCTGGGATACAGGCTGGAGTTAAAAGACATTCCTCCTGCCCATTTTATGAGGTCAAACGTGCCAAGCGATCCCCAGAAGAGAGGATCCCTTCTTCTGGCACTAGAACAACTATTGCTCCAAGGGTAATCATGAAGGTTCCCTTGGAAGAAAGCGGGTTCGGGTTTTACTCGAACCTTGTCACAGTCCCCAAACAAATGGGGACGTGAGGCCCATATTAAATATAAAAGGGCTAAACAAGTTCCTACATATCAGGACTTTTTCGGATGGAGTCGATCCGATCGGTGGCCACCGCCCTACAAGGGCAGGAATGGTTAGCCTCGATCAACATAAGGGATGCTTATTTGCATATTCCCATCTGTCCGGCCCACCAGAAATTTCTACGCTTTGCAGTAGGAGGGCGCCATTTTCAGTTCAGAGCCTTACCTTTCGGTCTGGCCACAGCACCACGAGTGTTCACAAAAATTCTGGCCCTACGATTGGCCAAACTAGGAACACAAGGTGTAACGATAATGGCATATCTAGACGACTTGTTGCTGATAGACCACTCAGTGAAAAAAACTAGAAGTGGTCGTTCACAAGACAATCAAGTATCTGGAATCTCACGGTTGCATTATCAACCGAGACAAGTCAGCCCTAAAACCAGTCAAAAGTCTGGAATACTTGGGGGCTAAGACTGGATTCAAATCAGAGAAAGATTTTCTTACCTCCAGAGAAGGTGTCGTCTTTGAAAGATTTGACCCACTTAGTGGGTACAAAAAAGAAAACCATCCATACGCCTGTGCATAAGGCTGCTGGGAAAAATGGTGGCTTCATTCGAAGCAGTACCCTACGGTCAATTCCATTCAAGGAACTTGCAGAGGGCCATACTGTCAGCCTGGAACAAAAAAGCTCAGGCTTTAGACTTACCAATGTCCCTGTCCCCTTCCGTTCGCAAGAGCCTCCATTGGTGGTTGGTGCCCCAGAATCTGGAAAAAGGGAAACCCTTCAGTCCGGTTTCTTGGAAGGTGGTCACTACAGATGCCAGCCTCATAGGCTGGGGGGCAGTACTGGATCAATGGTCTCTCCAGGGCAAGTGGTCAGAAGCAGAGAAGGCCCTGCCCATCAATCTCTTAGAGATACGAGCAGCCCGGTATGCCCTAGTAGCATGGACATCCAAACTCCAAGGGTCCCCTGTCAGAATTCAATCAGACAATGCCACAGCAGTGGCATATATCAATCACCAGGGTGGCACCAGGAGTCGTGCAGCCCAGAGGGAAGCAAATTGCATCCTGGAATGGGCAGAAAGATATGTCCCAGCCATATCCGCGGTTTTCATCCCAGGAGTGGAAAATTGGAGAGCGGACTTTTTAAGTCGCCAGCAATTATGCCCGGGGGAATGGTCTCTTCACCCCGAGGTTTTCCAGGCAATATGCCAGCGGTGGGGAACACCGGATGTAGATCTGCTAGCATCCAGATTCAACGCAAAGGTGGACAGATTTGTGTCTCGCACAAGGGATCCCCTAGCTTGCGGTTCGGATGCCCGAGTGTTCCCTTGGGATCAGTTCAAGCTGATATATGCATTCCCACCGCGATTAATCCGCAGAATCAGGGTAGAAAAGAAACCAGTGATTCTGGTGGCTCCAGCGTGGCCCCGAAGGGTATGGTACGCGGAGATTGTAAAAATGTCAGTGGGAAGTCCTGGGACCCTCCCACATCGTCCGGACCTGCTTTCGCAAGGACCGATATACTACCCTTCCTTACCAGCCCTAGGTTTGACGGCCTGGCTATTGAAGCCCACATTCTAAAAAAGAGAGGGCTCTCTAATCCTGTGGTATCTACCATGATCAATGCCAGGAAGCCGGTATCCAGGCAGATCTATTATAGGATCTAGAAGGCGTACATCACATGGTGTGAGGCCAAGAAATGGCATCCACGTAAGTACGTAATAGGTAGGATTCTGGACTTCCTACAGTGGGCTGTACATAGGAAGCTTGCCTTGAGTACTATCAAGGGTCAGACGGCCTTGTCAATATTTTTTCAAAGGCCCTTGGCTTTGCATTCATTAGTCAAAGCTTTCATACAAGGAGTGATGCGTATTAGCCCTCCGGTTAGTATTCCCATATGTCCATGGGACTTAAACCTGGTTCTGTCGGTTCTACAGAAACAACCATTTGAACCATTGTGGCACATTTCCTTGGTTCTTCTCACCAGGAAATTGATTTTCTTAGTAGCCATTTGTTCGGCTAAAAGAGTATCGGAATTAGCCGCCTTGTCCTGTAAGGAGCCATATCTGGTTGTCCATAAGGACAGAGTAGTATTACGTCCTCATCCAGCCTTTCTTCCTAAGGTGGTATCGAGGTTCCATTTGAACCAAGATGTGGTTCTTCCTTCCTTTTTCCCCAAACCTAGCTCGGTAGAGAAAAAGTTATTGCATTCTTTGGATGTAGTAAGAGCAGTTAAAGCTTATCTTAAAGCCACTGCTCAGATTCGTAGAACGGATACTTTGTTTGTTCTGCCGGAAGGCCCCAGTAAGGGTCAGGCAGCATCAAAAATCGACTTTAGCCAAGTGGATTCGACAGGTCATAATACAAGCCTATGGCTTGAAAAGGAGACCGCCTCCGTTCAAAGTTAGGGCGCACTCCACAAGAGCAGTTGGAACTTCATGGGCAGTGCATCACCAAGCCTCCCTGGCTCAAGTCTGTAAGGCCACAACATGGTCCTTAGTACACACGTTTACTAGATTCTACCAGGTAGACGTTAGAAGTCAGGAGGATGTCGCCTTTGGGCGCAGTGTGTTGCAGGCAGCAAAAGAGCCTCATGCCTGATGGCGCCCAGCTTATGTATAGTGTATCCCTCCCCTCATTTGGCATTGCTTTGGGACGTCCCATTAGTAATGACTAAGTCGCTCTGTGTCCCGTGATGTACGAAAAAGAAAAAGGGATTTTTATAACAGCTTACCTGTAAAATCCTTTTCTTGGAGTACATCACGGGACACAGAGCTCCCACCCCTCTTTTTGGGACACTTATTGCTTTGCTACAAAACTGAGGTGCTCCCGGATGGGAGGGGCTTATATAGGGGAGGGTACTTCCGGTTTTGGAAGTTGCCAGTGCCAGCACCTGAAGGTATCTATATAACCCATTAGTAATGACTAAGTCGCTCTGTGTCCCGTGATGTACTCCAAGAAAAGGATTTTACAGGTAAGCTGTTATAAAAATCCCTTTATTCATGGTCCCTGTCTTCTTGGGTAAATACAGCGGCATAAAAGGCCTTTTATGTCCGTTGAATGCCTAATTTTTGGGGACTGTAGTGCCCGAAACATATTTATCCTGTGAATGCCTAATGTACCTCCAGCCATAGAATACAAAGTTCTTTGCTGTCAGATGAATGCCTGTTGGCTAATTTTTTGGGGCCTGTACTGGCCGACACTTACTTCTTTATCCAGGCTGTGAATGCCTAATTTTTCAGACTGGAATTGAAAATCAATTCCGCTAAATTGTGGAACGGATGCGGACCCATTTTACAGACGTGTGAATGGACCCTATATGTATTTGATATGTATTTACCGGCTGCTGTCAGCTCTGGCTGATTTAGGCCGAGCTATTACAATAAAACCGAGCAATATTACAAAAAACAAAATAAACGTTAACTGTATAAACGATTTATATAACTTATATAAAAAAAAAAAAATTATGGCAACTTTTCCAATAGCAGGATCATCTCCTGCACCCCCTTCATAGCCTGGCCTTGCGTCTCTTCCATGGCCTTCATGCGCTCCTGAATTGACAAAAAATTTCAGATAAAAAAAGAATGCTTGTCGTTGTCGATCTCAAATTTGCTTAATACTTCTATTATGTCATTGTCCATGTTGTGGGACTATGTGTGCACAGCTAGTAATTATTTTGTGGCTGCAAATATGACCTGGAGGTTTTTAATGTTCGCCTCCCATTGAACATTTACGCGCGTTCGCGAACAGTCCCGGGAGATGTTCGTCCATCCCTAGTGATGATGTCACGTGACAGTGACGCCACGCGTAGGGGCAGGGAGGTACAGACGCAGGCTGATGAGCTCGCCGCTCGTAAGGAGATAAGTGTTTTTATATATGATTTAATGTCAATACCCTATACTGCTTTCTTAATAATTATACCATACTGGTTTAAAACGTACTACATGATCCAGGCCCTCCTCTTTTCTTTCAAAATCCTTGCTCCCACCGACAGACAAAGACACCATTTAGGATCCATACCTGGTTCAGGACCATAAAGGAGGAACTACCACCCCTAGTATTTCTATACATGCGGTTACCTCATTACCGCAAGGTAAGAGGCCATTTGTAACACTGTGTGTGTCACACGAAGTACGGATCATTTATCTCTCCAGCACTCCTTTTTTCTTCACAATAAAATACCCACTCTGAAGAAAGCATATATTGTTTCTATGGTCACAGTTTGAATGTGTTTCTTTGCACATAATTTGCTGGATTGGACTACATTCTTTTTAGTGTAAATTGGACATTTTTTTGCACTTTAGTGTATTCCGCACATCTGCATTTAGCATTTGCACCTGCACAGCAATACGTTTTGGTTTGCACCTTGCAGACAATATCGCATTTTGCCTGTATGCTCTGTTTGCACATTGCAGCTGTCTTGCACATTATTGTTTTTATTTGTTTTACCGTATATACTCGAGTATAAGCCGAGTTTTTCAGCACATTTTTTTTGTGCTGAAAATGCCCCCCTCGGCTTATACTCAAGTCACCTTTTTGCTCCGGATCTCCTGAACTTTGGGGAGTCGGTACTGGCCGGCCGTAGGTCCCCTGGACCCCAAATTTGGCACACATGTAGCCCCACTCTTTCCCTACAAGTTAAATTGTCATTTGTCCAGTGAATTTGGGGACCTGGTACCGGCCGGTTGTAGGTCCCCTGGACCCGGAACTTGGCACACATGTAGCCCAATTTCTCCTCTACAAGTTTGCAAAGTTTGTTGTCTGGGGGACCTACGGCCGGGGAGCACCAATTTTTCAAAGCTGGGCATCCATTCCATAGACTCCCATGTTAAATGTCAGTCTAGGCATGGGCACAGTGAGGCATGGGCACAGTGAGGCATGGGCACAGTGAGGCAAAGTGAGGCACAGTGAGGCATGTAGATGGACACCCTAGGCTTATACTCGAGTCAACTTTGGTATCACATTTTGGTCACATCCTTTTTTTGGAATATTTATTTATTTTATTGCAATTGAGTATTTTATGCCTTTCTGCCATTTAATTTATGCTATTAGCAATTTGCACTTTGCTTGTATTGATAACAGCTAGCACATACATCAATAGGAACAGCGCAGCACCACTCCCCTCTTATTTTAATATAGGCATATTGATATTTTTTTTACTAAAAATATTGGCCTAAACTGATAAAGAATTATTTATTTATTTTTGGATATTTATTATAGCAAAAAGTAAAAAATATTGTTTTGTTGCTCTTTTTTTTTTGTTTTGTTTATAGCGCAAAAAATAAAAACCGCAGAGGTGATTAAATACCACCAAAAGAAAGCTTGATTTGTGGAAAAAATAGGACATAAATTTTGTTTGTGTATAACGTCGCACGACCGCGCAATTGTCAGTTAAAGCGACGCAGTGCCGTATCGCAAAAAATGGCCTGGCCATTAGGGAAGTAAATCCATCCAGGGCAGAAGTGGTTAATTCATGAATTTAGGCCAAATTTTATTCTGCTACATGTGTTTTATAAAAATGTAAAAAAATAATCCCAATAAGTGTATATTACCGTATATACTCGAGTATAAGCTGAGTTTTTCAGCACATTTTTTTTGTGCTGAAAATGCCCCCTCGACTTATACTCATGTCACCTTTTTGCGCCTAATCTCCCGGACTTTGGGGACCCGGTACTGGCCAAACGAGCACCGATTTTTTTTTCCAAAGCCGGGCACCCCTTCCGTAGACTCCCATGATAAACAGTCATTTCTCCTGTGATTTTGGGGACGACCGATCGTAGGTCCCCTGGACCCGAAACTTGGCACACATGTAGCCCCATTTCTTCTCTATAAGTGTGCAAAGTTTTTTGGCTGGAGGATCTACGGCCGGGGAGCACCGATTTTTCAAAGCCGGGCACCCCTTCCATAGACTCCCATGTTAAACATCGGTCTAGTCATGGACACAGTGAGGCATGGACACAGTGAGGCATGCAAATGGACACAGTGAGGCAAAGTGAGACACAGTGAGGCATGCAGATGGACACTCTAGGCTTATACTCGAGTCAATAAATGTTCCCATTTTTTTGTGGTAAAATTCGGTGCCTCGGCTTATATTCGGGTCGGCTTATACTCGAGTATATACGGTATTTGGTTTGCATGGAAGTTATCTGCAAACTATATATATATATATATATATATATATATATATATATATATATATATATATATTTTGCAATTTTTATTTAATTATTTTTTATACTACTAATGGCGGTGATCAGCGACTTATAGTTGGACTGTGATAGTGCAGCAGACAATCTGACACTAACTTATGAAGGGGTTAACATCTAAGGGTGATCAAGGGCTTAACTGTGTGTCTAACAATGTTTAATGTTTGGCGCTTTAATTAAAGCGGTATTCCACACACATTTTTCACTCTTCACCATGCAGCACTAATGTGCTTACTTAAAATGAATTGGCAATTGATTTATTTTTTCTGTTCACTTACCTGATTTAAGCCTATATCTAATTTTACTTCCTCCTTTAGGGGCCATGGATGTCATTTTCGTTTTTGCATTGGCTCCTGGGAGATCTTGGTCAGCTTGGCATGGCACGGCTCCAGTAACATTTAACATTGGCGTCTATGGAAATTCTTGGTCAGCTTGGCATGCACGGCTCCAGTAACATTTAAAATTGGCGTCTATGGAAAAGCTTTGTCATCTTGGCATGGCACTGCTCCCGTCACATTTAACATTGACATCTATGGAAAATCTTGGTCAGCTTGGCATGGCACGGCTCCAGTAACATTTAACATTGGTGTCTATGGAAATTCTTGGTCAGCTTGGCATGCATGGCTCCACTAAAATTTAACATTGGTGTCTATGGAAAACTCTTGGTCAGCTTGGCATGGCACTGTTCCCGTAACAGTTAACATTGGCATCTAGGAAAATTATGGCCAGCTTGGCACAGCACTGCTCCCGTAACATTTAACATTGGCATCTATGAAAAATCTTGGTCAGCTTGGCATGGAAAAAAAAAAACAGCTAGATCGCCTATCAGTGTACAGAGTTCTCTGTGCTGTTTGCAACACACAGCTCCCTTCCGTGAATGACGGAGCTGATCAGTGGGTCCCGGTGATCAATCATTGGGCGGGACCCACTGATCGGCTTATGCTGTAACAAAGCATAGCACAGCCGGGGGCGGCCGGCGGGCGCCTTATCCAGAAGCGCTGATCAGATACATGATCCAGCGCAGAGAGGCCGCCCTGCAGCAGTAAATGTTTGTTGGGTGGGGGCGGTGCGCAAGCGGTTCGGTCCCTGATTGCTGTATCCACATATTTTTTAATTTTCCTGCATGTTTATTTCAATAACGTTTCAAAATATTATTTTTAGGATTTTAAAACTCAGAAAATTCAGTTTTTCTTTTTTCTCTAAAATAGTTGAGAGCTGCAACCATGTGTAATCTATAATTTCATTTATACACAGGTAATTACATGCCTTTAACCCGCACGGTAATATAGCTCAAGAGAGAACAATTTAACATAGCATCAAATGACTGAGCCAAGTGATTTGTACAGCTTAGCACACCAGTTATTATGAAATTACGCATTACATTTCTATGCCTTCCCTTTATTCAATGAATGTAGACTTAATGTAGGCTGGTGTTATGTGAAAAGCATTCCAACAAAGATTATTATTTTTTTCACGAAGATGGGATTTAATAGAGTCACATAGAAAGGTGTCATCAGAACGGGATGGTTAGACAGGCCAAACTAATGTAATAAAAAATGGAAAACTTCCGTCATGAAATATTGATGTCTTTTTTTTTTTTTTTTTTTCTTCTCTGCCAAGTTTGAAAAATTAAATTGTTAAATTGTTAAAATCAAATATTGTAGCAAATAGGCTTCAATCCATCTCAATCAAAGAGACGTGCTGCTCTAGATGTCAAAAGATGACACTTGTTTTCAGGACTTTGAAGGAACAAAACATTTCGAACAACAAGCCTAGCCTTATATCTTAGCTCGTCTGCAGTTTGCCGTTTGTATAATAATAGTGATAGATGGTTTGTATGGATCTGACTGAAAAAGGAAGATTGTGGATAAAAAAAAAAAAAATACAACTATTCTACTGTAGCACCCTCTACCTTAGGTAGGTAGTTGCTAGAGTAGTGTTTTTGTTACAGCCAGTGCAGGTAAATTTAGGCAGGCCTAGCTGTGAGCTAAGCCTGTTTGTTTTTGATCTGGGGGCTGGGGAGTGGTTTAGTGTAGCAGCAGGTGACTGATATGTACTTTATCTCTCTGGCGCCTCCTTTGTTTCCAGAGGGCTCGGGAAAATGGGCAGGGCAGAGAGTGAGAGTGACATGGAGTGTATCTGGGAGCCCTGACCAATGCCCAACTAGGATTGGCAGGGGGCAGGCCTTCTATATATACTCATGGTCAGCCTGCTGTGGTAGGCATTGTCGGGTGGAAGAACTGAATGATGGAGTGTCCCTTGAGGGAACCGCCTTTCTGAGGGGGGGGGTGGACTCGGGTCTGGAGCTTGGGAGCTGGGAGGGAGCCTCTCTTTACACGGTCGTGAGAGGTGTCCTGGAACAGGAGCAGGAGGAGGACAGTTGTGAGCACTGCCGGGCAAGTCATTCAGGAGGGATCCATGCCGGGTCAATGAGTAAGGAGAACAGTGAGAAGCTCTGGGAGAAACATGCCAGGATTGGATGTTGAGCCAGAGGGAGAGACTGGGGTGTTGTTGGAGTCAAGTCGAGGCAGCCAGGAGGGTGGGCAGGTTTTGTAATGGACTTTTTGGAATCAGTAGTCCACCAAGTTTCACATTGTCCTTTTTTTTTCTCTTCAATAATGGTTGCTACCACAGAGGGGACTGCAGACCCCTGCCAACAAATGGCTATCAGTAAGATGTTGGGACTTATTCAGAGTGAGGCCTAACCATCTGCTAACAGTGACAGAATCTAAGATTGTCTGTTAACAGCCCCACACTTACCCCATCAAGGTCCCAGGCAGCACTGTCTCCTCCTCCTGGTGCTTCACGGTGGCTTCCCCTGTGTCTCCTCCTTCCTCCTTTCCCCTGTGTCTCCCCCCTCCTCCTCCTCAGTGGCCAATAGGATCACTTCTCCTCTCAGCCAATTGAGTGACGGGTCTCAGGACGGGCTTCCTGATTGGCCGGGAGGATAATCAGAAAGACAATAGCGAATAATAATTCGCTATTGTCACACAACTGGGTGTGCTCCGGGGCGCAGTGCTCTGTATAATGCTGGTCCACCATGTGTTTTCCATCCATATGGCAATAATCCAGGAATAATGCTTTGTATGCCCAAATCACCATAATTGATGACCATAGGGGGATATTCTCTGCCATTCCCATGCCAGGGTTGAGTTCTCCATATGTGCCCCTGTTTTCACCCAGGAGCTAGCTTCATCCTTCCCTTGGTTAGTGTGCATTCTCAGGAGAGCCACTTGTTAACCTACCAGTTGTCTTACTGTTCCATTCTGAAGAAATGGACTTAATCTGTAAAATGTGTTGACAAGCAGGAGGATACCCCACCATGGGCTATGACCCCCTATTACCTATACCTCAGTATCATACTGTAAAAAAGAATTGTGAAACTGTACTAAGGGGTCACCACTGGTGCTAAGAGCTCTTCCCTATGGGATGGACAGTTTGATGAATTTCTATACTGTATATCTGTGCTACAACATTGTGTGGCATGTTAGGATCATTTAAAGCGGAGTTCCAGGCTATTTTTCGTTTATTAAAAGTCAGCAGCTACAAAAAGTATAGCTGTTGACTTTTAATAAACAGCCACTCACCTGTCCCACGGTCCAGCGATGAGGCCGCATGGAGGCCCGCTCCTCTCCCCCTCCTCTCCTCTGTGCCTCCATTGGAACTGTGGGCACCCGGCCGTGACAGCTTGTGGCTTCATGGCCAGGCGCACACTGCGCATGCACGAGTCGCGCTGCGCTCTCGGAGTGGATAGGCGATCTTCTGGGACTTGTCACGTGTCCCAGGAGATCACCTAGAGGGAGGGGCCACCTTGGGGGAGAGGAGGAGTCGCCTAGGCGGCCCTCTAGGTGGAAGGAGGAAGTGGGACAGGAAGTCCCCTTCAAAACAAAGAACCCACTCCGCCCCCGATTAAATTACATGCCAATTGTGGCATGTAAGAGGGCGAGGAGTACCTAAAGCGGAAGTTCCACTTTGGGTGGAACTCCCCTTTAACCCCTTAGCAACCGCTCACGGCATATATACGTCGGCAGAATGACTCGTACAGGCACAATCACGTACCTGTACGTGGCCCTTTAACTGCCTGCCGTGTGGTCGTGCATGCGCCGCCGGCGGCGCGCTCGCGAACCTGCAGTCATCCCCGTGAGTCGGACCACGGGTCCCGCGGACTCGATTGCTGTGGGGATCCCCACGATCGTCTCACGGAGGGATGGAGCGGGGAGATGTTAGTGTAAACACAACATCTCCCCGCTCGCCTACTGACACTGTCACCGATCTCCGCTCTGTGTAATCAGAGCGGAGATCGGTGACGTGTCACTCGTAGCCACGCCCCCTAACAGTGAGAATCACTCCCTTAGGCACACTTAACCCCTTCAGCGCCCCTAGTGGGTAACCCCTTCACTGCCAGTGTCATTTTTACAGTAACCAGTGTATTTTTATTGCACTGATCGCTGTAAAAATGACAATGGTCCCAAAAAGTGTCCGATGTGTCCGCCATAATGTTGCAGTCACAAAAAAAATCGCTGATCGCCGCAATAACTAGTAAAAAAGAATAATTAATAAAAATGCCATAAAACTACCCCCTATTTTGAAAACGCTATAACTTTTGCGCAAACCAATCAATAAACGCCAATTGCCATTTTTTTTAACCAAAAATATGTAGAAGAATACGTATCGGCCTAAACTGAGGAAAAAAATGTTTTTTTATATATTTTTTGGCGATATTTATTATAGCAAAAAGTAAAAAATATTGATTTTTTTTCAAAATTGACGCTCTAGTTTTGTTTATAGCGCAAGAAATAAAAACCGCAGAGGTGATCAAATACCACCAAACGAAAGCTCTATTTATGGGGAAAAAAGGATGTCAATTTTGTTTGGGAGCCACGTCGCACGACCGCGCAATTGTCAGTTAAAGCGACGCAGTGCCGAATCGCAAAAAGGGGCCTGGTCTTTATGCTGTGTATTGGTCCGGGGCTTAAGTGGTTAAGAATCTATGTTCTCTAATCATGTTTCTACTAAATATGCAATTATTTTAGGTACTGTATGGATGTGGTACTTGGTGCCTCTTACGTAAGATAAGACAAACCAGATCGGTCACAATATATTAGTTAATGAACCTCAATGGGGTGATGATACGTGTATAAAAAGTACAATCTACTGACATTGCAAACATTTTAACAGAGCGGCATTTTGCGTGGGAAAGCAAAGGCACCAGGCCACGCTGATATATCACTTACTGCTTAATGGATGACATCCTTCACCTTAGACCATTCATTTTCACTGATATCTCTCTATTTAAAATATATTCAGTGTCAGAAGCTGTGAGTTTCCATGTTTTATTGTTAGGAGAGACGTAAAATATGACATGGAGAGGAGCAAAAAACAAACCGAGTTGTCTTGATGTCACAAACAACAATTTTTCACAATTCACCAAATATTTCTTAAGCCCTCCGGACATCAGCTTGTTTTTGTGAGCCTTGCCTTGTGTCATCTTCAATAATTTTGACCATTTATTACTAATCTAGGCTGAATATGTCTAAGGCCGCGTACACACGACCGGTTTTCTCGGCAAAAAACGACAAGAAAATTGCCGGGAGAGCTTTCTTGTCGAGAAAACCGGCTGTGTGTACGCGGGTTTCAGGTTTCTCGTCAAGAAAACTGCCCAGATTCCCCGACGAGAAAAAATACGACCTGCGGTCTTTTTTCTCGTCGGCCTGTTTCTCAACGAGAAACCCGAGCGTGTGTACACTTACCTGTCGCCGTGGAAACCCGCGCATGCTCGAAATGACTTTGACGCATGCGCGGAAGCTTCCTAGGCATAGGCATAGGGTGTAGCAAGATGGCGGTGACGGCATCGAATGTGACGAGCGCACGCTCGTTGTAGTCGATGACGTCACCGCGTGCGTGCCATTCAAAAGAACAGCGGTTCTTTTGAATCGTACGTGTGTACACTCGGCCGGGACAAGATTCTTGTCAAGATTCTCGTCAGGATAAACAAAGTTTTTTTCCTGACGAGAATCTCGGCCGTGTGTACGAGGCTTCACAAATCCAACATTGTTTTTACCTTAAAGTGGTTCTAAAGGCTCAAGTTTTTTTACTTTCATGCATTCGGAGGGAACCAGCTACTAGATGATTTGATTAGTCTTTCTCCCATGCATGAAAGTAAAAAACTTCCCCTGTGCAGAAGCCACCACAGACCCCTCCCTAAAACTTACCTGAGCCCCATCTCGATCCAGCGATGTGTACGAGAGCCTTGGCTCTTTGGTGACTCTCCCTCCTCTTTGGCCATTGGATCCCATTGCTGTCAATCACAGTCAGTAAGCCAATGAGCAGAGGGGGGACGGGCAGATCCGTGGCTCTGTGTGTAAATGGACACGCAGAACCGCGGCTTGGGAACAAGTCTGCTTGGGTGCCCCGATTGCAAGCTGCTTGCTCTGGTGGCTCTTAGCAGGGGGAGGGGCCAAGAGCACTGGGGAGGGACCCAAGAAGAGGAGGATCGGGATTGCTCTGTGCAAAACCATTACAGAGCAGGTAAGTATGACTTGTTTGTTTTAGTTTTAATTTTTTTTTTTAAAGACAGGCTTTAATATCACTTTAAAGCCATCTAGGCTCAAAGCATAACTCTAGTTTTTACTTACAAAAGCCTCTTGCTGAATACCTTGAATTGTCTACTTTCCAAAGGGGGGTCATTTTGGGGTATATGTACCGTCCTGGCATTTAAGGTCCTCAAGAAATGAGATAGGCCATCAGTACATCAAAACTGATAAATTTTGAAATATACACTATATTACCATAAAGTATTGGGACGCCCTGCCTTTACACACACATGTACTTTAAAGTCATCCCAGTCTTAGTCTGTAGAAATCAATATTGAGTTGGCCCACCCTTTGCAGCTATAACAGCTTCAACTCTTTTGGGAAGTCTGTCAACAAGGTGTAGGAGTGTAGCCTCGTACACACGGCTGGGAATCCCGTCAAGAAAAAAACGTTGGTTTTTCTGACTGGATTCCTGGCAAGCTTTTCTTGCTCACCGAGTGTACACACGGCACATTCAAAAGAACCGCTGTTCTTTTGAATGGCAAGAACGCGGTGACGTCATTGACTATGACGAGCATGCGCTTGTCACATTCGATGCCGTCGCCGCCATCTTGCTTCACCCTACACTACTGAGCATACGTCGAAGTCTCATCGAACATGCGCCGGTTTACCTAAAGACAGGTAAGCATACACATGCACGGTTTTCTCGTCGGGAAACAGGCCGACCAGAATCCCGAGGAGAAAATAGAGAGCAGGTTCTCTATTTTTCTCGTCGAGATTCCCGGCAGTTTTCCCGACGAGAAACCATAAACCATACACATGGCAAAAAGCTCTCTCAGCAGTTTTCTTGCCGAGAAAACCGGCCGTGTGTATGAGGCTTGTGTCTATGGGAATGTTTGACCATTCTTCCAGAAGCGCATTTGTGAGGCCAGGCACTGATGTTGGACAAAAAGGCCTGGCTCCACTCGAATTCATCCCAAAGGTGTTATATCAGGTTAAGGTTAGGACTCTGTGCAGGTCAGTCAAGTTCCTCCACCCCAAACTTGCTCATCCATGTCTCTAAGGTCATTGCTTTGTGCACTGGTCCAAATCATTTGGTGGAGGGGGGATTATGGTGTGGGATTGTTTTTCAGGGGTTGGGATGGCCCCTTTGTTCCAGTGAAGGGAACTCTTAAGGCATCAGCAAACCAAGACATTTTGGACAATTTCATGCTCTCAACTTTGTGGGAACAGTTTGGGGACGGCCCCTTTCTCTTCCAACATGACTGCGCACCAGTGCACAAAGCAAGGTCCATAAAGACATGGATGAGCGAGTTTGTTGAGGAGGAACTTGACTGGCCTGCTCAGAGTCCTGACCTCAACCCAATAGAACACCTTTGGGAAAAATTAAAACGGAGACTGTGAGCCAGGCCTCCTTGTCCAACATCAGTGCCTGACCTCTCAAATGCGCTTCTGGAAGAATGGTCAAACATTCCTATAGAAACACTCCTAAACCTTGTGGACGGCCTTCCCAGAAGAGTTGAAGCTGGTATAGCTGCAAAGGGCGGGGCAAACTCAATATTGAACCTTACGGACGAAGACTGGGATGCCATTAAAGTCCATGTGCGTGTAAAGGCAGGTGTCTCAATACTTTTGGTAATATAGTGTATACCGAAGTCATTTACTTGCAGATTAATTTAAAAAAATCTTAAAAAATGCCAAAGCTAAGAAAATCACTGCTCCTGGGGACATGGAATTTTTTTTTCTATTTTTTTTTTCCATTGGCAGTGCCCATCCCCTATACTTTTTTTGACACCTCTTGTATATTAGCCCAGAAAATGGGCATTTTTAATTTGACAGATTTGGCTCCCATTTTATGGGGGTTTGGCGAACCCTTACTGAACTGAACCCAGGGCTGTATAGCTCATCACTAACACAGTGCCAGGCCACTGGCAACTGATATGCAAAGCTTATGCCACCCAAACTCACTTTGGTCATAAATCACCCCAACAAGCTAGAATATCTAAATAATTATCAATTCCTGTAAACATGAAATGGAATTCTTTTGCAAGAGATCTATAATATGAAAGCGCTATCACTAAGACAAGATGTAAAAATAAAATTTTGTCCATCATGGAAGATACAATCTCCTATCACTGCTGCTCCGGCCATAATTTATACAAGCAAAATGTAAATGCCCTGACAACACAATCTATTCATTTGCAAAATGTTAGGCTTGCTGATATCAACCAGGAAAAAAAAATGTCAGTTATGTCCTGGCTGTACAATGCAAATTTAAGTTACAGTTGGATAGTTTTTGGCCATCCTGAGCTACATCACTAGCGATCTCAGATTCAACAGGAACAACCTGTCAAAGAGATATAGAAAGTGACAGCCACAAATACATAAACTGGCTCTGTGCTCTCTGTATCACTAACCTCTGACTTTGCTGGCTGCATAGCTCTTCGAGGTCAACGATTCACTGAGTATTGACACGTGGAGTTGGAAATTGGACTGGATCTGAGCAAAATATTTGATATTTTATGTTTTCAAGTGTGGATCAGTGGCGGCTGGTGCTCAAAATTTTTGGGGGGCGCAAACAAACTGAAATATTCTGAAAATAAACCCCATCAATTTCAGCCTCACTGTGCCCATCAAATGCAGCCACTGTACCAAACGCAGTCACTTTGCCCATCAAACACAGCCACTTTGCCCATCAAACGCAGCCACTGTGCCCCATCAAACGCAGCCACTGTGCCCCATCAAACGCGGCCACTGTGCCCATCAAACGCGGCCACTTTGCCCATCAAACGCGGCCACTTTGCCCCAAACGCGGCCACTGTGCCCCAAATGCTGCCACTGTGCCCATCAAACGCTGCCACTGTGCCCCAAATGTTGCCACTGTGCCCGAAATGTTGTCACTGTGCCCATTAAATGCTGCCACTGTGCCCCAAATGTTGCCACTGTGCCCTAAATGTTGTCACTGTGCCCATTAAATGCTGCCACTGTGCCCCAAGTGCTGCCACTGTTCCAATAGAAATCTGCCACTGTGCCCCCCGCCCGCTGTCTGCCCGGCACTTACCCTGTCTCGGGTGGGCAGCGGGTGACGGCAGCAGGCAGCGAGCGGTGTTCGGTGTCCTCCATGTCTTCCTCAATGTCTTCTCCCACCCGCTCCTCCTGTCCTCTCCTATGATTAGATGCCTGATAGGCGTCCAATCACAGCGCCTGTCGTTTTAGCCAATCAGGTGACAGGTAGCACAGACCCGAGCACCTGATTGGCTGAGAGGCGGTTCAGCGCTAGCAATGTGAATTCCTTTCGCTTTGCTAACACACAGCTGAGTGAACAGCGAACGCACAGCATTGCGCTCGCTGTTCACCTTTTTGGGCGCCTATTAGAGCTTATGGCTCTAATCAGGTGCTTCCAAAAAACACCCCTGCCGCTGTAATTCAGGTGCCCGACGCTCGAAAAGGGGTGGAGCAGCCTTTGGGACCAACTATTGTAAGGGGCGGAGGAGGGAGCGTTGTTCCTCATAGGAGAGAGCGTTTTTCTATTCTTTGAGCTTCACATGCACAGAGTGTATGCATCCCGCACATATTCACTAATTACCTGGGATAGGACTGTGATTATATTGTTTGGCTCAAATGTGGGCTTGGACGTCTGTAACTAAGGCACATAGCATCTTGTTGGCAAGTGCCTAGTGTGGTTTCCCAGGACACGCCAAAACTAATTTCACACTCTACCATACCTGTGATAATCTTAAGGTGATGCTGTGAATGGATTGGCGTGGATGGGATCCCAGTTGTGTGCAATTTAATAGACAACGTTGTCTTTTACCTGTTGCCTATTGTAATTGTCTTTTGATCATTTTTGCATTTTGAATAAAGCATATTTAGGAGTACCCCGCTGACTATTCCCATTTCTCCTTTGATGTACAGACCCCTTGAGTAATGTCCTTAAACCCCTCCTCTCTTCTCAGTACTGCTTAGGTCCTTATTTTGGTGAACTCCACTCAAGTTTGGGTGAGTCGGCACTCCTGCATTAGACCTTGACCAATTAATTAGGGTCATTAGGTCCATGTCCATTTTCCCTTCCCAACTTCCCTATTTTGTGTCATACTCTCTCCTCTACCCTACAATGAGCTGCGACAGGATAGAATACATACTCTGCATGAGTGGCCTAAAAGAACATGATGGCGCTCCCTGCCTCCCCCCATGGGACTAGGGGGTGCTAGTACAAAGGCTGTGATGAGCTGCGACATGATAGGGTACATACTCTGCATGAGTGTCCCAAAAGAATAGGGTGGTACTCCCTGCCATAGCACTAGGGGGCCTTGATCCAAAGTCTGTGATAAGCTGTGGCAGGATTAAGGACACATTCCACATGTGCGGCCCAACAGAACAGGATGGCTCTCCCTCTATGGCACTAGGGTGCGCTGGTCCAAAGGCTAGGATGAGTTGCAACAGGATAGAGTAAATACTCTGCATGTGTGGCCCAAAAGAAAAGGATGGTGCCCCAACATGGCACTAGGGGGTGCTGGTGCAAAGGTTGTTATGAGCTGCGACAAGATAAAGTACATACTCTGCATGTGTGTCCCAAAAACAGGATGGTGCTACCGCCACGGCACTAGGGGGCACTAGTCTAAAGGCTGTGATGAGCTGCGAAAGGATAGATTACATACTCTGCATGTGTGCCCCAAAAGAACAGGATGGCGCTCCCCCCATGGCACTAGGGGGCGCTGGTCTAAAGCCTTTGTTGAGCTGCGACAGGATAGAGTACATACTCTGCATGTGTGGCACACAAGAACAGGATGGCGCCCCCCCATGGCACTAGGGGCGCTGGTCCAAAGGCTTAATGAGCTGCGACAGGATAGAGTACATACTCTGCATGTGTGGCCCAAAAGAACAGGATGGCGCTCCCCCCCAAGGCATTGGGGGGTGCTAGTCTAAAGGCTATGATGAGCTGCGACAGGATAGAGTATATACTCTGCATGTGTGGCCCAAAAGAACAGGATACTAGGGGTAGGGGTACTTTGTCGCAGTAAGTGGGCTTAGCACTATATGACCATATAGTGTGACCAAACCCCCGTACTTTTATGAATATGTTCAGGTGTTTTAATCTAGCCTTGGAGAATAAATGTAATTCTTGAATGTGTGTGCTATAATATGTTTTGTACTGTTTGTTGGTCTTATAGCAGCACCATCTTGAATTAAAACGCATTTTAGGGTGTGCCCCCCAAGTATGTTTTTGTATATTGTAGTGACCCTGACCAGGTTTTTTTGGGCTGGAGCACCCCTCCCCCTCCTCATTACCTCTTATTATGCCTCGTTTCCACTGAGTGGATCGATTCGGTACGGTTTGGTACGGTACGCTATTTTGGGTGTTTCCATTATGAAAGCGGCCCATACAACCGAACCATACTGCACCACTCTGGGTCCTGCTTCAGACGTGGGGCCATAGAAAATGGTTCGGTTCGGTTAGGGCGGAGCTACAATACATTCCACTGATTGGCGGACACACTAGGCACTTTTTCTAAACCCTGTATGGCACCTGACGGTCCGACTTGCAGTGGAAACGCTTACCAGAATAGACCGGTCCATTCTAACCGTTCCAAACTGTACCGACCCCGAACCGTTCCGCTCAGTGGAAACGAGGCATTAGTGGCCACCAGTGCATAAGAGGAATCCCTTTAGTTCTCCCACATAGAGAAGTTTCGGGGTACTTTGTCGCAGTAAGTGGGCTTAGCACTATATGACCATATAGTGTGACCAAACCCCCGTATTTTTTTGAATATGTTAAGGTGTTTTTAACTAGCCTTGCAGGATAAATGTAATTCTTGAATGTGTGCGCTGTAATCTGTTTTGTACTGTTTGTTGGTCTTATAGCAGCACCATCTTGAATTTAAACGCATTTCAGGGTGTGACCCCCAAGTATGTTTTTGAAAAAAACAGGATGGTGTTCCCCCCATGGCACTAGGGGGCGCTGGTCTAAAGGCTGTGATGAGCTGCGACAGGATAGAGTACATACTCTGCATGTGTGGCCCAAAACAACAGAATGGCGCCCCCCCATGACACTAGGGGGCGCTGGTCCCAATAACTACTTCGTTCCTACAATAACACTGGTTAACGCAAAAAAATAAAAAAAGGAACCTTCTTCTAAATGCAGTTGTGGACTTTGCTGCTTAACCACTTGACAACTGGGCACTTAAACCCCCTTCCTAACCAGACGAATTTTCAGCTTTCGGTGCTCTCACATTTTGAATGACAATTACTCAGTCATACAACACTGTACCCATATGAAATTTTTGTCCTTTTTTTCACACAAATAGAGCTTTCTTTTGGTGGTATTTAATCACTGTTGGGTTTTTTATTTTTTGCGCTATAAGAGAAAAAAGACTGAAAATTTTGTAAAAAAATGAATTTTTCTTTGTTTCCGTTATAAAATTTTGCAAATTAGTATTTTTTCTTCATACATTTTGGCCAAAATTTATACTGCTACATATCTTTGGTAAAAATAAGTACAAATTGGTGGATATTTTTTGGTCTTTGTGAAAGTTATAGAGTCCACAAGCTGTGGTGCCAATATCTGAAAATTGATCACACCTGAAGTACTGACGGCCTATCTCATTTCTTGAGACCCTAACATGCCAGAAAAGTACAAATACCCCCCAAATGACCCCTTTTTGGAAAGAAGACATTCCAAGGTATTTAGAAAGAGTCATTGTGAGTTTTTTGAAGTTGTCATTTTTTCCCACAATTCTTTGCAAAAATCAAGATTTTTTTTTCTTTTTTTTTTTTCCACAAAATTGTCATATTAGCAGGTTATTTCTCACACACAGCATATGCATACCACAAATTACACCCCAAAACACATTCTGCTATTCCTCCCGAGTATGGCGATACCACATGTGTGAGACTTTTACACAGCGTGGCCACATACAGAGGCCCAACATGCAGGGAGCACCTTCAGGCGTTCTGGAGAACCCAGGCCAATTCTGACATTTCTCTCCTACATGTAAAAATCATCATTTATTTGCTATAAAATTACATAGAACCCCAAAACATTATATATGTTTTTTTAGCAAAGACCTTAAAGAATATAATGGTGGTCATTGCAACTTTTTATCTTGCACGGTATTTGCGCAGAAATTTTTCTAACGCGTTTTTTACGGAAAAAATATGTTTTGTGCCTAAAAGAAAAAAAAAACAGTAAAGTTAGCCCAATGTTTTTGCATAATGTGAAAGATGAAGTTACGCCGAGTAAATAGATACCTAACATGTCACCCTTCAAAATTGCACACGCTCGTGGAATGGCGCCAAACTTCGCTACTTAAAAATCCCCATAGGCAACGCTTTAAATATTTTTACTGGTTACATGTTTTGAGTTACAGAGGAGGTCTAGGGCCAAAATTATTGCTCTCGCTCTAACGTTCGCAACGATACCTCACATGTGTGGTTTGAACACCGTTTTCATATGTGGGCGGGGCTTACGTATGCGTTCACTTCTGCATGCGAGCTCGCGGGGGCAGGGGCGCTTAAAAAAAAAATATATATATTTTATTGTTCATTTTACTTTATTTATTTTAGTTTGACATGTTTTTCCACCCCAAATTTTTTTTTGATCACTTTTATTCCTATTACAAGGAATGTAAACATCCCTTGTAATAGAAATATGGCATGACAGGTCCTCTTTACAGTGAGATATGGGGTCAATAAGACCCCACATCTCACCTCTAGGCTGGGAAGCCTGAAAAAAAACAAAAAAAAAAACAATCTTGGCTTTGATCGTAGCGGTGAGTCGGTAGAAGCACCGGAGGGCAGCGGGAGGGGGGGCATCCCCTCTCACCTTCCGTAAGAGCGATCAAGCGGTGGAACAGCCGCTATGATTGTTCTTATGGTGTAGGGAATCGCCAGCTGAAAAAGCGAATATCTGAATGATGCCTGTAGCTGCTCACATCATTCAGATATCTCCGCACAAAGTCAAGGACGTCATATGACGGCCGGCGGGCGGGAAGTGGTTATTGCAGAGTATTGCCGGGTATTGAGGAGTATTGCCGGGTATTGAGGAGTATTGCCGGTTATTGAGGAGTATTGCCGGGTATTGAGGAGTATTGCCGGGTATTGAGGAGTATTGCCGGGTATTGCAGGGTATTGTGGAGTATTGCAGGGTATTGTGGAGTATTGCTGGGTATTGTGGAGTATTGCTGGGTATTGTGGAGTATTGCCGGGTATTGTGGAGTATTGCCGGGTATTGTGGAGTATTGCCGGGTATTGTGGAGTATTGCCGGGTATTGTGGAGTATTGCCGGGTATTGTGGAGTATTGCTGGGTATTGTGGAGTATTGCTGGGTATTGTGGAGTATTGCTGGGTATTGTGGAGTATTGCCGTGTATTGTGGAGTATTGCGGAGTATGGCAGGGTATGGGCAGGGTATTGCACAGTATGGGCAGGGTATTGCACAGGGTATTGCACAGGGTATTGCAGAGTATGGGCAGAGTATGGGCAGGGTATTGCACAGGGTATTGCAGAGTATTGCACAGGGTATTGCAGAGTATTGCACAGGGTATTGCAGAGTATTGCACAGGGTGTATTGCAGAGTATTGGCAGGGTGTATTGCAGAGTATTGCACAGGGTATTGCAGAGTATTGCACAGGGTGTATTGCAGAGTATTGCACAGGGTGTATTGCAGAGTATTGCACAGGGTGTATTGCAGAGTATTGGCAGAGTATTGCACAGGGATGGCTGAGCAGGGATGGATGGATGGCTGGATCTGTGACTGCAATTGTCACAGATCCAGCCCACAGCTGACATGGGGGAGGGAGCGGACATGATCCGCTCCCTCCCCTCTCCTCTCACACTGTACCGATCGGTACAGAGAGGGGAGGGAGGAACCGGCGTCATCAAATGACGCCGGTCTGTTTACAAGTGATCGCTCCGTCATTTGACGGAGCGATCACGTGGTAAACGGCCGCGATTAGCGGCCATCTACCGTGATCCGTGATCACCAAAGTCTATATCCAGTCTATCATCAAAGACCCTGTAGGTGTCCACCATAATTGGGGGATCAAGCTGTGAGCTGCAATAATGAGGTGCGTAAGTGTTTGGCTGGTAAAGAGGGATCGCTCTTTATCAGCATGTAGCAGGTACAGTTCAGGGGAGTATGCTTGTTGAACCGATTAGTTGCCTTGTAAGGTTGTGTATTTTTTCGACATACCTTTGTAGGGGTTTGCAGTGGCAGAATCTATGTTGTATTTCAGCACACGCAATATTTTAAAGTGTATCTAAAGCCAAACATTTTTTTGTTTATAGATTTACAGTGCCTTGAAAAAAGTATTCATACCCCTTGAAATTTTCCACATGTTACAACCAAAAACATAAATGTATTTTATTGGGATTTTATGTGATAGACCAACACAAAGTGTAAGGAAAATGATAAATGGTTTTCGTTTTTTTTTTTTTTTTATAAATAAATATCTGAAAATTGTGGCGTGCATTTGTATTCAGCCCCCCTGAGTCAGGTGCACTCTTTTTCTAATTAGGTGACTTCTGAAGGCAATTGGTTCCACTAGATTTTGGTTAGGGGTATCAGAGTAAAGGGGGCTGAATACAAATGCACGTCATACTTTTCACATTTATTTGTAAAAAAAATATGAAAACCATTTATCATTTTCCTTCCACTTCACAAATCACAATTATGTGCCACTTTGTGTTGGTCTAACACATAAAATCCCAATAAAATACATTTACGTTTTTGGTTGTAAAAATTTCAAGGGGTATGAAAACTTTTTCAGGTCACCGTATATGGAGTGGTGAAAGGTTACAACTCATATCACTTTTTTATTTCTGTCTTTGTCCCCCAAGAACAGGAATTGGAAGCAAAATCTTTAAATGAGGACATGTCCTCCAAGGAGACAACTGTCTAAGAGGAGATTTCCCTCCCTTTGGAAAGATTTCCTCTCAATTCCTATTCTGTTTACAAGAACATCTCTCCAATAGTGGAGGGCATAAGTAATACCTTACTCTATCTGTTTATGGGTTTAAATATATTTTAAAGTTTAGGAGAACCTTCTGGTTAAGTCTAGGAGATGGAGGGGCGGGGAGGGGCGGGGTGAACCTGTGGCCAGGCTTGAAGTAATACATTATTTACATATTCTTTGAAGTAAATGAGCTTTTGCAACACCCATAACTGACCTCTGTATCTGCAGGCACTGTGGAGCAATTAATCCCCAAAGTTCACATCACAGCTCATCCTGCCCCCCCCTTCCAGAGCACCTGAAGAAAACTGGAAGGCTACTGAGTCAAGTTACTGCTAAGAGGCAGAGTAGGCGGATCAGAGCTTTTGAGTCACTGCTGAATGGTGAAGTGAGCTGCTGGGTCACTGCAGAATTAGAGGAGATGGGGGAAGTAGGTTGCCACTGCTTGGAGAGGGAACAGGGGGTGCTGAGCTTCTAGATCATTGTGTCAGGATCGGGTCTGAACGACCTCTGCTATGTCTGGCAATGTCTCTTCTTGCTGAGTTACCTGAGATGCTAGACAGCACCCAGTCTACTCCATTGGACAATCCTGACTTGTGCCTTGTTTCTGCTGAAACCTGAACTCCTTGCTCCTCCCACAAATTTCATATTTAGGCCATGTCTTTGCACTGTTTGCCAGATTATTGTGCTTTCTTCATCCAATATCTTGCTCTCATCATTTCTGCTATCGTCCGTATCTTCACTCGTTACTGACTTTTGACTTGTTCCTTGAATAGGCTTCTGCTTGTTCGCAACCTGTGACCCCTTGTTACCGAACTTTGGCTTGTTTACTGACTATGCTTCTGCTTGATCCCTACCTGCTATATCTGCTGCTGGACACCGGCTTGCTCACCTCCTGGTGAAGCAATCCTGAGGACCACAACCTAGTACTAACACATAGCAAAGCCCATCTCCACCATCAGGAGCTATGGTGAACACCAGTCAGTGCTTAGACGCATCACCTTGAGGCGATTTAGTTTCGCATTTGTAGCGCTATATAAGTTATTCACTCAATATTCACTCACCTCGGGTGAGGTCGTGTCATCCGCTAGGGTGACTTACTGCTGCCCTTATCCAGCTGGTCAGTGGGAGCCTCTCTACTGCTATAGCTACTGGACTTCGAGCCTGACTCCTGACCATGGCACACTACTTATATGGAGGAGTTGTGCTAATGTCACTTCTGAAAAAATAAAGTAGAAGAAACTGAGCTGCTGAGCTAGGAAGAGGGGTAGGGGGTGCTAAGCTCCTGAGTCCCTGCTTGTCATGATCAGGCATTGGGCTTGAAGACCAGTTGCTATAGCAGTTGCAGGACTACCACCAACCAGCAGGATAGGTATACATGCAGTCACTCTGGCAGATGACACAGGCTCACCTGAGGTGCTGAGTCTAAGTACTAGCCAGTGTTCATCAGAGCTCCTGGTGGTGGAGATGGATTTAGCTGAGTGCTAGTACAAGGTCGCGGTCCTCAGGTTTTCCCCACCAGAGTGTGAGCAAGACGGGGTCCAGTAGCGGATGAGCAGCGTGGTCAGTAAACAAGCCAAAAGGTCGGTAACCAGTAGTTGCAGGTTGGGATCAGGCAGTAGAGTAGTCAAGGAGCAAGCCAAGGGTCAATCACGAGTAGGGATGAGCCGAACACCCCCCGGTTCGGCTCGCATCCAGAACCTGCGAACGGACCAAAAGTTTGCGTGAACATTGGAACACCGTTAAAGTCTATGGGACTCAAACGTGAGAAGTCAAAAGTGCAAATTTTAAAGGCTAATATGCAATTTATTGTCCTAAAAAGGGTTTGGGGACCCGGGTCCTGCCACAGGGGACATGTATCAATGCAAAAAAAAGTTTTAAAAACGGCAGTTTTTTCGGGAGCAGTGATTTTAATGATGCTTAAAGTGAAAAAAATAAAAGTGAAATATTCCTTTAAATATCGTACCTGGGGGGTGTCTATAGTATGCCTGTAAAGTGGCACGTGTTTCCCGTGTTTAGAACAGTCCCTGCACAAAATGACATTTCTAAAGGAATAAAAGTCATTTAAAACTGCTTGCGGCTTTAATGTAATGTCTGGTCCCGGTAATATGGATGAAAATTATTGAGAAAAACGACATGTGTACCCCCCCCCCCCACAGCCCATTACCAGCCCCTTTGGGTCTTCTATGGATATTAAAGGGAGCCCTGCACCCAAATAAAAAAAAGAAATGCGTGGGGCCCCCAGGCCCTATATACTCTGAACAGCAGTATACAGGTGGTCCAAACAAGACAGGGACTGTAGGTTTGTTCTTAAGTTGAATCTGTTTGTAACTTGGAACAGGTACATTTTGTAAGTGTAGCTCCAGACAAAAAATCTATTTTAAAGCTTTTTGGATAACATAGGGAAAGGTTATCACCCCTGTAACATTTGTTTTGCTGTCTGTGCCCCTGTTCCGAAGATTTCACCTCACTTTCTGTCCCAATGACAATTGGATTTTGAAAGTTTGGGTTTTTTAGGGAAACGAGGATTGGTGATAAAGCATAAATCAGTGGAGGAGACACCTTGTTCCCATATTAACTCTTACAGGAGAGAATTTCCCTTCCTAGGGGTAGATTTCCTCTCACTTCCTGTTGTCTCCTTCCGTTTGTAAGTAGGAGTCGTTTGAAAGTTGGATGTTTGAAAGTAGGGGACCGCCTGTATATACTATTCGGCTTGCCCTATATACTCTGCAGAAAATTGGGCCTTAGGTGATGGTGGTACAAGAACACTGTAAGCCCTCACAGTTACTCTTGGTGGGCACTAGAACAGGCCCTGCTGTGGAATATTATATCAAGAATTGTAATTACATGCTCCTGTTGAACAGGGGCAGAAAATTGGGCCTTTGGTGGTGGTGGTGCCACAACACTGCAACCCCTCACAGATACTCTAGTTGAGCGCAGGAACAAGCCTTGCTGCTAAATATTACAGCAAAAATTGTAATTACACGCCCCTGTTAAACAGTGGCAGAAAAATTGGGCCTTAGCCACTGGTGGTGGGTGCCCAGAACCAAAAATGGCCTGCAGTCAGATATACAGTCAGGTCCATAAATATTGGGACATCAACACAATTCTAATCTTTTTGGCTCTATACACTACCACAATGGATTTGAAATGAAACAAGCAAGATGTGCTTTAACTGCAGACTTTCCGCTTTAATTTGAGGGTATTTACATCCAAATCAGGTGAACGGTGTAGGAATTACAATAGTTTGTATATGTGCCTCCCACTTTTTAAGGGACCAAAAGTAATGGGACAATTGGCTGCTCAGCTGTCCCATGGCCAGGTGTGTGTTATTCCCTCATTATCCCATTTACAAGGAGCAGATAAAAGGTCAAGAGTTCATTTCAAGTGTGCTATTTGCATTTGGAATCTGTTGCTGTCAACTCTCAATATGAGATCCAAAGAGCTGTCACTATCAGTGAAGCAAGCCATCATTAGGCTGAAAAAACAAAACAACCCCATCAGAGAGATAGCAAAAACATTAGGTGTGGCCAAATCAACTGTTTGGAACATCCTTAAAAAGAAAGAATGCACCGGTGAGCTCAGCAACACCAAAAGACCCGGAAGACCACGGAAAACAACTGTGGTGGATGACCGACAAATTCTTTCCCTGGTGAAGAAAACACCCTTCACAACAGTTGGCCAGATGAAGAACACTCTCCAGGAGGTAGGTGTATGTGTGTCAGATGAAGAACACTCTCCAGGAGGTAGGTGTATGTGTGTCAGATGAAGAACACTCTCCAGGAGGTAGGTGTATGTGTGTCAGATGAAGAACACTCTCCAGGAGGTAGGTGTATGTGTGTCAGATAAAGAACACTCTCCAGGAGGTAGGTGTATGTGTGTCAGATGAAGAAGACTCTCCAGGAGGTAGGTGTATGTGTGCCAGATGAAGAACACTCTCCAGGAGGTAGGTGTATGTGTGTCAAAGTCAACATTCAAGAGAAGACTTCACCAGAGTGAATACAGAGGGTTCACCACAAGATGTAAACCATTGGTGAGCCTCAAAAACAGGAAGGCCGGATTAGAGTTTGCCAAACAACATCTAAAAAAGCCTTCACAGTTCTGGAACAACATCCTATGGACAGATGCGACCAAGATCAACTTGTACCAGAGTGATGGGAAGAGAAGAGTATGGAGAAGGAAAGGAACTGCTCATGATCCAAAGCATACCACCTCATCAGTGAAGCATGGTGGTGGTAGTGTCATGGCGTGGGCATGTATGGCTGCCAATGGAACTGGTTCTCTTGTATTTATTGATGATGTGACTGCTGACAAAAGCAGCAGGATGAATTCTGAAGTGTTTTGGGCAATATTATTATCTGCTCATATTCAGCCAAATGCTTCAGAACTCATTAGACGGTGCTTCACAGTGCAGATGGACAATGACCCGAAGCATACTGCGAAAGCAACCAAAGAGTTTTTTAAGGGAAAGAAGTGGAATGTTATGCAATGGCCAAGTCAATCACCTGACCTGAATCCGATTGAGCATGCATTTCACTTGCTGAGGACAAAACTGAAGGGAAAATGCCCCAATAACAAGCAGGGACTGAAGACAGTTGCAGTAGAGGCCTGGCAGAGCATCACCAGGGATGATGTCTATGCGTCTATGCGTTCCAGACTTTACCCTGCCTTTGGCCAATTATGTCTCTCTGTGCTTACGGCGCTGTGATTGGCCAAAACATGTGGGTCATAGTGCATGCTTGGCCAATCATCAGCCAGCAATGCACTGCGATGACAAAGTGAATTATGGGCTGTGACGCGCCGCTTGAATTTGTCGCGAATGGCCCATAATGTTCGATCTTCGACGAACGATCGAACAGCTGATGTTTGAGTCAAAATCATGTACGACTCGAACTCGAAGCTCATCCCTAATCACGAGTGGTAGCAAAATACAGATGGCAGCAGGGAAGTCAAGAGCAAGGCACTGGCTGAGAAGGCACAATAACCTGGCAAAGAGGAAGTGCTGAGACAAGGCTTATATAGGAAGTTCATGGGAGGAACAAGGAGTTCAAGGTTCAACAACAATCAAGACACAAGTCAGGGTTGTCCAATGGATCAGATAGGATCGTCCAATAGATCAGGCAGGGATCTGTCCAGCATCCCAGATAGCTCAGTGGGAAGAGTCAACGCTGGACACAGACGAGGTCCCAGGTTCAAGCCCAGGTCCTGACTAGGGATGAGCTCGGTGTTCGAGTCGAACATACGTGCACTCGAACATCGGCTGTTCGATCGTTCGACGAAGATCGAACGATTTGGGCCGTTCGCGCCTAATTCGAGTGACGCGAACGGCCCACAATGCACTACGCCATCGCAGTGTCATCCAGGCGCTGTGATTGGCCAAGCATGCACTGTGACCCCACATGCTTGGCCAATCACAGCGCCGGCAGCGAGGAGAGCAATGATTGGCCACAGGCAGGATGCCTGTGGCCAATTATTGCTGAGGGTGTTTAGTACACGGCGGCCTAGTGTGTAGTGTGTTCCGGAGCAGGGAAAGAGAAGCATAGGCAGGGACAGTGACATTTATTTTTTCTTGCTTAACCTGGATTCCTTTAGTTTAGGGAAAGAGAAGGATAGGTAGGGAGAGTGTCAGTGTGTTTTACTGTGCGAATCCTTGTTTCTAGGGACAGGGAAGGACAGTGAGGGAAATTCTCCTTGTGCTATAGTGTGCTAAAGCATTGATCATCAATCAGCTTTAAAAAAACATTTTTTCTAGGGACAGAAAACTATAGGTAGGAAGAGTGTCAGTTTCTTTCACTGTGATAATCCTTGTTTCTAGGGACAGGGAAGGACAGTGAGGGAAATTCTACTTGTGCTATAGTGTGCTAAAGCATTGATCATCAATCAGCTTTAAAAAAACATTTTTTCTAGGGACAGAAAACTATAGGTAGGAAGAGTGTCAGTTTCTTTCACTGTGATAATCCTTGTTTCTAGGGACAGGGAAGGACAGTGAGGGAAATTCTACTTGTGCTATAGTGTGCTAAAGCATTGATCATCAATCAGCTTTAAAAAAACATTTTTTCTAGGGACAGAAAACTATAGGTAGGAAGAGTGTCAGTTTCTTTCACTGTGATAATCCTTGTTTGTAGGGACAGGGAAGGACAGTGAGGGGAATTCTACTTGTGCTATAGTGTGCTAAAGCATTGATCATCAATCAGCTTTAAAAAAACATTTTTTCTAGGGACAGAAAACTATAGGTAGGAAGAGTGTCAGTTTCTTTCACTGTGATAATCCTTGTTTCTAGGGACAGGGAAGGACAGTGAGGGAAATTCTACTTGTGCTATAGTGTGCTAAAGCATTGATCATCAATCAGCTTTAAAAAAACATTTTTTCTAGGGACAGAAAACTATAGGTAGGAAGAGTGTCAGTTTCTTTCACTGTGATAATCCTTGTTTCTAGGGACAGGGAAGGACAGTGAGGGAAATTCTACATGTGCTATAGTGTGCTAAAGCATTGATCATCAATCAGCTTTAAAAAAACATTTTTTCTAGGGACAGAAAACTATAGGTAGGAAGAGTGTCAGTTTCTTTCACTGTGATAATCCTTGTTTCTAGGGACAGGGAAGGACAGTGAGGGAAATTCTCCTTGTGCTATAGTGTGCTAAAGCATTCCTCATCAACCATCTTTGAAATCCTTGTTTTTTGGACAGTCAGGGAAATTGTCGTTGTGCTATTCTGTGCAAAAGCAATCATCCTCAACCATATTTAGAAATCCTTAAGTAAAGGGACAGAGAAGGACACCTGAAGGTAGCCCTTATTGCTTTTTTCCCATCTCCCTGCAGGCCATCTATTAGAATGTCTGGAAGGCAAACAAGGAGAGGCAGACAGTCAGGAGGCAATAAAAGAGGGCAAGCAGGCTCTGTGTCTGGGGGCAACAGTGCTGGTCGTGGACGCGGTGCATTGTCATCAGCACATGGCCATGGGACACGCTTGTCCTTCTTTTCGGCAGCTGGACATGTTGAGCCACATCATGCCGAAGACTTGGTAGAGTGGATGACCAAGCCCTCCTCCTCCTCCTCATCCTCTCTCACCCAGGCTCAGGGTACTGGCAAAGCAGCTGCCAAAGCGTCCTCTTCCCTGGTATCAATGTCAGACTCATCATCAGTCACTCCTTCCCTAGACCCACCATGTCCTCCTCCTGAGGAGTCCCCCGAACTGTTTGAGCACAGTGTTGGGTACATGCTCCAGGAGGATGCCCAGCGTTTCGAAGGGTCTGATGATGAAACCCAGCTACAGGAAGGCAGTAGCGTGAGAGCAGACAGAGGGGATGCTCAAGAAGGACACCAATCTGGCAGTCATGTTCCAGCAGCTGCAGCATACTGCCAGATTGGCTCCAGTGATGAGGAGGGAGGGGATGATGAGGTCACTGACTCCACGTGGGTGCCTAATAGGAGAGAGGAGGAGGAGGAGGATGAGGAGGAGGCACATCTCCAACGAGGCAGGATGCCCTTTGGTGGCCAGCGTAAGGGCAGTACACCGACGGAATCACACCGCAGAGCTCCGCCTGTGCAGGGCGCTGCCTCTGCCCGTCATTCAAAAAGTTCTTTGGTGTGGGCCTTTTTTGAGGCTAGTGCATCAGATCGCACAGCTGCTGTTTGCAACATATGTCTCAAGCGTATATCGCGTGGCCAAAACATCAGCCGCTTGGGTACCACATGCCTGACCAGAAATATGTTGACCTGCCATGCAGCTCGTTGGCAAGCCTACCTCAAAGACCCACACCAAAGAACAAAGCGGACCTCTCCTTGCACCGCATCAGCTGGGATCTCCAACCTCACTATAACTTCAGTCCTCTCTGAAACATGCACTGAGAGGAATGAAGGTGTAGAATTAGGTGTGTCACAGCCAAGTAGTTGCGGCCACTCTGCTAGCAGTACACCGACGTCCGATTCTAGCAGGCAAATTTCCCTGCCCCAGCTGCTGGACCGTCGAAAGAAGTTCACTCCCAGCCATCCACATGCCCAGCGGTTAGGCAGCTGGGAAGGATGCAGGACAAGGTGCAGTAGTAATGGAGGTTGTTCCACCGCCACGCCTCCAAAATGCTACTACTGGTTGTGACACACCTCTCTCCTTCACCCCCTCCTCTTCTTCTTCCTCCATGGCCTCTTCCTGTGCTTTGTCCTCTGAACCAGCGGTGCTCCGTAGGCGTTCAAGGGGCTACGCAAGTACGCAGGCAAAAAGATGCCATGCCGTGCTTGCGCTGGTGTGTTTGGGGGACAGAAGCCACACTGGGGCAGAGGTCCTGTCTGCTCTGCAGGGCCAGGCCGAGAGGTGGTTGACGCCACGCCAGCTTAAGCCAGGAATGGTGGTTTGCGACAATGGCACCAACCTCCTCTCCGCCCTCCGACAGGGACAACTGACCCATGTGCCCTGTGTGGCTCACGTCCTTAACCTGGTGGTGCAGCGGTTCTTGGGCAGGTACCCGGGCTTACAGGATGTCCTGAGGCAGGCCAGGAAAGTCTGTGTGCATTTCCGCAGATCTTATAATGCCAGTGCTCGCCTGGCTGAGCTGCAAAAGGAGTTGAACCTGCCCAAGAACCGCCTTATATGTGACATGCCCACCAGGTGGAACTCAACGTTGGCCATGCTGCAGCGGCTGCACACGCAGCAGAGGGCCATCAATGAGTACCTGTGCGACTACGGCACCAGGACAGGGTCAGGGGAGCTTGTTTTTTTTTCTCCACGCCAGTGGGGCATGATCAGGGATGCATGCACTGTCCTGGCACCATTTGAGGAGGCCACGAGGATGGTGAGCAGTGACAGTGCATGCATCAGTGACACTGTACCTCTTGTCCACCTGTTGGAGCATACGCTGCGTGGAATAATGGACAGGGCACTTGAGGCAGAACAGAGGCAGGAAGAGGAGGACTTCCTTGCCTCTCAAGGCCCCCTTTACCCAGACAGTGTTCCTTCTGTCCCACCCATCGCACAGGAAGAGGAGGAGGAGGAGGAGGAGGAGGAGGAGGATTGTGTCAGCATGGAGGTGGAGGCTGGCACTCAGCATCATCAGCAGCAGTCTTTTAGGGATGATTTACAGTCCCAAGAAACCAGTGGACTTGTACATGGCTGGGAGGAGGTGGCTGCGGATCATGTCATCCTTAGTGACCCAGAGGACTCCGGAGCGAATGCCTCAGCAAACCTACGCTGCATGGCGTCCCTGATCCTGCAAAGTCTGCGGAAGGATCCTCGTATTCTTCGGATCAAGGAGAGGGACCATTACTGGCTGGCCACTCTCCTTGATCCACGGTACAAGGGTAAGGTTGCGGACCTTATGTTACCGTCGCAGAGGGAGCAGAGGATGAGACAACTCCGGGAGGCCTTGCAGAAAGGTCTGTGCAACGCGTTTCCAGAGACTGGGAGGTTACAAACTCCTGGTCCTGGACAACAAGTTGCTGAGGCTTCGGCCAGTCAAAGAAGGAGCGGTGGGGAAGGTGGCCGTCTGACCGATGCGTTCAGACAATTCTTTAGTCCGCAGCCCCAAAGTATGATCGGTTCCAGCAACCATCGCCAGCGTCTGATAAACATGGTGCAGGAATATCTAGGGGCAAGGTCAGACTTGGACACCTTCCCCACCGAAAATCCTCTGGCTTACTGGGTCTTGAGGATGGATCACTGGCCAGAGCTTGCACAGTATGCAATTGAGCTACTGGCCTGTCCTGCATCCAGCGTTCTTTCGGAACGCACATTCAGTGCTGCTGGAGGATTTGTCACGGATCACAGGGTGCGCCTGTCCACCGACTCGGTTGATCGACTGACTTTCATCAAGATGAACCAGTCTTGGATCACCACCAGCTACCACACACCTGATGCTGATATAACAGACTAATTGATTTTAACATGTCACATCCCTTCAAGACTGATGCTGATGCTGAGTGCCTGTGCTGTTATGTTGACTGGCTATCCTCCTCCTCCGAGTCCTCAATGATACGATTGATGATGATAGCTTGGAAGATCATTTTTGTTTATGGGTGCCGCCACCAGTGGCTAAGGCCCAATTTTTCAGCCCCTGTTTTACAGGGGCGTGTAATTACAATTTTTTTAGCAATAATTTGCCATAGGGCTCATTGCTGTGCTCCAAGTACAGTATCTGTGAGGGGTTGGAGTGTTGTGGCACCAGTGCCTAAGGCCCAATTTTTCAGCCCCTGTTTAACAGGGGCGTGTCATTACAATTTTTGAAGCAATACTTTGCAACAGGGCTCATTGCTGTGCTCCAAGTACAGTATCTGTGAGGGGTTGTAGTGTTGTGCCACCAGTGCCTAAGGCCCAATTTTTCAGCCCCTGTTCAACAGGGGCATGTAATTACAATTCTTGATCTAATAATTCACAGCAGGGCCCATTGCTGCACCCACCAAGAGTAATTCTGAGGGCTTACAGTGTTGTGGCAACGCCACCACCACCACCACCACGAAAGGCCCAATTTTTCAGCCCCTGTTCAAAAGGGGCATGTAATTACAATTCTTGATCTAATAATTCACAGCAGGGCCCATTCCTGCACCCACCAAGAGTAACTCTGAGGGCTTTCAGTGTTGTGGCAACACCACCACCACCACCACCACCACGAAAGGCCCAATTTTTCAGCCCCTGTTCAACAGGGGCATGCAATTACAATTCTTGATCTAATAATTCACAGCAGGGCCCATTCCTGCACCCACCAAGAGTAACTCTGAGGGCTTACAGTGTTGTGGCAACACCACCACCACCACCACCACCACGAAAGGCCCAATTTTTCAGCCCCTGTTCAACAGGGGCATGCAATTACAATTCTTGATCTAATAATTCACAGCAGGGCCCATTGCTGCACCCACCAAGAGTAACTCTGAGGGCTTACAGTGTTGTGGCAACGCCACCACCACCACCACCACGAAAGGCCCAATTTTTCAGCCCCTGTTCAAAAGGGGCATGTAATTACAATTCTTGATCTAATAATTCACAGCAGGGCCCATTCCTGCACCCACCAAGAGTAACTCTGAGGGCTTACAGTGTTGTGGCAACACCACCACCACCACGAAAGGCCCAATTTTTCAGCCCCTGTTCAACAGGGGCATGCAATTACAATTCTTGATCTAATAATTCACAGCAGGGCCCATTCCTGCACCCACCAAGAGTAACTCTGAGGGCTTACAGTGTTGTGGCAACGCCACCACCACCACGAAAGGCCCAATTTTTCAGCCCCTGTTCAAAAGGGGCATGTAATTACAATTCTTGATCTAATAATTCACAGCAGGGCCCATTCCTGCACCCACCAAGAGTAACTCTGAGGGCTTACAGTGTTGTGGCAACACCACCACCACCACCACCACCACGAAAGGCCCAATTTTTCAGCCCCTGTTCAACAGGGGCATGCAATTACAATTCTTGATCTAATAATTCACAGCAGGGCCCATTCCTGCACCCACCAAGAGTAACTCTGAGGGCTTACAGTGTTGTGGCAACACCACCACCACCCCCACCACCACGAAAGGCCCAATTTTTCAGCCCCTGTTCAACAGGGGCATGCAATTACAATTCTTGATCTAATAATTCACAGCAGGGCCCATTGCTGCACCCACCAAGAGTAACTCTGAGGGCTTACAGTGTTGTGGCAACGCCACCACCACCACCACCACGAAAGGCCCAATTTTTCAGCCCCTGTTCAAAAGGGGCATGTAATTACAATTCTTGATCTAATAATTCACAGCAGGGCCCATTCCTGCACCCACCAAGAGTAACTCTGAGGGCTTACAGTGTTGTGGCAACACCACCACCACCACCACCACCACGAAAGGCCCAATTTTTCAGCCCCTGTTCAACAGGGGCATGCAATTACAATTCTTGATCTAATAATTCACAGCAGGGCCCATTGCTGCACCCACCAAGAGTAACTGTCAGGGCTTACAGTGTTGTGGCACCAGCACCACCATCAAAGGCCCAATTTTTACTACCACTGTTCAACAATTATATGTAATTAAAATTCCTGATATAATAGTTAACAGCAGGGCGTTCCAGCACCAACCAAGAGTAACTGTGAGTGCTTACAGTGTTGTGCCAACACCAACAACTAAGGGGCCTATTTCTGCAGAGTATATACGGCAGGTCCCTACTTTCAAACATCCAACTTACAAACGACTCCTACTTGCAAACGCAAGAAGACAACAGGAAGTGAGAGGAAATCTACCACTAGGAAGGAAAATTCTCTCCTGTAAGAATAAATATGGGAGAAAGGTGTCTCCTCTGTACTGATGCTTTATCAGCAATCCTTGTTTCAAGAAAAACACCACATTTCAAAAACAGTTGTCATTGGGACGGAAAGTGAGGTGAAATGTTCTGAACAGGGGCACAGACAGCAAAACAAATGTTACAGGGGTGATAACCCTTACCTATGTTTTCCAAAAAGTTTAAAAATAGATTTTTGGGCTGGAGCTACACTTAAACAATGTACCTGTTCAAAATTACAAACAGATTCTACATAAGAACAAACCTACAGTCCCTGTCTTGTATGCACCGCCTGTATACGGCTGTTCAGAGTATATAGGGCCTTTTTTATTTTATGTGCGGGGTTCCCCTTAATATCCATACAAGACCCAAAGGGGCTGGTAATGGGCTGGGGTAGGGGGGGGGGGGGGTCATGGGGTAGCTATGCCATTTTTCTTAAAGATTTTCATCCATATTACCGGGACCAGACATTACATTAAAGCCGCAAGCAGTTTTAAATGGCTTTTTTTTCCTTTAGAAGTGTCATTTTGTGCAGGGACAGTTCTAAACACGGGAAACACGTGGCACTTCACAGGCACACTTTAGACACCCCCCAGGTACGATATTTAAAGGAATATTTGACTTTTTTTTTTTCACTTTATGCATCATTAAAATGACTGCTCCCGAAAAACGACCGTTTTTAAAACTTCTTTTTGCATTGATACATGTCCCCTGGTGCAGAACCCGGGTTCCCAAACCCTTTTTAGGACAATAACATGCATAATAGTTGTTATAATTAGCACTTTAGAATTCGAACGTTCGCATCCATTGTATTTAATAGGGTTCTAATGTTCGTACGAACTTTCGGTCCGTTCGCGGGTTCTGATGCGAACCGAACCCGGGGGTGTTCGGCTCATCACTAGTCCTGACACAGCTGGTGAGAAGGAGCAAAGGGAGATGGGCTGCTTAGAGAAAGCTTGAAGGACTTCAGTGCTTGTACTGTGATATATAAGTATTCATTGCTCCACAGTGCCAGTCGCTACAGAGGTCAGTGAGGGAAATTATTTCCTGCTTGTTTGAAATATGTTAAAACTTTAATGTACATGGCTTGTCTAAAAAATAACTTTAGGATTATTGTTAGGGCTTATTTTGAGGTTTAGGCTAGTGGAGAAGAACATTGTAACCTATTGAGCCTTACCATATATACTCGAGTATAAGCCGAGATTTTCAGCCCTTTTTTTGAGGCTGAAAGTCCCCCCCCCCCCCCCCCTCGGCTTATACTCGAGTCAGCGAAATTTAACATTGTAAATAGTACCTGAAAAAAAGTTGGGAGGCTGCGGCGTCCATCGTTTAAATCTCGCGGTCTCTTCCTGGTCCCTTCCGTGATAGATGATTCTCAGCAGACACTCTCCGCCTATCACGAACGTTCTCTCATCCTCAGTTTCCCAGCAGACGCCTGTGATTGGCAGAACACCGAACACAGTGTCTGCTGGGATAGGTGAGAATGAGAGAACGTTTGTGATAGGCGGAGAGTGTCTGCTGAGAATCATCTATCACGGAAGGGACCAGGAAGAGACCGCGAGATTTAAACGATGGACGCCGCAGCCTCCCAACTTTTTTTCAGGTACTATTTACAATGTTAAATTTCGCTGACTCGAGTATAAGCCGAGGGGGTGGGGGACTTTCAGCCTCAAAAAAAGGGCTGAAAATCTCGGCTTATACTCGAGTATATATGGTAAGGCTCAATAGGTTACAATGTTCTTCTCCACTAGCCTAAACCTCAAAATAAGCCCTAACAATAATCCTAAAGTTATTTTTTAGACAAGCCATGTACATTAAAGTTTTAACATATTTCAAACAAGCAGGAAATAATTTCCCTCACTGACCTCTGTAGCGACTGGCACTGTGGAGCAATGAATACTTATATATCACAGTACAAGCACTGAAGTCCTTCAAGCTTTCTCTAAGCAGCCCATCTCCCTTTGCTCCTTCTCACCAGCTGTGTCAGGACTAGTGATGAGCCGAACACCCCCGGGTTCGGTTCGCATCAGAACCCGCGAACGGACCGAAAGTTCGTACGAACATTAGAACCCTATTAAATACAATGGATGCGAACGTTCGAATTCTAACGTTCTCTCATTCTCACCTATCCCAGCAGACACTGTGTTGGGTGTTCTGCCAATCACAGGCGTCTGCTGGGAAACTGAGGATGAGAGAACGTTCGTGATAGGCGGAGAGTGTCTGCTGAGAATCGCCTATCACGGAAGGGACCAGGAAGAGACCGCAAGATTTAAACGATGGACGCCGCAGCCTCTCAACTTTTTTTCAGGTACTATTTACAATGTTAAATTTAAACAGTGAGCTAGGGAACAGTGAGGAAAAGGAACAGTGAGGATAGGAACAGTGAGGATGGGAACAGTGAGGAACAGTGAGGATGGGCACAGTAAGGATGGGAACAGTGAGGCATTGTTGACCCTCGGCTTATACTCGAGTCAGTAAGTTTTCCCAGTTTTTTTTGTGGTAACATTAGGTACCTCGGCTTATACTCGGGTCGGCTTATACTCGAGTATATACGGTACTTTTTCAAGAGTGATATTTCTGATATAATTGACTTGTCAAATCTATTTCAGCATCAAATGAAAATGGCAAAAACTACTGCAACATTTTATCAAAGCAAACACAAACATACCACCAGGCCGTTGTCATAAGCTCTTGTTTGTTTGTTTTGGCCCCTTCCTCCTCAAACAAAAGTCCAGCGTTGACCGCAGACCAGTACAGCATCTATCGTGCAGAGCAATCTCACTTGGATATTTTTTGAGGTCCAGGTAAAGCAGAAAATCTTTATTATTTATAGACAGTTCTTTGTGGATTCTATACCCCACAGAACACACAATGCAAAGATATGCCAGCTACTTGAGAAAATGCTTAGATCATTCAAGCTTGGAAGCTGCCAGCAATGGAAAAATACTAGAAAAAAATAAATTTTCAAACTCTTCAAAGTCTTTATTAAAGCTATTTTCCAATCACCGTGACAAAGCATAAAACCCCCTTTATTCCCAATTACAAAACATTGAAAAAAAAAGCACATTTCCCGCTGATCGGTGTAACTTGGCTACATTGTAGTCAATAAACAGTAAGTAAGACTTGTTTAATGGGTTGTTATATGCTTCTAAAAGCTTTATAGTTTTCTCTTTATAGCTAAAGTATGTATGCTGCACACTTCATATTTCTGAAAAAGAAATTACATTAGTTATGTAATAGGGATGAGCCGAACACCCCCCGGTTCGGTTCGCAGCAGAACATGCGAACAGGCAAAAAAATTGTGCGAACACCGTTAAAGTCTATGGGACATGAACGTGCTCATGTTAAAGGCTTATATGCAAGTTATTGCCATAAAAAGTGCATGGGGACCCGGGTCCTGCCCCAGGGGACATGTATCAATGCAAAAAAAAAAACACAGTTTTTTCGGGAGCAGTGATTTTAATAATGCTTAAAGGGAAACAATAAAAATGAAATATTCATTTAAATATCGTGCCTGGGGGGTCTCCTTAGTCTGCCTGTAAAGTAGTGCATCTTTCCCATGTTCATAACAGTACCGCAGCAAAATTACATTTCTAAAGGAAAAAAATGTCATTTAAAACTGCTTTAAAAATCATTGAGAAAAAATTGTAAATTAGAAAATTCGTAAATTTGAAAATCCAAAAACCTGAAAATTCTAAAATCTGAAATAATAACTAGCAAATAATAACTTAACTATTACTAACTATTAAATTATAGGTATTGGAATTTCCTTTCAATTTAGGCTGTTAGTGAATATAACGAATATGAATTTATCCGAAGTTACAAATTATTCAAAATAACGAATACCGTATCTAAACAAATGGAATGTAACAAATTAATTTGTTTCGTTCCAACTTTTCAATTCTATTTCTAATTCTGTCCTCCGTTAGCCATGAAGGTGCTTCCTGTGATGTGTCATGAGGATAAACACTACAGTTTTGGTTACTGAAGCCCCCCAATTCCCTCATGAAGACTGAGGAGAAGAATAAACTCAATACCTTTGCCATCTCCCCATCCTTTGTAACCAGATTCCCTTCCTCATTCGTTATGGGGCCAATATGGTCCGTCCTCCCTCTTTTATTGTTTATATACTTAAAGAATTTCTTGGAGGTTTTTTTGCTCTCCTCCGCTGTGTCTTTCGTGTTCTATCTTAGTCGCTCTAATCGCACCCTTACATTTCTTGTTGCATTTTTTGTAAAGTCTGAATGCTGATGATGATCCCTCAGCCTTGTTTTTTATTAAGGCATTCTCCTTTGCTTTTATATGCATTTTTTCATTGAGTTAAGTCATCCAGGACTTCTGTTTGCTCTTTTAAATTTATTTCCAAATGGGAAGCACTGGCTAATGCCCTTATTTAATATTCTCTTAAAGCAAACCCATCTCTCCTCCGTGTTCTTTGTTCCTTATATTTTATCCCAATTTATATCTTCTAGCAAGGTTCGTAGTTTAGGGAAGTTGGCTCTTTTGAAATTCAGTGTCTTTGTATTCCCATTATGTTTCCTATTTGTGTGATTTATACTGAAGCTAATTGACCTATGATTGCATTTTCCTAAATTTCCCCGTATTTCCACATCCCTGATCAGGTCTGTATTGTTGGTAATCAGTAGGTCTAGTAACGCTTTGTTTATAGTTGGTGCGTCTACCATCTGACCCATGAAATTGTCCTGCAAGACATTTAGGAACTGGCGAGCCTTAGACGAATGCGTGGTTCCTTCTGCCCACTCTACGTCTGAGTCAGAGTGGTGTAAGACAGCCAGGAGTCGTACAAGTAAACTGGGGAAACACAGTGCAGCCAGAGTTGTGCAATACAGCTTGCATCTCGATACAGAGCAGCTAGAAGCCTAGGGGTCTCTATAATATACCATTGGGCAGACATGTACTGGCCATTGGGTCTACCATGAGTTTGCCAGTGGGCCGATGGCTCAGTGGGCCAGTTTCAGTGACAGCCTGAGCCTGTCAAAGTAATGGCTGCGTGGCTTCTGTGGCGCCAATCATTCCCGGCTGTTCCCTGTGTCCTCCTCTTCCATGTCCTCCTCCTCTGCCCCAGTGTGCCACTCCTCTGGTCCCCCGTACTTCTCCTCTGACGCCCCCCACAGCTGGCTTCCCTTCTCTCCCGCTGGTTGCTGGGGGGGATGTGTCAGGATGCAGAGCGGAGGAAGGGGCCAGTAAATATGTAATTTACCAGCCCCTTCCTTTTCTCAATTGGACACAGAGCTATCGCTCCTACTGTATGTCTTTTGATAACTGAGCAGAGTAAACTCTGCATCAGTTTATAGATGAACAGGAGCCGCTGTCTCCTGTCCATTCATCTTCAATGCTGAGACAGCAGAGAAAGGGACTGGGGAACCGATGTCGTCAGTCCCTTTCTCTGTCCCAAAGGGGAGATATCTCACCAAAGCCCACCAACAGGACTGATAGAATTTTTTATTTTTTTCAATTCTAAAAAATAAAATTGTAAAAAAATATAAAACAATAAACTACTGAAAACACCCCCCCCCCCCGCCCTACTGACACTATCCACTGCCCGAGCCCCCTCCCAAAAAAGCATTGTGAAAAGAAATAGTAAAAAAAAAATATACATACAATTAAAAAAACTACTGACACCATTCACTGCCCTATAACCCCCCCCCCCCTCACTCCAACCCCTTCCCCAAAGCATTGTGGAAAAATAATGTTTAAAAAATATTTTAAAAAAGTAATAGACAACAAAATTATAAAGAATACAAACTAAAAAAAACAAAAAACTACTGACACCGTCCACTGACCTACTAATACCGTCCACTGACCTACTGACACTGTGAAGAAAATAATAAAAAAAATAATTGTAAAAAATTATTTAAAAAAAATAGCAATGTTCCTTTCATGCCGTTAGCCCTCCCACTTCACGCAGTGATGTGAGACGGAGCGGAGGAGAAAAATACAGAGGAGAATAAGTGAAATAATAAAAGAGATGATTTGTGAGTGTTTACAAAATTAAAGTGGGCCGGTCTGGATGAAGTCCCGGGCCAAATTTTTGTCCCAGGCCAGTCCTGCCATTGGGCATTTTTAAGTCCCGTTATAATGGAAAAGTGGTGGTAAAATAATCACTTATGGGTTTAACCAACGTGTATTTATTCTTCATGGCTGGAATAATTGGGCCGGGGATGTGTTCTTTGCCTACATACCACTAAAAGCTAAACAATCTCTCAGTTGGGAGATATGCACGTGGACGGGGATTAGAGAGGTTTTTTTTCGATATCTGAGCTCGGCTTCATATTATGGTCATGAATGAATAAGCCTTTGTTCTTGGTCATTAATTGAATGTAGTGTTACCTATAACTACTATTTCTGGGGCTTTTGCTGACTATGCCCGCCAGTGCATGTCCCCAAAGAAAGAAGAGAACAAACGTTTCCATCCATCATGTAATTTTGTGAAAATATGAAAAATATATTCCCACATGCAACAAAAGCTTTGGTCCCCAAATAAAACATATCCCTATAAATAAAAATCTATTCCTCTGAGCCACCAAAGAGAACACAGAAGAACAGCAATTTTACATTCTAATTTAAAACTTAGAGGTAATACATTGCTTACTGTATATAACAAAAAAACACCAAAAAAAAAAAAGTGTATGTCAACCAGATTACACATTCTAATGTCAAGAAAATGGTGTTTGTATTGTAGCAGTGCTAATAACTAGTGCAACATGGATGACTATTCATCAGAGTTCTATATTGAAGAGAGGCACTCTAGGGGGAGGAAAATCCATAAAGCAATAAGGTAAAGTCTTTATTCTGCAAAAAATCTCAACAATAAGTGCCAATCAAATGATGAATTGTTTACAGCCCCAACTGTATAAGCCTATACAATGTGCCGCGTATTATGAACACGTAATTGCTTTGCCTCCTTTTTGTTGTTGACATGTTATCTTTATGTAAGGCAACAATAAATATACACATGCATATTTCTCTTTATAAAAAAAAAGAAAATAGGAAATTCGCTCAAGGTTTTTGGAAAATAACTTTTGCCGCCAGAGATGAATAAAAAGTACTGCCATTTTGTACTGTGCACTAAATTTCTCAGCTGACGTTAAACTCTAGTTTAAAAAAATAAAATAAATTAAAGTATGTATTCTTAAAGTGGATGTAAACCCACTCTCAACCTTTCTAATCTACTGCCATAGTGCTGATCTATAAGGACAGGGCTCGACAAACCCCGGGTGCCAGGTCGCCATTGCGACTAGAATTAGCGACCTGGCGCCTGGGGCAGCACAGCTGGAGAATCCTGTCTCTCCGTGCCCCCCCCCCTCCGTGTCGCGGGATCGCGTCGGGCCGCGCCGGCCGGTTTTTGAGGTCGCGGCTTTCTGCAGGCCTATGCTTCCTTCTGTGATCTAGCGTCATCTTGTGGTGGCCGTTGGTATGACAAGACAAACAGCAATGCTAATGGAGTTTCCCTGTCTGTTTTCACTGCCATCTCCTTCCCTCTGATTAGAACCCCCCAAACATTATATATATTTTTTATTCTAACACCCTAGAAAATAAAATGGCGGTCATTGCAATACTTTCTGTCACACCGTATTTGCGCAGCGGTCTTACAAGCAAACTTTTTTTGGAAAAAATACACTTTTTTTTTAAATAAAAAAATAAGACAACAGTAAAGTTTAGCCCAATTTTTTTTTATATTGTGAAAGATAATGTTATGCTGAGTAAATTGATACCCAACATGTCACGCTTCAAAATTGTGTCCGCTCGTGGAATGGCGACTAACTTTTACCCTTTAAAATCTCCATAGGCGACGTTTAAAAAAATCTACAGGTTGCATGTTTTGAGTTACAGAGGAGGTCTAGGGCTAGAATTATTGCTCTCGATCTACCGATCGCGGCGATACCTCACGTGTGGTTTGAACACCGCTTTCATATGCGGGCGCTACTCACGTATGCGTTCGCTTCTGCGCGTGAACTCGGCGGGACGGGGCGCGTTCTTGGCTCCTAACTTTTTTAGCTGGCTCCTAGATTCCAAGCAAATTTGTCAAGCCCTGTATAAGGATATAGATGCCTCCTGCATGTATCCTTATCTGTCAAATGTCTCCCCTCTGTCTGTTGTAAGAACTGAAAAACTGAAGATTCTGTGGGTGGATCTGTTGTCTGGAGCTCGGTGGGAGGAGTCGTGATGTCAGTAGACTCTCCGCCCTCCTCTACACTCCCCTTGTCAACATGCATTTTCTCCTGTGTATTCCTTCTGCTATGATCACTAACATCCAGTCAAAATCCAGAAATTTAACCACATGACTTCAGAAAAGGAGTGGGTGTGGGAATTAAAAAATAATGCCTGTCTAAAGCTAGTGCACGAGATATGTAAATAACCTGTCACTCAAAGCAAGGGGGTGGAACGGACAAAGGTTTTTCTCTGTTTGTCCGTTTTATCTAACTGAACAATAAAAGAGGATTGCTCAGAGCTGGATTAACTCTTTGTGGCAAGATCTGGCACAAATGATAGGAAATCTTATACTCTACATTGTGACAGCAAAAAAAAAATTCGGGTTTACATCCACTTTAACCAATTAACTGCTTCAGCCCCGGAAGATTTTATCCACTTCCTGACCAGAGCATTTTTTACAATTTGGCACTGCGTCGATTTAACTGACAATTGCGCGGTTATACGACATTGTACCCAAACAAAATTTGCAAACTTTTTTTCCCCAGAAATAGAGCTTTCTTTTGGTGGTATTTGATCACCTCTGCGTTTTTTCTTTTTTGCGCTATAAACAAAAGAACAGTGACAATTTTGAAAAAAAACACAATATATTTTACCTTTTGCTATAATAAATATCCCACATTTTTATTCAAAAAAACTAATTGTTTCCTCAGTTTAGGCCGATATGTATTCTTTCCCATATTTTTGGTAAAAAAAATCGCAATAAGCGTATATTGATTGCTTTGCGCAAAAGTTATAGCGTCTACAATATAGGGGATAGAATTATGCCATTTTTATTATTATTTTTTTTTACTAGAAATGGCGGCGATCAGCGATTTTTATCGGGACTGCAATATTATGGCAGACACATCGGACACTTTTGACACATTTTTGGCACCATTGACAATTTTACAGTGATCAGTGCTATAAAAATGCACTGATTATTGTAAAAATGTCACTGGCAGGGAAGGTTTAACACTAGTGGTGATTAAAGGGTTAACTGTGTTCCCTCTGCATGCTCTAACACACAGATCCCAGTTCTCGCTCTGTCATGACCGGTCATCACGCCTGCCGGGCACTCGCATCGGCTCCGGGGGCGAGCAGCAGTGGCCACAGGACGAAGCGACGTAACATAACGTTGTTTCCACCAGCTGAGCCATGCTGTCGCAGTAAAACTGCGGCGGCTGTTCGGCAAGTGATTAAGGACCGGAAGATCTTGCTCCTTAATGAGCAGGCCATTTTTTTCGCGATACGGCACTACGTCACTTTAACTGACAATTGCGCGGTCGTGTGACGCTGTACCCAAACAAAATCTATGTCCTTTTTTCCCCACAGATAGAGCTTTCTTTTGGTGGTATTTTATCACCTCTACAGTGGGCATAAATTCCCCAAAACATACTCCAAAATCTGGTGAAAAGCTTTCCTTAAAAAAAAAAATGGAGACTTAAAGGGGAAGGAAGACAAATCCATATCCATGGGTTTTAAAAAGGGATGTCCAACAAGTTCATATAGGTGACATAGTCAGTTGTCCAAAAACTTTTGACCATATGGAATATGTACAATATGTTTCTATCCAGTTGTTTGATAACGCATATTCCTTTGCTGTCTATGAAACATACAGACATATTAGACTATTGCGCTCTGCCAACCATGTGGCAAAAATTTGGGGAAGATCCTTTTTGTTCCAGCATGACTATACCCCTTTCCACACAGACGGCTCCATAAAGACATGGTTTGACCAATTTGATGTGAAGGAGCGTAAGTGGCTCGCATAGAGTCCTGACCTCAACCCTACTGAAGATCTGGAATGAATTTGAATTCAGGTATGCAGGCAGGAGGGTATGCTTAGCTGATAAAGCCCCTCCTCCCATGAAGACTCCTGGAATGTATGACATCAATGTGGCCTAAGCCAGAAACTAGGAAGCAACTGAAGAAATTTTGAAAAGAAGGTTTTAAATAAATGTAGCGGGTATGTACTTTCCCGGGTGTAATTCAAACTGGCAGAGACACCAGCGATGTACAGTTCATTGCGGTCCAGCGGGTGGCGCTGTTGCCTTGGGCTGGGGTTTGACCATCGCTGTGTGCTGTGCCTCCTTTTTGTCCTCCTCGGCAGTGGTATGGTGGGGCGGGGAACCCGCTGTGCTTGCTGGGAGAGGGTATAAAGGGGCCGGCCATCTTTGTCACGGGGTCGAGTCCCAGGCACCTTCAGCCTGTGGGCGTGTGGTTCGTGTCGGTCCTCTAGGCGGCCTAGGCCTAGAGGACGTCCGGAGGTCGTGTTCCATCCCAGGCACCTTTAGCCTGGGGTGAGGTACTTGGATGGAGGTCTGGGGCTCAGTGCCCAACACTGAGTTCTGTGAGGGAAGGAGGTCCTAGGGAACCCAGGGATTGGGTACCCGAATCCGGAAGGCGTAATGGACCGGGGGGAGCTACTCACTTGAAGACCGGGTGCAGCAGATTACCAGTGACAGGTGAGCCTCCCATCAAAGACCACCTGGAAGGAAAATCCCCCCTCGCTAGGAGACCTCAGCCCACTTTCAGGAAGGAAAATGGAGAGTTCATTGTGTCTGGGCCTACTCGCATCCACACCTCCTTGTTTGTTCTGTTCTTTAAGGGAGTCTAACTGATTATGCTGTTCACTCGAGAAGAATAAAGGAGTGTTGGACTTTAATGGTGTGAGGTTCTTTTCTGGTGGACATTGTTCAAGGTAACTCCAGGTGCACAACACTGACCCGATGGTAGAGAAGGAACTTTGCTTACACCGCACGGACACATGTGGTAAAGGCTTGGCGTGGTGACCCCGCTCTCTCCCCTCTAAGATTCCCCTAGACAAGAAGAGAGACGAGGTGATGCAAAGAGGGGAGTGAGGAGGCCGCTACACGTGGGGGCTCGGGTCCGGTATAGTGTTCATGTACTACGGAATTGAACGTGTCTGCCAGAGGAGTTACGAGTAGGCAGGCCTTCATTGGCCGAAGTGCATCCCTGCTTGAAGTCGGGGACATGACCCAATGAAGGGAAAGGCCCGCGCAGAAGAGAGCGAGGAAAGGGGGAAGCTCAGCCATGTGAAGGACTACACGTGGGGGCTTCTATTTGCACTGCGCCACCAGGCACACCCCCACCGCTTAGTTCGTGGGCGTGACTCAGAAGGAAAAAAGAAGAAAAGCCCACAAACTGGAGCAAAGGGGAGGAGTCCAATACGTGTGAAGGACTACACGTGGGACGTTGGCGCAAAAACTTTGCAGTGTGCGATGGATCAGCAACAGGTCACCATGTTCGGACATACATTGTGGATTCCGATTCACCCTTCTACCACGACACTGACTGCTGCTGCTCCGGTAACAGATACGGGGATCCGGCTAAAGCCAAGGGGTCGATTCGCCCTGTACTCATGCATGGACGTTGAGGCCCTGAGTGTGATTTGTCCCGGCTGTTCGGGACTGGTGTGCCAACTGAAGCCATTCGGGCGATGTGAGGCCTGTGGGGAGTTTCTCTTTGAAGTGGATCCAGCGGTTGAGAAGCCGAGAACCATTTACCCTGGCCGTGCTGCAGGCAATACCACTCAAGGAGGAGGAATCACTGCTTTGACAGCCATCCCTGCGCACACTGCAGCGACCGCGGAGGAGGTCGTGAAAACTCAACGGGAGAAATCCGAAGATGCTGACTCGGTCACCACGATCTCGCAGTGTCCACCACCGAAGAGAAAGACTGGTATGGTAGCCCCGACCAGCGGTTGTGGTGGACCATCTCGCCCGCTTACGCCCGGCCGGGATGGATCCGTCAGCAAGAGTTCCGGACGTCCCGTTTCAAGCAAAGGCCGAGGTAAGCCAGGCGGAGAGATTTGGTGTGTGGGAAGAGGTGAAAACTCAGTCTCCACTACAGGGTACCTACCCGCGGAGGAGTGTGACACCTCTGACCTGGAGTCGCTCTCGGACATGGGAGACGACGTTGCTATAGACAAACTGTTTGCAGAAAAGGGCTGGGACAAAGTACCTCTCGCTTCATCCCGCAGAACCAGGGATCCACCTATGTCTACAGGGGAAAGTACACCCCGGGTGGAGGCACCAGCGCCTGAAGAGTGGTCCCGTCCCCGGCCTACTTCTACATCCCCGGTACCATCTGTACCGAAGACCGGGGAAAAGAGACTGCTGTTGCGGGCACCAATGCCCAGATCAGATGTGATCAAGGTCCCTCGCCAGCCGGACTCAATAGTTTTGCCTGGCGAAGGGGACAGAGCCACTATGTCTCCTCTGGCCAGACTGAAACACCTATTGGGCCAGAACGTTGATGCAGAGTACGGATGGGAGTATCCATACTTGTCCAAGGAGCTGCTATATGAGGTGGAAGTGTGCCGGGAGCGCTGGTACAATGACTTTGTGTGGACTCACCTTCAGATTCAACACGCTCGCAGGTACCTGACATGCTCTCCCAAGGCCTCTCAACGTTTTAAGGACTGCAAGGCAGAGTGGATGTTGGGACGGCACATCCATGCAGACAAAGTGCTGATCCAGCGCAAGGAAGGAGAAGATGTAGAATATCATCTGGAGACCATGGACCAGCACTTGAAGCCACTTGTTAGGCCGCATCCCCGCTTCTACCTGTAGGAGAAAAAGACTCCGTTCTTGTATGCTGCTGAACTTTCTGGGGCCCGTTGTCCTTGTTACCCAGAGGAATGAAGGACTGTTCCTGTTTTGTTCTTCACTTTCCAGCAAGAGATCACAGACTCTGGGGTAGATAGGGCCCAAGAGAAGAGGGAAAGTTCCACGAGTGCAGTTACCGTGACGCTGTCACCAGGCGGCAGTGTTGCGCAACGTTAAACACTTTTCACACACTCACTCCTTGGAGAAAAGGGATTTCTTTACGAAGAGGTTTCTTTTCTCTCACACGAATATATGTGTCACTGTTATTGTGTGATAATTTTCTTTCTTTTCCCTCTGCAGGAGAGCATCCCATCAAGACCACTGAGTATGGGGTGGGTCTTAGTCAGGATGGGTGGGAAAAGTATAATGTGAATATGTGATTCAAAAGGTTATGGTTAAATGTTGTTGTTTCCCTTCCCTTTTATATAGGGCTCAGACACAATTGCTTTAGTTGATCAAGCTTTTCAAAAAAGTTTTATATTTTTTTACAATTGTTAGTTGGTCTCTGGATTGGATTATGCCAGCCCTTGAGGGTATGATTTGTTCCAGACACTGGGGACCAGTGTCAAATTACCAGGGGGAGAGTGTAGCGGGTATGTACTTTCCCGGGTGTAATTCAAACTGGCAGAGACACCAGCGATGTACAGTTCCTTGCGGTCCAGCGGGTGGCACTGTCGCCTTGGGTTGAACCATCGCTGTGTGCTGTGCCTCCTTTTTGTCCTCTCTCGGCAGCGGTATGGTGGGGCGGGGAACCAGCCGTGCTTGCTGGGAGAGGGTATAAAGGGGCCGGCCATCTTTGTCACGGGGTCAGGGCAGGACTTAGGGTGGTGGGGGCCCCTGGGCTTGAGTCACTTTCGGGCCCTACCTTCTATACATTACAAAAAATGGGCGTGGCTCAAATGGGCATGGCTCGGAAGGGGTGTGGTTAGAGTCTGAGATGAATGAGGGATGGAGGGAGAAAGAAAGCAGAGTCATGGGGGACGCCGGTCAAATGCACCTTGCACTGAGAGGGTCATTAGACACTCATACATTATATAGCGATGCATTGCAGTTAGTGAGGCATGGTGGCACCGACCCTAAAGTGGCACTGACTGGGGCATGGGGGCACTGACCATAAAGATGCACCCTGCACTGACAGACAACGGACACCGACCATTATGTTGCAGATTGCAGTGAGTGGGGCATGAGGCACATACCAAAAGGTTGCACTGAGGGGGGCACTAACCACAAAATAGCACCTTGCACCGAGCGAGGCATTGGGCACTTATGCAGTCATGGGCGTCCGCTCCATAGGGCAAGGGGGGTCACTTGCCCCCCCCCTGGAATCGAGAAGGTGTTGGCCAAATTGGCAGTGTTCTACACCCTCCGCCGCCCTTACACCCACTTCCAGCCCAGCACAGTTCTGCACCGCAGCACATGTACTCCCTCCCTCCTCCTCCCCCCGGGCCCACCACACCTCCCCGTCGTCGCTTTAAGGCGGCCGCATCTTGTGGTTTGGCAGCTCTGGCTGGGCCTCGCGCGGCAACCCGATTGGCCCCAGCACTTCTCGTTCTCCAGGGCACAGACCGGCTCCACCCCTGGCCCTTGGACTGTGCAGCGCGCCCGGGGAGAGAAGAAGAAAAAGAGCCGGGGGGATGGCGGAGCGGGGGGTGTCTCGAGTCGGTGGTGGTAGTACCTCGGGGGCCTGGCCTCCTGCGGGGCAGCCTGCTGCACACACCCGCTGGACCTGCTGAAGGTGAAAAGGAAGGAGAGCCAGGCTGTGTGTGCAGTATGGAGGGAGGAGGAGATGTCCTACAACACGTGTGTGTGTGTGTGTGACTGCAGAGACATGACGTCATAGGGCATGTCATACATATGGTCAGTGTGCAGTGTAGTGGTCAGTAGTCAGTGTGTAGTGTAGTGTTCAGAGTGTAGTGTCCAGAGGTGCAGGGTGCTGCTGTATAATGTAAAGGGATGCTGGGTGCTGTGTAATGTAAAGGGGAGCAGGGTGCTGTGTAATGTAAAGGGGTGCAGGGTGCTGTGTAATGTAAAGGGGTCCAGTGATGCAGGGTGCTGTGTAATGTAAAGGGGTCCAGTGATACAGGGTGCTGTGTAAGTAAAGGGGTCCAGTGATGCAGGGTGCTGTGTAATGTAAAGGGGTCCAGTGATGCAGGGTGCTGTGTAATATAAAGGGGTGCAGGGTGCTGTGTAATGTAAAGGGGTCCAGTGATGCAGGGTGCTGTGTAATGTAAAGGGGTGCTGTGTAATGTAAAGGGGGCCAGTGATGCAGAGGTGCAGTTGTGGAGAGGGGGTACACAGTAGTGACAAAGAGATATTTAAAGATGCAGGGGGCACAGTTGGATGTTTTTGCATTTTAACGTGGGGGGGGGTCGCTTTTAACCCCCGCTAGCGGTCAAAGAAAGGGTAAAATGTGACTGTGTATCGCCGCTGCCGAAGTGCCCCCCCCCCTGAAAAAATTTCAGCGGATGCCCATGCATGCAGTATATAGTTATGCATGGCTCTTAGCGAGGCACTGACTAGGGCATGAGAGCATTGGTCATAGAGTTGCACCTTGCACTGACAGAGGCATCAGACATGGACTACTATAAAGTTGCACCTAGCACTGAGTGAGGCATGAGGCACTAACCATAAAGTAGCACCTTGCACTAACAGAAGCCTGAAGCATTTACCATAAAAAATTTCCACCTAGCACTGAATGAGGCATAAGGCACACACCATAAAGTCACACTGACGGAGGCACTGAGGATAAAATTGCAATGAGTAAGGTATGAGGCACTGACCTGGAGCAGTATATAACGTTATGCATGACACAGAGAGAGGTATGAGGCACTGATCTGCAGTATAGAAAGTTATGCATTGCACTGATGTAGGCAGCACTGACAGAGGTATGAGGCACTGTCGCTGACCTGGTGCTGGGCATATAGGTAGGTATTTAGGGTGACTTTCCTGGTTGAGCACTCTTCCGAGTCTTCCGTCCCCTACTACAAGCAAGTCTCAGGAGAAGCTGACTGTCCACTTTGAGCGCCCGCCCTGCAGTGCATTCTGGGAGGTGTAGTCTCTGCAGCGTGTAGGCACAGCCCGGCCGAGTCTAGTGTGTGCTGTTGAGAACTACATCTCCCATCATGCAATGTGGTGACAACTAGGACAGCGGTGGAGCCTGCTATTGGCTGCTGCCGCTGATGAGGGTGTAACGGGGGGGAACTTTTAATGTGTGTCGGCGGTGATGTTCTTTCTGTCACGCTAATCTGACAGAACGCCAGCCCGCTCACGGCTCACCCCGCCAGCCTTTGCCTAATTAGAGAGCCGCCTTTGCAGGCAGGGGCCCCCTAGTGGACGGGGCCCATGGGCTTGAGCCCAGTCAAGCCCAATGGTAAGTCCGGCCCTGCACGGGGTCGAGTCCCAGGCACCTTCAGCCTGTGGGCGTGTGGTTCGTGTTGGTCCTCTAGGCGGCCTAGGCCTAGAGGACGTCCGGAGGTCGTGTTCCATCCCAGGCACCTTTAGCCTGGGGTGAGGTACTCGGATGGAGGTCTGGGGCTCAGTGCCCAACACTGAGTTCCGCGAGGGAAGGAGGTCCTAGGGAACCCAGGGATTGGGTACCCGAATCTGGAAGGTGTAATGGGGGGAGCTACTCACTTGAAGACCGGGTGCAGCAGATTACCAGTGACAGGTGAGCCTCCCATCGGAGACCGCCTGGAAGGAAAATCCCCCCTCGCTAAGAGACCTCAGCCCACTTTCAGGAAGGAAAGTGGAGAGTTCATTGTGTCTGGGTCTACTCGCATCCACACCTCCTTGTTTGTTCTGTTCTTTAAGGAAGTCTAACTGATTATGCTGTTCACTCGAGAAGAATAAAGGAGTGTTGGACTTTAATGGTGTGAGGTTCTTTTCTGGTGGACATTGTTCAAGGTAACTCCAGGTGCACAACACTGACCCGAAGGTAGAGAAGGAACTTTGCTTATACCGCACGGACACATGTGGTGAAGGTTTGGCGTGGTGACCCCGCTCTCTCCCCTCTAAGATACCGCTAGACAAGAAGAGAGACGAGCTGATGCAAAGAGGGGAGTGAGGCGGCCACTACATAAATAAAAAAATATACCTTGATATGTACCGTATTTATCGGCGTATAACACACACTTTTTTCCCCTGAAAATGAGGAGAAAATCACGGGTGCGTGTTATACGCCAACAGCATACCTGGGAGGGGAAGGAGGGGGACGAGCTAGCTCGGCTCTCACATCTCACACACATACAGTCCCGCCTCCACCACTCGCATTGGACCAGTGTTCTGTCTATCACAGGAGCTGGTCCAATGCCGATGGCGGAGGCGGGACTGTGTGTGTGAGAGCCGAGTAAACAGGAGATGACGGCTCAGTGATTTCCTGAAGTTCAGGCTGCTTTGATGACAGATGGTGAGGCTGCAGATAAGGTAAACAAAAATGGAATTAATCAGGCTGAATTAATACCGATGATGGGCTGCATTGGGGACCTTGATCAGGCTACATTGGGGACCTTGATCAGGCTGCATTGGGGACATTGATGAGGCTGCATTTGGGACATTTATCAGGCTGCATTGATGCATTGATGGGCTGCAGATGGACCTTGATCAGGCTGCATTGGGGACATTGATCAGGCTGCATTGGGGACATTGATCAGGCTGCATTGATGCATTGATGGGCTGCAGATGGACCTTAATCAGGCTGCATTGGGGACATTGATCAGGCTGCATTGGGGACATTGATCAGGCTGCATTGGGAACATTGGTCAGGCTGCATTGATGCATTGATGGGCTGCATTGGGGACATTGATCAGGCTGCATTGGGGACATTGATCAGGCTGCAGATGGACATTCATGGGCACTGAGCCTTAATTTGCTTCAAAGTTCTTGATTTAAAATACATGTTTGTTTCCTGAAACTTCCCTCTTAAAATTAGGGTGTGTGTTATACGCCTGTGCGTGTTATACACTGATAAATACGGTTTTTACAATGTACTAGGGCTAGCAGCATAAGGATTAAAATTAGGATTGAGTGAGTTTTGTTCTACTTTGAAGTCACTGTGGTCTAAGTGGTTTACATTTATAATAAACAAAGGATTGTTTGTATTTTATTTTCTTCTTTGATGCAGGAAAAATAGCTATTGGAATTTTTGATCGTTATTTATATTGAAGAGAAAAAAAAAAACATTTCTCATTTCTGTGCAGCATAATGGAAGAAAATACTTCCATAAACCATCAAAAACTCCAATCCTGTAAAAAAAAAATTGGATTCTTGAGTGCACTAATATTTAATAGAATGTCTGTGAAATTATTAATGATTTTACAGAAAATTACATTATTGGACTCTGTCAAAATAAAGAGGCTAGACTAAGAAATGTTGCTGTTACTTATTACTTACTGGACCTGAGCTACCCAAATTATTCTTTTTTTTTTTTGTAGAAAAAAAATAATTTGGAAACTAGGAGAAAACTTGGGGAAAATCCACCAAAACTTTTTGCAATGCCTGAAAATAGCACTAAGGTCTTTTTAATTAGTTAGAAATTTGCATGAGCGATGTAAATCGATAAGCTTTCATGGCTCGTCCACTTCAACATCTCTGGCACCAGTTGTACTAAATCATCAATCAGAATGTATGACACAAGGAGCATGCAAGCTTTTAGTTCAGGGTGAACATTGATTTCAAGAGATACTGGGGGAATTATGTGAGCGGATGTCGGCACTTATTAGACTAATATGGAATACCTGCTCATTGACAGGTTGTCTATGAAAGGGAGGCTGATTACTTATTTATTTTTCAAATGTAACTATGAAAGCATTGAATAAATATTTTGAGTAACAAATAGTATAAGTAGACTATGTATAGCATTGACAAAATTGGCAGGGCTGCAAAGGTCCTCAGAATTAGGCTGCACTATTTCGGTATACACCAGAAATGGCGAACCTTTTTGAGCCTGAAGCCTCTTACACACGACCGGTTTTCTCGGCAAGAAAACTGCTGGGAGAGCTTTTTGCTGAGAAAACCATTTGTGTGTATGGTTTCTCGTCGGGAAACTGCTGGGAATCTCGACGAGAAAAATAGAGAACCTGCTCTCTATTTTTCTCGTCGGGATTCTTGGCAGAGTTTTCCTGCCGAGAAAACCGGTCGCCTGTATGCTTACCTGTCCGAGGTAAACCCGCGCATGCTCGAAAAGACTTTGACGCATGCGCAGTAGCATACAAGGTTAGTGCGGGGTGTAGCAAGATGGCGGCCACGGCATTGAATGTGACGAGCGCCGGCTCGTCGTAGTCGATGACATCACCGCGTTCTTGCCATTCAAAAGAACGGCAGCAATGGACTCCCCCAGCAACATAAGACCCCCAGCAACAATAGACTTCCCTGCAGCAAGCCTCAATAGACTGTCCAGCACCCCTTGTCATTAAATACATTCAGTGCTGAAGGTGCCGGAACTGCTGAAAAAAAATCCCTGGTGAGAACTGAAATCATGGCAACGTAGAGTCCAAACTAGACAACTTCCAGCCTATTTTTACTCCTTTTAAGACCAGAGGTCAAAGCTTCTGAGATGCTCAGGCCAAATTTAACAGTGATTTTGTATTTTATTTTTAAATACTGTAATTATATTTGACAATTACAGTATTAAACCAACACACACTGCCACCTTCAGGATGCAACGCCACCTTCTGTGTCACGTACAGCCGGAGGCTTATTTTGTCAGTGAAGCCTACAGCTTGCATGTGATCATTGTGTCAAAGCTAATATATTAATACACATTCTTGGGGGCCACTCTGATTGGTTTCAAATTACAAGTGAACACCAGAACTGTCGGTGACAGATGGCACTAAGAGCCACCAGCCTCACAAATGATTGGCAGGTGGCTCTCAAGCAGATTTGTTTTATGTATCCCCCAACATGCGGCATCGTCCTTGGGAATGTTAATATACAGATTGCAGGGGGTTATGAAATTTTCCAAAACCCGCTTTTCAGGTAGCACTTTCTTTTGTTTGGATATGGTTTGGGACATGGGTTGTGACAAGGGATGGGAATGGGTAAACAATTTTGTATGTTAATAAATTGAAAACGATATAGAGAAAACTAAATAAAAAAGTGAAAACCACCGGCACTAAGAGCCACCAGCCTCACAAATGATTGGCAGGTGGCTCTCAATGAGAAGATGTTTTTAATGTATCCCCCAACATGCAGCTTGGTCCTTTGGAATTTTATTATACAGATTGCAGGGGTTAAGCATTTCAGGCAGCATGTACATTTACAAATAAAATCAAGTTAGAAACACTCCGCATGGGTAGAAAACTATGTGACAAATAATTGGCCAACTTGAGAAAGAAAATACATACAGCTGGAGATCACGTTGTCTGATAATTTAGCTTATTTTCACCTGCTTGTTGTGCGCTGAAATAAAACTGTGTGCCTATGCTTAGCCTGCAAGGGATATCAGTAAGTCTTTAAATATGGAGCAATTACATGCACAATGCATCTCGTATATCCTACCAGGTTTATCTCCTGCTCTCTTTGTCTAGGACGGCATGTAATAAACTCTCTGCTCTACATTTTCTTCTTGCTGATACATATACCGGCACCTGAGAAAATGTATACATTACGAAGTAAAAGGCACAAGGAGGCTTTGTAGGATTACCGTCCTGAGAGCATACGGGGTATTTTCAGTGTAAATAATTAATGTTTCATTTTGTTTACTACTTTCCAAAAAAAAAAAAAAAACTGCAGCTGCCTTTAATATATTCTGTATAGATAGTTGGCCTTAGACACTGTTTTTCTTCTGACTGTGAAATAACCCGAGGACATATTAGGAATGGGATTTCTGGGTGTATCCAGGCCTAGGTGGAGATTTGTGAAGAGATCTACATGTTTAGTGTGCTTTGGGTGCATTCAGGGGCTCATTCACAGTTGTATAAGTTTAATAGGAAAATATTAAGACTGTAGCATTCAAAAATTCCAGAGGGGTAGAAGAAGGGTTTGAGATGCAACCACCTTGTAGGGTTGCCACCTTTTCTTCAAGCCAGGCCCGAACACTTTTGCAGCGCATGCCATTTAAAAAATTAAATAAATTGTAGTATACAAAACAAATGAAAAACACAATTTTATACAAAAATATGTAAAACCTGTATAACCTTTTTTATAAATTGTGCTGCGCCAAAACACATGGTACTTTGTTACTATATGTTTTGCCGCAGGTGAATGAGCGCAAAAGCAAGGTGTGTGGTTGCGTGCGTGTCTTACATCTGGTGTCCTTATCAGAGTGCTTCATTACATCTGGTGTCCCAATCAGAGTCCCCGCTTTCATGAGGTGTGTCATTGGCTTGAAGAAGGAACCAATCAGTAGTTCTGAAACGTGCCCCATTTTGATGACCTCACTTCCGGGTTGTGGTCTACGCTGGTTGCTTGTCCCCTCCTGCTGGCGTCACTTCCAGGATCCACGCTCCACGCTGATCCACTAGTATCATTTGAGCTGTGGCTTCCATCTGCTGGCTTCTCTGGAATGTTCTGCTGCCATATAGTGACATCTCTGGGAATCTATGAGACACACTGGGACCACCAGGATGCTGGATCACCTTCCCTACTTTAGAAAAGATGTGTGTAGGAAAGGGGAAAGTGACGCTACCTATAAACTGATGAGTGATCTGTCAGATCGCTCTTCACAAATGGCCGTGCTCTAGTTTAAAGGGACAGTGACTAAACCAGTGATTTATAATATCCCAAAATGACTAACTGCTTGCCCTAATTAGGAAACCATATGCTGTTAGCAATGTTCCACTAGCACATAGCATACAGGGTAAAACCATACAGTGTCCCAACTATACCATCCAAATAGTGTGTCTACTTAAATGAGCACTGTGCAAAGAGCAAAAAACATCAGTGTATAAAGGACAAAGATTATGATAAAAAAGTTCATATAAAAAAGAAATTCATATAAAAAAGAAAGTTCATGTGAAACAAAAGATTGAAAAAAATTGATTGAAAGAAACACAGTACAGAAAATGTATCAAACAGTATTGCTGTATCTGGTGCAAAATTCCAAAGTGACTTTGTGCTCGCTGTAGTTTCAAAGGACATCAAGTGACTCTTGTGCTCCCCCTTTTGGGTCCCCACTCTCCAGCTCCTATTACCCCTGCAGGGGAAAATCGCTTAAAAGTGTATACAGCCAGCTCCCAGCTCAAACGGTCCTATAGCTCGGTGCTGCCTCAGACAACATCGATGACGAAACACGTAAGTGGGAGCTACGCACACACGTCACTTCTGGTTTATGAGATTCAGGCAGTTGGAACGCAGATAGAGCGCACGCTGCTCACATCGGCCTAGAATTACTCGTTTGCCCAATATAGAGCGTTTTTTGGGGTTGGATCACACCGTCTTGTATTGTGAGGTTGTTTTTATAAAGTTTTTTTAATTAATTAACCATTCGGAATTACACTATGGAAGCCCATCTCTTTTTCATATGAGGATTCATTACTGTGAAAATTACTGATTGCCTATGATCCAGCAATGTATGACAGCAGAGAGTGGCATTTAACAGCTTGGAGACCTCGAGGTTCGGAGGACGAGCTATAGGACCGTTCGAGGTGGGAGCTGGCTGTATACACTTTTAAGCAATTTGCCCCTGCAGGGGTAATAGGAGCTGGTGAGTGGGGACCCAAAAGGGGAGCACAAGAGTCACTCGATGTCCTTTTAAACTACTGTACAGCGAGCACAAAGTCACTTTGGAATTTTGCACCAGATACAGGAATACTGTTTGATACATTTTTTGGACTGTGTTTTTTTTCAATCAATTTTTTTCAATCTTTTGTTTCACATGAACTTTCTTTTTTATATGAATTTCTTTTTTATATGAACTTTTTTTAACATAATCTTTGTTCTTTATACACTGATAAAAGTAGAGGAAGAAAGTGGGATTGTATCGGTGCTGAGACAGTGTTATTCAACAAAAAATAGTTATTATATAAAAAGTATACATTTTTATTAAGATAACATCCACATATAAATTTTACAGAGAAGGGGTTCAATAAACCCAAATATTAAAGCAGACATTGTAATTTTATGGGACGCTTTTGTTCCCAAATGTATATAAGGTAGTGGTCACAGAGGATTGTCCCATCCCTACATGTTTCGCCGGTAAGGCTTCCTCAGGGGATTAAACTGGGACCACCGATCCACAAATCAGCTCTAACATAAAAATATAAGGACAGAGTATAAGTACATTAAAAAGTACAAAAACATAGGGTTGTATTATCACATTGATGTGTGCTGTTCAAACCACATCCCACACAAAAGAGACCATCAAAGAACCCACCTTGACCCGGCCAAGACGATGGGAGGTCACATGTGGAACCCCACATGGAATGTGTGGAATGTGTGCTAACCTGTCCAGGTATCAAGGTCGAGTGGGAGAGAGAGCCGTGTCCAGTCACAGGGGATACATAAAAGACCCAGCTATAGGGGACAAAGAGCATGAATAAATTATGTGTTCCAGAAGAATAAAGGCTGAACAGAGTACAAGTATAGGGCCAGTTGGCTTCAAAGGCAACTTACTCTACTTGGTATGAAAAGGAGGTAACATAGGGGGGGACAGCCAAGACGTTGTTCTCAAAAAGCAGAGCCAGTGGCCCCGAACAATCAGAAAAAGATCTATCAGGGCTCAAATCACTAAAAATGTACAAAAATAAATAATGAATCAACAGATATTAAAATGAAAATGGGAAAAGGGGTGATTTTTATAGGTAAAGGGAAAAAGCCAATTATAAAGAATAAAAATGAATGAAAAGTTGTACGTATTAAACTGCTGAAGCCACTTTTACTACCGTATATATTTGAGTATAAGCCGACCCAAATATAAGCCGAGGCACCCACAAAAAACTGGGAAAACATATCGAGTATAAGCCTAGGGTGCCCATCTGCTTGCCTCACTGTGCCTCACTTTGCCTCACTGTGTCCATGTGCATGCCTCACTGTGTCCATGCCTCACTGTGCCTCACTGTGCCTTACTGTGCCCATGCCTCACTGTGCCCATGCCTCACTGTGTCCATGCCTCACTGTGCCCATGCCTCACTGTGCCCATGCCTCACTGTCACTGTGCCCATGCCTCCCTGTGCTCAATCTCCCTACCTGATCTCCTGCGCTGTGTGACTAGACTGACTTTTCACTTGGGAGTCTATGGAAGGGGTTCCCGGCTTTTGAAAATCCGGTGCTCCCTGGCCGTAGGTCCCCCAGACAACAAACTTTGCACACTTGTAGAGGAAGAGTGGCGCTACATGTGTGCCAAGTTTGGGGTCCAGGGGGCCTACAGATGGCCAGGATCAGGCGCACAAAAGTAAAGATGGACACTGACTCGTGTATAAGCCGAGGGGGGCATTTTCAGCACAAATAAATGTGCTGAAAAACTTGGCTTATACTCGAGTATATACGGTAATGGCCTTTGGGGTGAGGTGCGTATTGTTCTAGAATCACTCGGATCCTCTTTACTTTATACAATGGTTGTTTTTTGATCTTTGCACAGTGCTCATTTGAGTAGACAGACTATTTGGATGGTATATTTGGGACACTGTATGGTTTGCCCTGTGTGGAACATTGCTAACAGCATATGGTTTCCTACTTAGGCCAAGCAGTTAGTCATTTTGGGATATTATAAATCACTGGTTTAGTCACTGTCCCTTTAAACTAGAGCACGGCCATTTGTGAAGAGCAATCTGACAGATCACTCATCAGTTCATAGGTAGCGCCACTTTCCCCTTTCCTATACACATCTTTTCAATTATCAGGAGCCCCCTGCTGTGGAGCTGCCTAGGGGAGGCTGCAACCGAGCCTACATCTAAGCGTGGAATCCCTAACACTTTACTTTAACCTTCCCTACTTTACATATGATGCGCTCCTGTCATCATCTCTTTTGTAAGTGTTTTTTAATCACTGATGTTTTCCCTGATGTTGTAAAGTGCTCCGCAAACTGTTGGCGCTATATAATTCCTGTATAATAATAATAATAATAATCGCTTTAGGATGTTAAAAGCTTTTAATTCTGCACTTAGAGGCGCCTTCTTTATCTTTATTTCATTACCAGAGATTGCTCTCCTCTTCAAGTCCTGCCTTAAGTGTATGAAGATCTCTCATCGTTTGAACTTTCTGATGCCGCGTACACACGACCGTTTTTAATGTCATTTTAAAAAACAACGTTTTTCTCTACGTGATTTTTCCCCTCGTAAAAGCTTACACACTACCGTTTTTCACGACGTTAAAAAGAACGACGTGAAAAACTAAGTGAAAATAGAGCAGGTTCTCATTTTTTTAGGCCATTTTTTACGTCGTTAAAAATGCTCTGGAGCCTACACACGATCGTTTTTAATGCCCAATTTAAAAAATGGCATTTTTAACGTCGTGAAAAACGTTGTGTGTATGCGGCATCGCTCTAAATAGACTACAATCTGTCCAGTCCTGCTACTCAGAGCGCCCTTATACATATTTTTTAACCGTAACAGTAAGCTGGAAGCGATGATCTGACATCACTTCTGGTTTACTTGGGAAAGATCGGCGCCAATTTTTTTTAAAATTTAAAGCATTCAAAAACACAGATATTGCTGTTTTCCGTGTTAAAGTATTTTATTGAAAGAGATGTAACAGAAATGTACAGATCATACATTTATAATGGTTGTAGAACATTGACTACACATTTCTATTATAAAGAATAAATAGTAAATTCATGGTCTACAATGTGCATATTGCTGTATAGTTTCTAAGGGCTAAGCAGAAATCAACGGTGGATACATCTACGCACTAGATGTATGTTACAGTAGATGGTAAGATATCGAACAAACAAATATTATTTGGTTTAGTACAATTGAGAACTAATTACATAGTGCAATATTATATTGCTGCTTAGATAATGCTTTTCAAGTAAAAATAAAGATCTAAGTGAACTTTAAATGGACGTAAAAGATAGCGTAAAAATTACATGAAAATAGAAATGGATAAGTAGGTAACATAAAAATAGGTAGAATAGGATAGTAGGAAAGTAGAGGGGGGGGGTATAGGAGTCCACTCGGATGGCTCGAGTTCATTGGTCTTTGACCTGTGTGTTACAACAGGATAATAGAGTGTTCACGATATGGTCCACCTGCTACCATGGCATGAGAATCAAGTCTTCGCGGAATGAAGATAGGTGATATTTAATCCAAGGGTTCCATAACTTTTCAAAGATTGGAAATTGATCTCTTTCTATGGCTAGCATTTTGGCGTGAGCCATAAATTCATTGACTCTACGTATGGTCTCGGCTATTTCCAGTTTAGGGGTCCTCCATGCTTTTGCAATTGTTTGTTTGGCTGCCGTAAACAATTGAGTGAGAAGTTTAAATTGTTTATATGTGATGTAATCTGGTTTTAGATTGAGCAAGGCCGTGGCTGGGTCAGGATGTATAGTGAAGCCAAATATTCTGGAGGCAGTTTCAAATATCTGTTCCCAGTATAATTGTATCAATGGGCAAGACCACCAAATGTGTAGGTGGGTGCCCGGGTCGGGACAGCCCCGGAAGCATTGGCCTGTTTAATTTGGCGTAAATTTCGCCAATCTGTAGGGAATGAGGTACCAACGAGTTAGAACTTTATAGTTGGTTTCTACCGCCAGAACATTTGGTGAAGATTTTGTTATAGACTATATTTTGGACCAATCAGCCACATCAAATTCTCTTTCCAGGTCCTCCTCCCATTTACGTGCATAAGGTGGTTTGTCTAAACCTGGGTAAATTGTAATGTGGGTGTATATTGACGATATTAGTCCTCTTGAATGGGGGTCTTTTAAACATGCAGATTCAAATATTGTAAGTTGGGATAAAGGGGTGTCAGTAATTAACAAAGGTGCGTAAAAGTTTTTAATTTGGAGATATCTGAAAAGTTCAGAGTTCGGCAAGTTATAGGTGTCGCAAAGGGTAGGAAACGTATGAAAGGATGATGTAGAGGTTAGGTTATTAAGCCAAGTAATATTCAATGAATTCCATACCCTAAATAACTTGGGTGAGACCCATGCTGGGTAAAAAGCAGGGTTTTTACGGAATGATAAGAGAGGGTTGTGGGGTGATTGTAGCTGATGTTTAAATCTAAGGTTATCCCATACGGCTAAAAAGTGTTTTATAATAGGGTTACTTAGGGTTTTCCTTTCTTTAGGGAGGAGCCATAGTACGTTGGATATAGATAGAGGGTCACATTCTGCTGCTTCTACTATTACCCATATAGGTATTTCATCATTAGTGTGATATTTAGTGAGGCTGGCAATATGCGCCGCTCTATAATAATTAGCAAAATTAGGGAACTCAAGGCCTCCCTTAAGTTTCGGTAAATAAAGTGTATGTAACGATACACAGGTTTTTTTGGAGCCCCAGACATAATTTTATGTTTTTCCTTGAAGTATTCTAAGATAATAAGATGGGATAGGGATTGGTAAGACTCTAAATAAGTAGAGTATTTTAGGGAGAATTGTCATTTTGACTGCGTTAATTTTACCTATCCATGAAATTGGGAGATGTGTCCATTGTTGTAAAAGAGTTGTTATTTGTTTGAGGAGTGGGGGATAGTTTTCTGCAAAGAGATCTAAGTATGAGGCCTCGTACACACGACCGATTTTCTCGGCAAGAACCAGCAAGAAACTTGCTGGCAGAGAGGTCTTGCCGAGTAAATCGGTCGTGTGTACGCTGCTAGCGGGTTTCTCGTCGAGAAAACCGACAAGAAACCTTGACGAGAAAATAGAGAACCTGCTCTCTATTTTCTCGTCGAGATTCTCCTCGGCATGTTTCTCGACGAGAAAAGTGAGTGTGTGTACACTTACCTGTCCGCCCGGAAGCCCGCGCATGTTCGAAATGAATTCGACGCATGCGCGGTAGCTTCCTAGGCATGCGTAGGGTATACCAAGATGACGGCGACGGCATCAAATGTGACGAGCGCATGCTCGACGTAGTCGGTGACATCACCGCGTACACTCCTTTCAAAGAACCGCGGGTTCTTTGAAACGAGCGTGTGTACACTCGGCCGGGACAAGTTTCTTGTCCAAGAATCTCGTCAAAAAAAACGACATGTTTTTTTCAACGAGAATCTCGGCCGTGTGTACGAGGCCTATGGCTGTTAGGATATTGCTGTTTTCAATACTTTTAAGTACAGAGGAAGGGATTTGGGGTCTTACAGACCCCAGATCCCTCCATAAAGAGTACCTGACCTATTGCTGTCACAAGGATGTTTACATGTTTAAAAAATAATAATTAAAGCAACAGTGTAAAAATAAAAAAATTAAATCAACAATAAAAATAAAATAAAAAATTAAGCGCCCCCGTCCGTCGGTTTTGCACACACGCAAACAGCGATTGTCCCACACATGTGAGGTTTCACCATGAACATCAGATCATGGGCAGTAATTCTAACACCAGACCCCCTCTGTAAATGTAAAGTGGTCACCTGTAAAAGCTTTTAAAACGTCACCTAGTGACATAGCAAAATTTACGTTGTTTGTTGCTGTTGCATGGGCGTGCGCAATTTTAAAGCGGCTGGGATGTGAAAAATTTAGATGGGGGGGGCACCAGATTTTAGTCTTTCCTAGGGCAGCACAAAACCAAAATACACCACTGCACACACATGCTAAGGCCATTTTACACAGGAGCCAATTAACCTATCAGCATATCTTTAAGGCCCGTACACACAATCTGATTTTCCGACGGGAAAAGTGTGATGGCAGGCTGTAGTCGGAAAATCCGACCAATTGTATGCTCCATCGGACAATTGTTGTCGGAATTTCCGCCAACAAATGTGGGATAGCATGCTTTAAAATTTTCCGACAACAATTGTGTGTTACAAAGAGAGGAAGCCGCTCAGGTGTAGATGTCTTCCAAGTAATTGCTTCTTCCCAACAACCACGGGTGCAGGCAATGAAAATTTAAGCAAAGCAAAAGAACAAATCTTCTGCACAGCAGCACTCCGGATAAAAGCCTTTATTTTTGTAAAATCCAAAAACCACACTGCAGGTCACTGCACACTGGTCAAGCTGACGCGTTTCACAAGGTACTAGTGTTTAATCATAGCTATGATGGATTGTCCGATCGTGTGTACAGATGTCCGTCGGAACAAAATCAAAAGTACAAACAGGCATGCTCGGAAGCAATGTTAACCATAACACGACATTAGCAAAAGTTGCCCAAAGGGTGGCGCTAAAGAGCTGAAAAACCACATAGTTTTTTGTTTGTTGGCCGACAATTCTTTGCCGTTTGTATGCAAGACAAGTTCATGGCCAACGACCTTCGGACAAAAGTCCTACGCTTTGTCCGATGGAAATCCGATCGTGTGTACGAGGCTTTAGAGTGTGAGTGGAAATCCAGGCAAGTACAGGGATGACATGTAAACTCCAAGCACGTAGTGCCATGGTTGGGATTTGAACCAACAACCCTAGACCTGCTAGCCATTGTGCTGCCCAAATATATATACAGCATATGGCTTCCCAAGAACTCACAGAAAAGTATGTTTTAGGGATCCTCCCCACTTTCCCACTTTTCTTTGTCAACGAAAAAACCTTGACCCGGGGTTTATCCTCAAAGTGGTTTTCAGCATCACACTGATACAAATAATACATAAAAAATTGAGCCTCCTGACTGAGCCTCCTGACTGTCTTCTATCAGACTCTCATACTGTTATAGTCCAGACTGAAAGCTCTCCTTCCAGGCATCGGCCTGTTTAAGTGCCGTCTCCCTCTGTGCAAGAAAGTGACCCATTTATTTCCTATTAGACATTAGTCTGGTCAAAGCGCCTGTCTATAAGGCTAGACAGACCAGGACGCACATTTCTTATGTATCTGCACTTATATGCTGTTCCCACCACCATATCTGCCTCCTAGGGAAGCTGACAAGCCTGATTCTCTTGACTAAAGGATTTGTCAACCTGGGTCCTTAAAACTATAGACTAAACTAAACTGTGTGACATTGGTTTAAAACGGCCTTAGAAGCCAATTTATTAACCAAAGAATAAATAACATCACAATAAAACATAAAAATAATTCAACAATGTAATTCTAACAATGCCCAACAACTTTGGGTGTCAATAAGGGTGGTCGAGTATCAGCATATAAATATGTAATTGATTAACCGCACCATCATCCCTGTAAATAATGTGAAAACTAGCGAAACAGGATATGGGATTTTAAAGGTGCTGATTGACAAAAGTATATAAATCACAATGACAGTGATATATAAAAAATAGAAAAATATTTATTGGTTACATACATAAAATACAGTGATATATACACATATATATGACTATCATAGGTATACACCTACTACCTATCGGTATGAAGTCATAAGGTAACATCAACTGCAAAAATGCGTCTATGAAGATTCTACAGTTTCGCCATTGAGGCTTCGTCAGGAATAGACGCATTGGATAACTTTTTAATGAAGAATTTTCCAGCTGATAAGGGCACCAAAGGTCTATACTGTGCGTCATTGACCGTCAACATCTCACCACAATGACTCGTCCATCATAGCTGCAAATCCCATAAGGGAGGATAAAAATATGTTTAGGTTCCAATCATAAAGATATTTGCCCCCTCCAATATTATTCAAATTGATGCAGGAGCTCAAGCTTGTCAGTAAACCAGGTGAAATCAGGTACGATTGTCAAAGTAAAATGTTTAATGGGTCCATAATGATCGCTATATATCGCCAAATATGCCGTGCAGTATTAGTAAAGGCTATATCCGGACCACATCTATGCTTCACGACAAATGTGTGGAGAGTGGAGACTGATGAAAGTGTCTAATCAAAAATGACAGACATAAAGGTCCACCTGTATTGTATGTCCCGTCCGGTTTGAGCTCCCGCCGAAATTTTCCCCTTAGGTGTCGGTGTTGCCACAACACTGTAAGCCCTCACAGTTACTCTTGGTGGGCACTGGAACGCCCTGCTGTGAACTATTATATCAGGAATTGTAATTACATGCCATTGTTGAACAGTGGTAGTAAAAATTGGGCCTTTGGTGGTGGTGCTGGTGCTACAACACTGTCAGCCCTCACAGTTACTCTTGGTGGGCGCATGAATGGGCCCTACTGTAAATTATTAGATCAAGAATTGTAATTGCATGCCCCTGTTGAAGAGGGGCAGAAAAATTGGGCCTTTGGTGGTGGTGGTGGTGGTGTTGCTACAACACTGTAAGCCCTCACAGTTACTCTTGGTGGGCGCAGGAATGGGCCCTGCTGTGAATTATTAGATCAAGAATTGTAATTACATGTCCCTGTTGAACAGGGGCAGAAAAATTGGGCCTTAGGCACTGGTGCCACAACACTGCAACCCCTCACAGATACTGTACTTGGAGCACAGCAATGAGCCCTGTTGCAAAGTATTGCATCAAAAATTGTAATTACACGCCCCTGTTAAACAAGGGCTGAAAAATTGGGCCTTAGCCACTGGTGCTGGTGCCACGACACTGCAACCTCTCCCAGATACTCTAGTTGGAGTGCAGGAATGAGCCCTGCTGCAAAGCATTGCATAAAAAATTGTAATTACATGCCCCTGTTAAACAGGGGCTTAAAAATTGGGCCTTAGCCACTGGTGGCGGCACCCAGAAACAAAAATGTTCTTCCAAGCTATCATCATGACTCGGATCATTGAGGCGGAGGAGAAGAGTCAGTCAACATAACAGGACAGTCACTCAGCATCAGCATAGGCAGATGCCTGTATTAGAGAACAGCAATGACGGGTATATACAGGTGTACACTGTGCCACTAACTCCTGCAGATGCCTGTATTAGAGAACAGCAATGACGGCTATATACAGGTGTATACTGTGCCACTAACTCCTGCAGATGCCTGTATTAGAGAACAGCAATGACGGGTATATACAGGTGTACACTGTGCCACTAACTCCTGCAGATGCCTGTATTAGAGAACAGCAATGACGGGTATATACAGGTGTATACTGTGCCACTAACTCCTGCAGATGCCTGTATTAGAGAACAGCAATGATGGGTATATACAGGTGTACACTGTGCCACTAACTCCTGCAGATGCCTGTATTAGAGAACAGCAATGACGGGTATATACAGGTGTATACTGTGCCACTAACTCCTGCAGATGCCTGTATTAGAGAACAGCAATGATGGGTATATACAGGTGTACACTGTGCCACTAACTCCTGCAGATGCCTGTATTAGAGAACAGCAATGACGGGTATATACAGGTGTATACTGTGCCACTAACTCCTGCAGATGCCTGTATTAGAGAACAGCAATGATGGGTATATACAGGTGTATACTGTGCCACTAACTCCTGCAGATGCCTGTATTAGCGAACAGCAATGACGGGTATATACAGGTGTACACTGTGCCACTAACTCCTGCAGATGCCTGTATTATAGAACAGCAATGATGGGTATATACAGGTGTATACTGTGCCACTAACTCCTGCAGATGCCCGTATTAGAGAACAGCAATGACGGGTATATACAGGTGTACACTGTGCCACTAACTCCTGCAGATGCCTGTATTAGAGAACAGCAATGATGGCTATATACAGGTGTATACTGTGCTGGGGGCACACAACACCCACTAACTCCTGCAGATGCCTGAGAAAAGAATAAAACATAGAACACACTGTCCCTGCCTATGTATCTCTTTCCCTGCCTGCCTATCTAGCTTAGAGAACAGCAATGACTGATATATACAAGTGTATACTGTGCTGTGGGCACACAACACCCACTAACTCCTGCAGATGCCTGAGAAAAGAATAGAACATAGAACACACTGTCCCTGCCTATGTATCTCTTTCCCTGCCTGCCTATCTAGCTAAGAGAACAGCAATGAAGTGTAGATCCAGGTGTATACTGTGCTGGAGGCACACAACACCCACTAACTCCTGCAGATGCCTGAGAATAGAAAATTATGGCTCTCCTCGCTGCCGGCGCTGTGATTGGCCAAGCATGCGGGGTCACAGTGCATGCTTGGCCAATCACAGCGCCAGAAATGCAGTGCGATGGCGCAGTGCAATGTGGGCCGTTCGCGTCACACGAATTTGGCGCGAGCGGCCCATAATGTTCGCAATTCGGCGAACAGACAAACAGGCGATGTTCGAGTCGAACATGCGTTCGACTCGAACATCGAGCTCATCCCTAACCACCACTAACCAACCAAGTGGAAGCACCATACCCTAGATGGGCCCCACAATTTTGTAACAATGTAATTACTCACAGACCCCCCAAAGACCCCCTGACTCGCCAACTGCTGTGACAAAGTGTGCAACAAACATAAATCTCACTTGTTTTTTTTTGGAAACTCGATCAAATTCTAAGACATAAAAAACATTCCCAAAACCGTACACTTCAGTAAAACCTAAAACAAGGACGGGCGGTAGGGAAGTTTCCTCTTCTCCTGAACTTCTTGGAATGATGAAACTACCTATCAGCACAGACCCTTGCAGCTGCACCCTACCCATCTGGCCTACTACCTTCAATCAGGTAATTACTATGCCCCCTCCCACCAAGCTAACCTAGCTGACCCTTCCCTGACTCTGTTCCTCTCTTAGTCATGCTGCCCCTTCGTCCATTTTTTTCTCCAGGTCTCACTTTTTTTTGGGGCACCTGACAATTAGTCTCACACACCATTCAAAGACCATTTACAAAGACCATTTACATACTGAGCCAAGCTTTACTCATGTCACTATGTGCATCTTTACACAGTCACAGAGCTTGCATCTATTAAAATGGGGGATGAGCTTTGGGCTCAGGTTTTTGTCTGGTCCCTCCAAAACATTGTCAGACTTCTATCTAAGATAAGGGTCTGGGACAGACACCATTTTTTTATTTGAGTTTTTTGCCCTCTTCCCTCTGAACAGTATTTTTTTTTTCATTTGTACATGTCACTTGTGCCTTTTTAAAAAAAAATACAAATAGAGATGGGCCGAACACCCCCCGAACAGCGAACTCTATTGAAGTCTATGGGAGCTGAACATGAGAAATTAAAAGTGCCTATTTTGAGGGCTTATATGCAAGTAATTGGCCATAAAAGGGGTATGGGGGGTCTTTGTACTGCAAATATTGTTTTATAAAATGATCGAGCGAGCGCCCCCCCCAACCAAAAGCACCCTGTACCCATGTTGTTGGGGTCTCTTCCCCACAACCCTGGGTGGAGTTTGTGGGGGTCTGCAGGCACGGGGCTTATCGGAATCTGGAAGCCTCCTTTAACAAACGGGCACCGCCCCTTGTGACTTCACCGACCCAGCATGCACTGGTTAGTGATATCACAAGGTTATGTCACCAGGTGGACCGGCCTGGGTTTGGGTGCTGCAGGTATCCTCTAACAACACAAGGAGGAGTTCTGTCCTGGATGCACGGGAGCAGGTGTGAGGACAGCAGGAGAGAGTCAGCACATCCAGGAGTTCTCCAAAAGAAGACAGCCACGTGGGGCTGGTGAGTGTGCAGTCTGGGAGGACTGTGGAGAAGTACTCAGGCGGGCTAGTGAAAGGGGAAGCTGCAGCCAGGCGGGCTTGCAGTGCCTAAAGAGGTGGTGCTGGGACTAGTAGCCACAGGGACTTAAGCTGGACACTGTATTATTCTACACAACCTAAGGGGCCCGGGGTCCCTGCCTTTAAAGGGCTTTTGCTACAAGATCTGACTGTTGCCTTTTTGTCAGATCAATTATCAGTGTGCCAGCTAGAATTTCTGCAAAAGCATTTGACACAGTTCCCCATAAACGTTTACTGTTCAAAGTAAGGTCCGTTGGCATGGACCATAGGGTGAGTACATGGATTGAAAACTGGCTACAAGGGCGAGTTCAGAGGGTGGTGATAAATGGGGAGTACTCGGAATGGTCAGGGGTGGGTAGTGGGGTCCCCCAGGGTTCTGTGCTGGGACCAATTCTATTTAATTTGTTCATAAACGACCTGGAGGATGGGGTAAACAGTTCAATCTCTGTATTTGCGGATGATACTAAGCTAAGCAGGCCAATAACTTCTCTGCAGGATGTGGGAACCTTGCAAAAAGATCTGAACAAATTAATGGGATGGGCAACTACATGGCAAATGAGGTTTAATGTAGAGAAATGTAAAATAATGCATTTGGGTGGCAAAAATATGAATGCAATCTATACACTGGGGGAGAACCTCTGGGGGAATCTAGGATGGAAAAGGACCTGGGGGTCCTAGTAGATGATAGGCTCAGCAATGGCATGCAATGCTAAGCTGCTGCTGCTAACAAATCAAACAGAATATTGGCATGCATTAAATAGGGGATTAACTCCAGAGATAAAATGATAATTCTCCCGCTCTACAAGACTCTGGTCCGGCCGCACCTGGAGTATGCCGTCCAGTTCTGGGCACCAGACCTCAGGAAGGATGTACTGGAAATGGAGCAAGTACAGAGAAGGGCAACAAAGCTAATAAAGGGTCTGAAGGATATTAGTTATGAGGAACGGTTGCGAGCACTGAACTTATTCTCTCTGGAGAAGAGACACTTGAGAGGGGATATGATTTCAATTTACAAATACCGTACTGGTGACCCCACAATAGGAATAAAACTTTTTCGTGGAAAGGAGTTTAACCACTTAAGCCCCGGACCAATATGCAGCAGGTCCGACTCACGGGGATGACTGCAGAGTCGCGCGCGCGCCGCCGGCGGCGCGCACGCGACCACACGCCAGCCACTTAAAGGGGACGTACAGGTACGTGATTGTGCCTGTACGTGCCATTCTGCCGATGTATATATGCCATGAGACCCTTGGCCACTCATTAAAATTAGAAGAAAAGAGGTTTAACCTTAAACTACGTAGAGGGTTCTTTACTGTAAGAGCGGCCAGGATGTGGAATTTCCTTCCACAGGCGGTGGTCTCAGCGAGGGGCATCAATAGTTTCAAAAAACTATTAGATAAGCACCTGAACGACCACAACATACAGGGATATACAATGTAATACTGACATATAATCACACACATAGGTTGGACTTGATGGACTTGTGTCTTTTTTAAACCTCGCCTACTATGTAACTATGTAACTATGTGTGCTGGAGGAAGAGAGAATAGTGTATATAAACTGTATATAGGAGCGTTGTCCCTGAAGAGTTCTTTAAAGTCAAGTGGGCATCCCATAATACCCCTACTCCCTATCCAAGTTTTGTCCCCTAAAAAAAATACAAAAACAAGCACTGGACTGTTTTCTGTCTCTGGGAGCCTGTGAAAATTTGGTTTGCTGGGTGGGGGATCCCAGTTCATCAGCGGCTCCTACGTGGGGTTAGGGTGACCACATTTCCACACTACCATTCAGGGACACCCTCCTTTCCCAAAAATCAACTTGTGCTGTAACAAATCACAGCACAGTGATTGGGCACAAGAGGCGGGATGTATGATTTCTCCAATCACAAGTAGGGGGCGGGGATTGTGCTCCTCCAGGCATTCCTGGCCAGGACAAGTACTGTCAGTGAGTAAAGTGGTGATGTGGCGGCCTTTTTTGGGGGCATCAGATTGGCCCGGGGGGTGGCTGTGTCAGTTTCATTCCGGGACACTGTATTGTCCTGGAATGAATGTGCCCGGGACAGACCTGCAAAATGCGGAACTGTCCCGGGCAACCTGGGACACATGATCCGTGGGGTGCGCTACATATGTTTTAGGTGGTCATAAACAGGTTAATTTTTGTAATTCATAGTAGTTCAGGACATTTGGGGACATACTTCCATTACCGGCCTATGTAAGCACCTAGATAAAGGGTCTGCAGGGGCTCCCGAACCACAGGTTGGGCATCAAAGGTCTATGTTCTGCGTTTGTAGACACGTCTAACTTTTGGAGATGTTTTTTTCAGCCAGCTCTAGAGCTTGTAATCATTCATTAATCTTTCTATAAGCAATCCGAAGATATATGTTGCTTCAATTGTCAAGACAACATGGCGATTTGTACTTCTACCTGCCGATGGCTTGAAGGCAAAAGAGCTAATTACAGCTACCTGCACCACAAAGGCAACCGAGGACGAGCTACCTGCACCATAGGAACATGTCACAGACGCTCCGAGGGTATTTCTGCTCATCAACTTTCCTCCCGTTCAAATTAATGCAGTGAAATTACCGCAGGTTGACAAGTCTGAGCTGTGTTTGTCTGCTTAACCCGGAGAAAGAAGAAAAATTCCCAGAGGGCTTGGATGTGACAGGCATCTTATAGTAAGGAATATTTGTCAACTGCATCTCATTTTAAATGTCGACAAATTTGTGGTTGCAGCAAAATAGAGAGAAGAGAGTATTTACAGCTCAATGGCGGCGTGACAGCTCAGAGGCCAAGTTGACGAGGTAGCCGAATGTGTCATTCAATGCCCAATGAAGAACAATTACGGTACTATATCGTTGTGAGGTCAGACCCATGTATAGACAATTGGGAATTCTAATGGAGCAACTTTAATGGAAACAATCTAGTGTTTGTAGGGAATGTTCATTTAGCATTACTGTGAAAGGGTTTAAGTAAAGCTCCATCGTTGATGGAAAAAAAAAAAAATGAACCCTCTTCAATTTACTTGCATACTTGCATCATGCCGCGTACACACGACCGTTTTTCACTACGAGAAAAATATAATTTTTTAATTTGGTCATTAAAAACGATCATGTGTAGGCTCCAGAGCATTTTTCACGACATGAAAAATGGGCATTAAAAATTTGGAACATGCTCTAATTTTTCTCATCGTTTTTCTCGTCATGAAAAACGGCCGTGTGTAGGCTTTAACGACGTGAAAAAAACGTGCATGCTCAGAAGCAAGTGATGAGACGGGAGCGCTCGTTCTGGTAAAACTAGCGTTCGTAATGGAGATAGCACATTCGTCACGCTGTAACGGACTGAAGAGCACGAGGCTGAAAAGCGCGAATCGTCTCTCACCAAACTTTATTAACACGAGGATCAGCAAAAGCAGCCCAAAGGGTGGCGCCATCCGAATGGAACTTCCCCTTTATAGTGCCGTCGTACATTTCGCGCTTTGCTTGAGCATTTTTTTTTCATTATAGTGTGTAGGCAAGGCAGGCTTGAGAAGAAACACAAAGTTTTTTTCAATGACATTAAAAATGGTCGTGTGTACGCGGCATCAGTTTCAAGGATTTTATCAAACTTCTTACCAGTTTCTGTTCTCTGGATACATGGCAGGCTTGTGGTCATAAGGAAAAATATATCAGTAATGCCTAGTAGCACACAACCGTTTTTTCCGACGGGAAAACTGCTATGAGAGCTTTTGGCCGGGAATCCCGGCCGTGTGTATGCTCCATCGCAGTTTTTCCCACGGGAAAACTGCCGGACAAAAAAAGAGAGCAGGATCTCTTTTTTCCTGTCAGGAAAAAATCCTGGTGGGAAAACCTTTCATCTGTATGCTTTTCCGAGGGAAAGAAAACCATTCATGCTCGGAAACAATTTGACGCATGCTCGGAAGCATAGAACTTCATTTTGTCGGCTCGTCGTAGTCTTTTACGTCACCGTGTTCTTGCCAGTCAAAAGTTCACCGGACTTTTGTCTGAACGTGTGTATGCAAGGCAAGCTTGAGAGGAATTCTGTCGGGAAAACCGCAGTTTTTTTATCCGCCGGAAAAACCGGCCGTGTGTACTAGGCATCACACTTCCCTCTTAGCTCCTCTTGCTCATAGGCGTGCGCAGCCTATTGCATTAGGGTGTGCACCTCAAACCAAAGCTCTCACACACGTGCGTCTGTGTGTGCATGTATATATATACATTACAATTGATCAGGATGCTGGTATGGGTTATGGTGATGATCATAGCGCAGGTATGGTGATGATCATAGCGCAGGTATGGTGATGATCATGGCACAGGTATGGTGATGATCAGGACTCTGGTATGGGGTATGGCAGTGATTAGGATGCTGATACGGCATTGATCATGGCGCTGGTGTGGGGTATAGATATGGGGTATGGCGGTGATCAGGATGTTGGTATGGGGCATAACGGTGATCAGGATGCTGGTACATGGTATAGTGGTGATCAAGATGCTGGTATGACAGTGATCAGGGTGCTGGTGTGGTTTATGGCAGTGATCATGAAATTGGTATGGTGTATGGCATTTTATTGTGATCACTGGTGACACTGGGACAGGTGACAGGTGCTGGGTGCTGGATGCATTTGTTATTACACTGGGGCAGTGATCAGGGACACTGGGGCAGCCTGGCACTGCAGTCTGTGAGTGTACATGCAGTGTGAAAGGCTACTGTACACTCACCGACTTCAGCACACAAAGAGAGCAGAGATGCTTGCTTTCAGTTTGCATTATTTACTATGTGATTGCTGTGATTGGACACAGCAGTCACATGGTACAAGACCAGCGGTTCACTGTGTCCAGGCCACACATCGATTGCAGGGCTCCCAGTTGCACGCTTTGTGTGCCACGCAGGAGTCTCCAATGCAGTGGTGGTGCATCCCTCTCTTCTGCTACCTCTCTATCACCAAGAGATAGATTCATGCATTGCATGAATCTATCTATGGCCGCCGCTGCCACCCCCTCTTCAGGTGCCCGACCCCTTTTCGGGCCCCCGGGAGCCTGAATTACAGTGGCGGGGTATTTTTTGGAAGCACCTGATTAGAGCCATAGGCTTTAAAAGGCGTTCAAAAAGATGAACAGCGGGCACCATGCTGGGCGCGTTCGCAGTTCACTCAGCGTTGTGTTAGGAAAGCTAATGAATATTCGCTTTAATAACACTGAACCGCCTCTCAGCCAATCAGGTGCTTGGGTCTGTTACCTGTCACCTGATTGGCTGAAACGACAGGCGCTCTGATTGGATGCCTATCAGGCGTCCAATCATAGCAGAGGATGGGAGAAGACATCGAGTAGCGTGCAGGACACTGCCGCCGTGAACTGCTGCCCCACCAAGACAGATAAGTTTCGGGCAGGCGGGGGATGCACACTGGCAGCATTTTATGGGCACAGTAGCGGCAATTGATGGGCACAGTGTCAGCAATTTTTGGGCACAGTGGCAGTAATTGATGGGCACAGTGTCAGCAATTGATGGGCAGAGTGGCGGCAATTGATGGGCACAGTGTCAGCAATTGATGGGCACACTGGCAGCAATTGATGGGTACAGTAGCTGCGTTTGATGGCACAGTGGTGGCAATTTATGGGTACAGTGGCTGCGTTTGATGGGCACAGTGGCTGCATTTGATGGCACAGTGGCTTCGTTTGATGGGCACAGTGGCTGCGTTTGATGGCACAGTGGCGGCAATTGCTGGGCACAGTAGCTGTGTTTGATGGGCACAGTGGCGGCAATTTATGTTTTTTTTTCCAGTTTGTTAGTGCTCCACCAAAAAATTTGAGCGCCAGCCGCCACTGCTCCAATGTGGGCTGAAGTACAGGTACGTTAACCCACATTTGGCACTGCTTTCTGTCCGCCATATATTGGGGCTGTGGGCATATGGGAAGTGGTTAATATACACTTGGGATTTATTTTTTTATACCAGACATGTAGTATATATATATATATATATATATTACATACTTTTTTGCTGATAAGCCAGGGTTCATATAGTTTTAATTGCATATGTAATATATATATTTATTTTTACACAATATATATTTATGTATAGTTACAAGGTTCATCAATTGGTTGGCTATTTTTTTTTTTGGTGCATCATTTGCCCACCCGCTGCCCTGCTTAGTGCTGTCTCTCTCACTCCCAGCTCACTCACCTTGATCTAGCAGGCTGCCTGAAGCCACTCGCCTGCCGCTATCCAGGCTAGCAGGCTGCTTCTAAGGGAGAGAAAGGCCGGAGGGGGGTGGAGTGCAGTTGTGGATCACTCCGCCGGCACCTGCGAGACCTGCAGCCGGAACTATAGAAGCTGCATCGGCAAATGAGGCTCCCGGCTGGGTTACTCCACGGCTGTGGTCCTAGTTCCCTCCCTGCTCAATCCTCCCACTCGCAGCACGGACCCGACCCGACCCCAGGCAGTGTTGGTGACTGAGTTACACAGGGACATGTTGCAGGCAGTCAGCACAAAACAAGAGCACAGGGATGATTAGGGTGTGCCTGGGCACACCCGACACACCCCATGGGCACGCCTATGCTCTTGCTGTATTTATTAGCTATATTTTCAATTGTTTTTATTAAGTTTTCAACAGTAAAGCAAAATGTTACATAACGTAGACATAATAGACATCTGAATAGTCATTAGGAAAGGCATTAGTACATTTAAGTAAATGTATAGCATAAAGGAGTCATCTATAAATTAAGTCAAGTGACCGCAGGAACATTGGGCTCCTTTTTAGTAATGCCACACTCCAGGCACCCCTAAAGGGAGCTAACTGTGCCACGGAGTACAGGGCTGCACCCCTCCATACTGCATTAAGAGCGGCCATATGACTATTTTAAACGTTATATTCAATATTTCCATATGACATATCATAAACTAAAACATAAACCAACCAAAAATAATAACAAATAACATGTACCATATAGATATGCGAGTGATCATTAACATACCATTAATCATCAATTGGATGACACGCTACCCATGTATTCCAGCAGAAATTAAATTTGGTAGGTTTTGATTCCAAAATACTTTTCATATGTGTACTGTATTTAACTCTGTAAATGACTTCAGAAACATTAGGGGCCCCTATAGACTTCCATTTGGAAGTGATAGTTAGCTTTGCTGCTATTAGAATGTGCGTAGCCAGAGGCCTAAATTGTGTGGGTACTGAGTGTATTCCTAAGTTGAGTATAGCCATCTGTGGTGTCTGGGGAAATGATTAGGCCCGTGACTCTAGTAATTAGGGATGAGCCCGATGGGAAACCTCTGTGGCGTCAGAGGGGGGCGGGGTCACCCGTACACATCACTAGGTTTCCCCGTGGCATCAGAGGGGGGCGGGGTCATCCGTACATGTCACTGGGTGGCCCCGCCCTCAGCTATATTACAGCTGTCAAAGCGAGAGACACGTCTGTCGGACGGGAGCCGCCCATGAAGGCAGAGCTGGGGTTTTTCGGCGTCAGCGGTGGAATAGAAGATGAAGATGGACATCGCTGTACATTTTTTTATTTTTTAATAAAGGACTTGTCCCAAGCTGCCTCTTGTCTTTTTTACAATTTTTGACACTTTTTTGGGTGAAATGGTAGGGGTACAATGTACCAGTTACCAATTTACATAGGGGGATGATATCTGGGGGTCTCCTTGTTAAAGGGGGCTTCCATATTCCGATAAGCCCCCCGCCCGCAGACCCCCACAACCACTGGGCAAGGGTTGTGGGGATGAGGCCCTTGTCTCCATCAACATGTGGACAAGGTGCTTTGGGGGTCAAACCCCAAAGCATCCTCCCCATGTTGAGGGCATGTGGCCTGGTATGGTTCAGGAGAGGGGGCGCTCTCTCGTCCCCCTCTTTTCCTGCGGCCTGCCAGGTTGCGTGCTTGGATAAGGGTCTGGTATGGGAACCCTACGCCATTTTTTTTTTTGTTTTGACACAGGGTTCCCCTTAAAATCCATACCAGACCTGAAGGGTATGGTATGGATTTTGAGGAGGACGCCTATGCCATTTTTTTTTAAAACAATTGGCGCAGGGTTCCCCTTAATATCCATAGCAGACCTAAAAGGCCTGGTATGGAATTTGGGGGGAACCCCACGCAATTTTTTTTTTTACATTTTGGTTCGGGGTTCCCCTTAATATTCATACCAGACCCAAAGTGCAGTTTTTTTTCAATGAGTTTTATCTATATTGCCGGGACCAGACAATTCATTATAGCCGTGAGCAGGATGCCTGTGGCCAATTATTGCTGAGGGGGTTTAGTACACGCCCCACACTATAAAAGGCCGCCAGCGCGGCGGCCTTGTGTAGTGTGTTCCGGAGCAGGGAAAGAGAAGCATAGGCAGAGACAGTGTCATTATTTTTCCTTTACATAATCCTGGATTCCTTGTGTTTAGGGACAGATAAGGATAGGTAGGGAGAGTGTCAGTGACAGTGTGCTATTCTGTGCTAATCCTTGTTTGTAGGGACAGAGAGGTACAGTGAGGGAAAGTGTCAGTGTGCTATTCTGTTCTAAACCAATCTTGCTGAACCATATTTTCAATCCTTGAGTTTAGAGACAGAGAGGTACAGTGAGGGAAAGTGTCAGTGTGCTATTTTGTGCTAAATCTTGTTTGTAGGGACAGAGAGGTACAGTGAGGGAAAGTGTCAGTGTGTTATTCTGTTCTAAACCAATTTTGCTGTTCCATATTTTCAATCCTTGAGTTTAGGGACAGAGAAGGACACTCGTGGCAATTTTCAGTCTGCTATTCTGTGCTAAATCTTGTTTGTAGGGAGGGACAGAGTAGGACAGTGAGGGAAAGTGTCAGTGTGCTATTCTGTTCTAAACCAATTTTGCTGTTCTATATTTTCAATCCTTGAGTTTAGGGACAGAGAAGGACACTCGTGGCAATTTTCAGTGTGCTATTCTGTGCTAAATCTTGTTTGTAGGGAGGGACAGAGTAGGACAGTGAGGGAAAGTGTCAGTGTGCTATTCTGTTCTAAACCAATTTTGCTGTTCCATATTTTCAATCCTTGAGTTTAGGGACAGAGAAGGACACTCGTGGCAATTTTAAGTCTGCTATTCTGTGCTAAATCTTGTTTGTAGGGAGGGACAGAGTAGGACAGTGAGGGAAAGTGTCAGTGTGCTATTCTGTTCTAAACCAATCTTGCTGAACCATATTTTCAATCCTTGAGTTTAGGGACAGAGAGGTACAGTGAGGGAAAGTGTCAGTGTGCTATTTTGTGCTAAATCTTGTTTGTAGGGACAGAGTAGGACAGTGAGTGAAACTGACAGTGTGCTATTCTGTTCTAAACCAATTTTGCTGTTCCATATTTCAAATCCTTGAGTTTAGGGACAGAGAGGTACAGTGAGTGAAACTGACAGTGTGCTATTCTGTTCTAAACCAATTTTGCTGTTCCATATTTCAAATCCTTGAGTTTAGGGACAGAGAAGGACACTCGTGCAAATTATCAGTGTGCTATTCTGTGCTAAAACTTGTTTGTAGGGAGGGACAGAGTAGGACAGTGAGGGGAAGTGTCAGTGTACTATTCTGTTCTAAACCAATTTTGCTGTTCCATATTTTCAATCCTTGAGTTTAGGGACAGAGAAGGACACTCGTGGCAATTTTCAGTGTGCTATTCTGTGCTAAATCTTGTTTGTAGGGAGGGACAGAGTAGGACAGTGAGGGAAAGTGTCAGTGTGCTATTCTGTTCTAAACCAATTTTGCTGTTCCATATTTCAAATCCTTGAGTTTAGGGACAGAGAGGTACAGTGAGTGAAACTGACAGTGTGCTATTCTGTTCTAAACCAATTTTGCTGTTCCATATTTCAAATCCTTGAGTTTAGGGACAGAGAGGTACAGTGAGTGAAACTGACAGTGTGCTATTCTGTTCTAAACCAATTGTGCTGTTCCATATTTCAAATCCTTGAGTTTAGGGACAGAGAAGGACACTTGTGCAAATTATCAGTGTGCTATTCTGTGCTAAAACGTGTTTGTAGGGAGGGACAGAGTAGGACAGTGAGGGAAAGTGTCAGTGTGCTATTCTGTTCTAAACCAATTTTGCTGTTCCATATTTTCAATCCTTGAGTTTAGGGACAGAGAAGGACACTCGTGGCAATTTTCAGTGTGCTATTCTGTGCTAAATCTTGTTTGTAGGGAGGGACAGAGTAGGACAGTGAGGGAAAGTGTCAGTGTGCTATTCTGTTCTAAACCAATTTTGCTGTTCCATATTTCAAATCCTTGAGTTTAGGGACAGAGAGGTACAGTGAGGGAAAGTGTCAGTGTGCTATTTTGTGCTAAATCTTGTTTGTAGGGACAGAGTAGGACAGTGAGTGAAACTGACAGTGTGCTATTCTGTTCTAAACCAATTTTGCTGTTCCATATTTTCAATCCTTGTGTTTAGGGACAGAGAAGGATAGGCAGGGGACAGTGTCAGTGTCATTGTTGCTAAGCCTCCTGCACAGTATACACCTGAAGGTAGCCCTTATTGCTCTTTTTCCCATCTCCCTGCAGGCCATCCATTAAAATGTCTGGAAGGCAAACAAGGAGAGGCAGACAGTCAGGAGGCAAAAAAAGAGGGCAAGCAGGCTCTGTGTCTGGGGGCAACAGTGCTGGTCGTGGACGCGGTGCATTGTCATCAGCACATGGCCATGGGACACGCTTGTCCTTCTTTTCGGCAGCTGGACATGTTGAGCCACATCATGCCGAAGACTTGGTAGAGTGGATGACCAAGCCCACCTCATCCTCCTCATCCTCTCTCACCCAGGCTCAGGGTACTGGCAAAGCAGCTGCCAAAGCGTCCTCTTCTCTGGTATCATTATCTTCATTAGTCAATCCTTCCCTAGACCCACCATGTCCTCCTCCTGAGGAGTCCCCCGAACTGTTTGAGCACAGTGTTGGGTACATGCTCCAGGAGGATGCCCAGCGTTTGGAAGGATCTGATGATGATACCCAGCTAGAGGAAGGCAGCAGCGTGAGAGCAGAGAGAGGGGATGCTCAAGAAGGACACCAATCTGGCAGTCATGCTCCAGCAGCTGCAGAATACTGCCAGATTGGCTCCAGTGATGAGGAGGGAGGGGATGATGAGGTCACTGACTCCACGTGGGTGCCTAATAGGAGAGAGGAGGAGGAGGAGGAGGATGAGGAGGAGGCACATCTCCAACGAGGCAGGATGCCCTTGAGTGGCCAGCGTATGGGCAGCACACCGACGGAATCACACCGCAGAGCTCCGCCTGTGCAGGGCGCTGCCTCTGCCCGTCATTCAAAAAGTTCTTTGGTGTGGGCCTTTTTTGAGGCGAGTGCATCAGATCGCACAGCTGCTGTTTGCAACATATGTCTGAAGCGTATATCGCGTGGCCAAAACATCAGCCGCTTGGGCACCACATGCTTGATCAGACATATGTTGACCTGCCATGCAGCTCGTTGGCAAGCCTACCTTAAAGACCCACACCAAAGAACAAAGCTGACCTCTTCTTGCACCGCATCATCTGGGATCTCCAACCCCACTATACCTTCAGTACTCTTTCTGAAACCTGCTCTGAGAGGAATGAAGGTGTAGAATTAGGTGTGTCACAGGCAAGTACTTGCGGGCACTCTGCTAGCAGTACACCAACGTCCGATTCTAGCAGGCAAATTTCCCTGCCCCAGCTGCTGGACCGTCGAAAGAAGTTCACTCCCAGCCATCCACATGCCCAGCGGTTGAATGCTAGCTTGGCTAAATTGCTAGCGCTTCAACTGCTGCCTTTTCAGTTGGTAGACTCGGGCCCCTTCCGTGAGTTTGTGCAATGTGCGGTTCCTCAGTGGCAGGTTCCCAAACGCCACTTTTTCGCACGGAAGGTGATTCCGGCTCTCTACAGGCATGTGGAAGGCAATGTCTTGGCCTCGCTGGACAGGGCGGTCAGTGGTAAGGTGCATATTACCGCTGACTCATGGTCCAGCAGGCATGGACAGGGACGTTACCTTTCTTTCACGGCCCATTGGGTCACTCTTTTGGCAGCTGGGAAGGATGCAGGACAAGGTGCAGTAGTGTTGGAGGTTGTTCCACCGCCACGCCTCCAAAATGCTACTACTGGTTGTGACACACCTCTCTCCTCCACCCCCTCCTCTTCTTCTTCCTCCATGGCCTCTTCCTGTGGTTTGTCCTCGGAACCAGCGGTGCTCCGTAGGCGTTCAAGGGGCTACGCAAGTACGCAGGCAAAAAGATGCCATGCCGTGCTTGCGCTGGTGTGTTTGGGGGACAGAAGCCACACTGGGGCAGAGGTCCTGTCTGCTCTGCAGGGGCAGGCCGAGAGGTGGTTGACGCCATGCCAGCTTAAGCCAGGAATGGTGGTTTGCGACAATGGCACCAACCTCCTCTCCGCCCTCCGACAGGGACAACTGACCCATGTGCCCTGTATGGCTCACGTCCTTAACCTGGTGGTGCAGCGGTTCTTGGGCAGGTACCCGGGCTTACAGGATGTCCTGAGGCAGGCCAGGAAAGTCGGTGTGCATTTCCGCAGATCTTATAATGCCAGTGCTCGCCTGGCTGAGCTGCAAAAAGGAGTTGAACCTGCCCAAGAACCGCCTTATATGTGACATGCCCACCAGGTGGAACTCAACGTTGGCCATGCTGCAGCGGCTGCACACGCAGCAGAGGGCCATCAATGAGTACCTGTGCGACTACGGCACCAGGACAGGGTCAGGGGAGCTCAGGTTTTTTTCACCATGCCAGTGGGGCATGATCAGGGATGCATGCACTGTCCTGGCACCATTTGAGGAGGCCACGAGGATGGTGAGCAGTGACAGTGCATGCATCAGTGACACTGTACCTCTTGTCCACCTGTTGGAGCACACGCTGCGTGGAATAATGGACAGGGCACCTGAGGCAGAACAGAGGCAGGAAGAGGAGGACTTCCTTGCCTCTCAAGGCCCCCTTTACCCAGACAGTGTTCCTTCTGTCCCACCCATCGCACAGGAAGAGGAGGAGGAGGAGGAGGATTGTGTCAGCATGGAGGTGGAGGCTGGCACTCAGCATCATCAGCAGCAGTCTTTTAGGGATGATTTACAGTCCCAAGAAACCAGTGGACTTGTACGTGGCTGGGAGGAGGTGGCTGCGGATCATGTCGTCCTTAGTGACCCAGAGGACTCCGGACTGAATGCCTCAGCTAACCTACGCTGCATGGCCTCCCTGATCCTGCAAAGTCTGCGGAAGGATCCTCGTATTCTTCGGATCAAGGAGAGGGACCATTACTGGCTGGCCACTCTCCTTGATCCACGGTACAAGGGTAAGGTTGCGGACCTTATCTTACCGTCGCAGAGGGAGCAGAGGATGAGACAACTCCGGGAGGCCTTGCAGAAAGGTCTGTGCAATGCGTTCCCAGAGACAGGGAGGTTACAAACTCCTGGTCCTGGACAACGAGTTGTTGAGGCTTCGGGCAGTCAAAGAAGGAGCGGTGGGGAAGGTGGCCGTCTGACCGATGCGTTCAGACAATTCTTTAGTCCGCAGCCCCAAAGTATGATCGGTTCCAGCAACCATCGCCAGCGTCTGATATACATGGTCCAGGAATACCTAGGGGCAAGGTCAGACTTGGACACCTTCCCCACTGAAAATCCTCTGGCTTACTGGGTCTTGAGGATGGATCACTGGCCAGAGCTTGCACAGTATGCAATTGAGCTACTGGCCTGTCCTGCATCCAGCGTTCTTTCAGAACGCACATTCAGTGCTGCTGGAGGATTTGTCACGGATCACAGGGTGCGCCTGTCCACCGACTCGGTTGATCGACTGACTTTCATCAAGATGAACCAGTCTTGGATCACCACCAGCTACCACACACCTGATGCTGATATAACAGACTAATTGATTTTAAAATGTCACATCCCTTCAAGACTGATGCTGATGCTGAGTGCCTGTGCTGTTATGTTGACTGGCTATCCTCCTCCTCCTCCTCAATGATACGATTAATGATGATAGCTTGGAAGATCATTTTGGTTTATGGGTGACGCCACCAGTGGCTAAGGCCCAATTTTTCGGCCCCTGTTTAAAAGGGGCGTGTAATTAAAATTTTTGATGCAATACTTTGCAACAGGCCTCATTGCTGTGCTCCAAGTACAGTATCTGTGAGGGGTTGCAGTGTTGTGCCACCAGTGCCTAAGGCCCAATTTTTAAGCCCCTGTTCAACAGGGGCATGCAATTATAATTATTGATCTAATAATTCACAGCAGGGCCCATTGCTGCGCCCACCAAGAGTAACTGTCAGGCCTTACAGTGTTGTGGCACCAGCACCACCATCACCACCACCACCACCACCACCACCAAAGGCCCAATTTTTCAGCCCCTGTTCAACAGGGGCATGCAATTATAATTATTGATCGAATAATTCACAGCAGGGCCCATTGCTGCGCCCACCAAGAGTAACTGTCAGGCCTTACAGTGTTGTGGCACCAGCACCACCATCACCACCACCACCACCACCACCAAAGGCCCAATTTTTCAGCCCCTGTTCAACAGGGGCATGCACTTATAATTATTGATCGAATAATTCACAGCAGGGCCCATTGCTGCGCCCACCAAGAGTAACTGTCAGGCCTTACAGAGTTCTGGCACCAGCACCACCATCAAAGGCCCAATTTTTACTACCACTGATCAACAATTATATGTTATTACAATTCCTGATATAATAGTTGACAGCAGGGCGTTCCAGCACCCACCAAGAGTAACTGTGAGGGCTTACAGTGTTGTGCCAACACCAACACCTAAGGGGCCCATTTCTGCAGAGTATATACGGCAGGTCCCTACTTTCAAACATCCAACTTACAAACTACTACTACTTGCAAACGGAAGAAGACAACAGGAAGTGAGAGGAAATCTACCCCTTGGAAGGAAAATTCTCTCCTGTAAGAATTAATATGGGAGAAAGGTGTCTCCTCTCTACTGATGCTTTATCACCAATCCTTGTTTCAATAAAAACACCACATTTCAAAAACAGTTGTCATTGGGACGCAAAGTGAGGTGAAATGTTCTGAACAGGGGCACAGACAGGAAAAAAAATGTGACAGGGGTGATAACTGTTCCCTATGTTTTACAAAAAGCTAAAAAAAAGGAATTTTGCATGGAGCTACACTTAAACAATGCAGCTGTTCAAAATTATAAACAGATTCTACATAAGAACAAACCTACAGTCCCTGTCTTGTATGCACCGCCTGTATACGGCTGTTCAGAGTATATAGGTCCTTTTTTATTTTGTGTGCAGGGTTCCCCTTAATATCCATACAAGACCCAAAGGGGCTGGTAATGGGCTGGGGTAGGGTGGGGGGTCATGGGGTAGCTATGCCATTTTTCCTAAAGATTTTCATCCATATTACCGGGACCAGACATTGCATTAAAGCCGCAAGCACTTTTAAATGGCTTTTTTTCCTTTAGAAATGTTATTTTGTGCAGGGACAGTTCTAAACACGGGAAACATGTGGCACTTCACAGGCATACTTTAGACACCCCCCAGGTACAATATTTAAAGGAATATTTGACTTTTTTTTTTTCACTTTATGCATCATTAAAATGACTGCTCCCGGAAAACGTCCGTTTTTAAAACTTCTTTTTGCATTGATACATGTCCCCTGGTGCAGAACCCGGGTTCCCAAACTCTGTTTCGGAAAATAACATGGATAATAGTCGTTATAATTAGCACTTTAGAATCCGAACGTTCGCATCCATTGTATTTAATAGGGTTCTAATGTTCGTGCGAACTTTCGGTCCGTTCGCGGGTTCTGGTGCGAACCGAACCCGGGGGTGTTCGGCTCATCACTACTCATGAGTCTCATCACAAAGCACAAATTAATAGGAAAGAAAAATAAATAAAAATAAAAATACATAAAAGGAGGATAGAGAAAAAAAGAAAGAAAGAGATGAGAAATGGAAAGAAATCATTCTAACTAGAATTCGAGGAAATGGGGCGTTCGGGGTTGACCCTGACCGCCAGAGAAATACCACGGTAAGAAGCCCAAGGCTCCCACACAGATTCAAATTTACTAAATGTATTTGATAAAATACTAGCTAATTTCTCTTGTGCCATAATCCAAGAGATCTTATCCTGTACTGTCAAAATTGAAACCCTGGGCTGTCTCCAAGCCCTAGCAATGGTGAGTTTTGCCCCTAGGAGCATAAATCGGATCAGCTGCTGATCAGTTTTGGAAATGCTAGAAATACGGGCGTTAAGGAGGGCAACAGATGTGGATCTAGGAATCGAACATCTAGTGACCTTGAAAATTAGGTTAAATATCTTCTGCCAAACTGACCTGATTCTAGGACATTCCCACCAGACATGCACCATCGAACCTAAGAGTTGGCAGCCTCTAAAGCAACAGGGATCTGATGATGGGTAGATGGAGTCATATACCACCTCATAAGTACTTTCAAGTTTGCTTCCATAAGGGAAGTATTTAATATACCCCGAAATGAATCGGAGCAATACTTTTGCCAGGTGCCCATATCCCAGGTGAGTTGGAGGTCAGCCTCCCAAGCTGTCATGTATGAGGATTTCTCGTTTGGATGAGTGAGTGACGAGTAGATGACATAAATACCTCCCCTTTGTCCCACGGCCTGTCCACACCAGAGCTCATAATCTGTGAATTTGGGGGGAAGAGGCTTCTCCGTCCAAATAGTCTCTAAGAATTGTGAAATCTGTCCAAATCTATTTTTTTCAGAATCTGGGAGATCTAAATTTTTCAAACAGTGGTTCAAGTTAATCGCGCCTTGAGTAGTAAAGAATTGTCCAATGCGGTACAGACCCTTGTAACTAAAAGCCTTATTATCGATTCCAGGGGGAAAGCTTGGGTTATTAACCTCCCTAGCGGTAATCCCGAGTTGGGCTCGGGGTGATTTTTTTATGCTAAGAGCGGTAACCCCGAGACAGACTCGGGCTGCATCGCAGTATCCAGGGGAAGTAACTTACCTTGTTCCCTGGATCCTGCGATGTCCTCCCGCAGTGTGTGCGAGCCGTCTCCTCGCTCGATTCACACTGCCGGGTGCCGAGCTCCGTTCCCTGCGACGTTGCGGCGCACGTTGCGGATTTCGGCGCCAAATTCAAAAAAGTAAACACATAGTATACATACAGTATACTGTAATCTTACAGATTACAGTACTGTATGTAATAATTACACACACCCCTTGTCCCTAGTGGTCTGCCCAGTGCCCTGCATGCACTTTTATATAATAAAAACTGTTCTTTCTGCTTGGAAACTGGAGATTATCCATAGCAACCAAAAAGTGTCCCTTTATGTCAAAAGTGATTTTAGACCAGCTAAAAAACAGAGACAATAAATTACAATCACTCGCAGAATTGAGCGATAGCGATTTGTGGGGAAATTCATCATCAAACAAAAAATCTAATGACAGCGACAATTCTGCAACTGAGCAAATTTCTGTGTTTTTGATTTGATTACATTATTGAATAATTTTTATTATAATTATATTACTATTTGTTATAATTATTTATAGTTATTTATTATATTATAATTTATGATTTTGTGTTTCAAACTTTATAATAGCCGGGATGTCTACTAGACTCTGGTTTGGTCAGGTTTAAGTAAGTAATTACTAAGAATCGCAGGCCTACAATACATAACACCAAATTTCCATGCAAAATAATTGTACCGCTTTTGGTACAAAATTCCAGAGAGAATCATACCGCCAGGGAGGTTAAATATATGGGCTAACGGTTGTCCCTTTGAGACCAGTGCAGGGAGGTGTCGGAGTCTGTCCCAAAGGGCATAGAATTGAGAGAAGGAAGGGGATAGAATGGATGGTCTCCGTTTTTGGGGGCACCAAAGCAAGTAGTCTAAAGAGAATTGGGGGGCAGCCTGTCCCTCAATGAGGATCCAGTCTGTTTTTTCTTTATTTGAATAAACAGTGGACAATTGGGCCAACCTTGCGGCTAAAAAGTATTTATAAAGATGAGGTAATCCCAGCCCCCCCTTCTTTCTATGGAGGTAAAGAGTGTTCTGAGGGATTCTGTAACCTGTTTTGCCCCAGATAAATTTGAGTATTTTGCTTTGTAAAGACTGTACCTGGTTCTTTCTGATGGGTATGGGAAGGGAGCGAAATAGATAAAGGATTCTAGGGAGTAATGTCATCTTTATTGAGTTAATTCTACCCAGCCAGGAAAGATCCTATTTGGCCCAATTATTCATATCTGTTGCGAGTTTATGGTATAGGGGTGGATAATTGTTAGCATAGAGGGATTCCGTTTGTGCAGTTAAGGTACCGTACATACTCGAGTATAAGCCAAGTTTTTCAGCCCTTTTTTTAGGGCTGAAAATACTCCTCTTGGCTTATACTCGAGTCAGTGTACCTTGGGCGTCCATTTTTTAAAACTCACGTCTTTCTCCTGGTCCCGTGCGGTTCCGTGATAGGCGATTGACACTGTGTTCAGTGTTCCGCCTATCACGGCCATCTTCTCATCCTCTGATTTTCCCAGCAGACACTGTCTTTAGTGATCCGCCAATCACAGACCTTCTCTTGTCCGAGGATGAAAGAACGTCCGTGATTGGCGGATCACTAAACACAGTGTCTGCTGGGAAACTGAGTCAGAGGATGAGAAGAGGGCCGTGATAGGAACACAGTGTCAATCGCCTATCACGGAACGGGACGGGACCAGGAGGAAGCCACGAGTTTTAAAAAATGGATGCCCGCAGCGCAGCCTGTCAAGAATTTCAGGTACGCTGCGATGGGCACAGTGATGATGGGCACAGTGAGGATATGGGCACAGTGAGGATATGGGCACAGTGATTATGGGCACAGTGAGGAGATGGGCACAGTGATGATGGGCACAGTGAGGATATGGGCACAGTGAGGATATGGACACAGTGATGATGGGCACAGAGAGAATATGGGCACAGTGAGGAGATGGGCACAGTGATGATGGGCACAGTGAGGAGATGGGCACAGTGATGATGGGCACAGTGAGGAGATGGGCACAGTGTGGATATGGGCACAGTGTGGATATGGACACAGTGAGGTAATGGGCACAGTCAGATAATGGGCACAGTGAGGTAATGGGCACAGTGAGGCGTGCAAATGGGCACAGTGAAGCTGCAAATGGGCATTGTTGACCCTCTTTTCCGCTTACAGTAGCTGCTGCATTCTTACCCTAGGCTTATACTCGAGTCAATAAGTTTTCCCATTTTTTGGGGGGTAAAATTAGGTGCCTCGGCTTATAGTCGGGTCGGCTTATACTCGAGTATATACGGTAATCCCTAAATATTTGATAGAAGAAGGGTTCCATTCAAACTTGAATGACTGTTGGAGGAGGGACACTGTGGAGGACGGAAGGGATATATTTAATGCTTGAGATTTGTCGTAATTAACCCGAAGCCCAGAGATTTTAGAGAAATCCGAAATAACCTTGTAGAGGCTTGGAAGGGAGGTAATGGGAGAAGTGAGGAAAAGAAGTAAATCATCCGCGAAGAGTCCACATTTGTGTGCCCCATCTCCACAGGAAACCCCCTGAATGTCAGGATTCTGTCGAATGGGTGGCTATGGCCAGGGTTTCAATTGCCATGGCAAAAATAATTGGGGACAGTGGGCATCCCTGTCTTGTACCCCTGGCAAAATCTATCGGGGAGGAATAATATCCCTGTATACGGATTTGGGCTTTGGGTTGGGAGTAGAGAGTATTTCACTTTTATTGTTTCATTTTAAGCATTATTAAAATCACTGCTCCCGAAAAAACGGCCGTTTTTAAAACTTTTTTTTGCATTGATACATGTCCCCTGGGGCAGGACCCGGGTCCCCAAACCCTTTTTATGACAATAACTTGCATATAAACCTTTAAAATTAGCACTTTTGATTTTTCATGTTCGTGTCCCATAGACTTTAACGGTGTTTGCGTGTATCGAACAAATTTTTTGCCTGTTCGCATGTTTTGGTGCAAACCGAACCGGGGGGGTGTTCGGCTCATCCTTACTAGTAATCAGGGGAAAGACGGTTTTCCATAAGCTTCTTACTCCCCTGCACTTCCATAGTATATGCAGAATGCCGATCCTTTCCCCACACTCTATAGCAATTGGGAGATATTTATTAGTTATCAACAAAATTACTGCATACAGTCTCCACCTGGGAACTAACCTTCCTTGACGCGTTTTACCTGTAGCACTAGTGTGCTACTAGTGTTAGACATGTGCAAAAGGAAAAAAATTGTTTTGTTTTGTTTTAATTCGTTAATTAATTAATTTAGTTTGATTCGTTAAATTTGTTACATTCGTTTTCGGATTTCGTTCCATTTTTGACCGAATTCGTAAAATCGGTCGCACTTGAAAATATTTCAACCGAATTCGTAAAATCGGTCGCACTCCAAAATATTTCAACCGAATTCGAAAATATTTCTCCCGGATTCGAAATTATTTCAACCGCATTCGAAAAAATTACAACCGGATTTGATCATCTTTCAGACTTTCGATAAAATAATATTTCAACCGGATTCGAAATTATTTCAACCGCATTCGAAAAAATTACAACCGGATTTGATCATCTTTCAGACTTTCGATAAAATAATATTTCAACCGGATTCGAAATTATTTCAACATGATTCGAAATTGCACTGGTACACTGCAAGTATGAGAAGTTGATGTGACAGATGTATATAAGTAAGTAACTAACCATCTTCCAAAATTTCTAATTCAAATAGAAAAGATTATAATAAAATAGAAAATAGACTATAAAAACAATAGAACAGAATAGAATATATTATCTTTTATTCTATTCTGTTCTATTTTTTTTTTCTAGTCTATTTTCTATTTCTCTTCTAATCTTTTCTAATTGGAATTCGAAAAATCGGTCACATTCGACAATATTTCAACCAAATTCGAAAATATTTCTACCGGATTGAATAATATCATCCGCATTCGTTAATATTTCAACCAAATTCGAAATTATTTCAACCGATTAGAAAAGATTATAATAAAATAGAAAAACAGAGAATAGACTATTTCTAGTCTATTTTCTATTTCTATTCTAATCTTTTATAATTGGAATTAGAATTCATTCTATACGAAATTCGAATGTCGGAACATGGTTTATTATAATCTTTTCTATTCGGTTGGAGTAATTTCGAATTTGGTTGAAATATTAACGAATGCGGATGAAATATTATCGAATGCGGTAGAAATATTTTCGAATTTGGTTGAAATATTTTCGAATGTGACTGATTTTTCGAATTCCAATTAGAAAAGATTAGAATAGAAATAGAAAATAGACTAGAAAAAAAAAATAGAACAGAATAGAATAAAATATAATATATATATATATATATACAGTATATATATATATATATATATTGTATTTTATTCTATTCTGTTCTGTTCTATTGTTTTTCTATTCGATTCTTTCCAATATTTTCGATTCTTTTCTAATTGTTTTCAAATTCGATTCGAATTCGATTTGAATTTCGTCCGTGGTTTTTCGATTCAAATCGTTATTTCGGATTCGGTCGAATTCGCTAGCATTGTAATTCGTTATTTCGGATGCATCCGAATGTCCGAATAATGAAAATTAGTCCGAATTTCGATTTGGAACGAAACAAAATGCACATGCCTAACTAGTGTTAGTGTAGGTAAAGTTAAATGTATGTCTCATGGTAGTGAGTGTGTGTGAGTCTGCAATTAGGTCAGGTTACTGCAGGTCAGGCTGGATGGCTCTACAGTGCAGGTCTCTGGTAACCCCTCCCCCCCCCCCCCCCCGGGTCTAGAAGCTGGTAGAAACTCCTGGAAGTTAGCGAGCGGAGGCCAGGAGGTCTCCCGATCTGCATTCTTAGGTGAGTCTGACCAACCCCCAGGAAAAATGTGCTGGCAGGGTGGATGGATCACCCCTTAAATATGGGAGAGCTTAGCCAGTAGAGATGGGCCGAACACCTCCCTGTTCAGTTCGTAGCAGAACTCCCAAACAGAGGAAAAGTTCTAACCCGAACGGCGAACCCCATTGAAGTCTATAGGAGCCTAACAGTAAAAAATCAAAAGTGCCCATTTTGAGAAAGTACCCCTCCCCCTCCTGAACCATACCAGGTCACATGCCCTCAACATGAAGGGGGTGGGTGCTTTGGGGAGGAGGGGCTCTGCCCCCCCACCCCCACCCCAAAGCACCTTGTCCCCATGTTGATGGGGACAAGGGCCTCATCCCCACAACCGTGGACGGTGGTTGTGAGTTTTTCTGGCAGGGGGTTTATCGGAATCTGGAAGCCCCCTTTAACACGGGGGCCCCCAGATTCCTGTCCCCTCATGTGAATGAGCATCGGATACATAGTGCCCCTACAAATTCACCAAAAAAGTGTCAAAAAGTACAAAAAACACACACACAGTATTTGACAATTACTTCATTAAAAAAAATAGTGTCCCCCAATGTAAATCTATCATTAATCATGCTGCACGCCGCACCCGAAAGATAAGAAAATAAAATAAAACCGCTCCAGCCAACAGCGGGTATCGTAGTTTGTCACCATTCCACGAGCGACACGTGACATGTTAGGTATCTATTTAGTCAGCTTAGCATCATCTTTTTATTTTTTACCAAAACAATTGGGTATTATATTGTGTTTTTTTGCATTAAAATTCATTAATGTGTATCTTCTTCCAAAAAAATGTGTTTCAAAAACCACTGCACAAATAGTGTGACGTAAAAAATTACAACAGCCACCATTTTATTCTCTAGGGCCTCTGCTTAAAAAACAACAACATCATCTAGTTCCCTGTTGAGGGTTCTATAGAGCAGCACTGAGGCAGGGCGCTGTGAGGGAGTTATGTAAAGCACCCTTCTGGCCCCTCATATCAGCCATGATCTGTCTGTATTGCATAGAGCAGGGGTCTCCAAACTGTGGCCCTTTGCTTGCCTTAATCTGGCCCTTGGGGCATTATTCCTCCCAATGGCACCTACTATGGGGCACTATTTCTTCCACTGATACCAATGATAGGGCACTATTCCTCCCACTGCCACCAATGATGGGACACTATCCCTCCCACTGATACCGACGATGGGGCACTATTCCTCCCACTGACACCATCAATGGGGCACTATTCCTCTCACTAATACCAATGATGGGGCACTATTCCTCCCACTGATACCAATAATGGGGCACTATTCCTCTCACTAATACCAATGATGGGCCACTATTCCTCTCACTAATACCAATGATGGGGCACTATTCCTCCCACTGACACCAATGATGGGACACTATTCCTCCCACTGATACCAATGATGGGGCACTTATTCCTCCCACTGACACCAATGATGGGACATTATTCCTCCCACTGATACCAATAATGGGGCACTATTCCTCTCACTAATACCAATGATGGGGCACTATTCCTCCCACTGACACCAATGATGGGACACTATTCCTCCCACTGATACCAATGATGGGGCACTTATTCCTCCCACTGACACCAATGATGGGACACTATTCCTCCCACTGATACCAATAATGGGGCACTATTCCTCTCACTAATACCAATGATGGGGCACTATTCCTCCCACTGACACCAATGATGGGACACTATTCCTCCCACTGATACCAATGATGGGGCACTTATTCCTCCCACTGACACCAATGATGGGACACTATTCCTCCCACTGACACCAATGATGGGGCACTTATTCCTCCCACTGGCACCAATGATTGGACACTATTCCTCCCACTGACACCAATGATGAGGCACTTATTCCTCCCACTGGCACCAATGATGGGACACTATTTCTCCCACTGATACCGACGATGGGGCACAATTCCTCCCACTGACACCATTAATGGGGCACTATTCCTCCCACTAATACCAATGATGGGGCACTATTCCTCTCACTAATACCAATGATGGGGCACTATTCCTCTCACTAATACCAATGATGGGGCACTATTCCTCTCACTAATACCAATGATGGGGCACTATTCCTCCCACTGATACCAATAATGGGGCACTATTCCTCCCACTATTAAACATGATGGGGCGCTACGCCTCCTCCTGCTGACCACCAACCCTGCGACCATGTTTATTCTCACTGATGCTGGGTGCAGGACATTTCCTACTCCTACTGGTCACAATCCGGCCCCCTAAAGTCTGAAGGACAGTAGACTGGCCCTTTGTTTGAAGTTTGGAGACCCCTGGCATAAAGTAACACAAAGACCCAGTGATGACATCACTGGGACTAAAAGGTATGTAATAAAAAAAAACAGAAAGGTTGCATTTAAAAGTTTTTTAGCATGTTGATGAGGGAGGAACAGGGGAAGCAAGATACAAGCAGATCAGATCTCAGCATTGAATGGTAAACCAAACCTTTGCAGGCCATCCACGTAACAGCACGTTCCCATAATGATTTCCCTTCCCTCTGTAATTTAATGTCAGATTTATGAAATTTTGACTTAAAGGGGGATTCCACCCGCAATTTTATTTTTGTTTTAAAAGTCAGCAGCTACAAACACTGTAACTGCTGACTTCTAATAAGGACACTTACCTGTCCTACTCGCCCGCGATGTCGGTCCCCCGAGGCTGATCACTCGATCCTGGCAGGTCCCAGCGCCGCCATCTTCACTAAGGGAAACAGGCAGTGGGGCCTTGCGGCTTCACTGCCCGTTTCCTACTGCGCATGCGCGAGTCGCGCGGCGCTTTGTGAATGGGCGGCTGCTTTCTGGGATACACACAGTTCCCAGAAGGTAGCGCACCCCATTCACCAGAAGACACCGCGAGTCGGCAGAGGAAGAAGACCTGACGAGTAGGGTGCCCACGTGTCCAGGATTGCCCGGGACTGTCCCGCAATTGACATGTCTGTCCTGGGTCCCGGGCACCTTCATTCCGGGACAATACAGTGTCCCGGAATGAAATAGAGGACACAGCCACCCCCTACTAACTAGTAACTACATTTCCCGGAACTGGTTGCTAGGGCCGGCGCTGCCTGGCGTCTTGCAACCAGTGACAATTTTCTCTCAGACGGTGAGGGGAGCGAGGCCTGCGCCTAGTGCAGCACTGCTGTCCCCACCCACCTCGGCACCTCCTCCTTCTCTGGCACCCAACGCCATGGCAAGCAGCAAGGACTGGTGTGATCTTCACTCTCCAGATAGTGACTCCACTCCTTTCCTTCAATGCACGTGGCTCATGCAGAGGGAGTGACAGCAGCACTGCATCTGGTGGCAGGCTATGGGTGGCAAGCGGCACTGCATCTGGTGGCAAGTGGCACATTCACCTGACAAATAACCCGCCGCCAAATTCCCCATCAACCCCGAGACTACATTTTCCTCTGCCCCCCTCATCTTTTTTTGCGGGGGAAGGTGAGAGAGGGGGTGTGTCCCTGAATGGCAGTTTGGAAATGTGGTCACACTACCGCCGAGGACTAGGAAGAGGCAGATTAGGAACTTCCGCATAGCAACCGCCTGTTCTGGTAGGTAATTTTTTTATATATTTTTTTCTATTTATTTTTTCTATTTTGTTGCAGGATTTTCGTGTTTTTTTTTAGGGTGGAACTCCACTTTAATGAAATGAATACTGGAGGCCCTACACGTTGGCCTCATAGCCTACGACAACGAGGAGTGCATTAGGAAACATCTTGATGATTTCCCCATTCGGGGGTCTCCTGCTGTTCGCTGGGCTTTGGGCTCTGGAGAGAGTTGCTTATTGTACAGTAACAACAGTCAGGGAACAATGCGGCCATTGTTGGATCGTAATTTTCATTGGATAAGGGACTTCAAAGTGATCTCACGCTGCTTTTTCAACTGTTAATGCTGTCGTCCTCATTTCAAAGAATAAATATAATTTGCACTTGCCATAACATATTGATGTTTCTCTTATTCCGAGAGCAGAGTTTTTTTTTATTGACAGCAAAGAGAATTAAAAATTGTTATCGACCGGGAAAACACAAAGACGATCTAGTTGCGTTACTAAGTGACCACAGTATGAAAAACTGAACCTACTACCAAATGCATTCAACCACGAATGCTTGCAAAATACTGGCACTACTGGCTTAAAGAAAAACCTGTCTTGAGAAACATGGAGGCCACCATTACTGGTTTCTCCTGCTGAAAATGCTAGAGCCACCTACAGTGTCTTGAAAAAGTATTCATACCCCATCTCGTTCCATCAGAGTGCATGCGTCGGTGACGTCACTGGCTGCATCTAAAGTAAATATCTCCTAATCTGTGCACGTTTAGGAGATATTTGCCATACCTATAGGTAAGCCTTATTAGAGGCTTACGTTGACTAGAAAAAGTATTCACACCCCTTGAAATTTTACACATTTTGTCATGTTACAACCAAAAACTTAAATATATTTTATTGGGATTTGTTAGACCAACACAAAGTGGCACATTATGGTGAAGTAGAAGGAAAATTATAAATGGTTTTCAAAATCCTTTACAAATAAATATTACGAGAATCTGGACCCACCCTTGGAGGTAGAAATAAAGTATTTGAAAAAAAAAAATATCTGAAAAGTGTGGGGGGGCATTTGTATTCAGCCCCTTTACTCTGATACCCTTAACTAAAATCTGGTGGAACAAATTGCCTTCAGAAGTCACCTAATTAGTAAATAGAGTCCACCTGTGTGTAATTTAATCTCAGTATAAATACAGCTGTTCTGTGAAGCCCTCAGAGGTTTTTTAGAGAACCTTAGTAAACAAACAGCATCATGAAGGCCAAGGAACACACCAGACAGGCCAGAGATAAAGTTGTGGAGAAGTATAAAGCAGGATTAGGTTATAAAAAAATATCTCAAGCTTTGAACATCTCATGGAGCTCTGTTCAATCCATCATCCAAAAATGGAAAGAGTAAGGCACAACTGCAAACCTACCAAGACATGGCCGTCCACCTAAACTGACCGGGCCGGGCAAGGGGAGCATTCATCAGAGAAGCAGCCAAGAGGATCATGGTAACTCTGGAGGAGCTGCAGAGATCCACAGCTCAGGTGGAAGAATCTGTCCACAGGACAACTATTAGTCGTGCTTCTCCACAAATCTGCCCTTTATGGAAGAGTGACAAGAAGACAGACATTGCTGAAAGAAAGTCATAAGAAGTCCTGTTTGCAGTTTGCGAGAAGCCATGTGGGGGACACAGCAAACATGTGGAAGAAGGTGCTCTGGTCAGATGAGACCAAAATGTAACTTTTTGGCCTAAAAGCAAAACGCCATGTGTGGCGGAAAACTAACACATCACACATCACCCTGAGGCCTGAACACACCATCCCCACTGTGAAACATGGTGGTGGCAGCATTATGTGGTGAGGATGTATTTCTTCAGCAGGGACAGGGGAACTGCTCAGAGTTGATGGGAAGATGGATGGAGCCAAATACAGGACAATCTTAGAAGAAAACCTGTTGGAGTCGGCAAAAGACTTGAGACTGGGTCAGAGGTTCACCTTCCAGCAGGACAACGACCGTAAACATACAGCCAGAGCTATAATGGAATGGTTTAGATCAAAGCATATTCATGTCTTAGAATAGCCCAGTCAAAGTCCAGACCTAAATCCAATTGAGAATCTGTGGGAAGACTTGAAAATTGCTGTTCACAGACGCTCTCCATCCAATCTGACAGAGCTTGAGATATTTTGCAAAGAAGAATGGGCAGAAATGTCCCTCTCTAGGGAAGCTGGTAGAGACATCCCCAAAAAGACTTGCAGCTGTAATTGCAGAGAAAGGCGATTCTACAAAGTATTGACTCAGGTGGGTGCCATACAAATGCCCCCCCCCCCACTTTTCACATATTTATTTGTAAAAAAAAAATGAAAACCATTTATCATTTTCTCTCCACTTCACAATTATGTGCCACTTTGTGTTGGTCTATCACATAAAATCCCAATAAAATACATTTACGTTTTTGGTTGTAACATGACAACATGTGGAAAATGTTAAGGGGTATGAATACTTTTTCAAGGCACTGTACCTCAAACAAATATGCATATGAGGGCTTAAAACAGATGCATTGCCCAAATATGGTCAGTAACCATATTTGGGCAGTGATGTCACTTCTATCCCTTTTGTTCCATTTACCTTCATGACCGGGGCTTGGCCCCTGATTAAGCATTTTTGCGAAACATGTCGGGAACGTGGCTACAGCTTCACTGACTAGAGACGCCGCTGCTGTTTAGGATCACTTACCGCTACTGGAAGCCGGGAATCTGGAGTGTGGTGAGCTTATTTCCATCAAGCACACACCTCAGGCCCGCCGTGGCCGCTTAGCACCGCAAAGCCGTGAATTTAACATTTGATGTTTGCTGTGGATTTTTTAATGCTGGTTTTTAATGGTTCACATGTGAGTTCAATGGATGAAGTGTGATTGTGTTTTTTTTTTATTAAACTGGTGATACAGTTTTACACTATTGGAGCACTTCTTTTTTGTTTTCATGTGAAAATCTGAGAATCATCACGGTAATCACGGTAATTTAGCAGAGAGTCGTATTTCCAGTTATGGGATCATAAACAAGCGATTCAGCCTAACACGAGAGTGAAAGGCAAATCTATTTGGTGAGTGCGTTTTTCAGAGGGGAGGTTTCACAGCACGGTGGTGTGGTGGAAGGTACACAGAATCAAGATATTTTTCATCAATATTTTCTCTATCAGTTTCATCACATTATGGACCTTATTGTAGGCTTGCCTGTAGGTTCAAGTAGTAGAATAGAGTTTACTACCACTTTAACCAGTTGCAGACTCTGGGAGTGCTAGACACACCCCAAAAATGTCATCATTGTACACTGGGCATGTCTAGTACTTCCAGTCTTTCTGCCCTGCTGCCAGGATCCCCCCATCCCAGTACACGGCAATTCATCTCTGATGAATCACAGCTGCATTGCCGAGTACATAGAGAAGGTCTGGGGTGCAGGAGCTGTAAAAAAAAAAAGAAGCAGTTTGGCAATGTTTTTAAAGCGGAGGTCCACCCTGAAAAAATCTTTACACTAAAAATCCTAAAAAAAAAAAAAAAAAAAAATTAATAGAAAAAAAAAATGTATACTCACCCTAAATGCCTGTTGCTATGCGGAAGTCCCTTAATCTGCCTCTAATGTTCCTCTTCTCCATCCGCGGTGGGTCTCCTTCCGCTTCCTCTTCTTGTGAATCGGCTGCCTTCTGGGAACTGTGTGTATCCCAGGAGGCAAGCCGCCCATTCACAAAGCGCCGTGGCAGGACCGACATCGCGGGCGAGTAGGACAGGTAAGTGTCCTTATTAAAAGTCAGCAGCTACACTGTTAGTAGCTGCTGACTTTTTTTTTTTGTGGCTGCACCTCCACTTTAACAACATTGCTCAGCCGCGAATACAGAAAGATACAAGAAAACATTGTTTCATATTGTATCTTTGTTTATTCATCTTCAGATCTAAGGGATGAACTTCGATCAGCAGATGAAGTCAGTTAAAGCAACCTGAGAAGTAAAAAAAAATATATATTATTATTATCTTTTTTAATTAAATGTTCCTTTTTTTAACCCTTTATTAACCACTAGAGGTCCGCACTATAGCCGAATGACGACTACAGTGCGGACCTAGAATGCCGGGAGGACGTCAATTGACGTCCGTCTCTTTCCTCGTTCCCGGCGCGCGCTCCCGAGCGCGCATCTGGGAACTTCCGTGCCCGCCGTGTCACGCGGGTGCCGATGCGCATGCCTGGTGGCCGCAATGTCCGCCAGGTACCCGCGATCAGCATTTACAGAGCCAGGGACGTGGATCTCTGTGTGTAAACACAGAGATCCACGTCCTGTCATGGAGAGGAGACCGGTGGTGTGACCCTTGTACATAGGGACAACCATCGGTCACCTCCCCCAGTCAGTCCCCTCCCCCCACAGTAAGAATCACTCCCTTAGGCACACTTAACCCCTTCAGCGCCCCTAGTGTTTAACCCCTTTACAGCCAGTGTCATTTTTACAGTAACCAGTGCATTTTTTATAGAACTGATCGCTGTAAAAATGACAATGCTCCCAAAATGGTGTCAAAAGTGTCCGATGTGTCCACCATAATGTCGCAGTCACAATAAAAATCGCTGATCGTCGCCATTACTAGTAAAAAAAAATATATTAATAAAAATGCTATAAAACTATCCCCTATTTTGTAGACGCTATATCTTTTGCGCAAACGAATCAATAAACGCTTATTGCGATAATTTTTTTTTTTACCAAAAATATGTAGAAGAATACGTATCGGCCTAAACTGAGGGGAAAAAAATGTAAAAAAAAAATTGGGATATTTATTATAGCAAAAAGTAAAAAATATTGTGTTTTTTTCAAAATTGTCACTCTTTTTTTGTGTATAGCGCAAAAAATAAAAACCGCAAAAATGATCAAATACCACCAAATGAAAGCTCTATTTGTGGGGGGAAAAAAAGACATCAATTTTGTTTGGGAGCCACATTGCACGACCGCGCAATTGTCATTCAATGCGTGACAGCGCTGAAAGCTGAAAATTGGCCTGGGCAGGAAGGGGGTTTAAGTGCCCAGTAAGCAAGTGGTTAACCCTTAGTTTACTCTAAACTGCCCTAATTAACTCTTTACTCTCCTTCTGCATTTAATTAGAATTTTCCTGCTGATTTTTATTTATTTTTTTACTAACTAATAATATTTTTTTTTTTTTGCTTTGCTCTTTAATATTTTTACACCTTTTAAATAGATTTACACATATCACATTTAAAAAAAATCGCAAAAGTGAAAAAACCTGCTTTACTTCATTTGTAAATAACTTTGCAATACTTTGTACCCGAATCATAATTGTAGTGTTGTTTTAAACAGGACAAATTACAGAATAAAATGCACACTTTTTTATGTGCAGTAATACTATTTGCTGCTCACTGTTTAGTTTTATTACGTTTGCGATGCATACTAGCACATTAAGATATTGACTTGCAGGTTTAAAAAAAAAAAAGCAAGCGGTTTACTACTGCTTTAATAATGCACTTGTAAAAAGGACATTTGTACTTTTACTTATATGATGCACTTTGATACAAATGCACTTTATGTATTGTGATATACAGTGAGGGAAAAAAGGATTTGATCCCCTGCTGATTTTGTACGTTTGCCCCACTGACAAAGAAATGATCAGTCTATAATTTTAATGGTCGGTTTATTTTACCAGTGAGAGACAGAAGAACAACAAAAATATCCCAAAAAAACGCATTTCAAAAAAGTTATAAATTGATTTGCATTTTAATGAGTGAAATAAATATTTGATCCCATATCAATTAGCAAGATTTCTGGCCCCCAGGTGTCTTCTATACAGGTAATGAGCTGAGATTAGGAGCACTCTCTTAAAATGGAGTGCTCCTAATCTCAGCTTGTTACCTGTATAAAAGACACCTGTCTACAGAAGCAATCAATCAGATTCCAATCTCCCCACCATGGCCAATACCAAAGAGCTGCCCAAGGATTTCGGGGACAATATTGTAGACCTACACAAGGCTGGAATGGGCTACAAGACCATCGCCGAGCAGCTTGGTGAGAAGGTGACAACAGTTGGTGGAATTATTTGCAAATGGAAGAAACACAAAATAACTGTCAACCTCCCTCGGTCTGGGGCTCCAGGCACGATCTCACATAGTAGTTGTAGAGAAGAAATGCCCCACAGGGGATAATATGGATGTGAACTGAACCCAGGACGACTACAAAAAAAGTAGGTAAGTACTAAAAAGTATCAATTTGATACTTTTTAGTACTTACCTACTTTTTTTGTTGTCGTCCTGGGTTCAGTTCACATCCATATTATCCCCTTTGGCGCATTTCTTCTCTACAATGTATATTTGGGATGTGATTGGAACTACCAGGATGAGTTCATAAAACAGATTCTTCTCCTATTTTTTCGATCTCACATAGTAGGTGAGGTTGAAAAAAGTCCATCAAGTCCAACCTATGTGTGTGATTATATGTCAGTATTACATTGTATATCCCTGTATGTTGTGGTCATTCAGGTGCTTATCTAATAGTTTTTTGAAACTATCGATGCCCCCCGCTGAGACCACCGCCTGTGGAAGGGAAATCCACATCCTTGCCGCTCTTACAGTAAAGAACCCTCTACGTAGTTTAAGGTTAAACCTCTTTTCCTACAATTTTAATGAGTGGCCACGTGTCTTATTAAACTCCCTTCCGCGGAAACGTTTTATCCCTATTGTGGGGTCACCACCAGTAAGGTATTTGTACATTGAAATCATATCCACTCTCAAGCGTCTCTTCTCCAGAGAGAATAAGTTCAGTGCTCGCAACCTTTCCTCATAACTAAGGTCCTCCAGACCCTTTATTAGCTTTGTTGCCCTTCTTTGTACTCGCTCCATTTCCAGTACATCCTTCCTGAGGACTGGTGCTCAGAACTGGACAGCATACTCCAGGTGCGGCCGGACCAGAGTGTTGTAGAGCGGGAGAATTATCGTTTTATCTCTGGAGTTAATCCCCTTTTTAATGCATGCCAATATTCTCCACCTTGTGGAGTTTCAATGATTAGGAGAACGGTGAGGAATCAGCCCAGAACTTTCACTTGTAAGCGCTGTGTATTGGATTCATTAATATTATTATTAATAATAAAATACAGGATTTATATGGTATCAATAATTTACATATTGCTTTACAAAATAAACTTTAAAAAAAATAGGTTAGGAGGGCCTCACATGCTAGAGCTTACAATCTAAAAATGTATTTGCCTATATATAGACAGATAGAACGGTTGACACCATCTCAGAAGTTCCACTTTCTTCATTTTATAAAATTGTATCTTGTCCAGAACTTTTCTGTAACATCTATCTTCTGGGATTGTTTATCCTCCTTGTACATGCTCTCATTTCCTTGCTCTTCAACTGGCCCTGGATATAAACATTTCGTATTTCTATATCCCCCATGCTGCTAGCACTTGAAACGCATTGCAGACAGCTAGATCAACAAAACTTTGAGCTTGCTTTTTTTTTTTTTTTTCAACTTCTAAAGGATCTTCTATAGTCACACCACGAAGGTGAAAAGTAATAAAAAGTTTATCCAAACACCCACCCAGCTTTCCATTATTCTGAGAGGAGCCACCTTGGGAGCGTTTTATGTGATTTGTTTTTTTTTTCGAGGTGTGCGCTTTGACATTTTTTGTTAAACATTACAGAATGCTCCTCCAGAGCTTTCAAAAAGTTTTAACAGAAGAAGCTTGAGACAATTAAAAGTTACATTACAAGTTGAATTTTCTTTGGGAAAACTGTATCTTCTTTTATTTTACAGACATGTAGCATCATACTGTTTAAAGCTGATCACACACACAGAGGGATCTCTGATATTTAGTAATGAGTGTTTAGACCCTCAAAAGAGCCTTCATTCACCCAACATGCATATCCACTATTCCGTTCATGTCAAACCATCTCCCTCTGAAACTTATCAGACACAACCTCAAGGTTAACTCTTTTCATTTCTACTTTATCAGCACCGATAATAAATAAAACATCTGAGGATGCTTTCTAGCTGACCAGATCCCTTATGGCGTCAACATGAGTCTCCCGAATTATGCCATTGAGCTTCATATTTGGGGAATGTGTTGTATTGTACGGCAAACATTCTGTGTATGATCAAATTCCCAGTCTTTATCCCTCTATAGCAGTGGTTCTCAACTCCGGTCCTCAGGGCCCACCAACAGGCCAGGTTTGCAAGATAACTGAAATACATCACAGGTGATATCCTTTGCTGCTCAGTGATTGCGGTATTCTAGCCTGCATCTCCCAAGGTAATACTTAAAATCTGGCCTGTTAGTGGGTCCCGAGGACAGGAGTTGAGAACCACTGCTCTATAGCCTCTATAGAAGAAAATTTAGCAGCTGAATAAGAGGGAATTAAATTGATATTAAAGTGATACTAAGCACACACTGGGGTTTATTGACATTGCCCCTTCTCTTTCTGTATATTGACAATAGCACTGTTACATATGTAGCACCCCTTTGCTTTTTAGGGGTGTTATGTGCCTAAATTTAGGGGTTGGTCTGAGCTGGTAGCCAGGCTCGGACCACTTTGATTGCCAGGTATTTGCCTCTGCCTGTGGGATGCTGCCTGGTGTATGGTTCCCTGTGGCCTGTTGTCATATTAGGTCAGGGTTGAGCCATGGGTGGCATTACTGCGCCTTAGGGTGTCCTATCTCAGCAGTGGTACAGTGGGCGTGGTCGGCCTGCTGTGCATGTCGGGAGAGGGTACATAAGAGGCAAACGCCATCTTTGGAGGGGAGTCGAGGAGAGGAGAGTTGAAGTGGAGGAGCCGGAGGGGTGTGCCCCTCAGGGGTGCGATGACTGGCCGAGAGGTCTTGGGCGCCTTTGGCCCAAGGCTGCAACATTCCAGGTAGGCCCAGTACCTTTAACTGGGTCTACAATTCGCCCATTGGAGTCCCAGGGTGCCCAGGTGAGGGTACCTGCTCTGATCGTGAGGACGCCAGGGGAGAATCGGTCCCATTGAGGAGATGAGTAATGGAAGATTGCTGTCTCGGGAGAGGCCTGGTGACCTGTCAGAGGGAAGGATTCCATGTTCGGGACGGCTAACCTGTAGAGTGCCCATTGGCATTATCCTGTTCTAAAATTCTACAGAGGTTAGAGGATCTCCTGTACCCGTCCTTGGAGGGGATAGGGTGACAGAACAGTTCGAGCTCCACACCGGCTTCTAGGACTGTTAGAGAGGACTATCTGGGTGAGCTAAACCCACTCGGGATCGAGTGGCGACGAAGTTACTAGTTGTGCCCGGATCTAATCCCTCACACTTATTCTTTCTTTCATCCATCTGTCTCTGTCTACTACGCAGCAAATAGAAAATAAACTCTCTGTTGGAGTTAAAGTGTTTCTGGACATTGGCTTCTTTGGGGGAAAACATAGAGACTTGACCCCATACTCTGGGGAAGAGAACCAGTGGAAGAAGGTAACTCGCTGCAGGACCCAAAATTTGTGAACGCCGTTTTACTTCTTCAAACAGGAGGGTACGGGCATATAGCACGTTGTGCCTTGACTTGCAAGTGAGCCAGGCGAGAAAAAGGTTTGTGTGCTACATATATATAGTTACATAGTTAGTCACGTTGAAAAAAGACACAAGTCCATCCAGTTCAACCATAAAAAAAAAAACGAAAATATATAATATCATACAATCCCATATACCCGCAGTTGATCCAGAGGAAGGCGAAAAACCCCAGCAGAGCATGATCCAATTTGCTACAGCAGGGGAAAAAATTCCTTCCTGATCCCTCGAGAGGCAATCAAATTTTCCCCGGATTAACTAAATGTTAGTACTAGGGATGCACCGAAATTTCTGCCACCGAAACATATCGGCCGATAATGGCCCTTTCGGCAAAATGGCAAAAGACAAAAATGGCTGATAACGATACCGAAAATGGGGCGGGGCCTGGGCAGGGCTCCGCCCCCACCCCTGGTGCCACCCATTACAGGGTTGACCTATAGATGTTTGAGAAGAGAGGAGAGTCGCCGCGTGGTTTGAGAAGAGAGGAGAGCCGCCGCGTTGATTACAGCGCTGGGAACATCACAGCTTTCATTTCAATAGCTGTGTGTTCCCTGCAGCGCACCATCACATACAGCCCCTCCCCCTTGTCCGGGGAACTTTGATAGACAGATCACCCATCCCAGGATTGGACAGGTGATCTGTCTATCAAAGTGCCCGGACAAGGGAGAGGGGCTGTATGTGATGGTGCGCCGCAGGGAACACACAGCTATTGAAATGAAAGCTGTGATGTTCCCAGCGCTGTAATCAACGCGGCGGCGGCTCTCCTCTCACTCTCCTGCACAGGTAGGCTGCACTGGGGACACAGTGTATAGTGCTACTGTGCAAACTATGGTGCTATTAGAACAATAGTGCTATTAAAACAATATTTATGGTGAACAAAACATTAGAGCAAGCAACAATTTCCGTGTGCACATTCACATGTACCCAGGGAAGTAAATCACCCAAAAAACAATACAACAATGCTAAAAAAATATATGTGAAAAGAGAAAAATGTTTTTATTTTCATTTTGATTTTGATTTTTATATTTTTCTCTTTTCACATATATTTTTTCAGCATTGTTGTATTGTTTTTTGGGTGATTTACTTCCCTGGGTACATGTGAATGTGCACACGGAGATTGTTGCTTGCTCTAAAGTTTTGTTCACCATAAATATTGTTCTAATAGCACCATAGTATGCACAGTAGCACTATACTAATAATATATTGTAAGGTTGGCGCAGTTACCATTTCCTTTTTTTGCAGTGGGGACACTGGCTAACTTGCTGCACTGGGGACACAGGCTGGCTGGTTGCACTGGGGACACAGGCTTGCTGCATCTGACGGGCACTGGTGAGGCTGCATTGATCTCTTGTATCATGTCAGTCTCTGACCATCTCTTGTACCATATCCCCAGTCTCTGACCATCTCCTGTAATGTGTCTGCAGTCTCTGTCCATCTCCTGTACCATGTCCCCAGTCTCTGACCATCTCCTGTACCATGTCCCCAGTCTCTGACCATCTCCTGTACCATGTCCCCAGTCTCTGACCATCTCCTGTACCATGTCCCCAGTCTCTGACCATCTCCTGTAATGTGTCTGCAGTCTCTGACCCTCTCCTGTACCATGTCCCCAGTCTCTGACCATCTCCTGTACCATGTCCCCAGTCTCTGACCATCTCCTGTAATGTGTCTGCAGTCTCTGACCATCTCCTGTATCATGTCCTCAGTCTCTGACCATCTCCTGTACCATGTCCCCAGTCTCTGACCATCTCCTGTACCATGTCCCCAGTCTCTGACCATCTCCTGTAATGTGTCTGCAGTCTCTGACCCTCTCCTGTACCACGTCCCCAGTCTCTGACCATCTCCTGTACCACGTCCCCAGTCTCTGACCATCTCCTGTACCATGTCCCCAGTCTCTGACCATCTCCTGTACCATGTCCCCAGTCTCTGACCATCTCCTGTAATGTGTCTGCAGTCTCTGACCATCTCCTGTACCATGTCCCCAGTTTCTGACCATCTCCTGTACCATGTCCCCAGTCTCTGACTATCTCCTGTACCATGTCCCCAGTCTCTGACCATCTCCTGTAATGTGTCTGCAGTCTCTGACCATCTCCTGTACCACGTCCCCAGTCTCTGACCATCTCCTGTACCACGTCCCCAGTCTCTGACCATCTCCTGTACCATGTCCCCAGTCTCTGACCATCTCCTGTACCATGTCCCCAGTCTCTGACCATCTCCTGTACCATGTCCCCAGTCTCTGACCATCTCCTGTAATGTGTCTGCAATCTCTGACCATCTCCTGTACCATGTCCCCAGTCTCTGACCATCTCCTGTACCATGTCCCCAGTCTCTGACCATCTCCTGTACCATGTCCCCAGTCTCTGACCATCTCCTGTAATGTGTCTGCAGTCTCTGACCATCTCCTGTACCATGTCCCTAGTCTCTGACCATCTCTTGCACCGTGTCCCCAGTCTCTGACCATCTCCTGTAATGTGTCTGCAGTCTCTGACCATCTCCTGTACCAAGTCCCCAGTCTCTGACCATCTCCTGTATAAAAATATTATTTAAAAACAGTCACATTCGGTATCGGTGCTGTTTCGGTATCGGCTTTCGGTTTTCGGGATCAATCAAGATTTGTTTTCAGTATCGGTTTCGGCAACAAAAAAATCCATTCGGTGCATCCCTAGTTATCACCCCTGTAAAAAAAAAATTGCTGTCTGTTCACCTGTTCAGAACATTTCACCTCACTTTCCGTCCCAATGACAAATGTTTTTTGAAAATTTTGGAGTTTTATTGAAACAAGGATTGGTGATAAAGCATCAGTGGAGAGGAGACACCTTTTTCCCATATTAACTCTTACAGGAGAGAATTTCCCTTCCTAGGAGTAGATTTCCTCTCACTTCCTGTTGTTTCCTTCCGTTTGCAAGGAGGAGTCGTTTGTAAGTTGGATGTTTGAAAGTAGGGGCCTGCTGTATATACTCTGCTGAAATTTGGCCCTTAGGTGTTGGTGTTGCCACAACACTGTGAGCCCTCACAGTTACTCTTGGTTGGTGCTGGAACGCCCTGCTGTGAACTATTATATCAGGAATTGTAATTACATGCCATTGTTGAACAGTGGTAGGAAAAATTGGGCCTTTGGTGGTGGTGCTGGTGGTTCTGGTGCCACAACACTGTAAGTCCTCACAGTTTACTCTTGGTGGGCGCAGGAATGGGCCCTGCTGTGAATTATTAGATCAAGAATTAGTTAAAAGTTAACAATCAGCTTACACTGCACCCTGATTGGACAAAGCTTTGCCCAATCAGGGTGCAGAATGCACTGTGCAGCACTCAGTGCATTGCAGTGTGTGCGTTGGGGCAAACACCCTGCAAATTCGGGTGTTCTTCGAAGCGCCCAAACGCGCAAGTATTCCACTGAAATGCTCAGGCCAAATCGTTCTCCCATTCCTACTTGTGACAGCAATGAAAGAAAAAAAAATCATTAAAGCAACAGTGTAAAACTTTAAAAAAATTTAATTTATTAATAATTAAAGTGCCCTGTCCGTGCTCGAGCCCAAAGGCAAACACATGTGTTGGCCCTGCTTGCATGCAAACAGCGATTGTCCTAAACATGTGAGGTATCGCCGCGAACGTCAGATCATGGGCAGTAATTCTATAGATGGCACTTGGACGAATCATATCTCAGGGTCTGATGAGGAACTATGAGACAAGAACGGTATACTGCGGCTGGGGTGGGACAAATTTAGATGTTGGGGGGGCCCAATTTTAGTCTTGCCTAGGGCAGCACAAAACCAAAATACACCACTGCTTACAGTACAGGTCAATAAAATTGTTGTTTTTTAAAGCCAAGCAAACCTTACCTAGGCAATGGTGTTGACACATGTGATGTTTGGGAGTCACAAGCCAAATCCTCTTAGAATGTAATATTAATAATAATTCCGTTCTTTTTCCATCTCCAGAGGAAATGTCTAATCCCCCTATTTAGTCTCAACATATCCTCGGGATAAATCAAAAAAAAAATAAGGATTGTATCAAGTACATCACTCTCTGTAACATGTTAGATTTTATTAAACCTTCTCACCCCCTTAGGGATAATGGTAACCCTTCCCATATGAATTGTGCAGTTTTTCCGAATACCTCCGACACATTGTCATTTGTGGATTAGTTATAATAAAAAGACTGTTTGTATTATTCTCTATATTTCTCACTCTCCTTCCCAGTTCCTCCCATCAGTTCACTCTGTTCCTTTATTTTAGAAGTCTTCTTTTGGGTTCCATTTTTTGCTCTCTCTTTGAGGTTTATGTTATGAAAAATTGATTTGAAAAACACATTCCTATTCCCAGTAAGCAGAATGTTGTGACTGTTTTTAAAGTATTGTCTATTGCTGTGCCTAATGCTGGTGAGATTGCAGAGATTTATTCATTTATTATTTATTTATTACAGGTATTTATGTAGTGCTTTACATATATTGTACATTCACATCAGTCCCGGCCCCCCAAGGAGCTCACAATCCAAGGTCCCTAACTTGCATTCATACATACATATACTGTACATAGGGCCAATTTAGAGAGGAGCCATTTAATCTACTAGCATGTCTATGGAGTGTGGAAGGAAAGCAGAGTATCAGGAGGAAATCCACACAGGGAGAACATGCAAACTCTGAGATAAGGGGATACAGTGTTACAATGGGGTTGATTTACTAGGGGAATGTAGATTGTTTATTTAGTAAAATGAATTTTCAGTTTGCAATGTGAAGGTTCATTGGGCTTCGTAAAAAGGTTGAAGCTGTGATTGCTTCAACCAATCATGTGTCTTTCCTTCCTTCCTTCTTTCCTTCCTCCTTCCTTCCTTCTTTCCTTCCTCTTTCCTTCCTTCCTTCCTCCCTCTCTTTCCTTCCTTCCTTCCTTCCTTCCTCTCTCCTTCCTTCCTTCCTTCCTTCCTCCCTCTCTCCTCTCTTTCCTTCCTTCCTTCCTCCCTCTCTTTCCTTCCTTCCTTCCTTCCTTCCTTCCTTCCTCCCTCTCTCCTCTCTTTCCTTCCTTCCTTCCTCCCTCCCTTTCCTTCCTTCCTTCCTTCCTTCCTTCCTCCCTTTCCTTCTTTCCTTCCTCCCTCTCTCTTCTCTTTCCTTTCTCCCTCTCTCTCTCCTCTCTTTCCTTCCTCCCTCACTCCTCTCCTTCCTTCCGTCTTTCCTTCCTCCTCCTCTCCTTCCTTCCTTCTTTCCTTCCTCCCTCTCTCCTCTCCTTCCTTCTTTCCTTCCTCCCTCTCTCCTCTCCTTCTTTCCTTCCTTTCACCCTCTCTCCTCTACTTCCTTCCTCCCCCTCTCCTCTCCTTCTTCCTTCCTTCCTTACTCCTCCCTTCCTTCCTTCCTCTCTCCTTCCTTCCTCTCTTCCTCTCTTTCTTCCTTCCTCTCTTCCTTCCTTCCTTCCTCATCTCCTTCCTCCCTTCCTTCCTTTCTCCCTCTCCCCCTCCCTCCCTCCCCTCGTTCCTTCCTCCCCTCCTTCCTTTTTTTCTTTCTCCCTCCCTCCCTCCCTCCTCTCCTTCCTTTTTTTCCTTCCTTCCTCCCTCCCTCCTCTCTTTCCTTCCTTCTTTCCTTCCTTCCCGAATGAGTCAAATCACATTTAAATTGACTTTCGGTTGCAATTGCCAGCACCTGGGTATTGAAAAATGAAATAAAAAACGGCGTGCCCCCCCCCCAAAAAAAAGAGCCATACCAGACCCTTAGGTAGGTCAGGAAAGGCAGGGTGAGCAAGCACCCCCTCCTCCTGCACCATACCAGGCCACATGCCTTCAACATGGGGGGGTGCTTTGGAGACGGGGGCTCTGCCTCCCATCCCAAAGCACCTTGTCCCCATGTTGATGGATACAAAGGTCTCTTCCTGACAACCCTGAGCTGCAGTTGTCGGGGTCTGTGGGCGGCTTATCAGAATCTGGAAGCCCCTTTTAACATAGGGGGCCCCCAGATCCTGCCCCCCCCATGTAAATGGGTATTGTATTTGTATTGTCCCCCTACCCATTCACCAAAAAAGTGTACAAAAACATATAAAAACAGGAGACATGTTTTTGACAAATCCTTTATTGAAAAAAAAAAAATTAAAGTGTCCCCCCTATGTAGATCCATTGTCAACTGTGCTGCCCACCATGCCTCCGACCCGAAAAATCAAAAGTTAAAAGAACGCTCCACCTTCTCGGATGGCCCAATGCCCCTTCTGCGCTTTGACAGTTCTTATATAAATAAGGGCGGGGCCACATGTCAACATTACCTGGTGGACCGCCACTTGTAACAACACCAGCTAAGCATGCACTGGTCTGTGACGTTACAAGGGGGCAGGGTCACCAGGCAACATTGGAATGTGGCCCCGCCCTTCCCTTTATAAGAACTGTCAAAGCACGGAGGAGGCATTCGGTGGGCAGGTGTCCTAGAAGGTGGAGCATTATATATATTTTTTCGGGTTGGCGGTGACTGACGATGGTTTTAGAATGGGGGACATCCTCAAACCTCCTTGTGGGTGCCCCCCTACCTCACATGATACCACAGTGCCAAGGGCAGCCACCCCTCCTGCCCATACCCTAAAGCTTTGCCCAATCAGTGTGCAGAATGCACTGTGCAGTGCGCAGTGCATTGCAGGGTGTTTGGCGGGGCGGACACCCTGCAAGTTCGGGTGTTCGGCGAACGATCAAACAGGCAAATGTTCGGCCCGAACTCATGCTCGGGGGTGACCTGTTCGCCCAACACTAGTGTTTATAAATATGTCACTAACATGGGACATCATGTAGGGGGGATGTTTATTTACAGATTGCATACAGAAAGGGGTTAACACTACACCTAGAGAGTTTTTTTTTTATATACAGGGACCAAAACTTTTCTACTTACAAGTCCATACACTCTGAAAGCTGTCAGCCCTTTCTTGTGCTGTGCCCCTATCAATCAATAAAGCAATTACTTTGAGATCATTTCAGTGCTACTCTTTAGCACTCGGCTACACCTAAGATTTTTAATCACCTAGCAGGATGTGATTAACCCTTTTCTGACATCTGTATTCTTTTTTTTTAAATAGATTCAGGTGCTTAGAATACAATACAACAGGTGCCTACATCCTCTAGTATCATGTAATACACTATATTACAAAATAAGATCTCACAATATGCCATTACTATCCTAGATCTTATCACTGTGCCACGGAGAAATCTAATGTAAATTAAGCAGCCACTTTAAAAGAAATGATAATAAACAAAATCTACCAAAAACAACCTAAAGGTAAATAGTGGCGCTGAACACGCAATAACATAAACAATGAACATATATATTACACACGAATCCCAGGACGAAGTCGTAATGACGAAACGCATCAGGGTGTGGCTGTACGGCAATCGGACGTGGCGTTTACATATCACCTGAAGTGACGCTCCGTGTGTACTGGTTTGTTGGTCAGGTGAAATACAGTGCCCATCCTTATGGCCGCCATGAATGGGATATGCTTGGCGTCTGTTTATCATACCAATGCGCTTTTAATTTGCATTTGTCAGGGAAATGGCCATAGGAGAACTGGCAATAGTGCATTGCGCACTAGTGCAAGAAGTGCGAATGGGCGTACGCAGGTCCGCAACGGTGCTAACATGCGAACGCGCATGCAAGAAGGCACTAATTGGCGGACGCACAATGTGACAGATGCGGCCACCTAATGGCCTATATAAGACTGCGGCTGAGCCCATCACATTGCTGGATTGTCATCAGCCTTCCCGTGTTCTTGAACCTCTGTGCATATTCTATGTGGGTTTCCTGTTGTGACCCGGCTTGCTCCTGACCTGTCTGATCTGCTCTCCTGGTTTGACCCTCTGGCTTGCTTTACCGACTTTTCAGCTATCTCCAGTGTCTGATCCCGGCTTGCATCACGGACTTTGCTCCTGCTACCTGTTCCTGGCCTGCCTTCCTGTATTTGGCTTGACCTTGGCTTGACCCGGTTCCTGTTACCTGCCTCTTCCTCATGTCAGATCTAAAGTGTTTAACCCCTTGCCTGGCTTCCACTACCGTCTCCTGCACACACCATTGCCAAGTGTTACTGAGGATTCCTAGAGACTTTGGCCCAGCTGTGTATCCTGCATTATCTGGTATACTTCAGATGACCACTACTACTCTTCTATACCCATCCGGCAACCCGTGCTTCTTTGGGCACAATACCTTCTGTACCATCTTCAGGGGTGTACTGCGCTTAGCTGCAAGGGCAGCCCTCTCGGCACTTCAGCCTCCAACCAGGAACGTGACAGCCTTCTTGTAAGTGTATTACCATTAGGCCTTTGTGGTTTTAATAAATTACGTTTTCTTGACGTTATTGCACTATTTGGAGTTCTGTCTTCCTTTGCATATTATGGATACCTACTGGTGTTTGGATGCTTTGATGGATTGAGGGGATATCCACAACCCTGAGGGGTACAATGCTCTTTTTGCCGAACATGAGATGCTCTGTACACATGACCGGATTTCCCGTCGGATAAAAAAACAACGGTTTTCCCGATAGAATTCCTCTCAAGCCTGCCTTGCATACACACGCTCAGACAAAAGTCCGGTGAACTTTTGACTGCCAGGAACACGGTGACGTAAAAGACTACGATGAGCCAACAAAATGAAGTTCTATGCTTCCGAGCATGCATCGAATTGTTTCCGAGCATGAGCGTTTTTTTCCCCTCGGAAAAGCATACAGACGAATGGTTTTCCCGCTGGGATTTTTTCCTGACGGGAAAAAAGAGATCCTGCTCTCTTTTTTTTTTCCAGCCAGTTTTCCCGGCGGAAAAACTGCGATGGAGCATACACATGGCCAGGATTTCCGGCCAAAAGCTCTCATAGCAGTTTTCCCGTTGAAAAAAACGGTTGTGTGTACGAGGCAAGAGTGTGAGGCAAATAGTGTCGGTGAGTGTACATTCAACTGGAGAAGTGGAGACGCTTTTTATCAAGTGGTATGGTGTCAAGTCACTCAATCAACTGACTAATAATCACAAATCATTATCAATTATCACAAATCATTTATCCAGAATTGGACATCATATATTATGGACTGTTTCTTTTTATGCTCATTTTTTATGCACTACTACTCATTGGGTGTGTAATATATATGTTCATTGTTTATGTTATTGCGTGTTCAGCGCCACTATTTACCTTTAGGTTGTTTTTGGTAGATTTTGTTTATAATACACTATATTGCCAAAAGTATTGGGATGCCTGCCTTTACACGCACATGAACTTTAATGGCATCCCAGTCTTAGTCCATAAGGTTCAATATTAAGTTGGCCCACCCTTTGCAGCTATAACAGCTTCAACTCTTCTGGCAAGGCTGTCCACAAGGTTTAGGAGTGTGTCTATGGGAATGTTTGACCATTCTTCCAGAAGTGCATTTTTGAGGTCAGGTACTGATGTGGGAACAAGAAGTCCTGGCTCGCAGTCTAGACAAGCCATAGATGGTATCAGGGGGCTCCTCATTAACCTTGTGACTGCCTCAACACATTTGGTGGGGACAAGGTTCTCTTCCTCAGGAGGGCTCCAAGGTTCAGTTCTTATGCCCCGTACACACGATCGTTTTTAATGTCATTTTTTAAACCGACGTTTTTCTCCTCGTTTTTTTTCATGTTTCCTCTCAAGCCTGCCTTGCGTACACACCATCATTAAAAAAAACGATCAAGCAAAGCGCAGTGACGTTCAACACGTACGACGGCACTATAAAGGGGAAGTTCCGTTCGAATGGCGCCACCCTTCATGTTAGTAAAGTTTGTTGAGCGACGATTTGCGCTTTTCAGTCCGTTACTGTGTAATGAATGTGCTATCTCCATTACGAACGCTAGTTTTAACAGAACTAGCGCTCCCGTCTCATACTTGATTCTGAGCATGCGCGTTTTTTTTCACGTTGTTAAAGCATACACACTATCGTTTTTCACGTCGTTAAAAAAAACGACATGAAAAACGACGTGAAAAAAGAGAGCATGTCCGGAATTTTTAATGGCCGTTTTTCACGTCGTTAAAAATGCTTTGGAGCATACAGATGATCATTTTTCAGGGCCATTTTTTAAAATGGCAGTTTTAACGGCATGAAAAACGATCGTGTGTATGGGGCATAAGAGTAGATGTCTGGAGCCAAGTCTGAACCTGGGAACTCTGCTGTGTCTGGAAGTATTTCTTCTTGCTGAGCCACCTGGGATGCTCCCTGGACAGTCCCTAGAATGATCTTGCCTCGAACCCTGCTTCTCTTGAACCTTGGCTTGAACTCTTTGCTCCACTCATGAACTTTCATTTAAAGTGTAAGTCCACGCTAAAACTAAAATCCCTGCATCTACAGACATGCACATTCTAACACTAACCTATCTATCCCTGTAAAGAAGAAATCAGTCTACATACCTTTTCTGAAGCCGATCCGACCCAATCTCCAGTGGCGGAAGCTCTGCAGAGGACACAGCCAACAATGGCTATTAAATTAATGGGGAGTGACATCACCCATGGAGTTACTGTGGGACGTCTGTTGTCGGATGTGTCCTCTGCACCCACCTCCACAGCAAAGCCGCACATGACTGCTCAGCATGGGATCGGATCGCCTGCAAAAAAGGCATGTATATTGATTTTTCTTTACAGGGCTAGATAGGTTAGTGTTAGATTGTGGATTTCTGTAGATGTAGGGATTTTTTTTTGTTAATTGTTTATTTATAGAAGTTTATGAACATCATACAATGTAATACAAAAAGAAAAGGCATTTCAGCTTTCGAAAGTACAGAGCAGAGCTAACATTCACATGTGTAACACATCATGGATACAGGTATATTCAGATGAAGCGTATTCCAACAAGGGATCATGGAAGCATATTTAACATACTGTATCTTATGGAAAATATAACATGGAGAAAATATTAAGCTTTGAACAAAAGAAAAAAAAGTAAAGAAGAAAGGGAAAAAGAAAACATAGTACAATCAAAAGGTGGCACCAGGAGGGTCAAGTGTCATGAAAATTTTCAGATTCAAGTGAAAACTCTGAATCGTCCTATAGTTTCCATATTTTATTAAAGAGAGGTAATGTGTCTTCTATCTTAGCAGTCAAATGTTCCATCCTACGTGTAACAGCCATTATTGAAAGAACATGATTGAATGTGGGAGGGGAGGTGGAAAGCCAACGCCTAGGGATGACTCTCTTTGCGGCAAAAATAATAAAGGACATAAGTTTCCTCAAAGGTTTAGGTAATCCCTAGAGAGGTAGGCCTAAAAGGAAATGTATAGGAGTAAAAGGTATAGGAATAGGTAATAACTTTTGTAGGAGCTCTTGAATTTTAGTCCAAAAAAGGCCAATGAGAGGGCATTCCCAAAAAATATGAAAAAGGGAACCTACAGATTCGTTACATCTCCAACAGAGCTTAGAGATTGTGAGATTACGGGCGTGCAACAAATCCGGGGTCCTATACCAAAATAACAAGATTTTAAAGGCAGTTTCCCTCTGTACTACACAGAGTGAGATTTTTGACGTAGAATCCCATATTTTCCTCCAATCTAATAATGAAATTGGACGTTGTAATATATGAGACCATTTTTTCATATAGCTATGTGTAAATTCCGTTAGAGACGGGGTTTCGTGTAGGATTTTATATATGGATGAAATCTGTTTGGATTCATAGGGACCATTAGCATATAAGATTTCAAAATCTGTGGGTTTCTCCAGGGAGAGTGAGGGGGATTTGGAAAGAAAATAGTGTTTAAATTGTACGTAGGAATACAGGAGGGAGGCAGGAAGGTCATGTTTTGCTTGTAGTTCTGGGAAAGACAAGAGATTACGTGTGACCGGGTGCACAAGATGTCGCAATTGAAAGATTCCCGCCTGAGTCCACGGATACATCCTCGCATAGGACAGTCCATCAGGTATGTCCGGGTTAAAAACTATATTCAGGAGGGGGGGGGGGCACTTGGAAGAAAGGGAGAACCGTTCTGCACATCTCCAAATAACAAGGGTAAAAAGCATCAGCGCCAAGCAGAGGGATCTCAACTGAGGCATACATTTAGAAGAGGAAGGCTATAGCATATAACAAGGGTGCACCGGGACAGTATTCCCCATCTCAATCTCAGCCCATCTGCTAGGTGCTTTTCTAGAAATCCAGCAAGTGAGTACTCGGAGGTGAGAGGCATAATAGTATTTAATGATATCAGGCGCAGCCAGACCCCCTCTATTTTTAAGAGCAAAAACTACTGACCGTGCAATCCTGTGGGAGGCATTGTTCCATATGAACTTGAGGCATCGCCTCTGGAGAAGTTTCAACTGCGACATTGGGACTGGAATAGGAAGTGTTTCAAATAGGTACAGTAACTTAGGAAGTATCAACATCTTAATCCTACCTAGGAGAGAGATCGGGAGAGAAGTCCAGAGATTTAAGAGACAAGTTATTTCTGCAAACATAGGGGGAAAGTTAGCTTGATATAGGGTAGAGTACGAGGGTGTGATATATACTCCTAAATATTTCAGTGTAGAAGAGCACCAATGGTAGTTGAAGGTGTCTTGCAGAGATCTAAGCAAATCTGGTGAGATATTAATGGGTAGGGCGTCCGCTTTTGACTGGTTAATCTTAAACCCTGAGAGAGCTCCAAATGTGGAGAGAGTGTCGTACAAAGAGGGTAAGGAGGTGTAAGGGTGGGTGAGAGCCAGCAAAATATCGTCAGCGAAAAGTGATAGTTTATAATCCTTTTGTCGCAGCGGAACCCCCCGTATGTCTGGATGGGACCTAATGGCCAGTGCCAGAGGTTCCAAACACAAAATAAACAACAGGGGTGACAAAGGACACCCCTGCCTGGTACCATTACTGAGGGGGAACCGCTGAGACAAATATGAAGATAGCTGAACCTGAGACAAAGGAGTAGAGTATAAAGCCTGTAAGGCTTGTATAAAAGAACCAGAGAATCCGTATCTAGAAAGGACTGCAAACATGAAAGGCCAACTACAGTAAGGCAGTCAAATTCTTTCTGCGCATCCAGGCTTAGGACAATGGCAGGTTGTTTAGTTTTAGTTAAAAGGTCTATCAGGTCCACAGTCCGTCTGATATTGTCACCTGCATGCCTCATGGGGACAAAACCCACTTGGTGTTTGTGGATCAGTGTCGTCAATAATGGGGAGAGTCGGTTGGCAAATATTTTAGTAAAAATCTTGTAATCCGAATTCAATACTGCAATGGGACGAAAATTATCTGTCAGTGAGGGGTCCTTACCCGGTTTAGGAATGACAGTTATGTACGCGTGTAAAAATTGTGAGTATGGGATGGAACCTTTGAGCAAGGAGGAGTACAAAGACTGTAGGTGGGGATTGAGAATTTCGGAGAAGGTCTATTAATAAACATAGGGGAGCCCATCTGGGCCCGGGGACTTATGAGCCGGTGAGGCTTTAATCACCTCCGCTATCTCCTCTATAGTAATAGGGGCATTGAGTGTAGAGTTTTGTGCACTGGATAACTTGGGTAAGTCTAAGAGGGACATGAAATCATTAAAATTATTCTGAGTGAATTGGGGTGTCACGTCGGAACTTAAGCAGTTATACAATTTCTTATAGAAATCACCAAGAACCTGGGACATAGTCTTAGGGCAGTACGTAGGAGTACCATCTGACTTTATCAGATGGTCAGGAATCAATAGGGAGGGACGTGGTTTCAATCTGTTAACAAGCATTCTATGCGGTTTGTTGGCATATTCGTAAAACTTTTGTCTGGCCCATAACATAGATTTAGATATCTTATTCATGTTGAATGATTTGATACGGTTCCGAATTGAAGTTACCACTCTCAGTCGTTCCACCGTGGGGGATTCAAGTAGGCACATCTCTGCAGTTCTCAACTGAACAAGAAGGTCAGCTTTCAGTTTCAAAGGAATCTTGTTTAAGACGGGAACCTGCAGATATGCACTCAACCCTGAAAAAAGCCTTATGGGCTTCCCACAGGGTGGAAGTTTCCGCAACCGATCCTTCATTCAGTTGAAAAAATTCAGATCGTTTTTGTTGCAATTGGGTTTGAATCATTGGGTCTTTGAGTAGGGACTCATTAAGATGCCAATGACAAGTCTTGGGGGTTGAAGCAGTCAATACAAGGTCAAGTTCAATGGGTGCATTATCCGACCAAGTGATTGGATTGATCTCAGAAGAAACAATATAAGGGAGAAGGGGGGCCATTACAAAGAAGTGGTCCAGTCTGGAATAAAGCTTATGAGGGGGGGAGTAAAATGTATAACTTTTCTGAGTTGGATGTTTCACTCTCCAAGTGTCAAAAAGGTTGTATGATCTCGTCAGTTTAGGAAAAGAGGCAGACAGTTTCTGGACAGCAATTTGTGGTGTGTCTTGTAATAGGGCCTGTCTATCCTTGGTCGGGGACATGCACACGTTGAAATCTCCACCTATGATCATAAAAGGATGAGAGAATGATTGTAACTTCTCAAAGACTGTCGTGAGAAAACGAATCTGTCCCACATTTGGGGCATAAATATTAGCCAGAGTGAATTGGGTGTTCAGGTGACTACAATTCAGGAGTACAAAACGACCATGGGGATCCAGGTAGGAGGAAAGGACACGGATTGGACAGAAGTGTTTAATGAGGATTGCCATACCAGCCTTTACAGATGGATCGGAAGCCACATAAGCTGTGGGAAGTGCTTGGAAGCCAATTTAAAGGATCCACCAGGTCTGAAGTGGCTCTCCTGAACCATAATCACCTCTGCATTGGAGGACCTGAATTCCTTTAAAGCTTGCCATCTCTTACCAATGGAATTCAAGGTCTTCACATTACAGGAGTAAATCTTTAGAGCCATAATAAATCAAATGTATATACAGCTAGCATAGCATAGACTTTAAATGTACATCCAAATAACCATGATGCTAAATATATTGAAACATATAAGCTTATGAGTTGAAATGGTGCCAGAAAAAAAGAACTCGTAAACAGAGTAAGGTAAAAAAAAAGACCTATAAAAAGAAATACAAAAAGGTAACAAAAAGAAGAAAAAATAGAAAAAAGGTAAAAAATATTTGAAAACATTTTTTTTAAGTACCCTGAAGATGAAAAAAACATCAGGGAACCCAGACAACAGCCTGGGGCTTGGGTGAGGGGCATGGCAGCCTGCAAGACCCGACGATGGGTCCCCATCTTTTCTAAGGAAAAAGTCGCCACTGTCCTGTGGGGGGCAAGCAGCTAAGCAACTAGAAGGTTGTCAAGAGTGGCAGTCACTTCACTTCAAAAAAGAAAAAACAAAGAAAGAAAACCTAAGATTCAAGGAAGTGTCACTCTTGAAAATGGAGTGACCCATATTCACAGGACCACTGGCACAGTCAGGTTAACCACTTTAGACCCGGACCAATATGCAGCATAAAGACTAGGCCACTTTTTGCGATTCGGCACTGCGTCGCTTTAACTGATAATTGCGCGGTCATGTGATGTGGCTCCCAAACAAAATTGGCGTCCTTTTTTTCCCACAAATAGAGCTTTCTTTTGGTGGTATTTGATCATCTCTGCAGTTTTTATTTTTTGCGCTATAAACAAAAATAGAGCGACAATTTTGAAAAAAAATCTATATTTTTTACTTTTTGCTATAATAAATATCCCCCAAAAATATATAAAAAAACGTTTTTTCCCTCAGTTTAGGCCGATACGTATTCTTCTACATATTTTTGGTAAAAAAAATCACAATAAGCGTTTATTAATTGGTTTGCGCAAAAATTATAGCGCTTACAAAATAGGGGATAGATTTATGGCATTTTTATTAATTATAATTTTTTTTCTAGTAATGGCGGCGATCAGTGATTTTTTTCATGACTGCGACATTATGGCGGACACATCGGACACTTTTGACACTATTTTGGGACCGTTGTAATTTTTACAGCGACCAGTGCTATAAAAATGCACTGGTTACTGTAAAAATGACACTGGCAGTGAAGGGGTTAACCAGAAGGGGGCGCTGTAGGGGTTAAGTGTGCCCTGATTTGTGTTTCTTACTGTGGGGGGGGTGGCTTAGCGTGTGACATCGCTGATCGTCGTTCCCTATTACAGGGAACAGACGATCAGTGACGGCTCACTAGGAAGCACGGGGAGAGGTTTGTTTACACTTACCTCTTCCCGTTCTTCTTCTCTGTGACCCGATCGCGGGACACCAGCGACGATCGGGTCCACTGTTCCCATGGGGACGGTCACGGAGAAGAGTACCATGTCACGAGTGAGCCACCGGCGGCGCTCTCGCGACCCATGGCTGGGCTCTTAAAGGGGACGTACCTCTACGCCCATGTGCCCAGCCGTGCCATTCTGCCGACGTACATCAGCGTGCGGCGGTCCTCAAGCGGTTAAACATCAACCGGCCATGGTAGTGGGTAAATTGAATTCTTGAGTAGAGAGACTCTTCAGGTTGGGAATCTGGAGGGGTTAGCTCGTTGAGAGGTAGAGAAGGCCTTTCGCGATCTTTGTTGAACAGGGGTCCATATCTTGGCTGGGGTCGTAAGAGGCTTTAGGTTCAAAACAGGAAGCTGAAGATCCTCTTCAGGAATAGGGGGAAGATCCAGGTTGTGAATAAAGGCCTCACTTTCATAAAGGTCTCTCAGTGAATATTGGACCCCATCTTTTGAGACAGACAGGCGGAAGGGGAATCCCCAGCGGTAAGGCACTTGGTGATTTTGCAGGTGGGTGGTAACAGTGCGAAAGCTACGTCTTTTTGCCAAAGTGATAGGGGAAAGATCGCTGAAAATATGGATCTTGGCCTGCTTAAATTCAATGTGAGATTTATTACGAGTTGCGACAGTGAGGGCTTCCTTGCTTTCGTAATAATGGAAGCGGACAATAATGTCTCTGGGGTTAGAGCCAGGGGGAGGCTTAGGGGCCAAAGACCTGTGTGCCCGGTCAAGGCGCCAATCAATGTCCGGGATGTGGGGTGACAAATAGGCCTAGAAGATATGGACGCAGCTCCTTATCAGGAACCGATTCGGGCACCCCTCGAATCCGGAGGTTCTGACGTCTTTCCCTGTTCTCCAAATCCTCCTGTTGTAACTGGAGTTGGGAAACTGTGTGCTTCATGGCAGCATTGTTTTCCTCTAGGGCATGTACATACTGGGTAAGCTCATCAAATTTGTTCTCCAAGGTGTCTGTGCGTTCCCCCAGTTGGTCTATCTCCCCCCCCCCCCCCGGAGTTCATGTGCTATTTTACCCACCTCTCTAGCTATGTTGTGAGTCAGGTCCTGGAGTAGCGATTGTAGCCTAAGATCCAGCACAGCGACTGTTACCACAGCTGTAGTGTCTGATGGTTGGGATTGCTGGGATCCGTAGTCTGTTGGAGGTGCATTTTCGGCCACTAGGTGGGAATCGGCATGATTCGACGGGCCGGCCGCGGTACTCAAGGCCGGGGATTGCAGCCTATACAGGAAGCACTCCATTGCGTGGTTAGGCCTCGAGGATGGCAGCGGGATAAATCCTCAGTATATAGTTTTTTGGAAGCCAATTTTGCCCATAAGCTGCCCGGGGGCTTCAGGCGATCGTTGGTGTCACTCCTAGGGCTATTGTAGCTGTGGATGCATAGCAGGAGCCGCGAACAGGGAGACGGGGACCGGAGCTCACCTCTTACACATCCGCCATTTTACTAGCCGCAAGTGTCCTTAGATGTAGGGATTTTAATTTTAGGGTGGCCAGCTTACAGTGCTCTCTTCAGCAAATATCTTGCTAATTTCCCTTTGGGATTAATAAAGTGTTCTGAATCTGAATCTTGTCACTCCTGCTGCATTCCGTATCTCTGCTACCACTCATTACCGACCCTTGGCTTGTTCCTCAACGACACTTCTGTTTAACCCCAAACTGTGCTCACTTGATTTATACAAATCATCCTCAGAAACTAAAAATAATCCTTGGGTGAGATTTTGCATACTCCAGTAACAGGATGGGGGCTGGTCCGGGATGACCTGGGCTGAATGATGCTGGACAGCAGGCTGAGGACATCTAGTGGCAGAAAAAAATACAGCAGGTAACATTTTTGGATTGAAGGTGAATATTGCGGTAAAAGCTGGTTTTATTACTTTATCTGTTTATGTTCTATTCATTTTTTATTTTGTTATTTCTGGAAGTCATTTGGCTTCCACAGAAAGGTTTCTTATTTAATTTTTTTCTTCTGAAAAGTTAATGATGTTACATCATGTGGCCAGATGTGGGTAATGCTTATCAGAGTCTCACTATAATGCCAGTGAAAACATGCAGCCATAAGAGAAGGAATTTAGAGCTCGGCTAGGCAATCTGCCGGCTTGTTTTACAGCTATTTGCTGGCAGATGAACACAGTACGACCTTTCCACTCCAGCGTGCCGCACAGAACAGCAGGGATGATGCAGAGATGGGTTCAGTTTAGAAATAGCGCACATCAGTGAGAAGGGCCAGGCAGTGTTACGGGGATGTGCTGCTAGAGAAAATCTCCTGATTACCTGGGCTTGTCATACACACAAGGATCATATATCTCTATATCTCGCCCTGTCCGTGAAACACGAGCAATGATCCGAAGCTTGCTACACCATTATTTTTTAATCCAAAGAATTCAGCTGTAATAGCTTTACAAGTTACACAAAGAAGAGCGCGCGACGTGGAAGGCGCTCGCAATGTTCTTCATATTAATACTGTCAGTCTGTTGTCTGGGGGGGGCGAGCGCCGGCCTCGGGTGCCGTCTCTGCAGTATGACTGTTCAGTTTTAATTAAGGGAGTTGTCGGAGGACCTCGGTCTGTCAATCAGCTGTAGGTGAAGGCATTAGGGAGCAATCCCAGGGAACGAGTGAAAGCACTCAAAACGGTGCTCTAACTATACAGCAAGTGCTGCAGCTGTGCTAAAATTGGGAGACCCACAAAAATGATCAAGTGTGTTTTAACCGCTTAAGGACCAGCCGCCGTCATTATACTGTGGAATCCTGGGCGAATCCCTGAAGGTGTATGTCGGCCACTTTAAGAGCATTAGGGGACGCGCGCGGGCAGCGTGACACTAGAGCCAATGAGCATGGCCGCGATCGCTCCACAGAGAGCCAGAACGGGGATCTGTCAATGTAAACAGACAGATCCCCGTTTTGACAGGGGAATAGAGACAGATCTGCTGTTCCTAGTGATTAGGAACAGCGATCTCTCTCCTCCTCCAGTCAATACCCCCCCCCCACAGTTAAAAACACCTCCCAGGGAACACATTTAACCCCTTGATCACCCCCTAGTGTTAACCCCTTCCCTGCCAGTGACATTTATACAGTAATCAGTGGCTATTTTTAGCTCTGATCGCTGTATAAATGTCAATGGTCCCAAAAAACAGTCAAAAGTGTCCGATCTGTCCGCTGCAATGTCGCAGTCCTGCTAAAAATTCCATAAATCTATCCCCTATTTTGTAGACGCTATAACTTTTGCGCAAACCAATTAATATACGTTTATTGCAATTGTTTTACCAAAAGTATGTAGAAGAACACATATCGGCCTAAACTGATGACAAAATTTGTTTTTTTCTTTTACATTTTTGGGATATTTATTATAGCAAAAAGTAAAAAAAAATATTGTTTTTTTTTTTCAAAATTATCAATTAATTGCTAAATAGCTTCCTTTAAGCTAGTGCATTGTTGGTTCACTTACCTTTTCCTTCGATTTCCCTTCTAAATGTCATTAATCCTTGTCTGAAATACTCACTTCCCGTTCTCTTCATGGAGCTTGCCCCCATCATCCGAGCCGTTATGCCTGGGGGTTAGTCACCGTGCTCGCCCCCTCCCTTGGACTACAGCCCTGCGTGGAGACGCTCTCTACGTTTCACAGGCACGGAGGTAGGGGATAAGTGGGCGTGTCTACGATGCTGTAGCTCCACCTCCTGTGCCTTGGTTTTCAGTTGAATTAACATCTAAGCTGCACTGCCCCGCCTTAACTCCGCCCCCTTACTGCATTGAGATTAGGATTCAGGATTGTCGACTCGGCTAGAGTTTCATTGAAAGGACAGCAGCAACTTAAAAAACATTGTTTTAAACAACATAAAAACTAAAAACTAAAATAGTTCTAATAAATTTTAAGAAATTAATATTAGAACATAACAGCAAAAAATTGTACACATTACCATGTTCTTAATATCTGCCAAGTGTTGAGGGATTCTCCTAGAGCCTTAAAATTGAATATTTTTCTATTATATACAACAATACTATTAATAATACTATTAGCATATATACTCGAGTATAAGCCGACACGAATATAAGCCGAGGCACCTAATTTTACCACAAAAAAATAGGAAAACTTATTGACTCGAGTATAAGCCTAGGGTGTCCATCTGCATGCCTCACTGTGCCTCACTGTGTTCATGCCACACTGTGCCCATGCCTCACTGTGCCCATGCCTCACTGTGCCCATGCCTCACTGAGTCTATAGAAGGGGTGCCCGGCTTTGAAAAATCGGTGCTCCCCGGTCGTAGGTCCCCCAGACAACAAACTTTGCACACTTGTAGAGGAGAAATGGGGCTACATGTGTGCCAAGTTTAGGGTCCAGGAGACCTACGACCGGCCGCTACTGGGTCCCCAAAATCACCGGAGAAATTACTGTTTAACATTGGAGTCTATAGAAGGGGTGCCCCGCTTTGAAAAATCGGTGCTCCCCGGCCATACGTAAGTCCCCCGGACAACAAACTTTGCACACTAATAGAAGAAGAGTGGGGCTACATGTGTGCCAAGTTTGGCCGGTACCGGGTCCCCAAAGTCCGGGAGATGAGGCGCAAAAAGGCGACTCGAGTATAAGCCAAGGGGGGCATTTTCAGCACAAAAAAAATGTGCTGAAAAACTCGGCTTATACTCGAGTATATACGGTAATACTATTTGGTTCTTTGTGTTATGGGCATGCTGGGGAGGTGGGAATGGGCGTATTGAATGGGCGGCTTGTGAACTTGCAAGCCTGAAATAGCAACGAGAACTATGCTCATTCTCGTTCGGTCACATGATGAAAAAGCGTCAATGCGCATGCGCGATGCCGCTAAGCACCAAGGGAAATGTAGTTCCCTTGATGCCGTGACGTTGCAAGAGTGAACGCGCTCTGAAACGCGGAAATACAGGAGTGAATGAATAGAGGAAAAGAGGAGGCAAAAAATGGCATACTAAAATTAACAGGTTTTTTAATATTTTAAACAAAAATAACAAATGTATTGAATATATGTATACTAAAGAGATCACTTATAGGCTAAAAAAACTTAATCTTTACAACCCCTTTAAGGGGGCAAATCCTTCCTGACCTTAAAGCGGTGTATCACCCCAAAAAAAAATTCAAAATCAGCAGCTGCTGGTGTCAGGGTCACCTGTGGCCAGGTGACAGATGCACACCGTAGGGGGACAGGAGTGCACCGCGAGGTAGTGAACCCTATGGCTGGCTTCTGTGGGTAGGAAACTGGGTGGTTGTGGAAAGCGGGACCAGAGGAGCACAACCGGGATCCCAACGGAAGCGAGAGCCAAGATTCCCCAGGGCGCGGAGTCTAAGACCCAGCTGGTCTTCTCCAGGGCCTCTAGTGGTGAGGATGTTACGCTGCAGGCTGGGACCAGGTCGCGGCCCCTGGAGTTTCCTAGCTCACGCCCCGTAGGATAAGGGGAAGCAGCGGCACACGATAGAGAGAACCGAATAACAAGCCGAAGGTCAGGGGCCACAAGCAGACAAGGATAACGAAGAACGAGCCGAAGGTCAAGGGTCACGAGCAGACAGGGATGGTCGGGGACAAGCCAATAACGTAACAGAGAGACAGACGTAGCACACGGCAGGCAGGAACCCAAACACACAATGCCTAACAAACACGTTGATCAGCAAAGCAGGCTTGCAGTGCACAGGTTAATATAGTGTTCAGTGATAGGGCCTGGGGTGGAGTCAGGCTGGGAGGAGATTATAAAGGAAGCCAGGTGAAGGAGGTCTGGTCTCTAGATGAACACATGAGGAGGAAGGTAAGATGGCAGACAGACATTAATGCATATCCATGACAGTACCCTCCCTCTTATGGGCCCTCCCCCGCCTGGACCCAGGCTTAAAGGGAAATCTCTGATGAAACCTTCTCAACAGATGAGGTGCAGCGACATCAGATGCAGCGATCCAAGACGCCTCCTCAGGACCAAAACCTCTCCAATGCACAAGGTACTGAAGAATGCCTCTGCAGAGCCGAGAATCCAGAACTTGTCTAACCTCGTACTTAAGATTATCCTCAGAGACTGAAAACGAGGTAGGGAGATGACAAGAAGATCTATTGAGGACCAAAGGCTCTCTAGGAATAAGCAAGGGCATGAGACGATCAACAGGAATCTGAGGAGGGTCCCCTAGACCCTTAAAGGGGAACTGGTCATCTTGCACAGGACCATCAGACTGGGCAGATGTCAGTGGAACCCTGAAGTCAGGTTGGTTAGAAGGTGACATGTCGCCGGAGTCAAGCTGAATAGCTGAAGGACAAGCAGAATGTCCCGAACAAGAAAAAGTGAGAGGCTCACTGGGCATGGGCTGGACTGGCATAACTAGTACAGAGGCAGAGTGAATAGCTGAGTCAGGTGTAGCGACTACCTGAATCGCATCGCAAGACGTAGCGACTGCAGGACTTGTAGACAAGCTAGCCTGGCTGTGCGTCCAAGGGTGGTTAGGGACAGAGAAATGTAAATGGTTATGCAACCTGGAATGAATGACCGGCTCAGATTCACAGGGGGCAACCTTGGGTAGGCAGGACGAGGAACAGGAGGGACCCCAAGCCAGGATCTGTCCAGTAGTCCAGTCCACATGAGGAGAATGGAGCTGTAACCATGGGAGACCCAAAATTATAGGGGTTGAGGCCTTGGGTAAGATAAGGAAGGATATCCACTCCTGGTGGAGTGTCCCTACCGACATCTTAACAGGGAGGGTCTGGAAGCGGATAGGTCCCCCTGGGAGAACAGTACCATCAATCGCCAAGACCACCAAAGGCGTGGTGAGGGGCAAAAGAGTAAGTCTCATGGACGATGCGATTTCCCAGTCCATGAAATTACCAGCGGCTCCGGAATCCAGATATGCTGAGACCGAATGAGAAGAAGCACCAACATGAAGGAACACAGAAAGCAGAAGACGAGAAGGGGAAGGTGATATTTCTGGGTCCAATACTCCACTTTCCAGATGAAGTGGACCCGAACGTTTTTCTGGACAAAGAGAGCAAGTGTCACGAAAATGACCTTTGCCCCCACAGTAAAGACACAGACCAAGAGTTCTGCGCCTAGCACGTTCCTCGGGGGATAGCCTGGTCCGACCCAGCTGCATGGGTTCCTCAGCTGGTAGGAGATGCTCTACGGGTCGAAGAGAGGGGAGCTCAGGCTGACTAAGAACCAAGGAGTGCTGGCGTTGCTTTTCTAAGGTCCTCTCCTGAAAGCGAATATCGATCTGGTTACACAAGGAGATAACGCCGGCCAGATCAGTGGGGATGGTTCTTCCTGCTAATTCATCCTTCACTCTATCAGACAGGCCATGCAAAAAGGTTGCGACTAAGGCCTCATTGTTCCAGCTCAACTCAGCCGACAGTATGCGGAAATGAAGCGCATACTGTCCCACAGAAGCAGACTCTTGGCGGAGACGTAAAAGGGCGCTGGCCGCTGAAGAGACACGAGCCGGTTCTTCGAAGGTATTCCGAAAAAGTTTCAAGAAGCCAGACAGGCTAGAAACCACTGGATCATTCAGTTCCCACAGAGGGGCTGCCCAGGCTAAAGCTTCACCAGAGAGGAGGGAAATGATATAGGCTACCTTAGCCCGATCAGACAGGAAGTTTTGGGGCTGGAGCTCAAAATGAATCGTGCATTGGCTAAGGAACCCCCTGCAAGCCTTGGAGTCCCCAGAGAAACGGGACGGAGCTGGCAGTTGTAGCGAGTGTGTGGCTGCGACTGGTGCGATAGGTACAGCCGCTGGTTGTACTTGGGGTTGCGGATTCGGGGTTCCCAAGGAGACCTGAAGCTGCTCGAATCGAGAAGCCAGATCCTGGAGGAATCGCATCACCTGGGTCTGATTTGATTCCTGGGTCTCAAGTCTGCGAACTATGCCCTGCAATGGATCATCCGCGGGAAGCGGGATGTCAGCCGGGTTCATGGCTGATCAAACTGTCAGGGTCACCTGTGGCCAGGTGACAGATGCACACCGTAGGGGGACAGGAGTGCACCGCGAGGTAGTGAACCCTATGGCTGGCTTCTGTGGGTAGGAAACTGGGTGGTTGTGGAAAGCGGGACCAGAGGAGCACAACCGGGATCCCAACGGAAGCGAGAGCCAAGATTCCCCAGGGCGCGGAGTCTAAGACCCAGCTGGTCTTCTCCAGGGCCTCTAGTGGTGAGGATGTTACGCTGCAGGCTGGGACCAGGTCGCGGCCCCTGGAGTTTCCTAGCTCACGCCCCGTAGGATAAGGGGAAGCAGCGGCACACGATAGAGAGAACCGAATAACAAGCCGAAGGTCAGGGGCCACAAGCAGACAAGGATAACGAAGAACGAGCCGAAGGTCAAGGGTCACGAGCAGACAGGGATGGTCGGGGACAAGCCAATAACGTAACAGAGAGACAGACGTAGCACACGGCAGGCAGGAACCCAAACACACAATGCCTAACAAACACGTTGATCAGCAAAGCAGGCTTGCAGTGCACAGGTTAATATAGTGTTCAGTGATAGGGCCTGGGGTGGAGTCAGGCTGGGAGGAGATTATAAAGGAAGCCAGGTGAAGGAGGTCTGGTCTCTAGATGAACACATGAGGAGGAAGGTAAGATGGCAGACAGACATTAATGCATATCCATGACAGCTGGCTTTTAATAAATGGACACTTACCTGTCCTGGAGTCCCCCTCGGGGCTTTCACACTGGAGAGACAGCAGCGGCTCTTTCAGGGCACTTTGCATGCGCTATTTTTAGCATTATAGTGCCTGCAAAGCGCCCCAGTGTGAAAGGGGTCTTACTACCCTTTTGATGCTACATTGCAACTCAAATAGTTTGTGTAAATTGTTAGCATAACATTAGGTAACATCAAGTCAGGCTGACGGGGATACAAACTAACACATTGGTAAATTTTTCACAAGTTTGAGATTATTAAATGTGTTAACACAATACAGTTATAACTACAGCTATCATCTATCTGAAAAATCTGTCATAAATAGTTATTTCATGTATATCCTGGACCAGAGGTCTACAAATTTTCTAAACAAAGGGCCAGTTTAATGTACTTCAGACTTTTTGGCGGTGGTAGAAAATGCCCTGGAGTTAGTGGGAGTTATCAATGTTCCAGGCTTGGTGGTCAGTGGGAGTAAAAAAATAATAATTACATACCACCTGTGGTAAGCAGGAGGAAGGATAACACCCCATCATTACCCTTTGAGCATCTGTAGGGCTCCTCAAATGGAAGGTGGAGGAGTGCAAGGTCTCTATCATCCACCAGCTCTGTGATGTCGTCATGGAAGAGGGGAAGAGGACTCCAGTGGCAACCTGTGAAGCTCTGGTGAACTACATGCCCAAGAGGGTTAATGCAGTGCTTGAAAATAATGGTGGCCACACAAAATATTGACACTTTGGGCCCGATTTAGACACTTAGGGGTGTACTCACTTTTGTTGCCAGTGGTTTAGACATTAATAGCCGTGTGTTGAGTTTTTTCAGGGGACACTATTATACAAGCTGTACACTCACTACTTTACATTGTAGAAAGTGTAATTTCTTCAGTGTTGTCACATGAAAAGATATAATAAAATATTTACAAAAATGTGAGGGGTGTGAGATACTGTATATACAGTTGCAAAAAAAAGTATGTGAACCCTTTTGTAATCATATGGATTTCTGCACAAAATTGGTCATAAAATGTGATCTGATCTTCATCTAAGTCACAACAATAGACAATCACAGTCTGCTTAAACGAAAAACGAATTAAATGTTACCATGTTTTTATTGAACACACCATGTAAACATTCACAGTGCAGGTGGAAAAAGTATGTGAACCCTAGACTAATGAGATCTCCAAGAGCTAATTGGAGTGAGGTGTCAGCCAACTGGAGTCCAATCAATGAGATAAGATTGGAGGTGTTGGTTACAGCTGCCCTGCCCTATAAAAAACACACACCAGTTCTGGGTTTGCTTTTCACAAGAAGCATTGCCTGATGTGAATGATGCCTCGCACAAAAGAGCTCTCAGAAGACCTACTGTACGATTAAGAATTGTTGACTTGCATAAAGCTGGAAAGGGTTATAAAAGTATCTCCAAAAGCCTTGCTGTTCATCAGTTCACAGTAAGACAAATTGTCTATAAATGGAAAAAGTTCAGCACTGCTGCTACTCTCCCTAGAAGTGGGTGTCCTGTAAAGATGACTGCAAGAGCACAGCACAGACTGCTTAATGAGGTGAAGAAGAATTCTAGAGTGTCAGCTAAAGACTTACAAAACATATGCTAACGTCCCTGTTAGCGAATCTACGATACGTAAAACACTAAACAAGAATGGATTTCATGGGAGGATACCACAGAGGAAGCCACTGCTGTCCAAAAAAAAACATTGCTGCACGTTTACAGTTTGCACAAGAGCACCTGGATGTTCCACAGCAGTACTGGCAAAATATTCTGTGGACAGATGAAACCAAAGTTGAGTTGTTTGGAAGAAACACACAACACTATGTGTGGAGAAAAAGAGGCACAGCACACCAACATCAAAACCTCATCCCAACTGTGAAGTATGGTGGTGGGGGCATCATGGTTTGGGGCTGCTTTGCTGCGTCAGGGCCTGGACGGATTGCTATCATCGAAGGAAAAATGAATTCCCAAGTTTATCAAGACATTTTGCAGGGGAACTTAAGGCCATCTGTCCACCAGCTGAAGCTCAACAGAAGATGGGTGTTGCAACAGGACAACGACCCAAAGCATAGAAGTAAATCAACAACAGAATGGCTTTAACAGAAGAAAATACGCCTTCTGGAGTGGCCCAGTCAGAGTCCTGACCTCAACCTGATTGAGATGCTGTGGCATGACCTCAAGAAAGCGATTCACACCAGACATCCCAAGAATATTGCTGAACTGAAACAGTTCTGTAAAGAGGAATGGTCAAGAATTACTCCTGACCGTTGTGCACGTCTGATCTGCAACTACAGGAAACGTTTGGTTGAAGTTATTGCTGCCGAAGGAGGTTCAACCAGTTATTAAATCCAAGGGTTCACATACTTTTTCCACCGGCACTGTGAATGTTTACATGGTGTGTTCAATATAAACATGGCAACGTTTAATTCTTTGTGTGTTATTAGTTTAAGCAGACTGTGATTGTCTATTGTTGTGACTTAGATGAAGATCAGATCACATTTTATGACCAATTTGTGCAGAAATCCATATCATTCCAAAAGGGTTCACATACTTTTTTTTGCAACTGTATGTATATATATATATATATATATATATATATTTTTTTATACACATTAGGTGCACTGGGGAAAACTGAGAAAGTGAGATCAAAACCTTGGCTGTGCTGTCCGGCATGGGTTTTTGCATCACATAACTGGCCTAGCAAAATCACAAATTCTGGTTCACATAGATATATTTCTGTTAATTTTTACCCGTATCTCTGGAATTCAGCATCAATATTGTAACAAGGGATTCCAAAAACACAGACTATGTTTATCACCTGCATGTCAATGCCCTTGGTATTAATAATGTATACCCCAATAAAGAATATTGCTATAATGCCTCCATAAAACTGATACAGGAAATGGGTTGCTTACAGCCGATGTGTCTGTGACTCCTTGTAAAGGAGTAATTGTTTATCAAACAATAAATGAAAAAGCATTGATTTTCTGGCAAGCCATTTACTATATTGACCTGAAATCTGTCTTTTATTGGAAGCGAGGTGTAAAAGGCATTGTTTACAATTCTGTACAGATATATGTTATATTTATGAGGCCAGGGTGGGAATTACTACCCTTAAAATATAAATTACTTTCTACACATATGGACACTTTATTAAACAAGACTAGAACGCATTTTTATTTATTTTTTTCCTTAAAGAAAACCCCCCCAGGAGGGAGGAACATAATTCAGCCACTAAGACTCTCAAGAAATCACAGCAGCTGCGCTAAAGTCTATTCAATTTCCCTTTAAGCTGAGTTTTGTATAAATATTTGCAGCCAGATTGAGCAAACCTTTTACAATGCTTCTGGGAGAAGCACGGAGCACCTTGCCATATGAATCTATGCTGTAGAAATGTATGAAGGCTCAGCGTTCTATAATAAAGGGGCCCCATACACAATTCAGTCCAAATTTTCATTTCTTATTTGGATGATATCTGGGAAAATAATGAACAGATCTAGGCATTTTTTTAATAGTTAATTTATGTAAAATATATATTTATTTATTTTTATTTGTGTGTGTGTGTGTGTATATATATATATATATATATATATATATATATATATATATATATATATATATTAGGGATGTTACTGATTAAAATTTTCGTGTTCGATTAATCTTTTTTTTTTTTTATCGATTAATCGACTAATTACGATTTATTATAACGCACCATGCAAGCAGAAAAACAGTCGGTTAGCACGGACCAAAGTCTTCCTTCACGTCTCCTTATTACTCAGCAAGGGCATCGGATCATAAGTATAAAGAAAATATCTAAGTGCTCACTGTATAACATTAAAAATTTATTAATGTGTTTAACAACTCACATAAAAACGATAGAATACAGCATGTATCATATGTCCGTATCTCTTCCAAGGACAGCAGCGGGTGACGTCATACGCAGCTCCTCCCCCGTACGTGTTACGTTCCTTAGAACTTCCTCAGCGGGGCGGAGCTACGGCGTCACCCGACAGACTACTTATAGAGAGCCGTCGCCATAGCTACGGCTGAAGCCTGACACAGCGAGGCACTCCTGAGACGTCACACGCCAAAAGCCTAGTAACGTGCCCTATTGGCACCTAAGGACTTAAATGTTACTAGGCTGGGAAGTTCAGGACTAAGAGATTATTTCCTGATCGTATCCCTAGGAAACTACAAGTAAATGTTTTGTGCTCCACACCGGCTGCTAGGACCGCTCTTAAAGGGACTATCCGGGTGGGCAAAAACCTACTCAAGCTTGAGTGCCGATGATTGATAATTGAGTGCCGCGTGCCTGAACCTACCTCCTAGTTCATTTCTCTCTATCTCCAACTTTCCTATCGAGTTCTTAAGCAACCAAAATAAACCTTTTATTGGGTTTCAATACTGTCTGGACAATGGCCTTCTTGAAGTAAAGAGAGAGAATAGACTTCTTCCTACACTCTAGGGCAGTGTTTCTCAACTCCAGTCCTCAAGGCGCACCAACAGGTCATGTTTTCAGGATTTCCCTCAGATGAAACAGCTGTGGTAATTACTAAGGCAGTGAAACTGATTAAATCACATGGGCAAAATAATGGAAAGCCTGAAAACATGACCTGTTGGGGCGCCTTGAGGACTGGAGTTGAGAAACACTGCTCTAGGGTGAAGACTCCAACGGAAGGAGGTAACTCACTGCAGGGCCCAAATCAGATAACACTGCTCACCCTCTGCACTAAGGAGGATACTGGGCTTGTGGCATGGTGTGTCCCCTCCTGCTAGCAGAGGTAAGCAAGGAAGGGATCTGTGTGCTACATATATACTGTATATGCGCTTATAGATATACCCTATATACAGTGCAATGCTTGACACAGAAATCCTTTTTTATTATTTATAAATAAACACCAAAACGTTGTTGTGTTTATTTACCTGCTATCTGTCTTCATTAGACATGTGCCCCATCAATAAATTTGTTTCCTTACGTTCCGTTTCGTATTAGCCGAAAATTCGTATTTCGAAATTTGTGTCCGAAATTCAATTTGGATTTGTTTCGTACGAATTTTCGTTAGATTCGTTAACTTTTCATAACAATTATGAACATTCGTTATGATGAATTTAAAAAGCAAAAAATACCTTTCTCAATATGGCAGTCGTCGACTCATTATGCTCATTATGAGGGGCTCCCACCATCCCTGTGCTGTGCTCATTATGAGGGGCTCCCACCATCCCTGTGCTGTGCTCATTATGAGGGGCTCCCACCATCCCTGTGCTGTGCTCATTATGAGGGGCTCCCACCATCCCTGTGCTGTGCTGACTTCCTCCTGGGGCTGTACTCCTGCTTTGCTCCTTATGAGGGGCTCCCATCATCCCTGTGCTGTGCTGACTTCCTGGGTTTGTAGTAGCCTGTTAATTCGTATTTTGTAATTTGTGTCCAAAATTCTATTTGGATTCATACAAAATACGAAAGTTCGTTAGGTTTGTTAACTTTTCGTAACAATTACGAACATTCATTATCAGGAGCTCCCACCACCCCTGTGCTGTGCTGACTTCCTCCTGGGGCTGTACCCCTGCTGTGCTCATTATGAGGGACTCCCACCATCCCTGTGCTGTGCTCATTATGAGGGGCTCCCACCATCCCTGTGCTGTGCTGGCTTACTCCTGGGGCTGTACCCCTGCTGTGCTCCTTATGAGGGGCTCCCATCATCCCTGTGCTGTCTTCCTGGGGTTTTAACTTCATCATAACGAATAATCGTAATTATTATGACAATAATAAAACGATATTAACGAACATTCTTATTTTGTTCAATTCTGAATCTCCCATCGACTACCAGTAACAGTCTGAGCCGTCTCTCCCACTCCCGAAACGAAATTTGTCAACGAAATTTCGTAATTCGTATAAAATTTGTAAGAATAGAAATTCGTATTTCGGATGCATCTGAATGTACGAATTTTCAGAACTTTTCGTAATTTTCTGTTCGCACGAAACAAATCGCACATGTCTAGTCTTCATACAATATATCCCCCTGCTGATCAGTTGAAACTTCATATTAGGCTGACAGCAGAAGTTCCTGCCCTGGCTGCTAATACCAGTGGAAGGTTTGTGAGTGAGAACGAATAGCAAAAATTCATACCTCTCAGAGTCAAACATACAGAAAATAACAATTCAACTTTTTTATTACATCATTGGCTACCTCTGGTAATTGAAATACACTGGTTCTCATGCAGAACCATTGTATTTTATGGTTACACGGAAATTATAAATTCCACCATCAGATGGCGCTGGGAGTCAGATTTGAAGTTACAGTGCTTTGTCCTTTTATGGGCAAATGACTTTTCCATTTCCCCACACAAGTGGTCAGAAACAGCTAGACATTTTGGGTCCTCCACTTTGTTACTGGCTTCTGGGGAATCTCTATGAGACCAAGATAGACACGGTCTTCCACAGACTTTCTGTGTAAGGAGAGATTCAAACTTATTAAGGACCCCTTGAAGGAGGTGTTCATGTCACTAGAACATGTCTAAGTTTCAGCTCTCAACTTGTCCCATTGATGACCTCAACTTGCCCCATTGATGAATTCAGGTGGTGGTGGTCCTCAAAGGTCTGAGGGGTCAGACCGAATGGCCATTTGAAGACCCATGGAAAGGAGAGATTAGTACCCAACAAGGACCCATTTAAGGAAGTGTTCATGTCACTGAAATGTGTCAAAATTTTACCTCTCAGCTTGCTCCATTAATGACCTCTAATAAACTGAAGTTCAGGTGGTAGTAGTCCTCAAAGGTCTGAGGGGTCTGACCGAAAGGCCAATTAAAGACCCATGGAAAGGAGAGATTCATACTTATTAAGGACCCCTTCAAGGTGTTCATGTCAGTGGAACATGTCTAAGTTACAGCTCTCATTGATGACCTCTCATAAACTGGGATTCAGGTGGTGTTGGTCCTCAATGGTCGGAAGGGTCAGACTGGATGGCCATTTGAAGACCCATGGAAAGGAAAGATTAGTACTCATCAAGGACCCCATTAAGGAAGTGTTCATGTCACTAGAACATGTTTCAGCTCTCATTTTGCCCCGATAATTACCTCTGATAAACTGAGGTTCAGGTGGTGGTGGTCCTTAAAGGTCTGAGGGGTCAGATCGAAAGCCTAATTAAAGACCCATAGAAAGGAGAGATTAGTATTTATGAAGGACCCCTTCGAGGAGGTGTTACTGTCACTAGAACATGCCCAAGTTTCAGCTCTCAGTTTGCCCCATTGATGACCTCTGATAAACTGGGATTCAAAGGTCATAGGGGTCAGACCGAAAGGCCAATTAAAGACACATGGGAAGGAGAGATTGGTACTCATCAAAGCCCCCTTAAGTAGGTTTTCACGTCACTAGAACATGCCCACATTTTAGCTCTCAGCTTGCCCCATCCTCAAGTCTGAGTGGTCAGACTGAAAGGCCAATTAAAGGACCATACAAAGGCCCAATGTTTCCAATGGTAAAAAAAAAAAAAGAAGAGGAACGGCTAAAAAAAGCCCTTATAGTGTAGCCTGTATCTAAAAAAATAAAGTTATTAACTCCAAAAAAATAATGTTAAGAACTCAAAATAACTTTACATCTCGTGAGGTTGTGGTGACCCAAACTGGTAGAACCATGCAAGCTTCCAAAAATGCAGGTGAAGAAAAGACCCGGTTTCCAGGTTGTGTGAATGAGCAAAGGGGGTCTCAATCCTGCATCCTTTAAATGTTCTCAGGCAGATTTTGTACTGGCAAAGTTCTGCCTTGTACACACGGTCGGATTTTCCGTCGGAATAAACTCTGACAGGTTTTTCCAACGGAATTCCGTTCACACCAAATTCTGTCTGTCAAGAACGCGGTGATGTACAACACTACGACGAGCCGAGAAAAATTAAGTTCAATGCTTCCGAGCATGCGTCGACTTGATTCTGAGCATGCGTGTTTTTTTTTCCGTCAGAGTTCCATACAGACGAACGGAAATTTTTTCCATTGGAGAAAAAGAGAACATGTTCTCTTTCTAACTCCATCTGAATTTCCGGCGGAAAAAGTCAGATGGGGCATACACACAGTCGGAATATCCGATGAAAAAATTCCGTCGGACTTTTTTCCTTCGGAAATTCAGAACATGTGTACAAGGCATAAGGGGAGATCTAAAAAGCCCATCAGTGATCCAAATAGCAAGGCAACCGGTGTGATGTGTCTAAAAATGGTTTGGAGTCACCAAGTTTGAGGAATGCGTCTTTTGGTGAAATAAAGCTATTTGATATTCATCAAACTTGATGACCTATCCTTACACACACCACACCGATGGGTGACTGATGGTTCCTCCTTACCCCCATCAGAATGCTAATTACATTACATTAATACCCTTCCATTTTCCTGATATACCTTACTATAGATGTCATCACTGGGTTCCTGTACGCTATGCAATGCTGATAGATCATGGTTGGTGGTAGGGATCAGCAGTGTACTGGTCAGTGGCGGCTGGTGTTTTTTTGGGGGGGGCGGCAAACAAGCACCTCCCTGGTTGTTCGGCGGCTCAGACCCGCCTCTTGATTGGCTGGGAGGAGAATCAGTGTGAAAGTAGCAAATATTCACTCGCTATTGCCACACAAATGGGTGGGCTTGGAGCACAGTGCTCTGCGCCCCAAGCCCATACATTTTTTAAGCCTATTGGAGCCTCTGGCTCTAATCACATGCTTCAAACCCCCCCATTGGAATCTATGCATCCGGCCCCACCATGTGAATTAGAAGCCGGACGCATGGATAGGGGGGGCGGCGCTCGTGCGTTCCTAATGGACAGACCCAGTGACGGTGCGTCCATTGTGGGCGCAGGAGCGCCGCCCCCTCTCTCTCCTGCGCCCGTCACTCACGTCAACAATACATAGGTTCATGCATTGCATGAACCTATGTATTGTCGTCAGCGCCGCTGCCGCCCACTATTCAGATGGCCGGCCCCCTGGTGAGCGCTGGCCATCTGAATAACAGCGGCTGGTTGGTTTTTGGAAGTGCCTATCAGAGCCAGCGGCACGCGTCTCAGCCAATCAGGTTCACCGGGTCTGGTTACCGGTAACCTGATTGGCTGAAGCGACATCGAGGGTGGGAGAAGGCATCGAGGGAGCGTGGAGAGGAGGGTGCTGACCCGAGGAAGGTAAGTGCTGGGCTGGGGACAAACTGGCTGTATTTGGGGGGAAACTGGCAGAATTTGGGGACAAACTGGCATCATTTAAGAGGGGACTGGCTGTATTTGGGGAGAAACTGGCTGTATTTGGGGAGAAACTGGCTGCATTTGGGGAGAAACTGGCTGCATTTGGGGAGAAACTGGCTGCATTTGGGGAGAAACTGGCTGTATTTGGGGACAAGCTGGTTGTATTTGGGGACAAGCTGGTTGTATTTGGGAACAAACTGGCTGTATTTGGGAACAAACTGGCTGTATTTGGGAACAAACTGGCTGTATTTGGGTGGAAACTGGCTGTATTTGGGAACAAACTGGTTGTATTTGGGGGGAAACTGGCTGTATTTGGGAACAAACTGGCTGTATTTGGGGGGAAACTGGCTGCATTTGGGGACAAAATGGCTGCATTTGGGGACAAAATGGCTGCATTTGGGGACAAACTGGCTGCATTTGAGGGGAAACTGGTTGCATTTGAGGGGGCAAACTGGTGGTGTTTGATGGGCACAGTGGCTGTGTTTAATGGGCACAGTGGTGGCAATTGATGTTTTTTTTTTTCTCAGTTTGTTTGCGCCCCCCCAAAAATTCTGAGCACCAGCTGCCACTGGACAGACCACCACTGGCACTGGTTATAGCTTCCTGAAAACATCACAGCAGCCTGCCTCACAGTGGCCATGAGCAGCAGAATCAGGAGACAACATTACATGCTTGATACTGATAAAACACAGATTGAATTGTGAGTGCACTATTATCTTTTTTATTATTTCCATATTAAAGGAATCTCTGCTCTATGTCGGTGAGCTTTGTTTTTTTTTTCTTTTTGTGTTATTTGGTACACTAAGTCCTCGACTCTTCAAAACTAAAGCTGCAATGCTGGGGCTGTTTGAGCTTTTTAATGATGGCAAGCTGGAGATCTATTGTAGAACTTGGTTACTTTTATGTCCTTGTGTTACATCCCACTATATCACTGTTTATGTCTGACTTCAGTTACTGTACACTGTGTTCATTCCACTTATTACTGTGTAACAAATGGTGTATATATTTATTTAGTTTTTATTTAGTTTTTCTGATATCATCAACTTTAAAGAGGAAGTAAACTCCAGTGCAAACAAAACATTTGCCACTATAAGGCCACCAATTTATACTTTTCAAAACACATTGCAATCCGATTTGTCCACCTACCATGCCTATTGCTTCTTTTTAGTGATGAGCCGAACACCCCCGGGTTCGGTTCGCACCAGAACCCGCGAACGGACCGAAAGTTCGTACGAACATTAGAACCCTATTAAATACAATGGATGCGAACGTTCGAATTCTAAAGTGCTAATTATAACAACTATTATGCATGTTATTGTCCTAAAAAGGGTTTGGGAACCCGGGTTGTGCACCAGGGGACATGTATCAATGCAAAAAGAAGTTTTTAAAACGGTCGTTTTTCGGGAGCAGTCATTTTAATGATGCATAAAGTGAAAAAAAAAAGTCAAATATTCCTTTAAATATCGTACCTGGGGGGTGTCTAAAGTATGCCTGTGAAGTGCCACGTGTTTCCCGTGTTTAGAACTGTCCCTGCACAAAATGACACTTCTAAAGGAAAAAAAAGCCATTTAAAACTGCTTGCGGCTTTAATGTAATGTCTGGTCCCGGTAATATGGATGAAAATCTTTAAGAAAAATGGCATAGCTACCCCATGACCCCCCCCCCCCCCCACCCCAGCCCATTACCAGCCCCTTTGGGTCTTGTATGGATATTAAGGGGAACCCCGCACATAAAATAAAAAAGGCCCTATATACTCTGAACAGCCGTATACAGGCGGTGCATACAAGACAGGGACTGTAGGTTTGTTCTTATGTAGAATCTGTTTGTAATTTTGAACAGGTACATTGTTTAAGTGTAGCTCCAGCCCAAAAATCTATTTTTTAACTTTTTGGAAAACATAGGTAAGGGTTATCACCCCTGTAACATTTGTTTTGCTGTCTGTGCCCCTGTTCAGAACATTTCACCTCACTTTCCGTCCCAATGACAACTGTTTTTGAAATGTGGTGTTTTTCTTGAAACAAGGATTGCTGATAAAGCATCAGTACAGAGGAGACACCTTTCTCCCATATTAATTCTTACAGGAGAGAATTTTCCTTCCAAGGGGTAGATTTCCTCTCACTTCCTGTTGTCTTCTTGCGTTTGCAAGTAGGAGTCGTTTGTAAGTTGGATGTTTGAAAGTAGGGACCTGCCGTATATACTCTGCAGAAATAGGCCCCTTAGTTGTTGGTGTTGGCACAACACTGTAAGCACTCACAGTTACTCTTGGTTGGTGCTGGAACGCCCTGCTGTCAACTATTATATCAGGAATTTTAATTACATATAATTGTTGAACAGTGGTAGTAAAAATTGGGCCTTTGATGGTGGTGCTGGTGCCACAACACTGTAAGCCCTGACAGTTACTCTTGGTGGGTGCAGCAATGGGCCCTGCTGTGAATTATTAGATCAAGAATTGTAATTGCATGCCCCTGTTGAACAGGGGCTGAAAAATTGGGCCTTTCGTGGTGGTGGTGGTGGTGGTGGTGTTGCCACAACACTGTAAGCCCTCAGAGTTACTCTTGGTGGGTGCAGGAATGGGCCCTGCTGTGAATTATTAGATCAAGAATTGTAATTACATGCCCCTTTTGAACAGGGGCTGAAAAATTGGGCCTTTCGTGGTGGTGGTGGTGGTGGCGTTGCCACAACACTGTAAGCCCTCAGAGTTACTCTTGGTGGGTGCAGCAATGGGCCCTGCTGTGAATTATTAGATCAAGAATTGTAATTACATGCCCCTGTTGAACAGGGGCTGAAAAATTGGGCCTTAGGCACTGGTGGCACAACACTGCAACCCCTCACAGATACTGTACTTGGAGCACAGCAATGAGCCCTGTTGCAAAGTATTGCTTCAAAAATTGTAATTACACGCCCCTGTTAAACAGGGGCTGAAAAATTGGGCCTTAGGCACTGGTGGCACAACACTGCAACCCCTCACAGATACTGTACTTGGAGCACAGCAATGAGCCCTGTTGCAAAGTATTGCTTCAAAAATTGTAATTACACGCCCCTGTTAAACAGGGGCTGAAAAATTGGGCGTTAGGCACTGGTGGCGGCACCCATAAACAAAAATGATCTTCCAAGCTATCATCATCAATCGTATCATTGAGGACTCGGAGGAGGAGGATAGCCAGTCAACATAACAGCACAGGCACTCAGCATCAGCATCAGTCTTGAAGGGATGTGACATGTTAAAATCAATTAGTCTGTTATATCAGCATCAGGTGTGTGGTAGCTGGTGGTGATCCAAGACTGGTTCATCTTGATGAAAGTCAGTCGATCAACCGAGTCGGTGGACAGGCGCACCCTGTGATCCGTGACAAATCCTCCAGCAGCACTGAATGTGCGTTCTAAAAGAACGCTGGATGCAGGACAGGCCAGTAGCTCAATTGCATACTGTGCAAGCTCTGGCCAGTGATCCATCCTCAAGACCCAGTAAGCCAGAGGATTTTCGGTGGGGAAGGTGTCCAAGTCTGACCTTGCCCCTAGATATTCCTGCACCATGTTTATCAGACGCTGGCGATGGTTGCTGGAACCGATCATACTTTGGGGCTGCGGACTAAAGAATTGTCTGAACGCATCGGTCAGACGGCCACCTTCCCCACCGCTCCTTCTTTGACTGGCCGAAGCCTCAGCAACTCGTTGTCCAGGACCAGGAGTTTGTAACCTCCCAGTCTCTGGGAACGCGTTGCACAGACCTTTCTGCAAGGCCTCCCGGAGTTGTCTCATCCTCTGCTCCCTCTGCGACGGTAACATAAGGTCCGCAACCTTACCCTTGTACCATGGATCAAGGAGAGTGGTCAGCCAGTAATGGTCCCTCTCCTTGATCCGAAGAATACGAGGATCCTTCCGCAGACTTTGCAGGATCAGGGAGGCCATGCAGCGTAGGTTTGCTGAGGCATTCGCTCCGGAGTCCTCTGGGTCACTAAGGACGACATGATCCGCAGCCACCTCCTCCCAGCCACGTACAAGTCCTCTGGTTTCTTGGGACTGTAAATCATCCCTAAAAGACTGCTGCTGATGATGCTGAGTGCCAGCCTCCACCTCCATGCTGACACAATCCTCCTCCTCCTCCTCCTCCTCCTCTTCCTGTGCGATGGGTGGGACAGAAGGAACACTGTCTGGGTAAAGGGGGCCTTGAGAGGCAAGGAAGTCCTCCTCTTCCTGCCTCTGTTCTGCCTCAAGGGCCCTGTCCATTATTCCACGCAGCGTGTGCTCCAACAGGTGGACAAGAGGTACAGTGTCACTGATGCATGCACTGTCACTGCTCACCATCCTCGTGGCCTCCTCAAATGGTGCCAGGACAGTGCATGCATCCCTGATCATGCCCCACTGGCGTGGTGAAAAAAAACCGAGCTCCCCTGACCCTGTCCTGGTGCCGTAGTCGCACAGGTACTCATTGATGGCCCTCTGCTGCGTGTGCAGCCGCTGCAGCATGGCCAACGTTGAGTTCCACCTGGTGGGCATGTCACATATAAGGCGGTTCTTGGGCAGGTTCAACTCCTTTTGCAGCTCAGCCAGGCGAGCACTGGCATTATAAGATCTGCGGAAATGCACACAGACTTTCCTGGCCTGCCTCAGGACATCCTGTAAGCCCGGGTACCTGCCCAAGAACCGCTGCACCACCAGGTTAAGGACGTGAGCCACACAGGGCACATGGGTCAGTTGTCCCTGTCGGAGGGCGGAGAGGAGGTTGGTGCCATTGTCGCAAACCACCATTTCTGGCTTAAGCTGGCGTGGCGTCAACCACCTCTCGGCCTGGCCCTGCAGAGCAGACAGGACCTCTGCCCCAGTGTGGCTTCTGTCCCCCAAACACACCAGCGCAAGCACGGCATGGCATCTTTTTGCCTGCGTACTTGCATAGCCCCTTGAACGGCTACGGAGCACCGCTGGTTCATAGGACAAACCACAGGAAGAGGCCATGGAGGAAGAAGAAGAGGAGGGGGTGGAGGAGAGAGGTGTGTCACAACCAGTAGTAGCATTTTGGAGGCGTGGCGGTGGAACAACCTCCAACACTACTGCACCTTGTCCTGCATCCTTCCCAGCTGCCAAAAGAGTGACCCAATGGGCCGTGAAAGAAAGGTAACGTCCCTGTCCATGCCTGCTGGACCATGAGTCAGCGGTAATATGCACCTTACCGCTGACCGCCCTGTCCAGCGAGGCCAAGACATTGCCTTCCACATGCCGGTAGAGAGCCGGAATAGCCTTCCGTGAGAAAAAGTGGCGTTTGGGAACCTGCCACTGAGGAACCGCACATTGCACAAACTCACGGAAGGGGGCCGAGTCTACCAACTGAAAAGGCAGCAGTTGAAGCGCTAGCAATTTAGCCAAGCTAGCATTCAACCGCTGGGCATGTGGATGGCTGGGAGTGAACTTCTTTCGACGGTCCAGCAGCTGGGGCAGGAAAATTTGCCTGCTAGAATCGGACGTCGGTGTACTGCTAGCAGAGTGGCCGCAAGTACTTGGCTGTGACACACCTAATTCTACACCTTCATTCCTCTCAGTGCATGTTTCAGAGAGGACTGAAGTTATAGTGGGGTTGGAGATCTCAGCTGATGCGGTGCAAGGAGAGGTCCGCTTTGTTCTTTGGTGTGGGTCTTTGAGGTAGGCTTGCCAACGAGCTGCATGGCAGGTCAACATATGTCTGGTCAGGCATGTGGTACCCAAGCGGCTGATGTTTTGGCCACGCGATATACGCTTGAGACATATGTTGCAAACAGCAGCTGTGCGATCTGATGCACTAGCCTCAAAAAAGGCCCACACCAAAGAACTTTTTGAATGACGGGCAGAGGCAGCGCCCTGCACAGGCGGAGCTCTGCGGTGTGATTCCGTCGGTGTACTGCCCTTACGCTGGCCACCAAAGGGCATCCTGCCTCGTTGGAGATGTGCCTCCTCCTCATCCTCCTCCTCCTCCTCTCTCCTATTAGGCACCCACGTGGAGTCAGTGACCTCATCATCCCCTCCCTCCTCATCACTGGAGCCAATCTGGCAGTATGCTGCAGCTGCTGGAACATGACTGCCAGATTGGTGTCCTTCTTGAGCATCCCCTCTGTCTGCTCTCACGCTACTGCCTTCCTGTAGCTGGGTTTCATCATCAGACCCTTCGAAACGCTGGGCATCCTCCTGGAGCATGTACCCAACACTGTGCTCAAACAGTTCGGGGGACTCCTCAGGAGGAGGACATGGTGGGTCTAGGGAAGGAGTGACTGATGATGAGTCTGACATTGATACCAGGGAAGAGGACGCTTTGGCAGCTGCTTTGCCAGTACCCTGAGCCTGGGTGAGAGAGGATGAGGAGGAGGAGGAGGGCTTGGTCATCCACTCTACCAAGTCTTCGGCATGATGTGGCTCAACATGTCCAGCTGCCGAAAAGAAGGACAAGCGTGTCCCATGGCCATGTGCTGATGACAATGCACCGCGTCCACGACCAGCACTGTTGCCCCCAGACACAGAGCCTGCTTTCCCTCTTTTATTGCCTCCTGACTGTCTGCCTCTCCTTGTTTGCCTTCCAGACATTCTAATAGATGGCCTGCAGGGAGATGGGAAAAAAGCAATAAGGGCTACCTTCAGGTGTCCTTCTCTGTCCCTTTACTTAAGGATTTCTAAATATGGTTGAGGATGATTGCTTTTGCACAGAATAGCACAACGACAATTTCCCTGACTGTCCAAAAAACAAGGATTTCAAAGATGGTTGATGAGGAATGCTTTAGCACACTATAGCACAAGGAGAATTTCCCTCACTGTCCTTCCCTGTCCCTAGAAACAAGGATTATCACAGTGAAAGAAACTGACACTCTTCCTACCTATAGTTTTCTGTCCCTAGAAAAAATGTTTTTTTAAAGCACACTATAGCACAAGGAGAATTTCCCTCACTGTCCTTCCCTGTCCCTAGAAACAAGGATTATCACAGTGAAAGAAACTGACACTCTTCCTACCTATAGTTTTCTGTCCCTAGAAAAAATGTTTTTTTAAAGCACACTATAGCACAAGGAGAATTCCCCTTACTGTCCTTCCCTGTCCCTAGAAACAAGGATTATCACAGTGAAAGAAACTGACACTCTTCCTACCTATAGTTTTCTGTCCCTAGAAAAAATGTTTTTTTAAAGCACACTATAGCACAAGGAGAATTCCCCTCACTGTCCTTCCCTGTCCCTAGAAACAAGGATTATCACAGTGAAAGAAACTGACACTCTTCCTACCTATAGTTTTCTGTCCCTAGAAAAAATGTTTTTTTAAAGCACACTATAGCACAAGGAGAATTCCCCTCACTGTCCTTCCCTGTCCCTAGAAACAAGGATTATCACAGTGAAAGAAACTGACACTCTTCCTACCTATAGTTTTCTGTCCCTAGAAAAAATGTTTTTTTAAAGCACACTATAGCACAAGGAGAATTTCCCTCACTGTCCTTCCCTGTCCCTAGAAACAAGGATTATCACAGTGAAAGAAACTGACACTCTTCCTACCTATAGTTTTCTGTCCCTAGAAAAAATGTTTTTTTAAAGCACACTATAGCACAGGATTCGCACAGTAAAACACACTGACACTCTCCCTACCTATCCTTCTCTTTCCCTAAACTAAAGGAATCCAGGTTAAGCAAGAAAAAATAAATGTCACTGTCCCTGCCTATGCTTCTCTTTCCCTGCTCCGGAACACACTACACTAGGCCGCCGTGCTGGCGGCCTTTTATAGTGTGGGGCGTGTACTAAACACCCTCAGCAATAATTGGCCACAGGCATCCTGCCTGTGGCCAATCATTGCTCTCCTCGCTGCCGGCGCTGTGATTGGCCAAGCATGCGGGGTCACAGTGCATGCTTGGCCAATCACAGCGCCTGGATGACACTGCGATGATGGCGTAGTGCATTGTGGGCCGTTCGCGTCACTCGAATTAGGCGCGAACGGCCCAAATCGTTCGATCTTCGTCGAACGATCGAACAGCCGATGTTCGAGTCGAACGTATGTTCGACTCGAACACCGAGCTCATCCCTACTTCTTTTCCAGTGTAGTTTCGTTTCAAAGTTTTCCAGCTGCGGGCTGCGCCGTTTTAGCTCCTGTCTGCTTCCTGCCCTCAGCATACTTCCGCCCTTCCTCTGTGTTTCGCGCATGCGCAGTGGGCCCGCTTGCTCCGTTGACGCTGAGCGCCGATGTTACACCCCCTGTGACGTGCAAGTCACATAGGGTGTATCAGGAAAATCTCAATGGGACCGTACTCTTGCGAGATTACCTGCTGATGATGCAGGCACGGCACAAGAGAAATAGGCTGACAGCCCACGAAGCGTGCCGTAAACGAAGGCAAAAATGTGCATGCGCCGGCGACGTCATTGAAGTAAATATTGTCGATTTCTTCTAAAGGGCGCACATTGGAGCCATATGAAATACATGGACATGTAAGTTACTCTAGGCTCCATTACATGGGGAAAAGTTATGAATAAAGCCCTGTACACATGGCCGAAAATCTCGTCGTAAAAAAAACTGTCGTTTTTCTCGACGAGATTCTTGTCAAGCTTTCCTTGCATACACACTGTCAGTTCCAAATCTCGTCGTTGTAAAGCGCGGTGACGTACAACACGTACGACGGCAGTATAAAGGGGAAGTTCCATTCCAAAGGCTGCTTTTGCTGATCTCGTGTTACCGCGCGTTAGTAAAAGTTTGGTGAGAGACGATTCACGCTTTTCAGCCTCGTGCTTTCAAGTCCGTCACAGAGTGACGAATGTGCTATCTCCATTACGAACGCTAGTTTTACCAGAAGGAGCGCTCCCGTCTCATACTTGATTCTGAGCATGCACGTTTTTTTTAGACTCGGAAAAGCATACACACGACCGGTTTTCTCGTCGGGAAACAGGCCGACGAGAAACCCGACGAGAAAAAAGAGAATCCTGAGGAGAAAATAGAGAGCAGGTTCTCTATTTTTCTCGTCGAGATTCCCGGCAGTTTTCTCTAAACCATACACACGAACGGTTTTCTCGAAAACCGGTCGTGTATACGAGGCTTTAAAGTTTTCAACCACATGAAACTGCACAGATCAGATCTAGCTGACATATATTTTTTGTTAGTTTTTCTAGCAGAAATAAGAACCAGTCTTAAACACTCTTAAAAAAGAAATACCGTATATACTCGAGTATAAGCCGAGTTTTTCCAGCACATTTTTTGTGCTGAAAATGCCCCCTCGGCTTATACTCGAGTCACCTTTTTGCGCCTGATCTCCTGTACTTTGTGGACCTGGTACCGTTCCCTGGACCCGAAATTTGGCACACATGTAGCCCTATTCTTCCTCTACAAGTGTGCAAAGTTTTTTGTCCGGGGGACCTACAGCCGGGGAGCACCGATTTTTCAAAGCCGGGCACCCCTTCCATAGACTCCCATGTTAAACAGTAATTTATCCGGTGACTTTGGGGACCCGGTACTGGCCGGTAGTAGGTCCCCTGGACCTGAAACTTGGCACACATGTAGCCCCATTTCGCCTCTATAAGTGTGCAAAGTGTTGTCTGGGAGACCTACGGCCGGGGAGCACCGAATTTTCAAACCTGGGCATCCCTTCTGTAGACTCCCATGTTAAACGTCAGTCTAGTCATGGACACAGTGAGGCATGGGCACAGTGAGGCATGGGCACAGTGAGGCATGGACACAGTGAGGCACAGTGAGGCATGCAGATGGACACTCTAGGCTTATACTCGAGTCAATACGTTTTCCCATTTTTTTGTGGTAAAATTAGGTGCCTCGGCTTATATTCGGGTCGGCTTATACTCGAGTATATACGGTACATTGAATAAAAATAAAGGTTATGTCATATTAATAATAATAATAATAATAATAATAATAATAATAATAATAATAATAAAAATAATAATAATAATATTTAAATAAATGAATAAAAAAATATATAAAAATAATAATAATATTTTGAAAAAAATAATGGTTGAACTAAGACTTTAAATTGTGCATGTTCTTTGATAACACATGATGATGATGATGATTTTTATTATTATTTTATTTGTTTATTTTATTTTTAATAATAAATTTTTTCATTTTATTAATATTAAAATTACTCATTGAGATCCTTTAAAGTAGAACCAAGGCAATAGTCTATTCATTTAAATAAATGTAGGGCTTGTTCATATCAGGTGCGCTGGTGGCTTAATGTGGTTCTAAAGGTTCAAGGTTTTTTAGTTAAAGGAGGTAAAAAAAAAACAGGCTCCCTCCCCATTTATACAGTGCCTTGAAGAAAATATATTCATACCCCACTTCAGCCCTGGAGGATTTGGCTGCCAAATGACCGGGCCACTTTTTGCAATTCGGCACTGTGTCGCTTTAACTGACAATTGCGCGATCGTGCGACGTGGCTCCCAAAAAAAATTGATGTCCTTTTTTTCCCACAAATAGAGCTTTCTTTTGGTGGTATTTTTTTTGCGCTTTAAACAAAAATAGAGCAACAATTTTGAAAAAAAAGCAATATTTTTTACTTTTTGCTATAATAAATATCCCCTAAAAATCTATAAAAAAAAAAAAAAAATTTCCTCAGTTTAGGCCGATATGTATTCTTCTACATATTTTTGGTTTTAAAAATCGCAATAAGCGTTTATTGATTGGTTTGCGCAAAAGTTATAGCGTCTACAAAATAAGGGGTAGATTTATGGCATTTTTATTAATATTTTTTTTTTTTACTAGTAATGGCGGCGATCAGCGATTTTTATCGTGACTGCGACATTATGGCGGACACATTGAACACTTTTGACACCATTTTGGGACCATTCACATTTATACAGCGATCAGTGCTATAAAAATGCACTGATTACTGTGTAAATGTGACTGCCATTGAAGGGGTTAACCACTGGGGGGGGGGGTGATCAAGGGGTTAAGTGTGTCCTAGGGATGTGTTCTAACTGTGTGGGAGCGGGGCTTACTGTGACATGACACTGATCGCTGCTCCCGTGACAGGGAACAGTAGATCAGTATCCTGTCACTAGGCAGAACAGGCACCCCCCCCCCCCCGTTCTGCAGCTCCGTGACACGATCGCGGGACACCGGCGGACATCGAAGCCACTGTGCCATCAATTGCAGCCACTGTGCCATCAATTGCAGCCACTGTGCCCATCAATTGCAGCCACTGTGCCATCAATTGCAGCCACTGTGCCATCAATTGCAGCCACTGTGCCATCAATTGCAGCCACTGTGCCATCAATTGCAGCCACTGTGCCATCAATTGCAGCCACTGTGCCATCAATTGCAGCCACTGTGCCCATCAATTGCAGCCACTGTGACCCCAGCACCCCCCGCCCGCTCTCGCTCACTCGCTGTCTGACCGGCACTTACCCCATCTTGGTGGCGGCTTAGGCAGCGGGTGATGGCAGCAAACTGTGGGTCAGGCAGGGAGTCAGGCGGCAGCTCCTGTGTCCTCCATGCTTCCTCCATGCTTTTCCTCCTGCTAGGCATCAAATAGGAGCGCCTGTCATTTCAGCAAATCAGGTGACGGGTATCAGACCCACGCTTCCTGATTGACAGAGAGGCGGTTCAATGTTAGAAAAGTGAATATTTATCTGGCTCTAATCAGGTGCTTAAAAAAAAACACCCCCGTCACTGTAATTCATGCACCCGGCGTCCTAAAAGGGGCCGGATGCCTGAATAGGGGGTGGTGGCGGCGGCCATGGATAGATTCATGCAATGCATGAATCTATCCAAAAGCATTAAGTGGGTGGCCTGCAGAGATGGGGCGCCCGGGGGCCCCTAATGGACGGGCCACCACTGCTCCCGCAACTGCTCCTCCCCACCTGTTTAAACCCTCAAAATGTCTCACCACCATGCCACAACCCCTTGCCTTACACCATGTGGCAGGGTGTTGTTAGGATGACCCATTCACTTGAATGGGTCTCATTCGGCAATGGTGTCGAAAGTGGCATACCTTAGAGTCATGGACCTGCAATAAATTCACATGCATAGATCCAGGCATTGACTGCACTGCCGAAATATTAATTTGTTTTCGTTTAATTCGTTTTTTGTTTTGTTTTTTTGCAAATTTGCAAATTTGTAAATTTCGAAAATTCATAAATTTGTAAATTCAAAAAATCATAAATTTGTAAATTTGTAAATTCCAAAATTTGAAAATTTGGAATTCGAAAATTCATAATACGAAAATTAGAAAATCCAAAAATTCAGAAATTCGGAAATTTGAATTTCTGATTGTTCAGAAAATGTGAAAATCCAAAAATGTGAAAGTTTGAAATAATAACTAACTAACTAACTAATAATAACTAACTATTAAATTATAGGTATTGGAATATAACGAATGCCGCATCTAAACAAATGGAACGGAATGAATTAATAATAAATAATAATAACAATAATAATAATAATAATAAAAAGTAATTTATTCCGCTCCATTTGTTTAGATGCGACATTCGTTATTTCGGAAAATTTGTAACTTCGGATAATTTCGTATTCATTACGTTCACTAACAGCCAAATTTGAAAGGAAATTCCAATACCTATAATTTATTAGTTTAGTAATAGTTACGTTCTTATTAGTTAGTTATTATTTCAGATTTTCTCATTTTCTGTTTTTAAAATTTCCAGGTTTTCGAATTTTTGCTTTTTCGAATTTTCGGATTTTCGTTCTTATTTTCAGATTTTCATTCTTTTTTTTCGGATTTTCGGATTTTCGAATTTCCGAATTTCTGAATCTCCAAATCTTCAAATTTCGGAATTTTCGAATATTTCCGATTATTCTGAAAAAAAATGTAAACGGGTTTTTGTTCATTCTGATATTTCCAAGTTAACAAATTTTTCGAAATTCGTTAAAAAACGAATTCGGAACGAAACGTATTGCATGTCTAACTACGGTATATACTCAAGTATAAGCCGAGTTTTACAGCACATTTTTTGGTGCTGACAATGCCTGCCTTGGCTTATACTCGAGTCACCTTTTTGCACCTGATCTCCCGGACTTTGGGGACCCGGTACTGGCCGGTCCCCTGGACCCCAAACCTGGTATTTCTCCTCTACAAGTGTGCAAAGTTTGTTGTCTGGGGGACCTACGGCCGGGGAGCACCGATTTTTCAAACCCGGGCACCCCTTCCATAGACTCCCATGTTAAATGGTTATTTTTCCGGTGAATTTGGGGACCCGGTACCAGCCGTTCGTAGGTCCCCTGGACCCGGAACTTGGCACACATGTAGCCCCATTTCTCCTCTACAAGTTTGCAAAGTTTTTTGTCTGGGGGACTAACGGCCGGGGAGCACCAATTTTTTTAAAGCCTGGCACCCCTTCAATAGACTCCCATGTTAAACGTCAGTCTAGTCATGGACACAGTGAGGCATGGGCACAGTGAGGCATGGGCACAGTGAGGTATGGGCACAGTGAGGCATGCACATGGACACAGTAAGGCATGGGCACAGTGAGGCATGCACATGGACACAGTGAGGCATGGGCACAGTGAGGCATGGGCACAGTGAGGTATGGGCACAGTGAGGCATGCACATGGACACAGTAAGGCATGGGCACAGTGAGGCATGGGCACAGTGAGGCATGCACATGGACACAGTGAGGCATGGACACAGTGAGGCATGGACACAGTGAGGCATGCACATGGACACAGTGAGGCATGGACACAGTGAGGCATGGACACAGTGAGGCATGGACACAGTGAGGCATGCACATGGACACAGTGAGACATGGACACAGTGAGGCATGGACACAGTGAGGCATGCACATGGACACAGTGAGGCAAAGTGAGGCACAGTGAGGCATGCAGATGGACACCCTAGGCTTATACTCGAGTCAATAAGTTTTCCCAGTTTTTTGTGGTAAAGTTAGGTGCCTCGGCTTATATTTGGGTCGGCTTATACTCAAGTATATACGGTACTGAAAAAATGTAAACATCTTACAGAACGCCAATGTCTATTAATAATGTTTGGAAAGGAATAAATTCCCCTTTTGACCGACATTTCTCCGAAAATATTTCTATTAGGTGCGAAATAAAAAATGGCAGAAAATTTGCCTATTAAACGATTGGCTCAGGAACTGTTTTGTGTATTTTTGAGTTAATACCTAATCACAGATACAACACCTGTCTCCTCCCATTGATAAAACAAGTCTGTAATGGGGTTGATATAAATGTTTTCTTAGACCCGAAACATCGAACGTTACACGCAAAGTCTTCCACGGGGGTGTATTAAGCAGCACAATGCATTAATATTTTGGCTCGTGTTCATTTTTAATTTGTAGAAATGAGCCACCTGCTGTCATTATTCTTTGATGAAAGGATGTGGAGGATTGGCAACATATATTCCGAGAGATAATAGCACAGAATGGATAAATATTTGAATTAATATAGCTGGCAAAAATTATCTGACGGAATCTTCCCCGGTAATGCGGTGCTATTTTTATGATGAATTTCTTTTACATAATAAAGTGAAATTTCAGTAGCTCTACAATCTGCACAAATAAATTCCTGACATGTAATTGTTATGTACATTAACTGGACTTTGTGTCCTTTGTCTATACACTATATTACCAAAAGTATTGGGACGCCTGCCTTTACACACACATACATGAACTTTAATGGCATCCCAGTCTTAGTCCGTAGGATTCAATATTGAGTTGGCCCCGCCCTTTGCAGATATAACAGCTTCAACTCTTCTGGGAAGGATGTCCACAAGGTTTAGGAGGGTGTCTATGGGAATGTTTGACACTTCTTCCAGAAGCGCGTTTGTGAGGTCAGGCACTGATGTTGGACGAGAAGGTCTGGCTTATAGTCTCCGCTCTAATTCATCCCAAAGGTGTTCTATCGGGTTGAGGTCAGGACTCTGTGTGGGCCAGTCAAGTTTCTCCACCCCAAACTCGCTCATCCATGTCTTTATGGACCTTGCTTTGTGCACTGGTGTGCAGTCATGTTGGAACAGGAAGGGGCCGTCCCCAAACTGTTCCCACAAAGTTGGGAGCATGAAATTGTCCAAAATGTCTTGGTATGCTGATGCCTTAAGAGTTCCCTTCACTGAAACTAAGGGGCCAGGCCCAACCCCTGAAAAACAATCCCACACCATAATCCCCCCTCCACCAAATGATTTAGGCCAGTGCACAAAGCTCCAAAATCCCTAAAGACATGGATGAGAGAGTTTGGGGTGGAAGAACTTGACTGACCTGCACAGAGTCCTGACCTCAACCCGATAGAACATCTTTGGGATGAATTAGAGTGGAGACTGCAAGCCAGGCCTCCTCATCCATCATTGCCTGACCTCACAAATGCGCTTCTGGAAGAATGGTCAAACATTCTCATAGACACTCCTAAACCTTGTGGACAGCCTTCCCAGAAGAGTGGAAGCTGTTATAGCGGCAAAGGGTAGGCCAACTCAATATTGAACCCTACGGACTAATACTGGGATGCCATTAAAGTACATGTGTGTGTAAAGGCAGGTGTCCCAATACTTTTGGTAATATAGTGTAGTTTTTTTTTCTTTTTTTTGCCTATAGTACTGTAGCACACCGCCTAAAGAGCTGCAAGGGTACTTAGTCCCTTCCCCCAGTTAGAGCACTCACAGCCAGGCACGCAGCATTTTCCTCACTCTTCCATTGGCTAAAAGACACAGTCTAGTGGGGGTCTTTTTTTTGTTTTATTGGAACACAGATCATAGGGGATGAAGGGAGCATTGGATACCCCAATAAACTGAAAAACCGACTTCCTAACTTTCTTGCTGAACTGAGCCCAAGGAATGCCTCACAGAATCTCAATGCTGACAATGACTAGTACTCCTACACAATCACTGACTTTCCAGCACTGGGGTGATTTACTCACAGCCACAGGATCATCGGTTGCCTCCTGCCAAAATCTACCAGGCATTTCCTCGTGAGGGAGATGAAGACTTTCTCCACCATAGGACAGCTGGACTCTTTCCCACCAACTTCCTCCCGACTCTCTCCAGTGAGCTTCTCCAGATCCAACTAGATTTCAGGACCTTCAAATGCGAATAGCCCCCCCAAGCTAAGCCCAGCTGGGAGCTTGATGTCTTCCTAAGGACTCCTTCTAGTGTTCTGCCCCAGAGACAGAGCCCCTGCACAGTGGTCTCCTCCAGCAACACTGGACCCAGGGACACTACCCTGCTGCCTCAGGTCTAAGCCTATTTAAAGTGGTTGTAAACCCTCAGGTAGAACTTTCACCTACAGGTAAGCCTAGATTAAGGCTTACCTGTAGGTGCTTGCAATATTTCCTTAACCTACACGGTTTAGGAGATATTTGCAAAAAAGACTGTACCGATGTGTACAGCGCATGCGTGCCGTAGACAACGGTGCAGGCGCACTGAGCGTGCCGTTTTATGAATGGGTTCATGCCGTAAGTGGCGGCTCCCGCGCGCATGCGCGGGAGTGACATCACGCGCCGTCACGCGACTCCGGACAGTCACAGAGCCGGAGTTCGCGGACCCCGGAAGAAGAGGGGTAAAGATGGACGCTCGCTATTAGGGAGGAAGCGAGGAAGACTGGGACATCGCAGGCTTCTCCTGCAGGTAAGTGACACATAATGGGCTACTATGCGATACACACTTTACCTTTGCAGGGAAACAAAGAGGAAGTAAACCCATCAGGGTTTACTTCCTCTTTAAAGACTTTTCACCCACATACTGGACACACCTCTAAAGGAATTGGTTGGCGTCCCATAAATATTCAGGCTGCCCACTCCTTTCTTCCTCCCGCTATAATTTTAGAATCCTCTAGAGGACTTGGGAAGTAATCAGAGCAGCAGCATGTTAGACACTAAAAAGCCCCAAATAATTAACCCCAACTCCTCTGCTTACAGTGGAGCCAATTAAATTTACCTAAGTGCCTACACTACACTAGGACAATGCAACACCGCTATGGGATGATGCCTTTTGGGAGCGAAGATCTGATTATTTGACACACAACACTTGATCCATTGGTCTCTAATATGCATGTACACGTAATTGTTATATACCTGGTTGCAGGCCGAAGTTACGAGAGGGCTTCCCTTGCGGTGAGGTCAAAGCAACCTTTGTGGTCATTATAGGAAGTGTACAGCCCAAAGAAGCATGGGAGCCATTTAGACTGGTCTGCTGGTGACTCTTCTGGCAGTGCTTGACTGGTTGATGCTCTGGAAAGACGGCAGAGATACCAGGCACACTGGTGGAGAAGCAGGTGGTGTGCAGCAGTTAAAGCAGTGTTCCGCCCCCAAAAAAAATAATTAAAAGCTAGCAGCTACACATTCTGCAGCTGCTGGCTTTTAATAATAGGACACCTACCTGTCCTGGAGTCCAGCGATGTCGGCAACCGCAGCTCATGTTTCCATTAGCTGTCGGGTGCTGCCGCCGCCATTGTGACTAAGGGAAACCGGCAGTGTAGCTTTTCGGCTTTACGTCGTGAACCCTACTGCACATGCGCAAGGCCCGCTCCTCTCTCCTACTGGCCCTGTGGCCGGGGGACGAGGAGGGAGGGCTGCGGCCCGGACTCCCGGAAGTGGGTAAAAATACCTGTCAAAGACTGGTATCCTGTCCCCCCTCCCACCGAAAGGTGCCAATTGTGGCACCAGAGAAGGGGAGGCATCAGATGAGTGGAAGTTCCACTTTTGGGTGGAACTCGGCTTTAAGAGTGCAAGGTTGCCCAAAGCAGATGTAGATCGGGTTGGCAAGGTGGTACTGGAAAAAGGGAGGCCAAGGTCTGAGTCAAGGGCACACATTGAAGGAGAGCGAGATGCAAGGTCAGGAGCCAGAGCCAGGGTAGTTGGCAAAAGAGTAGTCAGGAGGCAGGCCAAGGTCAAGCACAGGTGATAAGATGTAGCGGCCTCACCCCTCTCACCCCTTCTTCTTCTCGGCTTGTTGTATTGTCTAGGGGGATCAGGGAGGAGGGATGCGGTACACTACGGCCTATGTCCTATAATGTGTAGAGGTGAAAGCCAACACCTGTTTACCTTCGGGCTGTGTGCATAACCCAGAGCCAAGTCTGTTCTGCAGATGACCCCCCTTTGTTCCCAGTAACTGAAGTTCCACCCTACTGAAAAGGTCCAACTCTTATTTATTCTCTGACAGCAATAAATCGTGCTTTAACAGCAGACAGGTTGTGACCCAAAGAACCATTCAGTAAAAGTGGGGAGTAGGTCAAGGCACAATCCTCAAATAGAACTAACCATTGTAGTGTCACCAATGGTTATTACGCACAGCCGCTGCAGAAACAACCGTGTAGAAAGAGGAACAGAATTACCTTCGCTAAGTGCAGCCCCTGTCAGAGGGTAGACATCCTTCCAAGAGAGTTACCAGAGGCCCCGTCGTCACCGGCAATGTTGCACCGGACTGTTCGGAGGGGTTACGCTCCCTGGCCTCCTCGTCTCAGATTTTTTTTAAAAAAAAAGCTATTTTTTTCACCGTTTAGGCTGATATGTATTCTTCTACATATTTTTGGTAAAAAAAAATCGCAATAAGCGTATATTGATTGGTTTGCGCAAAAGTTATAACGTCTACAAAATAGGGGATAGTTTTATGGCATTTTTATTATTTATTTTTTTGTTACTTGTAATGGCGGCGATCTGCGATTTTTATCATGACTGTGACTTTATGGTGGACACATCGGACACTTTTGACACATTTTTGGGACCATTGTCATTTTTACAGCGAACAGTGCTATAAATATGCACTGATTACTGTAAAAATTTACACTGGCAGTGAAGGGGTTAACCACTAGGTGGCGCTGAAGGGGTTACGTGTGTCCTAGGTAGTGATTCTAACTGTTAGGGTGCGTGGCTACGAGTGACACGTCACAGTCACCGGCAGAACAGGGAGATGCTTGTTTACACTTGCCTCTCCCCGTTCTGCAGCTCTGTGACCCGATCGCGAGACAAAGGCGGACATCGAGTCCGCGGGTCCCACGGGCACAGTCACAGGGCTCGCGCGCCGCACGGCGGGAATTTCAAAGTGATGTAAATATATGTTACTTTGCCCAGCCGTGCCATTCTGCCGACGTAAATGTACAGGAGCCGGTCCTTAACCGGTTAATCATGGTGTGTATTGTGTAAATATCCTAGAGCGCCTATAAAGTCCTATATACGTTTGGTTTTCCACTTTTTCACAATTTGAGGGATGTTAGTGCCCAGCTGTGCAATTCCCGCAATCTATATGTGGTGTGAATGTCCAGAATGTGAAATAAATGCAAGTCGATAGTAGTTGTCCATAAAGACCATGAAAACATTTAAATGTCCATAAAAAGTGTTGATTTTTTGTCCTGCATTTGAATAAAAGCTAATGGCGGTGTTCTTAATCTTAACACATGTTCAGCAGATATGGGCTTGGATATTTATTTTTTAGCTTCCATCTGGAAAGTTCTCCGCATGTTGCTCTATACTCAACTGCTTGATACCAACCTGCCCAAGCATTGCTTCTGCCACAGACCAAGGCTGAGCTATAAATATAGAATATCATCAGTGAAATGTTACTGATTCCGTAATGTATTGGAGAGTTCAGTGTTTGCTGAAGACCTTCGAAAAGCTCAGCACAGCAATGAGCAATTTCTCTATCAGTCACTTGGGCTCTCTGTATTTCATTATTGCCAATAATGGCCATTGTAAATATGCTTGATTTAACCTTTAGCCCTCCGACAAATCATCCAGGAGTTGACATTTCATAAAGCAAATCTAAGAACTTACTTTACCCGTATCACTCGCAATCATTTTAAATATTCTTCATGTAGGTGTCCTCATTATCAGTTCTCCCTGTTGCATACGTGCCACAAAGTAAATCATCGTCAATCTGCAAAGTCAAAAACATTTAGAATCAAATGAATTGTGTCGTGAAGGGCTAGAAGCTCTAAATACTGAACGCACCTTATGGAAGTCTTCTGATTGGTTATCCTTAGGGTAGCTTCACCCCAGCCTGTGTTCTGAAACGCGCTCCGCACAGAGTAGCTAAGCTGAATGCCTGTTTTATTTTGTGCTGATAGGCAATGTAGCATCCTACTAGTTATTGCAGGTTGATAGGTAAATCGAGTTTAGCCTGCCTGTAATCAGTGGAGCAGGGGTGATTGTTCTTGCCTGCTCAGTGACTCACAGGCTGCTGCTTTGATTACTTTCACCAATATCCTACATGATTCTTTAAATCATAGTGGGAGGAAGAACAGAGTGGGTTGCCTAATATTTAATGGGAATCCAGCTAATCCCGGGGGAATTGTGCCCAGTATGTGGCTGGAGAGCCCATAAGAACTCTGAGATCTGAAACAGAGGGTAGAGTTACTCCTCCCGCTGGAGGAGACCCATGTGCTCTGCCCCTGGAGTAGGATTATTGGAGGTTCCACCTAGAAGACATTGAGGTCCCAACTGGAGCCTTAGCTGGGGGGGCTATTTGCAAAGCCTAGTCCTAGAATAGGTTTGGTTCTGGAGAAGCTCACTAGAGAGCGCCAGGAGGAAGTTGGGTGAAAAGTGTTCAGCTGTCCTGTGGTAGTGTCAATCTGTGTCTCCTTCACTGAAGAGTCCAAGCTTTCCTAATCCAAATGCACACGTTCCTGTAGCAATGGCTGTGCTAATAAAAGTCAAAACTGAAGAAATGTCACCAGCACACCGAGTATCTCCAAAAATGGGTCCAGAGCCTCATAGGACCCCTTCATCAGGCATGTGACCGTCAAATGCCTGATGAAGGGGTCCTTTGGGGCTCCGAAACATTTCTAACTGCTGTAACTATGTGATCTTTAATAAAACTCTGGACCCATTTTTGGAGATCCTTGTGTGCTGGTGACATTTCTTCAGTTTTAATCCTTCACTGAAGCGTGCCTGTTGGATATCGGAAGGAGGCAACCAATGATCCTGTGGCATTGTGAGTAGATTACTCAAGTGTTGGAAGTTAGTGACTGTGTGTAGCTTTTGGTCTTTTGGGAGAAGTCCTAGTCACCTGTTAGCATTAGTGATTCTGTTGGACATTTTGTGCAGCTCAACAAGCTAGAGAAGAGCCCTCAAAGAGTTCAGTTCACCAGTTTTGGGGTATCCCATGCTTGGCTTCCTTCACCCCAATCCAAGTTCACCGTTACAATAAAACCCTAAACAGACATTCCTAAACTGTTCATTACAGCCTGAGAGAGAGTGGAGAAAATTATGTATGCCTGGCTGTGCACACTTTAACTGGGGTAAAGGAACCAAGTTCACCAGCGGTTCCTTAGGGGGTGCACTACAGCAATTTATAATGAGGCTAATGCGCTGTAAAATGTGAGCCAGGCTTTTAGCTCACGGTTATGGTATGGCTCCATTGACTTGAATGGCCAAGTTTGACAGATGATGCCACCTTTCAACTTGACATACCGCTTTAAATTTGCCACAACGGCAGTATGTGAACAGCCTTGTCCGGCTATATATTGAACTTTAGGTGATCTGCTCAGATAATTGTTTTAAGTGCCCACCGGCCACCTGTGTAATAGAGACCTTGCTACTATTTTTTGACTTTCTCTTGCCTAGCAACTCAGAAAATTGGCATTATTTTATTTTACAGACTCAACTCCCATTGATTTCAGTGAGGTTCAGGTTCGACATCTGAATTTCTTTGAAGTTTGGCAAACCCCTGCTGAACCGAACCCAGGGCAGTCTGGCTCATCACAAGTCTTGTCCCTTCCCCAACCTGTGACTGGAGAGTGAAAGGAGAAGCAGCAGACTGGTGAACTCTTCCCTCTGTCCCTCTGCTGACTGTGAACCAGGTCTTCTCGTCCAACATCAGTACCTGACCTCACAAATTTTATTTTGTTAGATTAAGCACATATCCCCACAGGTACATTCCAAAATGTGGGAGGACTTCCCAGTAGAGTGAAGGTTGGTATAGCCACAAAGAGAATTGGGCAATGGTCCATGGTTTGGGAATGTAGTGTCCAATAAGCCTATAGAGGTGTGATTGTCAGGAGTTTACAATCATTTGGACAAATTAGATAGATATATAGATAGATAGATAGATAGATAGATAGATAGATAGATAGATAGATAGATAGATAGATAGATAGATAGATAGATAACTGGATGGATGGATAGAAAAACAAAGTACGTGGTTGTGCCCAAAGATCTGTGCATGCCCACAGTCCACGTATTTGTGTCTACAATCAGGGGCATGCACGCATTAGTCTGCATGCTTGCACAATAACATGAGCTAACATGCACATCTGGCATGGACTTTGGTGCCCAGTGGCCGATTTAAAGTATGGGATAGATAGATAGATAGATAGATAGATAGATAGATAGATAGATAGATAGATAGATAGATAGATAGATAGATAGAGAGATAGATTGTTGTACAACATAGGTACAGTGGAGCAAAAAAGTATTTAGTCAGCCACCAATTGTGCAAGTTCTCCCACTTAAAAAGATGAGAGAGGCCTGTAATTGTCATCATAGGTATACCTCAACTATGAGAGACAAAATGTGGAAACAAATCCAGAAAATCACATTGTCTGGTTTGGAAAGAATTGTTTTTTGCAAATTATGGTGTAAAATAAGTATTTGGTCCCCTACAAACCAGCAAGATTTCTGGCTCTCACAGACCTGTATCTTCTTCTTTAAGAGGCTCCTCTGTCCTCCAATCATTACCTGTATTAATGGCACCTATTTGAACTTGTTATCAGTATAAAAGACACCTGTCCACAACCTCAAACACTCACACTCCAAACTCCACTATGGTGAAGACCAAAGAGCTGTCGAAGGACACCAGAAACAAAATTGTAGACCTGCACCAGGCTGGGAAGACTGAATCTGCAATAGGCAAGCAGCTTGGTGTGAAGAAATCAACTGTGGGAGCAATAATTAGAAAATGGAAGACATACAAGACCACTGATAATCTCCCTCGATCTGGGGCTCCACGCAAGATCTCACCCCGTGGGGTCAAAATGATCACAAGAACGGGGAGCAAAAATCCCAGAACCACACGGGGGGACCTAGTGAATGACCTGCAGAGAGCTGGGACCAACGTAACAAAGGCTACCATCAGTAACACACTATGCCGCCAGGGACTCAGATCCTGCAGTGCCAGACGTGCCCCCCTGCTTAAGCTAGTACATGTCCGGGCCCGTCTGAGGTTTGCTAGAGAGCATTTGGATGATCCGGGAGAGGATTGGGAGAATGTCATATGGTCAGATGAAACCAAAGTAGAACTGTTTGGTAGAAACACAACTCGTCGTGTTTGGGGGAGAGAGAATGCTGAGTTGCAACCAAAGAACACCATACCTACTGTGAAGCATGGGGGTGGCAACATCATGCTTTGAGGCTGTTTCTCTGCAAAGGGAACAGGATGACTGATCCGTGTACATGAAAGAATGAATGGGGCCATGTATCGTGAGATTTTGAGTGCAAACCTCCTCCCAACAGCAAGGGCATTGAAGATGAAACGTGGCTGGGTCTTTAAGCATGACAATGATCCCAAATACGCCGCCCGGGCAACGGAGGAGTGGCTTCGTAAGAAGCATTTCAAGGTCCTGGAGTGGCCTAGCCAGTCTCCAAATCTCAACCCCATAGAAAACCTTTGGAGGGAGTTGAAAGTCTGTGTTGCCCAGCGACAGCCCCAAAACATCACTTGCACAATTGGTGGCTGACTAAATACTTTTTTGCCCCACTGTAAATGATTTTCAAATAATGCATGTGGTCACAAAATGATTTGCTGTGGCATTCTCAAAGACCCTTTTTTTAATAGCATACATTGCATCATCACATCCCATTTTGAAGCCAATTAGACACTTTGAAAGTTAGCAAAGTTGAATTTTCACAGTGTTTTAATGAACCAGATTTGCCTAAAAAAAAAAGCCAGCTTTGAGTTATCTTTTCTCCTCACCCAGCCCTATGCGATCCTCCCTTCCCTCTGCGTAACTGCTGTGCACTGTGTCAACAGCAATGTTGCTGTACAGATGCTTTGAAATTCCAAGTACATGACAAAATATTACGGTCGTAATTAGCATCGGCATCTGTTTCACGTTTCATGCCCCGTGCACATTTCCACCCCATTGTGCCTGGTGCCAGCTACTGTAAATGTGATAAATGAAGATGCATGAAACTTAAAATTATACGTTAACATGAGAATGTATTTAAGAAAAAAAGCACAAATGCACATAAAATTCAGTAATTCTTAATGAAACGAGCAACCAAAAGGAAAAAAATTTAAAAAATCTTGATCTTTCAGTTGTGTCTTCTTTTAATAAAAAGAGATGGATTGGCTAACGAAGTAAAGAGGAGATGGAGGAATCTGACATTGATTTAATATCAGCGTGTGTGCAATCACTAAGACATCAAGTAGCTGTTACTTCCTGTAAATGTTAAGTTACTGAAGATTCGACTTAAGTTGATTGAGGTGTCCAGTTAATTTAATGGATTTTCCTCAAAAGGAAAAAAAATGTTGCTGGACTAATGCCGCGTACACACAACCGTTTTTCATGACGAGAAAAATGCCATTTTTTTATTTGGTCATTAAAAACGATCGTGTGTGGGCTCCAGAGCATTTTTCTCGACGAGAAAAATGGCCATTAAAAATATAGTACATGCTCTATTTTTTCTCGTCGTTTTTAACATCGTCGTTTTTCTCATCGTGAAAAATGGCCGTGTGTACTCTTTAATGACGGGAAAAAAAACGTGCATGTTCAGAAGCAAGTTAAGAGACAGGAGCGCTCGTTCTGGTAAAACTAGCGTTCGTAATGGAGATAGCACATTCGTCACGCTGTAACGGACTGAAGAGCACGAGGCTGAAAAGCGCAAATCGTCTCTCACCAAACTTTACTAACACGAGGATCAGAAAAAGCAGCCCAAAGGGTGGCGCCATCCGAATGGAACTTCCCCTTTATAGTGCCGTCGTACGTTTCGTACATCACCGCGCTTTGCTCGAGCGTTTTTTTTTCACGATAGTGTGTAGGCAAGGCAGGATTGAGAAGAATCACGTCGAGAAAAACTTTGTTTTTTTCAAGGACATTAAAAACGGTCGTGTGTACGCGGCATTAGGCTTTAGCATTCAACATTTTAGATTTTTAATTGTACATTTTTAAAGCTCAAGCCTCATACACACGGCCGAGAATCTCGTCAGGAAAAAACTTGTCGTTTTCCGGCCGTGTGTATGCTCCGTCACAGTTTTCCAGACAGGAAAATTGCGGGAAGAAAAAAAGAGAACCAGCTCTCTTTTTTCCTGTCAGGAAAAAATCCTGCCGAGAAAACGGCTCGTCTGTATGCTTTCCGGAGGGGACAAAAAACGTGCATGCTCGTAAACAATTTGACGCATGCGCGGAAGCATAGAACGTAATTTTGACGGCTTGTGGTAGTCTTTGACGGCACCGCGTTCTTGGCATTCAAAAGTTCAGCGGTCTTTTGTGTGACCATGTGTATGCAAGGCAGGCTTGAGAGGAATCCCGTCGGGAAAAGCGCCGTTTTTTTTCCTGCCGGGAAAACCGGTCGTGTGTAAGAGGCATAAGATTTTTTTCCCTTTTTATTCAATCAGGCTGCATAATATGCAAGAATATGACCGTTTTTTTTTTTTTTACTATGTATGTTTGCTTAATTCTGCTAAAGCTGCCCTATGTTGTTGTCAGCATACTAGAAAGCCAAACCACTGCCATCCTAACAGTCCGGGTCTCCAGCCATCTGACATTACTCATACACCGTGCTCCAAACATTAACATTGCTCAAAAAAGCAACTCCTAGTGTGAACGAGCCCTGAAACTGCTTCAGAAACGATGTTTTTGTTATTTTATCAGAAATGTTATCTTTTTATGAGCTATTCATGTCACTCCCATTAACACTCTGCCCTTCAGTCCTCATCGTCTCTTCTCTACTTTTAACTCTCTACTTTCTCCACCACCTCCTCCACCCAGTAACTCACTCACTATTTACAAGATAGCCAATCACTTCAAAAACACGATTGATGCAATTCGTGGGGACATCTCCACCACACAGACATCTATCCCACTTTACATACCCTGTACAAAACCACCCTCAACATTTTCCTCTTTTGACCTTGCTACTACCGAAGAGGTCGCTAAAGTTTTCTCAGAAGCCCGCCTTACCACCTGTCCCCTGGACCCCATTCTCTCACAACAACTACGGTCACCCTCTTCTTCTATCTTATTCTCCCTCACTCACATCTTCAATCTGTCCCTCTCTACTGGCACCTTCGCCTCCCCTCTAAAACATGCGCTGATCAGCCCCTAAAAAGTCCTCACTGGACTCCACTAGCCGGATCAACTTAAGACCCATCTTCTTGCTCCCGATTACATTAAAACTTTTGGAGCGTTTAGTCTACAACCATCTGAGATCCTACCTCACTGAAAACAACCTTCTTGACCCCTTACAGTCCGGCTTTCGCTTACTACACTCCACTGAAACTGCCCTACTAAAACTCACTAATGATTTACTAACTGCTAAAACCAATGGCCACTACTCCATACTCTTACTGCTAGACCTCTCTGCGACCTTTGATATTGTTAACCATTCCCTCCTCCTCAAAAAACTCCACTCAAGACAAGTGGCGGTGCGTCCATAAGGACGCACAGGCTCCGCCCCGTCTCTCCTGCCACCCCCTCTATGCCCAATGGATAGATTCATGCATAGCATGAATCTATCCATTGCCACCGCTGCCACCCCCTATTCATGCGCCGGCCACTTTTCAGGCGCCGGGCGCCAGAATTAAAGCAGCGGGGGGGGGTGTATTTGAAGCACCTGATTAGAGCCATAGGCTCTAATAGGCTTCAAAATAGGTGAACTGCGAGCACCATGCTTGGCGCTCACAGTCCACTCAGCTGTGTTAGGAAAGCGAATGACTATTTGCTTTCCTAACACTGAACCGCCTCTCCGTCAGTCATGTGCTTGGGTCTGTTACCTGTCACCTAATTGGCTGAAACGACAGGCGCCGCTATTGGACGCCTGACGGGAGAAGAAGACGGGAGATGAGGCAGGAGACGCATGAAGGACCCCGCTCGTCGTCATCACCCGCTGTCCCACAGAGACAGGGTAAGAGCCGGGCAGACAGCGAGTGGGCGGGGGGCACACTGGCAGAATTTAATGGGCACACTGGCAGCATTTGATGGCCACACTGGTAGCGTTTGATGGGCACACTGGCAGCATTTAATGGGCACACTGGCAGCATTTAATGGGCACACTGGCAGAATATGATGGGCAAACTGGCAGCGTTTGATGGGCACACTGGCAGCATATGATGGGCACACTAGCAGCGTTTGATGGGCACACTGGTAGCGTTTGTTGGGCACACTGGCAGAATTTAATGGGCACACTAGCAGCATTTGTTGGGCACACTGGCAGCGTTTGATGGGCACGCTGGCAGCATTTAATGGGCACACTGGCAGCATTTGATGGGTACACTGGCAGCATATGATGGGCAAACTGGCAGCGTTTGATGGGCACACTGGCAGCATATGATGGGCACATTGGCAGCATATGATGGGCACACTGGTAGCGTTTGATGGGCACACTGGTAGCGTTTGATGGGCACACTGGCAGCATTTAATGGGCACACTAGCAGCATATGATGGGCAAACTGGCAGCGTTTGATGGGCACACTTGCAGCATATGATGGGCACACTGGCAGCGTTTGATGGGCACACTGGCAGCATATGATGGGCACACTGGCAGTGTTTGATTGGCACACTGATTGAAGCCATATAAATTTGGCCAATGTGGCTAGAACAATCACCTACTACTGAAGAATGGGAAACCAGAGGCTGTCAGATGCTTTATAGATATTTTGTTTAGTGTTTAGTGGAAACTTTTTCAAAATATACCAATTACTTAAACTGAAACTTTTTTTTCCCCCATGTGTCATTTTTACTTTTTTATGACTACCAGTATGTAACATAAATGATTTTCGCAGAAGGGTGTTTCAGCTTTTACCATAAGCCGGTTGACCTCCACTAATGCACCACAAGTATTCTTTGCTGTCAGAAAGCCCTTTCATTTGTGTCCATCTTGGTGTCCACCTCTCCATTGTACGTTAGCTCTATCATGTCATTTCAGCGCTCTGATCTGTCTTTTAGTGTTGCTTGGAAACATCACAAATACACATCAGCATCCAGATTATTTGCAGTAATAGCAAAGATACCAGACCCAAATGGCATTAAAAGTACCTTTCATGTTCAGTAGCTTAGCAGTTAGCACTCGGCAGTGTTGGGTCCTTTTATTTATTTCTTACACAGACACTTTCTACATTAAAACTGAAATACATTATCCCATCAACATCAGAAATGCCCGTGAAATCCACAGTACTTTTGCTATGAAATAAACTGGAATGTAAAAATAATCTTTTCTGTCCTCCCATCATTTGGACCACTCCACATCCTGGCCACTGAAGCTGGTACCATCTTGTCTCATATCTTAAAGGGGTTGTAAAGGTTCACGTTTTTTCACCTTAATGCATCCTATGCATTAAGGTGAAAAAAAAACTGGCAATGACAGCCCCCCCAGCCCCCCCCTGTTTACTTACCTGAGCCCGTTCACCTGCTGTGCGCGGCCCCGGGCGTCCTCTTCTCCACGGAGTCTGGCCGTTGATTGGATAGATAGGATAGATTGATAGCAGCGCAGCCATTGGCTCGCGCTGCTGTCAATCACGTCCAATGATGCGGCCGCCGGGGGGGGGAGGGACCGAGTCATCAACTCTGTGTCTATGGACGCAGCGTGTATGACAGGGAGCACGCCCGCAATCTAACCCCCTCGGGTTAGAGCTTCCCAGAGGGGGTTAGCTATTGCGGGGTGGAGCCGAGACAGCCGCTGAGGGACCCCAGAACAGGAGGATCGGGGCCACTCTGTGCAAAACAAACTGCACAGTGGAGGTAAGTATGATATGTTTGCTATTTAAAAAAAAAAAAAAAAAACCCTTAAGCCGTGTACACACGGTCGGTTTTACCGATGAAAACAGTCTGATGGACTTTTTTCATCGGACAAACCGATCGTGTATGGGCCCCATCTGTCTTTTTTCCATCGGTGTGAAAAAATAGAACATGTTTTAAATTTATCCGATGGGAAAAAAAACGATAGCAAAATCCGATCGTCTGTGTGGAAATCCATCGGATAAAAAACCCACGCATGCTCAGAATCAAGTCGACACATGCTCAGAAGCATTGAACTTAATTTTTCTCGGCTCATCGGAGTGTTTTACGTCACCGCGTCAAAGCAGCATTTGCCCACTCCTAAATTCATCAGCTCCATCTTGGGTGTTTGCCCTTGACTTCCTGTCGTTTTGACTGATGGTGTGTGGGCAAGACTGATGGAAGACAGTTTCATCGGATTTCCGATGGAAAAAAACATCGGATTAGAATCCATAGGATATCCGATCGTGTGTACAGGGCTATAGAACCCCTTTAAACTTGTCTTGAGTGTATCACTTCCCCCTACAAACATCACAATCAGTTCCTATGCATGCCAACTGACGGTTATGTTTACAGCAAAGAAGAAAAAAAGGCCTGTAATGTATAACAGAAAATGAAACGATAAACAGAATTACCGTACATTTGGTGAGGTTGCATGTAACCAAGTATTATGGTCAACACAACCTTTCGAGGGTGCATTTGGAGAATACCCCTGTGGAGAATAGCTCTGTCTCCGTGCAGTATGAAAAGGTCACTCTCAATTCCTTGGGAAACCCAGATCTAGGTCCTCATGGGCGGGGAGGAGAGGTGCTTGAACTTGGTTTCAAGCAAAGGAAAAAAAAGCATGTTGAGTGCTTGAGATGCAGAGATGCCTTTAATGACTTCAGCCCCGAGCCTCCTTCTGAGATTTGGTGTTTACAAGTTAAAAACATTTTTTCTTGCTAGAAAAATTACTTAGAACCCCCAAACATTATATATATTTTTTTCTAACACCCTATAGAATAAAATGGCGGTCATTGCAATACTTTCTGCCACGACGTATTTGTGCAGCGGTCTTACAAGCGCACTTTTCTTTGGAAAAAATACATTTTTTTTGCTTAAAAAATAAGACAACAGTAAAGTTTATTTTTTTTTATATTGGGAAAGATGATGTTATGCCGAGTATATGAGACCCAACATGTCTTCAAAATTGCGCCCGTTCGTGGAGTGGCAACAAACTTTTACCCTTAAAAATCTCTATAGGCGATGTTTACAAAATTTTACAGGTTGCATGTTTTGAGTTACAGAGGTGGTCTAAGGCTAGAATTATTGCTCCTGCTCTAACGATCGTGGCGATACCTCACATGTGTGGTTTGAACATCGTTTTCATACAGTATGTGGGCGCTGCTCACTTATGCGTTCGCTTCTGCATGCGAGCTCGACGGGTTTCATTTTTTTTATTATTATTATTATTTATTTTACCTTTTATTTTTCATTTTGACACAGTTTTTTTAATTTTTTTAAATGGTGTCACTTTTATTCCTATTACAAGAAATGTAAACATCCCTTGTAAAAGAAAAAAAAGCATGACAGGACCTTTTGAATACGAGATCTGGAGTCAAAAAGACCTCAGATCCCATATTTACACTAAAATGCAATTAAAAAAAAAAGTTGTTTGAAAAAAATAAAAAAATACAATTTCTCTTTAAGAGCTATGGGTGAAAGTGACATTTTGACGTCGCTTCTGCCCTGCAATGGTATGGAGCCAGGTGGGGCGGGCCATCTTCCCCTCACTCAGCTCCATACCACACATGGGAGCGGATGCCGGCGGCTCTGGTAAGCGGCTGAGAGGGCAGTGGAGAGCTGTGGGAGGGGGGGGGGAGGCTCTCTCGCCGTCGATAAAAGTGATCTTGTGGCAAATCCGCCGCAGAGACCTCTTTTATCTGAAAGTGGACCGCCCGCTGAAAAAGAAGATATCAGGGTTATGGTAGCTAGCTGCTGCTATAACAACGATATCCCTCTTCAAATACCGACGTGTAACGACGGCGGGCGGTACGTACGTGGTTAATAAGGTGTACTTGTCAAATACCTGGTGGAGATCGAGCTGGAGAGGGGGCTTCTCTTGTACCTTGTCCAACACCCCTGGTAGTGATGATAGGAGGTGTGAGGGCACAGAATGGCAAGAGGGCCAGTGTAATGGGCAGCGCCAGCTGGTGTTTGCAGGACCATAGATCACCAGGCAGGAGCCAATAACTGGAACATGGTTACACTTGATTAGAAGACAGGAACATAGCCAGGGCAACAACCGGGCAACGAGGTACAAGAACATTTAGAATTCACCTCCGTAACATCTCTAAAATTCACTCCTTTTAAACAAATGGAACCACCAAGCTCCTCATTCACTCCCTTGTTATCTCTCACCTTGACTATTGCAACTCCCTTCTCATTGGCCTGCCTCTCCATAGGCTCCTCCCCTCTTCAGTCCATCATGAATGCTGCTGCTAGACTTATCCACCTTACCAACCGCTCAGTGTCTGCCAACCCTCTCCTCCAATCCCTACACTGGCTCCCGATCGCCCAGCGAATTAAATTCAAAATACTAACCACAACTTACAAAGCCATCCACAACTCTGCCCCGAGCTACATCACCAATCTTGTCTCCAAACATCACCCAAACCGTCCTCTACCCTCTTTTCAAGACCTCCTACTCTCAAGCTCTCTCGTCTCCTCCTCCCATGCTCGTCTCCAGGATTTCTCCAGAGCCTCTCCCATCCTCTGGAACTCGCTACCTCAACCTGCCCGGCTATCCCCTACTCTTGCCACCTGCAGGTGATCCCTGAAAACTCACCTCTTCAGGGAAGCCTATCACGTCTCCAACTAATCTTTTACCACTTCCATCAGCTCATTCCCCACAGTTACAACCTTTTGCACCACCTGCCCCACCCTATTTGATTGTAAGCTCTTCTGAGCAGGGCCCTCTTAATCCTCTTGTATTTTATTGTATTATAACTGTATTGTCTCCCTTTTATATTGTAAAGCGCTGCGTAAACTGTTGCCGCTATATTAATCCTGCATAATAATAATAATAAGGCAGAGACAGAGGCAGGGGCAGAGGCAGGATACAAGCTAGGATTGGTACACACCCAGGCTGCGAGGTTCAGGAATGGAGCTTCATTGCAGGATCACCAGGTATTATTTTAATTAAAGATATTGAAAATGACTTATGAAATGACATTAAAATATTAAAGCTTATACAAAATTTTAGTGACGGGTTTACGTCTACTATTTTTTATTTATTTTTTGTTAGTAAATCTTTTTTTTTTTTCTTCACCGGAAGACAAAATCAAAGACTAAAAAATTCAAGAAACTCTAGCCTCTTTGAATGTCCACTTTAAAGAGAAAAAAAACAGACCGGCTTGGATATATTGCTTTTCCTTCCATTCTCTTCCTCTTCTCCCGCTGTTTGTCTGCGAGTGACAAACAAGCTAAAGCAAACACACAGCTGAGCTCCTGATATCGAAGAAATGAATAGAATGGAGAGACGCTTCAAAAAAATAAAATAAAATAGGAAATAGCAATCAAGAAATTCAGCCCCATAGATAATAAAACTAATGTCATATGAATCATTAAAAATAATTGGTAACAGTTTATGTTACAAAGATCTGTTAAATGAGCTCCAGTCTATTCCGTTTAGCCAGATCTACCGCTCCTTTCATCGCTCTTCGGGGTAATACTAAGAAATAAACCACAGATGGTAAAATGTTCGGCATTATTGGATGATTATTCAAATGTTATTGTGGATTATTTTGTAATATTTTAGGACATCCTGTTTTCAAAGATGTTTTTCCTCAGAGAAATAAAAGCATTTCTGAAACAAGAGGAAAGTGAGGAAGGAACACCAAGAACCGAGGTTTAGACCAGTGATCTGTTGCTTCTGGTGGGTTTAGAATAAGGTGACCAGATTTTTAAAATTAAATCTGGGGACATATTTTATTATTTTTTACTAGTAATGGCGCCAATCAGCCTCACGGCCTGTCAAGTCTTAGGTACACACGACCGGTTTTCTCGGCAAAAAACGACAAGAAAACTGCCGGGAGAGCTTTCTTGCTGAGAAAACCGGCTGTGTGTACGCGGGTTTCAGTTTTCTCGTCAAGAAAACTGCCCAGATTTCCCGATGAGAAAAAAGACGACCTGCGGTCTTTTTTCTCATTGAGAATCTCGTCGGCCTGTTTCTCGACGAGAAACCCGAGCGTGTGTACACTTACCTGTCGCCGTGGAAACCCGCGCATGCTCGAAATGACTTTGACGCATGCGCGGTAGCTTCCTAGGCATAGGCATAGGGTGTAGCAAGATGGCGGCGACGGCATCGAATGTGACGAGCGCACGCTCGTCGTAGTCGATGATGTCACCGCGTTCGTGCCATTCAAAAGAACGGCGGTTCTTTTGAATCGTACGTGTGTACACTCGGCCGGGACAAGTTTCTTGTCAAGATTCTCGTCAGGAAAAACAAAGTTTTTTTTCCTGACGAGAATCTCGGCCATGTGTACGAGGCTTTACTCTCCGAACCACGGCTACTACTGGGTGGGGAGCGGAGGAAGATCACTCCACCAGGGAAGGCAAGGAGATAAGCAGGCAGGTGGCTGGCCAGGTCTTGAGCCAAGGCAGAAGAACATGCGAGCTGAATGGGCATACACTCGAAACTGAAGAAATAAATTCCTCCTCTCCGACCAGCACATGATCATCAGAAAGGGGCACAGATAATGGAAAACAATACACCCCGTAAGCTAGTAGGAGCAGCGGAGCGGGGAGTGTAATTCAGATTTTTATTTATTTTTTATTCTGCACTGACTGTCTTTGAAATTGCCCCAGCCCCTGGATTTTTTCCGTGTTCGGACTAATTCGTATTTTCGCAAGCGACATTTTTCGTTGAATGGGAATGATTCGTATTAATGTAAGCCTTATTTTTAGTTGATTTATAATTCGTACTTTCGGTAGAGTACATTGTTTTTAGTTGATTCTGGACACGACTCCTACTTTCGTAACTTTTTTTTGGTTCGTTGACTCGTAATTTTTCGTGTCTCTCTCACAATGGCGCTGCCTAACGTGCTTCGAATGGATTCGTACATTCGTAACTTCTTTTGGTTAATTGATTCGTAATTTTCTGTGTCTCTCTCACAATGGCGCTGCCTAACGTGCTTCGAATGGATTCGTACATTCGTAACTTATTTTGGTTAGTTGATTCGTAATTTTCCGTGTCTCTCTCACAATGGCGCTGCCTAACATGCTTCGAATGGATTCGTACATTCGTAACTTTTTTTTTGGTTCGTTGATTTGGAATTTTCCGTGACGGATCACAACAAGTCGACAATCTGTTGCATTAGGCCGCATTAACGCAACAACGAATTATGCCAAAGGCATTCAGGCATTCACTATTTGCGATATAATTTATTTTGGATTCGGTTTTATTCGTAATTGCTTTGTTCGGAAATTCGAATGCTTCTGAACGTCCGAAAGTTGCTTAATTCGTACGAAATTTGATTAGTTACGAAACAAATTGCACAAGCCTAGTAAAAACAGGTAGCTGAGCTGTCCACCTAAAGTCCAAAGTCTAATATACAGCCAGAAGAGGCTGTTCACATGCTGAAGTCATGATTCCTTGCATCACGGTTTGGGCAAATTTAATGCGGCATGCTTCTCCTGCTCTAGTTCTGGACCGGCCGGCAACGCCATACTAGGAGATTCTGCCCCAATTGGAGCACTACACTGAGGTACAGATGGGAGATGGGAACCCATGGCCCCCCCTTACTATCAACTGTCCAACACCCCTGGTAGCGATGATAGGAGGTGTGAGGGCACAGAGTGGGAAGAGGGCCAGTGTAATGGGCAGTGCCAGCTGTTGTTTGAAGGACCATAGATCACCAGGCAGGAACATGGTGACACTTTATTGGAAGACAGGAATGTAGCCAGGACAACAGCCAAAAGGTGTCCCCCTGGCCCCCTCTTACTACCAACTGTCCAACACCCCTGGTAGCGATGATAGCAGGTGTGAGGGCACAGAATGGCAAGAGGGCTAGTGTAATGAACAGCGCCAGCTGGTGTTTGAAGGACCATAGATCACCAGGCAGGAACCAATAATTGGAACGTGGTGACACTTGATTAGAAGACAGGAATGTAGCCAGGAGACAAGCCAAAAGGTGTCCCCCTGGCCCCCTCTTACTACCAACTGTCCAACACCCCTGGTAGTAATGATAGGAGGTGTGAGGGCACAGAATGGCAAGAGGGCTAGTGTAATGAACAGCGCCAGCTGGTGTTTGAAGGACCGTAGATCACCAGGTAGGAACCAATAATTGGAACGTGGTGACACTTGATTGGAAGACAGAAATGTAGCCAGGACACCAGCCAAAAAGGTGGCCCCCTGGCCCCCCTCTTACTACCAACTGTCCAACACCACTGGTAGTGACGATGTCAGTGAATTCGTTGACCAGACTGTGTGGACTGCACAGAGAGAACCAAAAACGTATGTAAAGTGAAATATTATGAGGTTTATTAAGGTGATATAAATAAATACAAACAGTGCAAAACCAACCAAACAACCAACAAACAACAAATAATATATACAGAAAAGGGCAGTACCAGAATCTTAAACGTAAGCCGGGCCAGGGTCATACACAGCAGATCAGGAGATTTACAAAGGGGTGTTCCAGAAGCATAAACGTAGCCAGGCCAAGGTCATACACGGGGAGTCAACAGATGAGAAGAGGGAACAAACAAGACAGGGAGAGGACGGATGGATAGGCTCAGGATGGGGATCAGATCAGGTCAGGTCAGGTCAGGTCAGGTACAGGCTCAAGGTCAGAATACAGGCAGCGAGGTCAGGGCTCAAGGAGAGAGATACCAAGGCGAGCATGTAAGGGCTTGCCGGGTATTTATAGGACTGCAGTGATTGTCCTCACGTGACAGCTGATCGGAGGAAGTTCTGCCTGCCCCACACTGTCGGAATAAACCCGCTGGGAGACACCGGTACTACGGCCCATGGATCAGGCATTACCACCAGCAGGTGAGATCCTCTATCAAAGATACTGGCTGCAAGAGGACACCTGCTGGTGGTCACTAGTACTGCAATCCATAGGACTAACAGTGCCACCAGCGGGTGAAGCCTTTCCTGACAGACGATAGGAGGTGTGAGGGCACAAAATGGCAAGAGGGCCGGTGTAATGGACAGCGCCAGCTGGTGTTTGAAGGACCATAGTTCACCAGGCAGGAACCAATAACTGGAATGTGGCGACACGTGATTGGAAGACAGGAATGTAGCCAGGACACCAGCCAAAAGGTCATCAATGAGGTACAAGAACATCAGATAGAGGCAGAGTCAGGATACAAGCCAGGATCGGTAAACAGCCAATAGTATCATTAACTGTTAGCGCAAAGAACAGTGTAACTGAAATTAAAATTAGTAGTAAAAGTAGTGATAATACAAATGAAAAATCACTAGTATTCAGTCTATAAACAGTTCATAAATGGATTGTCAGTTCATTGGAAAAGAATGGTGGGGTGGTAAAGGCGGCTGCTGTCCTTAGAGAGCCAACTCTGTATGCAGAAACATAAGCGGAGAACACAGGAAACGCCACCTAAGTGCAGTATTAAAATCAGGGTTTTAATGACACGGTACATAAGAACACTCACAAGAGATAAAAAAAGACATAAGCTCATCTGTTATCCAGCGGTTCAGGGGGCTCCTGGTGTCCGGAGAGGGCTCCAATGCGTGGCTGTGTAGATGGTGTGTCCTCAGTATGTCCTGTGGCCACCAGGAAGGCAAACGGAACCAGCGTGGAACGCACGGATATAACGTCACGAACAGCGAGATTACATCCGGGGGAGCTGTTGTAGTGGAAGGAGATGGGCTAGCAGGCAGAGTGGAGTTACTCTTTAATGAGTTTCAGGAACCTATCCCAGCACTACCACAAACGTAGCAAAGACACCTCAAGTCAATCAGCATGGAATATGATGATTCTCCAAGAACAGGATGGGAGGTGTGAAATGTGTTGAACCCTTATGTTTTAATTACAAAATCCTATCCTGTGTTGTCAGAAACTCTGCATAGGTGTTAATCCTTTCATTCAAGGTGTGAATTGCTGCCATATCACTGAGATGTTAAAGAAAAGCAATATACACTATATTACCAAAAGTATTGGGACACCTGCCTTTACACGCACATAAACTTTAATGGCCTCCCAGTCTTAGTCTGTAGGGTTCAATATTAATTTGTCCCACCCTTTTCAGCTATAACAGCTTCACCTCTTCTGGGAAGGCTGTCCACAAGGTTTAGGAGTGTGTCTATGGGAATGTTTGACCATTCTTCCAGAAGCACATTTGTGAGGTCAGGCACTGATGTTGGAACGAGAAGGCCTGGCTCGCAGTCTCCACTCTAATTCATCCCAAAGGTGTTCTATTGGGTTGAGGTCAGGACTCTGTGCAAGCCAGTCAAGTTCCTCCACCCCAAACTCACTTATCCATGTCTTTATGGACCTTGCTTTGTGCACTGGTGTGCAGTCATGTTGGAACAGGAAGGGGCCATTCCCAAACTGTTCCCACAAAGTTGCTAGCACCTGCTACTTCCTTAGCAACTATTGACAGCCAGAAGCGTGTCAATGCTGAACGCCCTAAATGTTCTGACCAAGTGCTCAGGTCATCCCAGCTTGTCAGGTTGGTAGGCCTATTGCATCCCGCTGTACATTTTAGACATATTTTAATATCAATATGTTTTTATTGAAGTAGAATAAAGTGATACAATCACAAAGCATACAATAGCTGTGATGGGATACACCATTAATACATAATAACATCATAACTGGATAGGCCCAAATATATCAAGCTAATAACGATATAGGAGAGAAAAACTGAATCATGCAAGGCACTTGATAGACATTGGTAAGTTGTATGCACTGTAGCTTGAAAGAAACAAACTGGGAGAAAGAAAATAAAGAAAAGGGGGGAGGGGATAGAAGGACGAAGGGGAAAAGGGGGAGAGGAAGAACAAGAGGAAGAAAGAAAGAGAAAGAAAGAGAATTCGGGTCAGTCACAATAATATAATGTATTGAAGAGGAGCAGAGCATGGTCTAGAATGCAAAGTATTCAGACTTTAGTGGTACATTTAGAGTTGGATAGCCATATGGCCCATTTTTCTCTAAATCTGTCTATAGTAGAGACAGTGATCGCTAGCAGTTTCTCCATCTCGCATTGATGGTTGTGAGTGGTGATGGCGTTAGAGGGCGATGGGGAGTTGGGTGTTTTCCATAGTCTCGTAATAGTGAGCTTCGCTGCCAGGAGGAGTTGTAATATCACTACTCTCACTTTGGTTGAAAATTTGTGGATGTTTAGGTATAGGATGGCTAACTCAGGGTTAGGCAGGATGTTGTGGTCACAAATATCTGATTGGATAGAGAAAATGTTGTTCCAAAATGAACATATTGATTTGCATAACCACAATGTGTGATAGAGTGTACCAGTTTCTCCACAATTTCGCCAGCAAAGAGCTGATTGGGAAGGGTAGAACTTAGAGAGTGCACAGTTGTTTGAAATTGTTCCCAATGGTTCGTACATTTGGATGCAGCATATGTGGTAGTGAAGGCTTTCTGCCAACTATTATCTGGAAATACCATGCCCAAGGTTTCTACCCATTTAAGAATAGTTGTGGTTTTCGAAAAATAATCTTGGGAATTACAAATGTTATAGAATAGGGAGATTCCTTTTAGTGGGCACTTAGTGTCTTAAAAAAACTTAAATATCAAGGCTGGTAGCTCTAAGTATAGGGGCAAGGGGTGTTTCAAAATAAATGACCAGATTTGTATATAGGTAAAGTGTGTCTAGGGAGGGAGATGGAAGTGTGAGTATAGATATCCGAAGGTGTGGAGAGAAGTGCCCTTGTATAGTTCTTTTAGGAGTGTAATCCCTCTGGATTTCCAAAGGTTTAGGTCAATATGAGGAATGAAGTGTTGGAGCACCGCAAGGGGGGTGTTGATCTTACATATGGTATTTCAAGGTGTAGAGGGGATGGGGAATTCGGACCACTTTAGACATATTTTAGTATGCTTTAAGACAGCCTTTCTCAACCAAAGTTACTCCTGAGATTGCTAGGCTTTCCTTGAGCTGTGCGCAAGGCAAATTGATCTCCCATCTACAATTCAAAGGGGCAATTCCTCCCAATTCAAAGGGGCAAGTCTATACTGACCACTAATATTAGGAGGCACCACAATTTTTACTAAGTTACTTTTCTGTATTCTTGTTTCTTTAAACTTTTTTCACATTAGTGTAAAAATAGAGAAGGTATAAAAATATTATTTGCCCTGGGTGTCAAATACTTTAGATTTTCCACATTATTAATTTACTTATTAAGTTTTTACTTACAACTTGAGTGATCATACTAATGTACATGACCTGTAGGCATAATAGAATTTTTATAGCAGCTTACCTGTAAAATCCTTTTCTTGGAGTACATCACGGGACACAGAGCCTCTAGTCATAACTACTGTATATGGGTTATATGCCACCTTCAGGTGATGGACACTGGCATAATCAAAGATTGCGCGTCGGGACCCTTCGGGGTAAGACAGCTCTATATTAAGATACCTCTCAACTCAACTCAACTCAGGAAGTCCCTGTCTATATAACCTCTCCCATTCCGGGAGTACCTCAGTTTTGTAGCAAAGCAATATATACACAAATCCCAATAAGAGGAGCGGGAGCTCTGTGTCCCGTGATGTACTCCAAGAAAAGGATTTTACAGGTAAGCTGTTATAAAAATCCTATTTTATTTTTCATACATCACGGGACACAGAGCCTATAGTCATAACTATATGGGATGTCCCAAAGCAATGCAATCTGAGGGGGGGGGGGGGAGATGCAAAAAAAATAGGCAGACCGCCTTCAGACGTGAGGACCTATACTGCTGCTTGGCTGCCAATTCTGAAACTCTTCTTGCAGAGGTTACTGCAACCAAGAATACACATTATTTAGTTAGAAGAATCAAAGAGACATGGGTTATCGGCTCAAAAGGCTGACCTTGTAAGGCTGACAAGACTAGATTCAAATCCCACGGGCACAAGGGTGACTTTATTGGCGGATTTATACACATTACCCCTTGTATAAAGGCCCGGACTAACGAATGAGAGGCCAATTTTCTGACAATTTTCCACCCCTGGAATGAAAACTGCAGATAGGCAAGGCACATGCTCTTCTGCCCACACTAGAATGTGGTCCACCTCTTTTTGGGCCACGCGACTCCTGGTGCCGCCCTGGTGATTGATGTAAGCCACTGCTGTGGCATTGTCGGATTGAACCCGGACAGGGCAGTTGTGCGCCATGTGCCTGCCCAGGCTTTTAGAGCCAGACGTGCTGCTCGCAGCTCTAGAATATTGATGGGCAAGGCTCTCTCAAGCTCTGACCACCTTCCTTGGACAGAGTCCCCTTCCAAGACTGCTCCCCATCCCTGGAGGCTGGCGTTCGTTGTCACCACCCTCCAAGAAACAGGGATGAACGCTTTCCCCTTCTGAAAATTTCTGGTGGCCAACCACCAATTGAGACTTTGGCGGACCCTTGGAGCCAAGTACATTGGACAATACAGGCCCTGACTTTCCCTGGTCCATGCTGATAGGATACTGCTTTGTAGCAGCCTTGAATGGAATTGGGCATAGGGAACTGCTTCGAACGAAGCAACCATCTTCCCTAACAGTCTCATGCACAGGCGGTTGGATGGATCCTTCTTTTTCCTGACTGAGAAGGCCAGGTCTTTCATGGCGCTGACCTTTGCCTGAGGCAAAAAAAAATATTTTCTGTGCTGCGTCTATAACCAGACCCAAGTAATTCCAGTCTTCTTACTGGTCGCAGGGATGACTTTTCTAAGTTGACGATCAAACCCAGACGTTTCAAGTACCTGACCGTGCTGAGCACATTTTGGTGTAGCTGTGCTACGGATTGATCAACTGTTATACCCTGGCCCCTTAACTTTGCCAGAAGTGGGGCCAAGATTTTTGTAAACACCCGAGGGGTGGTGGCTAACCCGAAGGGCAAGGCCACAAACTGAAAATGGCGCTGTTGTACTGCGAATCGCAGGAACTTCTGGTGAGCGGGGAATATTGGAACATGTAGGTATGCATCCCTGATGTCTATTGACGCTAGAAATTCCCCTCCAGGGTAGTCACAACTGATCTGATTGACTCCAAGTGGAAAGAGCGGATATTTAGGATACGATTCAGACCTTTGAGATCTAGAATGGGTCTGACATCTCCATTCGGTTTTGGCACCGTGAAGAGGTGTGAATAAAACCCCAAACCCTGATCTTCTGAGGGGGTCTCTATGATCACCCCTTGAGACAATAACCGGTGTAGCGCTTGGAACAAATATCCTCTTTTCACTAGATCCGTGGGAACACCTGATCTTAGAAAGCGAGGCGGCGGGAACTCTCGAAACTCCAACTTGTACCCTAGAGATACAGTGGAGATGGCCCATCTGTCCTGGATCTCTTCCCACCAGGCCTCTGAGAATTTGAGAATTACAGAAGCCTTCCCCCCATTCGACCGAGCGGGGGCGCCCCTTCATAAGGAGGCTTTGCCGACTTTTGCCCCCAGGGTTTTTTCTCAGATTGACCCTGGTTTTGGAGCCTACCTCTCGAATCTGCAGGGGGAGGCCGTCGTGACTGCCTGGAGGCTGATGCCCCAGGTACCGGAGAGGAAGAACGTTTAAACGGTGGACGTCTATTCCTTCGCATAACCGAAAGGAGGGTACTCTTACCACCTAAAATCTTTTGGATATATTCAGGGCCGCTGATAGAAATCATGGGGCCCCGTACAGCCTAATTGACGGGGCCCCATCCTTGGCCACGCCCCTCGTCCATCCCTCAGGCCTGCCCCTGGCCCCTCCCCAGACACCGCCTTTTTACTTTTTGCGCTATAACCAAAAAATAAAAAAATCTTTTTTTATTGTGGGATGTATTTGTTTTTTATTTATTTTTACTAGTAATGGTGGCGATCAGCGACTTGGCAGCATGGGTGGCACTGTCTGTGCTGGCAGCACATGTGTTATGGAATTGGCAGCATGAGTGGCACTGTCTGCAGTACATTATGGCATTGGCGGCAAAGGTGGCATTGTCTGCAGCACATTATGGCATTGGCGGCATGAGTGGCATTGTCTGCAGCACATGATGGCATTAGCGGTATGGGTGGAACTGGCTCTGCAGGCAGCACATGCGTTATAACACATCTGCTGCCTGCAGAGCCAGTGCCACCCATGCCGCCAATGCCATCATGTGCTGCAGACAATGCCACTCATGCTGCCAATGCCATAATGTATATATGCTGCTGCAGACAGATACAGTGAAAGTAGATCTTGAATCAGCCCCCCCCCCTCAAGCAAGCACGCACCTGTGTTAGCTGGGCCCCACGAGCCACTTCCTCTCTCCTGCTGCTGCCTGGAGTGTGTCAGTCACAAACACTTTCAGATGTCAGCTCGGCTGCTTCCTTCTTCCGCTGCCGCCGCTGCCGCCACCACCGTTCAACTCTCTGTCTCATGCCGAGTGGAGAATGGAGCAGAGCGCCATGAGCGGAGGAAGAGGAATCACTCCGCCAGGAAGGACAATATGCAGGCAGGGACTTGAGCCAGCATGAGGAGCGGGTGCGTAAGGGACATGCACCCAAAACAGAAGAAGTAGTCCCTCCCTCCCGAGTCCCACACATAAGAACATCAGTAAAAAGGAGCAAAAAATAGAAAAGGTGGGGGGCTGTGCTTGGATCGCTTGGTGATGGGTCATGGGGTGCTGGCTGGAGGAATATTTTTTTCTTTTTTATTCTGCATCAATTCCGACTGTTCAGATTGCCCGAGCCCCCCTGCTGGCCGGGCCCGGTACAACAGGGCCAGTTGTACTGGCCTATCAGCGGCCCTGGATATATTTGTCCAGATCTTCCCCGAACAAACGTTCCCCATGGAAGGAAAACCCTGCTATCAGCTTCTTGAATGGTATCTCTGCTGACCAATGCTTCAGCCACAGTACTCTACGCATATGCACCAACATAAGCGCAAGGCGTGATGACTGATGAATAGAATCCTTAATGGCGCTGACCGCAAAACATAAGGCTCTTGGAAGATCCGCTAAATCTGGCACCTCATCCCCCTTGACAATCTGCTTAATCTTGTCTTTCAGGGACTGAAAAATGCCTATTGCTGCTACAGCCGGTTGTGCCACTGCACCCACCACAGCAAATGAGGTCTTAAACAAAGATTCCAGCCTCTTATCTGCTGGATCTTTAAACACTTGAACATTGTCTACTGCACAAGTCAAACTCTTGTTCAAAGAAGAAATAGCCGCGTCCACTGCTGGCACACTCCACTTTTTTGAAAAATTTTCCTCCATAGGATAGAGGAGGGAAAATCTTTTAGGAGGCAAGAAATGTCTGTCTGGATGCTCCCAGTCAACATAGATAAGCTGTTTTAGCAATGGGTGCATAGGGAACGCATGTGCACCCCGAGGAGGCTTTAGGGAACTCAAAGAAGAAAAGGGTGTTTCTGCTATCTCTGCCAGGGGCAATTTATATCCAGAACAGACTGTTTCCGTAAGGGATTGAACCAACAACCTTTGAGATTGTGAGGCTAAGAAGGATTCCTCTGAGAGCGAATCCTCAAAGGAGAAAATATCCTCTGGCTCCTCTAAGGGGTCTTCCGAAGGTGTACCCGCATCCCCTGCCCATTCCTGATCCCCTAATGCCGCGTACACACGATCGATTTTCTTGCCATTTTGTTTCTTGCAGTTTTTCACGTCGTTTTTTTTCATGTTTCCTCTCAAGCCTGTCTTGCGTACACACGATCATTTTAAAAAACGATGAAGCAAAGCGCAGTGACGTACAACACGTACGATGGCACTATAAAGGGGAAGTTCCGTTCTAACGACGCCACCCTTTGGGACGCTTTTGCTAATTCCGTGTTACCGCGTGTTAGTAAAAGTTTGGTGAGAGACGATTCGCGCTTTTCAGTCTTCGTGCTTTGAAGATCGTTTTGTGGAGTTCAGTTTGTGCCTGTGGGTTCGTATCTGTTTGGCAGTGCTTGTAGTCAGTTCGTATCTGTTTATTCAGTGCGGTCTGCTCTGCTCGTTCCTGTTTTTCAGCTTGTTCTTTATTGGCCTTGCTGTTCTTCCATGCGTTCTTCTAGTTCGTTCTGTTCAGCCGACCGTTATCTAGCCATGTTGCGGCTACGTACTCGTCGTAGAGTTTGTGCTGTAGTTGGTGCAGGGGTTCATGCTGTATCCCAACTCCATGCCATGAGCAGGGTCAGGAGGAGTTCATGGACCAAGAATTGGTTGCTCCAGCGGCACCAATTCTGTCACATGCCTTTGTTGCGGGAGATCAGGGAGAATAATCCTGATGATTTCAGGAATTTTCTCAGGATGTCTGACCCCGTATTTCAGCATTTGTTGGCTTTGGTGTCCCCCTATATTACCAGGCAGGACACCGTTATGCGGGAAGCCATCAGTGCTGAGCAGAGGCTCATCGCCACGTTGCGATACCTGGCGACTGGGAGAAGCCTGCAGGACCTTAAGTTCTCCACAGGCATATCCCCCCAGGCTCTGGGGATCATTATACCAGAGACTTGTTCTGCCATCCTTCAAGTTTTGCAGGAGGACTATATTAAGGTAAGTGTTCTTCTAAAATAACTTCACATTGTATGTTTTTTGGTTTTGGATACTTTTTATTTTGCTTTATTAGCAGTCCCTAATTCACATGATTCTTAGCTGCAGGGAATGTCCCCTTTCTCCCCATGTTTTAATATAATTTTTTTTGTGTTTGAGGCCTACCTGTAAATTTGGCTTACCTAACCTCTCCAGCATGCTATCCTGGGGCCATACCTACTTTGCCTAGTCATTTCCATGTATTTTATTCTATGTCCCATCATAGTGCTTTGCCCAAAAAACGCACCCTAAAGATTGCCTAGGAATGTTTCATTTTTTTGTAACTTCATACAGAGTGCTACAGCCTTCATTTGTGATATTCCCAACTCATCTTTAACACCCCCCCCCCCAAATTTTTATTTGATTGTTTAGGTTTGTTGTTGCTTACTAATCTTTTTTTTTATTACAGTTTCTACCAATGTTGGCCATGAATGTTGGTATGAAATAAGCTTTCAATGTTTCTGGCTCAAAGTATTAATTTTTTATTTCTTTAATTCCACAGTTCCCTTCTTCGCCACATGAATGGCAGAATGTGGCTTCCGAGTTGCCCAGCGATGGAACTTTCCGAACTGTGGAGGAGCCATCGACGGCAAACATGTTCGGGTCGTCCCACCACCCCATTCGGGATCCTTTTATTACAACTATAAGGGGTTCCACAGCATCGTGATGATGGCAGTGGTGTCGGCCACCTACGAGTTCCTCTATGTGGACGTTGGCAAGAATGGCAGGATGTCTGATGGAGGAGTATTTGGCCAGACGGAGTTTGGGGAACGTCTCCTTTTGGATCTGCTGGCCTTGCCACCAGCGGAGCAGAATGTTGAGGGACTACCTTTTGTCTTTGTGGCGGATGAGGCGTTTGGCCTGGGACCCCATTTGATGAGGCCATTCCCGCAATGCACCCTCACCCCTGAGAGGAGGGTGTTCAATTATCGGCTGGCCAGAGCCAGAAGGGTGGTGGAAAATGCCTTTGGCATCATGGCCAGCCGATTTCGCCTCTTCCTGACCTCCATCCACCTTGCCCCATACAAATGGAACCATGTGGTAATGACTTGCTGTGTGCTTCATAATTTCCTACGGGTGCATTCCACCAGTTATCTAGCTTTGAGTGGGCCTGAGGCCTCTTTACTCAATTCCGAAACTTTAGTGGCCCTGGAACCTGGCCGTCCTGGCTTGGCCCCCCCAACTGGACGTGAGGTCCGTAACCAATATCTTGAATATTTTATGGGTAGGTGGGCCATTGAAATGCCAGAAAATCTTTAAAATTTTTATTCAAAAAAAATTTATTCTTTTATGGAGTAAAGATTGGTTTGGTGTTTTAATTGTATAATGTTTTATGTTTCATGTAGGTTTACCTAGTGCACTTGTATTGCCATGTGTATTTAACATTCTTAATTAGCCTTCATTGTCAGTGTAAACACAAAACATTGATTAGTTCACTCTGCACCACACTTACATAATGAAGCCACAATTATTTTGAATGTAAAAATACCTTTATTTCTTTTTTCGTCTGGAAACTTCCTTTGAAATGTGGATGTTCCCTTAATTTTTTGGGTATTAAAACGCATGACTAACCATGCATAAACAAACTATATTCATAAAAATTGTGAAAAAGCTAAACATGTGCTAGTCATTAAAGGGTAAAACAACAAAAAACCTTCCAAAACTCAGCAATTTAAACGTTCTTTGGTGTAAAAACATTAGACACGCCCAAGCACAGCCATGATATTTTGGAGCCTTTCCTCCACCCGCTTGGTATTTGCCCTGATCTCTAGCAAGTCTCCCTTAATTTTTTCAAGGTCACGACAGCAGACCATGAGGTATTGGATCAGGATCTGGGCACTGTGATGTGTCAACTTTTTGGTGTCTTCGGCCAGAACTGCACCTAAATGTAAAAAGAAATATGTAGGATAGAATATGTAGGCCTACATCTATTTAACATGCATGTGTCTGGTTTCTCTCTGACCTGTGGTGGTGCCACTTTCCACTTCCACAACATCACGTTCCTCTCCATCCTGGGGTTCTGGGGGTATTGTTGTAGGTGTTGCAATTATCGGCTCATCTGAGGTAGCTTTTCGAATCCCTAGGGAGATTGAAATAAAAGGAATAGTTTCATTAGTAGTGACTCAATTTTTCAATTAAACTAAACATGATAAAATACTTTGTAATCATTCTTTTGAAGCCTGCTGCATTTTAAAATGTACCCCCTGTGCCAACCGGGACAAATGATTGGATACATAGCCAAAACCATAGCATCTACTTTAAAAACACAAATTTGACACATTGTAAGACCCCAAAGTATCTACACAGGATCACCTGTGTGTGACACCCTCAAGCTTTTTGGCTTTAGGCCCACACTTGTACTACTGCGTTCAGATGTTTCATCAGCTGCTGAGCATTAACTCCCTTAATATTACCATGCATATCCTTTTTTCAAACAAAAAAATGTCCTTTGGATTAGGACCGAAAAAATAAGTGAAGCCAAAATTTACTCCCCCAAATAAAATAAAATACATGGGTGTTCACACTGGATGATCCGAAAACATTGTTTGAGGAACTGTACGGAGAAAGAGGTTTAATACGTCCGTTTACTGTGCGGACGAACCTGAAAGATGGTATCTTTCACTGTACTATATGAAAGTAAAAAATACACGACAGAATACAAGTAAATAATATGTACCATGGAAAATATTCTAAAAGAACTTACTTTTTCCTAAAACTTTCTTGATTCTTTTGTATTGGTCGGCCTCCCGCAACTTCAGATCAGACCATCATTTTCTGAGCTGTTCCTTCGTTCTGCACACCCCGAATTTTTTGTGAAGACTTTTGACCACTTTGCCCATAATTTTTGACTTGACCAGATTAGGCCTTTTATACGGCCCATGCTTGGCATCATAATCCTCCTTCTTTAAAGTGGCGACCATCTCCACCATTTCATCGAATGACATGTTGGATGCCTTATATCTCGTGGATCTGGATTTGGGCTCCTCTGGAATTTCCTCCTCTGTAGAGGTAATTTCAGCAACCTGTGTCTCCGCCATGTTTTGTTAAGCACTACGACGAGCGAGAAGGGGCGGGGAAAGTGCAATATCGAACGTCAGGGGCGGGGAAAGCGTGCGGAGTGTTACGCATGCGCAGTGTATATCAAGTGAAGATCCATGTCTCGAAAATACGTTCATTTGGCGGGAGAGGGAGTTAGCAACGAACGTCTTGACGAAGGTACCTAACAATTTAAGTATTTGAGGTTCATCAGACGAGAAGATTTGTGCGCTAAAAATATGTCGAAAATGCACATTTGAGGAATGTTGCCTGAAATATATCTATTTTTTGGTTTCTCGCTTTTACAGATATTATGAATACTTTTAAAAACCCGGAATTCATGGGGGAGTTCATAGACAAATGGCAAGAGCTACCTATACTATGGCAAACCAAAAGTGGCGCAAATAAAAATAAAGACGCCAGGAAAGCAGCACTGGAGAGCCTGCTTGCATTTGTGCAAACCAAGATACCCACAACAACTCTCCAAGATGTGAAAACCAAAATAGCGACCATCAGAGGGACATACAGGACCCAGAGGACTATGGTCCTGAGGTCCCAGAGGTCAGGTGCTCCAGCAGATAAGGTTTATAAACCCAGTCTGTGGTACTACAGTAATAGTGATGAGCCGAACACCCCCGGGTTCGGTTCGCACCAGAACCCGCGAACGGACCGAAAGTTCGTACGAACATTAGAACCCTATTAAATACAATGGATGCGAACGTTCGAATTCTAAAGTGCTAATTATAACGACTATTATGCATGTTATTGTCCTAAAAAGGGTTTGGGAACCCGGGTTCTGCACCAGGGGACATGTATCAATGCAAAAAGAAGTTTTAAAAACGGACGTTTTTCGGGAGCAGTCATTTTAATGATGCATAAAGTGAAAAAAAAAAAGTCAAATATTCCTTTAAATATCATACCTGGGGGGTGTCTAAAGTATGCCTGTGAAGTGCCACGTGTTTCCCGTGTTTAGAACTGTCCCTGCACAAAATGACACTTCTAAAGGAAAAAAAAAGCCATTTAAAACTGCTTGCGGCTTTAATGTAATGTCTGGTCCCGGTAATATGGATGAAAATCTTTAAGAAAAATGGCATAGCTACCCCATGACCCCCCCCCCCTACCCCAGCCCATTACCAGCCCCTTTGGGTCTTGTATGGATATTAAGGGGAACCCCGCACATAAAATAAAAAAGGCCCTATATACTCTGAACAGCCGTGTACAGGCGGTGCATACAAGACAGGGACTGTAGGTTTGTTCTTATGTAGAATCTGTTTGTAATTTTGAACAGGTACATTGTTTAAGTGTAGCTCCAGCCCAAAAATCTATTTTTAAACTTTTTGGAAAACATAGGTAAGGATTATCACCCCTGTAACATTTGTTTTGCTGTCTGTGCCCCTGTTCAGAACATTTCACCTCACTTTCCGTCCCAATGACAACTGTTTTTGAAATGTGGTGTTTTTCTTGAAACAAGGATTGCTGATAAAGCATCAGTACAGAGGAGACACCTTTCTCCCATATTTATTCTTACAGGAGAGAATTTTCCTTCCTAGTGGTAGATTTCCTCTCACTTCCTGTTGTCTTCTTGCGTTTGCAAGTAGGAGTCGTTTGTAAGTTGGATGTTTGAAAGTAGGGACCTGCCGTATATACTCTGCAGAAATAGGCCCCTTAGTTGTTGGTGTTGGCACAACACTGTAAGCACTCACAGTTACTCTTGGTTGGTGCTGGAACGCCCTGCTGTCAACTATTATATCAGGAATTGTAATTACATATAATTGTTGAACAGTGGTAGTAAAAATTGGGCCTTTGATGGTGGTGCTGGTGCCACAACACTGTAAGCCCTGACGGTTACTCTTGGTGGGTGCAGCAATGGGCCCTGCTGTGAATTATTAGATCAAGAATTGTAATTGCATGCCCCTGTTGAACAGGGGCTGAAAAATTGGGCCTTTCGTGGTGGTGGTGGTGGTGGTGGTGGTGTTGCCACAACACTGTAAGCCCTCAGAGTTACTCTTGGTGGGTGCAGGAATGGGCCCTGCTGTGAATTATTAGATCAAGAATTGTAATTACATGCCCCTTTTGAACAGGGGCTGAAAAATTGGGCCTTTCGTGGTGGTGGTGGTGGTGGCGTTGCCACAACACTGTAAGCCCTCAGAGTTACTCTTGGTGGGTGCAGCAATGGGCCCTGCTGTGAATTATTAGATCAAGAATTGTAATTACATGCCCCTGTTGAACAGGGGCTGAAAAATTGGGCCTTAGGCACTGGTGGCACAACACTGCAACCCCTCACAGATACTGTACTTGGAGCACAGCAATGAGCCCTGTTGCAAAGTATTGCTTCAAAAATTGTAATTACACGCCCCTGTTAAACAGGGGCTGAAAAATTGGGCCTTAGGCACTGGTGGCACAACACTGCAACCCCTCACAGATACTGTACTTGGAGCACAGCAATGAGCCCTGTTGCAAAGTATTGCTTCAAAAATTGTAATTACACGCCCCTGTTAAACAGGGGCTGAAAAATTGGGCGTTAGGCACTGGTGGCGGCACCCATAAACAAAAATGATCTTCCAAGCTATCATCATCAATCGTATCATTGAGGACTCGGAGGAGGAGGATAGCCAGTCAACATAACAGCACAGGCACTCAGCATCAGCAACAGTCTTGAAGGGATGTGACATGTTAAAATCAATTAGTCTGTTATATCAGCATCAGGTGTGTGGTAGCTGGTGGTGATCCAAGACTGGTTCATCTTGATGAAAGTCAGTCGATCAACCGAGTCGGTGGACAGGCGCACCCTGTGATCCGTGACAAATCCTCCAGCAGCACTGAATGTGCGTTCCGAAAGAACGCTGGATGCAGGACAGGCCAGTAGCTCAATTGCATACTGTGCAAGCTCTGGCCAGTGATCCATCCTCAAGACCCAGTAAGCCAGAGGATTTTTGGTGGGGAAGGTGTCCAAGTCTGACCTTGCCCCTAGATATTCCTGCACCATGTTTATCAGACGCTGGCGATGGTTGCTGGAACCGATCATACTTTGGGGCTGCGGACTAAAGAATTGTCTGAACGCATCGGTCAGATGGCCACCTTCCCCACCGCTCCTTCTTTGACTGGCCGAAGCCTCAGCAACTCGTTGTCCAGGACCAGGAGTTTGTAACCTCCCAGTCTCTGGGAACGCGTTGCACAGACCTTTCTGCAAGGCCTCCCGGAGTTGTCTCATCCTCTGCTCCCTCTGCGACGGTAACATAAGTTCCGCAACCTTACCCTTGTACCGTGGATCAAGGAGAGTGGCCAGCCAGTAATGGTCCCTCTCCTTGATCCGAAGAATACGAGGATCCTTCCGCAGACTTTGCAGGATCAGGGAGGCCATGCAGCGTAGGTTAGCTGAGGCATTCGGTCCGGAGTCCTCTGGGTCACTAAGGACGACATGATCCGCAGCCACCTCCTCCCAGCCACGTACAAGTCCACGGGTTTCTTGGGACTGTAAATCATCCCTAAAAGACTGCTGCTGTTGATGCTGCTGAGTGCCAGGCTCCACCTCCATGCTGACACAATCCTCCTCCTCCTCCTCCTCCTCCTCGTCCTCTTCCTGTGCGATGGGTGGGACAGAAGGAACACTGTCTGGGTAAAGGGGGCCTTGAGAGGCAAGGAAGTCCTCCTCTTCCTGCCTCTGTTCTGCCTCAAGTGCCCTGTCCATTATTCCACGCAGCGTGTGCTCCAACAGGTGGACAAGAGGTACAGTGTCACTGATGCATGCACTTTTACTGCTCACCATCCTCGTGGCCTCCTCAAATGGTGCCAGGACAGTGCATGCATCCCTGATCATGCCCCACTGGCGTGGAGAAAAAAAACCAAGCTCCCCTGACCCTGTCCTGGTGCCGTAGTCGCACATGTACTCATTGATGGCCCTCTGCTGCGTGTGCAGCCGCTGCAGCATGGCCAACGTTGAGTTCCACCTGGTGGGCATGTCACATATAAGGCGGTTCTTGGGCAGGTTCAACTCCTTTTGCAGCTCAGCCAGGCGAGCACTGGCATTATAAGATCTGCGGAAATGCACACAGACTTTCCTGGCCTGCCTCAGGACATCCTGTAAGCCCGGGTACCTGCCCAAGAACCGCTGCACCACCAGGTTAAGGACGTGAGCCACACAGGGCACATGGGTCAGTTGTCCCTGTCGGAGGGCGGAGAGGAGGTTGGTGCCATTGTCGCAAACCACCATTCCTGGCTTAAGCTGGCGTGGCGTCAACCACCTCTCGGCCTGGCCCTGCAGAGCAGACAGGACCTCTGCCCCAGTGTGGCTTCTGTCCCCCAAACACACCAGCGCAAGCACGGCATGGCATCTTTTTGCCTGCGTACTTGCGTAGCCCCTTGAACGCCTACGGAGCACCGCTGGTTCAGAGGACAAAGTACAGGAAGAGGCCATGGAGGAAGAAGAAGAGGAGGGGGTGGAGGAGAGAGGTGTGTCACAACCAGTAGTAGCATTTTGGAGGCGTGGCGGTGGAACAACCTCCAACACTACTGCACCTTGTCCTGCATCCTTCCCAGCTGCCAAAAGAGTGACCCAATGGGCCGTGAAAGAAAGGTAACGTCCCTGTCCATGCCTGCTGGACCATGAGTCAGCGGTAATATGCACCTTACCGCTGACCGCCCTGTCCAGCGAGGCCAAGACATTGCCTTCCACATGTCGGTAGAGAGCCGGAATAGCCTTCCGTGAGAAAAAGTGGCGTTTGGGAACCTGCCACTGAGGAACCGCACATTGCACAAACTCACGGAAGGGGGCCGAGTCTACCAACTGAAAAGGCAGCAGTTGAAGCGCTAGCAATTTAGCCAAGCTAGCATTCAACCGCTGGCCATGTGGATGGCTGGGAGTGAACTTCTTTCGACGGTCCAGCAGCTGGGGCAGGGAAATTTGCCTGCTAGAATCGGACGTCGGTGTACTGCTAGCAGAGTGGCCGCAAGTACTTGGCTGTGACACACCTAATTCTACACCTTCATTCCTCTCAGTGCATGTTTCAGAGAGGACTGAAGTTATAGTGGGGTTGGAGATCCCAGCTGATGCGGTGCAAGGAGAGGTCCGCTTTGTTCTTTGGTGTGGGTCTTTGAGGTAGGCTTGCCAACGAGCTGCATGGCAGGTCAACATATGTCTGGTCAGGCATGTGGTACCCAAGCGGCTGATGTTTTGGCCACGCAATATACGCTTGAGACATATGTTGCAAACAGCAGCTGTGCGATCTGATGCACTAGCCTCAAAAAAGGCCCACACCAAAGAACTTTTTGAATGACGGGCAGAGGCAGCGCCCTGCACAGGCGGAGCTCTGCGGTGTGATTCCGTCGGTGTACTGCCCTTACGCTGGCCACCAAAGGGCATCCTGCCTCGTTGGAGATGTGCCTCCTCCTCATCCTCCTCCTCTCTCCTATTAGGCACCCACGTGGAGTCAGTGACCTCATCATCCCCTCCCTCCTCATCACTGGAGCCAATCTGGCAGTATGCTGCAGCTGCTGGAACATGACTGCCAGATTGGTGTCCTTCTTGAGCATCCCCTCTGTCTGCTCTCACGCTACTGCCTTCCTCTAGCTGGGTTTCATCATCAGACCCTTCGAAACGCTGGGCATCCTCCTGGAGCATGTACCCAACACTGTGCTCAAACAGTTCGGGGGACTCCTCAGGAGGAGGACATGGTGGGTCTAGGGAAGGAGTGACTGATGATGAGTCTGACATTGATACCAGGGAAGAGGACGCTTTGGCAGCTGCTTTGCCAGTACCCTGAGCCTGGGTGAGAGAGGATGAGGAGGAGGAGGAGGGCTTGGTCATCCACTCTACCAAGTCTTCGGCATGATGTGGCTCAACATGTCCAGCTGCCGAAAAGAAGGACAAGCGTGTCCCATCGCCATGTGCTGATGACAATGCACCACGTCCACGACCAGCACTGTTGCCCCCAGACACAGAGCCTGCTTGCCCTCTTTTATTGCCTCCTGACTGTCTGCCTCTCCTTGTTTGCCTTCCAGACATTCTAATGGATGGCCTGCAGGGAGATGGGAAAAAAAGCAATAAGGGCTACCTTCAGGTGTCCTTCTCTGTCCCTTTACTTAAGGATTTCTAAATCTGGTTGAGGATGATTGCTTTCGCACAGAATAGCACAATGACAATTTCCCTGACTGTCCAAAAAACAAGGATTTCAAAGATGGTTGATGAGGAATGCTTTAGCACAGTATAGCACAATCAGAATTTCCCTCACTGTCCTTCCCTGTCCCTACAAACAAGGTTTAGCACAGTAAAACACACTGACACTCTCCCTACCTATAGTTTTCTGTCCCTATAAAAAAATGTTTTTTAAAGATGGTTGATGAGGAATGCTTTAGCACAGTATAGCACAATGAGAATTTCCCTCACTGTCCTTCCCTGTCCCTACAAACAAGGTTTAGCACAGTAAAACACACTGACACTCTCCCTACCTATAGTTTTCTGTCCCTATAATTTTTTTTTTTTAAAGATGGTTGATGAGGAATGCTTTAGCACAGTATAGCACAATGAGAATTTCCCTCACTGTCCTTCCCTGTCCCTACAAACAAGGTTTAGCACAGTAAAACACACTGACACTCTCCCTACCTATAGTTTTCTGTCCCTATAAAAAATGTTTTTTTAAAGATGGTTGATGAGGAATGCTTTAGCACAGTATAGCACAATGAGAATTTCCCTCACTGTCCTTCCCTGTCCCTACAAACAAGGTTTAGCACAGTAAAACACACTGACACTCTCCCTACCTATAGTTTTCTGTCCCTATAAAAAATGTTTTTTTAAAGATGGTTGATGAGGAATGCTTTAGCACAGTATAGCACAATGAGAATTTCCCTCACTGTCCTTCCCTGTCCCTACAAACAAGGTTTAGCACAGTAAAACACACTGACACTCTCCCTACCTATAGTTTTCTGTCCCTATAAAAAATTTTTTTTTTAAAGATGGTTGATGAGGAATGCTTTAGCACAGTATAGCACAATGAGAATTTCCCTCACTGCCCTTCCCTGTCCCTACAAACAAGGTTTAGCACAGTAAAACACACTGACACTCTCCCTACCTATAGTTTTCTGTCCCTATAAAAAATTATTTTTAAAGATGGTTGATGAGGAATGCTTTAGCACAGTATAGCACAATGAGAATTTCCCTCACTGTCCTTCCCTGTCCCTACAAACAAGGTTTAGCACAGTAAAACACACTGACACTCTCCCTACCTATAGTTTTCTGTCCCTATAATTTTTTTTTTTTTAAAGATGGTTGATGAGGAATGCTTTAGCACAGTATAGCACAATGAGAATTTCCCTCACTATCCTTCCCTGTCCCTACAAACAAGGTTTAGCACAGTAAAACACACTGACACTCTCCCTACCTATCGTTTTCTGTCCCTATAAAAATTTTTTTTTTTAAAGATGGTTGATGAGGAATGCTTTAGCACAGTATAGCACAATGAGAATTTCCCTCACTGCCCTTCCCTGTCCCTACAAACAAGGTTTAGCACAGTAAAACACACTGACACTCTCCCTACCTATAGTTTTCTGTCCCTATAAAAAAATGTTTTTTTAAAGATGGTTGATGAGGAATGCTTTAGCACAGTATAGCACAATGAGAATTTCCCTCACTGTCCTTCCCTGTCCCTACAAACAAGGTTTAGCACAGTAAAACACACTGACACTCTCCCTACCTATAGTTTTCTGTCCCTATAATTTTTTTTTTTTAAAGATGGTTGATGAGGAATGCTTTAGCACAGTATAGCACAATGAGAATTTCCCTCACTGTCCTTCCCTGTCCCTACAAACAAGGTTTAGCACAGTAAAACACACTGACACTCTCCCTACCTATAGTTTTCTGTCCCTATAAAAAATGTTTTTTTAAAGATGGTTGATGAGGAATGCTTTAGCACAGTATAGCACAATGAGAATTTCCCTCACTGTCCTTCCCTGTCCCTACAAACAAGGTTTAGCACAGTAAAACACACTGACACTCTCCCTACCTATAGTTTTCTGTCCCTATAAAAACTGTTTTTTTTAAAGATGGTTGATGAGGAATGCTTTAGCACAGTATAGCACAATGAGAATTTCCCTCACTGTCCTTCCCTGTCCCTACAAACAAGGTTTAGCACAGTAAAACACACTGACACTCTCCCTACCTATCGTTTTCTGTCCCTATAAAAAAATAGGATTTTTATAACAGCTTACCTGTAAAATCCTTTTCTTGGAGTACATCACGGGACACAGAGCGACATAGTCATTACTAATGGGTTATATAGATACCTTCAGGTGCTGGCACTGGCAACTTCCAAAACCGGAAGTACCCTCCCCTATATAAGCCCCTCCCATCCGGGAGCACCTCAGTTTTGTAGCAAAGCAATAAGTGTCCCTAAAGAGGGGTGGGAGCTCTGTGTCCCGTGATGTACTCCAAGAAAAGGATTTTACAGGTAAGCTGTTATAAAAATCCTATTTTCTTTCTCGTACATCAGGGGACACAGAGCGACATAGTCATTACTAATGGGATGTCCTAAAGCAATGCCCAACGAGGGGGGGGATACACCATACATAAGCTGAGCGCTATCAGACATGAGGATCTTTTGCGGCCTGCAACACACTGCGCCCAAAGGCGACATCCTCCTGACTTCTAACGTCCACCTGGTAGAACCTAGTAAACGTGTGTACTGAAGACCATGTTGCGGCCTTACAGATTTGAGCCAGGGAGGCCTGGTGATGCGCTGCCCATGAAGTTCCAACTGCTCTCGTGGAGTGCGCTCTAACTTTGAACGGAGGCGGTCTCCTTCTCAAGCCATAGGCTTGCATAATGACCTGTTGAATCCACTTGGCTAAAGTAGATTTTGACGCTGCCTGACCCTTCCTGGGGCCTTCCGGCAGAATAAACAAAGTATCCGTTCTACGAATCTGAGCAGTGGCTTTTAGATAAGCTTTAACTGCTCTTACTACATCCAAAGAATGCAATAACTTTTCCTCTACCGAGCTCGGTTTGGGGAAAAAAGAAGGAAGAACCACATCTTGGTTCAAATGAAACCTCGATACCACCTTAGGAAGAAAGGCTGGATGAGGACGTAACACTACTCTGTCCTTATGGATAACCAGATATGGCTCCCTACAGGACATAGCTGCTAATTCCGACACTCTTTTAGCCGAACAAATGGCTACTAGAAAAAACTATTTCCTGGTGAGAAGAACCAAGGAAATATGCTGTAATGGTTCAAATGGTTGTTTCTGTAGAACCGACAGAACCAGGTTTAGATCCCATGGACATATGGGAATATTAACGGGAGGACTAATACGCATCACTCCTTATCTAAAGGCTTTGACTAGTGAATGCGAAGCCAAGGGCCTTTGAAAAAATATTGACAAGGCCGAAAACTGACCTTTGATAGTACTCAAGGCAAGCTTCCTATCTACAGCCCACTGTAGGAAGTCCAGACTCCTACCTATTACGTACTTATGTGGATGCCATTTCTTGGCCTCACACCACGCGATGTACGCCTTCCAGATTCTATAGTAGATCTGCCTGGATACCGGCTTCCTGGCATTGATCATGGTAGATACCACAGGATTAGAGAGCCCTCTCTTTTTTAGAATGTGGGCTTCAATAGCCAGGCCGTCAAACCTAGGGCTGGTAAGGAAGGGTGGTATATCGGTCCTTGCGAAAGCAGGTCCGGACGACGTGGGAGAGTCCAAGGACTCCCCACTGACATTTTACAATCTCCGCGTACCACGCTCTTCGGGGCCACGCTGGAGCCACCAGAATCACTGGTTTCTTTTCTACCCTGATTCTGCGGAGTAATCGAGGTAACCATTGTGGCGGTGTGAATGCATATATCAGCTTGAACTGATCCCAAGGGAACACTAGGGCATCCGAGCCGCAAGCTAGGGGATCCCTTGTCCGAGAGACAAACCTGTCCACCTTTGCGTTGAATCTGGATGCTAGAAGATCTACATCCGATGTTCCCCACCGCTGACATATTGTCCAGAAAACCTCGGGGTGAAGGGACCATTCCTCTGGGCATAATTGCTGGCGACTTAGAAAGTCCGCCTTCCAATTCTCCACTCCTGGAATGAATACCGCAGATATGGCTGGGACATATCTTTCTGCCCATTTCAGGATGTAATTTACTTCCCTCTGGGCTGCACGACTCCTGGTGCCCCCCTGATGATTGATATATGCCACTGCTGTGGCATTGTCTGATTGAATTCTGACAGGGGACCCTTGGAGTTTGGATGTCCATGCTACTAGGGCATACCGGGCTGCTTGTATCTCTAAGAGATTGATGGGCAGGGCCTTTTCTGCATCCGACCATCTGCCCTGGAGAGACCATTGCTCCAGTACTGCTCCCCAGCCTATAAGGCTGGCATCTGTAGTGACCACCTTCCAAGAAATCGGACTGAAGGATTTCCCTTTTTCCAGATTCTGGGGAACCAACCACCAACGGAGGCTCTTGCGAACGGAAGGGGACAAGGACATTGTAAGTCTAGGGCCTGAACTTTGTTGTTCCAGGCTGAGAGTATGGCCCCTTGCAAATTCCTTGAATGGAATTGACCGTAGGGTACTGCTTCGAATGATGCCACCATTTTTCCCAGCAGCCTCATGCACAGGCGTATGGACGGCTGTCTTTTTTGTACCCACTAAGTGGATCAAATCTTTCAAAGACAACACCTTTCCTCGAGGCAAGAATATTTTTCTCTGGCCTGAATCCAACCTTAGCCCCAAGTATTCCAGACTTTTGACTGGTTTTTAGGGCTGACTTGTCTCGGTTGATAATCCAACCGTGAGATTCCAGATACTTGATTGTCTTGTGAACGACCACGTCTAGTTTTTTCACTGAGTGGTCTATCAGCAACAAGTCATCTAGATATGCCATTATCATTACATCTTGTGTTCTTAGATTGGCCAATAAAGGGCCAGAATTTTTGTAAACACTCGTGGTGCTGTGGCCAAACCGAAGGGTAAGGCTCTGAACTGAAAATGGCGCCCTTCTACTGCAAAGCGTAGAAATTTTTGGTGGACTGGAAAGATGGGAATGTGCAAATAAGCATCTTTGATGTCGATCGCGGCTAACCAATCCTCCCCTTGTAGGGCAGTGGCCACCGATCGGATCGACTCCATCGGAAAGTCCTGATATACAGGAATTTGTATAGCCCTTTTAGAATTAATATGGGCCTCCCGTCCGCGTTTGCTTCGGGACTGTAAAGAGGTTTGAGTAAAACCCGAACCCTCATTCTTCCAGGGGAACCTCCATAATTACTCCTTGGAGCAATAGTTGTTCTAGTGCCAACAGGAGGGACTCTCTCTTCCGGGGATCCCTTGGCACGTTTGACCTCAAAAATGGGAAGGAGGAGAGTCTTTTAACTCCAAACTGTATCCCAAACATACTGCAGAGAGCACCTATCTGTTTTGATCGTGTCCCGCCAGGTCTCTTGCGAACAACTGGAGTCCTCCCCCCACCCGACTGAGTGGGGGCAACCCTTCAAAGAATTTAACTTTGGGGGAGGTTTTGTACCTCCCCTGACCCAGGGTTTCTCATTACCCTGCTATTGTCCCTGTTTTTTACCCCCGGGAATTGACCGAGGAGGCCGTCGGAACTGTTACACAGCCGATGCCCCAGGGACTGGAGAAGCAGGCCTCTTAAAGAGGGACCTCTAACTCTGTTTTTAACCTGCAAGAGCGTATTTTTACCGCTGGAAATTTTCTGGATATATTTGTCCAGGTTTTCCCTGAATAAGCGTTCACCATGAAATGGGACGCTAACCAGCCATTCTTTACAGGGAGCTTCAGCAGACCAGTTTTTGAGCCATAGAAGCATATGTACTATAGACAGCGTAAGGTGGGAGGCCTGATGGACTGAATCCTTTATGGCGTCAACCGCAAAGCCTAAGGCTCTAGGTAGATCAGCTAGGGCAAGGCCTGCTGATCTGTCAAGTCCCTCAAGACCTGTTTCAACTGATCCTTCACTGCTTAGCAGACCTCACTGCTGGTTGTGTCACCAAGCTTGCTGTAGAAAGAAGCAGACTTTCATAAGGACTCCAATCTTTTATCTATTGGGTTCTTGAACATTTGGACATTATCCACTGGACATGTCAGTGATTTATACATACAAGAGATGGCTGCGTCCACTGTAGGGACCTTCCATTTTTTGATGAACTTATCCTCCATGGGATAGACCACCGGAAATCTCTTGGGGGAATAAATATTTTCTCAGGACGTTCCCAATCCTGGTAAATGAGCCCTTTCAGTAAAGGGTGAAGTGGAAAAGAACAGACAGTCTGGGGGCTTCTAGCGACCCCAACGAGGATACAGTAGTGGTTGATGGTTCCGCAAGGTGCATTTTTAAATGCTGATCGGACCATGTTAGTCAGAGACTGAACCCATAATCTTTCAGCTTGAGATGCTGAGAAAAGGTTCCCCCACTGTTGATTCCTCTATAACAGAATCAACCTCATCCTGATCCCCTTCAGGCAGGTCGATCCCTGTATGGGACTGTTGCTCTGCTAACAGGCACTCTGAAGGAGGAGACGGAGATCGGGCGTGCTTTCCCTGACAGGGAGGCAGCGATCAATGTTGACAATCTCTCTCTAATCCTCCCAGAGCTGAGGAAAAAACCTCCTCTGTTACATACACAGGAGCAGGTGAACTGAGGACAGCCACAGTACCAAGTACCCCTGCGGGGTCTCTACGGTCACTTACCTCTGAACTTCAGGGGAGACTGGTGCAGCAGAAGCATGCCCAAGATCCTCAGAGCCCGATGAGACCCCCTTCGCTTCCTGGAAGATTCAGTTCCGGAGCTTCTGGACGGCATATTCCTAAGCCTAAAGCTGAGGTATTCCAGCCGTAATACACCACTTTTACTGAGAATAGTCTAGCACAATTGCTGCTATATCACAGTTGGTGTCTACTAAAGTGCCTTTCTAGGGGATGCCTGCATCAACCGCCTCTGTGTGCCTTTATACTGTTGCTAGCTCTGTCTGTGCACTTCAATAGCCAGCTATAATGTGCTTTAAAACACGCTGGACGCCCGCACATGCGCAGTAGCGCCGCGGCGCACACCTGAGCGTCATCCACCCGCTCCGCCCCTTTTCCAGATCGCCTCTATATATAGAGGCGCGTGCACGCGCTCGCGCGCGGGCACGTGCGCCTTCGGCGCCTTTTTTGAAAACAATAAGGAGCTAGATGGGAGCCAGGGTCCCTTTGCCGCAGGGCCTGGGGATGGATGAGCGCAGCAACAGGGCAGAGGAGACAGCTTCCCAGCAGAGAACATACCAACTGCCTGGATTTGATTCTGGAAGAAAAAAATCCACATTACAAGAAAAAGAACCATAGCGGCCTCTAGTGTCTTAACACAGGTACAGCGGTCTTACATTTTTTTTTTTTTCTTGCCTACTATTAAAATTTTTACATTTTCTCAGTAGTAACAGGCATACACAGAATATTAGCGGGAATACCTTAGGTAACAGGCAGAAAGACAAAATAGGCTTGGGGGTCCCTCAATAGAACCAAGTTCCCGAGGGCCCCCACTTACCTTTTCCTCGCCGCAGGACTCTGTTTGGTCCACAGAAGCCCAAACTTCACCTATCACGGCAGGCATTGTAATCAAACCTTCAGGGACCGGGTTCCCAAGGATTCCACTCCCCTGGACCTGTATAGCACCCTGCACAGAAAACATCTTGGTCGTGGGTATGACCAGAGCTCTGGATCCCAGGGTCCAGCCCTCCTAAGAGAGGCATTACAGGCAAAACCTTGCTCTTCTCTTGCAAGGCCCGGGTACCGACCGTTTAGCTATGAAGCTTTTTTGGTCGGATCCGGAATAGCTTACTGAGGCCCAAAAGAACCTGTACGCAAGCTCAGTGAAAAACACATGTTACTTCTTGGCCAACACCTTAGACACTGGCAAAAAACTGAGGTGCTCCCGGATGGCTTATATAGGGGAGGGTACTTCCGGTTTTGGAAGTTGCCAGTGCCAGCACCTGAAGGTATCTATATAACCCATTAGTAATGACTATGTCGCTCTGTGTCCCGTGATGTACGAGAAATAATTTTTTTTTTTAAAGATGGTTGATGAGGAATGCTTTAGCACAGTATAGCACAATGAGAATTTCCCTCACTGCCCTTCCCTGTCCCTACAAACAAGGTTTAGCACAGTAAAACAGACTGACACTCTCCCTACCTATAGTTTTCTGTCCCTATAAAAAAATATTTTTTTTTAAAGATGGTTGATGAGGAATGCTTTAGCACAGTATAGCACAATGAGAATTTCCCTCACTGTCCTTCCCTGTCCCTACAAACAAGGTTTAGCACAGTAAAACACACTGACACTCTCCCTACCTATAGTTTTCTGTCCCTATAATTTTTTTTTTTTTTAAAGATGGTTGATGAGGAATGCTTTAGCACAGTATAGCACAATGAGAATTTCCCTCACTGTCCTTCCCTGTCCCTACAAACAAGGTTTAGCACAGTAAAACACACTGACACTCTCCCTACCTATAGTTTTCTGTCCCTATAAAAAATGTTTTTTTAAAGATGGTTGATGAGGAATGCTTTAGCACAGTATAGCACAATGAGAATTTCCCTCACTGTCCTTCCCTGTCCCTACAAACAAGGTTTAGCACAGTAAAACACACTGACACTCTCCCTACCTATAGTTTTCTGTCCCTATAAAAAATGTTTTTTTAAAGATGGTTGATGAGGAATGCTTTAGCACAGTATAGCACAATGAGAATTTCCCTCACTGTCCTTCCCTGTCCCTACAAACAAGGTTTAGCACAGTAAAACACACTGACACTCTCCCTACCTATCGTTTTCTGTCCCTATTTTATTTTTATTTTTTAAGATGGTTGATGAGGAATGCTTTAGCACAGTATAGCACAATGAGAATTTCCCTCACTGTCCTTCCCTGTCCCTACAAACAAGGTTTAGCACAGTAAAACACACTGACACTCTCCCTACCTATAGTTTTCTGTCCCTATAAAAAATGTTTTTTTAAAGATGGTTGATGAGGAATGCTTTAGCACAGTATAGCACAATGAGAATTTCCCTCACTGTCCTTCCCTGTCCCTACAAACAAGGTTTAGCACAGTAAAACACACTGACACTCTCCCTACCTATAGTTTTCTGTCCCTATAATTTTTTTTTTTTAAAGATGGTTGATGAGGAATGCTTTAGCACAGTATAGCACAATGAGAATTTCCCTCACTGTCCTTCCCTGTCCCTACAAACAAGGTTTAGCACAGTAAAACACACTGACACTCTCCCTACCTATAGTTTTCTGTCCCTATAAAAAATGTTTTTTTAAAGATGGTTGATGAGGAATGCTTTAGCACAGTATAGCACAATGAGAATTTCCCTCACTGTCCTTCCCTGTCCCTACAAACAAGGTTTAGCACAGTAAAACACACTGACACTCTCCCTACCTATAGTTTTCTGTCCCTATAAATTTTTTTTTTTAAAGATGGTTGATGAGGAATGCTTTAGCACACTATAGCACAAGGAGAATTTCCCTCACTGTCCTTCCCTGTCCCTAGAAACAAGGATTAGCACAGTAAAACAGACTGACACTCTCCCTACCTATCCTTCTCTTTCCCTAAACTAAAGGAATCCAGGTTAAGCAAGAAAAAAAAATGTCACTGTCCCTGCCTATGCTTCTCTTTCCCTGCTCCGGAACACACTACACTAGGCCGCCGTGCTGGCGGCCTTTTATAGTGTGGGGCGTGTACTAAACACCCTCAGCAATAATTGGCCACAGGCATCCTGCCTGTGGCCAATCATTGCTCTCCTCGCTGCCGGCGCTGTGATTGGCCAAGCATGCGGGGTCACAGTGCATGCTTGGCCAATCACAGCGCCTGGATGACACTGCGATGGCGTAGTGCATTGTGGGCCGTTCGCGTCACTCGAATTTGGCGCGAACGGCCCAAATCGTTCGATCTTCGTCGAACGATCGAACAGCCGATGTTCGAGTCGAATGTATGTTCGACTCGAACACGAAGCTCATCCCTATACAGTAAGCTTTCTTTTCTGGATGACCAGCTGGAAGTGCGGGAATCTCTCTCCACCCTTCCCCCCAGAGGTCAATCCAGCCTTCCTTGTAGCCAACCCTCCAGCCTTCCCTGCAGCCAGTCCTCCAGCCTTCCTGGCAACCCTGCTCTGGCTTCCTCTGAGGATCAAGATCAGGTCCTAGAGGAGGCAGATTTGGATATATGGAGCCAGGTAAAGTATTGATATCTATATTTATATCTTACAAAATTGTAGAATTTAAATAGATGTTAGTATTGTTAGGTATGTAAACTTCTACCAATAAAGTTTTTGAAGAGCAAGATACACTAGTGGCCTAATTTTATGTGGACAAGGCAACAAAACCAGGATGCGGAATCAATGAAAATGACATAACTTTTGGCATTGATTTCAACAATGTCTAGAGGTGAACAATGTCTGTGAATGATGGTGGGCCAAAATAAATAATGTCCCATTCTTTTTTTACAGCCAGAGCAGAGCCAGGAAGAGGGTGATGTTGGGGATCAGGAGGAGGCAGGGCCCAGTGGCACCCAGGAGGAGGCTGGGCCCAGCACAAGAGCCCAGATGCCTCCCCTGGTAGTTAAACCACGAGGGCCAAGGAGAGGTAGGCAGGTGGAGGAGGAAACCAGGGCCTTCATCAGAGAGGCAACAGAGGCCCTCAGAGAGGCACCCTCTGTTGATGAGTGATTTGCCGCAGTCCTCGCACACAAACTAGGGCAAATGGACTTGCGGCAAAAGATATATAGTGAGACCCTGCTTTTAAAAGTCATCAATAAGGGCGTGCTGGGTGAACTCACCATGTACACCGATATAACGGAGGTTGTCCCTACTCCTCCACCTCCTCCTTCTCCTCCTACTACTCCTCCTGCCACAACCTCTCCTCCTGACCCCCAGCCTCCAAGGAAGAAACCAACCAAGGCTGCAGAGAAGGCTGGAGAGAAGGCTACAAGGAAGAGGAGAAAATAATGCCTGCTGTAGTACCACAGACTGGGGACATATAGGACTTATCTGCTGTGGCTCCTGACCTCTGGGAGCTCAAGACAAGATTGGGCTCCTTTTTTTGGGGGATCTAATCTCTATTTTGGTTTTCACATCTTGGATGGTTGTTGTGGGGTCAAAGGGATGCACAAATGCAAGCAGGCTCTCCAGTGCTGCCTTCCCCTTTTAATTTGTTAATGTTCCGAAATAAACTTTTTTTTTTTGGCCTTAAAAAACTTGACTATGTGATTTGTATTTCAAAAGAGAGCTTGCTAGGGAGCAGGCAGGGACATCTCAAATAATATTATTGTTATTATCAAGGGACACAAACCTCCCTGAGGCCAAATGAGACACTTTTTTGAAGGTTGGTGTGGTAACTTTACACAAGAATAATTTAAGCCCAAAAAAAATAACAAGGCCCCAAAAATTAAAAAGACAATAGTAAAATAGAATTTCCAAAAAAAGGGATATTTACATTATTTTATTATTATTAGTATTATTTAGGAGGGCGGTGCGGCTTAGAAAAAATATTTTACAATCATTAGAGCAATTTGGAATTACTTTAGAAACAAGTTTGGCATAACTCTCAATGTCATTATCAAACGAAGGTAATTTTTAAGCATTATCAAAAGAAGAACGGAATGCGCAGCATTAAAACGATGCTATTAATTCCACCGTGACGAATGTGCCATCTCCATTTCCAACATTAGCTTTACCAAAACGAGCTCTCCCGTCTCATAGTTGCTTCTGAGCATACGTGTTTTTTTTCACGTAGTGAAAGCATACACACTATCGTTTTTCACGTCGTTAAAAAAAAACGACATGAAAAACGACGTGAAAAAAGAGAGCATGTCCGAAATTTTTAATGGCCGTTTTTCACGTCGTTAAAAATGCTCTGGAGCATACACACGATCATTTTTCAGGGCCATTTTTTAAAATGGCAGTTTTAACGGCATGAAAAACGATCGTGTGTATGGGGCATAAGAATGGGTCCAGAGCAGGGGAAAGGGACCTATTGCATTTCTGGGGGGAAGATGCGAGCATACCAGCTATTTTCCCCTCCAAACCAGCCAGTACAGCAACTAAATCATCCTTGGTGACATAGGCAGAGGCTAGAATGTTGGAGTTAGCCCCATTGCTAGACAAGCTCAATGGCTCAGCCTGAACAGCCACTTCAGGTCTTTCAGGAGAGGATGACACTGTGGAAGTGTGACTAGGATCCTCAGACACTGACCGCGGCATCTTGCGCTCCTCTTTGCTGATTTTGTTCCTCTTCTGAATACATAGTCCTAAGCACAAAGCAGAGGTACTAGGAAAAAATGCATCTACTGCTGAGCTGAGTCCAGCAAGGGGTTAATATGCCGCTTAATGCTCAGCTTGATGCTGAGTAGATGTGCCTGAGAATGCCTGTGCCTAACACCAAAAACATTGCTTACGTCCCTGGACAAGATCTGTGTCCCTCCGTCTGCCATGAGATTATACTGCCACTCTGACTTAAAAAGCCTCAGATGGCCTGAGCCTGTGCCATTGAGAACGTGCACGCCAAACACATGTGCACGTTGGCGGCGCTTAGCCCCACCCTATGATGTCCTCTCTCCTATGATAGCGAGGAGGGGATTGCGCGCGTGCGCAGTAGCGTTGTATTGCCGGGAATCCCGGGGGGAGCAGGGGAATGGGGGGCCGCAGCAGGAGGTGCCCAAGAGCTGACACAGCGGGAGGGGGAGCACCTGAAATGACCCAAGATGGCTTGACAGGAGAGGAGCAAAGAGCAAAGCCTCCACAGGCGCTGCTGACACAGTCTGACCGGGTAAGCAGGGTAATGTTGGTACAAGTTTGTTACAAACACCCTCTAGTGGAAACAACAGGCAAGACATCATCCACCCACAACAAAGACGTCCATAAGGAATACTTAGGACTTTCTATTCTTTGACTTACCCTTCCTGTTGCTGGAAAATCACAGACAGACCCAATCTTCACCCATCACGGCGGGCTTGTGTCATGACAGACCTTCAAGGACTGGGTACCCTTTGCATATAGGGTCCACTCCCTTGGACCTGTATAGCACCCTGACAGAGCAAACCTGTGGTATGGAATGTGACCAAGGCGCTGGAACTCAGAGTCCAGCTCTTTTAGAAAGAAGGCAAGACCTCGTTCTTCTGTTCCGAGGATCGGGTACCATCCATTTTAGCCTTGATTTTGGCTCTTTGAATGGATCCGATTGCATAGCTCCCTGATTTGGATCAGCTATGGAGCTCTTCTTAGCACTTCGTTAACCATGACCAGCACCTTAGACACTGGCGAAAAAACTGAGGTACTCCCGGTATGGGAGGGGGACTTCCTGTCTTTGATTATGAAAGTGTCCATCACCTGAAGGTGGCGTATAACCCATATAATTATGACTATAGGCTCTGTGTCCCATGATGTACGAAAAAGAAAATAATTTTAAGCATGGGTTCTTCAAGACCTGAAAAATATTTCAAGGGTTCCTCTGGAGTAGAGAGGTTGAGAAAGACAGCTTTAAAGTGGTTGTAAACCCTGTAAAAAAAAAATAGCATACTAGCTCATTATGAATTACCTACCTTAGATCGAAGCCCCCGCAGCGGTCCTCGTACCCCCTCCGGCCTGCAACATCTCTCCTGGGGGTTACTTCCGGGTATCGTGGCTCCGGCGCTGTGATTGCTTTAGTGCGCATGTGCCGATGACATCAGCACATGCAGGGGACAGGGGATATCTCCTAAACCGTGCAGGTTTAGGAGATATTATGGTTAGCTACAGGTAAGCCTTATTATAGACTTACCTGTAGCATAAAGTGGTTGTAAAGGGTTTACAACCACTTTAAGATATCTGTCAGGTAACTTTATAGCAGTGCCTGGCTGGTCACAGGTGCTAAGTAGGCTGGAGGCACATGGCAGGTGGAGGAAAAGTAAGGCCCAGGTAAGAAGCTTGCAGAGCCGGGTAGATGGATAACAGGATGCGCGGTCAGAAAAGCCAGGTCAGCAACAGACAGTCAGATACAGGCATCACAGAGGGCAAAAGAATGGTCAGGACACAGGCAGAGGTCAGCAACACTGGAGCAGGCAGATGAGCAGAGAGCAAGCAGAGTCAAAAGACAAGCCAAGGTCAGGTCAGGGCAGGTAGCATTCAAGCGTGGTCAGGATAAGCCGGGTCAAGATACAGGAACAGGCATGGGAATACAGTGAAAGCTGTAGATCAGACAGCACTAACTAGTACAACTCCTGCAGTTAAATAGTCCATTTGGGCCAGTGTTAGAGATGGGTGTGCTTGCACCCCCGTGGTTGTGCACGTGCAAGCGCATATGTGCATGGCTATGACCAGCAAAACGAGCACCCACGGGCCTTCATCTGTATGCACCTTGAGCTTTCACCTGCGCCTTGGCCGTTGTTCTCCTGACAATATAATTTGCATATTTTTACTCGTGTAATAGCTGTGTGTCTTATTGTTAAAGTGGGACAGTATAGTATTTCACCTGTTCTTTCCATAAAGAAAAACTTTTGCATTATTGCAGAGTCACCTGCCTGTTTGCCCCCCTCCAACACTGACAAAAATAAATAAATATATGTTGTGTCCTTGACTTATTGTACTTGTTAGAAATTCAACCTGTTACACACCGCTGAGTGTATACATAGTGTGATTTCAGAAATTTGTCCTGTGGGTTTTTTTTGATCATTTGATCTCTGCATGCTTCAAAGTTCTCATATTGCTGGTCCTCCTGTCCTATTAAGCTTTGATGCATCGGACAAAAATGTTTCCTTTTTCTACTAGGAACCACCAGTGAGAAAACGCCTGTCTGAAATAATAATGAATTGGGTAAAATTGAAATTGCCATGTTGATGGATATACAGTATATATATATATATATATATATATATATATATATATATATATATATATACTGTGAGGGGGTTAACTCGGTAGCGGGTGTGTGTGACCCCCTGGTTGGGCTCCCCACACAAAAACAGGGCCAGCAGACGGAGGTTGTGGTTTTCAAAATCAAAAGGTGCGGTTTATTTCTCTATGTACAGTGACAAAAACACAGCAAAGCCAAAAAGAAACATAAACAAAATAAATCCTGGTCAGTTTGACCTCTGACTAAACATGCAGGTTTCCTAAACTAACAACTGGGATCAGCCTGGTGCTGTCCTAGTCCCTAAGTCCCTGGTTTAGTAAAAGTCCAAACAAATAGCCACACAGGCTTTGCCTCACCGCACAGGGGTTCACTCTCCCTAGACAGTCCACACAGGTCTGGTTCCAGGCATGAGCTAACATCTAATGAAGCTGGGAGTTTTTATAGAGGCCTTAAACGAACTGACAGGCTTCAGCTGGTCTCATCAACTCCCTGCCTGCACGACGCCCAGCCCTCTCCCTAGAGGTATGAGTCATCCATGAGCCCACTAGCCTCAGCTGGGCTTCATCAACTCCCTCCCTAGTTGTATAAGTCAGCATAAAGCCTGAATCTGGGAGAAATATATCTACCCCCCTGGATGCAACCAGGTGACTTTACCTTCCTGCTGTCACATACCCCCCCCTCTTGTTTTAACCTTGGGGTTGGAACACCAGCAATCAGGCATTCATGTACTCGAGACAAAGCATCCACATTCCCCATTTGAACGCCAGGGCGATGCTTTACTGTGAAGTTGAATTCCTGTAGGGCCAGGAACCACCTATTCACTCTTCTATTTGTCTCCTTGTTTTGAGCCATCCACTTTAACGGAGCGTGATCCGTAACCATGTCAAAGTGCCTACCTAGCAGATAGTACCGAAGGGAATCTAGAGCCCACTTCACCGCTAAACACTCCTTTTCAACCGTGGCGTAATTTACCTCATGGGACTTCAACTTCCTGCTGAGGTAAATGACTGGGTGCTCTTCCCCGTTCCAGACCTGGGACAATACTGCTCCTAACCCCACATCTGACGCATCACTTTGTACGACAAAGTCTTTAGAGAAGTCGGGTGAGTACAACACTGGCTGGCTACATAAGGCTTGTTTCAAGAATTGGAATGCTGCCTCCGCCTCGGGGGTCCATTTAATCATGACCGACCCTTTCCCTTTCGTCAGGTTGGTTAGGGGCACAGCCTTAGAAGCAAAGTGGGGAATGAAGCGCCGATAATAACCCGCGATTCCCAGAAAGGCTCGTACCTGCTTCTTGCTGTTGGGACGTGGCCAACTCTGGATGGCCTCGACTTTGTTGAGTTGGGGTTTTATTACTCCCCTGCCAATGGTGTACCCAAGGTATTTGGCCTCCTCCTGCCCAATGGTACACTTCTTGGGGTTAGCCGTAAACCCCGCTTCCCGGATAGAGTCTAGGACTGCTTGCACTTTTGGCAGATGTGAGGCCCAATCTGTGCTATGGACAATTACGTCATCCAGGTAAGCCGCAGCATACTTCCGATGGGGCCTCAGTATCTGGTCCATTTTCCGCTGGAATGTGGCCGGCGCATTCTGTAACCCGAACGGCATTCTCTTATATTGGAACGCCCCGTCTGGGGTTACAAATGCGGTTTTCTCTTTGGCCGACTTGGCCAGGGGAATTTGCCAATACCCTTTTGTGAGGTCAAGAGTCGTCATGTATCGGGCTGTTCCCAGCCGGTCGATCAACTCATCTATACGTGGCATGGGGTAGGTGTCAAATTTTGTAACTTTGTTCAACTGACGAAAATCGTTACAAAATCGCCAGCTCCCATCCGGTTTAGGCACCAACACAATGGGACTAGACCAATCACTTTGGGACTCCTCTATCAGCCCTAAGTTCAGCATTTTCTGTACTTCCTCCCGTATTGCCTCCCGTCGGGCCTCTGGGATCCGATAGGGTTTTAACTTCACCCTTTCACCGGGCGGGGTAATAATATCATGCTCTACCCCAGATGTTTGTCCCGGCAGCTCAGAGAACACCTCCTTGTTGCGAAGCACAAACTCCTTAACCTCCTGTTGTTGGGGTTGTGACAAGGTGGCTGCTATTCCAACCTCCGGAATCACGCAACCAGTTTGAGCTGGTGACCAAGTTTCTGCGACTAGGGACTCTCTATCCCTCCAGGCTTTCAACAGATTAACGTGATATATCTGTTCGGGCTTTCGCCTTCCTGGTTGTCTGACCTTGTAATTCACTTCGCTCACTTTTTCCATTATCTCGTAGGGGCCTTGCCATTTGGCAAGGAATTTACTTTCAACCGTAGGGACAAGTACCAATATCCTATCCCCCGGGGAAAAGGTACGGGTCTTTGCTCCACGGTTGTACACTCTCTGCTGTGCCAACTGCGCTTGGGCCAAATGTTCCTTCACGATGGGCATTACCTGTGCAATTCGATCTTGCATCAGGGCGACATGCTCAATCACACTCCTGTGGGGAGAACTCTCACTTTCCCAAGTTTCCTTGGCAATATCCAACAGCCCTCTTGGGTGTCTCCCATACAGTAACTCAAAGGGGGAGAATCCCGTAGAGGATTGGGGCACCTCCCTAATAGCAAACATCAAATAAGGAAGTAGACAGTCCCAATCCTTTCCATCTCTATCCACCACTTTCTTCAACATTTGTTTTAGGGTTTTGTTGAATCTTTCAACCAGCCCATCGGTTTGGGGGTGATACACAGATGTACGCAATTGCGTCACTTTGAGCAATTTACACAGCTCTTTCATAACCCGGGACATAAAGGGTGTACCTTGGTCCGTAAGCAGTTCTTTACAAATACCCACCCGGCTAAAAACAAGAGATAGCTCTTTGGCTATGGTTTTGGCCGAGGTATTTCTGAGAGGGATCGCTTCTGGATAACGGGTGGCATAGTCCATTATAACCAATATGTACTGGTGCCCCCTAGCGGACTTGATTATAGGACCTACCAAATCCATTGCGATTCTTCCAAACGGGACCTCAATGATGGGTAGAGGGACCAGCGGGCTACGGAAATGTGGCATCGGGGCCGACCTCTGACACACAGGGCAGGAGGAACAATAATTTTCTATGTCCTTCATCACCCCAGGCCAATAGAATCTCTGTAATACCCTCTCTCGGGTTTTCTCTGTCCCCAGATGACCTCCAAGAATGTGCCCATGGGCCAACTCCAACACCAACTTCCTGTAAGGTTTGGGCACCACAAGCTGCTCAACGGTTTCTTCTGCCCTTTTTGCCACCCGATACAGTAGGTCCTTCTCTACGCTGAAGTATGGGTAAGTGCAGGTATTATCTGGGTTCACTAACTCGCCATCTATTTCCACTACGTTTTCCCGTGCCTTTATTAGGGCGGGGTCTTTTAACTGTTCTGTGGCAAAATTTTCCCTGTGAACCTCCAGATCAGAAAACTCCACAGACGGTAGGTTTTCGTCTGAGGAGGTGGGCTCCTCTCCAGTTTCTTGAGTCTCCCCTGCCAATACTGACAAGGGAAATTCTGGAGAGTCCTCACCACTCTCAGAGGAGTTCTGGCTATCACATTCCTGGTACATAGGGGCACCAGTGGGGGGCTCAGGATCATCCCACAGTTCCCAGAACTTCGGAAAATCCCTTCCCACAATGGCATCATGCGGTAATTGAGATACTAACCCCACTGGATGAGAGAGGGTACCTTTGGGGGTCTCGAAACACACTGTAGTCACTGGATACTCTCGGGTGTCCCCATGCACACAAATAACAGCTACCTTGCTATTCCCAGAGACCTCTGTTTTAACTAATTCAGCCTTTATCAGGGTCACAAGGCTACCTGAATCCAGTAATACCACAACATTTCTACCATTAATACACATTTTGCATAAATGTTTCTCAGTTCCCCGAATGGCAGTGCATGCGACTGTCGCACACAGCGACTGACGTCTGTCCATCAGAAAGTCACATTGCATGGGTTCCTCCACAACCGGGCAATTTGCTGCAATATGTCCCGCTTGCCGGCAGCGGTAGCAAACAATCCATTTGGCTGCCTCTTGAGCCCCTGACTTCCCAGGCTGTTCTCGCCAAACTTTGGGTAGAGCTCCCACCCTCTCACTCTCTCCACCCTCACCCCTTGGAATCCTCTTATCCGCCCCTGGGGATGGTCTGGTCTTAGGGTGGAAAGTCCGAGAGTCTCTGGAAGAGGCCGTCAGGTTCTCTGTAGCCAAGTATTTCTCTACACGATCCACAAGACCACCGGCCGTCTCTGGGTCTCCATGGCTTACCCACTTTTGGATGGCAGTAGGAAGAGCTCTCAAAAACCGATCCATTACAACACGTTCCACAATCTCTGGTGCGGACAAAGTCTCTGGCTGTAGCCACTTCCTGCTCAGGTGAATGAGATCATACATTTGAGACCTGGGGGGTTTTCCAAGCTGGAAAGTCCAGTTATGCACACGCTGAGCCCGGACAGCCAGGGTGACACCCAGCCTTGCCAATATTTCAGCTTTTAGCATCACATAGTCTTTTGCTTGGTCAGGCTCTAGGTCATAGTAAGCCTTCTGCGATTCACCAGTTAACAGAGGAGCCACCAGTCCAGCCCACTGCTCCTCAGGCCACTTTTCTCTTTCAGCAGTCCTTTCAAATGTGGTCAAAAATACCTCTGGATCATCCTCTCCAGTCATTTTTGTCAATAAATGACTCACCCCAAAGGACGCGGTATTAGTGGGACGGCTTTCCTCACTGGTCTGCGGACGTTGCTGCATTACTGCTTCCATTTGTTGTAGTCTCTGCTCTTGCTTCTGTAACAGGTCTATGAAGCGGGCCTCAGATTGCTGCTGGGCTTGTTGATGAGCTTGCTGCTGGGCTGCAAGGCTCCTTTGCAAACCTGCATTTGTCTGCTGTTGATTGGCATTTGCTAGAGCCAGCTGTTTCAGTATCTCCTCCATGCTGGCTTAAAAAAAACTGCCACTGGTTCTCCACCAACTGTGAGGGGGTTAACTCGGTAGCGGGTGTGTGTGACCCCCTGGTTGGGCTCCCCACACAAAAACAGGGCCAGCAGACGGAGGTTGTGGTTTTCAAAATCAAAAGGTGCGGTTTATTTCTCTATGTACAGTGACAAAAACACAGCAAAGCCAAAAAGAAACATAAACAAAATAAATCCTGGTCAGTTTGACCTCTGACTAAACATGCAGGTTTCCTAAACTAACAACTGGGATCAGCCTGGTGCTGTCCTAGTCCCTAAGTCCCTGGTTTAGTAAAAGTCCAAACAAATAGCCACACAGGCTTTGCCTCACCGCACAGGGGTTCACTCTCCCTAGACAGTCCACACAGGTCTGGTTCCAGGCATGAGCTAACATCTAATGAAGCTGGGAGTTTTTATAGAGGCCTTAAACGAACTGACAGGCTTCAGCTGGTCTCATCAACTCCCTGCCTGCACGACGCCCAGCCCTCTCCCTAGAGGTATGAGTCATCCATGAGCCCACTAGCCTCAGCTGGGCTTCATCAACTCCCTCCCTAGTTGTATAAGTCGGCATAAAGCCTGAATCTGGGAGAAATATATCTACCCCCCTGGATGCAACCAGGTGACTTTACCTTCCTGCTGTCACAATATATATAAATGTATATATACATATACTGTATATATAGATATATAACCAAGCAATGTAACAGGTGTACCCAATAAAGTGGCCGGTGGGTGTGTATAGATAGATATAGATATATATATATAAAATCCTATATGCTGAAGTTATTTTTCATATTACCTAGAGACTGAGAACATGATACAAGAGATGGCTAGAGACTGAGAACATGATACAAGAGATGGCTAGAGACTGAGAACATGATACAAGAGATGGCTAGAGACTGAGAACATGATACAAGAGATGATCGGAGGCTGCAGGCATGATACAGTAGATGTCAGAGGCTGCAGACATGATACAGGAGGTGTCAGAGGCTGCGGGCATGGTACAGGAGATGGTTAGAGACTGAGGACATCATACTAAAGATGGCCAGAGACTGCAGGCATAATACAAGAGATCAATGCAGCCTCATCTGTGCCCATGAAATGCAGCCTCACTGTGCCCATCATTGCAGTCTCACTGTGCCCAACATTGCAGCCTCACTGTGCCCATCAATGCAGCCTCGCCGTGCCCATCAATGCAGCCTCGCCGTGCCCATCAATGCAGCCTCACTGTGCCCATCATTGCAGCCTCACAGTGCCCATCATTGCAGCCTCACAGTGCCCATCATTGCAGCCTCACTGTGCCCATCAAATGCAGCTTTACGGTGCCCACCAATGCAGCCTCCCTGTGCCCACCCATGCTGCCCACCAATGCAGCCTCCCTGTGCCCATCAATGCAGCCTCCCTGTGCCCATTATTGTAGCTTCATGGTGCCCATCAATGCAGCCTCTCTGTGCCCATCATTGCAGCCTCACTGTGCCCATCAATGCAGCCTCACTGTGCCCATCAATGCAGCCTCACTGTGCCCATCAATGCAGCCTCCCTGTGCCCACCAATGCAGCCTCGCTGTGCCCACCAATGCAGCTTCACTGTGCCCACCAATGCAGCTTTACTTCATTGCAGCCTTGCTGTGCCCACCAATGCAGCCTTGCTGTGCCCACTAATGCAGCTTCTCTGTGCCCATGAATGCAGCCTCACTGTGCCCACCACTGCAGCTTCTGTGCCCACCAATTGCAGCCTCTCTGTGCCCACCAATTGCAGCATTTGTGTGTCCACCTATTGCAGCCTCTATGCCCACCGATTGCAGCCTCTGTGCCCACAAATTGCAGCCCCTGTATACCCAATTGCAGTCTGTGCCCACCAATTGCCGCCCGTGTGTGCCCACCAATTGCAGTCTCTGTGCCCACCCTCTTCAGCCCCTGTGTGCCCACCAATTGCCGTCCCTGTGTGCCCACCAATTGCCGCCCCTGTGTGCCCACCAATTGCCGCCTCTGTGCCCACCAATTGCCGCCTCTGTGCCCACCAATTGCAGCCTCTGTGCCCACCAATTGCAGCCCCTAAGTGCCCAATTGCAGTCTGTGCCCACCAATTGCCGCCCCTGTGTGCCCACCAATTTCAGCCTCTGTGCCCACTTATTTCAGCCTCACCATTTCCTGGATAGGCGCTCCCCTCCCTCTGTCCTCCGGCGCTCGTATCGTATGTCACGGAGCTGGGTCTGTGTGCAAGGTCCCGCCTTCCTAGGCTCATGTGATAGACTGAACACTAGAAGACTATCACACAAGCCGAACTAGGGGGTGGGACCTTACACACAGACCCAGCTCCGTGACATACGATAAGAGCGCCGGAGGACAGAGGGAGGGGAGCTCTGCAGTCGCCACTTAAAGCGGCCCCGGGGCAGGCTGCCCTGTCACCACGCCTCTGCACTGAGCCGCCCCGTGCCCCCCACTTCCCTCGCGGGGGGTGCCGGCCTGACACCCCCGCAGTGTGTGGCACACCTTCTCGATTCCAGGGGGGAGAGCGGACGCCCATGCCGCTGAGCAAGCGGATGTTGAAGGAACGGATCATCACGGGATCCGCCTGTGTGAAAGGGCCCTTAAGCCTAAATTAAGTCAAACATTTTTTCTTTAACCACTTCAGCCCCGGACCATTTGGCTGCTCAAAGACTAGAGCACCTTTTGCGATTCAGCACTGCGTCGCTTTAACTGACAATTACGCGGTTGTGCGACGTGGCTCCCAAACAAAATTGACGTCCTTTTTTTCCCACAAATAGAGCTTTCTTTTGGTGGTATTTGATTACCTCGGCGGTTTTTATTTTTTGCGCTATAAACAGAAAAAGAGCGACAATTTTGAAAAAAATGCAATATTTTTTACTTTTTGCTATAATAAATATCCCCAAAAAACATATAAAAAAAAACAACATTTTTTTTCCTCAGATTAGGTCAATACGTATTCTTCTACATATTTTTGGTAAAAAAATTTGCAATAAGCGTTTATTGATTGGTTTGCGCAAAAGTTATAGCGTCTACAATATAGGGGTCATTTTCTGGCATTTTTATTATTATTATATTTTTTTACTAGTAATGGTGGCGATCAGCGATTTTTAATGTGACTGGCAGTGAAGGGGTTAACCAGTAGGGGGCGCTCACGACAATGATCAGTGTCCTGTCACTAGGCATAACAGGGAAATGCTTGTTTACATTAGCATTTCCCCGTTCTTCCTCTCCGTGAGACGATCGTGGGACTCCCGGTGGACATCGAGTCCGCGGGACCCGCGCCCACACTCACGGAGCTCGCGGCGCACACGCGTGCACCTACAATGCCGCGTCTTAAAGGGGACGTACCTGTACGCCCATATGCCCAGCTATGCCATTCTGCCAACGTATTTCGTTGTGCGCTGGTCGGCAAGTGGTTAAAGTAATTGTAAAGTCTTTTTTTTTTTTTCTTGTTTTTTTTTTATTAAAATAACTAACATGGTATACTTACCTGCTCTGTGTAACGGTTTTGCACAGGGCAGCCTGGATCCTCCTCTTCTCGGGTCCCTCTTCTGTGCTCCTGGACCCTCCCTCCTGTCGAATGCCACCACAGCAGGCAGCTTGCTATGGGGGCACCCAAATCGAGCCGCAGTTCCGTGTGTCCATTCAGACACGGAGCTGCACTTCGGTCCCGCTCCCTCTCTCTCATGATTGGTTAACTGAGATTGACTGACAGCAGCTGCAGCCAATGGCGCCGCTGCTGTGTCTCAGCCAATCAGGAGGGAGAGTCCCGGACGGCTGAGGCATTCGTGGACATCGCTGGATAGAGAGGGGGCTCAGATAAGTATTGGGGAAGCTGCTGCACACAGAAGGCTTTTTACCTTAATGCATAGAAAGCATTCTGAGTTTAAAATAATTGTAATCAGCATAAGGGAAAGTACTTACTATCAATGTGATGTGTCTCTGGTGTTCGTTGGCTGCCATTTTAGTTTGAAATTGGAAGTCCTCTGCACCCCCCCCCACACCTGAAGCTGTAAAGTCGGGGGACCTCTGACAGCCACTCATCAAAAGTGCCCGCTATGTCCACTCTTTCTGCCCCCTCCTCCAATCATAGAAGCTGTACTGTAGCTTCCATGAATTAAACGTGATCTATGAATGGAGGACAAAGCGCATGGGCGTATGGGCGCCCCCCCGCCCCATCCATCGTTGCCTCCCCTATCCATGCGTCCGGCCCATTTCAGGACACTAGCACATGGATTCCAATGCGGAGGGGATGATTTTTTGAAGCACCGATTAGAGCCAGAGGCTTTTTAACGATTGGGCCCTGTGTACTTCAGTAAATTTTCCTGAGCGTGTGTATGTAGGCAGGTGCAGTCTAATTTCTCCATGGCAGGTGGTGCTCTTCTGCAGTGGCACTGTTGTTAGAGGGTAAGCCAGTAGGAATAGGGTTTCTCTATGGTTTCCTGGGTCACTGGGAAAGCTGTCCTATTGGATGCTGACACCCCATGTGACTCTACCGCCATCTTGGGTCAGGCTGAGCCTTTTTAAGGCCCTTCTCCTAGGTTTGGTGTGCTTTTGTGAGTTGGTAGACTAGGGACAGGTACCCGGCCTATTAGGGACAGTACTAGAGGTAAGGGAAAGGTTCCTAACGAGGAGGGAAAGAGCAGGGACAAATCTCCTTTGGACCTCTTCCCGTTTGAGCACAAGACGACCAGGCCACATTCTGCTCTCTTACAGATGCTGTCAGTCTGGCTGATAGCTGCTCTCTTCACATTACTGGAAACTAGGGATACATTGATACCATTTTTTTTACGAGTACCGATACATTTTTTTTAGTACTCCTTAAAGCGGAGGTTCACCCTAAATACTGACATTATCTTATAGTGATCTTGCTAGCAGATACATATACATATTCCTATTGATTTTTTTTCTTGTGGTTGTACTTACCGTGAATCAGTCGTTTTAATGTGGACTTCCGGGTATTCCTCCCGCGGGAGTGGGCGTATCTTTCTTTCCTCGGAGCCCCGTTGATTTCTGGGAGGTGCTCGCAATGTCTCCTGGGAGCCGTTGCGGATTCTGCCAGCCCTGGACTGCGCAGGCGCAGCGCTCTAGCTCCGAAAATTGCCGAACATTAGGAGCTGTAGACTGCGACTGCGCAATCAACAGGGTATTGTGACAGTCGTTGCCGCACGCTCCCGATGCTCGCTCCACTCAGCAAGGGGGGCGGGTGTATTACTATTAAATCTTATGTCTTTTTTTTTTAACAATTCTCTGACAAGTATTCAAATCGGCCATCCACATTGAACTACCCGCCCTCTCTGTCCATCAATTCCTTTATTTAAACATGCATCCGCTCATTACAATAGTAATACACCCGCCCCCCTTGCTGAGTGGAGCGAGCATCGAGAGCGTGTGGCACAATATTGTGCTCAAAGCGCATGCGCCGAATATGGGTTATAATCCATTCGGCTATTTTCGGAGATCTGCCGTGAACGGACACGCAAGTGTTGCGCATGCGCAGGTCAGAGCGGGCGAAATCTGCTAAAGTGTTGCGCATGCGCAGAAATGAGCTGGCAGAATCTGCTGAGGGGCAATTCTCGGCAGGTCACCGTCAACACTGATGATACAGCGGTGAATGCTGGGATGCATTCACCGCATCCCGGAAGTCTCTGCTTGTGGGCTTCACAGTGCCCACTGCCCACAAGCAAAATGGCAAAGAACAAGATCTATTTATAAAAGTTATTATTTAGAACGGAAATAGACGGGGGACGTCTCTAATCGCAGGACAAGTGAGTACTAACATGTTATCTGTAACCCCATTACATGCACCTAGAAAAAAAAAAAAACGAGGGACCGCGGAACCTCCGCTTTAATACCATTTACCGATACCTTCCGCAACTGTTTTGTTTACAGTTCAGCTGTCAGTAATAGTACAAAGCACTGAAAAGTTATTTACAAATGAAATTTTTTAATTTTTTTGCACTTTTTTCAATGTGAAACAGAAATATATGTTAAAGGAGTAAAAATATTAATGAACAAAGCAAACAATTTTTTAGTTATTTATTAATTTGTTTATAAAATAGAAATGTGCAAAAAAATAATAAAAATCAGCAGGTAAATAATAATTAAATGGAGAAGGAGAATAAAGAGATAATAAAGGCTGATTAGAGTAAATAAGGGTTAATAAGGGGTTAAAGCAGAGAAACATTTAATAAAAAAACAAAGAAACTGATTTCATCTGCAGATCGAAGTTCATCTCTTTGATCTTTTACAGCTCAGCTGTCAGCAATAGTACAAAGCACTGAAAAGTTATTTACAAATGAAATTATTATTAGTATTTATTTTTAAATGCACTTTCTTTCAATGTGAAACGTGTAAATATATGTTAAAGGTGTAAAAATATTATTGAACAAAGCAAACAAAAAAAAAAGTTTTAATTATTAATAGTTTATAAAATAGAAGTGAGCAAAAATAAATCAGCAGGTAAATAATAAATAAATGGGGGAGGAGAATAAAGAGATAATGGACACTGATTACGCTAAGAAATTGGACTTTAACCACTTCCCGCCCCGTCAATAGCAGATTGACGTCCGGGAAGTGGTTCAGTTATCCACACTGGACGTCATATGACGTCCTGCGGGATAACAGCCGCCGCGCGTCCGGGGGGGCGCGCATCGCGGCGATCGGTAGAGCGGTGTGTCAGTCTGACCCACCGCTACACTGATCTCGGTAAAAAGCCTCCGGCGGAGGCTTTTTACCACGTGATCAGCCGTGTCCAATCACGGCTGATCACAATGTAAACAGGAAGAGCCGTTGATCGGCTCTTCCTCACTCGCGTCTGACAGACGCGAGTAGAAGAGAGCCGATCGGGGGCTCTCCTGACAGGGGGGGTTTGCGCTGATTGTTTATCAGCGCAGCCCCCCCCCTCGGATACCCACACTGGCCCACCAGGGAAGCCCCCCAGGACCACAGGGAAGCCCCAAGCATGTGGATGGCCCCCATGGCCATCCACATGTAGTAAAATAAAATAAAAAATAAAAAAAATGCCAATCAGTGCCCACAAATGGGCACTGACTGGCACTATGATGGCACCACCTCAATGTGTGGTGGCTGGCATTGCTGGGCATAAGTGTCCATCAGTGCCACCTACTAGTGTCCATCAGTGCCACCTATCAGTGCCCATCCGTGCCCATAAGTGCCCACCTATCAGTGCCCGTCCGTGCCACCTATCAGTGCCCATCAGTGCCACCTATAAGTGCCAAACAGTGCCGCCTATGAGTGCCAATCAGTGCCGCCTATGAGTGCCAATCAGTGCTGCCTATGAGTGCCAATCAGTGCCGCCTATGAGTACCAATCAGTGCCGCATACCAGTGCCACATATCAGTGCCCATCAGTGCCGCCTATCAGTGCCCATCATCAGTGCCCATCAGTGCCACCTCATTGGTGCCACCTCATCGGTGCCCATCAGTGTCGCCTTATCAGTGCCCGTCAGTGCCGCCTTATCAGTGCCTGTCATTGAAGTAGAAAAGGTACTTATTTACAAAAGAATTAACAGAAACAAAGAAAAACGTATTTTTTTTCAAAATTTTCGCTCTTTTTTTATTTGTTGTGCAAAAAATAAAAATCGCAGAGGCGATCAAATACCACCGAAAGAAAGCTCTATTTGTGGGAACAAAATGATAAAAAATTGTTTGGGTACAGTGTAGCATGACCGCGCAATTGTCATTCAAATTGCGACAGCGCTGAAAGCTCAAAATTGGCTTGGGCAGGAAGCTGTATAAGTGCCCGGTATTGAAGTGGTTAAACGGCACATGGGTACTTCATGTAAAAATCTAAGGTTTTTTTTTTTGTAGAAATACATAAAAAAATAGTACATTTAAGACCGTTTGTATTGTTATTATCAGTACAAGGCCCAGAATAATGCTCTCATATCACTCCCAACAAAGGAGAATAAGGAGATAATGAAGGCTGATTAGAGTAATCTAAGGGTTAATAAGGGGTTAAAACAGAGAAACATTTAATAAAAAAACAAAGATTTTTTTTTCTTTCTACTTGACAGGTTGCTTTAAACGGATTTCATCTGCAGATCGAAGTTCATCCCTTTGATTTTTTTATACTTTAGCTGTCAGCAATAGTACAAAGCACTGTAAAGTTATTTACAAATTAAATCTTTTTTTTTTTTCCGCTTTTTTTTAATGTGAAAAGTGTAAATATATGTTAAAGGTGTAAAAATATTAATGAACAAAGCAAACAAAAAAAAAGTTTTAATTATGAATAGTTTATAAAATAGAAGTGAGCAAAAAAAATAAAAAATCAGCAGGGAAATAATAATTAAATGGAGAATAAGAATGAGATAATAAAGGCTGATTAGAGTAAATTAAGGGTTAATAAGGGGTTAAAACAGAGGAAAAATAAATTCTACTTGACAGGTTGCTTCAAACTGATTTCATCTGGAGATTAACCACTTCAGCCCCGGACCATTTTGGCTGGTTAAAGGCCAGGCCCCTTTTTGCGATTCGGCACTGCGTCGCTTTAACTGACAATTGCGCGGTCGTGCGACGTGGCTCCTAAACAAAATTGACGCTCTTTTTTTCCCCACAAATAGAGTTTTCTTTTCGGGGTATTTGATCACCTGTACAGTTTTTATTTTTTGCGCTATAAACAAAAATAGAGTCACAATTTTGAAAAAAAAATGCAATATTTTTTACTTTTTGCTATAATAAATATCCCCAATAAATATATAAAAAAAAATTTTCCTCAGTTTAGGCCGATACGTATTCTTCTACATATTTCTGGTAAAAAAAATCGCAATAAGCGTTTATTGATTGGGGATAGTTTTATGGCATTTTTATATATATATATATTTTTTTACTAGTAATGGCAGCGATCAGTGATTTTTTTCGTGACTGCGACATTATGGGGGACACATGGGACACTTTTGACACATTTTTGGGACCATTGTCATTTTCACAGCGAGCAGTGCTATAAAAATGCACCGATTACAGTGAAAATGACACTGGCAGTGAAGGGGTTAACCACTAGGTGGCGCTGTAGGGGTTAAGTGTTCCCTGCATTGTGTTTCTTACTGTAGGGGGGATGGTCTGTGTGTCACATGACACTTATCTTCGCTCCGAGTACACGGAGCCGAGATCAGTGTCATTGTCACTAGGCAGAGCGGGGAGATGCTTGTTTACACAAGCATCTCCCCGCTCTATACCTCCGTGAGACGATCGCGGGGATCCCCGCGGTGATCGGGTCCCCGGGACCCGCGGTCCGACTCACGGGGAAGGCGGCAGGGTCGCGAGCGCGCCGCCGGTGGCGCGTGCGCGACCACACGTCAGGCATTTAAAGGGCAACGTACAGGTACGTGATTGTGCCTGTTCGTGCCATTCTGCCGACGTATAAGTATAGGAGGCGGTCGGCAAGTGGTTAAAGTTCATCCCTTTGATCTGTAGACAAATAAACAGAAAGATACAAAAAGAAACAATGTTTCTTTTTATATCTCTGTTTTAGCAGCTGAGCAATTGTGAACAGTGCCCAGCTCCTTTTTTTCACAGCTTCAATTGCCAGGACTTCGTTAACACTTCACCTTACAACAGGGGAACCCCACTGAAAGCTGAATGAGACATCCGTTGTTAAGGATGCGGCGGCCCTGCTCCTTAACAACCGTTAATTTCCGGCTTTTTTTTTTTATTTATATATATATATATATATATATATATATATATTTACACATTTCAGCAGACAGCTGAAAGAACCAAGCCTGAAAGTATTGGTTTCAAGTATCGGAGCATTTGCACGATACCGATACCAGACCAAATGCTTAGTATTGGCACTGATATCGATATCAGTGTTGGTGCAACCCTACTGGAAACCACGAGTGCAACTCGTTGGGCAGTCTTCCCACCGGGACGTAATTTCCGGCCAATTCAGAACCAGTGACACTACTTCCGGTTTCGGTGGAACGCACGCTGTGTACCCGGGAAACAACACTGACGCTCGTTTATCACTGCAGTCCTGTGAGTCTCTTTGCGAGCAGCGCCATGCTGTCTGTTTACTAGCGGTACTTCACATGAATGTTTTCCTTTTCTTTCCATATGGTAATTTAAATGCCTTTGCTGCTGGTACTATGGAGCCTATCTACATGAGATGAAGTCTGCCTGGACTTTAGTTGGTGAGATCTCTTATTATTTCCCTATCTGATGAGCGAGGCCATTAGAAGGGATTTTTCATCTAGGAACCAACAACTGATTTCTGGTGTGGAAACACACAGTTCTCCAGGAGTGATATAACTGCTATTTAATGAACTTTAAGTTTGTTCACTATTGTTTTATACCATAATTGTTGATATGTCATATAAGTCATTTACTTATAGATGTTTGTGCTACAAGCATTTGTGACACATTTTCTTTGCTCACTTACTTTTCTGCAAGCGCTGCAAATACCCAATATTTTTTCCTTTTTGAGGTGATAGACCTCTTGTTGCAGCAGCTGCGGAGCTATCAATTTATTTATCAATTATCACTGCACAGTCTGTAAGCGCGGGTTTTAATTTTTTATAAATAGTCTTCCCACCGGGTTTGCTGCAAACTGCAGCTGTATTATTTAAATACAAGTCCTTCACCTACACCTGACTGTGTGAGTTATTATTGCCGCCCCACGCTGCACCCTTCCTACATGTGGCACGCCCAGTATCCACAACTGGTTGACGAGCAAAAACCAGCCATACCCATTACAGGAATGTAACACAGATTTTGGGGGGAAGCTGTAGGTTTTTAATTTGGAGATGGCCCAAGTGTTGCCAAAAACATTTCAAAGATTGGTTTTCTTGTACACTGCAACACAATCCACCAGAAAGAAAGTGTTAACTGTACCTAACTTTATTATATTATCTTCCAGGACAGAACCTCAAATATGCTTTTGTTATTTTTCCAAATTTCTGAAATGTCGAACCAGCTGCTCACTCTATGCAATCGATACATAAACGTCAAAAAATTGTGTTTGTATGTGAAATGTACACAGGTAGCTGTACCCTTGGGGAGTTCTGTCACATAGGAATATCATTGAATTTTGCTACAGCGTGTTAGCAAAATGAATAGCAAATATGCCTGTGAGGGATTTCGGTTAGCCAGGTCATGGTTTAGCTCCAAGCAGTTGTTGAGCAGAACATTTTTCGTAGGAATGTTGAAGTCATTTAAGAAAGTCTTTATAGATCAGGGTGTTCTAAACGTGGCTAACTACTATTAGTGATTAGCAAATATATGTATTCACTTTTTAAGGAAAGCTTACCCACATTTCCCTTTAAAGAGTATGCAAAGGCAAATTAAATTTCTGAATACATGATAGCATTTACTTTTTTTCTCCAATGCTACTAGGTGTTTCTGCCAGCAAAAAAAAAAAAAAAGTATAACCACAATTATAAACCACCTTAAAGAAGAATTTGAGGTGTGGATATTTTTACAAAAGTCCAGTGTAACCACTTCAACCAGTGTAACCATAGGTGTGCGCACAGGGTGTGCCGGAATCACCCTGTGCTGCGCAGATTACCCCTGCTGCCTGGCTGCAGAGAAAGGGATGGGGGAACCTCTATACCAGTGTCTACCTCATCTTAGTGTATTCACTCTGATTGAGTCCCCCCTTACATCAGTAACCACCCTCCTTAAGACTTTGAGTGGCTTTGGTTGCTGGAGCTGTCACTGACCTGCCTCCCCTGTAAGACTGCTCAGGAGCAGGGCAGTGGGGGCACTGAGGGCAGGCTTAGTAAGACCACAGTCCTCCTTTGCTTCTTGAGCCTCCATCTTCACCCATCCCGGTACTCTCACTTCTGTCACTGAGAGTAGGCTTAGGAAGTCTATGGTCCCGGTCTTCCTTTGCTTCTTGATCTACCTGTTTGGACTTCAGTTCTCCCCCGTTGTGGTGCTCCCAGCTCCCCCTCATACAATTCGTAAAAGGCTCCAAGCGCCGCTGTGACATCAATGCACGCCTGCCCGCCTGAGCCCTGCCTGAGCCCAGATGGCTTCGGAACTGCACATGCATATTTTTTTACGGCAACTACCGCCCATAATGGATGGACATTTACGGACAGTGTAAAAATCTGCCGATTTTTACAAACTGCCCATAAATATACAGACAATTGGCAAACATAGTTCCACAAATTTCAAACCTCCCATTCTGTTCTTGGAAAATCAACACCTGTCTTGACACATTCCATGGTAATTAGATAAAGGCATCTTTGATATATGTGTGGATATAAATGTTGGGGTATGTTCCTGATACTCATTATAGAGCTAAGGAAGTGGCTTGTATAGGCTAACAAATATATTAAACATTACAGAATACGTCCAGATGAATAATACTTACTACTACCAGATATCAATTTTGACTCAGCTTCTCCTGCTGCCCTATCCCATGGTGGCCTCCATTGGACTCAATCCCCCCAGACCTAACGTACAGAAAGGAGGTGGAGTTGGATTCCTTCTATCCCCACAAAGCACCTTCCAAGTCCTTCCTATCCCTCCCTCTCTATCCCTCTCTTCTTTCGAGATGCACTGTATTCGTCTGTTTTCTCCTATTTCTCTGAGGATTGCAGCAATTTATCGGCCTCCCGGACCAGTATCATGCTTTCTTGATGACTTTGCTGCCTGGCTACCCTACTTTCTCTCCTCCGAAATACCCACTATAATTCTTGGTGACTTCAACATTCCTGTCAATGTTAACAGCCCAACTACAGCTAAAATTCTCAACTTAACCTCTTATTTTGACCTAACCCAATGGACACATACTTCCACTCACTCCAATGGTAATACCCTTGACCTTGTATTCTCCCTTCTCTGCAATCCTTGCAACCTCACCAACACCCCCTTTCCTCTCTCTGATCACAACCTCATCAGTTTCACTGTATCCTTGCCTCCAACCAATCATCCCTCCAAGCAGCAAACAATTACTTGTAGGAACCTTCACCACTTTAACCCTTCTCTTCTCCATTCTGCTACTGACCACCTATATAAAATAATCTCTCCCCTGTCCTGTCCTGACCTGGCCACCTCTGTCTACAACAGTTCACTAGATACACTTGCTCCTCTAATCACACGCAGAATCAGGCCCCGACCGTTACAACCCTGGCAAACTGACAACACTAGAAATCTCAAGAGACATTGCCGTGCTCTTGAACGACTGTGGCGTAAAACCAAATTCCTGCAAGACTTCACCCTATATAAATCTGCCCTTCTAAAATACAATTCCTGCCTCCATGCTGCCAAACAAGCCTACTTTGCCTCTCTTATTAATACCTTGTCATCCAGTCCCAGTCGGCTCTTCTCAACCTTTAACTCTCTGCTTCGTCCCACACCCCCTCTACCCACTAACTCACTAACTGCCCAAGAGATTGCCAATCACTTCAAAGACAAGATTGATGCAATTCATGAGGACACCTCCACTGTGCGTACATCTTCCCCACCCAACATTCCTTGCTTAACAGCACTTTCAACACTCTCCTCTTTTGAATTGGCTACTATTGAAGAGGTTACAAAACTTTTCTCAGATGCCCACCTAACCAATTGTCCATTGGATCCTGTTCCCTCACAACTAGTATGGTAACCCTCTTCTTCTATCCTATGCTCCCTCACTCACATCTTCAATCTCTCCCTCTCTAGTGGCACCTTCCCCTCTCCTCTAAAACATGCACAGATCACTCCCATACTTAAAAAGCCCTCACTGGACCCCACCAACCTGAACAACTTAAGACCCATCTCATTGCTCCCATTCACCTCTAAACTTCTAGAACGCCTAGTCTACAACCGTCTTAGCTCCTACCTCAGTGAAAATAACCTTCTTGACCCCTTACAGTCTGGCTTTCGCTCGCAGCACTCCACGGAAACTGCCTTACTAAAACTCACTAACGATTTACTAACTGCTAAAATCAACAGCCAGTACTCCATACTCCTACTTGACTGTCAAGGTCACCTGTGGCCAGGTGACAGATGCACACCGTAGGGGGACAGGAGTGCACCGCGAGGTAGTGAACCCTATGGCTGGCTTCTGCGGATAGGAAACTGGGTGGTTGTGGAAAGCGGGACCAGAGGAGCACAACCGGGATCCTAACGGAAGCTAGAGCCAAGATTCCCCAGGGCGCGGAGTCTAAGACCCAGCAGGTCTTCTCCAGGGCCTCAAGTGGTGAGGATGTTATGCTGCAGGCTGGGACCAGGTCGCGGCCCCTGGAGTTTCCTAGCTCACGCCCCGTAGGATAAGGGGAAAAGAGGGGAAGCAGCAGCACAAGATATGAGAGAACCGAATAACAAGCTGAAGGTCAGGGGCCACAAGCAGACAAGGATAACGAAAGAACGAGCCGAAGGTCAAGGGTCACGAGCAGACAGGGATAGTCGGGGACAAGCCAATAACGTAACAGAGAGACAGACGTAGCACACGGCAGGCAGGAACCCAAACACACAATGCCTAACAAACACGTTGATCAGCAAAGCAGGCTTGCAGTGCACAGGTTAATATAGTGTTCTGTGATAGGACCTGGGGTGGAGTCAGGCTGGGAGGAGATTATAAAGGAAGCCAGGTGAAAGGGTTCTGGCCTCTAAGATGAACACAAGGGAAGGAAGGTAAGCTGACAGACAAACACTACTGCATATCCATGACATTGACCTCTCTGCAGCTTTTGATACCATTGACCACCCGCTCCTTCTCAATAAACTACATTCACTTGGCCTCCAAGATTCTGCTCTATCCTGGTTCTCTGCCTATCTATCACAGCGCTCCTTCAGTGTTACCTACAACTCTGTCTCCTCCTCTCCATTGCCCTTTTCTGTGGGGCTCCCCCAAGGCTCTGTTCGTGGACCCCTTCTCTTCTCAATCTACACCTCCTCCCTTGGTCACTTGATAATCACCCAGGGCTTTCAATACCACCTATACGCCGATGACACCCAAATCTATCTGTCTGCTCCTCACCTCACTCCTTCAGTCTCCTCTCGCATTACTAACTTACTAACTGACATCTCGGCATGAATGTCGCACCACTTCCTTATACTAAATCTCTGTAAAACTGAGTTACTAATATTCCCCCCCGCCGGTGTCCCCCCTCCATGACTTTTCCATCAAAATCAACAATGCAATCATCAGTCCCTCTGCTCACACCAGGGTACTAGGTGTAATCCTAGACTCTGACTTGTCATTTCAGCCTCAAGTCCAATCGTTGTCAAAAGTTTGTAGAATTCACCGCCGTAACATCTCTAAAACTCACCCTTTTTAACAAATGAAACCACCAAGCTCCTTATTCACTCCCTTGTTATCTCTAGGCTATCCCCTCTTCAGTCTATCATGAATGCTGCTGCCAGACTTATCCACCTTACCAACCGCTCAATGTCTGCCAACCCTCTCCTCCAATCCCTATACTGGCTCCCGATCGCCCAGCGAGTTAAATTCAAAATACTAACCACAACTTACAAAGCCATCCAAAACTCTGCCCCGTCTTCTCCGCTCTTCTCAAGACCTCCTACTGTCAAGCTCTCTCGTCTCCTCCTCCCATGTTCGTCTCCAGGATTTCTCCAGAGCCTCTCCCATCCTCTGGAAATCGCTACCTCAACCTGTCAGGCTATCCCCTACTCTTGATACCTTCAGGCGATCCCTGAAAACTCATCTCTTCAGGGAAGCCTATCACGTCTCCAACTAATCTTTTACCACCTCCATCAGCTCATTCCCCACAGTTACAACCTTTTGTACCACCTGCCCCACCCTACTAGATTGTAAGCTCCTCTGAGCAGGGCCCTCTTAATCCTCTTGTATTTTATTGTATTATAACTGTATTGTCTCCCTTTTATATTGTAAAGCTCTGCGTAAACTGTTGGCGCTATATAAATCCTGTATTATAATAATAATAATAATAAAATAATAATATACTATGACTTGGATAAATGAGAACCTTCACAGACTCATTCCAACAGACTTGAATAAAGCAAAAAAAAAAAAAAAAGCCCATTAATACAGCCCTTAACCCTTATTTAGGAGTCCTGGAGTGGTAGCAACACCTGCCTTGACACATTGCATGGTGATTAGATGAAGGCATCTTTGATACATGTGTGGATATAAATGTTGGGGTATGTTCCTGATACTCATTATAGAGCTAAAGGAGTGGCTTGTATAGGCTAACAAATATCTTCTTAAACATTACAGAATACGTCTACTACTACTAGATATACTATGACTTGGATAAATGAGAACCTTCACAGACTCATTCCAACAGACTTGAATAAAGCAAAAAAAAAAAAGAAGAAGCCTATTACACAGCACTTAACCCTTAATAATAAAAAGAGGATTTGGTGGGACTTTAAATGAGGTAATGATGCATTCATTTACCTCCATCCCTATATTTGTTTGATAAGGAAGAGAACAGAATGGCCGGGACTTTAAATGAAGTATGTGCGGGACAAGGGTCTAATTATTTTGGTGTAGTTAACATATCTATGGTACATTGTATATCTTATATTCACATATTTGATTCATAAGTAACTATATTCTATTATTCAGAAAAATTCATACATTTACACATCAATAGACACCTGCATGGTTAAAAGTTATTCTATTTCATAACAGGGAGAGGGACGAGAGAACGTACAAAAATAGGATTTTTTACTCACCGTAAAATCCTTTTCTCTGAGTCCATGGACCGACACAGCTTCTCTATTGACAAAGTGGGTATTATCCGTTAATTAGGAGTGACTAGGCAGAAAAACTTGTAAAAAGTGTTGCATCAAACCTTCTACAGTCCTGCCCAGGGGGCGGACCCCCCGGGTATATCCTCCCAGTCTGCATATCGCAGATCAGTTAGTCAAAAAGCAGTACAAACTTAAAAGGAGGGGTGGGTGCTGTGTCGGTCCATGGACTCAGAGAAAAGGATTTTACGGTGAGTAAAAAATCCTATTTACTCTTTCGTCCATGGACCGACACAGCTTCTCTATTGACAAAGTGGGACGTCCCAAAGCAGTGTCAGAGAAAAAAACGAGGGGTGGTAACAGCATAAAAACAAACTTCACCCCAAAACAGCACTCCAACGGAGGAGCTGCAACTCTAAACAGCCGCTTGCAAAACCTTGCGGCCGAAAGAGGCATCCGAAGATGCACCTACATCAACTTTGTAGAATTTTGTGAGTGTGAGCGGACGACCAAGTCGCCGCTTTACATAATTGGGAAACAGACACTTGATGTCGGAAAGCCCAAGAGGCACCTCTTGCCCTGGTCGAATGCGCCGTGACCGGAAAGGGGGGCACTTGACCCTTTAAGGCGTAAGCCTGGATTACTATCTGTCGGATCCACCTAGAGATGGTGGCCAACGAGACTGCTTGGCCCTTCTTGGGACCAGCCACTGAAACAAACAGTGAGTCCGACTTCCGGAACAGGGAAGTAGCAGATAGGTATACTCTCAAAGCTCGGACAACGTCCAAGGAATGCAACGCCGACTCCTTAGGATTCGACGGCTGAGGACACAAGGACGGAAGTACAATGTCTTCGTTGAGATGAAAGCCGAAACGACTTTCGGAAGAAAGGAAGGCTGCGGCCGCAGTACCACCTTATCCTTGTGGAAAATCAAATAGGGAGCGTTGCAGGACAAGGCTGCCAGCTCAGAGACTTGTCTAACTGACCTCCACCAAAAAGACCACTTTCTGAGAAAGTGTCAACAGGGGAATATCTCTAATATTCTCGAACGGCGCCTTCTGAAGCACCGAGAGGACCAGGTTCAAGTCCCACTAAGGTAGCGGAGGACAGACAGGAGGGGCCATATGTTGAACCCCATGCACAATGTACTCACGAGAGAGTGAGCCGCCAGGGGTCGCTGAAAAAAAGACAGCCAGGGCAGATATCTGTCCCTTAAGTCGTACTTAAGGCAAGCCTTTGGTCCACCCCATGCTGTAAAAACAGCAGGATTCTGGAAACCAAATAAGTACGCGGATGCCATTTCATTTCCTCACACCTGGAGATGTAGGCCTTTCAAGTGCATTGATAAACCTTCCTAGAGGACGGTTTTGGAGCACTTCTCATCGTAGAGATTACTGAATCTGACAGGCCCCGGTCTCTCAGTACCTGGTTTCTCAACAGCAATGCCGTTAAAGCCAATGACTGTAAAGCAGGATGGATTATGGGACCTTGCGATAGCAGGTCCTTCTGCAGTGGTAGGCGCCAGGGGACGTCTGCTACCAGACGTACTAGATCGGCGTACCAAGGACGCTGAGGCCAATCTGGAGCGATTAGGATCATTGGAATTCCCTCTGCCTCCACTCTGCGGAGCAGAAGAGGAAGAAGCCTTAAGGGAGGGAAGGAATAGATTAGCCGATACTGACCCCACAATGCCACCAACGCGTCCGTTGCGTCTGCCCATGGGTCTCTTGACCGGGCCACAAACCTCAATACCTTACGATTGAGTCGGGAAGCCAGAAGATCTACGTCTGGTGTGCCCCATCTTTGGCAGAGGAGTTGGAACACCTCCGGGTGTAAGGACCTTTCGCCCTGGTCCAGCATCTGGCAGCTCAGGTAGTCCGCCTGCCAGTTTTCCACACCCGGAATGTACACGGCCGACAGTGCCGGTACGCTCCTCTCTGCCCACTTCAGGATGCAAGCGATCTCCGATGCTGCAGCTGAGCTTCTTGTTCCTCCCTGATGATTGACATATGCCACTGCTGTGGCGTTGTCTGACTGGATCCTGACTGGACGCCCTTGCAGCCTCTGAGACCATTTGAAGAGGCACAGCCTGATCGCCCGGATTACCAGGACATTGATCGGCAGGAGGGCTTCCTCTGGGGTCCAGCGACCTTGCGCCGACTGAACACCCCAGACTCCCCCCCAACCTGTAAGGCTGGCGTCCGTCGTGATCACTATCCAGTAAACCGGAAGAAATGACTTCCCGGCCATTAGAGCCGGTGCTGTCAGCCACCATACCAGGGATGTCCTGACTATGTGGCTCACTCGGATTTGATAATCCAGAGACAATGGACATCTGTTCCATCTGGACAGAACTTCCTTCTGTAACACTCGAGTGTGGTATTTTGCGTGTTTAGTATCCAACCACAGTCTCGAAGAGTCTGACAGGTAATGGACACGCTTACCTCTAATTCTGAGCTTGAAGGGGCCTTCAGCAGAAGGCCGTATAAGTAGCCTGTGATAGCGATACCCCGCTGTCTTAGAAGTGCCAGAATCGGAGCGAGCACCTTGGTGAATGTCCTGGGTGCTGAGGCAAGGCCCAACGGGAGGGCCACAAACTGGTAGTGGTCCTTCCCAATAGCAAATCGCAGAAACCTCTGGTGTCTGGAGTATATGGGGACATGCAGGTATGCGTCCTTGATGTCCAAGGAGGCCAGAAAGTCCCCCGGATGGAGAGCCGTGACTACAGATCGAACCGACTCCATCCAAAAACTTTGTACCTTCACAAAGCAATTGAGGGCTCTGAGATCCAAGCTTGGACGAACCCCCTCCTTCTTCGGCACAATGAACAGATTTGAGTAAAAACCCAGTTCCAGTTCTGGAACTGGAATAACTACCCCGCGTTCCAGTAGACTCTGGACTGCCCCATACAGGGCCTCCCGACGGGTTGTAGCCTGAGGAGATTACTTCGCAAACCCACCTGTCGGAGATTAGTGCTGTCCACTGAGTCGCGAATTTGCGAAGACGTCTCCCCACCCGAGAGCTGGGTGGGGGTGGACCTTCATGCGGACGCAAATTTGTCCGCAGGCTTATTGGGTATGCGGGACCAAGGACGCTTTTGTCCTTGGGCAGGCGCTTTATCGGCCTGGGGTCTTTTCCCTGTCGCCCTAGGGGGACGAAAAAACCGCTTGCGTGCAGTAAAGGAGGGCCCTTGCCCTTGGCGTGGCCCCTTACCCTTGCTAATTTGGGGAAGCAAAGTGCTTTTACTTCCTGTGGCATCCTTGATGATGTCATCCAGAGAAGCCCAAAAAGTCTATCGCCCTTAAAAGGCAGATCCAACAGGGCTTTCTTGGAAGTCTGGTCCGCAGACCAGCCTTTTAGCCAGATCAGGCGGCGTATTGCTACTGCATAAACCAAAGTTTTAGACAGCAGGGGAATAGTATTCATGTCTGACTCGCAGACAAACCTAAGGCCCTGGACCAACAGGTCGGCCAATGTTATCTCATCAGGAGGAGCATCTCGCTCCTTAACCCCTGGAGTAGCAATCTTGCCCATTCAGTAAGTGTGTGAGACACTAGGGCCCCCGCCAATGCCGGGCGTACTGCCGAGCCTACCACTGAGTATAGGTAGCAAGCGAGTGCTTCAGCCTTTTTATCCACAGGGTCCTTGAAAACAGGAGCCCCTTCTACAGGAATTGTGGTGGCTCTATTAAGTCTGGACACCGGAGGGTCCACTATAGGGGGGAGAGGTCCATTTCTTCAGAAAACTCTCCTCAAAAGGGGTACCGTACCGCAAACCTCTTTGGGGCTGTAAAGACCCTCAGTGGGTTCTCCCATTCCTTGTATAAGAGTTTATCAAAAGACACACAAGGGAACACCTTAGCAGTGCGGGCAGGTCTATGAAACCCAAGTGGACCGGAGTCTCTGCTGCTTCTGCAGTATTTTCCAATTTTAGCATATCCCGCACTGCAGTAATAAGGTCAGATACCAAAGCCGTCTTGCGTACTGACCTGGACTTTGAGTCATTCTCACTGTCCGGTCACGGTCTGCAGTCTCTGATGCGTCAGAATCTGGGCCCCGAGCCATAGCTGGACCTGGTTCTGCACCAGAATTATCCCCAGAAGCTTGCAGGGGACGGGGCGTTTACTACCCCCTGTATTCCTGTGTGCTACTTCCACCCTGGCAGCAAACGCCTCTAGGATTGCAGTCATAGCGTTCATAGACACCTCAGGGGCACCAGCTGCTAAATCTGGTGTTTCAGGGGAGAAGACATCTGGCTCAGATGCCATGCTGACCACACGCTGACACTCACAGGGCTCCAGGCAAGATATCAATAGGCCACCCTCCTGTGCTGCAGAGAGGCTGGGTCACCCAGAGGACTCACCACCCTGGACCGGTACTGCTATGCTGCCGTGTGCTGCGCCTGTGATGCTGTCCCACTGCTGCTGTGTCAGTCTGCTTCTTTTATCAGCCTTTCCTGTGTGAATTTTCGCACCAGTGTAATGCACCCTAGAGGCCGGAGGCTCTCGCAAAATGGTTGCCAAAAACGTCTGTATGGAAGATAATGTGGACTCTAAGAAAATGGCCGCCGACCGAAGATAGAGGTCAAGCAGCCATAGCCCACAAAAAGATGGCCGCCGAACGGCAATATCTGCATACAGGGTGGACAAACATGGCCGCCGATCAGCTGATAGGGGCCAGTGGGTGTGGCCGAACCACAGGAAGATGGCCGCCGGGCAGTCACAAGAGGCCGAACTCGGCATGGACCACCTCAAAATGGCCGCCGACAGCATGGAGGAGGAAGCATACAAACACAGGTAAGCAGAAATTACATTTCTTTTAAATGTTAGTTACAGCCAGCCCTGCTCCAGTGGAACCCCCTAGGTGACCCCCAGCACCCAGCAACCTTTAGCTAGAAGCCCAGGGAGGAGGGAAAGGCAGGGAGAGAGGGAAGAAAGGGGCCACAACCACTTACTTGATCTCTCCAGGAATGTCCAGCTAAATCACCCAGCCGAGGCAGGGGAGTTTTACTTACCTATCCTGCATGTCTTATGCTGGAAGACATTCCAAACAGGTCATCGTCCGTGCACGGAAGGTGACTGTTGGCCAGGCATGCTGTGATTGGACCCAGAAGGGACGATCATATGTATGCCCTGGAGCGTGACGCTCACCGGACAGGCTGCTGCGACTCGGCCGTAAGGTCAGCCGAAGCTGAGCGGTCCGATGCAAGCCTTGGAGCGTAAGCTCACTGGCCAGGCTGCTGCGACTCGGCCGTAAGGTCAGCCGAAGCTGAGCGGTCCGATGCAGGCCCTGGAGCGTAGGCTCACCGGCCACCCGTGGAGCGACGGGCATGTCGTGGAAAACCCAGCGCGTAGCTAGGGTCGGCACACGCTCGATGGCCGAAACTGGGGAGACTACAAGGATCAAGGATCCAGCCTGTCACCCAGTCGGCAGTTGATCGAAGATCGCAGGAAACAAAAAATGTAGCAAAAATATATATATATATATATATATATATATATCTTTTTCCCCCGGACCAATGGGCCCGAAGGGAGCCATGTCCTACTCCTTGCTAGACAGAAAAAAACTGATCTGCGATATGCAGACTGGGAGGATATACCCGGGGGGTCCGCCCCCTGGGCGGGACTGTAGAAGGTTTGATGCAACACTTTTTACAAGTTTTTCTGCCTAGTCACTCCTAATTAACGGATAATACCCACTTTGTCAATAGAGAAGCTGTGTCGGTCCATGGACGAAAGAGTAATTAAAATTTAACAACTTTATTGTATAAAAATAATGTATAGTTCAGAGCAGTCCATGTGGACATAAGGTCATTAACAGATTGTGGCTGTAAAATAGTGGAATGTTAAAATAAAGGTGTATTGCAATTATTATCAATATAGTGAGGGGTGATAAAATGAATGGGAAGATGGGCAAGTGACGTTAAACTAAACTAACCATGACCCATGACACACATGGGAAATGCACATATAGTTACTTATGAATCAATTATGTGAATATAAGATATACAATGTACCATAGATATGTTAAAGCGGTTGTATAGTCTTTTTTTTTTACTTTTACCTACAGGTAAGCCTATACTAAGGCTTACCTGTAGGTAAAAGAAATATCTCCTAAACCTACACGGTTTAGGAGATATTTGCAAAAAAAGACATGCACCGATGTCTACGGCGCATGCGCGCCGTAGACAACGGTGCATTCACAGGGTTAATCCCATTCAGAATTCCGGCGCTGCCGGAATAGAAAGCTCCAGCGTGCATGCGCGGAGTGACGTCTTCGCTGCTCCGGCCAATCACAGCGCCGGAGCGGCGCTGTGATTGGCTGGAGCGGCGATACCCGTAAGTAACGTTCCGGGTATCTGAGGAGCGATGGCTGCGGTCGGAGCGGGGGACGAGGATGGCTTCGGGGGTCCCGATCTAAGGTAAGTGATTCATAATGAGCTAGTATGCTAGTCATACTAGCTCATTATGGCTTTTTCTTGCAGGTGATTTGAAGAAAAAAAAAATTTCGTCTGGGTTTACAACCGCTTTAACTACACCAAAATAATTAGACCCTTGTCCCGCACATACTTCATTTAGTGCCGGTTCACACAGGAGCAACCTGACTTACAGCACGACTTTGCAAGGCGATTTGGAGGCGACTTCAGCGTGGCTTTGAGCAACTTACAACGCGACTTAAGTTGCCTCCAGGACAGGTGACTTTGGCAGTGGCCAATCACAGAATAATCTGCTCTGTGGGAGGTAGGGGTTGCCTAGGTAAACAATTTTCCTTTCCTGTAACGTTGCTTCAATTAAGATGGGGATCCGACTTGGGAGGCGACTTCCATTGAAATCTATGGGCACAAGTTGCCCAGAAGTCGCCTTGAAGTAGTACAGGAACCTTTTCTGAAGTCAGAGCATTTTCAGTAGTGTACATTAAGACGGCTCTCATTCACTTCAATGGAATTTCTTATGTCCAACGACTTGGGGCAAGTCGCTGTAGTGTTAACTGGCACTTAAAGTCCCGCCCTTTCAGCATTGAACCCTAATTTAGGGTTACTTATTTACAGTATATACCGAATAAGTGGGTTTAATTCTTACCATTTGAACGTGAAGAAGGAGCTTCTCATGTTTGCTGCAGTGTATCAACAAAGAGGTGGAACTTAGTGTGATCTGGTATAGCTTCACAGCATGTCATCAAAAGGACAAGTCAGCATGTATACTGTAAGTGCTAACCTTTTACAAATGTCTGGCTTTTAATGCTTTCATAGGAGGGAAAGGAGTACAGATATGTGCTATTTTCCCAACAGTGTTGTTAAATTAATAGTCACATTGCTCTTCAAAACCGTCATTGGGCTCCAGGGGAAGGTGAGGTGGCCACTGTCATTGAATGCTTCCTTCTGGAGTCTCCTGCTTTTTTTATTATATGGAAAAAGGAAAGAGCCCTGGACTGCCGCACTCTGTATTAACAATTTATTGTTCAAAAAATTGGTTGAAAAAATCCAAAATTAATCCATAAGTCCAAAACAAGCAAAAAACAGACTGTAGTCATGCAGGGGTGGATGGCTGCCGCGTTTCACATCAGATATTGATGCTTACTCATAGCTATGCATTAAATTGTTAGCACAGAGTGCGGCAGTCCAGGGCTCTTTCCTTTCCCCATATAATAAAAAAGCAGGAGACTCCAGAAGTAAGCATTCAATTCTCTTTCCTTTTCCCATGCATTAGTGCAGAGCCAGCACCTGTTCGTATAACAGGGCGGGAGTAGCTTTTGGAGCATTCACAGCTTTGAGCGGTACGTCTTTTTCATTGCTTTTTTATTATACCTACCTTTATTTGTCTCTGCTGGAACCCAATAACCACATACATAATCAGGTAAATACAATACCCAACTAATGCTGCGTACACACAATCGTTTTTTTCTGATTAAAAAAGACTGATGGACTTTTTTTCATCGGACAAACCGATCGTGTATGTGCCCCATCAGTCTTTTTTTCCATCGGTATAAAAAAAATAGAACATGTTTTAAATTTTACCAATGGAAAAAAAAACGATAGCAAATTCCGATCGTCTGTGTGGAACTCCATTGGAGAAAAAACCCACGCATGCTCAGAATCAAGTCGACGCATGCTCAGAAGCATTGAACTTAATTTTTCTCGGCTCGTCGGAGTGTTTTATGTCACAGCGTTTGGGACGGTCGGATTTTTGACTGATGGTGTGTAGGCAAGACTGATGGAAGTCAGCTTCATCGGAATTCCGATGGAAAAATCCATCGGATTTTATACCATTGGAAATCCGATCGTGTGTACAGGGCATACCAGTTTTCTGATTGTGTTAAGACTTATTTTATTAGCATCTCCTTCATTCCTCGCCTTATACAGGCTCTCTTTTTCAGATAAAATCATGAATTAAAATCCCAACATATTAGGGTCGTGTAAGCAAAATATGAAAACAATTGAGGAGATTGCTAAGGGTTTAACCTTATTGCCAGAATTGTGTGTCTTTGTTATTGGATTGTGGTTTTTCAATATTTACACGGCTTTCCACATCTGTCACTCAATGGTATCACATTCTCCTAGGCAATGATATAGTGCGGTCAATTCATTGGGGGGGAAAGAAAGGTTAGCTAATGTCTAGGGAGAAAAGTCAAGGAGCCACTCAGATGTTGGCTACTAATTTGAGAGCTGGAGTAAGATGCGGTTGCAAGCAACTTGTTTGCTCCGAGTCTGGTTCTCTCACAAGCTTCTTCTATGAAAGGGTCAGCCAACCCAAAACTTTAGGTTTTTTATTAGATGCTTATTTTCTTCTTTCAGATCCTGCTACTGAGATTTGGTTTTTAGTGCAGCCATAATGAGATGTTTCTTTTCTTCCTCTTATATGTGTAGCGGGTATGTACTTTCCCGGGTGTAAATTTGAACTTGGCAGAGACATCAGTGATGTGTAATTCCCTGCAGCCCAGCAGGTGGCGCTGTCGCCCTGGGCTGGGGTTGAATCATTGCTGTGTGCCGGGCTTCCTTTTTGTCCTCCCTCGGCAGCGGTATGGTGGGGCGGGGAACCCGCCGTGCTTGCTGGGAGAGGGTATAAAGGGGCTATCTTTGTCACGGGGTCGAGTCCCAGGCACCATCAGCCTGTGGTTTGTGTCGGTCCTCTAGGCTGCCTAGATCTAGAGGACAGCCGGAGGTTGTGTTCCATCCCAGGCACCTTTAGCCTGGGGTGAGGTACTCGGATGGAGGTCTGGAGCTCAGTGCCCAACACTGAGTTCCGCGAGGGAAGGAGATCCTAGGGAACCCCGGGAGTGGGTACCTGAATCTGGAAGGCGTAATGGACCGGGGGGAGCTCCTCACTCGAAGACCTGGTGCAGCATATTGCCAGTGACGGGTGAGTGTCTCATCGGAGACCGCCTGGAGGGAAATCCCCCCTCGCTCGGGGACCGCAACTCACTTTCAGGGAGGAAAGTGGAGAACACATTGTGTCTGGGCCTACTGGCATCCACACCTCCTTTTCTGTTCTGTTTCTACCAAGGGAGTTCACTGATTGTGTTCATTCGAGAAGAATAAAGGAGTGTTGAACTTTAATGGTGTGGGGCTCATTTCCTGACATTGTTCAAGGTAACTCTCGGTGGAGGCTCCAGGTGCACAACACTGACCCGAAGGTAAAAGAACTTTGCTTTCACCACTCTGACACCTGTGGTGAAGGCTAGGCGTGGTGTCCCCGCTCCCTTCCCATCTGGAGGTACCCCTAGACAAGAGACAGACGAGCTGAGAGAGAAGAAAGAGGAGAGTGAGGGGGCCGTTACATATGTATTATTATTAATATTATAATACAGGATTTATTTAGCGCCAACAGTTTGCACAGCGCTTTACAATGTAAAGGGAGACACTTCACCAACAGTACAATTTAAAAAAAAGGGTTTGAGGAGCCCTGCTCCTGCGAGCTTACAATCTAAGAGGGAGGAGCTGGTGAAACAAAAGGTAGGGACTGTGAATGATGAACTGATGGGGGGAGTAGAAGATTTGGTTGTTAGCTGGAGGCAGGATAGGCCTCCCTGAAGAGATGAGTTTCCAGGGATCGCCTAAAAGTGGACAGAGTAGGAGATAATTGACAGATTGGGGTAGTAAGTTCCAGATGTATTATTCATTTCAAGTTATGGGAAATGGAACAGGAGGATCTGGAACATGCAAAATTGGGTAGGAACACTGACTTAGTTAGAAGAAAGTATTGAGTTATCACAGGGATATCTTACTGTTGAGGTATCCAAGACTAATTCAAAGCCAGGGGACTAATCAGCCCATCAGACTTTAACGACAACTAAAGAAAAACATTTTTAAATGGACTCACTCTTTGATGTCAAGGTTCCTGTATACTCCATATTAGACTTGTGCACAACGGAAAAATTCGTTCCGTTTCGGTTCGTTTCTTTCCGGTCCTGTTGATTCGTAATCATTCGTAATTTTGCTAGACGGGATTTTTCGTGTTCGGACTCATTCGTATTTTTGCAAGCGACATTTTTCGTTGAATTTTTTGTTGCTTTATAATTCGTACTTTCGGTAGAGTACGTTGTTTTTCGTTGATTCTGGACACAACTCCTACTTTCGTAACTTTTTTTGGGTTCGTACTTTCGGTAGAGTACGTTGTTTTTCGTTGATTCTGGACACAACTCCTACTTTCGTAACTTTTTTTGGGTTCGTTGATTCGTAATTTTCCGTGTCTCTCTCACAACGACGCTGCCTATTATGCCTAATGTGCTTCGAATGGATTTGTACTTTTCTAAATACATTGCGGTTATTTGTAACGATTCGAAATCTCGTATTTTACTTTCGTTTTTAACATGCGGCTATAGGCTCCGCCCCTGTACACCATTTTGAGAGGGTTCAGCACGGTGAGGGAGAAGCAGAGAGCAGAGCAGAGTGTTATTGTGCTTCGAATGGATTCGAAATCTCGTATTTTACTTTCGTTTTTTACATGCGGCTATAACCTCCGCCCCTGTACACCATTTTGAGAGGGAGTTCAGCACGGTGTGGGAGAAGCAGAGAGCAGAGCAGAGTGAGTGTTATTGTGCTTCGTATGGATTCGTACATTCGTAACTTTTTCATAACGAATTATGCCGAAGACATTCGGGCATTCGCTATTTGCGGTATAATTTATTTCGGATTCGGTCTTATTCGTAATTGCTTTGTTCGGAAATTCGAATGCTTCCGAATGTCCGAAAGTTGCTAAATTCGGACGAATTTCAATTCGTTACGAAACGAATTGCACAAGCCTACTCCATATACACTCCAAACCTGCCTTGCATCTCCATTTACCAACATGTAAGTAATGGTCTGTGGGTGGCTGTAGTGTGGTGCAGTGGCAATAATACACACTCAGTCCAGATGCAATTGAAAGAACTTGTATTGCAGTCAAGGAAAAACAGTTCACAACAAGCCCAGCGGAAGGAAGCCCAACCGGGAATAGTCACGGATGACAACAGCGTGTAGCGGAGCAGATTTCAGCCGAGCTGACAGCGCCTGTCTGGAGAGCTGGAAGGCCACCTGGTCAGTCTAAACCCAAGTGGAGCGGCTTTTCAGGAAGAGAAGCAGATCCTTACAATTTCCCTACTGCTAATACTGTCTCTGACAGATGAGTGAACTGTTCCTACACTATTCACATGCTAAAAGTGCACCAAACCCAGGAGCCATGGTCTTAAATAGACTCTGCCTGAACCAAGATGCCTGCCAGAGTCACATAGGGGGGCCAGAAATCCAATGACACAGGAAACCATAGAGAAACCATGTTCCTCCTGACTTCCTCTACCTCTGCGCTGCCGCTGCAGTTGAGCGCCACCTGCAGTGAAGAAAATAGACTGCACCTGCCTACAGACTGTTGACTGTAAAGCCTACACAAATGCCAGGAATTTAGTTTGAAAGCCCAACGTCAACCAAAGCTTGATATAATAAGTTCATAGGCATAGAAATATGATACCAAAGAAGATGGAACTTTCCGTGTTTGAAAAAGATATTACATTGACAAATATACTAGCTCAAATTAGTACCTAAACATTAATTTAATAAATATATTGAAGTTTTCAAGTAGGAAAACATGTTGCTAAGGTTTAGGAAACAATGCTGCCTGTGTTTGTGTCCTGCAAGCCTAGCTGTTCCTTTATAGATATAGTTCATTCTTAATAACTGGGAATGGAACAGGGGAAGCTGCAACATGCAAAGTTGGGTTGGAACTCCCAAAACTATCAATTTGAAAAGATGCCAGGAATTCAGTAGGACAATCATACAGAGTGATTGTCCCATTCTATGATACCTACCCCCCAGAGATTTGGTTTAAAGTCCAACCTTAGCCAAAACTTGGTATACCTTTTGCCAACTAGTTTAAAATATAAAATACGACTCCACAGAAGACTGAACTTTCCATCTTTGAAGAAGAAGAAGAAGATATGACACTGATAATTATATTTATTCGGATGGACAACATACTGACAGGAATGGTACCAGCTGATTGGCAAAAAGCCCAAATGGTACCAATATCCAACAAAGGGCAGATATATATTTCTGGAAACTACATGTTAGTCAGTCTAACATCGATAGTATGTAAACTATCGGAGGGGATAATTAGGGATTATATGCCAAAATGTTCTGATGAAAACAGTATCATTGGAAGTAATAAGCATGGGTCTATGAAGATCGTTCTTGCCAAACTGGCACCTAAACATTATGGTATTTGAAAAAAATTGAGGTTTACTAGTGGGGATTGGAAAAAACAATATTGCCTGTGTATGGACAGCAAGCTCAGTTGTTTCTTTATAGATTTAATTTATTACATATCATTGGAAATAGAACACGAGAAGCTGGAATATGGGTGGGAACACCAAAAACAACTGGAAAAGAGTCATGAATCGTGACAGGGTGATCTTGCTTTTGGGGAATCCAATACATTTAAGAAGCAAGGGGCTTTTGAGTGGACTAGCTCTTTGATGTCAAGGCTCCTGTATACTCCCTATATACTCCAAGCCTGTCTTGCATCTCCATTTTCCAACAGCTACAGAGAGCAGTTGACCATGAAGCAGATGGCAGGGATTTCATTATGACATTTGTCCTGTTCTATGATCCCTCCCCCCCAAAAAATAATTTTAAAGCCCAGCGGTAGCAAAAATAAATTAATGGAGTTAGTAGGTTTGCCAACAAATTTACAGAACAAAAATTGGTGGGAACTATCAGTTGGAAAATAGTGATGAATCATTGCAGGGATATCTTGCTTAGGGGAATCCAAGACTTTTAAGAAGCCAGGGGCTTATTCAGCCCACCATACTCTAACTCTAACACTTTTGGCTTTGATGTCAAGGTTCCTGCATACTCTCTATATACTTCAAACCTTAGAAAGGAGGGTATTCTGGCGTTCCAAGTGATGTGATGCCTTTGTAAATAATATAATAGTGGCTCTGATGGCACATCTAAGTTGGTCAGTATATTAAAAGCAAAAAGAAGGCAGCCATCCTCAGAGGGTGTCCATTACCTCTGTCAGCAAGAACTATAAGAAGAGCGGGGGGGGAGGCGCCACCTGAAATAATCCTACTGTTATTTAAAATGTCAGTGTAGTGTGTACACTTACAGGTTCACTGGATGATGATGTCCATCGGGGATGGAGGTATACTGGGGTATGTTGATGCTGCTCTGCGGGCTCTGGTAACGTTTTCCCTCTGCCGTAGAGGTGTAAAGATGTTGAATTTGTTCACAGGCTTCTCTGCAGTGTCCAAATGACAGAAAGCTCCACGCTGACCAGTCTGGAACGTGGAAGCGGCAGTGACTTCACCACGGCAGGGCGGGCATACAAACATAGAGTGGAGATTCACAGGCTACGCGCTCGGGGCTCACAGCTACTTCTACTGGCCTGTTTGCTCTTGGGAAGAGAGCAGCTTAAATACATGGGCAGGAAGTGCGCGGCGATGGAACCATAAGAGCCAGCGGACCCACACTATAGTAAAAAACATTTTATAATAATTAAAAACGATAGTTTAACAAAGAACTTAAAGATAAAAACGTCATAAGGTTGTGAATCAAAAAAATATAATAACTAAAGAATAATACAGATAAAATGGAAAAAAAATAAAATAAATTTTAAAAAAGGAGAAATGCACTGTACAAAAAATGGAAAAAATATAATGATAAGCAATGGGACACATTGTTTGGGGTAAGATGTGAAAGGAGTATGAAAGAAATCTACATAACAAAAAATTACAAAGGGGGGAGGGGGAGAAGTAGGGGGGGTTATTTTTTTTATAAAGGAGGGGTAGATGAGAATAAAAATAATAATAAATATAAATAAAGCTGAAAAAATAATAATAATAAAATAAAATTAAAATAAAATAAATGAAAATAGAAATAAAGAGATGAAAATAAAGATGAAAAATAAATAATAAAAATAAAAATAAAAATAAAAAGACCAAAAATAAAATAAAAGGAGAAAATTGAAAGGAAAATTTTAAGGAAGGTGTTTATATCATTGGGACAGGTAGTTACTTACTATGCATGTGACAGGGTACCGTCCCCAGATAGCAAGGGACTCGATGTCCGGGGTTGATCATTATAAAATTTTTCACTGCAAGAAACACCAAAAAGAGAACATGGGAATCATAAAGAAAGGAATCGGTAAAGAGGGGGAACTACATTAAGGAATGTGTCTCTATTTCCTCATTGAGTCCCCTCGGCGAGAAAGTGTTCAACGAGTATATCCAGTAGGTCTCCTGCTGGCATAGGCGTTTGAAACGTTCTGCAGAAGGAAGATCTCTGGAAATGGCCTCTATGACCCAGACTCTGATGCCGTGTACACACAATCGGTGTTACCGATAAAAACAGTCCGATGGACTTTTCTCATCGGACAAACTGATCGTGTGTGGGCCCCATCGGTCTTTTTTCCATCGGTGAGAAAAAATAGAACATGTTTTAAATTTATCCGATGGAAAAAAAACGATAGCAAATTCCGATCGTCTGTGTGGAACTCCATCGGACAAAAAACCCACGCATGCTCAGAATCAAGTGGACGCATGTTTAGAAGCATTGAACTTAATTTTTCTCGGCTTGTCGGAGTGTTTAACGTCACAGCGTTTGGGACAGTCGGACTGATGGTGTGTAGGCAAGACTGATGGAAGTCAGCTTCATCGGATTTCCGATGGAAAAATTCATCGGATTAGAATCCATAGGAAATCCGATCGTGTGTACAGGGCTTGAGGCCCACGGTGGATTTGCGATGTTCTTTCAGAAAATGGAGAGGAACACTGTGTTTGTCACAGCCCTTCTCAATGAAGCGCATGTGTTCGCCAAAGCGTTGGCGTAGGGTGCGTATAGTCCTGCCCACATAGAAGAGACCGCATGGGCAGGTCAGATAGTAAACCACATACTCACTTGAGCAATTGTAAAATTCCTTTATGGTATATGCTTTACTCTGGATGGTAAAGTTTTTTTGCCCAAGATCACCAAATTTACAGGTGAGGCATAATTTTTTCCTACATTGATACATTCCTACTAATGGACTTAAGGAGATATATAAAGCAGAAGTGGATAACCCATATCGGATTTTACTGTGTGCTATATTTCTAGCTTTGCGAAAGGAAACCTTGGGTTGTTGGGTAAGGGAAGAACCCAAAAAGGGATCTCTGAGAAGGATGGACCAATGTTTAGCTATGATATTCTCAATTTTTTTATGACAGTCATGAAATTGGGTTGTGAATCGTGTTGGTGGTGGTTAATGTGGTGTTTTGGGCTTTGGGGAGGGGTTTTGAGGCCTGTTGAAGGAAGGCTTCTTGGACCAAAGTAGGTGGATATCCTTTGTCCTGAAATTTTTCTGAGAGGAGTTTGCCTTTTATATGATAATCTTCATCTTTGGTGCAGTTATGTCGAATCCTATAGAATTGGCTCCTAGGTATATTTTGAATCCACCTGGGATGGTGACAACTTTGGTAGTGAATATAGAAATTCCCAGCAGTTGGTTTGACAAAGTTGGTGGCATGTATTTGGGGTTGACTGTGGAAAAGTTCTAGGTCTAAAAAGGCTAGTTTGTCAGGGTCTTTGACATGTGTAAAAGATAGCCCTAGGGAATTGTGGTTGCAATGCTTTACAAATTACTCTACACTCTCTCTAGTGCCATCCCAGATGATAACAATATCATCGATATAGTGTCCATAATAAATGATTTGGGCAGCAAAGGGGTTATTGTGTGAGACGTGCTGTAGTTCCCAATAGCCCATGGTCAGGTTGGCGTAACTTGGGGCGAAATTGACTTTACCATCCAGGGTAAAGCATATACCATAAAGGAATTTTACAATTGCTCAAGTGAGTACGTGGTGTACTGTCAGACCTGCCCATGCAGTCTCTTCTATGTGGGCAGGACTATACGCACCCTGCGCCAACGCTTTGGCGAACACAGGCGCTTCATTGAGAAGGACTGTGACAAACACAATGTTCCTCTCCATTTTCTGAAAGAACATCGCAAATCCACCATGGGCCTCAGAGTCATAGAGGCCATTTCCAAAGATCTTTCTGCTGCAGAACGTTTCAAACGCCTATGCTAGCAGGAGACCTACTGGATATACTCGTTGAACACTCTCTCGCCGGGGGGACTCAATGAGGAAATAGAGACACATTCCTTATTGTAGTCCCCCCTCTTTACCGATTCCTTTCTTTATGATTCCCATGTTCTCTTTTTGCTGTTTCTTGCAGTGAAAGATTTTATAATGATCAACCCCGGACATCGAGTCCCTTGCTATCTGGGGACGGTACCCTGTCACATGCATAGTAAGTAACTATAAAGTAAAAATGTATACTGCGCTGTCTAAAAAAACTAACTAACTATATAGCAACCTGATATGCTTCAGTGACAAATGCTGCAACTTAAATGTGAGACACACACAATAAAATCAAATAAACTTAAAAAAAGCTGCGCAAAAAATGTGAATAGTAAATCCTTAGAGTGAATAAAGGATTATCCAGAATCCAATCCTTGAGATTGCAAACGAACAATAGTGACAGATTGATCAAAAAATGTGACTAAATATAAATCTGCCAAAATCAAAGAAATAGTCCTGTACATAAAAATAAATTATCAGAGAGTGTCCAGTAGAATGACATAAATGAATCAAGGTCTCCTCAGTTCACTGTTGGTGACTTCAAACACAAACACCAGATGAAAGAGTGCTGTTATTCTGATAGACAAAGATTCCACCACCATTAGAGATTACTGCCGCTTACCGGAACACCCGATCCCATCTGAGATCAGTAAAAGCAGATAGCTGGTATCCCCTGCCAGGGTCTCTAAGAGTGGCTAGAATCTGTATTCCTTCACTAGGATTATACGCCAGTCCTCTCCATGCAACCCGAATCAGACAATTCCATCATTAGTCCAGGAATAGATCAAGAGCTCTTTTGCATGCAATCTGCTAGATCCAGGAGCATCCTTGACTGCTCCTGGATCTAGCAGATTGCATGCAAAAGAGCTCTTGATCTATTCCTGGACTAATGATGGAATTGTCTGATTCGGGTTGCATGGAGAGGACTGGCGTATAATCCTAGTGAAGGAATACAGATTCTAGCCACTCTTAGAGACCCTGGCAGGGGATACCAGCTATCTGCTTTTACTGATCTCAGATGGGATTGGGTGTTCCGGTAAGCGGCAGTAATCTCTAATGGTGGTGGAATCTTTGTCTATCAGAATAACAGCACTCTTTCATCTGGTGTTTGTGTTTGAAGTCACCAACAGTGAACTGAGGAGTAGTGTTGAGCGAACCCGAACTGTAAAGTTCGGGTCCGTACCGAACTTTAGCTTTTTCCCAAACCCGAACCCGAACCCGGACTTTGCCCAAAAGTCCGGGTTCGGGTTCGGCAACCTAATAACGCATTTAGAAATGCTTCAGGGGCCAGCCAATCACCTTTTGATTAGCTGGTGTGCCCTTAGAAGCCATCATAGCCATGCCTACTAATGGCATGGCTGTGATTGGTCAGTGCAGTGTTGCCAACCGTACGTAGATTTACGTACAGCCCGCGATTTAAGCCCTTTTTCGGGCTGTACGTAAAAGTCCGTTTATGGGCACCGGCGCCCATAAAAAAGATGGCCGCGAGCCGGCCATACAACTGCGCATGCGCCGTTCCGAATGCGCCGGCCGAGCGCATTCGGAACTCGGCCGGGCGGCGGCGGCGCAGACGCAGGAACGTGATGGCGCCGCTGGCGCCATTTTTGAAAAGGCCACAGTGGCTGCAGTGGCGGCAGTGGCGGGACACCGTCCTGCAGTGAGTGCATGCCATGCACTCATCATAGGTGGTCGGTGGAGGACTCGGAGCGGAGCACTGACAGGGCCCAGCCAGGGGTGAGGAAGACGGACTCAAGGTCAGTGAAACAGGGGGGATACAAGGGGACAGCGTCATCAGTGTGCTGTATCCTCCTCTGGTTCCTGTGTCCCTTTCACCTCTTCACAGGTCAGGGCAGCACAGTGCTGCCCTGACCTGTGGAGTGGTGAAAGGGGTACAGGAGGAGGACACAGCACACTGATGATGTGCAGAAGTAATATGGTGGTGGACAGAGGAGAAGGCTACTGTAAGGGGGTGAGGAGGGCACCATCATGTTCGCAGCCTCTGTCCCCCTCCTGTAGTATGTCCGCAGCCTCTGTCCCCCTCCTGTAGTATGTCCGCAGCCTCTGTCCCTCTCCTGTAGTATGTCCGCAGCCTCTGTCCCTCTCCTGTAGTGTGTCCGCAGCCTCTGTCCCCCTCCTGTAGTATGTCCGCAGCCTCTGTCCCCCTCCTGTAGTATGTCCGCAGCCTCTGTCCCTCTCCTGTAGTGTGTCCGCAGCCTCTGTCCCCCTCCTGTAGTATGTCCGCAGCCTCTGTCCCTCTCCTGTAGTGTGTCCGCAGCCTCTGTCCCCCTCCTGTAGTATGTCCGCAGCCTCTGTCCCCCTCCTGTAGTGTGTCCGCAGCCTCTGTCCCCCTCCTGTAGTATGTCCGCAGCCTCTGTCCCCCTCCTGTAGTGTGTCCGCAGCCTCTGTCCCCCTCCTGTAGTATGTCCGCAGGCTCTGTCCCCCTCCTGTAGTATGTCCGCAGCCTCTGTCCCCCTCCTGTAGTATGTCCGCAGCCTCTGTCCCCCTCCTGTAGTATGTCTGCAGCCTCTGTCCCTCTCCTGTAGTGTGTCCGCAGCCTCTGTCCCCCTCCTGTAGTATGTCCGCAGCCTCTGTCCCCCTCCTGTAGTATGTCCGCAGCCTCTGTCCCTCTCCTGTAGTATGTCCGCAGCCTCTGTCCCCCTCCTGTAGTATGTCCGCAGCCTCTATCCCTCTCCTGTAGTATGTCCGCAGCCTCTGTCCCCCTCCTGTAGTATGTCCGCAGCCTCTGTCCCCCTCCTGTAGTATGTCCGCAGCCTCTGTCCCCCTCCTGTAGTATGTCCGCAGCCTCTGTCCCCCTCCTGTAGTATGTCCGCAGCCTCTGTCCCTCTCCTGTAGTATGTCCGCAGCCTCTGTCCCCCTCCTGTAGTATGTCCGCAGCCTCTATCCCTCTCCTGTAGTATGTCCGCAGCCTCTGTCCCCCTCCTGTAGTATGTCCGCAGCCTCTGTCCCCCTCCTGTAGTATGTCCGCAGCCTCTGTCCCCCTCCTGTAGTATGTCCGCAGCCTCTGTCCCCCTCCTGTAGTATGTCCGCAGCCTCTGTCCCCCTCCTGTAGTATGTCCGCAGCCTCTGTCCTCCTCCTGTAGTATGTCCGCAGCCTCTGTCCCCCTTCTGTAGTGTGTCTGCAGCCTCTGTCCCCCTCCTGTAGTGTGTCCGCAGCCTCTGTCCCCCTCCTGTAGTGTGTCCGCAGCCTCTGTCCCCCTCCTGTAGTGTGTCCGCAGCCTCTGTCCCCCTCCTGTAGTGTGTCCGCAGCCTCTGTCCCCCTCCTGTAGTGTGTCCGCAGCCTCTGTCCCCCTCCTGTAGTGTGTCCGCAGCCTCTGTCCCCCTCCTGTAGTGTGTCCGCAGCCTCTGTCCCCCTCCTGTAGTGTGTCCGCAGCCTCTGTCCCCCTCCTGTAGTGTGTCCGCAGCCTCTGTCCCCCTCCTGTAGTGTGTCCGCAGCCTCTGTCCCCCTCCTGTAGTGTGTCCGCAGCCTCTGTCCCCCTCCTGTAATGTGTCCGCAGCCTCTGTCCCCCTCCTGTAGTGTGTCCGCAGCCTCTGTCCCCCTCCTGTAATGTGTCCGCAGCCTCTGTCCCCCTCCTGTAGTGTGTCCGCAGCCTCTGTCCCCCTCCTGTAGTGTGTCCGCAGCCTCTGTCCCCCTCCTGTAGTGTGTCCGCAGCCTCTGTCCCCCTCCTGTAGTGTGTCCGCAGCCTCTGTCCCCCTCCTGTAGTGTGTCCGCAGCCTCTGTCCCCCTCCTGTAGTGTGTCCGCAGCCTCTGTCCCCCTCCTGTAGTGTGTCCGCAGCCTCTGTCCCCCTCCTGTAATGTGTCCGCAGCCTCTGTCCCCCTCCTGTAGTGTGTCCGCAGCCTCTGTCCCCCTCCTGTAGTGTGTCCGCAGCCTCTGTCCCCCTCCTGTAGTGTGTCCGCAGCCTCTGTCCCCCTCCTGTAGTGTGTCCGCAGCCTCTGTCCCCCTCCTGTAGTGTGTCCGCAGCCTCTGTCCCCCTCCTGTAGTGTGTCCGCAGCCTCTGTCCCCCTCCTGTAGTGTGTCCGCAGCCTCTGTCCCCCTCCTTTAGTGTGTCCGTAGCCTCTGTCCCCCTCCTGTAGTGTGTCTGCAGTCTCTGTCCCCCTCCTGTATCGTGTGTCTGCAGCCTCTGACCATCTCTTGTCATGTCTACAGTCTCTGAGGGGATCCTAGAAAGGAGTCAAGAGTGGGAGTGCCGCCGGGATGGGGGTTACGGCCCAGGAAGAAACAGACGTGTGGACTGGGAAGAGGAGATCAGAGCCACCAAGCTGGATCCGTCTGACTGAGCCCCACACTGTGCACCCGAGAGGAGGTAAGTGACAGTGCCGCCAGGCCATTCTGAGGGGGGGGGGGTCACTGATGTAAGGAGGTGAATGAATACAATAATGTAAGGGGGCACTGATATAAAGGTTTCCCCCTTATATTAGTACCCCCCCTTACCTTAGTGTATTCACTCTGTGGAAGGTGGTCTCTATTCACCAGAGCCCCCCTCCACATCAGAGTTCCCCCTTACATCATGATCTGCAGCGTTCCCCTTTACATAAGAGTTCCCTTGCACTGTAAGGGGGCATCCTGCAGACTCTGATGTAAGAGGGAACTCTGTGCTGGCTGGCTTATAGTAACCTGACCTTCATGTGAATTGAGAAATATGGTTTTTTACTTTTGTTTAACTTAAACACATTGATATTAGCATTAGCTGTGTGTTTATAGTTGAAATATTGATATTTGCACTGTTTAGTACTAAAAACCGTAATTTTAGGTACTTTTTTGCAGCATCAGTAAAAAATCCGGCTCTGCCAGTAATCTTCATTATTTTTGCCAGTAAGAAATTGATGCCGTACAGAAATTTTGGCATCCTTGCCAGTAAATTTCACTTCAGGGGGTTGGCAACACTGGGTCAGTGCAACATGTGACCCAGCTTCTATATAAGCTAGAGGCACACAGCACACATGACACTCTGCTTCAGAATAGATAGGGAGAGGATCTAGTCTGCTGCTGCTGCTTTTAGGGAGAGATAGAAAGATAGATGAGGTAGTCCTGATTCTACAATCTGAGGGAAAAGATAGAGAGATAGTGTAGTGTAGGGCCAGGTTCCTGTGTTGGTGCTTTCAGGGAGAGAGAATATTATATAGGAGTCCAGATTCAGAGATTAAAATCAGCGATCTGCATAGGTTTACCTGTTTGTGTTGCAGTGCAGTCTTTTTACACTGCCATGAGCCCAGTGTCAGAGAAAATCTAACTTTTAGGGGGAAAAAAAAGGCACTTTATTGTTCTCTTTTCCAAAAGACCCATAGGGCAAAAAAAAAAAAAAGCATTTTATTTTGCTCGTGCAAAAAAAGACCCGTTTAGGGCAAAAAAAATTAAAAAAATTGCACTTTAATGTACGCTTGCAAAAAACGCCGTTTAGGGGCACCAAAAAAAGTTTGCAGTGTGTTATACATATTTTGAGGTGTGTGAAATAAACAATTTCTATATAGTTTTCTCCTACTGTGCTATACTAAAAAAAAAAACATTTTTTTTGAATAGCATTTTCTGCAGTTCTGTGTTTTATTTTTTTTATGTTATTTTAAGTTATTTCCCTATCCACATTTGTTTGCAGAGCACTTGCCATGCTCTTAACAACATTTTGCTGCCATTTGCAGCCCTCTAGCCCTTTCCATTACCTTTTTAGAGCCTTTTTAGTCCTTAGAAGTCCGGGTCCCCATTGACTTCAATGGGGTTCGGGTTCGGGTCCGGGTTCGGGTTAAAGTTCGGTCCCGAACCCGAACATCCAGGTGTCCGCTCAACTCTACTGAGGAGACCTTGATTCATTTATGTCATTCTACTGGACACTCTCTGATAATTTATTTTCATGTACAGGACTATTTCTTTGATTTTGGCAGATTTATATTTAGTCACATTTTTTGATCAATCTGTCACTATTGTTCGTTTGCAATCTCAAGGATTGGATTCTGGATAATCCTTTATTCACTCTAAGGATTTACTATTCACATTTTTTGCACAGCTTTTTTTAAGTTTATAGTAAGTAACTACCTGTCCCAATAATATAAACACCTTCCTTAAAATTTTCCTTTCAATTTTCTTCTTTTATTTAATTTTTATTAGTATTTTTATTATTTATTTTTCATCTTTATTTTCATCTTTTTATTTCTCTTTTTATTTATTTTATTTTATTTTTATTTTATTACTATTCTTTTTTCATCTTTATTTATATTTATTATTATTTTTATTCTCATCTACCCCTCCTTTATAAAAAATAACCCCCCCTTCTCCCCCTCCCCCTTTATATTTTTTTGTTATGTAGATTTCTTTCATACTCCTTTCACATCTTACCCCCAAACAATGTGTCCCATTGCTTATCATTATATTTTTTCCATTTTTTGTACAGTGCATTTCTCCTTTTTTCAAAAAAACATTTTTTCTTTTTCCATTTTATCTGTATTATTCTTTATTTATTATATATTTTTTATTCACAACCTTATGAGGTTTTCATCTTTAAATTCTTTATTAAAGTATCGTTTTTAATTATTATAAAACATTTTTTACTATAGTGTGGGTCCGCTGGCTGTTATGGTTCCAACCCTGCGGACTTCCTGCCCATGTATTTAAGCTGCTCTCTTCCTAAGAGCAAACAGGCCAGTAGAAGGAGCTGTGAGCCCCAAGCGCGTAGCCGGTGAATTCCCCACTCTATGTTTTTATGCCCGCCCTGCCGTGGTGATGTCACTGCCGCTTCCGCTTTCCAAGACTGGTCAGCGTGGAGCTTCCTGTCATTTGGACACAGCAGAGAAGCCTGTGAACAAATTCAACATCTTTACACCTCTACGGCAGAGGGAAAACGTTACCAGAGCCCGCAGAGCAGCATCAACTTACCCCAGGATACCTCCATCCCCGATGGACATCATCATCCAGTGAACCTGTGAGTGTACACACTACACTGACATTTTAAATAACAGTAGGATTATTTCAGTTGGCGCCTCTCCCCCTCCCCCCATCCCCTCTTCTTATACTTCAAACCTTGCATCTACATTTTCCAACAGGTACAGAGAGCAGTTGATCATGAAGCAGATGCCAAACCTGCCTTACATGTTTATTTTCAAAAAGCTATAGAGAGCAGCTGACCATTAAGCAGTTGCCATGAGCTCAGTATGGCAATGTTTGCCCTATTTTATGATATCTGCCCTCAAACTATTTTTTTTAAAGCCCAGCTTTAGCAAAAAACATTTTTGCCAACAAGCTTACTGAAAAATTGGGTGGGGACACCCAAAACTTCAAATCGTGGGAAAAGGAACAGGAGAAGCTGGAATATGCAAAATTGAGCGGGAGCAACAAAAACAATTGGAAAAGAATCATGAATCATGGCAGGAAGATCTTGCTTTTTGTGGAATCCAAGACTTTTAAGAAGCAATGGGCTTATTCAGACCACCATAACTTTAACTTAACAGGAAAAAAAAATCATTTTTGAGTGGACTCACTCTTTGATGTCAAGGTTCCTGTATACTCCTTATAAACTCCAAACCTTCCATGCATCTACATTTTCAGGTACAGATAAGCAGTTGAAACAAATGTTCGTGTCCTATTCTATGCCTACACCCCCAAATTGGCAAAAATTGGCTAAAGCCTAAATATTGAATTGGCAGTTATAGAATTTGCTTGTCCTATTACATGCCTACACCTGACAAAATTGGCTTAAAGCCCTACACCTTAATTACTGGTTTGATAATCATAGAATGTGCTTGTCTTGTTCTATACTGTACCTACCCCCAAAAAATTGGTTTATTGCCCTTCACCGTAAAAATTTGGTTGACAATCATAGAACATGCTTGTGTTATTCTACGCCTAAACTCCAAAAGAAAATGGTTTAAAGCCTAACCCCAAAAAATTGGTTTAAAGTCCTACACCCTAAAAATTGGTTTGACAATCATAGAACATGCTTGTCCTATTCAATACCTACCCCCAAATTGGATTAATGCCCTACACTAGGGTTTCTCAACCAGTAGTTGCTAGTGGTTACCAAGTTTTGCCTCTCAGATAAGTTCCAACTGACACCAATGATCTTTTTAGCTATCTGTAGGGGGGAAATTCTTCCCAATGACCACAAATGTAAGGAGCAATCTTCCCACTGACCATCACACTAATGTATCATGAGTTGTAGATATAGCCATTTTTAACAGGGGTTCCCTGAGACCAGAATGTTATTTCAAGGGTTCCTCTGTGTTGAAAAGGTTGAGAAAGTCTGCCCTAGACCTGGAAAATTGGGTTGACAATCATAGAACATGCTTGTCCTATTCTACGCCTAAACCCCAAAAGAAAATGGTTTCAAGCCTACCCCCAAACAATTGGTTTAAAGTCCTACACCCTAAAAATTGGTTTGACAATCATAGAACATTCTTGTCCTATACGATATCTACTAACCAAAAATTGGTTTAGTGCCCTACACCCTAAAAATTGGTTTGACAATCATGGAATGTGCTTGTCCTATTCTATTCCTACACCCTAAAAATTGGTTTGACAATCAAAGAACATTCCTGTCCTATACTATATCTACTACCAAAAATTGATTTAGTGCCCTACACCCTAAAAATTGGTTTGGCAATCATAGAACAGTTTGTCCTATTCTATTCCTACACTCCAAAAATTGGCTTAAAGCCCTACGCCTTAAAATCTGGTTTGGCAATCATGGAATGTGCTTGTCCTATTCTATTTCTACACCCCAAAAATTGGTTTAGTGCCCTACACCCTAAAAATTGGTTTGACAATCAAAGAGCGGTTTTGTCCTATTCTATACCTACACCCCAAAAAATTGGTCTAAAGCCCTACACCCCAAAAATCGGTCTGACAATCATAGAACACGCTTGTTCTATTCTATACGTACCACCAAAAAATTTATTTATAGTCCTATACCCTAAAAATTGGTTTGACAATCATAGAAAGTGCTTGTCCTATTCTATTCCTACACCCCAAAAATTGGCTTAACCACTTGCCGACTGTGTAACGAATATTTACATCGGCAGAATGGCTCCTGTGCGCATAGCAACGTACCTGTACGTTGCTTTAAAAAACACTCCTTGCGCGCCCGCTGTGAGCTCCGTGACCGTGCCCGTGGGACCCGCAATCGTGTCACAGAGCAGCAGAACAGGGGGATGCAATTTGTAAACAAGGCATCTCCCTGTTCTACCTAGTGACAGGACAGTGATCTTCTGCACCCTGTCATCGGGAGCAGCGATCAGTGTCGTGTCACAGGTAGCCCCGCCCCCACATAGTTAGAATCACTCCCTAGGACACACTTAACCCCTTCCTTGCCCCCTACTGGTTAACCCCTTCCCTGCCAGTGTCATTTACACAGTAATCAGTGCATTTTTATAGCACTGATCGCTGTATAAATGACAATGGTCCCAAAATAGCGTCAAAAGTGTCCGATGTGTCCGCCATAATGTCGCAGTCACGATAAAAATCGCAGATCGCCGCCATTACTAATAAAAAAAAAAATTTACATAAAACTATCCCCTATTTTGTAGACTTGTAGATAACTTTTGCGCAAACCAATCAATATACGCTTATTGCCATTTTTTTACCAAAAATATGTAGAAGAATACGTATCGGCCTAAACTGAGAGAAATTTGTTTTTTATATATTTTTTGGGGATATTTATTATAGCAAAAAGTAAAAAATATTGCTTTTTTTTTTTTTAATTTTCATTTTTTTAAATGCTAGTTAAAGCGTCCTAGTGCCGAATCGCGAATAAGAAAATATCACACTGATAAATATATTAGCTAAATTAGCAAATACACATTCATGTATTGATTAAAATGAGGTTTGCGAGAACGAAGCAATATTGCCTGCATGTAGCCTGCGAGCCCAGCTGTTCCGCTATAGAAAGAGTTCATCTATAAGAGGTTATATAATCAATGTGTTAGCCTATGATGGCAGCTCCCAATAAATACTCACTATGGTAATCAATTTACAGGTAAACATTGATTCAGGATTATACTGAATAAACCTATAGCAATTTAAGAAATAATGAATTTACGTGATTTATTAAGGTATGCACAATCCTCACATTTCTCAGGTTTTTTTTTTTTTTTTTCAGTGAAATTGGATTTCTAAATGCAGGCACACTAAATGGAATAATTAGACTTTATGATGAGATTACCGCAAGAAGCAAAGAAAACAGTTAGAAAAGAATCATGGAAATGAGTATTATTAGACCATAAATGTAATGTTATTTATTGTTACTCACATATAAAGGTAATGAAATATATTAATCAAATTACAGTAACGGCAGGGTATTATTCCACATGGAACGGTAAAATGCTTTTAACTATATCTTTTTCATTTGCTATTGCTATTTTTTGACAATATATTTAATTAAAAGATTTATAGATTAAGCATTGAATACATTCAGGGGTTTGTGGTGTATTGAATCCTGTGTTGGTTAGACTGCGGAAAGCAAGATATTCATTTAGTTAACCAAATAATAGTTTTAAGCCCCGTAACACACGATCAGATAACCTATGGATTTTCATCCGATGGATTTGTCCATCGGATATCCGATGAAACTGTTTTCCATCAGTCTTGCCCACACACTATCAGTCTGATTCTGAGCATGCGTGGGTTTTTTATCCGATGGACTTGCCCATAGACGATCGGAGTTTTCAACCGTTTTTTTATCCATCGGAAAATTTTAAAACAAGTTCTATTTTTTAAAACCAATGGAAAAAAGACCGATGGGTACCATACACGATCGGTTGGTCTGATGAAAACCATCCATCAGACGGTTTTCATCAGTCAAACCGATCGTGTGTACGGGGCTTTTGACTTAAAAAAAATCAGAATTTTGGGAGACACCCACTCCACCCAGATTCACACCATACGAAATATGGTGTGGGCAGTCCACAGAAAAGAGGGGTGGAATCTCCGTTATATATCAGTCACTGGCCCATCAGTCGAGCAAAACCCCATATATGACCGCCTGGGAGAGCGACAGGAGGTCTAGTGCTAGAATTGCTCTAACGCACGCGGCGATACCTCACATATGTGGTTCGAACAGTGTTTACATATGTGGGCGGGACTTGCGTGTGCGTTCGCTTCTGAGCGCGAGCTACCGGGGACAGGGGCGTTTTTTATTATTATTATTTTTTTTTTTTTTTACTTATTTTTTTAAATTTTTACACTTTAAAAAAAAAAAAAAATTTGATCACTTTTTTTCCTATTACAAGGAATGTAAACATCCCTTGTAATAGGAATGGTGTGTGACAGGTCCTCTTTATGGAGAGATGCAGGGTCAATAAAACCCCACATCTCTCCTCCAGGCTGGAAAGAATGAGATTGTGAAAAAAAATTCACGATCTCATGCTTACTAGCCGCAATCGCGGCTTTGTTTACTTCTGAGGACCTGGGCGTGAAGTCATCACATCGCGCCCGGGCCTCCGACGGTCATAGAGATGACAGTCATCTCTATGCTTGTCATGTGACAAGACAGCGGCGCCGGACAATTCTTTCTCCGGGCCCCCGATGGCACGGGAGAGTCCAGAGAAGCACCGGATGGCGGCGGGAGGGGGGATGTCCCCTCCCACCGCCTATAAGAACGATCAAGCGGCGGAACCGCCGGCTGAAGAGAAGGATATCTGAATGATGCCTCTAGCTGCACCCATCATTCAGATATCCCCCCACAAAGCCCAGGACGTCATATGACGTCCACCCAGGATGGGAGATCCCATCTGTGGATGTCATTTGACTATGGGCGGGTAAGGAAGTGGTTAAAAGCATTAGGAATATTTCACTAATTGAATCCAGTCTTAAGGTTATGACCAGATGGAACCTTACCCCAGCTAGACTGGCCAAAATTTACCCAACAACAGATCCTCTGTGTTTCCGAGGCTGCCAACTTTGAGGCTCCATGGCTCACATCTGGTGGGAGTGCCCCAGAATAAGGACGTTCTGGAGCAAGATTTTCTCCCTGATCCAAAAAGTGACAGATCTCCATTTACCTAGGACCCCAGCAAATGCCCTTCTCAATGCAAATCTACCCAAGACTTCGAAACACAACCGCAAACTAATCCACTTCATTTTATTGGGAGCCAAGCTGACTATAGCTAAAGCCTGGAAACAACCCAACGTCTCCATTACAGCTGCTAAACGTAAAATTTCTTGGATCATGTCCCAAGAGACACTAACTGGCATCCTTCTAAATACCACAACACAGTTTGAAGCCACTTGGGAACCCTGGGCTCATCACATGGGCATCTCCCTCATACCAGGAGTTCAACCATAAATATTATTGGCCCGCTTTGGGCCTTCGAATCTTCTCCTGTTGATAGGATCTTTCTGCTCTTTCCCCCCTTTTCTTTCCTTCTATTTTTCTTCTTCCCTCCTCCTCTCCCCTCCCCTATTTGGCCCTCCAAGGCAATCGGAGAGACCCTCAGACTTTAGAGCCATTTGACCTATCTACCAGAGGGCAAACCCGTTGGAGCTATCCAACTAGGCTCCCGATGTACTAAACTGTTTGTTAGACTCCAGGCTTGGTTATTGATAGTTTGAAGTTACAGGAGCTTGGGGAGGATCCACCAGGCACAGTTTACTCCCGTTAGGGGTGCCGGAGGAGCCTTCCCGAGCCCCTAGATGCTAAACTCTTCTGACCGGAGTTTATTACTCTAAAGAAGGGGCCGACACTGAAGCTAATATATCTGCCTTCATGTAAAAGTTTCTGTTTTATCATACATTTGGGTTATGTTTCTCGTATCCAACGAATGTTGTCTTGTACAAGTAAAATAAAATATTTTGAAAGAAAAAATTCAGATATTTGTTTTAATAGACCCCCCCCAGCAGTGTGCACTGTATTCAAAAAGAAATAAGTAGATAGATATATGGCTGCTAACACAAAAGGTTGATATAAAAAACCCAAAAGCAATAAAATAAACAAACTGTGCAACTCTACATACATAAATACACAACAATAATATATTATCTGACGTATCAAGTGCAATATCAAAAAACAAACATCCCCAATCAATGCCCAAAAAAACTTTACAAATAAATCCCAAAAATTACTTCCAATATGAACAGTAACAGAATGATTCTTCCACCAACTTCTTAAAGTGGTTGTACACCCTGGAAAACCAATTTTACCTACAGGTAAGCCTAGATTAAGGCTTAACTGTAGGTGCTAGAAATATCTCCTAAGCCTACACGGTTTAGAAGATATTTACAATAGAGACTTGCGCCGATGTCTACGATGCATGCGCCGTAGACAACGGCGCAGGCGCACTTTAGAAACGGCGATCGTGCCATTTGAAAAGGAGGTCATGCCGTGACTGGTGGCTCCCGCGTGCATGCTCGGGAGTGACGTCATTGCGGCTCCGGCCAATCACAGCGCCGGAGCCGCGATACCAGGAAGTAACTCCGGGACGACATTTTGCCGGCCGGTGCTGTGTCGGGCACCGCAGCGGGGGCTTCGATCCCAGGTGAGTATTACATAATGAGCTAGTATGCTATAGGGCCACCCAGGCAGGCTCCCTCCCAAGCCGCTGCTCTGCATGTCCATTCACACACAGAGCCGCATCTTGGCCACGCCCTTCTCTCTCCTCATTGGCTCAATATATTGTGCGGGAGCCATTGGCTAGCCAATGTGGGGGAAGGGTCCCCAGAGAGCCGAGGCTCTCGTGCACATCGCTGGATCATGATGGGGTTCAGGTAAGTACTAGGGGGGGCTGCTGCACAGAGAAGATTTTTTTTTTTACCTTCAGGCATAGAATGCCTGAAGGTAAAAACCTTGAACCTTTACAACCACATTAACTTACTCCAATCTTTTATATGTCAAGAAAAACACCAACTACCGCCTTCTTGTGAAACAAAAACTCATCAGACATGCAATAACTACAGCATAAAATGCATGTGTTGCAGTAAGGATCCGTCCAAGGGTATGAGCCCCAGCCTCAAGCCTCCTCCACTCAATGGCACCCAGGTCCAGTCCCAGCTATGACAAATAAAGCTCACAAGGAGCCAATTAATATCGCTAATAGTGCAGTATTTTAACCACTTAAGGACCGCTGCACCGCCGGTTTCCCGTGATCGGGTCACAGAGCTGAAGAACGGGGAGAGGTAAGTGTAAACAAACCTTTCCCCGTTCTTCACAGTGGCATGTCAGTGATCGCCTGTTCCCTGTCATAGGGAACGATGATCAGTGACGTCACACGCCAAGCCATGCCCCTCTTCAGTTAGAATCACACATTAGGTCACACTTAACCCCTTCAGTGCCACCTAGAGGTTAAACCCTTCACTGCTAGTGTCATTTTCACAATAAGTAGTGCATATTTATAGCACTGATCGCTGTAAAAATGACAATGTCCCAAAAATGTGTCAAACGTGTCCGATGTGATAATGTCGCAGTCACGATAAAAATCGCTGATCGCCGCCATTACTAGTAAAAAAAAAAAATATTAATAAAAATGCCATAAAACTATCCCCTATTTTGTAGACGCTATAACTTTTGCGCAAACCAATTAGTAAACGCTTATTGCAATTTTTTTTACCAAAAATATGTAGAAGAATACGTATCGGACTAGACTGAGGAAAAAATATGTTTTTTTAATATATATATTTTTGGGGGATATTTATTATAGCAAAAAGTTAAAAATATTGCTTTTTTTTCAAAATTGTCACTCTAGTTTGGTTTATAGCGCAAAAAATAAAAACAGCAGAGGTGATCAAATACCACCAAAAGAAAGATCTATTTGTGGGGAAAAAAGGACGTCAATTTTGTTTCGGAGCCATTTTGCACGACCGCGCAATTGTCAGTTAAAGCGATGCAGTGCCGAATCTCAAAAAGGGGCCTGGTCCTTTAGCTGCAAAATGGTCCGGGGCTTAAGTTGTTAATACAATTATCAGATTGCAATGTACATAGTCCTACTCTAAAATAAAAGAAATCCAACTTATACAGTTGGTCTGTGCCAAACTGGGGTTATACGACAGCGGAACGTCAGCACCATGACTCCGCCCTGACGCGTTTCATCTCGTTATCGGAAAGATTCAAGATTTTTTTCAGGAATTTATTGCTGTTTGTGTGGAATGTGGAAGCTTTCCCTTCACTTTCAATTGTAAATATCTTTTTCTTTTATTTTTTTTAACTGTATTTATTGTAATAACGGTTCCAGGACAGAGCATCTAATTCACATTGTGGCAGTCAAATTCAATGTACCATGTTCAGTGATAGTCCAATAAACAAGAGGTACCAACTAAAAAACAAACAATTATTTCTTGGATTTATTATATCTTGGAATGTCCTAAAATTGCAGTTATATAATGTGTAGCCACAGGGCAAAGGCAATCCTAACATAGCATGGAACCTGAGAAAAATTCCCAGATGTCATCAGCGTGAGAATGGATTCACACCAAGACGTCCTAGATTTTGTTGTGTTTACAAGGTCACCCTCTATTTTCAAAAAATATTCTTTTCATCTGGTTATATCTCGGTTAACTGTGCATACCCATTGGTGTACCGAAAGGTGGGGAAAGTTACATTAATTTAATTTAACCACTTCAGCCCCAGATAGGATTTGCCCCCTTAATGACCAGGCCATTTTTTTGCGATACGGCACTGCGTTGTCGTTAAGGCCCCTTTCACACTGGGGCGGTGGCGGTAAAGGGCCGATATTTTTAGCGGCGCTTTACCGTTGGAATTGCGGCGGTATTCGGCCGCTAGCGGTGCGGTTTTAACCCCTGCTAGCGGCCCGAAAAAGGGTTAATACCGCCGGCAATGCGCCTCTGCAGAGGCGCATTGCTGGCGGTATAGCCGCGCTGTCCCATTGATTTTAATGAGCAGGAGCGGTGGAGGAGCGGTAAACACACCGCTCCTTCACCCCTCCAAATATGCTTTACCGTTGGAATTACGGCAGTATTTGGCCACTAGCGGTGCGGTTTTAACCCCCGCTAGCGTCCGAAAAAGGGTTAATACCGCCGGCAATGCGCCTCTGCAGAGGTGCATTGCCGGCGGTATAGCCGCGCTGTCCCATTGATTTCAATGAGCAGGAGCGGTGGAGGAGCGGTAAACACACTGCTCCTTCACCGCTCCAAAGATGCGGCTAGCAGGACTTTTGGAGCGGTCCTACTAGCGCACCGCTCCAGTGTGAAAGCCCTCTGGCTTTCACATTGGAGAAACAGCAGCCGCTGTTTAGGGTCGGTTTGCAGGCGCTATTTTTTGCGCAATAGCGACTGCAAACTGCCCAGTCTTACTGACAATTGTGCGGTCATGCAACGCTGTACCCAAACAAAATGGACGTCCTTTTTTCCCCACAAATAAAGATTTATTTTGATGGTATTTGATCACCTTTTTATTTTTGGCGCTATAAAGATTTTTTACTTTTACGTTTTTAAACATCCAAAATAAAAACAAAAAATGTCTTCATCAGTTTAGGCCGATATGTATTCTTCTACATATTTTTGTTGAAAAAAATTGCAATAAGCGTATATTGATTGGTTTGCGCAAAAGTTATTGTGTCTACAAAACCGGGGATAGATTTAGGGCATTTTTATTATAATTGTTTTTTTTTTTACTAGTAATGGTGATGATCAGCGATTTTTAGCAGGACTGCAACATTGCGGCGGACAGATAGGACACCTTTGACACTTTTTTGGGACCAGTGACATTATTTCAGTGATCAGAGCTAAAAATAGCCACTGATTACTGTATAAATTACACTGGCAGGGAAGGGGTTAAGACTAGGGAGCAATCAAAGGGTTAAATGTGTTCCCTGGAAGGTGTTTCTAACTGTGGGGGGAGGGGACTGACTGGAGGAGGAGATAGATCGCTGTTCCTGATCACTAGGAACAGCAGAACTCTCTCTACTCCCCTATCAGAATGGGGATCTGTTTGTTTACATTGATCCCCGTTCTGGCTCTCTGTGGAGCGATTGCGGGTGGCCGGCGGACATCGCGGTCGCCGGCCATGTGCATTGGCGAGACGTCGCGGGCGCCTCCTTTAGCTGTTAAAGGGACTGATGTACAGCTACGGCAATTTGCACAGCCGAGCCAACCTGCCGTAGTATAAAGATGGCGGCTGGTCGGCAAGTGGTTAAACACACATATGTTCAATTAATTTGCTGACTAAAAATAGTGTTTCTCCGAGGGGAATTATGGTGTCTATGGAGTTCTTCATCTAATAAACCCAGTAAAGAAACTTTGGGGGTCAATGGGACAGGAGCTGATATTACAAAGGAAAGCAGGTCCTCTACTTGCCTCCAATATCAGATAATTGTCGGGCAGGTTCAAATTACATGTATGAATTCGGCCCCTGGTTGGTTGCATCTGACACAGTTAGGCTACTTTCACACTGAGGCGCTGGATGTGCTGGCGGTATAGCGGCGCTATTTTTAGCGCTGCTATACCTTTTTTTTTGCCGCGATTTGCGGGCGCTACCGGGGGTATTTTAACCCCCGCTAGCTGCCGAAAAAAGGTTAAAAACGCCCGCAATAACGCCTCTTTGAGGCGTTTTGCAGGCGTATTAGAGGCGCTACCCCATTGATTTCAATGGGCAGGGGCGCTATAGGAGCGCTATTTTTAGCGCTCCTATTGCGCCTCAAAGATGCGGCTTGCAGGAGTTTTTTGAGCCTCCTGCAAGCGCAACGCTCCAGTGTGAAAGCCCTCGGGCTTTCACATTGGATATTATTGAGAGGCTTTTTTGGGGCGCATTGCAGGCGCTATTTAGAGCGCAATAGTGCCTGCAAAGTGCCTCAGTGTGAAAGGGGCCTTAGAGGTGGCAAGTCGAGTGTTACGTACCTGGTCCTGAAGCCGAAATGCCCTGAGGGCTCTCCCTGTAGCTGAGCGCTTGGTGCCCCTGAAAGTGGAAACAGGGAACATGAAGCCCAGTGAAGTAGGGATTGCTGTGCCACCATAGGCGTGCGCAGGGGGTGTGCCAGGTGTGCCTGGGCACACCCTAATCACTCTGTGCTGATTCCCCCTACTGCTCAGGCTTTCCCCCATGTTGCGCCCCCACATGTTTCAGGATGGATAGTGGGGAAGGGGCCAATCAATATGTCATTAACCGACCCCTTCCTTTTCTAATTGAACACAATGAACACACACACACTCACTGTGTTCAATCATAATTGAAGCATAGTAAACTGTTTACTATGCTTCAGTTTGTGAATGACCGGGAAGCCGCTCAGCACATGGCATTTCCCATTCATTCACTGTCCAGTGCAGCTGAGGCTGCAGAGAAAATCATGTGTGTTTGAGCATCATGTGTGTTTGAGTTTTGGGGTGCACACCCTAATGCAATAGGCTGCGCACACCTATGTGTGCCACTGATGAGAGATGTAGATGTGGAGATCTCTCAGCAGGTGAATTCCAGATGAGGTGAGCAGTAGGACCCAGAAGAGCTGAAGGTTGTGCAGGCTGCATACAGCAAGAAGCAGGTTGCAATCGAGAGTGCAGCAGGCTAGATACAGCAGGTAGATACTGCAGGCTGGAGCAGCAGGTGAGTACTGCAGGTAAGTACAGCAGGCTGGGTAAAGCAGGTAGGTACCAGGGTGGATCACAGCAGACAAAGCTATACAGGAGGTGTAGTCAGGGATAGATACAAAGGTCAGTAAGCCAGTGGTCAGCAGACAGGAGATCAGAGATGTGGTCAGGCAAGCCAAGGCCATACACAGGACAGGAGACAAGAGCAGATCCATGGCCAATCAGAGGTCAGCGCTGGGAGAGAGACAAGAGCTATTCAAATGCAAGCCGGGTCGGCAACAGGTGATCAGAAGCATAAGCAAACACAGGAACAGGGAGCAGGAAGCTGAAGACCAGTCAGCGGTGTCTGTTAGCCTCAGACATTCTTTTAACCACTAGCCGACCAGCCGCCGCTAGGCACGTGCATTTTGTTTCGTTCCTAATCGAAATTCGGACGAACTTTCATTATTCGGACGTTCAGATGCATCCGAATTAACGAATTACAATGCTAACAAATTCAACCGAATCCGAACGTTTCGAAAAACCACGGACGAAATTCTAATCGAATTCGAAAAGAATTCTAGTCGAATCGAATTTGAAAAACAACTAGAAAAGAATAGAATAGAATCGAAAATATTGGAAATAATCAAATAGAAAAACAATAGAACAGAATAGAATAAAATACAATATATATATTATATTTTATTCTATTCTGTTCTATTTTTTTTCTAGTCTATTTTCTATTTCTATTCTAATCTTTTCTGATTGGAATTCGAAAAAACGGTCGCATTCGAAAATATTTCAACCAAATTCGAAAATATATCTACCGGATTCGATAATATTTCATCCGCATTCGTTAATATTTCAACCAAATTCGATATTTCAACCGGATTTGAAATTATTTCAACCGAATAGAAAAGATTATAATAAAATAGAAAAACAGATAATAGACTAGAAAAACAATAGGACAGAATATATTATATTTTATTCTATTCTGTTCTATTTTTTTCTAGTCTATTCTTTTATATTCTATTCAAATCTTTTCTATTAAAATCAAAATCATTATATACTAAATTCGAATTTCGGAAGATGGTTATATATATATATATGATTTTTTTTTCCGACATTCGAATTTTGTATAGAATGAATTCTAATTTGAATAGAAAAGATTAGAATAGAAATAGAAAATAGACTAGAAAAAAAATAGAACAGAATAGAATAAAATATAATATATTCTGTCCTATTGTTTTTCTAGTCTATTATCTGTTTTTCTATTTTATTATAATCTTTTCTATTTGGTTGAAATAATTTCAAATCCGGTTGAAATATTATCGAATTTGGTTGAAATATTATCGAATCCGGTAGATATATTTTCGAATTTGGTTGAAATATTTTCGAATGCGACCGATTTTTCGAATTCCAATTAGAAAAGATTAGAATAGAAATAGAAAATAGACTAGAAAAAAATAGAACAGAATAGAATAAAATATAATATATATATTGTATTGTATTTTATTCTATTCTGTTCTATTGTTTTTCTATTTGATTATTTCCAATATTTTCGATTCTATTCTAATTGTTTTCGAATGCGGTTGAAATGATTTCGAATCATGTTGAAATGATTTTGAATCCGGTAGAAATATTTTCGAATCCGAGCGTTTTTACGAATTCGGTCGAAAACGGAACGAAATCTGAAAACGAATTTAACGGATTTAACAAATCTAACTAAACAAAATTAATTAATTAACGAATTAAAACGAAACAAAACTAAACTCATTTTTTCCTTTTGCACATGTCTAGCCGCCGCCGCAGTAATACTGTGGCAGGTTGGCACGGCTGCGCAAATCGCCATAGCTGTACGTCGCTCCTTTAAGACGTAACAGTAGGCGTGCGCGCCCGCCGCCGCGTGTCCCCAGAGCTGATGCGCGTGCCCGGCGGACGCCAGAGGGCACCGACGCTCTCACCACTCCAGTGGGAAACTGCCCTAAGGGCCGCCATGCTGCAGTATATATATGTGGGGCGGTCCTTAAGAGGTTAAAGCATTCTTTGCATTAAGATAAAAAACTTTCTGTGTGACGCAGCCCCCATCAGCCCCCCCTAATACTTATCTGAGCCCCATCTCTCTCCAGCGATGTCCACAAGTGCCTCGGCCCTCCAGGACTCTCCCTCCTGATTGGCTGAGACACACCAGCGGCACCATTGGCTCCCGCTGCTGTTAATCAAAGTCAGACCACCAATCAGGAGAGAGAGGGAGCAGGGGCGAACCGGGGGGCTCCATGTCTGAATGGGCACACTGAGCTGTGACTCGGCTTGGGTGCCCCCATAGCAAGCTGCTTGCTGTGGGGGCACTCGACAGGAGGGAGGGGCCAGGAGAGCCAAAGAGGGACCAGAGAAGAGGAGGATACAGGAAAAACCATTACACAGAGCAGGTAAGAGTCCATTCACACAGGGGCGACTCGTCAGGCGACTCAGCCGCCTGACAAGTCGCGTCCCGCTCTGTTCAATAGAACCGTTCTAATAGGAGCGACGCAAATCGCTCCGACTTAGAAAAAGGTTCTTATACTACTTTGGGGGCGACTCGGGGCGACTTGCATTGACTTCTATACAGAAGTCATTTTGCAAGTTGCCTCTGAAGTCGTCTTCAGATTGCCTTGCCGAGTCGCCCCCGAAGTCGTGCCGCCCCTGTGTAGGGTGACCACCTTTTTAAACCTGCCATTCAGGGACACCCCCCCCCACCCCCCCCCCCCCCAAAAAAGATGATTTTTGGCATTTTTTTTGCCGATTTTTGGGGCAGGGGCGTATAAAATCAGTGGGCCCATGTGCAAGTGGAGTGTATGGTGGGGGGTAATATGTACAGGAGAGGAGTGCGGAGTGTATGGCCGGGGGTAGTTAGTGGAGAGAGGAGGAAGAGGATGGACAGGGGGACCGTGGATGGACAGGGGGGCCGTGGGATGGACAGGGGGACCGTGGGATGGACAGGGGGACCGTGGGATGGACAGGGGGACAGTGGGATGGACAAGGGGACAGGGGGATGGACAGGGGGACAGGGGGACAGTGGGATGGACAGAGGGACAGTGTGGGATGGAGAGTGGGACTGCACACTTACACATACGGACTTGTCTCCAGACCTCTCGGTTCTCACTTCTTCCTAGTAGGCGTTTCCCTGAAGCCTGCGCTCTCCCTGACGGACTCTTTTTCCTCCACGCTGTCCTGGGATGAGCGTCCCCTCCGCGCCTCATGTCTGCCATGTCAGTGAGAAGAGAATCCGCGGGGCTGCGCTGGAAACTACACTTCCCAGCGTGCAGCGCGGCACATGGAGTCCTCCATAGAGATGACTGGGGGAGGCGGCTTGTGTAGCTTATCTGAGTGGAGCGGACATGCTCCCTGCCGGAGCAGAGTGGACCTGCCCAAGCCGACCTGGCCCCGGCCCGAGCCAAGCAGATCCGCCCCCTGTCCGAGCTGTTTATTAGTGTGGCTATGTGTCCTTATTTCATTCCGGGGCACTGTATTGTCCCGGAATGAAAGTGCCCGGGACACAAATATGAATTAAGGGACAGTCCCGGGCAATCCGGCACACGTGGTCACCCTACCCCTGTGTGAATGGGCCCTAAGTATAACATGTTTGTTATTTTTAATGAAAAAAAAAAAAAAAGAATTTACAATTACTTTTTGGGAAAGAAGTTTTACATTTTCTTTTTCCCCCACATGCACAAAACAGAAACTGCCATCGCCCAATCAGTAGGTCCCGATGCCAGGAACACACTGACTAACTATAATTTCTCCTTGGATTTCCGAATTACAAAACGGTGAACTGTTCACAGGGAGAGAGTGTGCCAGCCACCAGCAACAACCGCAGCGGGAGATCCGAAATAAAGTTGTTTGTAAGAATTTAAATACGCTTTTAAGAGCGGCGCCAGCCAATCGGGGAGCAGATGTTCGGTAGCACACTGTGATATTTTGATTACGAAAAAAAAAAAAAAAAGAAGAAAAGTCTGCCTTTCTCAAGCCTTGCGGGAGATGTTAAGCTCTCATATGCCCATCATGAGTACCCTTACAGGTGTCCAATGAGCGCTCTGATAGCGGAGATTCAGCTGCACAGCCCCGGGGCTTGTATGGCTCCCAGATAAATTAAGTAGCTCCAAAATCCTCTGCTACAGTCTACCGAGAGATTTTCCTAAAGTCTTGCGGGCGGATGATTAGTCCGCCGAGGCATAAACTAGACGTTAGGGAGCGGAAAGGGAAATATTACACATTTGCAAACCAAAAGTCAAAAATAAATTCAGGTTGAAAATCCAGGAGCCGCGTTTTTTACGATGCAAGGTCAATTCCAACGATGGATACCGGCGCTCACGAGGAGACTTTCTACGATTTAACAGGCTCAGGGTGTAAGGCAAAAAAAAACAAAAAACGATTAATATTTATCGGATGCAGTGAACAAGACATGCGTATACGTGGGATTACAGAGTCAATGGGTTCTGTGCAAGGTTTTCTCGAATGAATGCTTAATTACATATTAGAGGGTAACAAATTGAAAACTTCTACAAGTAACACCTGCGTCCCTCCCTGGTGCAAACATTCCTTAACCACTTCAGCCCCGGACCATTTTGCAGCTAAAGGACCGGGGCCACTTTTTGCGATTTGGCACTGCGTCGCTTTAACTGACAATTGCGCGGTCGTGCGACGTGGCTCCCAAACAAAATTGGCGTCCTTTTTTTCCCACAAATAGAGCTTTCTATTGGTGGTATTTGATCACCTCTGCGGTTTTTATTTTTTGCGCTATAAACAAAAATAAAGCGACAATTTTGAAAAAAAAAAGCAATATTTTTTACTTTTTGCTATAATAAATATCCCCAAAAAATAGATAATTTTTTTTTTCCCACAGTTTAGGCCGATACGTATTCTTCTACATATTTTTGGTTAAAAAAAACCGCAATAGGCGTTTATTGATTGGTTTGCGCAAAAGTTACAGCTTCTACAAAATAGGGGACTGTTTTATGGCATTTTTAATAATACTTTTTTTTTTTATTAGTTATGGCGGCGATCAGCGATTTTTATCGTGACTGCGACATTATGGCGGACGCATCGGACACTTTTGACACTATTTTTGGGGCCATTGTCATTTTTACAGCGATCAGTGCTATAAAAATGCACTGATTACTGTGAAAATGACACTGGCAGTGAAGAAGTTAACCTCTAGGTGGCGCTGTAGGGATTAAGTGTTCCCTAGGAAGTGATTCCTACTGTAGGGGGGCGTGGCTACACGTCACTGATCGTCTGTTCCGATGACAGGGGACAGACGATCACTGACATACCACGGAGAAGAACGGGGGAAAGGTTTGTTTACACTTAGCTCTCCCCGTTCTTCAGCTCTGTGACCCGATCGCGGGACACCGGCGGCGATCGGCTCAGGACCGGGTCGCAAGCGCGCTGCCTGCGGCGCGCCCGCGACCCACGACTGGGATCTTAAAGGGGACGTACCTGTACGTCCTTGTGCCCAGCTGTGCCATTCTGTCGACGTATATCGTCGTGCGGCGGTTCTTAAGTGATTAAAGCGTGTCTAAACCCAAGAAAAAAAAAATTGTCATATATTCCGCTTACCGGGCCTTTTTTTTTTTTCAAGCTTTTATTTTTTTTCTTTTTTTTTTCTCTTTTTTTTTAACCACTTGACTCCCAGGCCAGTTCCAACACTTCTGAAATATATGTAAAAATCAAATTTTTTTTGCTAGGACATTACTTAGAACCCAGAATATGGTGGTGGCATTTGTTTTTTTTTTGTTTCTTTTTTTCAAGCTTTTTTTTTTTCTCTTTTCATTAACCACTTGACTCCCAGGCCAGCTGCGACACTTCTGAACTATTTCTAAAAATAATTTTTTTTTGCTAGAAAATTACTTACCCAGAATCATTATGTGTATATACAGTGCCTTGAAAAAGTATTCACACCCCTTGAAATGTTCCACCTGTTGTCATGCTACAACCAAAAACATAAATGTATTTTATTGGGATTTTATGTGATAGACCAACACAAAGTGGCACATAATTGTGAAGTGGAAGGAAAATGATAAATCGTTTTCAATTTTCTTTACAAATAAATATGTGAACAGTGTGGGGTACATTTGTATGGCGCCCCCCGGAGTCAATACTTTGTAGAACCGCCTTTCACTGCAATTACAGCTGCAAGTCTTTTTGGGGATGTCTCTACCAGCTTTGTACATCTAGAGAGGGACATTTCTGCCCATTCTTCTTTGTAAAATATCTCAAGCTGTCAGATTGGATGGAGAGCGTCTGTGAGCAGCAATTTTCAAGTCTTGCCACAGATTCTCAATGTGATTTAGGTCTGGACTGTGACTGGGCCATTCTAACACATGAATATGCTTTGATCTAAACCATTCCATTGTAGGTCTGGCTGTATGTTTAGGGTCGTTGTCCTGCTGGAAGGTGAACCTCCGCCCCAGTCTCAAGACTTTTGTAGACTCTAAAGCCCTGTACACACGATCGGTTTGACTGATGAAAACCGTCCGATGGATTGTTTTCATCAGACCAACCGATCGTGTATGGTACCTATCGGTCTTTTTTCCATCGGTTTTAAAAAATAGAACATGTTTTAAAATTTTCCGATGGATAAAAAACTGATCGAAAACTCCGATCGTCTATGGGCAAGTCCATCGGATAAAAAACCCACGCATGCTCAGAATCAAGTCGACGCATGCTCAGAAGCATTGAACTTCATTTTTCTCGGCTCATCGGAGTGTTTTACGTCACCGCGTTTGGAACGGTCGGTTTTTTGACTGATGGTGCGTAGGCAAGACTGATGGAAAACAGTTTCATCGGATATCCGATGGACAAATCCATCGGACGAAAATCCATAGGATATCCGATCGTGTGTACGGGGCTTTACAGGTTTTCTTCTAAGATTGCCCCGTATTTGTCTCCATCCATCTTCCCATCAAACTCTGACCAGCTTCCCTGTCCCTGCTGAAGAAAAGCGTCCCCACAATATGATGCTGCCACCACCATGTTTCACGGTGGGGATGGTGTGTTCAGGGTGATGTGCAGTGTTAGTTTTCTGCCACACATTTAGGCCACATGTTTGCTGTGTCCCCCACATGGCTTCTCACAAACTGCAAACAGGACTTCTTATGACTTTCTTTCCCCAATGTCTTTCTTCTCGTCACTCCTCCATAAAGGGCAGATTTGTGGAGTCACTGGAGTGTATGACTAATAGTTGTCCTGTGGACAGATTCTCCCACCTGAGCTGTGGATCTCTGCAGCTCCTCCAGAGTCACCATGGGGCCTCTTGGCTGCTTCTCTGATGAATGATCTCCTTGCCCGGCCGGTCAGTTTAGGTGGACGACCATGTCTTGGTAGGTTTGCAGTTGTGCCATACTCTTTCCATTTTCTGATGATGGATTAAACAGAGGTTTGTGAGATGTTCAAAGCTTGGGATATTTTTTATAATCTAACCCTGCTTTATACTTCTCCACAACTTTATCCCTGACCTGTCTGGTGTCTTCCTTGGCCTTCATGATGCTGTTTGTTCACTAAGGTTCTCTAACAAACCTCTGAGGGCTTCACAGAACAGCTGTATTGATACTGAGATTAAATGACACACAGGTGGACTCTATTTACTAATTAGGTGACTTCTGAAGGAAATCAGTTCCATTAGATTTTAGTTAGGGGAATTAGAGTAGAGGGGGCTGAATACAAATGCCCCCCCCCCCCTCCCCACACACACACTTTTCACATATTTATTTATGTGCCATTTTGTGTTGGTTTATCATATAAAATCCCAATAAAATACATTTACGTTTTTTGTTGTAACATGACAAAATGTGAAAAATGTCAAGGGGTATGAATACTTTTTTAAGACACTGTATATACTACATATATATATATATAGATAGATAGATAGATATACACTATATTGCCAAAAGTATTGGGACACCTGCCTTTACACGCACATGAACTTTAGTGGCATCCCAGTCTTAAGCCTCGTACACACGACCGGATTTCCATCGGACAAATCCGTGGAATTTTGTCCGAAGGGTGTGGCCGTGAACTTCTTCTGCATACAGACGGCAAAAGTTTTGTCGGCTAACAAACAGAAACTTTGTGGTTTTTCTGCTCTTCAGCGCCACCCTTTGGGCAACTTTTGCTAATGTTGTGTTATGGTGAGCATTGCTTCTGAGCATGCGTGTTTTGTACTTTGGATTTTTTTCCCGAAGGACCTGTGTACACACGATCGGATAATCCGACAACACACATTTGTTGTCGGAAAATTTGAAAGCATGCTATCCCATATTTGTTGTAGAAAAATCCGACAACAATTATCCGATGGAGCGTGCAAACAGTCAGATTTTCCGACAAAACCCTTCCATCACACATTTGATGTCGGAAAATCCGATCGTGTGTATGAGGCTTTAGTCTGTAGAGTTCAATATTGAGTTGGCCCCGCCCTTTGCAGCTATAACAGCTTCAACTCTTCTGGGAAGGCCGTCCACAAGGTTTAGGAGTGTGTCTATGGGAAGGTTTGACCATTCTTCCAGAAGCGTGTTTGTGAGGTCAGGCACTGATGTTGGATGAGAAGGCCTGGCTCGCAGTCTCCGTTCTAATTCATCCCAAAGGTGTTCTATCGGGTTGAGGTCAGGACTCTGTGCAGGCCAGTCAAGTTCCTCCACCCCAAACTCGCTCATCCATGTCTTTATGGACCTTGCTTTGTGCGCTGGTCCAAATCATTTGGTGGAGGGGGGATTATGGTGTGGGGTTGTTTTTCAGAGGTTGGGCTTGGCCCCTTAGTTCCTGTGAAGGGAACTCTTAAGGCGTCAGCATACCAAGACATTTTGGATAATTTCATGCTCCCAACTTTGTGGGAACAGTTTGGGGATGACCCCTTCCTGTTCCAACATGACTGTGCACCAGTGCACAAAGCAAGGTCCATAGAGACATGGATGAGCGAGTTATATATATATATATATATATATTTTTTTTTTCAGAGACCCTGGAGATTAAAATGGTGGGTGTTGGAATTTTTTATGTCACACGCTATTTTTCAAACACAACTCTTTTGCAACAAAATACACTTTGGTGAATTTTATTGCACACAAACACAATATAATACCCACATTTTTTGGTAAAATACAAAAGAAGATGTTACACCGAGTAAATAAATAACTAACATGCTTTAACCACTTAAGGACCGAGCCTGTTTTTCAGACTCAGACGTGTTTACACGTTAAAAACATGTTTTTTTGCTAGAAAATTACTTAGAACCCCCAAACATTATACATTTTTTTTTCTAACACCCTCCAGAATAAATACTTTTTGTCACACCGTATTTGCGCAGCGGTCTTACAAGCGCACTTTTTTTGGAAAAAAAACACTTTTTTAAATTAAAAAATAAGACAAAAGTAAAGTTAGCCCAATTTTTTTTTTTATATTGTGAAAGATGATGTTACTCCGAGTAAATTGATACCCAGCATGTCACACTTCAAAATTGCGCCCGCTCGTGGAATGGCGTCAAACTTTTACCCATAAAAATCTCCATAGGCGATGTTTAAAAAAATTCTACAGGTTGCATGTTTTGGGTTACAGAGGAGGTCTAGGGATAGAATTATTGCTCTCGCTCTAACGATTGCGGCAATACCTCACTTGTGTGGTTTAAACACCGTCTTCATATGTGGGCACTGCTCAAGTATGCGTTCGCTTCTGCGCGCGAGCTCGTCAGGACAGGGCATTTAAAAAAAAAAAATGTTTTCTTATTTATTTTACTTGATTTTATTATTTTTACACTGTTTTTAAAAATAAAAATAAAAATTGGCGTCTATAGCGTGGGTCTCAAGTGGTTAAATATGAGATTTGGAGTCAAAAAGAACTCAGATCTCATATTTACACTAAAATGCAATAAAAAAAAATTACTCTTTAAGAGCTATGGGCGGAGCTGACATTTTGACATCGCTTCCGCCCTGCTATGGTATGGAGACGGGTGGGGGCCATCTTGCCCTCACTCGTATCCATACCCAGCCACGGATAGGACCCGATCGCCACTGCCGCTACCGACGGCTCCGGTAAGCGGCGGAGGGCGCGGGAGAGAGCGGCGGGAGGCCCCTCTTCCGCCGCCAATAACAGTGATCTCGTGGTGAATCCGCCGCAGAGACCACCAATATCATTAACCGGACCGCTGCCTGAAGAGATGGATACCTCGGTTGTGGCAGCAGCTGCTGCCATTATCAAGATATCCCTATTCAAAGTCAGGACGTATATAGTCGTGCAGCGGTCAGTAAGTGATTAAAATTGTATATGCCCATGGAATGGCGCCAAACTACGATATCTAAAAAGGCAACACTTTAAAAGCCTTTACAGGTTTCCAGTTTAGAGTTACACAGGAGGTCTGGAGCTAAAATGTATGCTCTGGCTCTGGCGTTCACAGCGATACCTCACATGCGAGGGAAGGATCACTGGTTACATATGCGTGCAGGACTTACATATGCGTTCTCATTTAGGCATGAGCATAGGGGGATGGGGGTGCTTTACCATTTTTGTTTACGTTTTTTTTTTTATACTGTCCCTTTTTTATTTTTTTTATCAACTTTTTTGCTATTGTGCCGCGTGCACACGATCAGAAATTCCGACAAGAAAACCGTGGATTTTTTTCCGTCGGAATTTCAGCTCAAACTTGTGTTGCATACACACGGTCACACAAATCTTGTCGGAAATTCCGAAGGTCAAGAACGCGGTGACGTACAAGACGTACGACGAGCCGAGATCAATGAAGTTCAATAGGCAGTTCGGCTCTTCTGCTTGATTCTGAGCATGCGTGTTTTTTGGCGTGCCGGAATTGCATACAGACGAATGGAATTTCCGATAGGAACTTTTTCCGTCGGAAAATTTGAGAACCAGCTCTCAAATTTTTGTTGTCGGAAATTCCAACAGAAAAAGTCCAAGCCTACACACGGTCGGAATTTCCGACCAGAAGCTCACATCGAACTTTTCTTGTCGGAAATTCCGACCGTGTGTACGCGGCATAACAAGCGATGAACTAACAAGCTGTCAGTTGCAACCAAGGCACCCCTGCCCCGCAACTGCATGTACATAAAGGGGGTGGGGATGTTCATAATATCTCTGGCCCAATATGGCCACATGGCCAATAATCTGATATGGCTATGTGGCCACTGACCTAATATGGCCATAGGCGGTTGAAGGTACAAGGCCACCTAGCTGGAATAGCAGTATTTCATGGCTAGCTAGCATAGTGCCCTGTTTAAAATAGAAGATGTGTGCTCTCATCTGGTAGCCTACATGAGGGGAACAATGAAAGAGGAACCCCCCACCTGGTAACAGGTAACATGCCCAGTCAAAGCCTTAGGTAACATGCCCAGTCACAGCCTTCAGGTCCAGACTTTTTAGCCCCTGAGGCCAGGAACCTGAGACCTCTGTGGTGTTTTGCTGTGGCTCTTCTTGCTGAGTCACCAGAAATGCTGGGTAGCTCCCTGGACAATTCATTGGACAATCTTTCCTTGTACATTGTTTCTAGTGAGCCTTGAACTCTTTTCTCCTTCTACGAACCCCTTATTTGACCACTTGGTGCCAGCGCCTCCCGACCCCTTTAGGGGTTTAAGATGCCGGGAGGCAGTTCGGGGTTTATGATCATGTGACCGCCGTGATTGACTGTCACTGCGGTCACATGATCAGAAAGCTCCAATTAGCGATCAAGAGCTTTCTATTTGCCGCCAGTAACTGTGCCGCTCTTGGCACAGCTGTATTTGCAATATTGCACATACATATGTGGCCGCTCGGTGCCAAGGACCACCCGCCGAGAGGCCACATATTTGTGTTCTGTCAATGCCAAGAGGTTAAGCCCATGCACAAGAGACGCTGTTATTTGCTGTTAAACGCGCGTTCAGAGGCAGTTGGACACTTTTTTCAACTGCTCCTGAACCCATTCAATGTTATCCTATGTGTCCATGCACACTGTCTCGTTTATTGCCGTTTTTAGGCAGTTGCGTTTAACCTCGTTTTTCCAGAAGCAAAAAAATGGGTTCGGACGCAAAAGTTTTCCACGTTTCAGACGCAAAACGCGGCTAAACGCGGCTAAACGCGGCAAAACGCGGTACCGGCGTTTTGCCGCGATTTCGTTTATTAGCGTTTTTAAAGGTGACCTATTTTTTTACATTAGAAATCTCAAAAATGATGGCAAATGATGAAAAACCATCAAAAAAATATGAAAAAAAAACTGTAATTGCTTGCATTGCACTGTAGACAATCCACAACTTGTGGCAGGTGACGTGGCAAGTGGACAATCCACAACTTGTGGCAGGTAACGTGGCCAGGTGACGTGGCCAGGTGACATGGTAGGTGACGTGGCAGGTGGACAATCCACAAATTGTGGCAGGTGACGTGGCAAGTGGACAATCCAAAACTTGTGGCAGGTGACGTGGCAGGTGGACAATCCACAAATTGTGGCAGGTGACGTGGCCAGGTGATGTGGCAAGTGGACAATCCACAACTTGTGGCCAGGTGACGTGGCAGGTGACGTGGCAAGTGGACAATTCACAACTTGTGGCAGGTGACGTGGCCAGGTGACGTGGCCAGGTGACGTGGCAGGTGACGTGGCAAGTGGACAATGCACAACTTGTGGCAGGTGACGTGGCAGGTGACATGGCCAGGTGACGTGGCCAGGTGATGTGGCAAGTGGACAATCCACAACTTGTGGCCAGGTGACGTGGCAGGTGACGTGGCAAGTGGACAATCCACAACTTGTGGCCAGGTGACGTGGCAGGTGACGTGGCAAGTGGACAATCCACAGCTTGTGGCAGATGATGTGGCAAGTGATACGCTAAATACAAGTACACTGCTGCTCTCTAAGCTGCTGGTCTCCCAAAATGGCTGAAATGGTTAAATAATAATGTTTTTTGAGCTTAGGGAGGGTCTTATGATGTTTCTTAACTAAACGCCTATAGACGCAAACGCGGTAAAACGCGGTAAAACGCCGCTAAAATCGCGGCAAAACGGGCGTTTTTAAATGCCGGTTTTAGCCTTTAAAAACGTGTGTTCAGCAGAGTTTGCACCGGCGTCTCGTGTGCATGGGGCCTTACACCTCCTGTTTGCTAGATTATTGTACTCTCTCCAGCCAATATGTTGTTCCTTTGCATAGCTATCTTTACCTCAACTAACATTTGCTACCGACTGTTGGCTTGTTTCTGCTTGATGCCAACCTGCAACCACTTGTTACCGAACCTTGGCTTGTTTACTGGCTACACTTCTGCTTCTGCTATATCTGCTACTGGACCCTAGCTTTCTCACCCCAGTTTATCGGCTATTGACCTAATCTGGCCAGGTGACCACTGACCTAATATGACTGCAAAGTTATTTACCTAATATGACCATGAGACCATTAACCTAATATGGCCATGTGACCATAGACCTAATATGGTCATGAAGCTATTGATCTAATATGGCCATGTGACCATTGACCTTATATGGCCATGAGACTATTGACGTAATATGGTCATACAGGGTTGAAGATACAGGGCCACCCAAATGGAAAGGCAATATTCCATGGCCAGCTAGCATAATGCACACCACAGTGACAGGGGCTTAAAAAAAAAGTGGTGTGCTCATGGGCTTTCATCTGGTGGCTTGCATGAGAGGAAAAATGAAGGGGGTACCCCCACCAGGTAACAGCTAACATTCCCAGTCACTGTTGTGCCTTCAAGCATTGACTTTTTGAGCCCCTGAGGGCAGGAAACAGTGACATTTATATCCCCTGACCCTTTCCAGGAGTCCTGACCCCGGTTGGTCACCAGCCCCGCACTTACCCCATCTAGGTTGCAGGCAGCGCTTCCCCTGCGTCTCCTCCACCTCTGCATCACGGCAGCTTCCGCCGTGTGTCTCCTCCCTCCTCCTCTTAGGTGGCCAATAGGATCGCTTCTCCTCTCGCTAGCCGGGAGGAGAATCAGGAGGACAATAGCAAATATTAATTTGCTATTGTCACACAACTGGGTGGGCTCAGGGCGCAGTGCTGTGTGCCCCGGGACCACCCTTTTTTGAAGTCTATTAGAGCCTCTTGTTCTAATCACGTGCTTCAAAAAAAAAACAAAAAAACATTGGAATTTATGCATCCAGCCCCCTGCATATAGATTAGGGGGCCAGACACATGGATAGGGGGGCGCCGCCCCTGCGCCCTGCATTACGGGCCGCCACTGGTTGTGGGAGTCAACCAGATCATGGGTCATTGACCTAATAAGGCCATTAGCCTATTGACCTAATTTATTCATTAGGCCATTACCACAATATGACCATGTGGTCATATTAGGTCAATGATGTCACAAGCATCCCAACCCTATTGTGCACATGCAGCTTTAAGGTGGGGAATGCCAAAGGTTAATCCCTAATAGTGAGGAATCGGATTAGAAATGAAAATACAAAGTAGTATTATATCAAACTATCTTGTTTTGTCATGACAGTGTCTCTTTAAGTAAGTGGACTTTGGTGCGCTTATAAACCGCCTGGGACAGTATTATCAGTGCGCTCATTTTAACCGATGCCTGAAGTTTTTTTTTTTTTTTAATTGTGTAAATATCATTAGCGAGGAAAAAGAAAATACAGACCCCACAGATGAAGGAACCCGAAGGCGAAGACAGAAATGAAAAGCAGACAGATTCCATGGCGCACTTCCGTCACCCAAACCACTATAAATACGCCTAATGGCCTAACACAGAAACAAAATTGTTGAGGCATAAATGATGAATCGTTAAAAGTTGCATTCAAGTGCCTTTTAGGGGAAAATAGAGCTTTTAAAGGGATGAATTGGCCTCCCTAGACAATTTGTTATGTTTTTAGAGGTAATTATTTCTATTTGTGCCAATAGAGGAGGAAGTTAAAGTTTTTTTTTTTCGTTGTTTTTTTTTCTATCTTACTATCAGAGCAGATAGAGACGTCTGCAGCCCCATTCGGCACGTTGCAGAGAATTAGGGGCGTCAGAATGATGGCGATATAGTTTTCTCTATCCATTGTGGAGATAGCGGCAACCGAGGGTCCCCGGGGATTCCGATTTCGCTGCTACGGGGAACTGTCAGTTGTGGCTTAGTGATCTCAGCAGGCGACTCTCTATCTGCAGTGGGACATTAAGCAAGACGGCAGTCGGGTTACATTTGCATACATAAGACACATCGGCGTTGACTTGGGTTTCCTTGCAGGGTGGATGGTACATTGTAAAGTGTTTCAAATCATGTTAAATTCACAGACGTACGTTCGCTCATGACGGCATAGCTGGATTCTGAAGATTTTCTTGAAAGCGCAATGGGAAGTCAGGTTGCGCTTAAAAACACCTGAAAAAATGTCTTGTAATCTGCTGGTTACTTGAAAGCAAAATCCTTGTTTTGCAGAGAAAAAAACAGCCCCCTACCATTCCTTCTTTGCAGGTTAAAATGAAGCAAGCATGAGATACATTTTTCATGTTAAAGTCCAACTGAACCTTCAGTTTAAATCCAATGTTCTGCGCCACTTTTATATATATATTTTTTTTGTGTCTTGCGCATGAGGTTACCATTTTTCTGTAGTATGCTGACTTTTAGTGGTTGTTTTGAGCCAATACAACTTGTTTACTATGTGATTTTGGTATCTTCCTCTATCTTCCCCTCCTGTTTACGGCTAGTTAGTTTAGTCCTAATTAGACCCTCCCCATTTCCTACATGCATTGACAGTTGGATTGTATTTTGTCAACATTATATTGAAATAATTATGAAATGCATTAATATGGATTCATTACAAATCCACTTGTTACCATTTTATCCTCTTTTTGTATGTCAGTGGGGATCACTTACTTTATTGTAGACAATTTATTTTTCCACTTCCTCCTTCGCAGCCGCGTCCCCGCGTGTCATTTCCTGGATTTGCATTGTCTCCTGGAATATGTGTGTCATCAATCCCAGGAGGCAATAGGCATCGCCGAGTCCAAGTATTGTGTTATTTGCATAGCCACTGCTATGAAAACCCCTCCTCTACTGCTCGTGATGATGCGCTGTGTATGCGGGAGATCAGCAGGTGCATGCTGGGTAGCCAGCATGCATGGAATACATGAAGAGATACTATCCGGCTTCAGATGCCCACACAGGAGATGGTCGCGGTCTGCTTGGAATTTATAAAGTGTGACAGCAGGAAGGTAAAGTCACCTGGTTGCATCCAGGGGGGTAGATATATTTCGCCCAGATTCAGGCTTTACGCCGACTTATACAACTAGGTGGAGAGTTGTATAAGCCCAGCTGAGGCTAGTGGGCTCATGGATGACTCATACCTCTAGGGAGAGTGTGGGGCGTCGTGCAGACAGGGAGTTGATGAGACCAGCTGAAGCTTGTCAGCTCATTTAGGCCTCTATAAGAACTCCCAGATTCATTAGGTGTTTGCTCATGCCTGGAACCAGACCTGTGTGGACTGTCTAGGGAGAGTGAACCCCTGTGCGGTGAGACAAAGCCTGTGTGGCTATTTGCTTGGACATTTAAAATCAGGGACTTAGGGACTAGGACAGCACTAGGCTGATCCCAGTTGTTAGTTAGGAAACCTGTATGTTTAGTCAGAGGTCAAGTTGACCAGGATTTATTTTATTTATGTTTCTTTTGCTTTGCTGTGTTTTGTCACTGTAAATAGAAAATAAACCGCACCTTTTTGATTTTGAAAACCACAACCTCCGTTTGCTGGGCCTGTTTTTGTGTGGGGAGCCCATCCCGGGGGTCACACACACCCGCTGCCGAGCTAACCCCCTCACAGTTGGTGGAGAACCAGTGGCAGTTTTTTTTAAGCCAGCATGGAGGAGATACTGAAACAGCTGGCACTAGCAAATGCCAATCAACAGCAGACAAATGCAGGTTTGCAAAGGAGCCTTGCAGCCCAGCAGCAAGCTCATCAACAGAGCCTTGCAGCCCAGCAGCAAGCTCACCAACAGAGTCTGGAAGCTCAGCAACAAGCCCAGCAGCAATCTGAGGCCCGCTTCATAGACCTGTTACAGAAGCAAGAGCAGAGACTACAACAAATGGAAGCAGTAATGCAGCAACGTCCGCAGACCAGTGAGGAAAGCCGTCCCACTAATACCGCGTCCTTTGGGGTGAGTCGTTTATTGACAAAAATGACTGGAGAGGATGATCCAGAGGTATTTTTGACCACATTTGAAAGGACCGCTGAAAGAGAAAAGTGGCCTGAGGAGCAGTGGGCTGGACTGGTGGCTCCTCTGTTAACTGGTGAATCGCAGAAAGCTTACTATGACCTAGAGCCTAACCAAGCAAAAGACTATGTGATGCTAAAAGCTGAAATTTTGGCAAGGCTGGGTGTCACCCAGGCTGTCCGGGCTCAGCGTGTGCATAACTGGACTTTCCAGCTTGGAAAACCCCCCAGGTCTCAAATGTATGATCTCATTCACCTGAGCAGAAAGTGGCTACAGCCAGAGACTTTGTCTGCACCAAAGATTGTGGAACGTGTTGTAATGGATCGGTTTTTGAGAGCTCTTCCTACTGCCATCCAAAAGTGGGTAAGCCATGGAGACCCAGAGACGGCCGATGGTCTTGTGGATCGTGTGGAGAAATACTTGGCTACAGAGAACCTGACGGCCTCTTCCAGAGACACTCGGACTTTCCACCCTAAGACCAGACCATCCCCAGGGGCGGATAAGAGGATTCCAAGGGGTGAGGGTGGAGAGAGTGAGAGGGTGGGAGCTCTACCCCAAGTTTGGCGAGAACAGCCTGGGAAATCAGCGGCTCAAGAGGCGGCAAGAAGGATCGTTTGCTACCGCTGCCGGCAAGCGGGACATATTGCAGCCAATTGCCCGGTTGTGGAGGAACCCATGCAGTGTGACTTTCTGACGGGCAGACGTCAGTCGCTGTGTGCGACAGTCGCATGCACTGCCATTCGAGGAACTGAGAAACATTTATGCAAAATGTGTGTTAATGGTAGAAATGTTGTGGTATTGCTGGATTCAGGTAGCCTTGTGACCCTGATAAAGGCTGAGTTAGTTAAAACAGAGGTCTTTGGGAATAGCAAGGTAGCTGTTATTTGTGTGCATGGGGACACCCGAGAGTATCCAGTGACTACAGTGTGTTTCGAGACCCCCAAAGGTACCCTCTCTCATCCAGTGGGCTTAGTATCTCAGTTACCGCATGACGCCATTGTGGGAAGGGATTTTCCGAAGTTCTGGGAACTGTGGGATGATCCTGAGCCCCCCACTGGTGCCCCTATGTACCAGGAATGTGATAGCCAGAACTCCCCTGAGAGTGGTGAGGACTCTCCGGAATTTCCCTTATCAGTATTGGCAGGGGAGACGCAAGAAACTGGAGAGGAGTCCACCTCCTCAGACGAAAACCTACCGTCTGTGGAGTTTTCTGATCTTGAGGTTCACAGGGAAAACTTTGCCACAGAACAGTTGAAAGACCCCGCCCTAATAAAGGCACGGGAAAACGTAGTGAAAATAGATGGCGAGTTAGTGAACCCAGATAGAACCTGCACTTACCCATACTTCAGCGTAGAGAAGGACCTACTGTATCGGGTGGCAAAAAGGGCAGAAGAAACCGTTGAGCAGCTTGTGGTGCCCAAACCTTACAGGAAGTTGGTGTTGGAGTTGGCCCATGGGCACATTCTTGGAGGTCATCTGGGGACAGAGAAAACCCGAGAGAGGGTATTACAGAGATTCTATTGGCCGGGGGTGATGAAGGACATAGAAAATTATTGTTCCTCCTGCCCTGTGTGTCAGAGGTCGGCCCCGATGCCACATTTCCGTAGCCCGCTGGTCCCCCTACCCATCATTGAGGTCCCGTTTGAGAGGATCGCCATGGATTTGGTAGGGCCTATAATCAAGTCCGCTAGGGGGCACCAGTACATATTAGTTATAATGGACTATGCCACCCGTTATCCAGAAGTGATCCCTCTCCGAAATACCTCGGCCAAAACCATAGCCAAAGAGCTATCTCTTGTGTTTAGCCGGGTGGGTATTTGTAAAGAACTGCTTACGGACCAAGGTACACCCTTTATGTCCCGGGTTATGACGGAGCTGTGTAAATTGTTCAAAGTGACGCAATTACGTACATCTGTGTATCACCCCCAAACCGATGGGCTGGTTGAAAGATTCAACAAAACCCTAAAACAAATGTTGAAGAAAGTGGTGGATAGAGATGGAAAGGATTGGGACTGTCTACTTCCTTATCTGATGTTTACTATTAGGGAGGTGCCCCAATCCTCTACGGGATTCTCCCCCTTTGAGTTACTGTATGGGAGACACCCAAGAGGGCTGTTGGATATGGCCAAGGAAACTTGGGAAAGTGAGAGTTCTCCCCACAGGAGTGTGATTGAGCATGTCGCCCTGATGCAAGACCGAATTGCACAGGTAATGCCCATCGTGAAGGAACATTTGGCCCAAGCGCAGTTAGCACAGCAGAGAGTGTACAACCGTGGAGCCAAGACCCGTACCTTTTCCCCGGGGGATAGGATACTGGTACTTGTCCCTACGGTTGAAAGTAAATTCCTTGCCAAATGGCAAGGCCCCTATGAGATAATGGAAAAAGTGAGCGAAGTGAATTACAAGGTCAGACAACCAGGAAGGCGAAAGCCCGAACAGATCTATCACGTTAATCTGTTGAAAGCCTGGAGGGATAGAGAGTCCCTAGTCGCAGACACTTGGTCACCAGCTCAAACTGGTTGCGTGATTCCTGAGGTTGGAATAGCAGCCACCTTGTCACAACCCCAACAACAGGAGGTTAAGGAGTTTGTGCTTCGCAACAAGGAGGTATTCTCTGAGCTGCCGGGACAAACATCTGGGGTAGAGCATGACATCATTACCCCGCCCGGTGAAAGGGTGAAGTTAAAACCCTATCGGATCCCAGAGGCCCGACGGGAGGCAATACGGGAGGAAGTACAGAAAATGCTGAACTTAGGGGTGATAGAGGAGTCCCAAAGTGATTGGTCTAGTCCCATTGTGTTGGTGCCTAAACCGGATGGGAGCTGGCGATTTTGTAACGATTTTCGTCAGTTGAACAAAGTTACAAAATTTGACACCTACCCCATGCCACGTATAGATGAGTTGATCGACCGGCTGGGAACAGCCCGATACATGACGACTCTTGACCTCACAAAAGGGTATTGGCAAATCCCCCTGGCCAAGTCGGCCAAAGAGAAAACCGCATTTGTAACCCCAGACGGGGCGTTCCAATATAAAAGAATGCCGTTCGGGTTACAGAATGCGCCGGCCACATTCCAGCGGAAAATGGACCAGATGCTGAGGCCCCATCGGAAGTATGCTGCGGCTTACCTGGATGACGTAATTGTCCATAGCACAGATTGGGCCTCACATCTGCCAAAAGTGCAAGCAGTCCTGGACTCTGTTCGGGAAGCGGGGTTTACGGCTAACCCCAAGAAGTGTACCATTGGGCAGGAGGAGGCCAAATATCTTGGGTACACCATTGAGAGGGGAGTAATAAAACCCCAACTCAACAAAGTCGAGGCCATCCAGAGTTGGCCACGTCCCAACAGCAAGAAGCAGGTACGAGCCTTTCTGGGAATCGCTGGGTATTATCGGCGATTCATTCCCCACTTTGCTTCTAAGGCTGTGCCCCTAACCAACCTGACGAAGGGGAAAGGGTCGGTCATGATTAAATGGACCCCCGAGGCTGAGGCAGCATTCCAATTCTTGAAACAAGCCTTATGTAGCCAGCCAGTGTTGTACTCACCCGACTTCTCTAAAGACTTTGTCGTACAAAGTGATGCGTCAGATGTGGGGTTAGGAGCAGTATTGTCCCAGGTCTGGAACGGGGAAGAGCACCCAGTCATTTACCTCAGCAGGAAGTTGAAGTCCCATGAGGTAAATTATGCCACCGTTGAAAAGGAGTGTTTAGCGGTGAAGTGGGCTCTAGATTCCCTTCGGTACTACCTGCTAGGTAGGCACTTTGACATGGTTACGGATCACGCTCCGTTAAAGTGGATGGCTCAAAACAAGGAAACAAATAGAAGAGTGAATAGGTGGTTCCTGGCCCTCCAGGAATTCAACTTCACAGTAAAGCATCGCCCTGGCGTTCAAATGGGGAATGTGGATGCTTTGTCTCGAGTACATGAATGCCTGATTGCTGGTGTTCCAACCCCGAGGTTAAAACAAGAGGGGGGGGTATGTGACAGCAGGAAGGTAAAGTCACCTGGTTGCATCCAGGGGGGTAGATATATTTCGCCCAGATTCAGGCTTTACGCCGACTTATACAACTAGGTGGAGAGTTGTATAAGCCCAGCTGAGGCTAGTGGGCTCATGGATGACTCATACCTCTAGGGAGAGTGTGGGGCGTCGTGCAGACAGGGAGTTGATGAGACCAGCTGAAGCTTGTCAGCTCATTTAGGCCTCTATAAGAACTCCCAGATTCATTAGGTGTTTGCTCATGCCTGGAACCAGACCTGTGTGGACTGTCTAGGGAGAGTGAACCCCTGTGCGGTGAGACAAAGCCTGTGTGGCTATTTGCTTGGACATTTAAAATCAGGGACTTAGGGACTAGGACAGCACTAGGCTGATCCCAGTTGTTAGTTAGGAAACCTGTATGTTTAGTCAGAGGTCAAGTTGACCAGGATTTATTTTATTTATGTTTCTTTTGCTTTGCTGTGTTTTGTCACTGTAAATAGAAAATAAACCGCACCTTTTTGATTTTGAAAACCACAACCTCCGTTTGCTGGGCCTGTTTTTGTGTGGAGAGCCCATCCCGGGGGTCACACACACCCGCTGCCGAGCTAACCCCCTCACAAAAGTAAGAAAACACTGCTGCAAAATTGCTAAACGGACATTTATATACAGAATAACTTTAATAGAATAGTTGTATTTTTATCTAAAAATTACAATTTTGGCCGGAAACAACGCTTTAACCCCTTCCATACCAGGCCATTGGGAAATGACACCGGCAGGAACCCTCTCTCCCTCCGGGTGGACGTCATATGACGTCCTCAGCTTTGAGGGGGGATATCTGAATGGATGCCTGCAGCTAGAGGCATCATTCAGATATCCTTGTTTAGAGCCGGCGATCCTGCGCACCATAAGAACGATCATAGCGGCGATTCCGCCGCTTGATCGTTCTTATAGGCGGCGGGAGGGGACATCCCCCCCTCCCGCCGCCATCCGGTGCTTCTCCGGGCTCTCCCGTGCGATCGGGGACCCGGAGAGAATCGTTGGCGCCGGTGGTGGGTCACGTGATGAGCATAGAGATGACTGGTGACCAGATGGTCACCTGTCATCTCTATGATCGTCTGAGGCCCGGGCGCGATGTGATGACGTCACGCCCGGGTCCTCAAATGTAAACAAAGCCGCCATTGCGGCTGTAAGTATGAGATCAGTGAATTTTTTTTCACGAACTCATGCTTTCCAGCCTGGAGGAGAGATGTGGGGTCTTATTGACCCCGCATCTCTCCATAAAGAGGACCTATCACACACATTCCTATTACAAGGGATGTTTACATTCCTTGTAATAGGAATAAAAGTGATCAAAAAAAAAAAGTGTAAAAAAAAAGTAAAAATAAAAATAAATAAGTAAAAAAAAAAAAAAAAAAAAATTTTTATTTTTTTTTAAACGCCCGTCCCCAATAGCTCGCGCTTAGAAGCGAACACACACGTAAGTCCCGCCCGCATATGTAAACGCCGTTCAAAACACATACTGTATGTGAGGTATCGCCGCGTGCGGTAGAGCGCGTGCAACAATTCTAGCACTAGACCTCCTCTGTAACTCTAACCTAGTAACCTGTAAAAATTTTCAAAGCGTCGCCTATGGAGATTTTTAAGTACCGAAGTTTGGCGCCACTCCATGAGTGTGTGTAATTTTAAAGCGTGAAATGTTAGGTATCTATTTACTCGGCGTAACATAAGCTTTCATATTTTACAAAAAAATTGGGCTAACTTTACTGTTTTGTTATTTTTTAATTCATGAAACCATTTTTTCCCCAAAAAAAGGCGTTTGAAAAATTATTGCGCAAATACCGTGCAAGAAAAAAGGTTGCATTGAACGTCATTTTATTCCCTAGGGTATCTGCTAAAAAAAACATATATAATGTTTGGGGGTTCTGAGTAATTTTCTAGCAAAAGAATGATGATTTGTACATGTAGGAGAGAAGTGCCAGAATAGGCCCAGTATGGAAGTGGTATAAAAAGCCCTGTATAGAAGTGGTTAAATATGTGGGACAACCCTTCTAGCCTCCACCCCCCATTTTTCAGAATGTTCTCCAACTTTCCAGAACCAGGGGGAGGCATCAGAGAGCTGCCTGTATGAGTCATCCAGCCCTGAACTTTAATAAACCCTGACCAAATTAAAGTGGAGCTTCACCCTAATTTTTCACTTTTGGTAATCGGATTCCTCCCCCCCTCCGGTGTCACAATTGACACCTTTCAGGGGGGAGGGGGCGAAGATACCTGTCTAAGACAGGTATTTTCACCCACATCCGGGAGTCCTCTCTCCGGGAATCTGCGGGAGTGACGTCACTTCCCCCAGACTTCCCGTAGTGTTCTGGGAGACACTCGGCTCCCAGAACACAGGCGGACGAATCAGAACGGCGCAGCGCGACTCGCGCATGCGCCATAGGGAACCGGGCATGAAGCCGCAGGGCTTCACTTCCTGGTTCCCTCAGCGAGGATGGCGGAGGGAGCAGCAGAGCGACGAGCGATCGCTCGTCCTCTGCTGCGGACGTCGCTGGACTCCAGGACAGGTAAGTGTCCAAATATTAAAAGCCAGCAGCTGCTGTAGCTGTAGCTGCTGGCTTTTAATAATATGTTTTTTCCCGGCGGAGCTCAGCTTTAAGGACTCGCAGATTTAAATATGGGTCAGGATATAAATTTCCCCACTCTCACACTAGACAGGGACAACCCTTCTAGCCTCCCCCCATTTCCCAGAATGTTCTCCAACTTTCCAGAACCAGGGGAGGCACCAGAGAGCTGCCTGTATGAGTCATCCAGCCCTGAACTTTATTAAACCCTGACCAAATTAAGGACTCACAGATTTAAATATTGAATTATGTATGAAATGCATTAATATGGATTCATTACAAATCAGCTTGTTACCATTTTATCCTCTTTTTGTATTTCAGTGGGGATTACCATACTTACTTTATTGTAGACAATTTATTTTTCCACTTCCTCCTTCGCGGCCGCGTCCCCGCGCGGCATTTCCTGGATTTGCATTGTCTCCTGGGATATGTGTGTCATCAATCCCAGGAGGCAATAAGCATCACAGAGTACAAGTATTGCGTTATTTGCATAGCCACTGCTGTGGAAACCCCACCTCTACTGCTCGTGATGATGCGCTGTGCATGCGGGAGATCGGCAGGTGCATGCTGGGTAGCCAGCATGCACTGAATACAGGAAGAGATACTATCCGGCTTCAGATGCCCACACAGGAGATGGTCACGGTCTGCATGGAATTTATAAAGTAAGAAAACACTGCTGCAAAATTGCTAAACGGACATTTATATACAGAATAACTTTAATAGAATACAAGAAGAATGAGTAGTAAAGTGGTATTTTTATCAAAAAATTAAAATTTTGGCCGGAAACACTGCCATAAATATGCGAGACAACCCTTCTAGCCTCCACCCCCCATTTTCCAGAATGTTCTCCAACTTTCCAGAACCAGGGGGAGGCACCAGAGAGCTGCCTGTATGAGTCATCCAGCCCTGAACTTTAAGGCCTCATGCCCACGGACGTTTTTACAGCCGCGTTTTTAAGCGTTTTTTACAGCTTAAAAACGCCTGTCCATGCTAGTCTATAGCTTCATGCCCAACTAGACGTTTTTGAGCTGCAAACAGCATAGACGTTTTTAAGCTGTAAAAAAAACCCAGGACCAGTGCGTTCCTCAGCGTCGGAGTTAGGCAGAAAAAAACGCGAGCGTCAAAAAACGCTCAAAAATGCGCACTAACGCGCACTAACGCGCACTAACGCGCGGTCGCGTTTTTAGCTCCGACGTTTTTTTTTTTTTTTTTTTAAATAAATAAATATTTACAATAACATGGACAGGCGTTTTTAAGCTGTAAAAAACGCATCTGTAAAAACGTCAGTGGGCATGAAGCCTAATAAACCCTGACCAAATTAAGGACTCACAGATTTAAATATGGGTCAGGATATAAATTTCCCCACTCTCACACTAGACAGGGACAATCCTTCTAGCCCCCCCCCCCCCCATTTTCCAGAATGTTCTCCAACCTTCCAGAACCAGGGGGAGGCACCAGAGAGCTGCCTGTATGAGTCATCCAGCCCTGAACTTTAATTAAACCCTGACCAAATTAAGGACTCGCAGATTTAAATATGGGTCAGGATATAAATTTCCCCACTCTCACACTAGACAGGGACAATCCTTCTAGCCCCCCCCCCCCCCCCCATTTTCCAGAATGTTCCCCAACCTTCCAGAACCAGGGGGAGGCACCAGAGAGCTGCCTGTATGAGTCATCCAGCCCTGAACTTTAATTAAACCCTGACCAAATTAAGGACTCACAGATTTAAATATATGTCAGGACTCAGGATATAAATTTCCCCACTCTCAGGCCTCGTACACACGGCCGAGATTCTCGTCGAAAAAAACATGTTGTTTTTTTCGACGAGATTCTTGGACAAGAAACTTGTCCCGGCCGAGTGTACACACGATCCATTCAAAGAACCCGCTGTTCTTTGAATGGAGCGTATGCGGTGACGTCATCGACTACGACGAGCATGCGCTCGTCACATTCGATGCCGTCGCCGCCATCTTGGTATACCCTATCTATGCCTAGGAAGCTACCGCGCATGCGTCGAAGTCATTTCGAGCATGCGCGGGCTTCCCGGCGAAAAGGTAAGTGTACACACACAATTTTCTCGTCGAGAAACAGGCTGACGAGAATCTCGACGAGAAAATAGAGAGCAGGATCTCTATTTTCTCGTCGAGATTCTTGTCGCTTTTCTTGACGAGAAACCATACACACGAACAAATTTCTCGGCAAAAAATCTCTGCCAGCAAGTTTCTTGCTGGTTTTTGCCGAGAAACTCGTTCGTGTGTACGAGGCTTAACACTAGACAGGGACAACCTTTCTAGCCTCCCCCCCCCCCCCCCATTTCCCAGAATGTTCTCCAACTTTCCAGAACCAGGGGGAGGCACCAGAGATCTGCCTGTATGAGTCATCCAGCCCTGAACTTTATTAAACCCTGACCAAATTAAGGACTCACAGATTTAAATATGGATCAGGATATACATTTCCCCACTCTCACACTAGTAGCACACTAGAGGATGCTACATACAGATAAAACGTGTAAATGTGCATGCATTGCAAATTTCTACAGCACTTTTTTTTTTTTTGCCTTGACATACGCTTTAAAGCTTTGTAAATTGAGTCCCATGTCTCTTTCAGAAAATATATATGAAACGTAAAAACTAATAACATCCTAACACAACAAAGGTAACTGATGCAACTTTTTTTTATTTCTTTTTGAAGATATGCCTTTTGGAGGATGTGACTCTATCTGAACACATGGAAAAAATAAAAGGTCTGGGTCCAAAGAGATTCTTCAATGAGGAGCAACATGGGTAATCACCTGGATTCAGAGGAACACACGTTGTCCCCACTGGGACTACAAAGGTGGAATTTTTTTTTTTTACTAGGGAGGAATTGTTTGTGTTAATTTTAACTCCTTTCCTCCCCAGTAACTATCTAAATTGACTGTAGCTCTAGTGACAGTTTTTATCTCTGTTATTACCAGGGCTTTTTTTCAGCTGAAACTTGGTGGAACTCGGTTCCCCCACCTCTGACTCAGGCCCTCTGGTCCCTGCTCAACACTATCACTGTTAAACACAGAAGTCCGGCTTTTGTGTTTACCAGAGATAGCTTGTCTCCCAACGGCTCCCACAGATCTGATCTCCTCAGCAGCTCCCACTGAGTGCAGGATGGGAACAAGGGAGATGCAGGTGCCCAGGGTTCATTGCGGATGCCGACAGCCCCACTAGATGATCTCCCTGCAAGTGAGAGAGGAGGAGTCACCTATAGTGTGCGGAGAGGTACTAGAGCCCACTGGGTGCTTCAGCTTAATACAGCAACAAAAGTAAGTGAAGCACCCACGCCACCCTCCTTCTCCACTCGTTGGCTCGTTCACTGGAAAGGAAGGAGCGTGGTCTAAGCCATGCCCGTACGCCCTTGGTTGCAGAGGTTAGGCACACTTAGTTTCACTTACAGGTCTTTGCAGCAATTCCCCTCAGTGTTGGTTTCTGTCCCTAGTGTGTAAGGACAAAAGTCTCTATGCCCCAAGTAACTCCAAGGTCCACACCAGTATATCACTCCAACGTAGAGCTTTAATTTCTTATGCATGAAAGGAGAAAGGTGTTAGGAAGACAGATGGAATTCAGGCACTCCTGGCTTCATCGCCACTTGATCCCAAGTGGGTACAGCTCACCCGGACAGTCACCCGATGGCACTAGCAGCCGGCGTGTAACTCAAACAGTCAATTTAATTCCCTAATGGATGCATCTAGGAGATTCTCTGCCACAGAATCTATAGTGTCCCAAACCTCCTGATGGTCCAGATGTTAGGCCCCTGGTTTCTGGATGGATGACATCCCTCCGGAGAGTTACTGGGCCCCTTCCTTCACTGTGATTCTCTCACCAGTCCTTCGAAACGGTCCTCCCCTAGCCTCCTCTTCCAGAAATGGGTCCCTTCGCAAGGCGACACCCTGGGATTCTTCCTCCCGAAGTGGGCTCCAGCTAAAGGTGCTGGGCCCAGGGCTGAAGTTGCAGTCCCAGGACTAAAGGTGCCTGGGACTGAGGCACACGTGGCCCCATGGCCTGGAAGGCCATGCACTCGAAACTGTACTCCACACAATACCTTCCCCCGGGTACAGGTCCCGGGGTGGCAACTCGACTCCAACCACCGCGTCTGGCGTCTGCCCCTTTTGTACCCCCTCCCGGCATGCCCAGCAGGTCCACCACACCCACTGTACGGCTGCCGAGAGGAGACACCAAATCGCTGCCCTATCACCTGTGGTGCAACCCCGAGCATAGATGACAGCGCCACCCATACTTCTTAGGGGAACCGCACACCAGGTGAAATAGCAACAAGACAGAGTCCAGCAATTGAAAGATTTGAGTCAACTACCACTTGAATCACCCTTAAATTTGGCATAGCAGTCCCTAAATTTGGAACCCTCGCTACATAACATATGTGGAAGAAGGTGGAGCTTTTAAGGGGGGATATGGGTGAAGTGAAGGGGGAGCTGTGGAAAAAGCCTGAACTCTGTACTTTGTGTGTAGCGCACCCCTAAACTCTGCACTCTGTATGCAGCGAACGCCCAAACTCTGCACTCTGTATGCAGCGAACGCCCAAACTCTGCACTCTGTATGCAGCGAACGCCCAAACTCTGCACTCTGTATGCAGCGGATGCCAACAGCCCCACTAGATGATCTCCCTGCAAGTGAGAGAGGAAGAGTCACCTACAGTGTGCGGACAGGTACTAGAGCCCACTGGGTGCTTCAGCTTAATACAGCAACAAAAGTAAGATATGTGGAAGAAGGTGGAGCTTTTAAGGGGGGATATGGGTGAAGTGAAGGGGGAGCTGTGGAAGAAGCCTGAACTGTAGTGCACCCCTAAACTCTGCACTCTGTATGCAGCGAACGCCCAAACTCTGCACTCTGTATGCAGCGAACGCCCAAACTCTGCACTATGTACATAGCACAGCCCTGACCTCTGCATGTAGCACATCCCTAAAATCTGTGCTATGTAGCAAGCGCACACCGTAACGTCCCTGGGGGGGGAGTTTTTTTTGGGGGGGTTGTGGTTGAGTTCCTGCACCTATTTTCTGAGGAAAAAAAGCCCTGGTTATTATCTGAACACACCAGAGGACTCCACTGTCCTCTGGCCAGTAACACTCCAACAACATCCCCAACTTCTTTTCCATCCCAACAGTCAAAAAGCTGCTAGCTTGCCCTGGCTATGGACTAAAGACCTCAGGGACCTGAGAATAGAAGCAAATGAATTGAAAACGTTTCGCTTCCAGTTAGAGATTGGCTGCGCTTACCGCCATCACCTGACATCTAAAAGGCAAATCTCCTTTGTGCAGCAGAGCATGATATCCCATACATCAAGGTCTCCTTTTAGAAAGAAGACAATCTTGAACTTTAAAGTGTGATAAATATATATTGCTCTCGCATTAAGCTGGGTCTCTCTCCAGCTTTTTTTTTTTCTCCATGATTCCACAATCCCCCGTGGATTCTGTTTTGCTCCGGACCGTACAAGGCAAAAAAACGATACAAAAGAGCACAAGGCCCATTGCTCAGCAAGCCGTTTGCATTATGCATCCACAAGACAGAAGAACAGTAAATAGATTTGCAAAATACTGCCAACCTCTGCCTGTGCCGTTGAGATTACAAAGTCGAAGGTCCAATATGTCAAAGAAAACCATTCTGACTTGCGGCGCGGGATATTTTCTCTCCTTACTTTAAAGGAGCCCCATGAAATCATGAGAAGATATCACTCTTAACAACAGGTAATGTACGAGAGTCGTGACTCGCCGCTGAGAGATTGCTAACAAATAGCGGACAAGTAATAGATTTTACATACCCGGTCTGTTGGAGTGGGAACTGAAAAAAAACATTATTAATATTGTTTTTCGGCAAAACAAACGTTGCAAAACACTCCATGTACCTGGGCCGGCCGCTTGACATCACTCCAGTGTGAGTCTGTTGTCTACTATACCTTATTTTTCCATTTTTTTTCTCAGAATATGTCTATATTTGTTTAACCACTTCAATACCGGGCACTTTCACATCCTTCCTGCCCAGGACAATTTTCAGCTTTCAGCGCTGTCACACTTTGAATTGCGTGGTCATGTGACACTGTACCCAAACAACATTTTTATTATTTTCTTCCCACAAATAGGGCTTTCCTTTGGTGGTATTTGATCACCACTGGGGGTTTTTATTTTTTAATAAACAAACTAAAAAAGACAGAAATTGTTTAAAAAAAAAAGTTTTTCTTTGTTTTCTCCTAAACTGTCAGGCACTGATGAGGCTGCACTAATGGGCACTGATGAGGTGGCACTGATAAGGTGGCACTGATGGGCACTGATGAGGAGGAGGCACTGATATGTAGAATTGATGGGCACTGATAGGCGGCACTGATGGGCACTGATAGGTGGCACTGATGAGAAGGCACTGAAATGTAGAATTGATGAACACTGATAGGCGGCACTAATGGGCACTGATAGGTGGCACTGATGAGGAGGCACTGATATGCAGCACTGATGGGCACTGATAGGCGGCACTGATGGGCAATGATAGGCAGCACTGATGAGGAGGTACTGACAGGCATTACTGATGGGCACTGATTGTCATCTCTGAAGGGCTCTGACAGGCGTTACTGATGGGTACTTTGATAAGCACTGATTGGCACTTTGATGGGCACTGATTGGCGATTTGGATGGGCCCTCATTTGGATTTGGGTGGGCACTGAGTGGCATTGTGGTGGGCACCTCTGAAGGGGTCTGCACTGATAATCAATAATCGTCTCTCCCTTGTCAGCACAAACTAGGGAAAGCCGATTACCTGCACTACGTGGTTCACGCTGTGATCGGTCACAGCTGATCACGTGGTAAAGAGCCTCCATCAGAGGCTCTTTACCATGATCGGAGATGCGGTGTGTCAGAGTGACACACCACACCACCGAACGCTGCGCTGCATGCCCCGCGGGCGTGCGTTGGCTTGTTATCCTGCTGGACATCATATGAAGCCCAGTCAGGATAACTGAACCACTTCCCGACAGTCAATCTGCTATAGGCTGGGTGGGAAGTGGTAACCAGTTACTGACCACCCCATAGCAGATTTACTGCTACAGGGTGTCTCTCCTGTGCAGAATCACATATATATACATAATTCCACATTTCCGCCTGCAGGGGGCCGACATGCACCGCCAGCGGGACGCTTCTGCTGTGATTATTCACAGCAGAAGCCGATCTGCGGGTGCCCGGCACTGGATGTCCGCCACCACCCACCAATCGTTGGGCAGAGACACAGGACAGGGCTCTACCTATGTAAACAAGGTAAAGTTGCTTTCTGAGAGGGGGAAAGGAATGGATTTTGTGTCCCTGCAGGGAAAAAATCCATCTCTTCCATTAGTAAAAGCAGCACACACAGTACACATTAACACTTGACCGCCCTAGATGTTTAACCCCTTCCCAGCCAGTGTTATTAGTACAGTGAGAGTGTATATTTTTAACAGTGATCACTGTATTAGTGTCACTGGTTCCCATAAAGTGTCAAAAGTGTCAGTTAGTGTTTGATAGTCTGCCGCAATATCGCAGTCCAGCTATAAGTCGCTGATTGCCACCATTACTAGTATAAAAGTATACTTTTATACTAGTGTAGCGGGGTATTACTCTTCAATCCCGCAGAAACTACATTACCCAGTAGACATTGAGACACCCAGGGTACATTGCCTCGCGCAGGGACTGCTGGGGTGGACTTTATAAGAGAAGGCGGAGTGGAAATCTTTCTCTTTGGACACCGCCCACCCAGCAAGTGGAACTCCTGTCTGAGTTTGCTGTGACGTTAGGCCCGAAGCCTGGGCCCTTCTCCAAAGAGCCTTCCACTCTCACTGAGGAACCTGAGGGACGTCTCCCCATTGTTGCTGCATTGTTGCCAGGAGGACCGAAGACTCGGATGTCGAGAGACCTGTGTACCTAGACACAGCAGCGGAAGAAACGGACACGGACTGGTCCGGTTGGGTGAGAGAGCACCTGCTCAGAGACAGATACAGTATCCCTGTTACTCTTGTGGATTACAGTTTATTCTTCAAAGTGTACCACCGTTTGCTAGCGAAGATTTCTCTGCAAGACTTTCACTTAGTTAAGTCAGGCCTGACTGGGTAGCGTAGACATTGCGGGGCGCCATCTTGTCCACGAGGGAGAATAGCTGCAGCGGTTTAGGGTTGCGTAGTACTGTATAATTGTCTGCTCATTTAAATAATGTTTTATTGCAGGGCTCTGCACATGACATGTACACTGTTGTTCTTTTGCTTACCCACTAATTTGAGTAAACACATACGGGTCAAGTATACTGGTGTTAGTGTCATTTACTCAGCAGAAGTGTCAGTTAGATATTGTTTTAACTTATTGCTGTGTGTTCTTGCCATAGGATTGTGTCACTGTGAGTTGCAGGCCACACAATCCTATCATCCCCTACTAACTGTGCCAAGGGAGGGTAGATCCGATTGCCAGGGGTTGACAGCGGTGCACTACAGGGCCCAAAATATACCAGCAGCCCTCTTAGCTGGGGGTATCGCTATACTAGTATACAAAGTTTGTAGACGCTACAATTTTTGCGCAAACCAATCAATATACGCTTATTGGGATTTTTTTTTTACCAAAAATATGTAGCAGAATACATATTGGCCTAAATTCATGAAGATTTTTTTTTTTTATTATTTATTTGGATGTGTTTTATAGCAGAAAGTAAAAAAATATATACCGTATATACTCGAGTATAAGCCGAGTTTTTCAGCACATTTTTTTGTGCTGAAAATGCCCCCCTCGGCTTATACTCGAGTCACCTTTTTGCGCCTGATCTCATGGAATTTGGGGACCCAGGACCGGCCCAAACTAGGCACAAATGTAGCCTCACTCTTTCTCTACAAGTGTGCAAAGTTTGTTGTCCGGGGGACCTACGGCCGCAGAGCACCGATTTTTCAAAGCCGGGCACCCCTTCCATAGACTCCCATGTTAAACGTTCATTTCTTCAGTGATTTTGGGGACCCCGTACCGGCCTTGTCACACATGTAGCCCCATTTCTCCTCTATAAGTGTTCAAAGTTTTTTGTCTGGGGGACCTACAGCTGGGTAGCACCGATTTTTCAAACCCGGGAACCCCTTCAATAGACTCCCATGTTAAACGTCAGTCTAGTCATGGACACAGTGAGGCATGGACACAGTGAGGCATGGGCACAGTGAGGCATGGGCACAGTGAGGCATGGGCACAGTGAGGCATGGGCACAGTGAGGCACGCACATGGACACAGTGAGGCAAAGTGAGGCACAGTGAGGCATGCAGATGGACACCCTAGGCTTATACTCGTGTCAATAAGTTTTCCCAGTTTTTTGTGGTAAAATTAGGTGCCTTGGCTTATATTCGGGTTGGCTTATACTCAAGTATATACAGTATATATATTTTTTCAAAATCGTCTGCATACATGATGCACTATTGTCAGATAAAGAAACGCAATTCAGAATATCAAAAAATGGCCTGGTCATGAAGGGGGGTAAGTCTTCCAAGGGGAAAGTGGATAATTAACATCTTCAGGAAGATGATGGGGACACCTGGTTTTTTTCTGGTTACTATGTAGTTTAAATTTGATGCAATCGGGTGGATTTACTAAAAGTAAATAGGCTGTTTACTTTTCAAGGGAAATTGTACTATGCAAGGGCATATCCCCAGAGCTTAGACAATGTGGTGAAAGTTTATTTTGCAAAGAATTTTCCGATCAAGTTCTTTTCAAACTCTATACCAGACTCTTTTGGGGATACCCAAAACCAATGTTCTGATTAGTGATGAGCCGAACACCCCCGGGTTCGGTTCGCACCAGAACCCGTGAACGGACCGAAAGTTCGTACGAACATTAGAACCCTATTAAATACAATGGAATGCGAACGTTCGAATTCTAAAGTGCTAATTATAACAACTATTATGCATGTTATTGTCCTAAAAAGGGTTTGGGAACCCGGGTTCTGCACCAGGGGACATGTATCAATGCAAAAAGAAGTTTTAAAAACGGTCGTTTTTCGGGAGCAGTCATTTTAATGATGCATAAAGTGAAAAAAAAAAAGTCAAATATTCCTTTAAATATCGTACCTGGGGGGTGTCTAAAGTATGCCTGTGAAGTGCCACGTGTTTCCCGTGTTTAGAACTGTCCCTGCACAAAATGACATTTCTAAAGGAAAAAAAAGCCATTTAAAACTGCTTGCGGCTTTAATGTAATGTCTGGTCCCGGTAATATGGATGAAAATCTTTAAGAAAAATGGCATAGCTACCCCATCACCCCCCCCCCCCCCCTACCCCAGCCCATTACCAGCCCCTTTGGGTCTTGTATGGATATTAAGGGGAACCCCGCACATAAAATAAAAAAGGCCCTATATACTCTGAACAGCCGTATACAGGCGGTGCATACAAGACAGGGACTGTAGGTTTGTTCTTATGTAGAATCTGTTTGTAATTTTGAACAAGTACATTGTTTAAGTGTAGCTCCAGCCCAAAAATCTATTTTTAAACTTTTTGGAAAACATAGGTAAGGGTTATCACCCCTGTAACATTTGTTTTGCTGTCTGTGCCCCTGTTCAGAACATTTCACCTCACTTTCCGTCCCAATGACAACTGTTTTTGAAATGTGGTGTTTTTCTTGAAACAAGGATTGCTGATAAAGCATCAGTACAGAGGAGACACCTTTCTCCCATATTTATTCTTACAGGAGAGAATTTTCCTTCCAAGGGGTAGATTTCCTCTCACTTCCTGTTGTCTTCTTGCGTTTGCAAGTAGGAGTCGTTTGTAAGTTGGATGTTTGAAAGTAGGGACCTGCCGTATATACTCTGCAGAAATAGGCCCCTTAGTTGTTGGTGTTGGCACAACACTGTAAGCACTCACAGTTATTCTTGGTTGGTGCTGGAACGCCCTGCTGTCAACTATTATATCAGGAATTTTAATTACATATAATTGTTGAACAGTGGTAGTAAAAATTGGGCCTTTGATGGTGGTGCTGGTGCCACAACACTGTAAGCCCTGACAGTTACTCTTGGTGGGTGCAGCAATGGGCCCTGCTGTGAATTATTAGATCAAGAATTGTAATTGCATGCCCCTGTTGAACAGGGGCTGAAAAATTGGGCCTTTCGTGGTGGTGGTGGTGGTGTTGCCACAACACTGTAAGCCCTCAGAGTTACTCTTGGTGGGTGCAGGAATGGGCCCTGCTGTGAATTATTAGATCAAGAATTGTAATTACATGCCCCTGTTGAACAGGGGCTGAAAAATTGGGCCTTAGGCACTGGTGGCACAACACTACAACCCCTCACAGATACTGTACTTGGAGCACAGCAATGAGCCCTGTTGCAAAGTATTGCTTCAAAAATTGTAATGACACGCCCCTGTTAAACAGGGGCTGAAAAATTGGGCCTTAGGCACTGGTGCCACAACACTCCAACCCCTCACAGATACTGTACTTGGAGCACAGCAATGAGCCCTATGGCAAATTATTGCTAAAAAAATTGTAATTACACGCCCCTGTAAAACAGGGGCTGAAAAATTGGGCCTTAGCCACTGGTGGCGGCACCCATAAACAAAAATGATCTTCCAAGCTATCATCATCAATCGTATCATTGAGGACTCGGAGGAGGAGGATAGCCAGTCAACATAACAGCACAGGCACTCAGCATCAGCATCAGTCTTGAAGGGATGTGACATGTTAAAATCAATTAGTCTGTTATATCAGCATCAGGTGTGTGGTAGCTGGTGGTGATCCAAGACTGGTTCATCTTGATGAAAGTCAGTCGATCAACCGAGTCGGTGGACAGGCGCACCCTGTGATCCGTGACAAATCCTCCAGCAGCACTGAATGTGCGTTCTGAAAGAACGCTGGATGCAGGACAGGCCAGTAGCTCAATTGCATACTGTGCAAGCTCTGGCCAGTGATCCATTCTCAAGACCCAGTAAGCCAGAGGATTTTCGGTGGGGAAGGTGTCCAAGTCTGACCTTGCCCCTAGATATTCCTGCACCATGTTTATCAGACGCTGGCGATGGTTGCTGTTACCGATCATACTTTGGGGCTGCGGACTAAAGAATTGTCTGAACGCATCGGTCAGACGGCCACCTTCCCCACCGCTCCTTCTTTGACTGGCCGAAGCCTCAGCAACTCGTTGTCCAGGACCAGGAGTTTGTAACCTCCCAGTCTCTGGGAACGCGTTGCACAGACCTTTCTGCAAGGCCTCCCGGAGTTGTCTCATCCTCTGCTCCCTCTGCGACGGTAACATAAGGTCCGCAACCTTACCCTTGTACCGTGGATCAAGGAGAGTGGCCAGCCAGTAATGGTCCCTCTCCTTGATCCGAAGAATACGAGGATCCTTCCGCAGACTTTGCAGGATCAGGGAGGCCATGCAGCGTAGGTTTGCTGAGGCATTCGCTCCGGAGTCCTCTGGGTCACTAAGGACGACATGATCCGCAGCCACCTCCTCCCAGCCACGTACAAGTCCACTGGTTTCTTGGGACTGTAAATCATCCCTAAAAGACTGCTGCTGATGATGCTGAGTGCCAGCCTCCACCTCCATGCTGACACAATCCTCCTCCTCCTCCTCCTCCTCCTCCTCCTCCTCTTCCTGTGCGATGGGTGGGACAGAAGGAACACTGTCTGGGTAAAGGGGGCCTTGAGAGGCAAGGAAGTCCTCCTCTTCCTGCCTCTGTTCTGCCTCAAGTGCCCTGTCCATTATTCCACGCAGCGTGTGCTCCAACAGGTGGACAAGAGGTACAGTGTCACTGACGCATGCACTGTCACTGCTCACCATCCTCGTGGCCTCCTCAAATGGTGCCAGGACAGTGCATGCATCCCTGATCATGCCTCACTGGCGTGGAGAAAAAAAACCAAGCTCCCCTGACCCTGTCCTGGTGCCGTAGTCGCACAGGTACTCATTGATGGCCCTCTGCTGCGTGTGCAGCCGCTGCAGCATGGGCAACGTTGAGTTCCACCTGGTGGGCATGTCACATATAAGGCGGTTCTTGGGCAGGTTCAACTCCTTTTGCAGCTCAGCCAGGCGAGCACTGGCATTATAAGATCTGCGGAAATGCACACAGACTTTCCTGGCCTGCCTCAGGACATCCTGTAAGCCCGGGTACCTGCCCAAGAACCGCTGCACCACCAGGTTAAGGACATGAGCCACACAGGGCACATGGGTCAGTTGTCCCTGTCGGAGGGCGGAGAGGAGGTTGGTGCCATTGTCGCAAACCACCATTCCTGGCTTAAGCTGGCGTGGCGTCAACCACCTCTCGGCCTGGCCCTGCAGAGCAGACAGGACCTCTGCCCCAGTGTGGCTTCTGTCCCCCAAACACACCAGCGCAAGCACGGCATGGCATCTTTTTGCCTGCGTACTTGCGTAGCCCCTTGAACGGCTACGGAGCACCGCTGGTTCAGAGGACAAAGCACAGGAAGAGGCCATGGAGGAAGAAGAAGAGGAGGGGGTGAAGGAGAGAGGTGTGTCACAACCAGTAGTAGCATTTTGGAGGCGTGGCGGTGGAACAACCTCCAACACTACTGCACCTTGTCCTGCATCCTTCCCAGCTGCCAAAAGAGTGACCCAATGGGCCGTGAAAGAAAGGTAACGTCCCTGTCCATGCCTGCTGGACCATGAGTCAGCGGTAATATGCACCTTACCGCTGACCGCCCTGTCCAGCGAGGCCAAGACATTGCCTTCCACATGCCGGTAGAGAGCCGGAATAGCCTTCCGTGAGAAAAAGTGGCGTTTGGGAACCTGCCACTGAGGAACCGCACATTGCACAAACTCACGGAAGGGGGCCGAGTCTACCAACTGAAAAGGCAGCAGTTGAAGCGCTAGCAATTTAGCCAAGCTAGCATTCAACCGCTGGGCATGTGGATGGCTGGGAGTGAACTTCTTTCGACGGTCCAGCAGCTGGGGCAGGGAAATTTGCCTGCTAGAATCGGACGTCGGTGTACTGCTAGCAGAGTGGCCGCAAGTACTTGGCTGTGACACACCAAATTCTACACCTTCATTCCTCTCAGTGCATGTTTCAGAGAGGACTGAAGTTATAGTGGGGTTGGAGATCCCAGCTGATGCGGTGCAAGGAGAGGTCCGCTTTGTTCTTTGGTGTGGGTCTTTGAGGTAGGCTTGCCAACGAGCTGCATGGCAGGTCAACATATGTCTGGTCAGGCATGTGGTACCCAAGCGGCTGATGTTTTGGCCACGCGATATACGCTTGAGACATATGTTGCAAACAGCAGCTGTGCGATCTGATGCACTAGCCTCAAAAAAGGCCCACACCAAAGAACTTTTTGAATGACGGGCAGAGGCAGCGCCCTGCACAGGCGGAGCTCTGCGGTGTGATTCCGTCGGTGTACTGCCCTTACGCTGGCCACCAAAGGGCATCCTGCCTCGTTGGAGATGTGCCTCCTCCTCATCCTCCTCCTCCTCCTCTCTCCTATTAGGCACCCACGTGGAGTCAGTGACCTCATCATCCCCTCCCTCCTCATCACTGGAGCCAATCTGGCAGTATGCTGCAGCTGCTGGAACATGACTGCCAGATTGGTGTCCTTCTTGAGCATCCCCTCTGTCTGCTCTCACGCTACTGCCTTCCTGTAGCTGGGTTTCATCATCAGACCCTTCGAAACGCTGGGCATCCTCCTGGAGCATGTACCCAACACTGTGCTCAAACAGTTCGGGGGACTCCTCAGGAGGAGGACATGGTGGGTCTAGGGAAGGAGTGACTGATGATGAGTCTGACATTGATACCAGGGAAGAGGACGCTTTGGCAGCTGCTTTGCCAGTACCCTGAGCCTGGGTGAGAGAGGATGAGGAGGAGGAGGAGGGCTTGGTCATCCACTCTACCAAGTCTTCGGCATGATGTGGCTCAACATGTCCAGCTGCCGAAAAGAAGGACAAGCGTGTCCCATGGCCATGTGCTGATGACAATGCACCGCGTCCACGACCAGCACTGTTGCCCCCAGACACAGAGCCTGCTTGCCCTCTTTTATTGCCTCCTGACTGTCTGCCTCTCCTTGTTTGCCTTCCAGACATTCTAATAGATGGCCTGCAGGGAGATGGGAAAAAAGCAATAAGGGCTACCTTCAGGTGTCCTTCTCTGTCCCTTTACTTAAGGATTTCTAAATATGGTTGAGGATGATTGCTTTTGCACAGAATAGCACAACGACAATTTCCCTGACTGTCCAAAAAACAAGGATTTCAAAGATGGTTGATGAGGAATGCTTTAGCACACTATAGCACAAGGAGAATTTCCCTCACTGTCCTTCCCTGTCCCTAGAAACAAGGATTATCACAGTGAAAGAAACTGACACTCTTCCTACCTATAGTTTTCTGTCCCTAGAAAAAATGTTTTTTTAAAGCTGATTGATGATCAATGCTTTAGCACACTATAGCACAAGGAGAATTTCCCTCACTGTCCTTCCCTGTCCCTAGAAACAAGGATTATCACAGTGAAAGAAACTGACACTCTTCCTACCTATAGTTTTCTGTCCCTAGAAAAAATGTTTTTTTAAAGCTGATTGATGATCAATGCTTTAGCACACTATAGCACAAGTAGAATTTCCCTCACTGTCCTTCCCTGTCCCTAGAAACAAGGATTATCACAGTGAAAGAAACTGACACTCTTCCTACCTATAGTTTTCTGTCCCTAGAAAAAATGTTTTTTTAAAGCTGATTGATGATCAATGCTTTAGCACACTATAGCACAAGGAGAATTTCCCTCACTGTCCTTCCCTGTCCCTAGAAACAAGGATTATCACAGTGAAAGAAACTGACACTCTTCCTACCTATAGTTTTCTGTCCCTAGAAAAAATGTTTTTTTAAAGCTGATTGATGATCAATGCTTTAGCACACTATAGCACAAGGAGAATTTCCCTCACTGTCCTTCCCTGTCCCTAGAAACAAGGATTATCACAGTGAAAGAAACTGACACTCTTCCTACCTATAGTTTTCTGTCCCTAGAAAAAATGTTTTTTTAAAGCTGATTGATGATCAATGCTTTAGCACACTATAGCACAAGTAGAATTTCCCTCACTGTCCTTCCCTGTCCCTAGAAACAAGGATTATCACAGTGAAAGAAACTGACACTCTTCCTACCTATAGTTTTCTGTCCCTAGAAAAAATGTTTTTTTAAAGCTGATTGATGATCAATGCTTTAGCACACTATAGCACAAGTAGAATTTCCCTCACTGTCCTTCCCTGTCCCTAGAAACAAGGATTATCACAGTGAAAGAAACTGACACTCTTCCTACCTATAGTTTTCTGTCCCTAGAAAAAATGTTTTTTTAAAGCTGATTGATGATCAATGCTTTAGCACACTATAGCACACGTAGAATTTCCCTCACTGTCCTTCCCTGTCCCTAGAAACAAGGATTATCACAGTGAAAGAAACTGACACTCTTCCTACCTATAGTTTTCTGTCCCTAGAATTTTTTTTTTTTAAAGCTGATTGATGATCAATGCTTTAGCACACTATAGCACAAGTAGAATTTCCCTCACTGTCCTTCCCTGTCCCTAGAAACAAGGATTATCACAGTGAAAGAAACTGACACTCTTCCTACCTATAGTTTTCTGTCCCTAGAAAAAATGTTTTTTTAAAGCTGATTGATGATCAATGCTTTAGCACACTATAGCACAAGGAGAATTTCCCTCACTGTCCTTCCCTGTCCCTAGAAACAAGGATTCACACAGTAAAACACACTGACACTCTCCCTACCTATCCTTCTCTTTCCCTAAACTAAAGGAATCCAGGTTAAGCAAGAAAAAATAAATGTCACTGTCCCTGCCTATGCTTCTCTTTCCCTGCTCCGGAACACACTACACTAGGCCGCCGTGCTGGCGGCCTTTTATAGTGTGGGGCGTGTACTAAACACCCTCAGCAATAATTGGCCACAGGCATCCTGCCTGTGGCCAATCATTGCTCTCCTCGCTGCCGGCGCTGTGATTGGCCAAGCATGTGGGGTCACAGTGCATGCTTGGCCAATCACAGCGCCTGGATGACACTGCGATGGCGTAGTGCATTGTGGGCCGTTCGCGTCACTCGAATTAGGCGCGAACGGCCCAAATCGTTCGATCTTCGTCGAACGATCGAACAGCCGATGTTCGAGTCGAACGTATGTTCGACTCGAACACCGAGCTCATCCCTAGTTCTGATGTGTTCCTTGTGTTCCATTTAAGACCGTGCAAGATTAAAATCATAAAAACTTTGGGAATTAGACAAATGCAGTGCTTCAGTGCTGATTAGAATTTTAAGATGTAAGGCTGGGTTCACACTTATGCGCTGTGAATTTGCTAATTTTACCGCAATTTTGCCGCGATTTTAACACAAATTTCAGGAGTGAGACATAGCTGTGATTATGATCTAGCCAATGAAATCAAAGTGTAAAAAAAAAGAAAAAGGTGTTACCTTTCTGTTTTTTGTGGAGAATCTTGTGGTGGAATTCGCACATATTTGAACCATCATTGCGATTCTAGAACGATTTACACTGATGTCTATGGAGACTAAATTTGCAACGCAGTAAAACCGGACAAGACCCTTTTTTTATCGCATCGCATTCGTTGAGGAATCGCAACGCATGTATGTGAACGACCGTCATTGAAAACAATGACTTCAGGGATGACATGCGAATTCAAAGTGTTTTTGACGCGTCACATTCGGTATGAAATCGCACAAGTGTGAACCGGGCCTCAGGCTCGGTCCACACTTCTGCAACATGGGATCCAACTTGGGAGACCCCAAGTCACATGGCATGTCAAATTCAAAGTTTCCCTAGGAGAGCCGTTTTAACTCATACTACACAAGTCACTCTGACTTTAGAAAAAGTTCCTGCACTACTTTGGTCCGATTTGAGTGCGATTCAACCCTTATACAGGCTCCTAAATAGCATCCGAGTTGGATCAAGCTGGAAGAAAGACGCAGGCAAAGTCGTACGACTTTGCCATCACAGCAGTGTGACCTGAGTCTTAAAAAAATACAGGTATATGTGCAAAAGCTAGGACTCATGTATCTCCCAATGAACAACGCTTTATGTCATAAATAACATAGTCTCTGAGAGTGCATGTAGAAAGGGTTAATAGGTGAAGGGGCAATGTCCAAGGGCTCTTAGGGCTGCCGTCATAGAGAAACAGAAACCAGGGTCCCAAAACTGCAAAAAACAACAAGGAAAAGAGGCGCCTCTAAAGCCTAGTACACACGACCGGTTTTCTCGGCAAGAAACACCAAGAAAACTGTTAGGAGAGCTTTCTTGCAGAGAAAATCGTTCGTGTGTATGGTTTCTCGTCGAGAAAACTGTTGTGAATCTCAACGAGAAAAAAAGAAAACCTGCTTTCTTTTTTCTCGTCGGGAGTCTCAGTTTTCTCGTTGTGATTATCGTCAGACTGTTTTTGGACGAGAAAACCGTTTGTGTGTATGCTTTTCCGAGTCTTCAAAAACCGGGCATTCTCAGAATCAAGTATGAGACGGGAGCGCACCTTCTGGTAAAACTAGCGTTCGTAATGGAGATAGCACATTCATCACGCTGTAACGAACTCAAAGCACGAAGACTGAAAAGCGCGAATCGTCTCTCACTAAACTTTTACTAACAAGCGGTAACACGAGATCAGCAAAATCAGCCCAAGGGGTGGCGCCATTAAAATGGAACTTCCCCTTTATACTGCCGTTGTACGTGTTGTACGTCACTGCGCTTTAGACCGACGAGATTTTGGATTGACAGTGTGTATGCAAGGGAAGCTTGACAAGAAACCCGTTGAGAAAAGCAATGTTCTTTTTTGCGACGAGATTCTCGGCCGTGTGTACTAGGCTTAAGAGTAGACGTACAGTATGTAGAACATTTTAATAAGCATACAGTTTATGCACTCACATTTAGAAGAAGTTTTATGAGCATATTGGTCCCAATATGAAGTCAAGGTGGCCGCTCCTGCAAAGCTGCTCCCTCCGTCCGTGTCTCTATCACTCGCTGAGAAGATGTCACTCTGGTATCACTCCGTGTGGATGCCGGCTGCTATGGAGGAACTCAGTGTCAAAACGAGGCTTGGAACTCAGGACAGAGATGGCAGCAGGGAGATGGCGTCACAAATAGTGGACGCGTTTCCTGAGCATGCGCGCTGCGATTGAATGGCAAGCCGCGCTCCTTTCTCAACAGACTTAAAGTGGTTGTAAACCCACTTATGTAACTTGCACCTACATGTAAGCCCAGATTAAGGCTTAACAAGGGATTGTGGAAAAAATGGACTTTATAGGCACACGAGAATTTTAGAAAAAGAATACAATTTTAATATAACATGTACACAATATATATACATATACAAAAACATATATAGTACAACACAATTGATGTGGACACTTCCAAGGTAATACCCCACAATACTGCGATGATTCCTTGGATTGAGGTTCACAATGTGTTGATAAATTTTTAAAACTTGGAGCTCGACATGTTTCGCGATCTGATCGCTTCCTCAGGAGCTTCTAAATGTACACAAAAAAAGATTCAATAATCTTGATACAGAAAAACATTTATCTTATTATTACATATAATATTGATATTCATAAAATTAATCTACGAAACACTCACCACTAAACGTATTATAAGAGGTGAGTGTGGTTGGATTATTGCGACCCTCTATGTTCTGCGGAAACTACACATAGAATTGGGAGTGGCTCCAGATGAACTGGCCAACTCCCCAGATTGGAACACTGCAGCAACACGATCAACTACATCCCGACATGTGGGCAAGCATGGGGGTGCTCACGATAACTGTAGAATAATAATTATATATATTGGAAAGCACTGAAAGACTGTTCCTTATGGTATACATAGGTATAGAGGTAACTATACCTAGAGGTAAAACCATTACATACAAATAAACAAGGTGGAAAAAATACAATATGAGGCAACCTACTTTTCAAAGGAATACCTGAAGAGCAAAAGATACCGAACCGGACCTGGACGAGATGTTTGGAACTTGAAGGAAGAACTGGGATGGCGGCTATAAGGAAATTTTTTTGATGTTATTGATATTATACTAGCCAATAATATATAGAGGCAGTAATTTGAACTATAAAAAGAACTTGTTTGTCAAAAAAATGGTTGACTAGATAAATACAAGTAAAAAGGTGGAAACGAAAAACCAGATAAAAGGGCAGATGAAAGCTCCTAACACTAATTGATACAAATACCTCAAATGTACATTTACATTTGAGGTATTTGTATCAATTAGTGTTAGGAGCTTTCATCTGCCCTTTTATCTGGTTTTTCGTTTCCACCTTTTTACTTGTATTTATCTAGTCATCAATTTTCAGACAACAAATGTGTTACGTCGGATCATCCGATCGTGTGTAAACAAGTCCATCGGACTAAAATCCAAAGTACAAACACGCATGCTCAGACAACAATAGCAGAAGTTGCCCAAAAGGTGGCGGTAATGAGCTGAAAAACCACGTGGTTTGTGAATGTTGACTGAAAATGTTCTGCCGTGTATATGCAGAGCAAGTTCACGGCCAACGCCTTTCGAACCAAAATCCACGGAAATGTCCGATGGAAGTCCGATCGTGTGTATGAGGCTTAAGAATGCAAAGTGTTCTCTGATTGAACGAGGTGGAGAGATGATGTCACACTCTCCACCTCATCCAATCAGTGAACATTTTTCATTCATTCAGAAGACATGGGCACTTCCTATTGGGTCTCCACCAGTGGGGTCCTTTCAGGATCTAGAAGAGGAGTCTGCAGTGGTGACATCAACACACTGAGACTGTCGTGAACCAGCCGGCACGGTACATCTAAAGCACTTGATCAGCGGTTCCATCGTAAACAGCGCCGGCAAAAGACCCGGGTGGCAGACTTCTGGGTTATATATTCACATCTCCATAAACAAAACTCTCCTGCCCAGTGAGCTGAAAAGATGAAGCTAATAAACCTGCCTTTTATCCGTTTGATAATCAGTAGGTCACATTTCCAAGTTTCTGTGTATTATTAATAATTTATTGAAATCAATGGGCTTTTCACCTCTCACAATCGTGCCTCAATATTTTGTCATTGCCTTGAAGTCCATTGACTCTATAAATAAGGTGGCCAGACCACCTTTTTAATGGAAAAGCCATAAATATTTCACTCTGCATTAAATGAAGGCCTGGTCACCTTACTCATAAATAACATTGATGATATATTCTGTGTATGTGCTGAAATGGATATGGCAAAATACTTACACCAGTGGCTGGCACTTTTCCCTCTACTGATCTTCAAATCACTTAACTAGATGATATCATAAATGATGTTCCAAACCTGAGAACTTACTCCAAATGACAAACGCAACATAAAAATAAGCAAATGTAACAAACAAGTAAATATAATGTAGCGCTACCCCCAGTTAAGAGAGCCACTGATATTGATTTGGGCCCTGTAGTGCACTGCTGTCAACCCCTGGCAATCGGCTCTAACCTTCCGTGGCACAGCTGGTGATAGAGAGATAGGACCGCGTGATCGCAACTGTTGGTGACGCAGTCCTATAACAAACATACACAGAATATACTTTAAAACTCCTATTAAAGTAAGCGGAACTGACACCAAATGTACTTTACCCAGATATTTTACTGAGGCTAATGGGCAAGTAATAAACAACAGTATAACAAGTTGCAGATCCCTGCAATAAACAGTAATAAAGATAAACAGAGTAATCAGAATAATAAAGTATTGCTATGCAACTCTAGCGCTGCCCTTTTACAGCTACTTCCCCTCATGGGTAGACTAACACCCAGCAATGTCTACCTATGCAGTCAGGCCTGACTGATCTAAATGGAAGTTCAGTGAAACAATATTCGCTAGCAATCTTCTTGGTGGTGCACTTGAAGAACAACTTTGTAATCCCAACAAATAGTAAAGATAAAGTATCTGTCTTTAAACAGCTCTCACCACCTGGACAAGTCCAAGTCCCTTTCCTCCATCGATTCGTCTAGGAACAGGAATCCACCGACATCCAAGTCTTCAATCCTTCTGGTGTACTGCAGCAAGGAGGATTAGATGTCTCTAAGGCTCTGCTAGGCTGGCAGAGGGCTCTTTGGAAAGGAGCACACGACCCAGGCTTCAGGCCTTGTGCACACAGCAGTTCAGCACCGACATCCTCTTGCTAGGAGAGGGGTGTCCAAAAGAGACTGACCAAAACTCCGCCTCCCCTTTATAAAGTCTGCCCCAGCAGTCTCTGTTCTGGAGCATTGCACCCTGGGTGCTGCAAGATGTACTGGGAGATGTAGTCTCTCTCTCCTCTGCTTTCACTTCCATAATGTCTCTTTACTTCCTCCCGACTCACCTCTCACCTGAAACTTCTTGTCTCTCTGCATTAAAGGGGAACACCCCGCTACACACTCCCCCCACTTGAACTCTTTGGTCCCCAAAGACATCTAACATTTTTAGATCTGCAAAACATTTTAGCTTCAATGCGGTTGCATAGGATTGACAGAGGAGCCTCCCACCAATCATCATAGGATGGGGAGCTGTCCTGTCTACAGGTCGCTTCAGTGGGGGCGACCTGTCTAACTGTGCCAGAGAGTGAGCTGGGGTTGCCCTCCACCAAATGAACAGTGGAGGGATTCGGATTCTCTGCATTCCTCCTGGCAGTGACCACAGAATCTTCTGAGCTCTTCCCCATTTGTGGGTAGGTCAACTTTTTGGGAGGCCTTATGACTCTTCGAGCCCTTTGTTCCACTGGCTCAGACATGGTAGGCTCACTAGCCTCTTTGAGTACTTCTGCCTCCTGCAGATTGGTTTCTTCCACTACTGCTATGGATCCTTCTTCTGGCAGTGAGGGTAAGGGATCACATCTGGGGACAGCAGGGGCTAAAAGCCGTTTCACCAGATCGGTATTGGTCCCAACAATGAGAGAGCTTCTGGAGGGCCCTGACAGCCAGGGGCAGACAATGGCCAGTGTCTCAAAGTCCTGGGGCTCCCCAGCCCTCAATGGATCACACGACAACTTGATCCGCACACATCCATCACAAGAGTACTCTTCTGCTTGGATATCCTTAATCTTGGTGTCTCCCATCTCTTCCAGGGGCAGGTATGATAGGTACTTCTTGTAAAAGTCTCTGGTCATTAGGGTAACCTGAGCACCTGTATCAAGGATGGCTCTGGTGTAGATCCCTTCGACCAGAACAGGCACTACAGGCAGAGGACCTACCAATTGGGTAGCAGTCCTTTTGGAAACACCTGTAACAGCAGGCTGGCATACTCGAACTTGTGATCTCTTCAGCTTCTGGCGCTGGGAATGCCGTTTCTGGCTTTGTTTGGAAGGCTGATAGGCGTTGTTTACTGAGACGGCATAAACTGCAGGTGTCCTCCACCGTTCCCTTGTAGGTTCAGAGAAAGTTACTTTTGAAGGTCCGGATCTTCTCTCCATTCTTGGGCTTGGACATTCTCGCTGGTAGTGGCCTACACCTCCACAGTTTCTACAGATGTCTTGCTTCGTGGGCTTTTGGGCGGACAATCCAGTACTTTCCGCCATCAATTTGTTCATCATCTCCACCAGCTGGGACACTTGCACCTTCAGTGTGTCTATCTCAGACTTGACATCCAGTGACCCGGTCACCATCTCCATTATTTTGGACATCTGAGTCTTCAGAACCCCAAACTCCGAATCTCTGTCGGTTGTGCTTGCCACCAGCACACTGAGTTCCCGAGTGTCTGAGGGGACATCTGTGTGCTGTACTTTGGCACTTGTGGTGCTAGGAGGTTGAAGTTTCCTCTGTTTTTGGTCCCTCTCAATCTCCATCTTATCTGCTTCATTCACTTTCTCAATGAGGATCTCATCCGGAGTTGAGGGGTCTTCCAAATGCTGCTTCAGTTGTAGCTTGATATAGTCACTCCTCAATCCCGTAGTCACAGATCTCTGGAATTTCTTTTGGACTAGCTCGGCTCCAAAATGCTCCCCAGTCCCTCCTTCCTCTGATGTGGACAACAGGCGGTCCTTGAGCTCAATGGCCCGGAATAGGAAGTTCTGAGGAGTCTCTCTACTATCCTGGGTTATATTTATCAGTCGATGAAATAACTCAGCGGCATCTTCCTCCTCATAGTAGCTTTTCAGTATCCTCTTTAGCTGGTTCAGGGTCAATCCACTCTTCCTCTCCAACATGCCCCTAATACTTGAACCTGGGCTGATGGCATGGATTACAGCCTCTCTAATTTCAGATTCCTGATATCCTTTCTGTAACCCCAACTCTATTTGGTGTAGGAGGTTGGTGTAGGACAGTTTGTCCTTCTGCCCTCTTTCTCCTATCTGGCCATCAATGCGGAAATCCTTCCGGATGGTTACTTCCTGCAGGCGACCCTGAGCTCATTTCTTCGGTACCTTCCCAGGTTTGGGCTTTATCTGACCATCTTTCTGATCCTCAGGAGCGACACGTAACTCCTTAATGCGTTCAGCTATCATACTGGAAGTCTCCTGAAACCTCTCTTGTATGTCACGGTACTGTCGTTTCAGATCAATCAGCTGTTGCTCTGCCTGCGATTTAACAGCAGCCCCTGCTTTCCTGTCCAAGGGTTCTAACTGCTTCTGACTAGGATGTGTCAGGTGGAACTCAGTCTTTTCGGACAATTTTATACTGGCACCGTGGAAGTTTTCAGGGACATCCTGTCCCCACTCTATCAGTGCATAGGTGCAGTTGGTCCTTGAGTCTGGTCTCATTGCGACCACGTAAGCCTTTCTATCCGGGGACAATATTTGTACCACCTCTTTAATTTGTTTCTCTCTCCAGTCACTCCCTGGAAGTTCAATGGCCACGCTCGCTTCTGAGCGTGTCCCTTCTGCTTCGCACCATTGGACTACTTTGATGGGGTCCATGCTGGTACTTCTGACTGGCTTGATTGCAGCGTGCAACGTACAGGTATCCCGGACGAGAACCCCCACGTGTAGCGCTACCCCCAGTTAAGAGAGCCGCTGATATTGATTTGGGCCCTGTAGTGCACTGCTGTCAACCCCTGGCAATCGGCTCTAACCTCCCGTGGCACAGCTGGTGATAGAGGGATAGGACCGCGTGACCGCAACTGTTGGTGACGCAGTCCTATAACAAACATACACAGAATATACTTTAAAACTCCTATTAAAGTAAGCGGAACTGACACCAAATGTACTTTACCCAGATATTTTACTGAGGCTAATGGGCAAGTAATAAACAACAGTATAACAAGTTGCAGATCCCTGCAATAAACAGTAATAAAGATAAACAGAGTAATCAGAATAATAAAGTATTGCTATGCAACTCTAGCGCTGCCCTTTTACAGCTACTTCCCCTCATGGGTAGACTAACACCCAGCAATGTCTACCTATGCAGTCAGGCCTGACTGATCTAAATGGAAGTTCAGTGAAACAATATTCGCTAGCAATCTTCTTGGTGGTGCACTTGAAGAACAACTGTGTAATCCCAACGAATAGTAAAGATAAAGTATCTGTCTTTAAACAGCTCTCACCACCTGGACAAGTCCAAGTCCCTTTCCTCCATCGATTCGTCTAGGAACAGGAATCCACCGACATCCAAGTCTTCAATCCTTCTGGTGTACTGCAGCAAGGAGGATTAGATGTCTCTAAGGCTCTGCTAGGCTGGCAGAGGGCTCTTTGGAAAGGAGCACACGGCCCAGGCTTCAGGCCTTGTGCACACAGCAGTTCAGCACCGACATCCTCTTGCTAGGAGAGGGGTGTCCAAAAGAGACCGACCAAAACTCCGCCTCCCCTTTATAAAGTCTGCCCCAGCAGTCTCTGTTCTGGAGCAATGCACCCTGGGTGCTGCAAGATGTACTGGGAGATGTAGTCTCTCTCTCCTCTGCTTTCACTTCCATAATGTCTCTTTACTTCCTCCCGACTCACCTCTCACCTGGAACTTCTTGTCTCTCTGCATTAAAGGGGAACACCCCGCTACAATAACAAACAAAATAAAATAAAAATATGTTTAAGTAAAGTACACTCACACATACCATGAATTTCAATACCATGTCGATCTTAGTTTTCTAGATCACTGTCAAACATTTTTCTCTACCCTCCCTATGTCCAGGGGCGTCGGAACAGGACAGGCAAACCAAGCAGCTGTCCTGGGGCCCCACCAGAGGGCAGCACAGCAGAAAGAGGAGCCAGAGGACTCGAGGAGGCAGCACGGGAGACATTCCCCCCCACATATCCACTGTAATATTGTGCGATCGGCGCCCCCCTCCCGTGAACGGTGTCAATGTCCCGCGATAGCTACCCCCCCGCTCAACAACTTGTCGTCCAAGTCCCACGGTAGCACCAAACCCCCCCCCCCGCGCGGTCGGTAACATCCCCCTCAACAACTTGGTGTCCTGAAAAAACATATCCCAACATTTATATCCAGACCCATCCACATATCCCAACATGTATATCCAGACCCATCCACATACCCCAACATTTGTATCCTCACCCATCCACATATCCCAACATGGAGACTGAGAAAATGCATCCTTTTGCCATTTGTTGTCCATTGTGCTTGGGGCCCCCAAATTCCTTCAAACGGCCCTGCCTATGTCTATAACCCATTGTTTATCCCCTTAGAGCTTGTTATCTTAAAATGGACCTTTCATTACAGCTCAAAAAGCGCCACTATTTATTATTTTAAAAAAAGTAATTGAGCCTCAATCATCAGTCTGCTGCGGGCAAAAGGATGCATTTTCTCAGTCTCCATTTCCTCAGTGATCAAGGGGCAACATTGTAATTTATTTTATCTACTTGTACTGGAATGAAACAGTAGATCTCCCAAAAGCTTGTCGTGAAAAATTAACTGCTAGTTCAAATAAAAAGTGACCCCCAAACAATTGTGCTGTATTTAAAGCTGAAATATGTTGATGGGTGTGGATATAAAAGTTGGGGTATGTTGGTGAATGTGAATATAAATACTGTGGTACGTGGATGGATGAGGATATAATGCTGGGGCATGTGAATAAGTGAGGATATACAGTAAATGTTGGGGTGTCCGGATATATAAATGTTGGGGTATGTGGATGGGTGAGGATATAAATGTTGGGGCATGTGGATGGGTGTGGATATAAATGTTGGGGTGTGCGGATATATAAATGTTGGGGTATGTGGATGGGTGAGGATATAAATGTTGGGGTATATAGATGGGTGTGGATATAAATGTTTGGGTATTTGGATGGGTGAGGATATAAATGTTGGGATATGTGGATGGGGGAGGATATAATTGTTGGGGTATATAGATGGGTGTGGATATAAATGTTGGGGTATGTGGATGGTTCTGGATAAACATGTTGGGATATGTGGATGGGTCTGGATATAAATGTTGGGATATATGGATGGGTGAGGATATAAATGTTGGGATATGTGGATGGGTCTGGATATAAATGGTGGGATATGTGGATGGGTGAGGATATAAATCTTGGGGTATGTGGATGGGTCTGGAAATAAATGTTGGGGTATGTGGATGAGTGTGGATATAAATGCTGTGCTATGTGGATGGGTAAGGGCATAAATCTTGGGGTGTGTGGATATAAATATTGGGGTATGTGGAGGGTATAAGTGTTGGGGTATGTGGATCGGTGTTGATATAAATTCCGGGGTATATGGATTGGTGTGGATATAAATGTTGGGGTATTTAGATAGGTGTGGATATAAATGTTTGGGTATGTGGAGGGTATACTGTAAATCTTGGGGTATGTGGATGGGTGAGGATATAAATGTTGGGGTATATAGATGGGTGTGGATATAAATGTTTGGGTATTTGGATGGGTGAGGATATAAATGTTGGGATATGTGGATGGGGGAGGATATAATTGTTGGGGTATATAGATGGGTGTGGATATAAATGTTGGGGTATGTGGATGGTTCTGGATAAACATGTTGGGATATGTGGATGGGTCTGGATATAAATGTTGGGATATATGGATGGGTGAGGATATAAATGTTGGGATATGTGGATGGGTCTGGATATAAATGGTGGGATATGTGGATGGGTGAGGATATAAATCTTGGGGTATGTGGATGGGTCTGGAAATAAATGTTGGGGTATGTGGATGGGTGTGGATATAAATGCTGTGCTATGTGGATGGGTAAGGGCATAAATCTTGGGGTGTGTGGATATAAATATTGGGGTATGTGGAGGGTATAAGTGTTGGGGTATGTGGATCGGTGTTGATATAAATTCCGGGGTATATGGATTGGTGTGGATATAAATGTTGGGGTATTTAGATAGGTGTGGATATAAATGTTCAGGTATGTGGAGGGTATGTGTTGGGGTATGTGGATAGGTGTTAATATAAATGTTGGGTTATGAGGATGGGTGTGGATATAAATGCTAGGGCATGTGGATAGGTGTGGATATAAATGTTGGGGTATGTGGAGGGTATAAATCTTGGGGTATATGGATGGGTGTGGATTAGGGATGAGCTCGGTGTTCGAGTCGAACATAAGTTCGACTCGAACATCGGCTGTTCGACCGTTCGGCGAACATCGAACGATTTGGGCCGTTAGCGCCAAATTCGAGTGACGCGAACGGCCCACAATACACTGCGCCATCGCAGTGCAATCCCGGCGCTGTGATTGGCCAAGCATGCACTGTGACCCTGCATGCTTGGCCAATCACAGCGCCGGCAGCTAGGAGAGCCATAATTGGCCACAGGCAGGTTGCCTGTGGCCAATTATAGCTCAGGGGGTTTAGCACACGCCCCACACTATAAAAGGCCGCCAGCGCGGCGGCCTTGTGTAGTGTGTTCCGGCGCAGGGAAAGAGTTACATAGGCAGGGACAGTGTCAGTGCTATTTGTACCTCAAACTTGTGTGTAGGGAGAGAGAAGAATAGACAGGGAGAGTGTCAGTGTCATATTCTTTGCTAAACCTTGTGTGCAGAGAGAGAGAAGGATAGGCAGGGGACAGTGTCAGTGTCACATTCTTTGCTAAACCTTGTGTGCAGGGAGAGAGAAGGATAGGCAGGGAGAGTGTCAGTGTCATATTCTTTGATAAACCTTGTGTGCAGGGAGAGAGAAGGATAGGCAGGGGACAGTGTCAGTGTCATTGTTGCTAAGCCTCCTGCACATTATACACCTGAAGTTAGCCCGTATTGCTGTGTTTTCCTGGTGTGTAACACCAACAGGCATTTGCAGCACTTACAGCGGGCGGAGTGTGCCTCCTGCACATTATACACCTGAAGTTAGCCTGTATTGCTGTGTTTTCCTGGTGTTACACCAACAGGCATTTGCAGCACTTACAGTGGGCGGAGTGTGCCTCCTGCACATTATACACCTGAAGTTAGCCCGTATTGCTGTGTTTTCCTGGTGTGTTACACCAACAGGCATTTGCAGCACTTACAGCGGGCGGAGTGTGCCTCCTGCACATTATACACCTGAAGTTAGCCTGTATTGCTGTGTTTTCCTGGTGTTACACCAACAGGCATTTGCAGCACTTACAGCGGGCGGAGTGTGCCTCCTTCACATTATACACCTGAAGTTAGCCCCTATTGCTGTGTTTTCCTGGTGTGTTACACCAACAGGCATTTGCAGCACTTACAGCAGGCGTAGTGTGATTCTTGCAAAATATACTCCTGAAGCTAGGACTTATTGCTGGTTTTCCCAACTCCCTGCAGGCCATTAGAATGTCTGGAAGGCAAACAAGGAGAGGCAGACAGTCAGGAGCCAATAAAAGAGGGCAAGCAGGCTCTGTGTCTAGAGACAACAGTGCTGGTCGTGGACGTGGTGCATCGCCATCAGCACGTGGCCATGGGACACACTTGTCCTTCTTTTCGGCAGCTGGACGTGTTGAGCCGCATCATGACGAAGACTTGGTAGAGTGGATGACCAAGCCCTCCTCATCCTCTCTCACCCAGGCTCAGGGTACTGGCAAAGCAGCTGCCAAAGTGTCCTCTTCCCTGGTATCAATGTCATCATCAGTCACTCCTTCCCTAGACCAACCATGTCCTCCTGAGGAGTCCCCCGAACTGTTTGAGCACAGTGTTGGGTACATGCTCCAGGAGGATGCCCAGCGTTTCGAAGGGTCTGATGATGATACCCAGCTAGAGGAAGGCAGTAGCGTGAGAGCAGAGAGAGGGGATGCTCAAGAATGTTCCAGCAGCTGCAGCATACTGCCAGATTGGCTCCAGTGATGAGGAGGGAGGGGATGATGAGGTCACTGACTCCAATAGGGTGCCTAATAGGAGAGAGGAGGAGGAGGAGGAGGAGGATGAGGAGGAGGCACATCTCCAACGAGGCAGGATGCCCTCGGGGGGCCAGCGTAAGGGCAGCACACCGACATAATCACACCGCAGAGCTCCGCCTGTGCAGGGCGCTGCCTCTGCACGTTATTCAAAAAGTTCTTTGGTGTGGGCCTTTTTTGAGTCGAGTGCATCAGATCGCACAGCTGCTGTTTGCAACATATGTCTCAAGCGTATATCGCGTGGCCAAAACATCACCCGCTTGGGCACCACATGCTTGACCAGACATATGTTGACCTGCCATGCAGCTCATTGGCAAGCCTACCTTAAAGACCCACACCAAAGAACAAAGCGGACCTCTCCTTGCACCGCATCAGCTGGGATATCCAACCCCACTATACCTTCAGTCCACTCTGAAACCTGCACTGAGAGGAATGAAGGTGTAGAATTAGGTGTGTCACAGCCAAGTACTTGTAGGCACTCTGCTAGCAGTACACCGACGTCCGATTCTAGCAGGCAAACTTCCCTGCCCCAGCTGCTGGACCGTCGAAAGAAGTTCACTCCCAGCCATCCACATGCCCAGCGGTTAAATGCTAGCTTGGCTAAATTGCTAGCGCTTCAACTGCTGCCTTTTCAGTTGGTAGACTCGGCCCCCTTCCATGAATTTGTGCAATGTGCGGTACCTCAGTGGCAGGTTCCCAAACGCCACTTTTTCTCACGGAAGGCGATTCCGGCTCTCTACCGGCATGTGGAAGGCAATGTCTTGGCCTCGCTGGACAGGGCGGTCAGCGGTAAGGTGCATATTACCGCTGACTCATGGTCCAGCAGGCATGGACAGGGACGTTACCTTTCTTTCACGGCCCATTGGGTCACTCTTTTGGCAGCTGGGAAGGATGCAGGACAAGGTGCAGTAGTGTTGGAGGTTGTTCCGCCGCCACGCCTCCAAAATGCTACTACTGGTTGTGACACACCTCTCTCCTCCACCCCCTCCTCTTCTTCTTCCTCCATGGCCTCTTCCTGTGCTTTGTCCTCAGAACCAGCGGTGCTCCGTAGGCGTTTTAGGGGCTACGCAAGTACGCAGGCAAAAAGATGCCATGCCGTGCTTGCGCTGGTGTGTTTGGGGGACAGGAGCCACACTGGGACAGAGGTTCTGTCTGCTCTGCAGGGGCAGGCCGAGAGGTGGTTGACGCCACGCCAGCTTAAGCCAGGAATGGTGGTTTGCGACAATGGCACCAACCTCCTCTCCGCCCTCCGACAGGGACAACTGACCCATGTGCCCTGTGTGGCTCACGTCCTTAACCTGGTGGTGCAGCGGTTCTTGGGCAGGTACCCGGGCTTACAGGATGTCCTGAGGCAGGCCAGGAAAGTCTGTGTGCATTTCCGCAGATCTTATAATGCCAGTGCTCGCCTGGCTGAGCTGCAAAAGGAGTTGTACCTGCCCAAGAACCGCCTTATATGTGACATGCCCACCAGGTGGAACTCAACGTTGGCCATGCTGCAGCGGCTGCACACGCAGCAGAGGGCCATCAATGAGTACCTGTGCGACTACGGCACCAGGACAGGGTCAGGGGAGCTTGTTTTTTTTTCACCACGCCAGTGGGGCATGATCAGGGATGCATGCACTGTCCTGGCACCATTTGAGGAGGCCACCAGGATGGTGAGCAGTGACAGTGCATGCATCAGTGACACTGTACCTCTTGTCCACCTGTTGGAACATACTCTGCGTGGAATAATGGACAGGGCACTTGAGGCAGAACAGAGGCAGGAAGAGGAGGACTTCCTTGCCTCTCAAGGCCCCCTTTACCCAGACAGTGTTCCTTCTGCCCCACCCATCGCACAGGAAGAGGAGGAGGAGTAGGAGGATTGTGTCAGCATGGAGGTGGAGCCTGGCACTCAGCATCATCAGCAGCAGTCTTTTAGGGATGATTTACAGTCCCAAGAAACCAGTGGACTTGTACGTGGCTGGGAGGAGGTGGCTGCGGATCATGTCCTCCTTAGTGACCCAGAGGACTCCGGACCGAATGCCTCAGCTAACCTACGCTGCATGGCCTCTCTGATCCTGCAAAGTCTGCGGAAGGATCCTCGTATTCTTCGGATCAAGGAGAGGGACCATTACTGGCTGGCCACTCTCCTTGATCCACGGTACAAGGGTAAGATTGCGGACCTTATATTACCGTCGCAGAGGGAGCAGAGGATGAGACAACTCCGGGAGGCCTTGCAGAAAGGTCTGTGCAACGTGTTCCCAGAGACTGGGAGGTTACAAACTCCTGGTCCTGGACAACGAGTTGCTGAGGCTTCGGTCAGTCAAAGAAGGAGCGGTGGGGAAGGTGGCCGTCTGACCGATGCGTTCAGACAATTCTTTAGTCCGCAGCCCCAAGGTATGATCGGTTCTAGCAACCATCGCCAGCGTCTGATATACATGATGCAGGAATACCTAGGGGCAAGGTCAGACTTGGACACCTTCCCCACCGAAAATCCTCTGGCTTACTGGGTCTTGAGGATGGATCACTGGCCAGAGCTTGCACAGTATGCAATTGAGCTACTGGCCTGTCCTGCATCCAGCGTTCTTTCAGAACGCACATTCAGTGCTGCTGGAGGATTTGTCACGGATCACAGGGTGCGCCTGTCCACTGACTCGGTTGATCGACTGACCTTCATAAAGATGAACCAGTCTTGGATCACCACCAGCTACCAAACACCTGGAGCTGATATAACAGACTAATTTATTTTCAAATGTCACATCCCTTCAAGACTGATGCTGATGCTGAGAGACTGTCCTGTTATGTTGACTGTCTATCCTCCTCCTCCTCAATGATCCGATTGATGATGATAGCTTGGAAGAACATTTTTGTTTCTGGGTGCCACCACCAGTGGCTAAGGCCCAATTTTTCAGCCCCTGTTTAACAGGGGCATGTAATTAAAAAATTTTATGCAATGCTTTGCAGCAGGGCTCATTCCTGCACTCCAACTAGAGTATCTGGGAGAGGTTGCAGTGTCGTGGCACCAGCACCAGTGGCTAAGGCCCAATTTTTCAGCCCCTGTTTAACAGGGGCGTGTAATTACAATTTTTGATGCAATACTTTGCAACAGGGCTCATTGCTGTGCTCCAAGTACAGTATCTGTGAGGGGTTGCAGTGTTGTGGCACCAGTGCCTAATGCCCAATTTTTCTGCCCCTGTTTAACAGGGGCATGTAATTACAATTCTTGATCTAATAATTCACAGCAGGGCCCATTCCTGCGCCCACCAAGAGTAACTGTGAGGCCTTACAGTGTTGTGTCAACAACACCACAACCAACACCACCAAAGGCCCAATTTTTCAGCCCCTGTTCAACAGGGGCATGCAATTACAATTCTTGATCTAATAATTCACAGCAGGGCCTATTCATGCGCCCACCAAGAGTAACTGTGAGGGCTCACAGTGTTGTGGCAACACCAACATGTAAGGGGCAAATTTCAGCTGAGTATATACGGCAGGCCCCTACTTTCAAACATCCAACTTACAAATGACTCCTCCTTGCAAACGGAAGGATACAACAGGAAGTGAGAGGAAATCTACCCCTAGGAAGGCAAATTCTCTCCTGTAAGAGTTAATATGGGGAAAAAAGTGTCTCCTCTCCACTGATGCTTTATCACCAATTCTTGTTTCAATAAAAACCCCAAATTTTCAAAAAACATTTGTCATTAGGACGGAAAGTTAGGTGAACTGTTCTGAACAGGTGCACACTGCACAGACAGCAAAACAAATGTTACAGGGGTGATAACCCTTCCCTATGTTTTCCAAAAAGCTTAAAAATAGATTTTTTGCCTGGAGCTACACTTAAACAATGTACCTGTTCAAAATTACAAACAGATTCTACATAAGAACAAACCTACAGTCCCTGTCTTGTATGCACCGCCTGTATACGGCTGTTCAGAGTATATAGGGCCTTTTTTATTTTGTGTGCGGGGTTCCCCTTAATATCCATACAAGACCCAAAGGGGTTGGTAATGGGCTGGGGTAGGAGGGGGGGGGGGGGGTGTGATGGGGTAGCTATGCCATTTTTCTTAAAGATTTTCATCCATAATACCGGGACCAGACATTACATTAAGGCCGCAAGCAGTTTTAAATGGCTTTTTTTCCTTTAGAAATGTAATTTTGTGCAGGGACAGTTCTAAACATGGGAAACACGTGGCACTTCACAGGCATACTTTAGACACCCCCCAGGTACAATATTTAAAGGAATATTTGACTTTTTATTTTTCACTTTATGCATCATTAAAATGACTGCTCCTGAAAAACGGCCGTTTTTAAAACTTTTTTTTGGATTGATACATGTCCCCTGGTGTAGAACCCGGGTTCCCAAACCCTTTTTAGGACAATAACATGCATAATAGTCATTATAATTAGCGCTTTAGATTTCGAACGTTCGCATCCATTGTATTTAATAGGGTTCTAAAGTTCGTGCGAACTTTCGGTCCGTTCGCGGGTTCTGGTGCGAACCGAACCCAGGGGTGCTCGGCTCATCACTAGTGTGGATATAAATGTTCGGGTATGTGGAGGGTATAAGTGTTGGGGTATGTGGATAGGTGTTGATTAGGGATGAGCTTCGTGTTCGAGTCGAACATACGTTCGACTTGAACATCGGCTGTTCGATCGTTCGACGAAGATCGAACGATTTGGGCCGTTCGCGCCAAATTCGAGTGACGCGAACGGCCCACAATGCACTACGCCATCGCAGTGTCATCCAGGCGCTGTGATTGGCCAAGCATGCACTGTGACCCCGCATGCTTGGCCAATCACAGCGCCGGCAGCGAGGAGAGCAATGATTGGCCACAGGCAGGATGCCTGTGGCCAATTATTGCTGAGGGGGTTTAGTACACGCCCCACACTATAAAAGGCCGCCAGCGCGGCGGCCTTGTGTAGTGTGTTCCGGAGGAGGGAAAGAGAAGCATAGGCAGGGACAGTGTCATTATTTTTCCTTTACATAATCCTGGATTCCTTGTGTTTAGGGACAGATAAGGATAGGTAGGGAGAGTGTCAGTGACAGTGTGCTATTCTGTGCTAATCCTTGTTTGTAGGGACAGAGAGGTACAGTGAGGGAAAGTGTCAGTGTGCTATTCTGTTCTAAACCAATCTTGCTGAACCATATTTTCAATCCTTGAGTTTAGGGACAGAGAGGTACAGTGAGGGAAAGTGTCAGTGTGCTATTTTGTGCTAAATCTTGTTTGTAGGGACAGAGAGGTACAGTGAGGGAAAGTGTCAGTGTGCTATTTTGTGCTAAATCTTGTTTGTAGGGACAGAGAGGTACAGTGAGGGAAAGTGTCAGTGTGCTATTCTGTTCTAAACCAATTTTGCTGTTCCATATTTTCAATCCTTGAGTTTAGGGACAGAGAAGGACACTCGTAGAAATTATCAGTGTGCTATTCTGTGCTAAATCTTGTTTGTAGGGAGGGACAGAGTAGGACAGTGAGGGAAAGTGTCAGTGTGCTATTCTGTTCTAAAACTATTTTGCTGAACCATATTTTCAATCCTTGAGTTGAGGGACAGAGAGGTACAGTGAGTGAAACTGACAGTGTGCTATTCTGTTCTAAACCAATTTTGCTGTTCCATATTTTCAATCCTTGAGTTGAGGGACAGAGAGGTACAGTGAGTGAAACTGACAGTGTGCTGTTCTGTTCTAAACCAAATTTGCTGTTCCATATTTTCAATCCTTGAGTTGAGGGACAGAGAGGTACAGTGAGGGAAAGTGTCAGTGTGCTATTCTGTTCTAAAACTATTTTGCTGAACCATATTTTCAATCCTTGAGTTGAGGGACAGAGAGGTACAGTGACTGAAACTGACAGTGTGCTGTTCTGTTCTAAACCAAATTTGCTGTTCCATATTTTCAATCCTTGAGTTGAGGGACAGAGAGGTACAGTGAGTGAAACTGACAGTGTGCTATTCTGTTCTAAACCAAATTTGCTGTTTCATATTTTCAATCCTTGAGTTGAGGGACAGAGAGGTACAGTGAGGGAAACTGACAGTGTGCTATTCTGTTCTAAACCAATTTTGCTGTTCCATATTTTCAATCCTTGAGTTGAGGGACAGAGAGGTACAGTGAGTGAAACTGACAGTGTGCTGTTCTGTTCTAAACCAAATTTGCTGTTCCATATTTTCAATCCTTGAGTTGAGGGACAGAGAGGTACAGTGAGTGAAACTGACAGTGTGCTGTTCTGTTCTAAACCAAATTTGCTGTTCCATATTTTCAATCCTTGAGTTGAGGGACAGAGAGGTACAGTGAGTGAAACTGACAGTGTGCTATTCTGTTCTAAACCAAATTTGCTGTTCCATATTTTCAATCCTTGAGTTGAGGGACAGAGAGGTACAGTGAGGGAAATTATCAGTGTGCTATTCTGTGCTAAATCTTGTTTGTAGGGAGGGACAGAGTAGGACAGTGAGGGAAAGTGTCAGTGTGCTATTCTGTTCTAAAACTATTTTGCTGAACCATATTTTCAATCCTTGTGTTTAGGGACAGAGAAGGATAGGCAGGGGACAGTGGCAGTGTCATTGTTGCTAAGCCTCCTGCACAGTATACACCTGAAGGTAGCCCTTATTGCTGTTTTTCCCATCTCCCTGCAGGCCATCCATTAAAATGTCTGGAAGGCAACCAAGGAGAGGCAGACAGTCAGGAGGCAAAAAAAGAGGGCAAGCAGGCTCTGTGTCTGGGGGCAACAGTGCTGGTCGTGTACGCGGTGCATTGTCATCAGCACATGGCCATGGGACACGCTTGTCCTTGTTTTCGGCAGCTGGACATGTTGAGCCACATCATGCCGAAGACTTGGTAGAGTGGATGACCAAGCCCACCTCATCCTCCTCATCCTCTCTCACCCAGGCTCAGGGTACTGGCAAAGCAGCTGCCAAAGCGTCCTCTTCTCTGGTATCATTATCTTCATTAGTCAATCCTTCCCTAGACCCACCATGCCCTCCTCCTGAGGAGTCCCCCGAACTGTTTGAGCACAGTGTTGGGTACATGCTCCAGGAGGATGCCCAGCGTTTGGAAGGATCTGATGATGATACCCAGCTAGAGGAAGGCAGCAGCGTGAGAGCAGAGAGAGGGGATGCTCAAGAAGGACACCAATCTGGCAGTCATGCTCCAGCAGCTGCAGCATATTGCCAGATTGGCTCCAGTGATGAGGAGGGAGGGGATGATGAGGTCACTGACTCCACGTGGGTGCCTAATAGGAGAGAGGAGGAGGAGGAGGATGAGGAGGAGGCACATCTCCAACGAGGCAGGATGCCCTTGAGTGGCCAGCGTATGGGCAGCACACCGACGGAATCACACCGCAGAGCTCCGCCTGTGCAGGGCGCTGCCTCTGCCCGTCATGCAAAAAGTTCTTTGGTGTGGGCCGTTTTTGAGGCGAGTGCATCAGATCGCACAACTGCTGTTTGCAACATATGTCTCAAGCGTATATCGCATGGCAAAAACATCAGCCGCTTGGGCACCACATGCTTGATCAGACATATGTTGACCTGCCATGCAGCTCGTTGGCAAGCCTACCTTAAAGACCCACACCAAAGAACAAAGCTGACCTCTTCTTGCACCGCATCAGCTGGGATCTCCAACCCCACTATACCTTCACTCCTCTCTGAAACCTGCTCTGAGAGGAATGAAGGTGTAGAATTAGGTGTGTCACAGGCAAGTACTTGCGGGCACTCTGCTAGCAGTACACCAACGTCCGATTCTAGCAGGCAAATTTCCCTGCCCCAGCTGCTGGACCGTCGAAAGAAGTTCACTCCCAGCCATCCACATGCCCAGCGGTTGAATGCTAGCTTGGCTAAATTGCTAGCGCTTCAACTGCTGCCTTTTCAGTTGGTAGACTCGGCCCCCTTCCGTGAGTTTGTGCAATGTGCGGTTCCTCAGTGGCAGGTTCCCAAACGACACTTTTTCGCACGGAAGGCTATTCCGGCTCTCTACAGGCATGTGGAAGGCAATGTCTTGGCCCCGCTGGACAGGGCGGTCAGCGGTAAGGTGCATATTACCGCTGACTCATGGTCCAGCAGGCATGGACAGGGACGTTACCTTTCTTTCACGGCCCATTGGGTCACTCTTTTGGTAGCTGGGAAGGATGCAGGACAAGGTGCAGTAGTGTTGGAGGTTGTTCCACCGCCACGCCTCCAAAATGCTACTACTGGTTGTGACACACCTCTCTCCTCCACCCCCTCCTCTTCTTCTTCCTCCATAGCCTCTTCCTGTGGTTTGTCCTCGGAACCAGCGGTGCTCCGTAGGCGTTCAAGGGGCTACGCAAGTACGCAGGCAAAAAGATGCCATGCCGTGCTTGCGCTGGTGTGTTTGGGGGACAGGAGCCACACTGGGGCAGAGGTCCTGTCTGCTCTGCAGGGGCAGGCCGAGAGGTGGTTGACGCCACGCCAGCTTAAGCCAGGAATGGTGGTTTGCGACAATGGCACCAACCTCCTCTCCCCCCTCCGACAGGGACAACTGACCCATGTGCCCTGTATGGCTCACGTCCTTAACCTGGTGGTGCAGCGGTTCTTGGGCAGGTACCCGGGCTTACAGGATGTCCTGAGGCAGGCCAGGAAAGTCTGTGTGCATTTCCGCAGATCTTATAATGCCAGTGCTCGCCTGGCTGAGCTTCAAAAGGAGTTGAACCTGCCCAAGAACCGCCTTATATGTGACATGCCCACCAGGTGGAACTCAACGTTGGCCATGCTGCAGCGGCTGCACATGCAGCAGAGGGCCATCAATTAGTACCTGTGCGACTACGGCACCAGGACAGGGTCAGGGGAGCTCGGGTTTTTTTCACCACGCCAGTGGGGCATGATCAGGGATGCATGCACTGTCCTGGCACCATTTGAGGAGGCCACGAGGATGGTGAGCAGTGACAGTGCATGCATCAGTGACACTGTACCTCTTGTCCACCTGTTGGAGCACACGCTGCGTGGAATAATGGACAGGGCACTTGAGGCAGAACAGAGGCAGGAAGAGGAGGACTTCCTTGCCTCTCAAGGCCCCCTTTACCCAGACAGTGTTCCTTCTGTCCCACCCATCGCACAGGAAGAGGAGGAGGAGGAGGAGGAGGAGGAGGAGGATTGTGTCAGCATGGAGGTGGAGGCTGGCACTCAGCATCATCAGCAGCAGTCTTTTAGGGATGATTTACAGTCCCAAGAAACCAGTGGACTTGTACGTGGCTGGGAGGAGGTGGCTGCGGATCATGTCGTCCTTAGTGACCCAGAGGACTCCGGACTGAATGCCTCAGCTAACCTACGCTGCATGGCCTCCCTGATCCTGCAAAGTCTGCGGAAGGATCCTCGTATTCTTCAGATCAAGGAGAGGGACCATTACTGGCTGGCCACTCTCCTTGATCCACGGTACAAGGGTAAGGTTGCGGACCTTATGTTACCGTCGCAGAGGGAGCAGAGGATGCGACAACTCCGGGAGGCCTTGCAGAAAGGTCTGTGCAACGCGTTCCCAGAGACTGGGAGGTTACAAACTCTTGGTCCTGGACAACGAGTTGCTGAGGCTTCGGGCAGTCAAAGAAGGAGCGGTGGGGAAGGTGGCCGTCTGACCGATGCGTTCAGACAATTCTTTAGTCCGCAGCCCCAAAGTATGATCGGTTCCAGCAACCATCGCCAGCGTCTGATATACATGGTGCAGGAATACCTAGGGGCAAGGTCAGACTTGGACACCTTCCCCACCGAAAATCCTCTGGCTTACTGGGTCTTGAGGATGGATCACTGGCCAGAGCTTGCACAGTATGCAATTGAGCTACTGGCCTGTCCTGCATCCAGCGTTCTTTCAGAACGCACATTCAGTGCTGCTGGAGGATTTGTCACGGATCACAGGGTGCGCCTGTCCACCGACTCGGTTGATCGACTGACTTTCATCAAGATGAACCAGTCTTGGATCACCACCAGCTACCACACACCTGATGCTGATATAACAGACTAATTGATTTTAAAATGTCACATCCCTTCAAGACTGATGCTGATGCTGAGTGCCTGTGCTGTTATGTTGACTGGCTATCCTCCTCCTCCTCCTCCTCAATGATCCGATTAATGATGATAGCTTGGAAGATCATTTTGGTTTATGGGTGCCGCCACCAGTGGCTAAGGCCCAATTTTTCAGCCCCTGTTTAACAGGGGCGTGTAATTACAATTTTTGATGCAATACTTTGCAACAGGGCTCATTGCTGTGCTCCAAGTACAGTATCTGTGAGGGGTTGCAGTGTTGTGCCACCAGTGCCTAAGGCCCAATTTTTCAGCCCCTGTTCAACAGGGGCATGCAATTATAATTATTGATCTAATAATTCACAGCAGGGCCCATTGCTGCGCCCACCAAGAGTAACTGTCAGGCCTTACAGTGTTGTGTCAACACCACCACCACCACCACCACCACCACCAAAGGCACAATTTTTCAGCCCCTGTTCAACAGGGGCATGCAATTATAATTATTGATCTAATAATTCACAGCAGAGCCCATTGCTGCGCCCACCAAGAGTAACTGTCAGGCCTTACAGTGTTGTGGCACCAGCACCACCATCAAAGGCCCAATTTTTACTACCACTGTTCAACAATTATATGTTATTACAATTCCTGATATAATAGTTGACAGCAGGGCGTTCCAGCACCCACCAAGAGTAACTGGGAGTGCTTACAGTGTTGTGCCAACACCAACACCTAAGGGGCCAATTTCTGCAGAGTATATACGGCAGGTCCCTACTTTCAAACATCCAACTTACAAACGACTACTACTTGCAAACGGAAGAAGACAACAGGAAGTGAGAGGAAATCTACCCCTTGGAAGGAAAATTCTCTCCTGTAAGAATTAATATGGGAGAAAGGTGTCTCCTCTCTACTGATGCTTTATCACCAATCCTTGTTTCAATAAAAACACCACATTTCAAAAACAGTTGTCATTGGGACGCAAAGTGAGGTGAAATGTTCTGAACAGGGGCACAGACAGCAAAAAAATGTGACAGGGGTGATAACTGTTCCCTATGTTTTACAAAAAACAAAAAAAAAGGAATTTGCCATGGAGCTCCACTTAAACAATGCAGCTGTTCAAAATTATAAACAGATTCTACATAAGAACAAACCTACAGTCCCTGTCTTGTATGCACCGCCTGTATACGGCTGTTCAGAGTATATAGGTCCTTTTTTATTTTGTGTGCGGGGTTCCCCTTAATATCCATACAAGACCCAAAGGGGCTGGTAATGGGCTGGGGTAGGGGGGGGGGTTGATGGGGTAGCTATGCCATTTTTCCTAAAGATTTTCATCCATATTACCGGGACCACACATTGCATTAAAGCCGCAAGCAGTTTTAAATGACTTTTTTCCCTTTAGAAATGTTATTTTGTGCAGGGACAGTTCTGAACACGGGAAACACGTGGCACTTCACAGGCATACTTTAGACACCCCCCAGGTACAATATTTAAAGGAATATTTGTCTTTTTTTTTTCACTTTATGCATCATTAAAATGACTGCTCCCGGAAAACGTCCGTTTTTAAAACTTCTTTTTGCATTGATACATGTCCCCTGGTGCAGAAGCCGGGTTCCCAAACTCTGTTTCGGACAATAACATGGATAATAGTCGTTATAATTAGCACTTTAGAATCCGAACGTTCGCATCCATTGTATTTAATAGGGTTCTAATGTTCGTGCGAACTTTCGGTCCGTTCGCGGGTTCTGGTGCGAACCGAACCTGGGGGTGTTCGGCTCATCACTAGTGTTGATATAAATGTTGGGATATGAGGATGGGTGTGGATATACAGTGCATTTTTCGTGTTTTGCTGCCTCACAACCTGGAATTAACATGGATTGTTTGAGGATTTGCATCATTTAATTTACAGAACATGCCCACAACTTTGAAGATGTTTTTTTTTTTTATTTATTGTGAAGCAAACAACAAATACGACAAAATAACAGAAAAAGTCCATGTGCATAACTATTAACCCCCCTAAAGTCAATACTTTGTAGAGCCACCTTTTGTGGCTATCACTGCTCCAAGTCGCTTTGGACATGTTTCCCCTTAAACCACTCAAGTGTTGCTTTAGCAGTGTGTTTGGGGTCATTGTCCTGCTGGAAGGTGAACCTTCGTCCTAACCTCAAATCACACACAGAGTGGTACAGGTTTTGCTCAAGAATATCCCTGTATTTAGCACCATCCATCTTTCCCTCAACTCTGACCAGTTTCCCATTCCCGACTGCTGAAAAACATCCCCACAGCATGATGCTGCCACCACCATGTTTCACAGTGGGGATGGTGTTCTTTGGGTGATGTGATGTGTTGGGTTTGCGCTAGACATAGCGTTTTCTTTGATGGCCAAAATGTAAAATTTTAGTCTCATCAGACCAGAGCACCTTCCTCTATACATTTTGGGAATCTCCCACATGCCTTTTTGCAAACTCAAAACGTGCCATTTTGTTTTTTGCTGAAAGTAATGGCTTTCTTCTGGCCACTCTGCCATAAAGCCCAACTCTATGGAGCATACGGCTTATTGTCGTCCTATGTACAGATACTCCAGTCTCTGCTGTGAAACTCTGCAGCTCCTCCAGGGTTACCTTAGGTCTCTGTGCTGTCTCTCTGATTAATGCCCTCCTTGCCCGATCCGTGAGTTTTGGTGTGTGGCCGTCTCTTGGCAGGTTTGCTGTTGTGCCATGTTCTTTCCATTTGGTGATGATAGATTTGATGGTGCTCCTAGGGATCATCAAAGATTTTGATATTTTTTATAACCTAACCCTGACTTGTACTTCTCAACAACATTGTCCCTTACTTGTTTGAGAGTTCCTTGGTCTTCATGGCAGTGTGTGGTTAGTGGTGCCTCTTGCTTAGGTGTTGCAGCCTCTGGGGCCTTTCAAAAAGGTGTGTATATGTAATGACAGATCACGTGACACTTAGATTGCACACAGGTGGACATCATTTCACTAATTATGTGACTTCTGAAGGTAATTGGTTGCACCAGAGCTTTTTATGGGCTTCATAACAGAGGGGGTGAATACATACGCACATGCCAATTATCATTTTTTTATTTCTGAAAAATAGTTTTATGTATATATTTTTTTAATTTTACTTCACCAACTTAGACTATTGTGTTCTGATCCATCACATATAATTCAGATTAAAAAAAACATTGAACTAAAGGCTGTAATGTAACAAAATAGGTAAAAAGCCAAGGGGGTGAAAACTTTTGCAAGCCACTGTAAATGCTGGGGTATGTGGAGAGTATAAATCTTGGGGTATATGGATGGGTGAGGATATAAATGTGGGGGTATGTGGATAGGCATGGATATGCAGTGCCTTAAAAAGTATTCATGCCCTTTGACTTTTTCCACATCTTGTCATGTTACAACCAAAAATGTAAATGTATTTTATTGTGATTTTATATAATAGACCAACACAAAGTGGCACATACCGTAATTGTGAAGTGGAAGGAAACTGATAAATGGTTTTCAAAGTGTTTTACAAATAAATATGTGAAAAGTGTGGCGCGCGATTGTATTCAGCCCCCTTTACTCTGATACCCCTAACCAAAATCTAGTGGAACCAATTGCCTTAAGAAGTCACTAAATTAGTAAATAGAGTCCACCTGTGTGTAATTTATTCTCAGTATAATTACAGCTGTTCTGTGAAGCCATCAGAGGTTTGTTAGAGAACCTTAGTGAAAAAACGGCATCATGAAGGCCAAGGAACACACCAGACAGGTCAGGGATTAAGTTATGGAGAATTTTAAAGCAGGGTTAGGTTATAAATTAATATCCCAAGCTTTGAACATCTCACGGAGCTCTGTTCAATCCATCATCCGAAAATGGAAAGAGTATGGCACAACTGCAAACCTACCAAGACATGGCCGTCCACCTAAACTGACAGGCCAGGCAAGGAGAGCATTAATTAGAGAAGCAGATGTGAATGGGTGAGGGTATAAATGTTGGGGTATCCTGACAATCATTAGAGTTAAGAAGCATTTTGACTAGCCTCTACTAGCTATATTATAAAAATGTGTTGCGCTAAAACATAAACAAAAACAATAAACAGTAAACCAAGTGAGAGCCGGTTCACACAGGGGCAACACGACTTCCAGCGTGACTTTGGGAGGCAACTTGGCAACTTGGACACGACTTGAGCATGAATCACAGCGCGACTCCAGGCAACTTACAAGGGAACTTCAAGTTGCCTCCATGACAGGCGACTTTCCAGTGGCCAATCAAACAATAATCATCTCTGTGGGAGAGAGGGGGGAGGGAGGGGTTTGCCTGGAAAACAATTTTTACTTCCTGGAAAGTTGCTTCAGTTAAGACAGGGGATCTGACTTGGAGGCAACTTCCATTGAAATCAATGGGTACAAGTCGCCTAGAAGTCGGATTGAAGTAGTACAGGAACCTTTTCTGAAGTCGGAGCGACTGCAGTAGTGTACATTAAGATGGCTCCATTCACTTCTATTACTTTTCTAAACCAGGCGACTTGGGGCAACTTGGGGCGACTTGAAGTCGGATCCCAGGACGCCCCTGTGTGAACCGGCTCTGAGTCCAGGAGTCACTGACGTGACATGTGATAAGTGATGATATGCTTGACTGTTGGGTCACCAACTTCCTCCACCTCGTGAATGGACCACCATCAATAATCAAAGTGTGCTCTTACCAGAAAACGTTGACCCCCTATTACGGGAGGTCAACAAGGGCATGTGTGTTTAAGATGCTCCATCTTATTTTGTGATGAGATCTCACTGAAGTGGTGCAGCTGTATAGGTTTAGGATTTTGATCACAAGCACAGTTTATTTCGTTTTTTTTTCTACTAGCTATACCATGACCTGGATAAATGAGAACCTTCACAGCTAGTAGTAGTTAGTCACATTCAACTGGATTTGTTCTGCAATGGTAAAAACCTCCTATAGCTTTTCCAAGCCACTTCTTCAGTTTTAATGTGTGTCAGAAACATTCTCCATCATCTATATCCACACAGGTGGCACCTTAATCCAATCACAATGGAATGTGCCAAGGCAGATGTTGATTGTCTAAGAAAAAGATGGAGGTTGTGAAAGTTGAGGAACCACCCTGATCTAAATACATAATCCCATCTTTGGTGCATGGAAGTCATAGGTGTCAATCTTTCAATTCCTATAGCTGATGCCTCGTACACACAACCGTTTTTTCCGACGGGAAAACTGCTATGAGAGCTTTTCGTTGGGAATCCCGGCCTTGTGTATGCTCAATCGCAGTTTTTCAGACGGGAAAACTGCCGGACAAAAAGAGAGATCAGGATCTCTTTTCCCGTCAGGCCAAAAACCAGAGTGGGAAATCCGTTCGTCTGTATGGTTTTCTGACGGGTAGAAAACCGTGCATGCTCAGAATCAAGTATGAGACGGGAGCTCTTTCTGGTAAAACTAGCATTCGTAATGGAGATAGCACATTCGTCACGCTGTAACAGACTGAAAAGCACAAGGCTGAAAAGGGCGAATCATCTCTCACCAAACTTTTACTAACACGAGGATCAGCAAAAGCAGCCCAAAGGGTGGCGCGGTTGGAATGGAACGTCCCCTTTATAGTGCCGTCGTACGTGTTGTACGTCACCGCACTTTGGACGGGCGGACTTTTGTCTGAGCGTGTGTATGCAAGGCAGGCTGAGAGGAATTCTGTCGGGAAAACCGTCGGATTTCTATCCGGCAGAAAAAAATGGTCGTGTGTACTAGGCATGAAGGTATCAAATTGCCTCACAGATTTATAGAATAATCTTGTCATGATTATAGTCATATCATTCCTGCAGCCTGTTGGGAATTTGACACTTGACACTTGAACCATGGAGATCTGCAGACCTAATGAAAAGGTTATGCCGTGTACACACGATCGGTTTTACCGATGAAAACAGTCCGATGGACTTTTTTCTCATCGGACAAACCAATTGTGTATGGGCCCCATCGGTCTTCTTTCCATCGGTGAGAAAAAATAGAACATGTTTTAAATTTATCTGATGGGAAAAAAACGATAGCAAATTCCGATTGTCTGTGTGGAACTTCATCGGACAAAAAAAATCACGCATGCTCAGAATCAAGTCGACACATGCTCAGAAGCATTGAACTTCGTTTTTCTCGGCTTGTCGGAGTGTTTTACGTCACGGCGTTTGGGACGGTCGGATTTTTGACTGATGGTGTGTAGGCAAGACTGATGGAAGTCAGCTTCATCGGATTTCCAATGGAAAAATCCATCGGATTAGAATCCATAGGAAATCTGATCGTGTGTACAGGGTTTTAGATTCATGTGTGGATCAGTAAACGGACAATCTGTTCCTCAATTCACTTACCATGTTCATTTGACTTTTTGTTTCTTCTTTGGAAAGAAATTTTAGCCAAATCATTTGTTTCCAAAAAGCTAATCCGCAGAAAAGCAAGTGGCAAGACTTTAAACTAAACCTTTGGAAGGTTATAACAATAGCGATTTGCATAATGGTTACCACACATCCATTTTAAAGCCATCAGAGGCATGAGCCAAGCAATTCTCCTGCTTGTTATAATAAGGGAATTACAATGTTCTTTGGGATCTGTGCTATGGTCTGTGTTTATCAACGGCTCTACTGTAAGGAATATATCACAATATGGCTTTATTATTTACATATATTAACAATGGGCTTGTTTATTTTAATGTAATTGAATTTGTCACAAGGTATTAACCATAAAACATAAAGCAATAACTATTTTGACTTAAATTATAACGCAAAATTTATTACTGCTGCACCGGAGGTATTTTTAAACAGATTTAAGCAACAGATCCATTAATCAGCTTTCATTCTGGAGAATGAATGAAACTGGGGGGGGGGGGGGGGGAACTGCAAGACGAAAGTTAACCAATTATGCCGTAATATATTCAGAAGAAGTTTGGGGGGAAAATAATTTATGGAAATTTTCAGTGGGCCAAATTAATAACGCTAAGATAATTTGCTTTTTTTTTTTGTTGCTTTCAATTTAAGTCAACGCGCTGATGTTTAGGTTTCTCCATAAATTCAATTTGCAAATGCGTTTGTGGTTTCTATATTAAAATTAAATGCTTTGAATATTAATTTATGTATAAAGGGAAACACATTTAACTTCTCCCAGTAGCTGGAAATACGTTGTATGCAAATAAAATAAAAAAACGTACATTGGCACAAGTCAATGGTTTGGAAGAAAGCTTGTTTGCTGGTTTACCAATGTTTCCCCATCCCGCCTGTATGCAATGCTTGCGCCTCTGAACATTGCCTAGTAGAAAAAGCTCCACAAAAGTGTAAAAAAAAAGGTGAGAGTCATGCCGCGTACACACGACCATTTTTAATGACATTGAAAAAAACAACGTTTTTCTCGACGTGATTCTTCTCAAGCCTGCCTTGCCTACACACGATCGTGAAAAAAATGCTAGAGCAAAGCGCGGTGACGTACAAAATGTACGAAGGCACTATAAAGGGGAAGTTCCATTCGGATGGCGCCACCCTTTGGGCTGCTTTTGCTGATCCTTGTGTTAGTAAAGTTTGGTGAGAGACGATTCGCGCTTTTCAGCCTCGTGCTCTTCAGTCCGTTACAGCGTGACGAATGTGCTATCTCCATTACAAACGCTAGTTTTACGAGAACGAGCGCTCCCGTCTCATCACTTGCTTCTGAGCATGCGCGTTTTTTTCACGTCATTAAAGCCTACACACGGCCATTTTTCATGACGAGAAAAACGACGACGTGAAAAACAACAAGAAAAATTAGAGCATGTTCCAAATTTTTAATGGCCATTTTTCACGTCGTGAAAAATGCTCTGGAGCCTACACACGATAGTTTTTAATGACCAAATAAAAAAATGGCATTTTTCTCGTCATGAAAAACAGTCGTGTGTACGCGGCATCACACTCCATCTTAAATTCTTCATATTGTTTTATCCATGAATGCAAAGTAAGTGCATATGTTTTGTTTCCACCCTGCAAAACTCTCGGGACTGGGATTTGAACAGTAGCGGCCCATCCATAGGGGGCGCACAGGCGCCACCCCCTAAGCTAGTCACCAAAAAAACCCAAAAAAACAAAAAAAAGGTCCTTTAAGAGCAGGGCGACTATGCAATCACGTGATTTCAGATGAGAAGCTTAATTAGGCTGCTTTTGGGAGTCCTTGTGGCACAAATAAATGCGCCGCAACACTCCCATATTGCAGTCATTGCCCTTGTTGTCAGGTTTTCTTTTGGCACCGCCCGACGTAGGACATGGGCGGTGTTTTCCTTGGAGCCGTAGCGTCACTTTTGGTTTCTCTCTGCCAGTGTGAAATCGGAAGTGACACAGCGGCTCTGTGGATGGAATGCACAACCAAGCAGCGCCTTCTTGCAGAATCGGCCAGATTGATAGGTTCAGAGAGTTAACCAAAATAATTAATGAAAGAAAAAAATATATTGTCTATGTTTTCCACATGAATTCAGTGAGGTTTATGTAGGTTTTTGGGTGGATATTTACTAATAGTGAACACAGAGGCAGTGATAAACTGGTACACATGACAATTCTGTGAGGCTGTGCTGTATATACCCTGATCTGTGAGGCTGAGCTGTATATACCCTGATCTGTGAGTCTGAGCTGTATATACCCTGATCTGTGAGGCTGAGCTATATACTCTGTCCTGTGATGCTAAGCTGTATACTTTGTCCTATGATTCTGGGGCTGTATACTCTGTCCTGTGATGCTAGGGCTGTATACTCTGTCCTGTGATGCTGGGGCTGTATACTCCTGACACTATGGGTGGAAGCAAGTGGAATACGGGGGATGGAGTGGGTGGATTATATAAGGGCTGGGGCTTATGAGAAGTGGGAGGGATAAAAAAGGAAGGGCGGGGTCTGACGCCCTCCCATTCTAAAACTTCACCAGCTGCCACTGGATCTGAACCCATGACCCCAGCCGCTTCTTTGAGAGCCACCTGAGATAGTGGCCAGCATCCTGTCTGATTTCTTAGATAATCTTGCCTTGTGCCTTGTTTCTAGTGAACCTTAAACTCCTTGCTCCTCTAATGAACTTCCTATTTAAGCCATGCTTTTGCACTCCCGGTTTGCCAGATTATTGTGCTCTCTCTCTCTCCAGCTGGTATCTTGCTCTTTTGTATACCTGCAGCTGTCCTTATTTCAAATACCACACGTTAACGACCTTTGGCTTGTACCTCAACTACACTTCCACTTGATTCCAACATTCAACCATTTGTTATTGACCCTTGGCTTGTTCCTATACCGCACTTCTGCTTGATCTCAACCTACAACCACTTGTTACCAACCTTTGGCTTGTTTACTGACTATGCTTCTGCTTGATCCCTACCTGCTATACCCTGCTACTGGACCCCGGCTTGCTTACCTCCTGGTGGAGTGATCCCGAGGACCATGACCTGGTACTAACAAGCAACAAAACCCATCCCCACCATCAGAAGCTCTGGTGAATACCAGTTAGTGATTAGACCCCACGTCATCCATCAGAGTGACCTGATTTTGTACTAATCCAGCTGGTCGGTGGGAGCCCCTCTACTGCTAAAGTTATTGGTCTCTGAACCTAACCACTGACCGTGAAAATACCACACTCGCTAGATGCATTTTACCCTGAAGGGCTTTTTCACAGTGATTTAAGTAGGTAATAAAAAAGTGACATGCCAAGCATCCACCTCCTGATTTGGTTCACATTGGCATCATCCCATATATACGAGGGGAGGCCAATAAGTTCTTACCCTCACCATGATCTAGATGTGCTAGGGAACTGAAATTTTGCAGGTTTATAGGTGGATATCTTAGTAATATGCATGCCAACTTGTGTTTTTGTAGGTTGTGGTGAATTATAGTTAGATCCAAGAGAAATGGAGTAGGTGTCATGCCGGACAAAGTTGAATACCGAGCCGTGATTAGGTTCCTCCATCTTCAAAGGAAATCTTCCCAAAGATGAGGAGCACTTTTTAAACAGATTAGTGACCATGGATGAAAGCTGGGTATATCTATATGATCCTGAGACTAACGAAATGAGTAAAACATGGAAACCTGCTTCATCACCCACCCCCAAAAAGGCTAAGGCAGCCATTAGTGAAGTTGATAGCTGGTTTTCCCCAAAATCTGCGTACTTCTACACAGATGGTATTAAAAGTCTGTTCTACAGATGTGAGAAGTGTGTAACCATAACAGGTGTATATGTAGAGAAGGAAGAGTCAGTGGACTAAATTTCAGATCCCTAGCACATCTGGATCTTGGTGAGGGTAATAACTTATTGGCTTCCCCTAGTATGTATATAGGTAGAGTTTGAAATGAAAAAAAAAAACAGGACAATGCCAATGAGAGCCATTCATAAATATTGTTGTATTAAAAAAATGACAAAATGTTATTATTTCATATAGTAAAAGCAACACTGTTTAAAAATATTTTTACAGAAACCTTCAAATAGTTTAGAGCTTTGTAAATACATGCATTAGTTCACAGATGTTCTATGCCTTTCGCGGCAGCCCCCGCTTCTTCAGGACCGTGTATATATTGTAAATACACTATGTATAAAGCTCTATAATCAAAAAAAGACAAAAACAAAAATCAATATAAACTCTATATAACAAAGAGAAAGATTTTTTTACATAACATATGAGCAAATTCCAATTGACTCCAGCCAACAAAGAAAGGGGAACGGGAGAAAAAAACAAAAAACATTTGCATGTGTAGCGGGTATTTGAATTTAGGGGAAGCATCTGGGTGGTAGTGTAACCCAGATGCACTGATTGCTATGGAATCTGAGACCCTTTTATGGTTCTTGGAGGACTCTGGTGATGTGAGGTTCCCTGCGGCCTACAGGTGGCGTTGTTGCCCTGGGCCGGAGTTGAACTCCCATCGCAAGACTGTGCCTTTTTGTCCTCCCCTGGAGCTGGTACAGCGGGGCAGGGAACCCGCTGTGGCGCGAAGGGAGAGGGGATAAAAGGGGCGGACGCCCTGACTACGGGGTTCAGAGTTGAAGTCGGAGGATGCGGCTGCACCCAGGCACCTTCACCTTGGGTGCTGGCGTTCCGGTGTTCCAGGCCCGGGTGCCCTTGACCTGGCCGGAGCGGAGATAGAGTCCATCTCAGGCACCTTTAGCCTGGGGTGAGGTACTATGGCGGATGCCTGGGGCTCAGTACCTTCGACTGAGTTCCACGAAGGTGTAGGAATCCGAGGGGGTCCTAACTCCTTGGGTGCCCCTGTCTGAGTTCGTGAGGTCTGGTGTGCAGAACTTCTCTGGAGAGTCCGGCACAGCATCGCTGGTGACAGAGAGGCCTCCGGTATCTCCCTTGGACGGATATCCTTCCCCTGACAGGGGCCGTGCTAGCAAAGGTAATTCACGTTCTACTTCACATAGTCAGTGGCAGTGACTATTTGCCGCTGGTGATACCACAGTGGTTGGCAAGAGAAGGGAAAGGATTGTGCCTCGACCTATTCCCATTAAGACTAAGTTGTTGCAAAAGAATCCAACTTAACCGTGCTGTGTGTTTATTCGCTGAGAAGAATAAAACTGTGCTGGACCTACTCACTGTGTGGAACTCTGGTTACTAGGAGCAAAGGAGTCAGGGACGAAGGACAGGACTTGACTCTAGGACACCTACATAAAGCCCGATCTTTCTAGCCTTCACCTCGTCACTATGGAGGACATGGGCCGTAGTGTATCTCATCCCTCTCCCCAGCACTAACACCCCTAGACAAAGAAAGCCAAGCCGAGAATAAGAAGGGGAGAGAGGGGTGAGGCTGCTACACATGTATCAAAATGTATGTAAAGTTCCATACAATATATATAATAATACCTCAGTAGAGAAGATAATTGTTAAAAAAGGTACTGGGGAATGTGTTTTGTTGGGTGAAAACAACATGTAATCATTGGTTTCAGTTTCCATGTTATAAAATAATACAAAGCATTTAAGATGAAGTGCGACTTAAACCTTTTTTTACACTTTTGTGGAAGGGGAGACGAGCTATAGGAGCAGACAAGCTAACAGCTCTTGGATGACAATTAGAAGTGGTTTGGAGTGGTGTTGCAGTTTTGGGTATGTACTTTCACAGCATGGCAAGCTGCCTACCCTCCACAATGCTACAGTTCCAATTTAATGCGCCTAGAAATCCAGCACTCACTTGCCATACAGAGCACATACCTTGTGCAAGGGTGAGCCCTCCTCTTAGCAAATATGGAACAATGAGCTTGTCAGGAAGGGCATGCTAGTAAGCAAAATGGCACCTCTGGGAGGATTCCTCTGCGCAGTCACAGGGCAGTTCACTACCCTTAGCATGCACTTGGGAAATGTGCACGTGCTTATCTGTCACCGATAATGGAACCAAATGGGCTTTTTAAACATAGCCAGTGCTCTGCTTCATTTCTGCCTTGTCTACAGCGTTCCCATGCAACCTGCCTTCTGTTATTCTGCATTAGGGATGAGCCGAACACCCCCCGGTTCGGTTCGCGGCAGAACATGCGAACTGTCAAAAAGTTTGTTCGAACACGCGAACACTGTTAAAGTCTATGGGACCCGAACGTGAAAAATCAAAAGTGCTAATTTTAAAGGCTAATATGCAATTTATTGCCATAAAAAGTGTTTGGGGACCCGGGTCCTGCCCCAGGGAACATGTTTTAATGATTTTTTTTTCTTAAAAACTGAAGTTTTTTCGGGAGCAGTGATTTTAATAATGCTTAAAGTGAAACAATAAAAGTGAAATATTCCTTAAAATATCGTGCCTGGGGGGTGTCTATAGTATGCCTGTAAAGTGGCACATTTTTCCCGTGTTTAGAACAGTCCCTGCATCAAAATGACATTTCTAAAGGAATAAAAGTCATTTAAAACTGCTTGCGGCTGTAATGTATTGTCGGGTCAAGGCAATATAGATGAAAATAATTGAGAAATACGGCACCCCCCCCCCCCCCAGCCCATTACCAGGCCCTTTGGGTCTAGTATGGATATTAGGGGAACCCCGCACTCAAATAAAAAAAAAGGCGTGGGGCCCCCAGGCCCTATATACTTTGAACAGCAGTATACAGTATATACTATATGGCCTGCCCTATACACTCTGCAGAAAATTGGGCCTTAGGTGTTGGTGGTACCAGAACACTGTAAGCCCTCACAATTACTCTTGGTGGGGGCTGGAACGGGCCCTGTTGTGAAATTTTATATTAGGAATTGTAATTACATGCCCCTGTTAAACAGGGGCAGAAAAATTGGGCCTTTGGTGGTGGTGGTGGTGCCACAACAGTGTAAGCCTTCACAGTTACTATTGGCGGGCGCAGAAACGAGCCCTGCTGTGAAATATTAGATCAAAAAAAGTAATTACATGCCCCTGTTAAACAGGGGCAGAAAAATTGGGCCTTAGGCGGTGGTGGAGGTGGCACAACACTGTAAAGCCTCACAGATACTCTTGTTGAGCGCAGGAACGAGCCCTGCTGTGAAATATTAGATAAAAAATTTTAATTGCGCACCCCTGTTAAACAGGGGCAGAAAAATTTGGCCTTAGACAGTGGTGGTGGTGGCACAACACTGTAACCCCTCACAGATTCTCTTGTTGAGCGCAGGAACGAACTCTGCTGTGAAATATTAGAGCAAAAATTGAAAATACATGACCCTGTTAAACAGGCGCAGAAAAATTGGGCCTTAGGCAGTGGTGGTGGTGGTGGAGGTGGCACAACACTGTAAAGCCTCACAGATACTCTTGTTGAGCGCAGGAACGGGCCCTGCTGTGAAATATTAGATCAAAAATTTTAATTACGCGCCCCTGTTAAACAGGAGCAGAAAGATTGGGCCTTAGACAGTGGTGGTGGTGCAAAAACACTGCAACCCCTCACAGATACTCTTGTTGAGCGCAGGAACGAGCCCTGCTGTAAAATATTTGATCAAAAATTGTAATTACACGCCCCTGTTAAACAGGGGCAGAAAAATTGGGCCTTAGGCAGTGGTGGTGGTGCCCTGAACCAAAAATATTCTTAGAAGCTATCATCATGAAGATTGAGGAGGAATAGGATAGTCACTCCTCATAATAGGATAGTCACTCAGAATAGGCAGTCTTCAAGGGATCCCACATCCATAGAAAAATCAATCGGTTACATTAGCATCAGGTTCTTGGTAGCTGGTGATCCAAGACTGATTCATTTTTATGAATGTAAACTGATCAACAGAGTCTGTGGACAGGCGCACTCTATGATCAGTTACAAAGCCTCCAGCAGCGCTGAATGTGCGTTCAGAAAGAACACTGGATGCAGGAGAGGCCAGTAGCTCAATTGCATATTGAGCAAGCTCTGGCCAGCGGTCCATCCTCAAGACCCAGTAACCCAGTGGATGTTCTATTGGAAAGGTCTCCAAGTCTGATCTTGCCCCTAGATATTCCTGCACCACGTAATTCAGACGCTGGCGATCATTGCTGGAACCGATTAGACCTTGGCGCTGAGGACTGAAGAATTTTCTAAAGGCATCGGTCAGCCAGCCACCTTCTCCACCGCTCTTTCTGTGACTGAACGAAGCCTCAGCAACACGTTGTCCAGCACCAGGAAATTGTAACCTCCCAGGCTCTGGAAACGCATTGCACAAAACTTTCTGCAAGGCTTCCCTAAGATGTTTCATCCTCTCCTCACTCTGCAAAGGCTGGATAAGTTCTGCAACCTTACCCTTGTAACGTGGATCAAGAAGGGTTGCCAGCCAGTAATGATCCCTCTCCTTGATACCACAAATCCGAGGGTCCTTTCGCAGGCTTTGCAGGATCAGGGAGGCCGTGCAGCGTACGTTTGCAGAGGCATTCGATCCGGAGTCCTCTGGGTCACTAAGGATCACATGATCCGCAACCACCTCCTCCCAGCCTCGTACAACTCCATGGGTTTCTGGGGACTGAAAACAATCCCTTGAAGACTGCTTCTGATGCTGAGTGTTATCCTCCACCTCCACGCTGACACAATCCTCCTCCTCCTCCTCTTCTTCTTCCTGTGTGATCGGCGGGCCCGCAAGAATACTATCTGGATAAAGGGGGCCTTGAGAGGTAAGGAAGTCCTCCTCTTCCTCCCGCTGTTCTGCCTCAAGTGCCCTGTACATTATTCCACAAAGCGTGTGCTCCAACAGGAAGACAAGAGGGACAGTATCACTGGTGCATGCACTGTCATTGCTCACCATCCTCGTGGCCTCCTCTAATGGTGACAGGACAGTGCATGCATCCTTGATCAGTAGCCACTGCAGTGGCAAAAAAAATCCAAGCTCCCCTGACCCTGTCCTTGTGCCATAGTCACACAGGTACTCATTGATGACCCTCTGCTGCATGTGCAGCCGCTGCAGCATTGCCAACGTTGAGTTACAACTGGTGGGCATGTCACAAATGAGGCGGTTCTTGGGCAGGTTGCATTCTCTTTGAAGCTCAGCCAGCCGAGCACTGGCATTATATGACCGGCGGAAATGACCACAGACTTTCCTGGCCTGCCTCAGGAGATCCTGCAAGCCCGGGTACCTGCTCAAGAACCGCTGCACCACCAAAATCAGGCTGTGAGCCAAACAGGGAACATGGGTCATTTAGTGATCTATATATGGAGACAACAAATCTGTAGATATAAAAATATAGACGTTCTCCCTTTCCTTATAAAAAATTATGTTTTTGTATATACAAACCATATATATCTTTTTTATATATATGTAATCAAGAGTCTTTGTGTAATGTGTATTTTTTTGTAAATATTGTGAGGGGGTTAGCTCGGCAGCGGGTGTGTGTGACCCCCGGGATGGGCTCCCCACACAAAAACAGGCCCAGCAAACGGAGGTTGTGGTTTTCAAAATCAAAAAGGTGCGGTTTATTTTCTATTTACAGTGACAAAACACAGCAAAGCAAAAGAAACATAAATAAAATAAATCCTGGTCAACTTGACCTCTGAGTAAACATACAGGTTTCCTAACTAACAACTGGGATCAGCCTAGTGCTGTCCTAGTCCCTAAGTCCCTGGTTTTAAATGTCCAAGCAAATAGCCACACAGGCTTTGTCTCACCGCACAGGGGTTCACTCTCCCTAGACAGTCCACACAGGTCTGGTTCCAGGCATGAGCTAACATCTAATGAAGCTGGGAGTTCTTATAGAGGCCTAAATGAGCTGACAAGCTTCAGCTGGTCTCATCAACTCCCTGTCTGCACGACGCCCCACACTCTCCCTAGAGGTATGAGTCATCCATGAGCCCACTAGCCTCAGCTGGGCTTATACAACTCTCCACCTAGTTGTATAAGTTCCAGACCTGGGACAATACTGCTCCTAACCCCACATCTGACGCATCACTTTGTACAACAAAGTCTTTAGAGAAGTCGGGTGAGTACAACACTGGCTGGCTACATAAGGCTTGTTTCAAGAATTGGAATGCTGCCTCAGCCTCGGGGGTCCATTTAATCATGACCGACCCTTTCCCCTTCGTCAGGTTGGTTAGGGGCACAGCCTTAGAAGCAAAGTGGGGAATGAATCGCCGATAATACCCAGCGATTCCCAGAAAGGCTCGTACCTGCTTCTTGCTGTTGGGACGTGGCCAACTCTGGATGGCCTCGACTTTGTTGAGTTGGGGTTTTATTACTCCCCTCCCAATGGTGTACCCAAGATATTTGGCCTCCTCCTGCCCAATGGTACACTTCTTGGGGTTAGCCGTAAACCCCGCTTCCCGAACAGAGTCCAGGACTGCTTGCACTTTTGGCAGATGTGAGGCCCAATCTGTGCTATGGACAATTACGTCATCCAGGTAAGCCGCAGCATACTTCCGATGGGGCCTCAGCATCTGGTCCATTTTCCGCTGGAATGTGGCTGGCGCATTCTGTAACCCGAACGGCATTCTTTTATATTGGAACGCCCCGTCTGGGGTTACAAATGCGGTTTTCTCTTTGGCCGACTTGGCCAGGGGGATTTGCCAATACCCTTTTGTGTGGTCAAGAGTCGTCATGTATCGGGCTGTTCCCAGCCGGTCGATCAACTCATCTATACGTGGCATGGGGTAGGTGTCAAATTTTGTAACTTTGTTCAACTGACGAAAATCGTTACAAAATCGCCAGCTCCCATCCGGTTTAGGCACCAACACAATGGGACTAGACCAATCACTTTGGGACTCCTCTATCACCCCTAAGTTCAGCATTTTCTGTACTTCCTCCCGTATTGCCTCCCGTCAGGCCTCTGGGATCCGATAGGGTTTTAACTTCACCCTTTCACCGGGCGGGGTAATGATGTCATGCTCTACCCCAGATGTTTGTCCTGGCAGCTCAGAGAATACCTCCTTGTTGCGAAGCACAAACTCCTTAACCTCCTGTTGTTGGGGTTGTGACAAGGTGGCTGCTATTCCAACCTCAGGAATCACGCAACCAGTTTGAGCTGGTGACCAAGTGTCTGCGACTAGGGACTCTCTATCCCTCCAGGCTTTCAACAGATTAACGTGATAGATCTGTTCGGGCTTTCGCCTTCCTGGTTGTCTGACCTTGTAATTCACTTCGCTCACTTTTTCCATTATCTCATAGGGGCCTTGCCATTTGGCAAGGAATTTACTTTCAACCGTAGGGACAAGTACCAGTATCCTATCCCCCGGGGAAAAGGTACGGGTCTTGGCTCCACGGTTGTACACTCTCTGCTGTGCTAACTGCGCTTGGGCCAAATGTTCCTTCACGATGGGCATTACCTGTGCAATTCGGTCTTGCATCAGGGCGACATGCTCAATCACACTCCTGTGGGGAGAACTCTCACTTTCCCAAGTTTCCTTGGCAATATCCAACAGCCCTCTTGGGTGTCTCCCATACAGTAACTCAAAGGGGGAGAATCCCGTAGAGGATTGGGGCACCTCCCTAATAGCAAACATCAGATAAGGAAGTAGACAGTCCCAATCCTTTCCATCTCTATCCACCACTTTCTTCAACATTTGTTTTAGGGTTTTGTTGAATCTTTCAACCAGCCCATCGGTTTGGGGGTGATACACAGATGTACGTAATTGCGTCACTTTGAACAATTTACACAGCTCCTTCATAACCCGGGACATAAAGGGTGTACCTTGGTCCGTAAGCAGTTCTTTACAAATACCCACCCGGCTAAACACAAGAGATAGCTCTTTGGCTATGGTTTTGGCCGAGGTATTTCGGAGAGGGATCGCTTCTGGATAACGGGTGGCATAGTCCATTATAACTAATATGTACTGGTGCCCCCTAGCGGACTTGATTATAGGCCCTACCAAATCCATGGCGATCCTCTCAAACGGGACCTCAATGATGGGTAGAGGGACCAGCGGGCTACGGAAATGTGGCATCGGGGCCGACCTCTGACACACAGGGCAGGAGGAACAATAATTTTCTATGTCCTTCATCACCCCCGGCCAATAGAATCTCTGTAATACCCTCTCTCGGGTTTTCTCTGTCCCCAGATGACCTCCAAGAATGTGCCCATGGGCCAACTCCAACACCAACTTCCTGTAAGGTTTGGGCACCACAAGCTGCTCAACGGTTTCTTCTGCCCTTTTTGCCACCCGATACAGTAGGTCCTTCTCTACGCTGAAGTATGGGTAAGTGCAGGTATTATCTGGGTTCACTAACTCGCCATCTATTTTCACTACGTTTTCCCGTGCCTTTATTAGGGCGGGGTCTTTCAACTGTTCTGTGGCAAAGTTTTCCCTGTGAACCTCAAGATCAGAAAACTCCACAGACGGTAGGTTTTCGTCTGAGGAGGTGGGCTCCTCTCCAGTTTCTTGAGTCTCCCCTGCCAATACTGATAAGGGAAATTCCGGAGAGTCCTCACCACTCTCAGGGGAGTTCTGGCTATCACATTCCTGGTACATAGGGGCACCAGTGGGGGGCTCAGGATCATCCCACAGTTCCCAGAACTTCGGAAAATCCCTTCCCACAATGGCGTCATGCGGTAACTGAGATACTAAGCCCACTGGATGAGAGAGGGTACCTTTGGGGGTCTCGAAACACACTGTAGTCACTGGATACTCTCGGGTGTCCCCATGCACACAAATAACAGCTACCTTGCTATTCCCAAAGACCTCTGTTTTAACTAACTCAGCCTTTATCAGGGTCACAAGGCTACCTGAATCCAGCAATACCACAACATTTCTACCATTAACACACATTTTGCATAAATGTTTCTCAGTTCCTCGAATGGCAGTGCATGCGACTGTCGCACACAGCGACTGACGTCTGCCCGTCAGAAAGTCGCACTGCATGGGTTCCTCCATAACCGGGCAATTGGCTGCAATATGTCCCGCTTGCCGGCAGCGGTAGCAAACGATCCTTCTTGCCGCCTCTTGAGCCGCTGATTTCCCAGGCTGTTCTCGCCAAACTTGGGGTAGAGCTCCCACCCTCTCACTCTCTCCACCCTCACCCCTTGGAATCCTCTTATCCGCCCCTGGGGATGGTCTGGTCTTAGGGTGGAAAGTCCGAGTGTCTCTGGAAGAGGCCGTCAGGTTCTCTGTAGCCAAGTATTTCTCCACACGATCCACAAGACCATCAGCCGTCTCTGGGTCTCCATGGCTTACCCACTTTTGGATGGCAGTAGGAAGAGCTCTCAAAAACCGATCCATTACAACACGTTCCACAATCTTTGGTGCGGACAAAGTCTCTGGCTGTAGCCACTTTCTGCTCAGGTGAATGAGATCATACATTTGAGACCTGGGGGGTTTTCCAAGCTGGAAAGTCCAGTTATGCACACGCTGAGCCCGGACAGCCTGGGTGACACCCAGCCTTGCCAAAATTTCAGCTTTTAGCATCACATAGTCTTTTGCTTGGTTAGGCTCTAGGTCATAGTAAGCTTTCTGCGATTCACCAGTTAACAGAGGAGCCACCAGTCCAGCCCACTGCTCCTCAGGCCACTTTTCTCTTTCAGCGGTCCTTTCAAATGTGGTCAAAAATACCTCTGGATCATCCTCTCCAGTCATTTTTGTCAATAAACGACTCACCCCAAAGGACGCGGTATTAGTGGGACGGCTTTCCTCACTGGTCTGCGGACGTTGCTGCATTACTGCTTCCATTTGTTGTAGTCTCTGCTCTTGCTTCTGTAACAGGTCTATGAAGCGGGCCTCAGATTGCTGCTGGGCTTGTTGCTGAGCTTCCAGACTCTGTTGGTGAGCTTGCTGCTGGGCTGCAAGGCTCTGTTGATGAGCTTGCTGCTGGGCTGCAAGGCTCCTTTGCAAACCTGCATTTGTCTGCTGTTGATTGGCATTTGCTAGAGCCAGCTGTTTCAGTATCTCCTCCATGCTGGCTTAAAAAAAAAACTGCCACTGGTTCTCCACCAACTGTGAGGGGGTTAGCTCGGCAGCGGGTGTGTGTGACCCCCGGGATGGGCTCCCCACACAAAAACAGGCCCAGCAAACGGAGGTTGTGGTTTTCAAAATCAAAAAGGTGCGGTTTATTTTCTATTTACAGTGACAAAACACAGCAAAGCAAAAGAAACATAAATAAAATAAATCCTGGTCAACTTGACCTCTGAGTAAACATACAGGTTTCCTAACTAACAACTGGGATCAGCCTAGTGCTGTCCTAGTCCCTAAGTCCCTGGTTTTAAATGTCCAAGCAAATAGCCACACAGGCTTTGTCTCACCGCACAGGGGTTCACTCTCCCTAGACAGTCCACACAGGTCTGGTTCCAGGCATGAGCAAACACCTAATGAATCTGGGAGTTCTTATAGAGGCCTAAATGAGCTGACAAGCTTCAGCTGGTCTCATCAACTCCCTGTCTGCACGACGCCCCACACTCTCCCTAGAGGTATGAGTCATCCATGAGCCCACTAGCCTCAGCTGGGCTTATACAACTCTCCACCTAGTTGTATAAGTCGGCGTAAAGCCTGAATCTGGGCGAAATATATCTACCCCCCTGGATGCAACCAGGTGACTTTACCTTCCTGCTGTCACAATATGAAGATATTATAGAATTTTCAGGTATTATATTATCACCTATTCCCCTATACATACATTTATAATATTTTTTCTTGTTTGTACATTGTTGTTTACTTTGGTTATTATCTTATTATAAATGTTTTTTATTATATGCATGCTTCTTCGCCACCCGGGTACAGCTATTGGTGCCAAGCCTCTCTCTTCACCCATCGGACTGCTCGGGGTGGCGTTGTCCCTGGTGGATGCCCCGGACTCCGCTTAGCACTTTTTCAAGATCATATGGACACCCAAGGGCATTACAGTTGCGACTGAATGCCCATTTTGCTGACCGGCATGCAGGCTTTCCACTGTAACATTCATTCCTTGAAAAGCCCCTTCGGGGTGTCTTCTCTAATTCCACCACAAGAGTGCTCCACTGCTTCCTGTCTCTTTGCTCTCCTTAACTCTGGTTCAGAGTGGCGATGCGGAATGACGCCGGTGCATGTGCAGTGCAGCCTGAGTCCACTTCCGGTCCATGTGACCGGATGGGTGGTATATATAGACCAGGGATTTCAGTGCAGAGATGCTGCTGAGCCCCTGGGACCATACGATCGCTATATGTTCACAAGGTAAATCGTTTCTCATTGCTATAGTATGCAGGCTTATTCTTCTTCTGTTCCTTTCTGCTTCATCCAAGTATGTTTGTTGTAGTACTCTCTTTTTGAGAAATCTGATTTGGAGGCATGGTTTGCCCCTGTTTAAATCCTGTCTAGTGACTAAATCTATTTCTTTCCGAGTCTGCTCTCACATCTGTGTTGGAGCTTCATTAACTCTTTTCTTACCGTATATCACAAATTACTTTTTCAGCACTTGGGAACTACTGCTTATACATATGTGAATCGTTTGTCCTTGCCGCCCCAGGAATCAAGTCAATTACCCCTGTAGCTTGTGTAAGTTACCATCATCAACAATAATTTATTCTATTTTTGGGTAACATTATTGCCGGGAGACGCATTGCTTAGGCAATGTGTTTTCTGGGGCCACATATATATGGATTTATGGGGGTCTGTGTGTCCATGTGTATTTCCTTCTCACTGGACATATCTTTAATTTTCAACTTTAGATACCGTATATACTCGAGTATAAGCCGACTCGAGTATAAGCCGAGGTACCTAATGTTGCCCAAAAAAACTGGGAAACCTTACTGACTCGAGTATAAGCCGATGCCCCACTGTTCCCTAGCTCGCTGTTCCCTGTAAATAGAAATTTTTACATTGTAATTATTACCTGTAAAGAAGTTGCGGCTGCGGCGTCCATCGTTCGAATTCCGCGGCGTCCATCGTTCGAATTCCGCGGTCTCTTCCTGTTCCTTACTTGATAGGCGAGTCTCAGCAGACACTCTCCGCCTATCACGATCATTCTCTCATCCTTAGTTTTCCCAGTAGACACTGTGTTGGGTATTCCGCCAATCACAGACGTCTGCTGGAAAACTGAGGATGAGAGAACGTTCGTGATAGGCGGAGAGTGTCTGCTGAGACTCGCCTATCAAGGAAGGAACAGGAAGAGACCGCGGAATTTGAACGATGGACGCCGCAGAATTTGAACGATGGACGCCGCAGCCGCAACTTCTTTACAGGTAATATTTACAATGTAAAAATTTATATGACTCGAGTATAAGCCGAGGGGGGGACTTTTTTGCTGCCCTCTGTGATACTTGGATGTTCCCTGGGCGGGGTCCCAGTGCTACCGTTGGGGACGCGGCCATCTGGGCTGGCTGGAGTGTATAGAGAGGTAAGGGGCTTGACCCTAGGGGGGTGAATTGTGCATGCATAGACCTCTTTATCACTAATATTATAATATATGTTTTATTGTTGGTTATCATTATTATTGGATTGTATATGTATTTGTGTGTGTCTTTTTCTGTATCTTGTAGAAGGTGTATGTCACCTATTGGACAGTGCTTCCTCTTTGAAGAAGCCCGATTTAGGGGCAAAACATGTCAGGAGTTAGGCCATCCAACTGTCCAATTAAACTATACTGTTTGTAACAATCACTTTCTACACCGTTTTTTACCATTGTTTTTATTTTGGTGTCAAGATAAAAATATTTTATTATAATCTGCTTGATACTTTGTCATCTCTGCGCCATCAAAAATCCCATTTTCTTTGCTCCCATCTATTTACCAGTTTAGGGATTTGGTGCCATATCTCATCAGTTGGTTATCCACAACCAAAACAAATGAGGAACATGGGTCAAGTGTCCCTGTCGGAGGGCGGAGAGGAGGTTGGTGCCATTGTCGCATACAACCATTCCTGGCTGAAGCTGGCGTGGCATCAACCACCTCTGAGCCTGCCCCTGCAGAACTGACAGAATCTCTGCCCCAGTGTGGCTCCTGTCCCCTAAGCAGACCAACTCAAGCACTGCATGGCATCTTTTTGCCTGGGTGCTTGCGTAGCCCCTTGAACGCCTACGGAGCACCGCTGGTTCAGAGGACAAATCTGCAGAGGAAGAGGCCTTAAAGGAAGTAGAAGAGGAGGGGGTGGAGGCGAGAGCTGTGGCAGAATCACCAATACAAGCATTTTGGAGGCGTGGTGGCGGAACAAGCTCCGACAATACTGAACCCTGTCCTGCATCCTTCCCAGCTGCCAGCAGAGTTACCCAGTGCACCGTGAAAGAAAGGTAACGTCCCTGTCCATGCCTGCTGGACCATGAGTCAGCGGTAATATGCACCTTACTGCTGACTGCCCTGTCCAACGAGGCCAAGACATTGCCTTCCACATGATGGTAGACAGCCGGAATGGCCTTTCTTGAAAAAAAATGGCGTTTGGGAACCTGCCACTGAGGTACTGCACATTCCACAAATTCACGAAAGGAGGCAGAGTCTACCAGCTGAAAAGGCAACAGTTGCAGTGCTAGCAATTTGGCCAAGCTAGCATTCAGACGCTGAGCATGTGGATGGCTGGGACCGAATTTCTTTCAACGGTTTAGCAACTGGGGTAGGGAAATTTGGCTGCTAAAATCAGATGTTGGTGTACCGCTAGCAGATTGGCCTCAAATACTTGGGACACCTATTTCTATACCTTTATTCCTCTCAGTGCAGGTTTCTGAGAGGACTGGAGGTATAGTGGGGTTGGAGATCCCAGCTGATGAGGAGCAAGGAGAGGTCCTCCTTGTTCTTTGAGGTGGGTCTTTTAAGTGCTGTTGCTAACGGACTGAATGGGAGGTTGTCATATGTCTGGTCAAGCATGTGGTGCCCAAGCGGCTGCTGTTTTGGCCACGCTTGATACGCTTCAAACAGCAACGGTGCGATCTGCTGCACACGTATCAAAAAAGGCCCACACCAAAGAACTTTTCAAAATATGAAGATGCACCGTGTCCACGACCAGCACTGTTGACTGTAGACACAGAGCCTGCTTGCCCTCTTTTAGTGGCCCGTGAGGGCCTGTCTCTCCTTGGTGGCCTTCCGGACATGCTGTAAATTTTGTTTAGCAAAACCACACTACACTGTATTGTGTACTGTGTACACTGCCATAAAAGTAGTAGCAACTGCACTATGGGTGCACGGTACTGTGTACACCACCAGAAGTGTAATAACAACAATGGGTGCACTGTATTGTGTACTGTGTACACCACCAGAAAAGTAGTAGCAACTGCACTATTGTGTACTGTGTACACCGCCTGAAGTATATTAGAAAATGTACACCAGTAATGGCCTGCAGTCAGATATAGGCTTGGCTACACTGGATGCAGTATATATATATATATATATATATATATATATATATATATATATATACACAAGACTGACTGTATATATATATATATATATATATATATATATATATATATATATATATTTAATACACTGCAGCTAACTTAATAACCTGCCTGCCTGAAGTATATCAGTATATCACAAAAAGTACACCAGGAATGGCCTGCAGTCAGATATAGGCTACACTTGATGCAGTGTGTATATATATATATATATATATATATATACGAGACTGACTGTATATATATATATATATATATATATATATATATATATATATATATATTTAATACACTGCATCTAACTGAATCACCTGCCTGCCTGAAATATATTAGAAAAAGTACACCAGGAATGGCCTGCAGTCAGATCTAGCTACACTGGATGCAGAGTATATATATATATATATATATATATATATATATATATATATATAATATATATACCGTATTTATCGGCGTATAACACGCGCCGGCGTATAACACGCACCCCAAGTTTAGCAGGGAATTTTAGGGAAAAAAACTTTTAGGAGGGAAGTTTAAGAAAAAAAAAAATTACATTTAAATGCAGCCTTACCAGTGTCATTTGCAGCCTTGTCACAGTGCAGCCTTGCCAGTGTCCATTGCAGCCTTGCCCAGTGTCCAGTGCAGCCTTGCCAGTGTCCAGTGCAGCCTTGCCAGTGTCCAGTGCAGCCTTGCCAGTGTCCAGTGCAGCATTGCCCAGTGTCCAGTGCAGCATTGCCAGTGTCTAGTGCAGCCTTGCCAGTGTCCATTGCAGCCTTGCCCAGTGTCCAGTGCAGCCTTGCCAGTGTCCAGTGCAGCCTTGCCAGTGTCCAGTGCAGCCTTGCCAGTGTCCAGTGCAGCATTGCCCAGTGTCCAGTGCAGCATTGCCAGTGTCTAGTGCAGCCTTGCCAGTGTCCATTGCAGCATTGCCCAGTGTCCAGTGCAGCATTGCCCAGTGTCCAGTGCAGCATTGCCAGTGTCTAGTGCAGCCTTGCCAGTGTCCATTGCAGCATTGCCCAGTGTCCATTGCAGCATTGCCCAGTGTCCAGTGCAGCATTGCCAGTGTCCAGTGCAGCCTTTGCCAGTGTCCAGTGCAGCCTTTGCCAGTGTCCAGTGCAGCCTTGCCAGTGTCCAGTGCAGCCTTGAATTTAAATTTGGCGCCGCCGAGATCGCCGCTGATACAGGGCGGAGCGCGGCGAACGCCGCTGAGAACGCAGGGATGGGCGGAGCCGAGATACACATAGCCGAGTGTATTCGGCTATACTCGGCTTTTCTCGGCTTCGCTCACAGTCACGCCGAGTCCCGCCCTATGATGGACATATCACAGGTCCAATGGCGGGACTGGGCGTGACTGTGAGCGGAGCCGAGAAAAGCCGAGTATAGCCGAATACACTCGGCTATGTGTATCTCGGCGGTGATCGCTCCGCTCCGCTCACAGTCAGCAGAGATCGCCGGGGATAGGTGAGTATCGGCGTATAACATGCACCCACGATTTCCCCCTGATTTTAAGGGGAAAAAAGTGCGTGTTATACGCCGATAAATACAGTATATATGAGACTGGCTGTATATATATATTAAATACACTGCAGCTAACTGCCTGCCTGCCTGCTCAATCTAAATCACACTCTCTCTCTCTGTCCACGCCAACAAGACACTACACAGGGCTGACGTGCACTTATATAGTGTGGGGCGTGGACTTAGTTCCCCTGAGCCATAACTGGCAAAAGGCATCCTGCCTTTGGCCAATTATGGCTTAGCTGAGGGCGCTGGGATTGGCCAAAGCATGCAGGTCATGGTGCATGCTTTAGCCAATCATCATACAGCAATGCACTGCGATCTCGCAGTGCATTATGGGCCATTACGCGGCTCTCGAGCTTGCCACAAATGCCCCATAATGTACGTTTTTCGACGAACGGGCGAACAGCCAATGTTCGAGTCTAACTCATGTTCGACCCGAACATAAAGCTCGTCCCTATTCTGCATCTGATTCCAGTTACCGACCATTCTTTGAACTCTGACTGAACCGACCCGGCTTGTCTCCTGACCTCCACTTCTGGCTGTCCCATTGCCTCTGCACCGCTGAGCTGTTACCGACTCTGGCCTGTACCCTAACTACGCACCTGTACCTGATCCTACTACTGGCATCTTACCTGGCTTGCCTGACTCCACTACTGTCCTTGTCTGCTGCTGGACTTCCTGCTCCAAACATCTGTCTGTTGTTGTTGGTGCCAGTGAGTGGAATTCTGCCCCATTGTTGGTGTCAGTGGATGGAATAGTGCCCTAAGGGCCAGATAAAGGTAAGCAAAGGACCATAGTTTGGAGACCACTGAAAAAGAAGTTCTGAATGTGAAAGACATTTTTGCATAAAAGTCCAGCACTTAAATTATTTTCTTTAATTTCTTTATTTATTGTTGTCATAAAAAGTACACAAATCTTCATTTGCCCCCATTAAGGATGAGTCGAACACCCTCCGGTTCGGTTCGCACCAGAACTTGCGAACAGGCAAAAAATTTGTTCGAACAAGCGAACATTGTTAAAGTCTATGGGACACGAACATGAAAAACCAAAAGTGCTCATTTTAAAGGCTTATATGCATGGTATTGCCATAAAAAGTGTTTGCGGACCCGGGTCCTGCCCCAGGGGACATGTATCAATGCAAAAAAAAGTTTTAAAAACTGCCGTTTTTTTGGGAGCAGTGATTTTAATAATGCTTAAAGTGAAACAATAAAAGTGAAATATTCCTTAAAATTTCATACCTGGGGGGTGTCTATAGTATTCCTGTAAAGTGGCACATTTTTCCCATGTTTAGAACAGTCCCACAGCAAAATTAAGTTTCTAAAGGAAAAAAAGTCATTTAAAACTCCTATGGAGGCGCATCTGTTCCGGCATTTTAATTTTTTTACTATTTTTGACACTTTTTGGTGAAATGGCAGGCGTACAATGTACCCCATTACCAATTTACATAGGGGGGGTGGGATCTGGGGGTCCCCTTGTTAAAGGGGCTTCCAGATTCCGATAAGCCCCCCGCTCGCAGACCCCCACAACCACCGGGCAAGGGTTGTGGGGATGAGGCCCTTGTCCCCATCAACATGGGGACAAGGTGCTTTGGGGTCCAGACCCCAAAGCATACTCCCCATGTTGAGGGCAGGAGGGGGCGCTCTCTAGTCCCCCCTCTTTTCCTGCAGCCTGCCAGGTTGCGTGCTCGGATAAGGGTCTGGTATGGATTTTTGGGGGGACCCCCACACCATTTTTTTAAAAGAATTTGGCGCAGGGTTCCCCTTAATATCCATACCAGACCTGAAGGGCCTGATATGGAATTTGGAGGGACCCCCACGCATTTTTTTTTTTAATTTTGGTTCGGGGTTCCTCTTAATATTCATACCAGACCCAAAGGACCTGATAATGGACTGGGGGGGAACCCATGCCATTTTTTTCAATGAGTTTTATCTGTATTGCCGAGACCCGACAATTCTTTAAAGCCGCGATCAGTTTTAAATTACTTTCTTTCCTTTAGAAATGTAATTTTGCTGTGCCACTTTACAGGCATACTATAGACACCCCCCAGGTACGAAATTTAAAGGAATATTTCACTTTTATTGTTTCACTTTAAGCATTATTAAAATCACTGCTCCCGAAAAAACAACTGTTTTTAAAACTTTTTTTTGTATTGATACATGTCCCCAAAAACTTTTTATGACAATACCATGCATATAAGCCTTTAAAAAAAGGATTTTTATAACAGCTTACCTGTAAAATCCTTTTCTTGGAGTACATCACGGGACACAGAGCGACTTAGTCATTACTAATGGGTTATATAGATTACCTTCAGGTGTTGGCACTGGCCAATTCCAAACCGGACGTACCCTCCCCTATATAAGCCCCTCCCATCCGGGAGCACCTCAGTTTTGTAGCCAAGCAATAAGTGTCCCAAAAAGAGGGGTGGGAGCTCTGTGTCCCGTGATGTACTCCAAGAAAAGGATTTTACAGGTAAGCTGTTATAAAAATCCCTTTTTCTTTTTCGTACATCACGGGACACAGAGCGACTTAGTCATTACTAATGGGACGTCCCAAAGCAATGCCAAATGAGGGGAGGGATACATAAGCTGGGCGCCATCAGGCATGAGGATCTTTTGCGGCCTGCAACACACTGCGCCCAAAGGCGACATCCTCCTGACTTCTAACGTCTACCTGGTAGAATCTAGTAAACGTGTGTACCGAAGACCATGTTGCGGCCTTACATACTTGAGCCAGGGAGGCCTGGTGATGCACTGCCCATGAAGTTCCAACTGCTCTTGTGGAGTGCGCCCTAACTTTGAACGGAGGCGGTCTCTTTCTCAAGCCATAGGCTTGTATTATGACCTGTCGAATCCACTTGGCTAAAGTGGATTTTGATGCTGCCTGACCCTTTTTAGGGCCTTCCAGCAGAATAAACAAAGTATCCGTTCTGCGAATCTGAGCAGTGGCTTTTAGATAAGCTTTAACTGCTCTTACTACATCCAAGGAATGTAATAACTTTTCCTCTACCGAGCTAGGTTTGGGGAAAAAAGAAGGAAGAACCACATCTTGGTTCAAATGAAACCTCGATACCACCTTAGGAAGAAAGGCTGGATGAGGACGTAATACTACTCTGTCCTTATGGACAACCAGATATGGCTCCTTACAGGACAAGGCGGCTAATTCCGATACTCTTTTAGCCGAACAAACGGCTACTAAGAAAATCAATTTCCTGGTGAGAAGAACCAAGGAAATGTGTTGCAATGGTTCAAACGGTTGTTTCTGTAGAACTGACAGAACCAGGTTTAAGTCCCAAGGACATATGGGAATACTAACCGGAGGGCTAATACGCATCACTCCTTGTATGAAAGCTTTGACTAGTGAATGCGAAGCCAAGGGCCTTTGAAAAAATATTGACAAGGCCGAAATCTGACCCTTGATAGTACTCAAGGCCAGCTTCCTATCTACAGCCCACTGTAGGAAGTCCAAAATCCTCCCTATCACGTACTTACGTGGATGCCATTTCTTGGCCTCACACCACTTAATGTACGCTTTCCAGATCCTATAATAGATCTGCCTGGATACCGGCTTCCTGGCATTGATCATGGTAGATACCACAGAATTAGAGAGCCCTCTCTTTTTCAGAATGTGGGCTTCAATAGCCAGGCCGTCAAACCTAGGGCTGGTAAGGAAGGGTGGTATATCGGTCCCTGCGACAGCAGGTCCGGATGATGTGGGAGGGTCCAAGGACTCCTCACTGACATTTTTACAATCTCCGCGTACCATGCCCTTCGGGGCCACGCTGGAGCCACCAGAATCACTGGTTTCTTTTCTACCCTGATTCTGCGGAGTAATCGCGGTAACAATTGTGGCGGTGGGAATGCATATATCAGCTTGAACTGATCCCAAGGGAACACTAGGGCATCCGAGCCGAAAGCTAGAGGATCCCTTGTGCGAGACACAAATCTGTCCACCTTTGCGTTGAATCTGGATGCTAGCAGATCTACATCCGGTGTTCCCCACCGCTGGCATATTGCCTGGAAAACCTCGGGGTGAAGAGACCATTCCCCCGGGCATAATTGTTGGCGACTTAAAAAGTCCGCTCTCCAATTTTCCACTCCTGGGATGAAAACCGCGGATATGGCTGGGACATATTTTTCTGCCCACTCCAGGATGCAATTTGCTTCCCTCTGGGCTGCACGACTCCTGGTGCCACCCTGGTGATTGATATATGCCACTGCTGTGGCATTGTCTGATTGAATTCTGACAGGGGACCCTTGGAGTTTGGATGTCCATGCTACTAGGGCATACCGGGCTGCTCGTATCTCTAAGAGATTGATGGGCAGGGCCTTTTCTGCTTCTGACCACTTGCCCTGGAGAGACCATTGCTCCAGTACTGCCCCCCAGCCTATGAGGCTGGCATCTGTAGTGACTACCTTCCAAGAAACCGGACTGAAGGGTTTCCCTTTTTCCAGATTCTGGGGCACCAACCACCAATGGAGGCTCTTGCGAACGGAAGGGGACAGGGACATTGGTAAGTCTAAAGCCTGAACTTTTTTGTTCCAGGCTGACAGTATGGCCCTTTGCAAATTCCTTGAATGGAATTGACCGTAGGGTACCGCTTCGAATGAAGCCACCATTTTTCCCAGCAGCCTCATGCAGAGGCGTATGGATGGTTTTCTTTTTGTACCCACTAAGTGGGTCAAATCTTTTAAAGACGACACCTTCTCTGGAGGTAAGAAAATCTTTCTCTGATTTGAATCCAGCCTTAGCCCTAAGTATTCCAGACTTTTGACTGGTCTTAGAGCTGACTTGTCCCGGTTGATAATCCAACCGTGATATTCCAGATACTTGATTGTCTTGTGAATAGCTACTTCCAGCTTTTCCACTGAGTGGTCTATTAGTAGCAGGTCGTCTAGATATGCCATTATCGTTACACCCTGTGTTCTTAGATTGGCCAATAATGGGGCCAGAATTTTTGTGAACACTCGTGGTGCTGTGGCCAGACCGAAAGGTAAGGCTCTGAACTGAAAATGGCGCCCTTCTACTGCAAAGCGTAGAAATTTCTGGTGGGCCGGAAAGATGGGAATATGCAGATAAGCATCCTTTATGTCGATCGAGGCTAACCATTCCTGCCCTTGTAGGGCGGTGGCCACCGATCGGATCGACTCCATCCGAAAAGTCCTGATATTTAGGAACTTGTTTAGCCCTTTTAGATTTAATATGGGCCTCACGTCCCCATTTGGTTTGGGGACTGTGAAAAGGTTCGAGTAAAACCCGAATCCGCTTTCTTCCAGGGGAAACTTCATGATTACACCTTGGAGCAATAGTTGTTCTAGTGCCAGAAGGAGGGATCCTCTCTTCTGGGGATCTCTTGGCACGTTTGACCTCATAAATTGGGCAGGAGGAGTGCCTTTTAACTCCAGCTTGTATCCCAGACTTACTGCGGAGAGCACCCATCTGTCTCTGATGGTGTCCCGCCAGGTCTCTGTGAACAACTGAAGTCTTCCCCCCACCCGATTGAGTGGGGGCAACGCTTCATGCCTTGGGGGGAGGTTTTGTACCTCTCTTGATCCAGGGCTTCTTGTTACCCTGTGATTGTCCCTGATTTCTGCCCCCTGAATTTGACCGCGGAGGCCGTCAGAACTGCTTCACAGCCGATGTGCCCGGGACTGGAGAAGTAGGCCTCTTAAAAGAAGGACTTCTACCCTTGTTCTTAACCGGTAAGAGTGAACTTTTACCGGCAGAAATTTTCTGGATATATTTGTCCAGATCTTCTCCAAATAAGCGTTCTCCATGAAATGGGAAGCTAACCAGGAGTTTTTTACAGGGAGCTTCAGCAGACCAGTTTTTGAGCCACAGAAGCCTACTCATATGTACTATAGACAGCGTAAAGCGGGAGGCCTGTTGGATTGTATCCTTTATGGCGTCCACCGCAAAACACAAGGCTCTAGGCAGGTCAGCTAGGGCAAGAGCCTGCTGATCTGGTAAGTCCCTTAAGACTTGTTTCAACTGATCTTTCACTGCTTGGCAGACTCCAATCGCTGCTACCGCAGGTTGTGTCACCATGCTTGCTGTAGAGAAAGCAGATTTTAGTAAAGACTCCAATTTTTTATCTATTGGGTCTTTGAACATTGGAACATTATCTACTGGACATGTCAGTGATTTGTTAACAGAAGAGATGGCTGCGTCCACTGTAAGGACCCTCCATTTTTTTATGAACTTATCCTCCATGGGATAGATCACCGGAAATCTCTTGGGGGGAGCAAATATTTTATCAGGATGCTCCCAATCCTGGTAAATAAGCCCTTCTAATAAAGGGTGGATTGGGAAGGAACAGACAGCCTGGGGAGCTTTTAGCGACCCCAGCGAGGAAACCGTAGTGGATGGTGGTTCCGCCAGAGGCATTTTAAATGCTGATCGGACCATGTTAGTCAGAGACTGAACCCATAATCTTTCAGCCTGAGATGCTGAGAAAGGTTCTTCCACTGTTGATTCCTCCATAACTGAATCAACCTCATCCTGATCCCCTTCAGGTAGGTCGATCTCTGTGTGGGGCTGTTCTTCCACTAACAGGCACTCTGAAGGAGGAGACGGAGATCGGACGCGCTTTTCCTTCGACAGGGAAGCAGCGATCAATGCTGTTAATCTCTCTTCCAATCCTCCCAGAGTTGAGGATAAAACCTCCTCTGTTATATATACAGGAGCAGGTGGACTGGGGACAGCCGCAGCACCAGGCATTCCTGCGGGGTTTCTATGGCTACTGACCTCTGAATTCTCAGGGGAGATTGGTGCAGTACAAGCATGCCCAATATCCTCAGAGCCCGATGGAGACCCCTTTGGCTTCCTGGAAGACCTATTTCCGGAGCGTCTGGACGACATATCCTTTAAGCACAAAGCTGAGGTATTCCCGTCGTCATACACCAATTTTTGCTGGTAATAGTCTAACACAGTTGCTGCTATATACCAGCTGGTGTCCACTAAAGTGCCTTTCTATGGGGATGCCTGCATCAACCGCCTCTGTGTGCCACTGTTTGTTGCTAGCTCTGTTTGCATCCAGCTGACACTTGTACTGTGTCTTTTAACCATGCTGGGACGCCTGCACATGCGCAGAAGCGCCGCGGCGCGCATCGAGCGTCATCCACCCGCCCCACCCCTTTTTTTTCATAGGAGGCGCGTGCACGTGCGCCCGTGCGCCATTGGCGCCCTTTTCGGAATCAAACAGGGACTAGGAGCCAGGGCCCTTTTTGCCGGAGGGCCTGTGCGGTGGATGAGCGCAGCAACAGGGCAGAGGAAGTGGATTCCCACAGAGAAACTTACCAACTGCCTGGATCTTTTGACTTGAGAAAACCAAAGATCCACATGACAAGAAAAATGGACTACAGCGGCCTCTAGTGGTTTAACACAGGTACCGCGGTCCCTTTTTTTTTTTTTCTTGACTACTATTAAAATTTTACATTTTCAGTAGTTACAGGCAAACACAGATATTTAGCGGGAATACCGTTAGGTAACAGACAGAAAGACAAATTAGGCTTGGGGGTCCCCCAATAGAACCAAGTTCCTGGGGGCCCCCACTTACCTGATCCCCGCCGCAGGACTTTGTTTGGTCCACAGAAGTCCAAACTTCACCTATCACGGCAGGCATTGTAATTAAACCTTCAGGGACCGGGTTCCCAAGGATTCCACTCCCCTGGACCTGTATAGCACCCTGCACAGAAAACATCTTGGTCGTGGGTATGACCAGAGCTCTGGATCCCAGGGTCCAGCCCTCCTAAGAGAGGCATTACAGGCAAAACCTTGCTCTTCTGCTGCAAGGCCCGGGTACCGACCGTTTAGCTATGAAGCTTTTTTTGGTGGGATCCGGAACAGCTTACTAAGGCCCAAAAGAACCTGTACGCAAGCCCAGTGAAACACATGTTACTCTTTGGCCAACACCTTAGACACTGGCAAAAAACTGAGGTGCTCCCGGATGGGAGGGGCTTATATAGGGGAGGGTACTTCCGGTTTGGAATTGGCCAGTGCCAACACCTGAAGGTAATCTATATAACCCATTAGTAATGACTAAGTCGCTCTGTGTCCCGTGATGTACGAAAAAGAAATTAGCACTTTTGAGTTCACCCATAGACTTTTAAAGGGTGTTCTGCGGTTTGTCGAATTTGCCGAGAACACCACAAATTGTTCACTATTTGGCGAACAGGCAAGCACCCGATGTTCGACTCGAACATCGGGCTCATCCCTAGTGCCCATGATGACATAATTTGTGACAACACATGTAGGGCAGAACTACAGTGATTCTGGCCTGAGCTGACAGCCCAAGGGCTGGAGGGATCGCACAGTGGTATTTGTTCATATTCCTCCTGTACAACATTGAATCTCACACTGGCTGGAGCCATCCCGAATTGTCTGATCTAATTTAAATAAGTCATGGTCCAACATGGGTCCCAGTTGGGTTTAAAGGGAAGTCAGCCCCTGAAATCTAGGGTGGTGGTCGCCTGGGCATAGGGGATTGAGTGGAGTGAGGGCTTGGGAAGGGAGGAGGGTGGAAGATGTGACTGCCTCTTGACTGATGATTGTCTAATCAATCATGAGCTCCCCAAGGCTAATATTTATGCTTTATCAATGTAGACCCCATCCTTGCATGCATTTGTCACCTTCGTGCACAGTTCATGGGGAGTAAAGAGTTTTCTATGAATGCCCTGTGAAATAAAATACAGATTCTAAAATCTTAGTTGTCTTCTATGAAATCAGAAGATGAGCCAGCTTGAATGATTATTACCACAATTTATTGGGCACTCCATGTCGATATTGTAAAGTTGACTACAAATTCAAAGACACACATTTTCCCCCCGTAGTGTATTGCTATAACTCAATCACTCTGCTGTATACTTCCAAATAAAAGCTTGTGTTTGATGGACACATATATTGTTTCTACTAGTAGTTTGCATATCAATCCTTATTACAAATGGAATTATGCAAATACACTTGACATCACCAGCTACAATATTAAGACTGTAGATCAACATGAAACTGCAAGTTGTTGTGGTGATATATAACCATCATCCACATTAATGGCGCAATAGCCAGAGCTGATGTAAAATGGATGTGTATTGTACTTTCAGTTTGGTTTTATTAGTTTTTGCTGTTTTATTGAGGAATAAAAAAAATTTAAATTATTATTTTAGATCACTCAGTTTTTTGCACTCAGTCTTTCATTTTAGATTACCAGAAATATTGTGGAAAAAGATAGGTTATCTATCTAATTTCTTCTTTTCCTTTTCTTTTCTTGCTTCCCATTAACAGTCACTTCCACTCTTTCCTAACCGTCACTGCAATGGTGCATCCTTGACATTTAATTAAGCAATGCAGTGTCAACTTTTAATGAAGTGAAGACTGGTGTTCCACTGTTGCAGTCCTGCCCCACGTTGAGTGTTTTTGTTGGCACTGCATCATCTTGATGGCATCACGCTACTGCTGGACTCTTCAGGACCGAATGGACCCAGTTTGAAGTGCCAACCTCATTAGGCATTGACATGGGCACCTGAAGAAGGATCCTCTCACTGGGACAGTCCTGGCTCACCCACTAGCAGACTTGCTGTCACCCCATCATCTTGACATCATCAAAGTACCTCTAGACTCTTCAGGAACGGTGGACAAAGTGTGAAGTGTTCACATCACCAGGCAGTGACATGGGCATTAAAGAGTAACTACACCCCAGCTCTTACCTGCTTTCCTGGGTTATCATCATGACACATACTTACCTGTCTAGCTGTAACCTGCAGAAAGCCACCACATTCCAGGTCTCAAACTGCCATCTTCTTTGCTGATGTTTCTAAGGGGCCAGCTGCCTCTTCTGGGTCTCCCTTTGACCCTGCACTGCACATGCTCTATGTGCTCCATGAAGCTTCAATGCACATCGTGTGACGTGGGTATTCCAAGAGCCTTTGGGCAGGAAGGGGAAATCATTCTTGCCTAGTCAATAAAAGGAAAATGATTGGCTGTGCTCCCTCGAGAAAGGGACTTCCACTAAAGTAAAGCGTAATAAAAAATATCACAATTTGCTGAAAGGGGGGGTTAGAATAATTAATGTTGTAAATGTAAGTGAATGTCCACTTTAACTTTATTTTTTTAATTAAGAAAGATTAACTAGATGGAAGGTTAAACCCTCACTGGAGTGTCCCCTTTCTTATTCAGGAGTAGCACTACTCCCACAGGCCTACATCTACAGCTCTGCTCAAGGCTTGCTCTCCCTGTACACGGACAGCCTGGGTGCCGGCCACTGTAGTCGTAACCCCTATCCTTTTGAGCAAGCCAAGAGTGGTGTGTAGTACTACCCCTGCAAGGACTACTGGCAACTGGTTCCCCTATTCCTGCACAGCCAGGCAACACTTATTTTCCACTTGTAACTAGAAACAAGAAGTCAGTCCCTTGGCTTTGTTTTTGTTGTTTTATTAGGGGTAACAATTTGAATGGGTTAGAGGAATTTATGGAATGCCCAACTTGACAAAAACATCAGAAGGGGGGATAACTTCCTTTCTATGTACTGTGACAGCAGGAAGGTAAAGTCACCTGGTTGCATCCAGGGGGGTAGATATATTTCGCCCAGATTCAGGCTTTACGCCGACTTATACAACTAGGTGGAGAGTTGTATAAGCCCAGCTGAGGCTAGTGGGCTCATGGATGACTCATACCTCTAGGGAGAGTGTGGGGCGTCGTGCAGACAGGGAGTTGATGAGACCAGCTGAAGCTTGTCAGCTCATTTAGGCCTCTATAAGAACTCCCAGATTCATTAGGTGTTAGCTCATGCCTGGAACCAGACCTGTGTGGACTGTCTAGGGAGAGTGAACCCCTGTGCTGTGAGACAAAGCCTGTGTGGCTATTTGCTTGGACATTTAAAACCAGGGACTTAGGGACTAGGACAGCACTAGGCTGATCCCAGTTGTTAGTTAGGAAACCTGTATGTTTAGTCAGAGGTCAAGTTGACCAGGATTTATTTTGTTTATGTTTCTTTTGCTTTGCTGTGTTTTGTCACTGTAAATAGAAAATAAACCGCACCTTTTTGATTTTGAAAACCACAACCTCCGTTTGCTGGGCCTGTTTTTGTGTGGGGAGCCCATCCCGGGGGTCACACACACCCGCTGCCGAGCTAACCCCCTCACAGTTGGTGGAGAATGCAGGTAGTTTTTTTTTTAAGCCAGCATGGAGGAGATACTGAAGCAGCTGGCTATAGCAAATGCCAATCAACAGCACACAAATGCAGGTTTACAAAAGAGCCTTGCAGCTCAACAACAGAACTTCGCAGCCCAGCAGCAAGCTCATCAACAGAGCCTTGCAGCCCAGCAGCAGACAAACGCAACTTTGCAACAGAGTCTGGAGGCTCAGCAACAAGCCCAGCAGCAATCTGAGGCCCGCTTCATAGACCTGTTGCAGAAGCAAGAGCAGAGACTACAACAACAGATGGAAGCAGTAATGCAGCAACGTCCGCAGACCAGTGAGGAAAGCCGTCCCACTAATACCGCGTCCTTTGGGGTGAGTCGTTTATTGACAAAAATGACTGGAGAGGATGATCCAGAGGTATTTTTGACCACATTTGAAAGGACCGCTGAAAGAGAAAAGTGGCCTGAGGAGCAGTGGGCTGGACTGGTGGCTCCTCTGTTAACTGGTGAATCGCAGAAAGCTTACTATGACCTAGAGCCTAACCAAGCAAAAGACTATGTGATGCTAAAAGCTGAAATATTGGCAAGGCTGGGTGTCACCCAGGCTGTCCGGGCTCAGCGTGTGCATAACTGGACTTTCCAGCTTGGAAAACCCCCCAGGTCTCAAATGTATGATCTCATTCACCTGAGCAGAAAGTGGCTACAGCCAGAGACTTTGTCCGCACCAAAGATTGTGGAACGTGTTGTAATGGATCGATTTTTGAGAGCTCTTCCTACTGCCATCCAAAAGTGGGTAAGCCATGGAGACCCAGAGACGGCCGATGGTCTTGTGGATCGTGTGGAGAAATACTTGGCTACAGAGAACCTGACGGCCTCTTCCAGAGACACTCGGACTTTCCACCCTAAGACCAGACCATCCCCAGGGGCGGATAAGAGGATTCCAAGGGGTGAGGGTGGAGAGAGTGAGAGGGTGGGAGCTCTACCCCAAGTTTGGCGAGAACAGCCTGGGAAATCAGCGGCTCAAGAGGCGGCAAGAAGGATCGTTTGCTACCGCTGCCGGCAAGCGGGACATATTGCAGCCAATTGCCCGGTTGTGGAGGAACCCATGCAGTGTGACTTTCTGACGGGCAGACGTCAGTCGCTGTGTGCGACAGTCGCATGCACTGCCATTCGAGGAACTGAGAAACATTTATGCAAAATGTGTGTTAATGGTAGAAATGTTGTGGTATTGCTGGATTCAGGTAGCCTTGTGACCCTGATAAAGGCTGAGTTAGTTAAAACAGAGGTCTCTGGGAATAGCAAGGTAGCTGTTATTTGTGTGCATGGGGACACCCGAGAGTATCCAGTGACTACAGTGTGTTTCGAGACCCCCAAAGGTACCCTCTCTCATCCAGTGGGCTTAGTATCTCAGTTACCGCATGACGCCATTGTGGGAAGGGATTTTCCGAAGTTCTGGGAACTGTGGGATGATCCTGAGCCCCCCACTGGTGCCCCTATGTACCAGGAATGTGATAGCCAGAACTCCCCTGAGAGTGGTGAGGACTCTCCGGAATTTCCCTTATCAGTATTGGCAGGGGAGACTCAAGAAACTGGAGAGGAGCCCACCTCCTCAGACGAAAACCTACCGTCTGTGGAGTTTTCTGATCTTGAGGTTCACAGGGAAAACTTTGCCACAGAACAGTTGAGAGACCCCGCCCTAATAAAGGCACGGGAAAACATAGTGAAAATAGATGGCGAGTTAGTGAACCCAGATAATACCTGCACTTACCCATACTTCAGCGTAGAGAAGGACCTACTGTATCGGGTGGCAAAAAGGGCAGAAGAAACCGTTGAGCAGCTTGTGGTGCCCAAACCTTACAGGAAGTTGGTGTTGGAGTTGGCCCATGGGCACATTCTTGGAGGTCATCTGGGGACAGAGAAAACCCGAGAGAGGGTATTACAGAGATTCTATTGGCCGGGGGTGATGAAGGACATAGAAAATTATTGTTCCTCCTGCCCTGTGTGTCAGAGGTTGGCCCCGATGCCACATTTCCGTAGCCCGCTGGTCCCTCTACCCATCATTGAGGTCCCGTTTGAGAGGATCGCCATGGATTTGGTAGGTCCTATAATCAAGTCCGCTAGGGGGCACCAGTACATATTAGTTATAATGGACTATGCCACCCGTTATCCAGAAGCGATCCCTCTCCGAAATACCTCGGCCAAAACCATAGCCAAAGAGCTATCTCTTGTGTTTAGCCGGGTGGGTATTTGTAAAGAACTGCTTACGGACCAAGGTACACCCTTTATGTCCCGGGTTATGAAGGAGCTGTGTAAATTGTTCAAAGTGACGCAATTACGTACATCTGTGTATCACCCCCAAACCGATGGGCTGGTTGAAAGATTCAACAAAACCCTAAAACAAATGTTGAAGAAAGTGGTGGATAGAGATGGAAAGGATTGGGACTGTCTACTTCCTTATCTGATGTTTGCTATTAGGGAGGTGCCCCAATCCTCTACGGGATTCTCCCCCTTTGAGTTACTGTATGGGAGACACCCAAGAGGGCTGTTGGATATTGCCAAGGAAACTTGGGAAAGTGAGAGTTCTCCCCACAGGAGTGTGATTGAGCATGTCGCCCTGATGCAAGACCGAATTGCACAGGTAATGCCCATCGTGAAGGAACATTTGGCCCAAGCGCAGTTAGCACAGCAGAGAGTGTACAACCGTGGAGCCAAGACCCGTACCTTTTCCCCGGGGGATAGGATACTGGTACTTGTCCCTACGGTTGAAAGTAAATTCCTTGCCAAATGGCAAGGCCCCTATGAGATAATGGAAAAAGTGAGCGAAGTGAATTACAAGGTCAGACAACCAGGAAGGCGAAAGCCCGAACAGATCTATCACGTTAATCTGTTGAAAGCCTGGAGGGATAGAGAGTCCCTAGTCGCAGACACTTGGTCACCAGCTCAAACTGGTTGCGTGATTCCTGAGGTTGGAATAGCAGCCACCTTGTCACAACCCCAACAACAGGAGGTTAAGGAGTTTGTGCTTCGCAACAAGGAGGTATTCTCTGAGCTGCCGGGACAAACATCTGGGGTAGAGCATGACATCATTACCCCACCCGGTGAAAGGGTGAAGTTAAAACCCTATCGGATCCCAGAGGCCCGACGGGAGGCAATACGGGAGGAAGTACAGAAAATGCTGAACTTAGGGGTGATAGAGGAGTCCCAAAGTGATTGGTCTAGTCCCATTGTGTTGGTGCCTAAACCGGATGGGAGCTGGTGATTTTGTAACGATTTTCGTCAGTTGAACAAAGTTACAAAATTTGACACCTACCCCATGCCACGTATTGATGAGTTGATCGACCGGCTGGGAACAGCCCGATACATGACGACTCTTGACCTCACAAAAGGGTATTGGCAAATCCCCCTGGCCAAGTCGGCCAAAGAGAAAACCGCATTTGTAACCCCAGACGGGGCGTTCCAATATAAAAGAATGCCGTTCGGGTTACAGAATGCGCCGGCCACATTCCAGCGGAAAATGGACCAGATGCTGAGGCCCCATCGGAAGTATGCTGCGGCTTACCTGGATGACGTAATTGTCCATAGCACAGATTGGGCCTCACATCTGCCAAAAGTGCAAGCAGTCCTGGACTCTGTTCGGGAAGCGGGGTTTACGGCTAACCCCAAGAAGTGTACCATTGGGCAGGAGGAGGCCAAATATCTTGGGTACACCATTGGGAGGGGAGTAATAAAACCCCAACTCAACAAAATCGAGGCCATCCAGAGTTGGCCACGTCCCAACAGCAAGAAGCAGGTACGAGCCTTTCTGGGAATCGCTGGGTATTATCGGCGATTCATTCCCCACTTTGCTTCTAAGGCTGTGCCCCTAACCAACCTGACGAAGGGGAAAGGGTCGGTCATGATTAAATGGACCCCCGAGGCTGAGGCAGCATTCCAATTCTTGAAACAAGCCTTATGTAGCCAGCCAGTGTTGTACTCACCCGACTTCTCTAAAGACTTTGTCGTACAAAGTGATGCGTCAGATGTGGGGTTAGGAGCAGTATTGTCCCAGGTCTGGAACGGGGAAGAGCACCCAGTCATTTACCTCAGCAGGAAGTTGAAGTCCCATGAGGTAAATTACGCCACCGTTGAAAAGGAGTGTTTAGCGGTGAAGTGGGCTCTAGATTCCCTTCGGTACTACCTGCTAGGTAGGCACTTTGACATGGTTACGGATCACGCTCCGTTAAAGTGGATGGCTCAAAACAAGGAAACAAATAGAAGAGTGAATAGGTGGTTCCTGGCCCTCCAGGAATTCAACTTCACAGTAAAGCATCGCCCTGGCGTTCAAATGGGGAATGTGGATGCTTTGTCTCGAGTACATGAATGCCTGATTGCTGGTGTTCCAACCCCGAGGTTAAAACAAGAGGGGGGGGTATGTGACAGCAGGAAGGTAAAGTCACCTGGTTGCATCCAGGGGGGTAGATATATTTCGCCCAGATTCAGGCTTTACGCCGACTTATACAACTAGGTGGAGAGTTGTATAAGCCCAGTTGAGGCTAGTGGGCTCATGGATGACTCATACCTCTAGGGAGAGTGTGGGGCGTCGTGCAGACAGGGAGTTGATGAGACCAGCTGAAGCTTGTCAGCTCATTTAGGCCTCTATAAGAACTCCCAGATTCATTAGGTGTTAGCTCATGCCTGGAACCAGACCTGTGTGGACTGTCTAGGGAGAGTGAACCCCTGTGCGGTGAGACAAAGCCTGTGTGGCTATTTGCTTGGACATTTAAAACCAGGGACTTAGGGACTAGGACAGCACTAGGCTGATCCCAGTTGTTAGTTAGGAAACCTGTATGTTTATTCAGAGGTCAAGTTGACCAGGATTTATTTTGTTTATGTTTCTTTTGCTTTGCTGTGTTTTGTCACTGTAAATAGAAAATAAACCGCACCTTTTTGATTTTGAAAACCACAACCTCCGTTTGCTGGGCCTGTTTTTGTGTGGGGAGCCCATCCCGGGGGTCACACACACCCGCTGCCGAGCTAACCCCCTCACAGTACACACACAGTCCTTTGAAGTTCAGTAGCAAACATACTTTACAGGCTAGGAGTTCTTGGTCTCCTCTGGAAAATAGCAAAAGTGTTGAAAACTGCATGCAGGAGTATCGCTTCTCCTCTGTAGAACCACTCCCAGCTCCACTGCTTGCGGGTACTACAAGCCCTCCTGGCTGCTACACTGAAGATCTCCCAGGGCAAGGTAATAAAGCGTTAAGCACAATGCTGTCCTTTAGAAGGCTTGCTACTAGGGATGAGCCGAACACCCCTCGGTTCGGTTCGCACCAGAACATGCGAACAGGCAAAAAATTTGTTCAAACACGCGAACACCGTTAAAGTCTATGGGACACGAACATGAACAATCAAAAGTTCTAATTTGAAAGGTTAATATGCAAGTTATTGTTATAAAAAGTGTTTGGGGACCCGGGTCCTGCCCCAGGGGATATGTATCAATGCAAAAAAAAGTTTTAAAAACAGACATTTTTTCGGGAGCAGTGTTCTGTTAAAATTTTTTACACGTTCTTTGTGAAATGGTAGGGGTACAAATGTACCAATTCACATGGGGGGGGCCGGAATCTGGGGGTCCCCTTTGTTAAAGGGGGTTTCCAGATTATGATAAGCCCCCCGCCCGCAGACCCCCACAACCACCGGGCAAGGGTTGTGGGGATGAGGCCCTTGTCTCCATCAACATGGGGACAAATTCCCCATGTTGCGGGCATGTGGCCTGGTACGGTTCAGGAGGGGGGGGGGCGCTCTCTCATCCCCCCCGTCTTTTCCTGTGGCCTGCCAGGTTGCGTGCTCTGATAAGGGTCTGGATTTTGGGGGGAACCCCACACCATTTTTTTTTTTTTGGCGCACAGTTCCCCTTAATATCCATACCAGACCTGAAGGGCCTATTAATGGAATTTTGGGGGGCCCCCACACATTTTTTTTTTCAATGACTTTCAATGACTTTTCTCTGTATTGCCGACCCGACAATTCATTACAGCCGCGAGTAGTTTTAAATGACTTTTTTTCCTTCAGAAATGACATTTTGTGCAGGGACAGTTCTAAGCATGGGAAACATGCGCTACTTTACAGGCATACTATAGACACCCCCCAGGTACGAAATTTAAAGGAATATTTCACTTTTATTGTTTCACTTTAAGCATTATTAAAATCACTGCTCCTGAAAAAACTGCCGTTTTTAAAAACATTTTTTGCACTGATACATGTCCCCTGGGGCAGGACCCGGGTCCCCAAACACTTTTTATGACAATAACTTGCATATTAACCTTTAAAATGAGCACTTTAGATTTCTCCCATAGACTTTTAAAGGGTGTTCCGTGGCTTTTCGAATTTGCCGCGAACACCCCAAATTGTTCGCTGTGCGCCTCGAACATAAAGCTCATCCCTACTTGCTACATGTGCCAGTGTCTCGGTTGTGTATCCTTGGGAGTGCTTATGTACTCACTCTGTCCTCCTTGCTCCCATTGCTCTCAGGCAAGAATCTTGTTCAAACCATAATGCTGAATGGATCTTCCTAAGCCTGTCTGAGCCCAGCCTGGAGACATAGTCCCTCTAGACCTAGAGGACCCCTCCTATGCCACCGACAGCCTTCTCAGCACTCTATTTTCCACTTGACTCTCCTGATAGCATGGCTCATCCATATTTAAGGGCTGACTCAGCCATCATGCCAGGCCCTCTGCCTGGGGATTGGCCAAATTTCCTCAAGTATGCAGATCAAACTTCCAGATCCAGGGGGAGGTACCAGAGACCTGCATCTGTGAATCATACAGCCTGGCCTGCAGTAAAGGGAAAAGAAAAAATATATCCCCAATGCTCCCACCAGGCCACGCCCTCATCATGTTTCACTCTGCCCCCTGGAGCTTAGTCATGGTGACCTGCAGTAAACCCTGACCCAATTTCAGACTCCCAAACTTAACCATGAGTCAACATAAATGTGCCTGCACTAATCTAGTAGCACACTAGAGGGTGCTACACAGGTGTAGGAAGTGTATCTAATTCCACCAATAAATCCATTGAATATTTCTAAGAAGCTAAGTAAGGTAACCTAACCCTGGAGACAGAGTCCCCCCTAGACCTAGGGGACCCCTTCTAGGCCACCAACAGCCTCCTCATCACTCCATCTTCCACTTGACTCCCCTGCTAGCATAGCTCATCCATATTTAAGGGCTGACTCAGCCACCCTGCTAGACCCTCTGCCTGGGGATTGGCCATGTTCCCTCAAGTATGCAGATCAAACTTCCAGATCCAAGGGGAGGTACCAGAGATCTGCCTCTGTGAGTCAACCAGCCTGACCTGCAGTAAACCCTGGCCCAGTTTTATACTAATTCCACCAATCAATCCATAAAATTTTTCTAAAAATCTGAGTAAGCTAACCTAATTTTATTTAGAGGCTTAAGGCAGCTGATCTATCAACTTCCCTCTCTACATTATCCAGCTGCTGAAGATCAGCAGTTGACATTGACATCACATGCTTGAGAGCCCAGCCCAGCCTGGAGACAGAGTCCCCCCTAGACCTAGGGGAACCCATCCTTGGCCACCGAAAGCCTTCTCAGCACTCCATATCCCCCCTGACTATACTGCTAGCATGGATCATTCATATTTAAAGACTGACTCAGCCACCTTGCCAGGCCCTCTGTCTGGGGATTGGCCACGTTTCCTCAAGTATGCAGATCAAACTTCAGAATCCAGGGGGAGGTACCAGAGATCTGCCTCTGTGAGTCACCCAGCCTGACCTGCAGTAAACCCTGGCCCATTTTCAGACTCCCAAACTTAACCATGAGTCAACATAAATGTGCCTGCCCTGATCTAGTAGCACACTAGAGGGTGCTACACAGGTGTAGGAAGTGTAGCTAATTCCACCAATAAATCCATTGAATATTTCTAATAAGCTAAGTTAGGTAACCTAACCCTGGAGACAGAGTCCCCCCTAGACCTAGGGTACCCCTTATAGGCCACCAACAGCCTTCTCAGCACTCCATCTCCCCCTGACTATCCTGCTAGCATGGACAATCCATATTTAAAGGCTGACTCAGCCACCTTGCCAGGCCCTCTGTCTGGGGATTGGCCAAGTTTCCTCAAGTATGCAGATCAAACTTCCAGATCCAGGGGGAGGTACCAGAGACCTGCCTATGTGAGTCACCCAGCCTGACCTGCAGTAAACCCTGGCCCAGTTTCAGACTAATTACACCAATGAATCCTTTGAATTTTTCAAAAAAGCTGAGTAAGGTAACCTAATTTTATTTAGAGGCTTAAGGCAGACTGATCTATCAACCTCCCTCACTACATTCTCCCGCTGCTGAAGATCAGCAGTTGACATTGACATCACATGCATGACAGCCGCTCCCACTCTACAAGCATGCCTGAAAAGCAAAATCTCCAGAAAACGATTTCCTTCTTACAATATGTTAAACAGCCTCCATCTACATTACTTAGTATACCTATATATGAATTCTGCAACAAATCACAAAAATAACAAACCCTTTGTGTTTTTCCTGAAAGTGTAAATGTTTATGTCCCTTTGCTTGTCACTTATCGGAATTGCTTTACCGGATCAAAAAAAGAAAAGAAAAATATCAGCTTTCCATTGTGCCAGCTGCGGAAGATTCAGCATTGGTAGCGACTTGTTACCAAAGTGGATAAAAAGATGCTTGGTGTCTATGAAGATTTTAACACCTCCGGCAGTAAATGCATACTTTATTGAGGTATGAATCGTTCGGGGAATTTTGAAACGCGGCAGAAAATTGAGACACATGTGGATGTAATTGTTCTCCTTCTAGAATGCTGAAATAAATAGTATTCCTTTATTTTAAGCAAGTGTACTAAATCAACTGAAGAATAATTGTTCTGGAGAGTTCTGCCAAGTGAGTGAACATTCCGTTTAAACATTCCCTAATGTAATGTGAATTGATGAGGCTTCGGAGCCACACAATGAAAATGATCATAATGTGTCACTCTTCATTCCTCCAAATTGCTTGCATTTAGATTTGTCATTCAGCGTGCGTTAATTCCATTTTGGAATATGTTACTGTCTGTGGAGATAAAGCGGCAGCCTTTATTTTTATGCCTATGTGGGAAGATTCATTAGCAAAGGAATGATAGCGGTGCATAGTTCAACAAAAGGCTGCCAGTGGCATAGTGGTAAAGGGCAGATTTTGGCGCAGTAGGATAGTGGAGAAATGTTCTTGGTGGCACAGTGATATAGTGGTAAGGGCACTGGTGGCACAGTGGTCTAATGATAAGGGCATTGGTGACACAGTGGTATAGTGGATAAATGTTCTTAGTGGCACAGTGGTATAGTGGTAAGGGCACTGGTGGCACAGTGGTCTAGGGGTAAGGGCACTGGTGACACAGTGGTATAGTGGATAAATGTTCTTAGTGGCACAGTGGTATAGTGGAAAGGGCACTGGTGGCACAGTGGTCTAGGGGTAAGAGAACTGGTGACACAGTGGTATAGTAGATAAATGTTCTTGGTGGCACAGTTGTATAGTGGTAATGGCATTGGTGGCACAGTTGTATAGTGGTAAGGGCACTGGTGGCATAGTGGTAAGGGCACTGGTGGAACAGTGGTATAGTGGTAAGGGCACTGGTGGAACAGTGGTATAGTGGTAAGAGTTCTGGGTGGGACAGTGTTATAGTGGTAAGGGCACTGGGTGGCACAGTGGTATAGCAGTAAGGGCACTGGGTGGTACAGTGGTATAAAGGTAAGACTACTGGGTGGCACAGTGGTAAAGTGGTAAGTGCACTGGTGGCACAATGGTATCATGGTAAGAGCACTGGGTGGCACAGTGATATAGTGGTAAGGGCACTGGTGGCACAGTGGTATAGTGGTAAGGACACTGGGTGGCACAGTGGTATAGCAGTAAGGGCACTGGTTGGCACAGTGGTATAGTGTTAAGGGCACTGGTTGGCACAGTGGTATAGTGTTAAGATCACTTGGTGGCACAGTGGTAAAGGCACTGGATGGCACAGTGTTATAGCAGTAAGGGCACTAGGTGGCACAGTGGTATAGTGGTAAGGACACTGGTGACACATTAGTATAGTGGAAAGAACACTGGGTTGCACAGTGGTATAGCGGTAAGGGCACTGGGTGGCACAGTGTTAAAGTGGTAAGGGCACTTGTGGTACAGTGGTATAGTGGTAAGGGTGCTACAGTCGTGGCTTAATTCCAGAGAGAATGTGGGGGGACGCAGTTCCAGCACCTCCAGCACTGAATGTGTTTTATGGCAAGATGTGGTATATCTATTATTGCTGAAGGTCTATTGTTTCTAGGGTAGCGTCTATCGTTGCTGGTGGGGTGTACCGTTGCTGGGTGGGGTCCATCAAATTCCATACAAATAACTTCTGTATTCTCTTAAAAAGGCGGTACTGGAACCAAGGGATGGTGCTCATAGGTGGGTAGGGGGCAGAGACGAAGGGTGCGTCAGAAGGGGGGTTCCTGCACCTATTCTTTGATGAAAAAAAGCCCTGGGTACAGTAGTCTAGTGGTGGAGGAGCTATATGACACAATGGTATAATGGTAAGGGTGTGAGGTGGCTGTAAGGTAAACTGGATTCCCAACACCAGAAAACCAGGGCAAACCTATGCTCCTGCACATGTGCATTGCACACATACTCATACTTCCAAGCAATGGGGCAATGTTAGATGTACTGTTCCAGTTCCATGCTGGAATAGTACATCTGTTCCATGCTAATTAGCAATACCAATTAGCATGTGCACTTGGTGCCCAGTGGCATATATAAACTGGTCTATTACTATAAGCAGTTGCTGAATGGTCTTTAGCTTCTTCCCGTGTTCTGCTGCTCCTGCTTACTTGTGTATGACCCAACTTGTAGACTTCGCTTCTGCTCCTGCCTCAACCTTGTCCACCTGATTACTCTAATATTAGTCTATATTCCCATCACACACGCTCCTGGGGAAAGCTCTAGGATACTGGGTGCTGTAGCAACCACCAGCTGGAGACTGGATCATGAAAGCCACAAGGAAGATATTTTCCAACACACCACAGATCTTCAGTCCAAATGTTTTTTATTTCAACATGATCACATCACAAGCAAGAGAGTACGAGTCATGCAGGACCCTTTCGCCAGGCATGTGATGTCATGATGTGACGCCGGCCTGTTTACTTGACTTGTCTTTGCCTGCTGACTCTGTACCACTTTACCTGGCTGTTGACAGGTACAAAATATGGCGCATAGACAATGTCAGAAAGGGATAAACACAAATACTGAGAGAACAACATAGTAAAAAACACATATACAATCTTTATCTATGCACTACACCAAGGGAAAATGTGATGGATTTGTTAAGTTACAGATAAAAACAAGGGAAGCAGTAGGACTGGGCAAATTTAGGGAATGGTGATGTCACGTTGTTCCTGCGTTCCATGCTGGTTAGAGTGGATTTCCTAGTGACACAGGGCGTCCTTGACCTAAATCCTCCAGTGTTTTTGGACCACAGGTGGCCTCTGCAGGATCGAGTGAGTGGCAGCATCCATCGACACACCATACAAGTGCATACTATCTTGGAGTGTTTTAAAAACCTGTAAAAAATTCTATCTGTTTTATGTTGCACTGAGGTGGGGCTTCTCTTTTTTCTTCTTTACCTGGCTGTTACTGACCTTGACCTGCCTCCTGGACTTGATCTGCCTGTCTGTCGATTTTGTCCCCTGCTGCCTGTCTGTTGCTGACCGCTGTGTTCTGGTCCTGCCACTGCTGTCTTCTGCTCTGGTGCCAATCTACTCCTGCATCCTGTCCTGCGGACTGCGACTGCCACCTAAAGAGCAGACCACCAGCCAGCTACTCTAGCACTCGTGCTACTCTATGCTTTCATACTCTCTGCCTTCACCTTCAGGAGTGTTGGGCAGGAGATAGAGGCCTCCACAATGTTCCAGTCTTCACCAGGTACAGTACGTGATCGTAGCCCAGTTGTACAGTGGTAAGTGTTCTTGGTGGCACAGTGATATAGTGGTAAATGTTCTTGGGGGCAAAGTAATATAGTGGTAAGGGCACTGACTGGCACAGTGCTATAGTGATGAAGGATCTGTAAAGTGGTAACGGCGCTGGGTGGCCTAGGTGTATAGTGGTAAGGGAGCCGGGTGTACAATAAGTATAGTATTAAGTGTCCAGGGTGGCACAGTGATATGGTATTAAGGGAATAGGTGGGACCTTGTTATAGTGGAAAGGGAACCATTTGACACAGTAGTATAGTGGTAATGGGTCATTTTGACTAGTGGTGAAGACGTATGGTGACACAGTGGTAGGGGAAAATAATGAAAATGTGGTATTGTGGTAAATGAGCTGGGTAGCACAATGGTATGGTCATAAGGGAGCTGGGTGGCACAGGTGTTATAGTAGAAAGGGAGCTGGGTGTCAGACAGATATATTGGTAAGGGAGCATAGTAGCAGTGTAGTATAGTTTTAAAGTGGTTGTAAACCCTCTGGGGGAAGTTACACCTACAGGTAAGCCTAGATTAAGGTTTACCTGTAGGTGCTTGCAATATCTCCGAGACCTACACAGTCTTAGAGATATTTGCAAAAAAGACTGTAACGATGTCTACGGCGCATGCACGCCGTAGACAACAGCGCAGGCGCACTGAGCGTGCCATTTTATGAATGGGGTCGTGCCGTGAAAAGCGGCTCCCGCGCACCTGTGCGGGTGTGACATCACGCGGCGTTACGCGACTCCGGCCAGTCACAGAGCCGAAGTTCGCGGACCCCGGAAGAAGAGGGGTGAAGATGAACGCTCGCTACTAGCGAGGAAATCGGGGACATTGCGGGCTTCTACTGCAGGTAAGTGACACATAATGGGCTACTATGCGATGCATAGTAGCCCATTATGCTTTACCTTTGCAGGGAAACAAAGAGGAAGTAAACCCATCAGGGTTTACTTCCTCTTTAAGTGTGCTGGGGCACAGTGGTATAGTTGTAAGGGAGCTGGGTAACATAGCAGTATAGTGGCAAGAGTGTTTGGTGCTGTAACGGTATAGTTGTAAAGGAGCTAGGTGGCACAGTGGTATAGTAGTAAGGGAGCTAGGTGGCACAGGCGTTATAGTAGTAACTGAGCTGGGTGGCAGAGAGGTATAGCGGTAAGGGAACATGGTGGCAGAGTGGTATAGTTTTAAGTGTGATGGGTGGCACAGTGGTATAAAGTTAAGGGAACCAGGTAACACAGTGGTATAGTAATGGTAAGGGGTGATGTTGACATGATGGTAAGAAAACATGACATAATGTATAATGGTACAGTGGTATAATGACAAGAAAGCTTGGTGGCAGAGTTTTGTAGTGATAAAGCAGATGGGTAGTACACTGGTCTAGTGGTTGGGGGTCATGGTGATATTGTGTTACGAGAGCATGGTGACACGTTGATATAGTGGTATAAGAAGCTGGGGGCCACAGCAGTTTACTAGTAAGGGTGCTAGGTTGCACAGTGGTATGGGTGCTGGGTGGAATAAGGATATGGGATTAGGAAAGATGGGTGTCACCATGGTATAATGGTAAAGGAAACAGGTGACATAGTGGTAAGCTTTAATATTCTCTTGAACCAAGAACGATCATCTTAGGAATCTTGGGCCTCCCCTCTGAAGATCCTATCCTTGAAATAGCGGTAAATAGAACTTTATCAGTCAAAGAAAAAGCCTCCTGCGCATGGATGTGGTTGCCTGGTACAAGTATTGGAGATAAATGCACTTCACAGGGATACACTTCAAGCTTTGCTGCCCTTTTGGACTGGGGGTGTCCTGAAGTCACTACAAAAGACAAACACAAAAGGGCGCACCAGTCTAGTGCATTATCCCATGATAGCGTTTGTGTTTAATCAGAACTTTATACCTGGCCACTGGCCAGGAAAACTATTGCACAAGCCTTGAACACATGCTTTTGGATAAAAAGGTGAACTCCATCTTGCACTTGGAGGTAACTGCTTTCACCCTTGCTCGAGTTTTTTGGAGGTCTTGGTCTTTAGGGTAGATAGCCATTGAGCATCCCTAGCCACACACTGTGATTTCTAATTGCACTATACATTTGGTACCATAAAGAATGGAGAACTTAGTTGTCCTTTTATTAGAGAACAGTCTTTAATTGAATGTATATCTCATCCACAATTAAATACATTTTTATTGTTTTTTTTTTGTGTAATTGCAATATATGCCACAATGCTGTTCTTAAAGGTTATGCTAGAAAAATATATTAACTATGTTAATATCACGTTTGATTGAAGGCCGCCTTTTATAACTCTTCTTGTAAGCCACACTAATTTGTTATGTTCTGTACTTGTTGCTTTTACACTTTTCTGATCTATGAAACTCAAATAAATTGAAGAACCTTGTTCTTCTTTAATAAAGAATACTTTGATGGAAAAAATAATATAGGCCAAGCGATGTCAAGGATTTTTTGCAGATTACTGTTTTTCTAAAGCCTAATGATACATTAAGAATGTATTAAAAAAAAGACTTGCATTGTTAAAAACATTCTTTCCCTTGTTTCTATTCTAAAACAGTTAAGGTGATATGCCCCAATTTTATGAAATATGTGAAACCAATAGCTGACACTGAATTGCGGGGAAAATATGTTTCCAATGATGAACACATCCATGAGGAGTGAGGGACAATAAAGCCCAGCCAATGGTGAAACTTTAACCAAAATGTATGGGTGTTTTATTAAATGTATAAACCAACCTTCCTGTATGCCACAAGGACATAGGGGGCCAAACATTTTTAAAAAGTTAAAAATATTTTTAAATTGTATGTAAACCCAAACCACAAGACTGGCCGATAAAAATGTTACCTGTTTTTCAGGTAAAATTGTTTCACAGATGTATTTTAAATGTGTATCAAACTGTTTTACCGAAGTTCAGCTTTAAATATCTAAGTAAAATGCATGAACATATAAGAGGCTTCTGTAGCACCCTCCTAGAAAGGGGGTTGCAAGGTTGTTATCGAAATTTCGTTATTTATGGCTTCTGTGTAATTAGTGGAGCAGCTATTGATTTCTTTGGGCTTTTCTGGATCTCACAGGCTGAAGGTTTGATTGCTTCCCCTTGCTTTTTAAAAGTTTCTAGAACACAGAGGGCTAAAAGATTCAATTATGCTGAAGACAATCCTGGGGAGGTGTGCCCAGTAGGTGGCTGGAGAGGGACATAAATAGTCTGAGACCTGGGGCAGCCCTGGTCTAGTCCTGCTGGAGGAGTCATCAGCCTCAGGTGCTCTGCCCCTCAGAAGCAGAGTCCTGGAGTTTTTCCGCATGTTCACCAAGATCCCAGTTGTGGCATAGCTGGGGGGCCTGATTCTAAATCCTTTTTGATTTAAGGATCTGGTCTGGAGAACTCACTGAAGAGTGTTCAGTTGAAGATGAAGGTTGCATAGCTATCCTGTGGCATTGTGAACATTAACCTCTCCTTCACTGAAGAGTGTCCAGTGGATACTGGGTAGTGTTCGGCTATCCTATGAAATTGTGAGTACTGACCTGAGCTCCAAACTCCTCGTGACTATATGCTGTTTTCTTTTGAGTGAAAGTGCCAGTGGTAGCTCTAACTGAGAAAACTCTTTCAGGGTTTCACTTCTGGTCCTCTCCTTTGCTCCTGGCATAATGGATATTCAGAGAAGCTTAGCCTAGTGATGTGTGTCCTCTTGTTATTATTCAGTGTTCCTGGAGTATCCTTTACCATCCTGTATCTTCTCCTACTGTTTCCAGTTTCTACCAGCAACTGTTTAATGAGCCAGAGTAAATGGACTTTTGCTTGTGTAACTGGTGGCCTTTGCACTGTCTGGGTAGAGCTTCACATTGGAAATATACTTTCTACTTTAATTTCCATTCATCTAAACAGGGCCACTGAAGATGTATTTCAGCAGGTGAGATGTAGTTACAGGTTGAGAGGAATAACAACTATCTTGCAACTCTCATATCAAATCACCCTGGACAATCCCACCAATCGTCTCCAAAAAGGAAGTACAGTGGAACCTTGGATTATGAGCATAATCCATTCCAGGAGAATGCTTGTAATCCAAAGCACTCGCATATCAAAGCGAGTTTCCCCATAGAAGTCAATGGAAACTAAAATAATTTGTTCCACATTGACTTCTACGGCATGCAATACCGCATGTGGCCAGGGGTGGGGGGCCCCAGAGAGACTCGGAAATACTTGGAGACTGTTCGGCTGCATTTAGAAACCCTCGGAAAGGCTCCGAAACACTTGGGAACGGAGTATTACCGAGTATTTCCGAGTGTTTCCGGGTATTTCCGAACGGCTCCGATCGGCTCCGGCGCCCCCGCATCTCTGGCCAAATGCACTACTGCACACCGCAGTAGCTTAAATCATGCTTGTTTTGCGAGACAACACTCGCAAACCGAGTCAGGATTTTAAAAAAAGAATTGCTTGTATTGCGAAACGCTAGCTAACCGCGTTACTCACAATTTTAGGTTCCACTGTACATATAAAAAGCTCACTGATAGAGAGAAGTACAGTAACTTTAATGAAACATTGAATCAAGATGAAATTCACTCACAAGAAATAAATGCAATAGTAGCTCATCTGCCCAGGTCCAGTCCAGATGACCCCTCTCACATAGCACAATCTAACCTTGGCCGTCGGCTACAGTGAGACGGGTCATCTGGATGCAGTTTTTTATTACACATTTTATTACACATTTTATTAAATTTACTATTAGTGTACTTTGCATTTTGTCTAGCGGTTATAAAAAAGTCACACATTATAAGAAAAGTTAAGACAGTGGGTCATACGAAGAGATGGCAGCAAGTCAGTAACAAAAAAAAATAAAAAATAGGAGCAAGAAATTTACACATTTCCAGAGAAGTTCACACAGTGTATCCTTACCTCAAAAGGGCTTCTGGTTGATGATAATCAAAAGCACAATCATTACACTCCACCTGGTTGCGAACTTTGGTAACATATCTTCTGCTAAGCTCACAGCACAATCCACCCATTGGGAGATTAGGCCCCATCTTTCTCCAGCGATATCCACAATCCCCTCAGCCATCCAGGACACTCCTCTTGATTGGCTGAGACAGAACAGGGGCACCATTGGCTCCCGCGGCTGTCTTTTAAAGTCAGTCAGCCAATCAGGGGAGAGAGGGGGAGGGGCCAGGTCGGGGCTCCGTGTCTGAATGGATACACAAGCTCCAGCTGAGGGGCATTTAAAGGAGGGAGGGGCTAGGAGCAGAAAAGAGGGACCCGAGAAGAGGAGGATCCAGGCTTCTCTGTGCAAAACCAACTGCACAGAGGAGGTAAGTATAACACATTTCTTATTTTTTTAAACCAAGCCTTTACAATCACTTTAAGGTAAAAAAAAAAAAAAAAAAACGTTCTGCCTTTAGAACCACTTTAATTTGTGATCAGCAGGTCTTTTTTTTTTCACTTCTCCGTTGATATATTGAGACTTTATTTTCTTAGCTGGCAATCACTTTGTAAAGAAGGTCAGGTTTACTCCAGGCTGTTATGCATACTTCTGTGCATGGAGCTGTGTATATAAGGTCACTGCCAGATATGCATTAGCATGTCTTCTTCTGGACTTTTGCCTTTTCATTTTGACCTTGGTGAAACTAGCTAGTCAGCCACTAGGCAAACTTGTACCAGAATAGTGTCTGCTTACAGCAGATAGTGTCATCAGTTGCTGGACCCCTTTTAGTTAGAGTAAGGTGACCAGATTTTTAAAATGAAATCCGGGGGCATATTTTTTTTTATTGGCAAATCGTAAACTATTTTAGCTTTTACTTCTTAGAATTTTTGGGATCTGACTACCAAATGTTAAGAAGATAGAGAAAAAAAACTTTTCAATGTATATCTCTATATACTGTCTCTCCCCCTCTCTCTGTATCAGTGGAGGTGCATCCATTAAGGGTGCACAGATGCCGCCCCCTCTCTCCAGCCACCCCCCTCTATGACTAAGAGATAGATTCATGCATTGCATGAATCTATCCATGGCCGCTGCCGCCACCTTCTATTCAGGTGTCCGGCGCCAGAATTCCAGCGGTGGGGGTGTTTTTGAAGCACCTGATTAGAGCCACAGGCTCTAATAGGCTTAAAAAAAAGGTGAACTCGGAGCGCAAAGCATTGCGCTCGGAGTCCATCCAGGTGTGTTAGAAAAGCAAATGAATATTTGCTTTCCTAAGGCCTCATGCCCATTTTTTTTTTAGTTTTCGCGCGTTTTTGCGCGTTTTTTGACGCTTTGCGTTTTTTTATGCCTAACGCCGACGTTGAGGAACGCACTGGTCCTAGGTTTTTTTTTACAGCTTAAAAACGTCTATGCTATTTGCATCTCAAAAGAGTCTAGGTGGGCATGAAGCCATAGACTAACATGGACAGGCGTTTTTAAGCTGTAAAAAACGCTCAAAAACGCGGCTGTAAAAACGTCCGTGGGCATGAGGCCTATCACTGAACCGCCTCTCTGCCAATCAGGTGCGCTGCATTTGGACGCCTATCAGGAAGAGGGGAGGAGATGCATGGAGGACACAGGAGCCGCTGTCGGACCCGTTGCAAGGTCCCACAACGGGCGGGGAGTGGGGGTGGTCACAGTGGCTCCATTTGATGGGCACAGTGAGGCGGCAATTGATGGTATTTTTTTCTGAATATTTCAGTTTGTTTGTGCCCCCAAAAAAATTTGAGCACCAGCCGGCACTGCTCTGTATACTGTATCTGCCCTCTCTGTATTATGCATATATACACACAGTGTGTGTGTATGTATATATATATATATATATATATATATATATATATATATATATATAATATCTTATGGAAAGTACATTAAAATGAATTATTTAGGCATGTGAAATTTTTGTGACTCAACTTTGTGCTTTGCAACTCCAGAACTTGCACACATCATGCTTTAATGTGATCACCCTGGGGAAGAACTGATTCTTTATAAACTATACTTTAGTGAATTCTCTAGTGTCTGAAACTCTGGATTTACACCAAACAACAAAAATTGTTTCATGCATTTAGCTCTATGAAGCAGGTTTTACTATTTTAATCAGGGCCGTCTTTAATGTTGATTGGACCATGGGCAAACATTTTCTTGCGCCCCCCCCATGCAATTTCCCCCCCCCCCATCATTACACAGGACTCCCTCCCCCATACTACCCAAATCACTTCATAGGACCCCCCTCCCACATCATTACACCTCACCCCCTCCCCCCATAATACGCCCATCATTACACAGACCCCCTCCCCCCATTATTACACAGGATCCCTCCCCCATACTACCCCCAACATTACACAGCCCACCCCCCCATACTACATTGCCACTCATTAACAATCAGCGTGCTGCTGTTTCTGCAGAAAGGAGGGTTATTGAGGGTGGAGAGGCGGGAGGGGGGTTATTGTTGAGGGTGGAGAGGTGGGAGGGAGGTTAATGTTGAGGGTGGAGAAGCAGGGAGGGGGGTTATTAGTGAGGGTGGAAAGGTGGAAGAGTGTTTTTTGTTGAGGGTGGAGAAGCAGGGAGGGGGGTTATTGTTGAGGGTGGAGAAGCAGGGAGGGGGTTATTAGTGAGGGTGGAAAGGTGGAAGAGTGTTTTTTGTTGAGGGTGGAGAAGCAGGGAGGGGGGTTATTGTTGAGGGTGGAGAAGCAGGGAGGGGGGTTATTAGTGAGGGTGGAAAGGTGGAAGAGTGTTTTTTGTTGAGGGTGGAGAAGCAGGGAGGGGGGTTATTGTTGAAAATGGAGAAGCAGGGAGGGGGGTTATTGTTGAGGGTGGAGAAGCAGGGAGGGGGCTTATTGTTGAGGGTGGAGAAGCAGGGAGGGGGGTTATTAGTGATGGTGGAAAGGTGGGAGAGTGTTTTTTGTTGAGGGTGGAGAAACGGGAGGGGGGTTATTGTTGAGGGTGGAGAAGCGGGGAGGGGGGTTATTGTTGAGGGTGGAGAAGCGGGGAGGGGGCTTATTGTTGAGGGTGGAGAAGCGGGGAGGGGGCTTATTGTTGAGGGTGGAGAAGCAGGGAGGGGGGTTATAGTTGAGGGTGGAGAAGTGGGGAGGGGGTTATTGTTGAGGGTGGAAAGGTGGGAGAGGGTTTATTGTTGATGGTGGAGAAGCAGGGAGGGGGTTATTGTTGAGGGTAGAAAGGTGGGAGGAAGGTTAATGTTGAGGGTGGAGAAGCAGGGAGGGGGGTTATTAGTGAGGGTGGAAGGTTGGGAGAGTGTTTTTTGTTGAGGGTGGAGAAGCAGGGAGGGGGGTTATTGTTGAGGGTGGAGAAGCAGGGAGGGGGGTTATTGTTGAGGGTGGAGAAGCGGGGAGGGGGCTTATTGTTGAGGGTGGAGAAGCAGGGAGAGGGGTTATTGTTGAGGGTGGAGAAGCAGGAGGGGGCTTATTGTTGAGGGTGGAGAAGCGGGGAGGGGGCTTATTGTTGAGGGTGGAGAAGCGGGGAGGGGGCTTATTGTTGAGGGTGGAGAAGCAGGGAGGGGGGTTATTCTTGTGGGTGGAGAAGCAGGGAGGGGGTTATTGTTGAGGGTGGAAAGGTGGGAGAGGGTTTATTGTTGATGGTGGAGAAGCAGGGAGGGGGTTATTGTTGAGGGTGGAGAGGTGGGAGGGGGGTTATTAGTGAGGGTGGAAAGGTGGGAGGGAGGTTAATGTTGAGGGTGGAGAAGCAGGCAGGGGGGTTATTATTGAGGGTGGAGAAGCAGGGAAGGTTTTTTTTATTGAGGGTGGAAAGGTGGGAGGGAGGTTAATGTTGAGGGTGGAGAAGCAGGGAGGGGGCTTATTGTTGAGGGTGGAGAAGCAGGGTGGGGGTTTTTTGTTGAGGGTGGAGAAGCAGGGAGGGGGATTATTGTTGAGGGTGGAGGAGCGGGGAGGGGGGGTTATTGTTGAAAATGGAGAAGCAGGGAGGGGGGTTATTGTTGAGGGTGGAGAAGCAGGGAGGGGGGTTATTGTTGAGGGTGGAGAAGCGGGGAGGGTGCTTATTGTTGAGGGCGGAGAAGCAGGGAGGGGGGTTATTGTTGAGGGTGGAGAAGCGGGGAGGGGGGTTATTGTTGAAAATGGAGAAGCAGGGAGGGGGGTTATTGTTGAGGGTGGAGAAGCAGGGAGGGGGCTTATTGTTGAGGGTGGAGAAGTGGGGAGGGGGCTTATTGTTGAGGGTGGAGAAGCAGGGAGGGGGCTTATTGTTGAGGGTGGAGAAGCGGGGAGGGGGGTTATTGTTGAGGGTGGAGAAGCAGGGAGGGGGCTTATTGTTGAGGGTGGAGAAGCGGGGAGGGGGCTTATTGTTGAGGGTGGAGAAGCGGGGAGGGGGCTTATTGTGGAGGGTGGAGAAGCAGGGAGGGGGGTTATTGTTGAGGGTGGAGAAGCGGGGAGGGGGCTTATTGTGGAGGGTGGAGAAGCAGGGAGGGGGGTTATTGTTGAGGGTGGAGAAGCGGGGAGGGGGGTTATTGTTGAGGGTGGAGAAGCAGGAAGGGGGGTTATTGTTGAGGGTGGAAAGGTGGGAGAGGGTTTATTGTTGAGGGTGGGGAGGGGGTTATTGTTTTGGGTGGAAAGGTGGGAGAGTGTTTATTGTTGATGGTGGAGAAGCAGGGAGGGGTTATTGTTGAGCCCAGAGCTGTCAATCACTGCCCTGCACTACAACACCCAGCAAACCCCCCCCTTTCCAAGAAGTTCTGCAGCAGCAGCCAATCAGTGCCCTGCACTACAACAGCAGCCTAGCCCTATCCCACTCCAAGACGTATTGCAGCAGCTGAGACTCCCTGAGAAGTTATCAGAGGTGGTAGGAGGGGGAGCCTGGCTCAGGGCAGGACATGGTGTCTCCGAGGGAGACAATCTACTACTCACTGTGCAGAGCGATGTTGTCTGGCAGCCCGCAGAGGAGGGATGGGAGGGTCGGAATGCAGCATGTGGCTGGTGAAGAGACTTAGTCCACTGAGCTAAGGGGGAGGGGGCAGTAGAAGAGACAGTGCAGGACCTGTCTTAACCCATGCCAAGCTGGAAAGGAGGAGAAAAGAAGAGATTACACAGCAGGACTTCACTAGAGTGTGCGGCGCTGCCCCCCGGCCAGGTCTTCAATACACAGTACACATATAGGAGAGAGCAGTGTGACAAAGGGGGCGGAGCTCAGCATATCGGCTCCACCCATCCCCGACATCAGAGCTGCGATATGACAGCTCCACTCACTGTCATTGCGCGCACAGACCTATCGAAGGCATTTTTCGGGGGGGGGGGGAGGCAGTATTTGACAGAACATTGTACATCCCTGGCTTGCCCATCCATCCCTAGCTGTGTGGGATGGATGGTCACACTGCTGAATGCATGAATCCGGGGACAAAAACGGGGACAGACATGGTATGGGAACTGACCCCTCAGTCCGGGGACTGTCCCCGGAAATCGGGGACGTCTGGTCACCCTAAGTTTGAGCCCTCCTCCAGTGATTTCAGTGGTGACTCAGCGCCCACATATAAGTCAGGTTGGGAGGATGTAAGCAGCATGTGTAGGCCCTGGATAAAGCAGGAGGCCAGGGGGAGTAGACCTGCACACAGGAAGAGTTGGCTGTGTCAACCACGGCATAATGATCAAGTGCAGGCTGGAGGCATCACTGGAAAAAGTAAAAGCTGCAGAAGGCTGAAGATGAATATTGCCACCTGAAGATGACTAAGACCTCATGGGCAAAACATGTCAGAGAGGGGTGGTCTCCAAGTGAGGACGACCTAGGTTGCTTTTATGACTGAATAAAAATGTACTGTTGTTCATTAAAGTCCCGACTGTGGCAGAGCAGGGGGGCCTACCCCTGAAAGCTTCTCTGATACCCCAAGACATCAGTTAAGGACCCAGTCTGCACAGCCTAACTGGAAGGCACCTGGAGGAAGCTGAACGGGCACAGCTGCTCCCTTAGCTTTGCGAGTACTACTCAACTACAGGATCCTGGTGACTGAGTGCTGTGTGACTGGGCCAAGTAGTTCCTCTCATGAGGGGTTCATACCTCCTCTGGCCTTCCTTAGTCCCTCATGAGAAGACTGTTCTCTGAACTGGGGCCAAGTAGTTCCTCTCAGGAAGGGCTTCATATCTCTGGCCTTCCCTAGTCTCTTGTTTAAGAACCATGCTCTAAACTGGGGCCAAGTAGGTTCTCTCCTGAGGGGTTCATACCTCTGGCCTTCCCTAGTCCCTCATGGAAAGACTTTACTCTGAATTGGGGCCAAGTAGTTCCTCTCAGCAAGGGATTCATATCTCTGGCCTTCCATAGTCTATTGTGGGAGAACCATCCTCTGAACTGGCGCCAAATAGGTTCTCTCCTGAGGGGTTCAGGCCTCTCTCCTTCCCTAGTCTCTTGTGGGAGAACCATCTTCTGAACTGGGGCCAAGTAGCTCCTCTCCTGAGGAGCTCATACTTCTAGCCTTGCCTAATCTCCCGTGGGTAGACTGTATTCTAAATTATGGCCAAGTAGTTCCTCTCTTGAGGGGTTCAGACCTCTGGCCTTCTCAGGTAAGTAATTATTAGGGCTGCTACACACACAAGGTTTTTTATCTTAAAGCGGAGGTCCGCCGAATTTTTTTTTTTAAAAGTCAGCAGCTACAAATACTGCAGCTGCTGACTTTTAAAATATAGACACTTACCTGTCCAGGGTGCCCGTGATGTCGGCACCCGAGGCCGACCCATCGCTCGGTCCTCGGATTCTGCCGTCGCCATCTTCGGTAAAGAATTCAGGAAATGAAGCCTTGCGGCTTCACTTCCTGGTTCCCTACTGCGCATGCGCGAGTCACGCTGCGCAATCCGAATGGCCCCTGCTGTCTCCTGGGACCCGTGTGTCTCCCAGAAGACAGCGGGGGGGGGGGGACAGGAAGTGGCATAGATACCTGCAGATTCTGCGACTATCTATGCCCAGACGTGGGTGCAAATACCTGTATTTTACAGGTATCTGCACCCCCCTCCCCCCTGAAAGGTGTCAAATGTGACACCGGACAGGGGGGAGGGTTCCGAAAAGTGGAGGTTCCATTTTTGTGTGGAACTCCGCTTTAATGCATAGAATGCATTAAGATAAAAAAAAAAAACTTCTGCCTTTACAACTCCTTTAATGCATTTGTAGCACCAGGGTGTTTTTTTTTCAGCAGGAAGGTGGGGGAACGCAGTTCTGGCACCTCCAGCACTGAATGTATGTAATAGTAAGCGGTGTGGGGTATGCTGGGGGATCTATTGATGCTAGCTGCTGTGGGATCTATTTTCACTGGTGGAGATCTGTTTTTGTGTGAAGGTCTATTTTTGCTGGTGGGGGATCTATTGTTGTTGGGGGGTCTTATGTTGCTGGTAGGGATCTACTGTTGAGGGAGGGGTCTTTTGTTGCTGGCTGCCAGAGGGTCTATTGATGCTGGCTGCTGGGAGATCTGTTGCTGCAGCTAGGGGGGGTCTAATGTTGCTTGGGTGCATCTTTGGTTGCCGGAGTGGGATCCATTGTTGCTGCAAGGGATCTATTCTTGATGGGGGGGGTGTCTATTGTTGTAGGGGGATTGATTCTTGCTGATGGGTCTATTGTTGCTGGCTGCAGGGGATCTATTTTACTGCTTTTCTTGTTATCATTAACAAATTCCATACAAATTATTTTGCACCACCAAATTATACTTGGTTCTGTATTCTCTAAAAGGGGGGTGGGTAGGGGGTGGAACCAAGAGACGGTGCTAAGAGGTGAGTAGGGGGCAGAAACAAGGAGTGACTCAGAAGGAAGGGTTCCTGCACTTCTCTGAGAAAAAAGCCCTGTGTAGCATCCTCCTAGTTGCTATAGTTGATGTCACTTTAGTTTCTGGCTTCCCTTTTGGCTATCCTAGGTCCTGCTGTTGTATACTCAATTGCTTCCACCTGTATTCCAGTAAGTTTTGAGATATAGTGGGTGGAAGAGGCAGACTCTGGCCTGAGTACAGCCTCAGCTAATCCCTAGTCGAGAAAGTGACCAGCAGGGGGCTGAGAGGTGTATAAATAGTCTAGCCTGGAACAGCAGGGTCCTTGTTCCTTTGGAAGAAGACCAGCCTGAGGGCTGAGGCCTTCTGTGCTGCTAGCTACAGGACAGAGGAAATCCTTTTTGGGGTCCCAGCTCCATCTAGAGCTTGGGGACCCTAATCAAGAGCACCCCGAAGCAGTGCAGCAAGTGTTGCAGAGGATGCAGGCTCAGTACAGAGGCTGGTTTAGGGTTGCCACCTCATCCCTTTAGAACACATAATAATTACACAGGTTCTGAGGCTAATATTATATAGATACGGCACTGAGTGAGTTTAATTACCACTTTAATCAGCCACAGAACCTGTGTTCGGTTTCAAAGGGAAGAGGTGGCAACCCTAGGCTGGTTGGTACTGCATGAAGCATTACAGCACCCAGGGTCACAGAAAATACTAGCCTTAAGGATCCCAGAGACTGTCCTTGTCACCTTTGCCATGTGCCTTACAGGGAATGAAACCTGGGATCAAATAGCCTGTCCGGTCTGGGGTCTGTGCTACACATTCTAAACATTAAGTAAAAAAAAAAATCTTCTGCATAAAGCTCCCCCGAACCGCACCTTATACTTACCTGAGCCCGATCTCAATCCTGTGCTGTGCAGGAGAGTAGACATGTGCAATTTGTTTCGTTTCTAATTCGTTTTTAATAAATTTAGAAAAATTTGTAATTCCGAAATTTATAAATTTCCGAATTTTTCAATTTCCGAATTTTAGATTTTCGAATTTTGCAATTTCGAATTTTCGAATCTCGAATTTTCGAAATTTCCAATTTCGGAATTTCGGAATTTTGGAAATTCGGAAATTCGAAAATTTAAAAATTCGAAATTTCGAAAATTCGAGATTCGAAAATTCGAAATTGCAAAATTCGAAAATCTAAAATTCCAAAAATGGGAAATTTGGAAAGTTGAATTTCCGAATTTTTTTGAATTTCCGAATTTCCGAAATTCGTTTTTTTTTTGCTTTTTTCGGAAATTCGAAAAATTCATTTTTTTTTTTCGTTTTATTTGTTTGTTTGTTTTTTTGCTTTTTTGGAAATTCTGAATTCCGAAAAAAGCAAAAAAAACGAAAAAATTTTTTTTTTAGAATTTCCGAAAAAAAGCAAAAAACGAAAACAACGAATTTTTCTAATTTCCCAAATTTCCGAATTTCCGAAAAAAGCAAAAAAACGAAAACAACAATTTTTTTGAATTTCCCGAATTTCCGAAAAAAGCTAAAAAAAATAACAAAACCGAAAAAAACGCATTTTTCGGCTGTGCACATGTCTACAGGAGAGCAGAAGCTCTGTTGACTCTCTCCCTCCTCATTGGCTCAGAGACAGCAGCGGGGAGCCATTGGCTCCCGCTGCTGTCAATCACAGCCAGTGAAAAGGGAGCTGAGGGTGGGGCACACACAGAGTCGGCTCAGGTGCAAGCCTGCATGAGTGCCCCCCATAGCAAGAGGCTTGGGAGAGGAGCCAGGAACGCCGGTGAAGGACGCGGTAAAAGGAGGATCGGGGCTGCTCTGGGCAAAACCATTAAACAGAGCAGGTAAGAACTACTTCTTTTTTTTTATAATCCTTATAAAAATGTCAGCAGTGACCAATACAACTGCACTAAATATTTATTTTTATTATTTAAATCTACATTTAATAAGTCGATTCTGAAAGCAACAGTATTGGATAATTCACAGTCACCCCATTGTGTCCTTCCTTGGTCCAAACAGAAAAAGGAGATGGGTTGCTATAATTTTGTGCACTCTACACTACTGCCCTTTGCTGCAGGAGTAGTTACTGGCTTCTCCTGATGATTAATGAAGTCTACGTCTTGGTGGGACGTCTCCAATGACCTTTTTGCCTTTAGATTAAAAAAAGACTCGGTGATAAGGTCATTAGATTGCAAGCTCCACTGGGGAAGGGACTGATTGGGTTACTGTCCTCTCCATATATAAGAAAATGTGTCATCTCTATATATAAGCGACGGATAATGAAATGGAAATGTCATATTCTAATTGCGTAGTCCATATCTTTAATTGAGAGGCCATATCTTAAAGAGAATGGATATATTAGTCACATGTCTAGGTAGCCATGCCTTGCAGAAGGCTTTAGTGGAACATTCGGGAGTTGTGATTCCAGCTGAACTCCGGCAGATATAGAAGACACAGATTTTATGTAACTTTGCATTCATTTGAATCTATTAACCGCTTCAATCCCGGGCATTTTCACCCCCTTCCTGCCCAGACCAATTTTTAGTTTTCAGCGCTGTCGCACTTTGAATGACAATTGCGCGGTCGTGCGACGTGGCTCCCAAACAAAATTGACATCCTTTTTTTCCCACAAATAGAGCTTTCGTTTGGTGGTATTTGATCAACTCTGCGGTTTTTATTTTTTGCGCTATGAACAAAAGAAGAGCGACAATTTTAAAAAAAACACAATATTTTTTTTACTTTTTGATTTAACCACTTCTCCACTGGGCCTATACTGGCACTTCTCTCCTTCATGTACAAATCATCATTTTTTTGTTAGAAAATTAATCAGAACCCCCAAACATTATATATTTTTTTTTTTAGCAGACACCCTAGGGATTAAAATGGCGGTCATTGCAACTTTTTTAACTTGCACGGTATTTGCGCAATAGTTTTTCAATTGTCTTTTTTTGGGAAATTAAAAAATAACAAAACAGTAAAGTTAGCCCAATTTTTTTGTATAATATGAAAGATGATGTTACGCCGAGTAAATAATTACCTAACATGTCACGCTTTAAAATTGCGCTCACTCATGGAATGGCGCCAAACTTCGGTACTTAAAAATCTCCATAGGCGACGCTTTATTTTTTTTTACAGGTTACTATTTTCGAGTTATAGAGGAGATCTAGTGCTAGAATTGTTGCTCGCACTCTACCGCTCACGGCGATACCTCACATGTGGGGTTTGAATGGCGTTTACATATGTGGGCGGGACTTACATGCGTGTTTGCTTCTGAGCGCGAGCTACCGGGGACAGGGGCGTTTTCCTTTCTTTTCTTTTTTTTTTCTTTATTTTTTTACAGTTTTTTTTTTTCTTTTGACACTTTTTTTTAATTTTTACATTTTTTTTTTTATCACTTTTATTCCTATTACAAGGAATGTAAACATCCCTTGTAATAGGAATGTGTGTGACAGGTCCTCTTTATGGAGAGATGCGGGGTCAATAAGACCCCACATCTCTCCTCCAGGCTGGAAAGCATGAGATCGGTGAAAAAAAATTGTGGTAAATAAACATCAATTTTTTTTTTTAACTATTTTTTTCCTCAGTTTAGGCCGATATGTATTCTTCTACATATTTTTGGTAAAAAAAAAACGCAATAAGCGTTTATTGATTGCTTTGCGCAAAAGTTATAGCTTCTACAAAATAGGGGATAGATTTATTGCATTTTTATTTTTTTAAAAAATTTTTACTCGTGTAGCACACGGACCCTTTTCCCTTGCTTTGGCTCAATTGCAGGAAAAAGGCACACCGTACTATATGCCCGTACCCTCCTGGTTGAGGAGGTTGAGCCGTGTTATGTATTTGGGTCCCACAGCTAGGTTCTTCCGTCAGTTGGTTCTCGTCTCCTAGGACAGGGGTCTCCATACTTTTCAAGCAAAGGGCCAGTTTACTGTCTTTCAGACTTCAGGGGGGCCGGATTCTGAACATTTGGGGTATAAAATGCCCCAGGGCCGAGCATCAGTGAGAATAAACATGGCCCCAGTGTTGGTGGGCAGTAGAAGGAGGAATAGTGCTCCATAATTGCTATTAGTGGAAGAAATAGTGCCCCATTGTTGGTGTTATTGGGAGGAATAGTGCCTCATATGGTTGGGAGCAATACTGCCCCAAGGGCCGGATAAAGGCTAACAAGGGGCCACATCTGGCCCTCGGGCCGCAGTTTGGAGACCCCTGTCCTAGGATATAGGGACAAGTCTCTGTTTTTCCCCCCAGTAATTCCAATGTCCACACCACTCTAAACTCCAACGTTAAGTTTATTTTCTCAATGTTCAGCAGATAGGAAAGGATGAATAAGAGACAGGACAGCAAGGTTTTGGGAGGTAGGTCCAGGCACAATGGATATCACAATCACGACTCTATCCTTGAGTAGGTTTAGCTCGCCCGGATAGTCTCCTACAAAGTGGATCCTAGCAGCCGAAGTGATGCTCGGACGTTTGATCAGGTTCTTTTCCTAGATGCGATCGGGAGACTCTCTGCCACAGAATCTATCAGACCCCGAACTTCTCAGCTTTTGGTACATAAGGACAAGTGCCAGCAGCAGCACATTACTAGGCCCTTGGTGGATAGAAGAATCCCTCCAGAGAGTTACCGGGCCCCTTCCTTCAGCGTGAACTCTCACCAGTCCGTCATAAAGGTCCTCCCCCGGCCTCCTCCTCTTAGAAGCGGGCTCCCTCGCGAGAGACACCCTGAGACTTCTCCTCCTTGAAGCGGGCTCCAGCTAAAGGTGCTGGGCCCAATGTTGAAGATGCAGCCCCAGGACTAAAGGTGCCTGGGACTGATGCACACGTGGCCCCATGGCCTGGAGGGCCAAGCGCCATGCACTTGTACTCCGACTCCTCTCCTCCTCCGAAACGAAGACCCCTCCCAGGTGGAGTCTGCCCCTTATGTATCCCCTCCCAGCATGCACAGAAGGCCAAACACGCCCACTGTACCACTGCAGAGAGAGGGCACCCCAAGGCACAGCACTAATACCAGTGGTTCAACCCTGACCCATTATGGCAGTGCCACCTACAGGCCACAGGGAACTGCACACCAGTACACCACCTGGAAATAAAACAGCACAACCTATAAATTGAGAACGGTCTGAGCCCAACTACTATCTCAGACCAGCCCGTAAATTTGGGTATATAGCACCCCTAAATGGGGTGGGCGCTACACTAGTAATGGCGGCGATCTGCGATTTTTATTGTGACCATAACATTGCGGCGGACATATCGGACACTTTTGACACATTTTTGGGACCATTCACATTTATACAGCGAACAGTGCTATAAATATGCACGGATTACTGTATAAATGTGACTGGCAGGGAAGGGGTTAACACTAGGGGCGCTGAAGGGGTTAAATATGTTCCCTAATGAGTGATTCTCACTGTAGGGGGAGGGGACTCACAAGGGGAGGAGACCGATCTGTGTTCCTCTGCAGAGGCGGCTCTAGGCTTTGTGAGGCCTTAGGCAAAACTTGACATGGGGCCCAACTCACGCCCATGATGGGAAAAATAATTCAAGGACAGGAGCCCTTTTCCCTACAACCCTGGCCGGTGGTTGTGGGGGTCTGCGGGCAGGGGGCTTATCGGAATCTAAAAGCCTGCTTTAACAAGGCGGCCTCCAGATCCTGCTCTTTAATAACCAAGGGGCGGGGGCCACCCGGTTATGTCACCTGGTGAACCCGCCCCCTTGTGACGTCATTGACTGAGGGCATGCTGGGTCATTGACGTCACAAGGGGCGGGGTCACCGATATTCACTGGTTGTTAGGGATGCTGGCGGCTCCGCTCCTGAGTCAGGGCTCTTAACGCTGCCTGAGCACAGCAGCGTTAAGGTCCCCTGTCCCTCAAAACTGGGGTAATGCATTGGGTAAGTTAGGTGGCCACGAGGCCCTTGTAAGCGCGAGGCCTTAGGCGACAGCCTAATTAAACAGCCGCCTCTGTTCCTCTGTACTGGGGAACACACATTGGTCTCCTCTGACAGGAGGTGGATCTGTGTGTTTACACACACAGATTTACGATCCTGCCGTGATCACGGGCAATCGCGCGTGCCCGGCGGACATCGCGGCCACCTGGCACGCGCACCGGGTTCCGAGCGATGCCGCACGCCCCCTAGATGGCCGAGAAGCCCAGGACGTCATATGACGTCCACCCAGGATGGGAGATCCCTCCTGTGGACGTCATTTGACTATAGGCGGGTATTGAAGTGGTTAAAGTGCTATTAAAGGTTTTATTTTTTTTAATAACAAAAATGTCACATTTACCTGCTCTGTGCAGTTGGTTTTGCACAGAGCATCTCCGATTCTCCTCTTCTCAGGTCCCTCGCCGGCGCTCTTGGCCCCTCTCTCCTACCGAGTGCCCCCATAGCAAGTAGCTTGCAAAGGGGGCACCCTAGTAGGCTTGCTCCCGAGTCCATTCACAAACAAAGCCGTCACTCGGCCCTGCCCCCACTCTCTCCTCATTGGCTCGCTGGCTGTGATTGACAGCTGCGGCAGCCAATGGCTCCTGCTGCTGTCTCAGCCAATGGGAAGGGAGAGTCCCCAGAGAGCTAAGGCTCTCGTGCACATCGCTGAATTGAGATGGGGCTCAGGTAATTATTGTGGGGGGGGGGGGGGTTGGGGGGGCTGCTGCACAGAGAAGGTTTTTTTTTACCTTCATGCATAGAATGTGCCCCTGTTCCTTTGTGTTGAAACAAATACGTAGATCTAGCACTAGACCTCCTGTCTAAACTGGTAAGCTGTAAAAGTTTTTAAAGTGTAGCCTATATAGATTTTTAATTACCTTAGTTTGGCGCCATTCCAAGAGCGCACACAATTTTAAAGTGTGGCATGTTAGGTATTTATTTACACGCCATAATATAATCTTTTATACTCTATTAAAATCTTGGATTATATATTGTGTTTTTTTGCATTAAAACTAATTACAATTTATTCCCCCCCCCCCCCCCAAAAAATAGTGTTTGAAAAATCGCTGCACAAATACCATGTGACATAAAAAATTGCTGCCTTTTTATTCTCTAGGGTCTCTGCTAAACAAATATATATATATATATGTATATATATATATATATATATATATATACATTTTTACATGTAGGAGAGAAATGTCAGAATCGGCCTGGGTGGAAACTGGTTAAGGATTTGTAAGGCACAATATATGAAAAAAATGTTTGGGGGTGGGGGTTAAACATGCTATAACTAGTTGCTGAAAGATACGTGCCTCTCTATGGTGGAGGTACAGTGCCTTAAAAAAGTATTCATACCCCTTGAAATTTTCCACATTTTGTCATGTTGCAACCAAAAATGTAAATGTATTTTATTGGGATTTTATGTGATGGACCAACACAAAGTGGCAGATAATTGTGAAGTGGAAAGAAAATGATAAATGGTTTTCAATTTTGTTTACAAATAAATATGTGAAAAGTGTGGGGGCATTTGTATGGCGCCCCCCGGAGTCAATACTTTGTAGAACCGCCTTTCTCTGCAATTACAGCTACAAGTCTTTTTGGGGATGTCTCTACCAGCTTTGCACATCTAGAGAGGGAGATTTTTGCCCATTCTTCTTAGCAAAATATCTCAAGCTCTGTCAGATTGGATGGAGAGTGTCTGTGATCAGCAATTTTCAAATCTGGCCACAGATTCTCAATGTGATTTAGGTCTGGACTGTGACTGGGCCATTCTAACACATGAATATGCTTTGATCTAAACTATTCCATTGTAGCTCTAGCTGTATATTTTGGGTCGTTGTCCTGCTGGAAGGTGAACCCCCGCCCCAGTCTCAAGTCTTTTGCAGACTCTAATGCCGCATACACACGACCGTTATTCATGTCATAGAAAAAAACTATGTTTTTCTCGACGTGATTTTTCGTGTTTCCTCTCAAGCCTGCCTTGCATACACACGTTCATGAAAAAAAAACGCTCGAGCAAAGCGCGGTGGCGTACAACACGTACAACGGTACTATAAAGGGGAAGTTCCATTCGAATGGCGCCACCCTTTGGGACGCTTTTGCTGATCCTCGTGTTAATAAAGTTTGGTGAGAGACGATTTGCGCTTTTCAGTCTTCGTGCTTTTCAGTCCGTTACAGCGTGACGAATGTGCTATCTCCATTACGAATGCTAGTTTTACCAGAACGAGCGCTCCCGTCTCATACTTGATTCTGAGCATGCACGTTTTTTTCCCCTCGTAAAAGCATACACACAACGTTAAAAAGAACTACGTGAAAAACGACGAGAAAAAAATAGAGCAGGCTCTAATTTTTTTCGGGCATTTTTCTCATTGAGAAAAATGCTCTGGAGCCTACACACGACCGTTTGTCACGATCATTTTTAAAAATGCTATTTTTTTCGTCATGAAAAATGGTCGTGTGCTACGTGGCATAACAGATTTTCTTCTGAGATTGCCCTGTATTTGGCTCCATCCATCTTCTCATCAACTCTGACCAGCTTCTCTGTCCCTGCTGAAGAAAAGAATCCCCAGAACATGATGCTGCCACCACCATGTTTCATGGTGGGGATGGTGTGCAGTGTTAGTTTTCCGCCACACATTGTGTTTTGCTTTTAGGCCAAAAAGTTTTAATTTTGGTCTCATCTGCCCAGAGCACCTTCTTCCACATGTTTGCTGTGTCCCCCACATGGCTTCTCACAAACAGAAAATGGAACTTCTTATGGCTTTCTTTCAACAATGACTTTCTTCTTGCCACTCTTCCATAAAGGGCAGATTTGTGGAGAGCACAACTAATAATTGTCCTGTGGACAAATTCTCCCACCTGAGCTGTGGGACAGTGGCGGCGCCAGGTGGGTGCTTGGGTGTGCTAAGGCACCCCCAAAGATTCTTTAAGCACCCTCATAGCATCCCCAAAAATTACATACCTGAATTACCAATATAATGTCACACAATGTTTTAAAGAATATTTTACCTGCATGCCCTGTCTGGCAAAAAAGGTCTGGGAACTCTTTTATTTAGAGGAGGGATATCGCAGCTCAGCCGCATAAGCCGCTTATCTTCAGTGAGTCCCGGAAGGGGCTGTGTTAGTGCACTCATATCAGTGGCGGAGTGATCCCTTCCCAGACCCAGTGCTATGCAGAGGCGCTAGGTTTTAAAAGCACTGGGACATGTGGAGCCTCTGCACTTGCGGCCGCACTATGGAGGGCGGAGAAGCTTGCAGCCCAGCTCAGCCCGTGGAGGAAGGAATTTGTCTCTCTCTGCATGAAAGCCACACCCACCCCTCCTCCTCGTTACCACCAGGCAGACAGGAGCTGTATGTGCTTCTATGGAGCTGCTGTGGGCTGAGCCAGGATTAGGACAAGAGGAGATTTTCCTGTCCCAGCCCCAGAGGAGGAAGGATTACTTCTGAAAATGCAGATAGGCTGCACCCACCCCCTCACCATCACAACATCACCTGCCTGGCCCTGATTCTTATTATGTTGCTGCTGTCTGCTGAGGGGGGAGGGACAGTGACTCCAGTCCTTCTCAATGGAGGAAGGATAAGAAGGATAAGAATTGTGACTCCAGTCCTCCTCTATGGTTGTGGCTGGCACTGATCTGGATAACACTTCTGATCTGGGCACACTAAGGAGTTATTCTCCTGCTCTGGGCACACTTAGGGGGCACTCATCTGCTCTGGGCACACTAAGGGGGCACACTTAGGAGTTATTCTTCTGCTCTAGGCACACTAAGGAGTTATCCACCTGCTCTGGGCACACTTAGGGGGCACTCGTCTGCTCTGGGCGCACTAAGGAGTAATTCTCCTGCTCTGGGCACACTAAGGGGGCACTCTTCTGCTCTGGGCACACTAAGGGGCCATTCTCCTGCTCTGGGCACATTAAGGGGGCACTCTTCTGCTCTGGGCACACTAAGGGAGCACTCTTCTGCTCTGGGCACACTAAGGGGCTATTCTCCTGCTCTGGGCACACTTAGGGGACACTCTTCTGCTCTGGGCACACTAAGGGGTTATTCTCCTACTCTGGGCACATTTAGGGGGCCCCGAGCAGAAGAGTGCCCCCTAAGTGTATCCAGAGTAAAAGAGTGCCACCTTAGTGTGCCCAGAGCAGAAGTGTGCCCCCTTAGTGTGCCCAGAGCAGGAGAATAACCCCATAGTGTGCCCAGAGCAGAAGAGTGTCCCCTAAGTCTGCTCAGAGCAGGAGAATAACCCCTTAGTGTGCCCAGAGCAGGAGAATAGTCCCTTAGTGTGCCCAAAGCAGAAGAGTATCCCCTTAGTGTGCCCAGAGCAGGAGAATAACTCCTTAGTGTGCCCAGAGCAAAAGAGTGCCCCCTTAGTGTGCCCAGAGCAGGATAATAACTCCTTAGTGTGCCCAGAGCAGACGAGTGCCCCCTAAGTGTGCCCAGAGCAGGTGAATAACTCCTTAGTGTTCCCAGAGCAGGAGAATAACTCCTTAGTGTGCCCAGAAGAGCAGAAGTGTGACCCCTTAGTGTGCCCAGAGCATAAGTGTGCCCCCTTAGGTGTGCCCAGAGCATAAGTGTGCCCCCTTAGGTGTGCCCAGAGCAGAAGTGTGCCCCCTGAGTGTATCCAGAGCAGAAGAGTTCCCCCTAAGTGTGCCCAGAAGAGGAGAATAACCCCTTAGTGTGACTAGAGAAGGAGATTGCATCCTTAGTGTGCTTAGAGCAAAAGAGTACCTCCTTGGTGTGCTAAGAGCAAAAGAGTGTAACCTTAGTGTGCTCAGAGCAAAAGAGTGCCCCCTTAGTGTGCCCAGAGCAGGGGAATAACTCCATAGTGTGCCCAGAGCAGACGAGTGCCCCCTAAGTGTGCCCCGAGCAGGTAAATAACTTCTTAGTGTGCCCAGTGCAGGAGAATAACTCCTTAGTGTGTCCAGAGCAGAAGTGTTCCCAGAGCAGAAGATTGCCCCCTTAGTGTGCCCAGAGCAGAAGAGTGCCCCCTTAGTGTGCCCAGAGCAAAAGAGTTCCCCCTTAGTGTGCCCAGAGCAGGAGAATAGCCCCTTAGTGTGCCCAGAGCAGAAGAGTGCCCCCTTAATGTGCCCAGAGCAGGAGAATAACTCCTTAGTGTGCCCAGAGCAGACAAGTGCCCCCTAAGTGTGCCCAGAGCAGGTGAATAACTCCTTAGTGTGCCCAGAGCAGGTGAATAACTCCTTAGTGTGCCCAGAGCAGGGGAATAACTCCATAGTGTGCCCAGAGCAGGAGAATAACTCCTTAGTGTTCCCAGAGCAGAAGTGTGCCCCCTTAGTGTGCCCAGAGCAGAAGAGTGCACCCTAAGTGTACCCAGAGCAGAAGAGTGCCCCCTTGGTGTGCCCAGAGCAGACAAATGCCCCCTAAGTGTGCCCAGAGCAGGATAATAACTCCTTAGTGTGCCCAGAGCAGAAGAGTGCCCCCTAACGAGTTATTCTCCTGCTCCGGGCACACTAAGGGGTTATTCTTCTGCTCTGGGCACACTTAGGGGGAACTCTTCTGCTCTGAGCACAATAAGGTGGCACACTTCTGCTATGGGCACACTAAGAGGGCACACTCTGCTCTGGGAACACTAAGGAGTTATTCTCCTGCTCTGGGCACACTAAGGAGATATTCACCTGCTCTGGTGACACTAAAGAGGTATTCACCTGCTCTGGGCACACTTAGGGGGCACTTGTCTGGTCTGGGCACACTAAGGAGTTATTCTCCTGCTCTGGGCACACTAAGGGGGCACTCTTTTGCTCTGGACACACTAAGGGGGCACTCTTTTGCTCTGGGCACACTAAGGAGGTACTAGTTTGCTCTGGGCACACTAAGGAGGTACTCTTTTGCTCTGGGCACACCAAGGGGGCACTCTTCAGCTCTGGGCACACAAAGGGGCTATTCTCCTCCTCTGGGCACACTAAGGTGGCACTCTTTTGCTTTGGATACACTAAGGGGGCACTCTTATGCTCTGGGCACACTAAGGAGTTATTCTCCTGCTCTGGGCACACTAGGGGGTACTCTTCTGCTCTGGGCACACTAAGGGAACACTCTTCTGCTCTGGGCACACTAAGGGGCTATTCTCCTGCTCTGGGCACACTTAGGGGACACTCTTCTGCTCTGGGCACACTAAGGGGTTATTCTCCTACTCTGGGCACATTTAGGGGGCACTCTTCTGCTCTGGGCACACTAAGGAGTTATTCTCCTGCTCTGGGCACACTAAGGGGCTATTCTCCTGCTCTGGGAACACTAAGGGGTTATTCTCCTACTCTGGGCACATTTAGGGGGCACTCTTCTGCTCTGGGCACACTAAGGAGTTATTCTCCTGCTCTGGGCACACTAAGGGGCTATTCTCCTGCTCTGGGCACACTAAGGGGTTATTCTCCTACTCTGGGCACACTAAGGGGGCACTCTTTTGCTCTGAGCACACTAAGGGGGCACTCTTCTGCTCTGGGAACACTAAGGGGGCACTCTTCTGCTCTGGGAACACTAATGTTTTTTTTTCTCCAGCTCTGAGCACACTAAGGGGTTATTCTCCTGCTCTGGGCACACTAAGGGGGCACTCATCTGCTCAGGGCACACTAAGGGGTTATTCTCCTGCTCTGGGCACACTAAGGGGGTACTTTTTTGCTCTGGGCACACTAAGGGGGTACTCTTCTGCTCCGGGCACACTAAGGGGGTACTCTTCTGCTTTGGGCACACTAAAGGGGCACTCTTCTGCTCTGGGCACACTAAGGGATTATTCTCCTGCTCTGGGCACACTAAGGGGGCACTCATCTGCTGCGGCGATAAAATGGCATTGGATCACTTCCGTCTGCACCGTCAAAAGTCTCGTAACTATTCTTTCAACTGAAACCGGTCAGGAGGGCGACAGTGTCATTGAGGGCAGGCACCCAGAGACTCGGGATCGGAGGAAACAGGGCTGGTCGGAATGGGCACCGGCGGGGCCAAGAAGGGATCCATTAGCTCAGAGGGTGAACAGACCTCCGGACCAGGGCTGGAGGGCTCTGTTGGAGCTAAGTTCAAAAGTTCAGAGTCCCCTCAATCATCAGTCCCCATGCATACTTATCCGCTGGGAGCAGATCCTTGAGACACTGGTGGTTCAGCCAGCATCAGGGATTCGGGCAGTTGAGAACGAGGACGCAGTTGGTCCGCATGCCGTCTGCAAATTAAACCATCTTCCAGGCAGACCCTATACATCTTGGGTCCTAAAGTCTCTGCAATGACAGCAGGAAGCCAACGGGTGTTGGAAGCCCCATAAGATCGGGCCCATACCTTTTGTTGGGCTGTGAATCGGGGGAGCTCATCGTGTTTGACCATCTTGTCTTGGGACTGCAGTACATGTTCCTGGACTGTTTGAGAGCAGAGCATATCCAAAACAGTCCATGGCTGCCGACCCAGAAGGAGTTCAGCTGGACTTTTCCCGGTGGTTGCATGTGGTGTGTTTCTGTAAGCAGAAAGGAAGGAGTCCAGCTGCTGGGGTGACAGGGACTGTTGTTTACTTGCAGCCACTGTAGCTTTGAAATAGCGTTTAAAAGTCTGCACAAACCGTTCTGCTTGACCATTTGTAGCCCGGTAGTAAGGTGCGGTCAACTTGTGCTTGATGTTGTGGGCAGTCAGGAAACGCTGAAACTCCTGACTGGTGAATTGTGCACCATTGTCCGTGACGATTTCTCTTGGGTATCCAAACGTAGCAGCGAGATGTAACAGTATGGAAACCGTTGCCTTAGTCGTTGGCTGAGTAACAGGAATGACATCAGGCCACTTTGAATGGGCGTCCACTATGATCAAGAAGGTGTGTCCTCTGATCGGGTCAGCAAAGTCCAAGTGTAGGCGAAATCAAGGAACCGTGGGCCAAGACCAGGGCTAGATGCACCCTCGATGAGGGTCTCTTGCAGTTTGTGCACATCCAGCACAAGCATTCACATATGTCATGATATCTGAGTCTAGGTTTGGCCACCACACATAGCCTCGGGCCTTTTGTTTCATACGTGTGCCCCCGGGATGACCAGTATGTAGCAAGTCCAGAATGTGTCTCCGGAGGGTCTGTGGAATGATCACTTGGTCTCCCCATAAAACAGTAAACACAGTTGCCAGCCACAGTTAATTCCATACGTTTACGGAAATAAGGTTCATAATTGTTCCATGCTAAGGGGTTAATTTGTGTGCCATTCTTGTGGTTTAATATTGAGCCATGCTTGTGGTTCATTATTGTGCCATGCTTTGCGGTTCATTATTGTGCCATACATTGCAGTTCATTATTGTGCCATGCTTTTCGGTTCATTATTGTGCCATGCTTGTGCTGCACTGGGGGATTATTTTTGTTCTGAGCCGGGGGTTAGTTGTTATGCTGTGCTGGGTGTTATGGCTGGCCCTGACATGTACTGGGGATTATCTGGCCCTTACACTTGCTGAGGATTATTATTGATAGTCCCATTTGGGCTTGTTTTACTCAAACAATCAATTCTGTGTGCCCCAAGGCCCTATTTTGTCTATATAAAAGGGAAAAGACTATGAAGAAACACCCACTTTTCAGTCACACTTACCCTTGATGACTTTTGGCCATGCCACGGGAACGCGGTGCCACTTTTGGCCACGGGATTGTGGTGCACTGAGGGCGCCACATGAGCTCCCCCACTTTTTCTCCCAGCACCCACACAGCACCCCCAAAAAAAATTGTCTGGAGCCGCCCCTGGCTGTGGATCTCTGCAGAGTTACCATGGGACTCTTGGCTGCTTCTCTGATGAATGCTCTCCATGCCTGGCCTGTCAGTTTAGGTGGACGGTCATGTCTTGGTAGGTTTGCAGTTGTGCCATACGCTTTCCATTTTTGGATGATGGATTGAACAGAGCTCCGTGAGATGTTCAAAGCTTGGGATATGTTTTTAGAACCTAACCCTGCTTTAAAGTGATACTAAAGCTTTGTGGGTTTAAAAAAAAAAATAACAAACATGTCATACTTACCTCCACTGTGCAGTTCGTTTTGCACAGAGTGGCCCCGAACATCCTCTTTTGGGGTCCCACGGCAGCTCTCGCGGCTCCTCCCCACAATAGCTAACCCCCTCAGGTAAGCTCTCTCCTGAGGGGGTTACCTTGCGGGCGCGCTCCCTGTCATACACTCTGCGTCCATAGACACAGAGTGTATGACTAGGTCCCGCCCCGTCAATGGATTTGATTGACAGCAGCGGGAAACAAATGGCTGCGCTGCTATCATTCTATCCAATTAACGCCGAAACTCTGTGGAGAAGAGGACGCCGGGGGATGCGCACAGCAGGTGAACAGGTTTAGGCAAGTAAAACGGCTGGGGGTCCCGTGAGAGCCAGGTGTTTTTTCACCTTAATGCATAGGATGCATTAAGGTGAAAAAATCACGAACCTTTACAACCCCTTTAAACTTCTCGACAACTTTATCCCCGACCTGTCTGGTGTGTTCCTTGGCTTTCATGATGCTGTTTGTTCACTAAGGTTCTCTAACAAACCTCTGAGAGCTTCTGAATTTGGTGACTTCTGAAGGCAATTGGTTCCACTAGATTTTAGTTAGGGGTATCAGAGTAAAGGGGGCTGAATACAAATGCCCCCCCCCCACACTTTTGACATATTTGTTTGTAAAAAAAATGTTGAAAACCATTCATAATTTTCATCCACTTCACAATTATGTGCCACTTTGTGTTGGTCTATCACATAAAATCCCAATAAAATAAATTTTTACATTTTTGGTTGTAACATGACAAAATGTGGGGAATTTCAAGGGGTATAAATACTTTTTCAAGGCGCTGTAGATACTCTGTATACGCAGAATAAAATGAATTTGGAGTCTTTCCGCTGATATTGAGCCATTTTGGAGCTGGGAGTAATTGGCAGCGTCAGTGATAAATTGGCCGTGATTGATAGCGGTTGCTGACAATAACTTGTCTTAATATGTATACATCAAAGATGACTTGTAATGTAAAATTGCTGAAATTCCAGCCATCAATTTTCTATAGTCAGTAATGTACGTGTAATGGTAATTATGATACAGAGCAGCGTAATTTACCGGTTCTGCTTTTAACTGAATTGGAATTTGTACTAAATCATGCCCATGTGATCCCCACGTGTTTTTATGTTGGCGTTGGTGATGTTTTGTTTTATCCCGGGTAATGGTTGAGTTTTTTTGTGTTAAAACCAAGCAAACTTAAAGAAGAACTTTTACCTCCTCCCTGCCCAGGTCAATTTTCGGGTTTTAGCGCTGTCACACTTTAAATGACAATTGCGCGGTCATGCAACACTGTACCCAGATGACATTTTTATAATTGTTTCCACATAAATAGAGCTTTCTTTTGATGGTATTTACCGCAAAAATTTTTATTTTTTGCAAAATAAAGATAAAAAACTAAATTTAGAAAAAAAAAATGTGTTTTCTTTGTTTCTACTATGACATTTTTAAATTAAAATAATATTTAAAAAAAATATATATATTTTTTCTTCAAATTTTGGCCAAGATGTATTTTGCTACATGTGTTTGATAAAAACAAAAACCCAATAAGTGTATATTGATTGGTTTGTGCGAAAGCGTCTACAAATTATGGTATACAGTATATACTGGAATTTTCTTTTTTGTATGTACTACTAATGGCGGTGATCAGCGACTTATAATGGGACTGTGACAGTGCAGTGGGCAATCTGATACCAACTGATGCTGGGAGGAAATTAGTGCTAATACTATACACTGTCACTGTACTAATGACACTGGCTGAGAAGGGGTTAAAATCTAGGGGCGATCAAGGGGTTAAATATGTGCCCAACAATGTGTAAAGTGTGCTGCTTTTACTAAGATATCTCTCAGTTTCTCATCCCTGCTTTTACCAACACAAGAGTTCTGGGCTGTGATTGCACACAGCCGATCAGCAGATCCCAGCCGTGAACATCATCACTGTGCGGTACATGGTCTGAGCTATGGAAGGGGCCAAGCAGGCTCCATCCCATTACAGGCAGAAAGCTAAGGAAGGGGGCGGAGACAAGCCCCTTCTCCTTTTGGGCAATAAGCTTTGCGTGACATGGTTTGTCATGAGATATGAGCGGGGCCTAACAGACGGCATCATGTATATAATTTTCTGCCCACTTTATTCCTGATGGAGTTGATCAACGAAACGCGTAAAGATGAGAGGATTTAGAACCATTCCATCTTTTGGTATTTATCGATGTATGAACAGCCTACTGGGTGGTATTTCATGATAACCTATGTGGAAAGAGCCTACGGGATGTTGATATTATGTATAGTCTTTTATGTAACATGCCTGGTGGTGAAGCCTGAATCGTTGAGGAAGGCTGCTCTTACAGCTCTGGCTCAGGAGCCCTGGTAAAGTGACAGGGAACACTGGAGCAGATAGTGGCACGAGTGCCTGGTAAGTCTCTCAGTGACAAATGCTGATGTACGTCAGGACATGCAGGAAGGGCTAATGGGTGCACACTGGCAGAAGGACTTAGGCTTGGTTCACACATGTGCAGTGCAAATTTCAGGTCCCTTTCAGGTCCCTTTTCACTGCGAATTTCAGCAGTTCAGCTGCAATTTCAGATAGGTTCAGATGCTAATTTTAGGAGCGTGTGGGCACCGGCATCTTTAACAATAGTTGGTTGTTAAGGATCGGACTGAGAAGCCGGCCGCCACGTCCTTAACAACCCATGACTCATCAGCTGTCAGCAGGTTCCCAACTGACAGTTGAATGTAAACCAAAGAATTGGTGACAATGAAATTTGACCAGGCCCTTCAGGTCTAGTGTGAATTTTGAGGGGCACCCCTCGCCAAAATAAGAAAAAACGGCATGGGATCTCCCCCAAATACATACCAGACCTCCCAAAATCCCTGTTAGTTTTATAAGAAGTCAGAAGGCAGGAGCCAGTGATGGATACAATAAAGGAATTATCAAAAACTGTCTCTGTGTTTTTATTTATTTTTGACACTTTTTTTGGTGAATGAGTAGGGGTAAAATGTACTCCTACTCATTCACATAGGGGGGGCTGAGATCTGGGGATTCCGGTAAGCCCCCGCCCGCAGACTCCCACAACCACCGGCTAGGGTCATGGCGAAGAGGCCCTAGTCCCTCCCTACCACAAAGCATCCCCCCCATGTTAAGGGCATGTGGCCTGCTATGGTTCAAGAGGGGGGCGCTTGCTTGCCCCCCCTTTCCTGGCCTGCCAGGCTGCATGATCGGATTAGGGTCTGGTAGGGATTTGGGGGAGGACCCCACACCAGTTTTTTTTTAAATTTTGGCATGGGGTTCCCCTCAAAATCTATACCAGACCTAAGGGCCTGGTATGAATTTGGGGGGGGGCACACTATCTTTTTTCAATTAGTATTCAAAACACATATGACATGTATTATTCAGAAGCATTCCCATAGAATATTCAGAAGCATTCCCATAGAAGGTAATGAGCCTGAAATTTACATCTGAACCACACCGCAGTGCTCACATTTTACACAGGACTCTTTTTAAATTTGCACTGAATTCACTCTACTGATGCAATACAGATATGTGAACTGGCTCCATAGAAAGCTGGTTTGGTTCAAATGTCATGCAAATCAGATGCGATTCAAAATGCATCCAATTTACATATATGTGAACCGAACCTGAAACCAGCATCAGGCACAGATCGGCTGGTTCAGATACAGGATGAAGAAACAAAGGCAGGGTCAGACAGTCAAGGCCAGCAGCTAGCGAGCAGATCAGGTACAGACAGCAGGTAGAAGAGTGGTCGGAGACAGGCAGGGGTCGGTAACAGCAAGGCAGGTGAGCAGAAGGAGCAGGCAGAAGTGTAATCCAGGGGTCGGTGCATGCAGTGTTCAGGCAGACTCAGGAGCAAGCTGGTTCGGCAACAGAAGATCAATACAGGAACAGGTTACAGATGCATAGGAACGGGAACAGGCGGTGTTCAGGTAGAGTCAGGAGCAAGCTGGGTCAGCAACAGAAGATCAATACAGGAACAGTTTAAAGATACATGGGAACGGGAACAGGCAGTGTTCAGGCAGACTCAGGAGCAAGCTGGTTCGGCAACAGAAGATCAATACAGGAACAGGTTACAGATGCACGGGAACAGGCGGTGTTCAGGCAGAGTCAGGAACAAGCTTTGTCAGCAACAGAGGATCAATACAGGAACAGATTACAGATGCACAGGAACGGGAACAGGCAATGTTCAGGCAGAGTCAGGAGCAAGCTGGGTCAGCAACAGAAGATCAATACAGGAACAGGTTACAGATGTACAGGAACAGGTGATGTTCAGGCAAAGTCAGGAGCAAGCTGGGTCAGCAACAGAAGATCAATACAGGAACAGGTTACAGATGCATGGGAACGGGAACAGGCGATGTTCATGCAGAGTCAGGAGCAAGCTGGGTTGGCAACAGAAGATCAATACAGGAACAGATTATAGATGCACGGGAATGGGAACAGGCAGTGTTCAGGCAGAGTCAGGAGCAAGCTGGGTCGGCAACAGAAGATCAATGCAAGAACAGGTTACAGATGCTAGGGAATGTAGTAGACCACAGCAATGACACAATGGACCAGTGCAGCTTAAAAAGATTGCCCGCAGCCAATGCACACTTGTGCATGTGCACGCATTTGTGTTTGTGCACGTGTGCGTGCTTGTGTTCACGCACCTGAAATTTGACCACAAACACATATATGTGCCTCTCCTGACAGTAACTGCCTGTGATATTTTGATGGTGATTTTTTTTGTATAATAAAAATGTACCCTTTTGTGAAAAAAAAAATATGTGTTACTGGTACCACTGAAAAAATCCCTGATCTACAATAAAAACAAATTTGCCCATCATTCCATTTTAATTTCCCCGATGTCTTGACCTGTCTTGACCGAAGTCATGTTTTACATTCGCTGTAGTCCATCTCCATCTGCAGAATCTGAACGCCAATACAGCGAAGGACGCAGAGTTCTATTCAATACACAACTCAACGGGAAAGCAGAGTCGAGACCCAAGTGATGCGGCTTTCCATACTTTCCACTAACGTCATAGAACAGTAAAATTATATACAATTCCTTGCTTCTTTATTTCTTTCCTTTCGTACATATTGTAAAGTTGTATTATAGATAAACACAAAAAGAGATTCATATGTAATTTATATTATTTATGTGGAAAGGCACATTTTTACAATGGTGTCCAGGAAACAATAGCAGGGTAAGAGTGAACGTAGCCAAAGACTACTGGAAACTATATTCTTTTTAATAATATGAATGTTCTGTGGCGCGGCGTGTTCTTGCGTTGCCGTGGAAACCGGAGCTTTATTTATTAAAGCTATGTACAAGTAAACCGCTCAACAATGTAACTGTTGTTGGAAGTTCAAGGAACATTTTAAATGGCTCTTAACGTGAGAGGCTCTGTACTATATCGCCGCGACTTGAACTTAGGACTAATGAAAGAAAAGTCAGCGGCGCTGAAGGTCTGCTTTGGCGTAAGGGCAGTTTGTTTAAAATCAATTTACATGAAGAAATGCTTTAAAAAGTAGGGTTTGACAGCGGAGGGCCGAGATCCTGCGGCGGCTAGCTTGCCACTTTGGATGGCGAGGCCATAGGTGTTTGTATAGTCCACCTTGCCTAACCTCTTGCCCGTCCCGTCAGGAGCCGATGGGATGAGCAATGCCCACATACCACACATATGCATCAATGGACGGCCGAGATCCTGTGGCGGCTAGCTTGCTGCTTTGGATGGCGAGGCCATAGGTGTTTGTATAGTTCACCTTATCTAACCTCGTGCCTGTCCCGTCAGGAGCCTATGGGATGGGCAATGCCCACATACCACCCATATGCATCAATGGACGGCCGAGATCCTGTGGCGGCTAGTTTGCCGCTTTGGATGGCGAGGCCATAGGTGTTTGTATAGTCCACCTTGTCTAACCTCGTGCCCGTCCCGTCAGGAGCCTATGGGATGGGCAATGCCCACATACCACACATATGCATCAATGGACGGCCGAGATCCTGTGGCGGCTAGCTTGCCGCTTTGGATGGCGAGGTCATAGGTGTTTGCATAGTCCACCTTGTCTAACCTCGTGCCTGTCCCGTCAGGAGCCTATGGGATGGGCAATGCCCACATACCACCCATATACATCAATGGACGGCCGAGATTTTGCGGCGGCTAGCTTGCTGCTTTGGATGGCGAGGCCATAGGTGTTTGTATAGTCCACCTTGTCTAACCTCTTGCCCATCCCGTCAGGAGCCGATGGGATGGGCAATGCCCACATACCACACATATACATCAATGGACGGCCGAGATCCTGTGGCGGCTAGCTTGCCGCTTTGGATGGTGAGGTCATAGGTGTTTGTATAGTCCACCTTGTCTAACCTCGTGCCTGTTCCGTCAGGAGCCGATGGGATGGGCAATGCCCACATACCACACATGCATCAATTAACGGCCGAGATCCTGTGGCGGCTAGCTTGCCGCTTTGGATGGCGAGGCCATAGGTGTTTGTATAGTCCACCTTGTCTAACCTCTTGCCCGTCCCGTCAGGAGCAGATGGGATGGGCAATGCCCACATACCACACATATGCATCAATGGACGGCCGAGATCCTGTGGCCGCTAACTTGCTGCTTTGGATGGCGAGGCCATAGGTGTTTGTATAGTCCACCTTGTCTAACCTCTTGCCCATCCCGTCAGTAGCCGATGGGATGGGCAATGCCCACATACCACACATATACATCAATGGACGACCGAGATCCTGTGGCGGCTAGCTTGCCGCTTTGGATGGTGAGGCCATAGGTGTTTGTATAGTCCACCTTGTCTAACCTCTTGCCCATCCCGTCAGGAGCCGATGGGATGGGCTATGCCCACATACCACACATATGCATCAATGGACGGCCGAGATCCTGTGGAGGCTAGCTTGCCGCTTTGGATGGCGAGGCCATAGGTGTTTGTATAGTCCACCTTGTCTAACCTCTTGCCCATCCCTTCAGGAGCCGATGGGATGGGCTATGCCCACATACCACACATAAGCATCAATGGACGGCCGAGATCCTGTGGAGGCTAGCTTGCCGCTTTGGATGGCGAGGCCATAGATGTTTGTATAGTCCACCTTGTCTAACCTCGTGCCTGTCCTGTCAGGAGCCTATGGGATGGGCAATGACCACATACCACACATATGCATCAATGGACGGCCGAGATCCTCCGGCGGCTAGCTTGCCGCTTTGGATGGCGAGGCCATAGGTGTTTGTATAGTCCACCTTGTCTAACCTCGTGCCTGTCCCGTCAGGAGCCTATGGGATGGGCAATGCCCCAATTACCACACATATGCATCAATGGACGGCCGAAATCCTGCGGCGGCTAGCTTGCCGCTTTGGATGGCGAGGCCATAGGTGTTTGTATAGTCCACCTTGTCTAACCTCTTGCCCGTCCCGTCAGGAGCAGATGGGATGGGCAATGCCCACATACCACACATATGCATCAATGGACGGCCGAGATCTCTGCGCTAAAAGTATGCACACTGCTTGCTCACAGCTCAGTGACTGATGACTCTCCCAGCTCAGTGACTGATGACTCCTACCAAATAGATATGACCTCCTAATTAACCGCATCATTACCAGACACTTTTACCCCCTTCCTGCTCAGGCTAATTTCAGCTTTCAGCGCTGTCACACTTTAAGTGCGTGGTCATGCAAACACTGTACCCATATGAAATTTGTATAATTTTTTCCCCCACAAATAGAGCATTCTTTCGGGGGTATTTAATCAGTGCTTTTTTTTTTTTTTTTTTTGCAAAATAAACGGAAAAGGCTGAAATTTTAAAAAATAAACGTGTTTCTGTTATAAAATGTTGCAAATAATTAATCTTTCTTTATACATTTAGCCCAAAATGTATTCTTCTACATTTCTTTGGTGAAAATAACCCAAATCAGTGTATATTATTTAGTCTGTAGGAATGTTAGAGTCCAGAAACCATGGGATACATCTGAAAATAAAATCCTGATGATCTAATTTTTTTGAGGCCCAAACATGCCAGGGCAGTACAAATATTCCCCAAATGACCCATTTTTGGAAAGTAGACAGTTCAAGGTTTTTGAAGATGTAATTTTTTTGTCACAATTTTTGGGAAATCAAGACATTTAAAAAAAATATATATATATTTTTTTTACATACTGTCAGCAGTGCAGTACAGCATCATAATATAACTAGTGTGGCAGTGATCTGGGATAATGATTGGTGACAGTATGTAAAATAAAATAAAAGAAGAATTGTTTATTTATTTTTTCGATTTTTCAAATATTTTTTTATTTTTTATTAATTTTACCATTTGTTTTACATATAGTGACCAGAGCAATACAGTGTAGTACCACTGTACTACTCTGGGGAGGATTTTTTTTGTTTATACATTATGATTGCTTATAACTGTGACCTTGACAGTTACAGTATAAGCAACCATTTTTTTTTCTGAATAAAAACTACTCATTCAGTGTTTACTATTGTGAAAAGCTGTGATTGGCCACAGCTAATCACATGGTACAGGTGGGCTGTGATTGGCCCTGCTGTACCATGTGATGACTGACTAATCACAGAGCTCATCACAATAGCACCCAATGAAAGGCATGAATCAAAACCTTTTATTGTGTACAACTGTCATGTGATCTGCTGTGATTGGCCACAGAGATCACATGGTACCAGCCGCGGGCTGGTGCAGTGATCTGTCATCGGCCGTGTCCAGTGCACACTGCGGTTGACAAATCGCATCAAAGTGCTGCCCGTGGGGTGCGCACGAGGCACGATCCTGGGAGGATGTCATATGATGTTCTCGCAGAACAACAGTGCTTCCTATTGTAAAATGACGGCCGGGCAGGAAGGGGTTAAAGAGAAGTTATGGCCACCTTGTTGCTTGTTGTGGAGGTGCCAAAGTCATATATTCAATCCTCAAACGGGGAGGGGGGTGGCCCCTATTTCATGGGGGACCACTCACCTTGTTATAGAGGTGCCAAGGTAATTTTATCAAACCTAACCAGGGGGTGGCCCCTATTTATTGGGGGGGGCACTCACCTTGTTGTGGAGGTGCCAAGGTCATTTTATCAAACCTCACTGGGGGTGGTCCCTATTTCTTGGGGGGGCACTCACCTTGGTGGAGGTGCTAATATCATTTTATCAAACCTCACTGGGGGTAGCACCTATTTCTTGGGGGGAGGCACTCACCTTGATATGGAGGTGCCAAGGTCATTTTATCAAACCTCACTGGGGGTGGCCCCTATTTCTTGGGGGGGAACTCACCTTGATGTGGAGGTGCCAAGGTCATTTCATCAAAGCTAACCTGGGGGTGGCCCCTATTTCTTGGGGGGGCACTCACCTTGTTGTGGAGGTGCTAATGTCATTTTATCAAACCTCACCGGGGGGGCTATTTCTTGGGGGGGAGGCACTCACCTTGTTGTGGAGGTGCTAATGTCATTTTATCAAACCTCACTGGGGGTGGCACCTATTTCTTGGGGGGGGGGACTCACTTTGATGTGGAGGTGCCAAGGTCATTTTATCAAACCTCACTAGGGGTGGCCCCTATTTCTTGGGGGGGCACTCACCTTGATGTGGAGGTGCTAATGTCATTTTATCAAACCTCACCGGGGGGCCCTATTTCTTGGGGGACCACTCATCTTGTTATAGAGGTGCCAAGGACATTTTATCAAATCCCATCACCACATTCCACTTGACAGATGAAAGATTGCAATCCAGCGCCTGTTTATTAGGATCTGCTGTCAGTCAAGTTGTGCAGGGCTTGGGCATCCCCAACAGTGCCTTCTGACACCACTGTTAAACAAGACTTGCAATGACTAGTATACTTGGAGAAGCTGCACACCATGGTCCAAAAATTTGCACCCATAAAATGCTTCTTTACACATTGGAGATCCTTCATAGAGTATTCATTATCTGCATCAGAAATAGCTCAGCTGATGTCCTTTCAAATAAACTGAATGGAACGCAAAAGCTAATCTTACTAATTCGCTGGGTAAATTTAAGCTTCCCTCATCCAGTGCCTGGACCTAACATCCCATTTCCTTCTTTTAGCCCAGACTTACCCCTCTTGAGTGCCTCTTAAGCCCTGTACACACGGTCGGACTTTTGGCCAACAAACTTCATTTTGAGCAAGTTGGACCAACAATCCGACCGTGTGTACGCTCCATCGGACAAACTTTTTTGTTTTTTTTTGTGTTTTCATAAGACAAAAGTTGGGTCTGCAAACGGACAAACTTTTGGCCAACAAAAGTCCGATGGAGCAAAGTCTGACCGTGTGTACAGAAAACCATCGGACTTTTGTCTGATGGACAAAACAACTAATGTTAAAATCAACCAACAATAGCAGAAGTTGACCAAAGGAAGGCGGTAAAGAGCAGAAAAGAGCAGAAAAACCACGTGATGTTGCAAAAAGTTTTGGGAAAGTTTGCAGAAAAGTCCTGTGGTGTGTATGCGATGGGTGTGCCCGACCAACTCCGTTCGGACAAAAATACAGGGAAAAGTCCTATGGAAGTCCGACCGGGTGTATGGGCCTTAGTTATGTATTTTTTTATTTTTGTTGCTTACAAGAAATTTAGCAGATGGAAGTACCTATGTACTACTTGCCTACCTGATATGCTCACTTAGGCAATATCACGTTCCATAGAATGAAGCGTTATTCCAGTCATCCACATCTCCCTTGACATTTGCTTTTTGAACCAGACAGGGTCATTTACACCAATGCTGTGATTATACACAGCGGGAGCCCAGCAGCGGATACCGTGGATTCTATGTCTGCCGGCGCCCGCCGATGACACAGAATGACAATCTACAGTGGGTACGGAAAGTATTCAGACCCCCTTAAATTTTTCACTCTTTGTTATATTGCAGCCATTTGCTAAAATCATTAAAGTTAATTTTTTTCCTCATTAATGTACACACAGCACCCCATATTGACAGAAAAACACAGAATTGTTGACATTTTTGCAGATTTATTAAAAAAGAAAAACTGAAATATCACATGGTCCTAAGTATTCAGACCCTTTGCTCAGTATTTAGTATTTGCACCCTTCTGATGAGTCTTTTTGGGAAAGATGCAGCAAGTTTTTCACACCTGGATTTGGGGATCCTCTGCCATTCCTCCTTGCAGATCCTCTCCAGTTCTGTCAGGTTGGATGGTAAACGTTGGTGGACGGACATTTTTAGGTCTCTCCAGAGATGCTCAATTGGGTTTCAGTCAGGGCTCTGGCCGGGCCATTCAAGAACAGTCATGGAGTTGTTGTGAAGCCATTCCTTTGTTATTTTAGCTGTGTGCTTAGGGTCATTGTCTTGTTGGAAGGTAAACCTTCAGCCCAGTCTGAGGTCCTGAGCACTCTGGAGAAGGTTTTTGTCCAGGATATCCCTGTACTTGGCCGCATTCATCTTTCCCTTGATTGCAACCAGTCGTCCTGTCCCTGCAGCTGAAAAACACCCTCACAGCATGATGCTGCCACCACCATGCTTCACTGTTGGGACTGTATTGGACAGGTGATGAGCAGTGCCTGGTTTTCTCCACACATACCACTTAGAATTAAGGCCAAAAAGTTCTATCTTGGTCTCATCAGACCAGAGAATCTTATTTCTCACCATCTTGGAGTCCTTCAGGTGTTTTTTAGCAAACTCCATACGGGCTTTCATGTGTCTTGCACTGAGGCCTCGTACACACGACCGATTTTCTCGTCGTAAAAAACACGTCGTTTTTTTCGACGAGATTCTTGTTAAGCTTGTCGATTTTCTCGTCAAGCTTTCTATGCGTACACACTGTCATTTCCCAATTTCCTCGTGGTTCTCTGCGCTCACGTCCAGCACGTACGACGGCACTATAAAGGGGAAGATCTTTTTTCTTGGCGCCACCCCTTGGGCTGCTTTTGCTGATCTCGTGTTACCGTGTGTGAAGTAAAAGTTTGGGAAGAGACGATTCGCACTTTTCAGTCTTCGTGCTTTCAGTTCGTTTTAGCGTGACGAATGTGCTATCTCCTTTACGAAGGCTTGTTTTACCAGAAGATGCGCTCCCGTCTCATAGTTGCTTGTGAGCATGCGCGCTTTTGGAAGAGTCGTAAAAGCATACACACGAACCATTTTCTCGTCACAAAACAGGCCGACGAGAAACACGACGAGGAAATCTGGACTCCTGACGAGAAAATAGAGAGCAGGTTCTCTATTTTCTTGTCGAGATTCTCGTCAAGTTTCTCGTCGTAAAACCATACACACGAACGTTTTTCTAGACAAAAAAACTCTCGCGGCACTTTTCTTGACTGTTTACGACGAGAAAATCGGTCGTGTGTACGAGGCCTGAGGAGAGGCTTCCGTCGGGCCACTCTGCCATAAAGCCCCGACTGGTGGAGGGCTGCAGTGATGGTTGACTTTCTACAACTTTTTCCCATCTCCCGACTGCATCTCTGGAGCTCAGCCACAGTTATCTTTGGGTTCTTCTTTACCTCTCTCACCAAGGCTCTTCTCCCCCGATAGCTCAGTTTGGTCGGACGGCCAGCTCTAGGAAGGGTTCTGGTCGTCCCAAACATCTTCCATTTAAGGATTATGGAGGCCACTGTGCTCTTAGGAACCTTAAGTGCAGCAGAATTGTTTTTGTAACCTTGGCCAGATCTGTGCCTTGCCACAATTCTGTCTCTGAGCTCTTCAGGCAGTTCCTTTGACCTCATGATTCTCATTTGCTCTGACATGCACTGTGAGCTGTAAGGTCTTATATAGACAGGTGTGTGGCTTTCCTAATCAAGTCCAATCAGTATAATCAAACACAGCTGGACTCAAATGAAGGTGTAGAACCATCTCAAGGATGATCAGAAGAAATGGACAGCACCTGAGTTAAATATATGAGTGTCACAGCAAAGGGTCTGAATACTTAGGACCATGTGATATTTCAGTTTTTCTTTTTTAATAAATCTGCAAAAATGTCAACAATTCTGTGGTTTTCTGTCAATATGGGGTGCTGTGTGTACATTAATGAGTAAAAAAAATAAACTTAAATGATTTTAGCAAATGGCTGCAATATAACAAAGAGTGAAAAATGTAAGGGGGTCTGAATACTTTCCGTACCCACTGTACCTATGTAAACAAGGCAGATTGTCGTTCTGTCAGAGAGGAAGGTACTGTTCCTGTGTTCCTGCTAAGAAGGAACACAGATCTTTGCCTTCCCCTAGTCAAAGCACCTCCCCCACAGTGAGTAAGCACAATTTAGGCATACATTTGATCGCCCCTGATGTTAACCCCTTCCCTGCCAGTGTCATTAGTGAGGTGACAATGCATATTTTTTTTTAACACTGATCACTGTATTAGTGGCGGTTCACACTGCTGCGCTGTGAATTTGTTCAGTTTTTTCAGTCCATTCTGAGGTGCGAATTTACCGCGATTTGAATGCAAATTTCAGGAGTGGGACATGGCTGCGATTAATGTTCTAGCCAATGTAATCATAATGTAAAAAAAAAAAAGGTGTTAACTTCCAGGTTTTTGTGGAGAGCAGTGTGGTGGAATTCACACATATGTGAACCATCAAATGCGATTCCAGAACGATTTACATTGATGTTTATGGAGACTAAATTCACAACGTAATGCTCTAAACTCGCACAAGACCCTTTTTTTCATCGCATCACATTCGGAGAGGAATCGCAACGCATAGATGTGAACCACCGTCATTGAAAACAATTACTTTTTGGATGACATGCAAATCTAGTTTGTGTTTAAAGCATCGCATTCGGTATCAACTCGCACAAGTGTGAACCGGCACTTAGTGTCACTGGTCCCCAAAAAGTGTCAAAGCTGTCAGTTGGTGTCTGATTTGTCCGCCGCAATATCGCAGTCCCGCTATAAGTCGCAGATGACCACCATTACTAGTAAAAAAATAAAATAAATAAATACAAATATCCAATAGTTTGTAGATGCTATAACTTTTGTGCAAACAAATCAATATACGCTTATTGGGATTTTATTTACCAACAATATGTAGCAGAATACATATTGGCCTAAACTGAGGAAGAAATTTGTTTTTTTTTTTTCTTTTTCTTTTCTGGATATGTTTTACAGCAGAAAAAAATATATATATATTTTTACTAATAAAGAAATATTGAACAAAAAAATTAAAATCATAAGTAAAATAACAAAATAAACATAGCAACGAGATGAAAAAAAAATGTATATATATATATATTTTTTTTCATCTCATATATTTTATATTTTCTGCTGTAAAACATAGCCACAAAAAAATATAAAAAACATTAATTTCTTCCTCAGTTTAGGCCAATATGTATTCTGCTACATATTGTTGGTAAATAAAATCCCAATAAGCGTATATTGATATATATATAAATTTTTTTTTTTTTTTTTTTTTTAAATTGTTGCCCTTTTTTTTTGTCTATAGTAGGGCTGGGGAAAAAAAATAGATTTAAATCTAGAGAGGTCAAATCGATTCAAAATTTCAGCAAATAGATTTTCTTTTTTTCACCAGAACCGGCGCTGACACCGGTCCTGAGGAGCTGTGGGCAGGAGTTTTTAGGCGAGCCCCGCGGCTTCGGCCTAGTCCGCAAGGCTGGACGCCGCGGACTAGGCCGAAGGCGCGACCTCGCCTAAAAACTCCTGCCCGCAGCTCCTCAGGACCGGCGCGGTGTCCATCAAAAAAAAAATCTCGATTCGAATCGTGAATCGTGTTTTTTTTTTAAAAATCGCAGATTTTTTTTTTTTTGGGGGGGGGGGAGAGAATCTCCCAGCTCTAGTTTATAGCGCAAAAAATAAAACTGGAGAGATAATCAAATACCACCAAGAGAAAGCTTGATTTGTGGAAAAAATAGGAAAAACATTTTACTTGGGTACAACGTCGCACGACCGCACAATTGTCAGTTAAAGTAACGCAGTGCCGTAACGCAAAAAAATGGCCTGGTCATGAAGGGGGGTAAACCTTCCGGAGCTGAAGTGGTTAAACATGGCAACATGAAAATGGTGAATGTTGAGTGATATGGGGTGAAAAAAGATGCATTCAAATGCTATATGCAGGCAAGGAAAACCACTAGATTGGGTCACATTAGGAAAGTAGAAATGGAACCCATATATATAGACCAAAGATGACTAACGCTGGTGCAGTATACACAGACATACACTCAGGGAGGCAGTATATAAAGATATATTATCTTAGTGAGTAACACAGAATGAGTAACTGACCAAACAGTTGTCATTTCAAAGATCATATCTCACCAGCCCACAGAAGAAAGAATTTCTGACTATAAACCAACAGATGTATCAAAATGGATGAACATAACGACCTTAGAAGCAACCTAGAGGTCATCTGCAGATACATAGAAACCATTTCAATTGAAACTGGGAGGATTGGGTTAAGATTAATGTAGCAGATGGGTTATATAATGACATCGTTAGTAGGTTGAAAAAGTCACATCTAGTTCAGGGGTCCCCAAACGTTCTATACAAAGGGCCATTTTAATGTCTTTTGGGTTTTAGATGGGCCAGGCTTTGGCCAGTGGGAGTAGAAAATGTCCCAGCATCAGTTGGAGTAAACAATGTTGATATGATTGGGAGGAATAGTGCCCCATCATTGGTGTCTGTGGGATGAATGGTGCCCAGTCATTGGTGTCGGTGGGAGGAATAATGCCCCATAATTGGTGTCTGTGAAAGGAATGGTGCCCAATCATTGGTGTCTGTGGAAGGAATGGTGCCCGATCATTGGTGTCTGTGACAGGAATGGTGCCCGATCATTGGTGTCTGTGAAAGTAATGGTGCCCGATCATTGGTGTCAGTGGATGGAATGGTGCCCAGTCATTGTTGTCTGTGGGAGGATGGTGCCCAATTATTGGTGTCAGTGGATGGAATGGTGCCCAGTCATTGGTGTCTGTGGGAGGAATGGTGCCCAATTATTGGTGTCAGTGGATGGAATGGTGCCCAGTCATTGGTGTCGGTGGGAGGAATAATGCCCCATTATTGGTGTCAGTGGGTGGAATGGTGCCCCATAATTGGTGTCAGTGAAAGGAATGGTGCCCGATCATCGGTGTCAGTGGATGGAATGGTGCCCAGTCATTTGTGTCAGTGGGAGGAATAGTGTCCCATCATTGGTGTCAGTGGAAGGAATAGTGCCCCGTCATTGGTGTCTGTGGGAGGAAAGGTGCCCAGTCATTGGTGTCTGTGGGAGGAATGGTGCCCAATTATTGGTGTCAGTGGATGGAATGGTGCCCCATCATTGGTGTCTATGGAAGGAATGGTGCCCAATTATTGGTGTCAGTGGATGGAATGGTGCCCAGTCATTTGTGTAAGTGGGAGGAATAGTGTCCCATCATTGATGTCAGTGGAAGGAATAGTGCCCCATCATTGATGTCTGTGGGTGGAAAGGTGCCCAGTCATTGGTGTCTGTGGGAGGATGGTGCCCAATTATTGGTGTCAGTGGATGGAATGGTGCCCCATCATTGGTGGCTGTGGAAGGAATGGTGCCTGATCATTGGTGTCAGTGGATGGAATGGTGCCCAGTCATTGGTGTCAGTGGGAGGAATAGTGTCCCATCATTGGTGTCAGTCGAAGGAATAGTGCCCCATCATTGGTGTCTGTGGGAGGAAAGGTGCCCAGTCATTGGTGTCTGTGGGATGAATGGTACCCAATCATTGGTGTCAATGAATGAAATGGTGCCCCATTATTGATACCAATGGATGAAATGGTGTCCCATCATTGGTGTTAGTGGATGGAATGGTACCCCAAGGGCTGGAAAAAGGCAAGCAAGGTGTCTGTTTGGAGACCACTGATCTAGTGCAACCAATAGAAAAAGTACATAAATGGAAAATCTCCATGTACAGAACCCACATTTGATCCAGAGGAAGGCATAAAAAAAACCTATAAAGCATGGTCAAATTTGCTCCAGGAGGAAAAAAAAAAGAAAATAAATCCTTCCTGATTCCCTGAAGGCAATTGGACATTCCCTGGATTAACAAGGGTGAAATTCTCATAGTTAGGTCCACCAAAAACATGCCCAAAACACCTCCTCCTTTTAATTCATGACAAGAACTTCCAATTTTTTCCTGTAATAAAATGTTACAATGCGGCCCCCGTAGGAGTTGCTGATGTTGTGGTTCACCTGTCACCCTGCCCAGACCAGCATACAACTATCAGGCACTCAGAGACACAGTCCAGTCCATAAGCTTTGTTTTTTTTTTATATTTTATTGAGGCGATTGAACTTGGACAGGAATAGGACAGGCAGGGACCACAGGCCCCTATAGTATAGCAAATAGAAAGTTCAGATAGCTTCCTTCAGGCCTTGCAAGCCAGCCTGGCTGCAATGACCTCTCTCCACTGTCCTTCCCTCTTCTGGTTCTGCACCCATCTCTCAAACAGCAAACTCCCAGTTCTCTCAGGCATGCCTCCTCAATCCTCCCGACTGTGCTTAACTCACCAGCCCCCCAGGCTGCGACCAGTTGTCCTCCCTGGAGACTCTTAGCAGTGTTCTCTCCCACTGTCCTCGCCTTGCTCTCTCATGTGCCTCTCTCTCAGATATCTCTTCCCTCCCCCTGGATGCACCCGAGCCCCGGCCCAAGGTCACCCCCCCAGACTGGAGAACTCCCTGTGGGCCCCGACAGCCCCCACACCCTCTCACTCCAGCTCCTCCCCCCGACAACTCCTCCCCAGCTGGGCTGACCCTGGGTATTTAAGGAGGCCTGCCCCCTGCCAATCCAAGTTGGGGATTGGTCCAGGCTCCTCAAAATACCCCAGGCAGCTCCACCTCTTCTCCTCCTCCCTTTCTTGCACCTTATTGAAAAAATAGGGAGGTGACAGTGAGGCTACCTGTGAGTAACCCAGCCCTGCCCTGAGCCACTCCCTTGCCAGAATGAAAACAAACAGGCCTAGCCACCAGCTAGGCCTGCCTAAATTTTCCTACCCTATGAAAAGATCATCACTCTAGCACTCTAGAGAGTGCTACAATAAGATAAATGTTTTTATTTTTCTTGGAAACGTGTTTAATTAAATATTTCCTACTTCCAAATGAGCTCTCAAACAAATCACCCTTTCATGACCTAAATGCATCAAGGGATATATATCTAGATGGATCCATTAAGTTAAAGCTGAACTTCCAGAAAAAGAAAAATGCTCCCTTGCAGTGGAGCAAAAACAAATGTGAGGGGTCCTCCCAAAAAACAAAGTACCCCTACTCACTCACATAAAAAAAAAAAAAATGTAACCCGGAAAAAAAAATGGACAAATTCTTTATTAAAATAATAAAAATGCCCTAAAAATGTCCGTCGTAAATCCATTGGCGATCACAATGCCCTTCACCCGCCGACTCGCACAAAAAAATGTCCCTGGATTGGATTTGAACAGGTGCTGGGACAATTTCAAAGACAGTCAGTGCAGAATAAAAAAATACAAATCTGAATTACACCCCCCCCCCACTCTGCCGCTCCTACTAGCTTAGAGGGTGTATTTTTTCCATTATCTGTGCCCCTTTCTGATGATCATGTGCTGGTCGGAGCAGAGGGAATATTTCTTCAGTTTCAGGTGCATGCCCATTCAGCTCCGCTAGCATGTTCTTCTACCTTGGCTCAAGTTCCGGCCAGCCGCCTGCCTGCCTATCTCCTTGCCTTCCCTGGCAGAGTGATCTTCCTCCGTTTCCCCCCCCAGTAGAAGCCAGGGCCCGGAGAGTATGACTTAACAGGCTGTAAGGGGGGGCGGCGGTGGCGACGGGCAGAGAGTAGCTGATTGCCACCATTACTAGTAAAGAAAAAAAATATGTCCACGGATTTCATTTTAAAAATCTGGTCACCTTACTGTAGGCCCCATCAGACATTTGCTGTCGGAATTTCCGACAACAAAAATTTGAGAGCTGGTTCTCAAATTTTCCGACAACAAAACTTGTTGTCGGAAATTCCGACCGTGTGTACACAATTTCGACGCACAAAATTCCACGCATGCTCGGAATCAAGCAGAAGAGCCGCACTGGCTATCGAACGTCATTTTTCTCGACTCGTCGTACGTGTTTTACGTTACAGCGTTCTTGACATTCGGAATTAAAGACAACATTTGTGTGACCGTGTGTATGCAAGACAAGTTTGAGCCAACATCCGTCGGAAATAAATCCACGGTTTTGTTGTCGGAATGTCCGATCATCTGAACGCGGCATTACAGTTCGGAGCACATGACTGAACCTGACGGTACTGCTAACCAGATGACAGATCCACAAAATATGGTCGTTGCCCACATGTGGACAGTGATTTCACTGCTATCCGTGTCTCTTTGTTATATGACGAGGAATCCCAGCCATGTAAGACAACGTGCCATGGTGTCAGCGGTTCCTTCAGATGCGTCAGAATTACTGCTTCTATATGAGATGCTCTGAGGCCTATCCAGAATAGGGATGAGCTTTGAGTTCGATGTCCAGCGCTGTCCGTCATTGGCTGAGCCTGAGCGGACATGATGGGGAACTTCCTCCGCAGTCTATTACATGTATAGACCCGCCCCTTCTAAAGTTCCCCATCAGGTCCGCTCAGCCAATGACTAGGTGTAAGGCTGAGGACCTGATGCGGAACATGAGCAGGGGCGGTTCTATTCATGAATTACACAGTGAAGGAAGTTCCCCATCCGGTCCGCCCCCTCGGTATGTCAGATCGCACCTACGCCTCACAGCCTGTCAAGTCATACTCTCCGGGCCCTGGCTACTACAACCACCGGGCAAGGGTTGTGGGGATGAGGCCCTTGTCCCCATCAACATGGGGACATCCTCCCCATGTTGAGGGCATGTGGCCCGGTACGGTTCAGGAGGGGGGGCGCTCTCTCGTTCCCCCCCTCTTTTCCTGCGGCCTGCCAGGTTGCGTGCTCGGATAAGGGTCTGGTATGGATTTTTGGGGGGACTCCACGCCATTTTTTTTTATTTGGGGTGGCGTTCCCCTTAAAATCCATACCAGATCTGAAGGGCCTGGTATAGATATTTGGGGGAACCGCGCGCATTTTTTTTTAATTTGCTGCAGGGTTCCCCTTAATATCTATACCAGACCTGAAGGGCCTGGTAATTGAATTCTGGGGGACCCCCACACTTTTTTTTTTTTTTTTTATCAATTAATTTTCTATGTATTGCCGGGAGCCGACAATTCATTAATAGCCGCGAGTGAGTTTTAAATGACTTTTTTTCCTTCAAAAATTACATTTTATGCAGGGACAGTTCTAAGCACGGGAAACATGCGCCACTTTACATGCATATCATACACACCCCCCAGGTACGAAATTTAAAGGAATATTTCACTTTTATTTTTTAATTTTAAGCATTATTAAAATCACTGCTCTCGAAAAAACGGCAGTTTTTAAAACGTATTTTTACATTGATACATGTCCCCTGGGGCAGGACCCGGGTCCCCAAACACTTTTTAGGACAACAACTTGCATATAAGCCTTTATAATTAGCATTTTAGATTTCGAACGTTTGAGTCCATTGTATTTAATAGGGTTCTAAAGTTCACGCGAACATTCTGTCTGTTCGCAGGTTCTGGTGCGAACCGAACAGGGGGGTGTTCGGCTCATCCCTGATCCAGAAGGGTTGACTTCCTAAGTCTAGAGGAATAGATGGAGTATGAGTAGGGGTAGCCTTTTCCCATTCCCCTCTGCCACAGGCTCTTCTGGCTACAGTGCACCCCAAGTAGGAGCCACAAGTGAAATGGAATCCCCCACCCTGCACAGCCAGGCACACCGAATCTCCACCGTCTCCCAGAGTCAGAGAACAGTCCAGCACTTTGTTTTTTGTATTTTACTGAGTGCATTAAACTTGGGATAGGGATTGGGGAGATTATGGGATGCCCACTTGACTTCAAACAACTCCAGGGACAACTTCTCATATGTACAGTCTATATACACTCCTTCTCTTCCTTCAGCACACTTGCTTGCAGAACTTCAGCTGGCACACTGATGGTTAATCTGACACAAAGCACTCAGTCAGACTTTTAGCAATGGTCCTTTACAGGCAGGAACCTGAGGCCCCTTAAAATGTGTAGCAAAAATTCAGTGTCCAGTATACATCTCTGTGGCGACTGATCCTCTTCAGGCACTGCCAACCTCTCTGGCTGCAGCTGCACATTTCACTAGCCTTCCTGGCTACTTCTCCACAGTCCTCCCAGACTGACACTTTTTCTCTCTGCTCACTCGCCAGCCTACCCGGCTGAATCTTCAGGAGATCCCCTTGATGTGCTGACTCTCTCCCACACATGTCCTCACACTTGCTCCTGTGCATCCAGGAATGGATTCCTCTGTGTGTTGTAGAGGGTCCCTGCAGCACCTAAGCCCCAGGCCCAAAGTCACACCCCTCTCTAGACTAGGGAGCATCCTCAAGGGCCACCGGCAGCCTCCTCAGCACTCCATCTTCTATCCGACTTCCCTTGCTGGCATGACCCATGAGATTTTATGAGGTGCCTGCCCCCTGCCATCCCACTTTGCTGGGGATTGGCTGGGGCCCTCATCAATACTCCAAGCAGCTCCTGTCAGACTCCACCCTCTACTTCTGGAAGCTTCTCCAATGTTCCAGAGAGCAAGGGGAGTTACCAGAGGAACAAACAAATATACACGTGGCGTTGGTACTGAAACAGATCCTATAATACTGAAGTCCAAGTGGCCAGTGGGCTGCTGTGCAGCCTGAGAATTGTCTAATGATTCAGGGCCAGCCTTAGTAGGGAATCAGAAGCAGTCTCCAGGATATGCAAGAAAAAAACAAATGCAGGCGCCTCTGAGTTAGACTGTAAAGTGTGTATGATTAAAATCGCATAGTAACTTACATCAAGGTAAACAAAGAAGGGTACATCTGTGAGTAAATGCTCTGTGAGACATCCATCACACTGGTCAGTTGAAGGAAAGCTGTCTCAGCTGCTCTGTGGGCTCTTCCGGCTGGCAGGAAGATGGTATGGTGGTGGAGAGGAGGCTTGGAATGCTCCCTGGACCACAGCGCTGGAGGGGATGTCAGTCACAGTAGGGTGACCACATTTCCAAACTGCCATTCAGGGACACCCCCCCCCCACGTACACCCTCGTGCCAGCCCAAAAAAATATGATTTTTGATACTTTTTTTTGCCAATTTTTGGAAAAACAAAAGCAAACAGTGGTCACCAGTTTAGACAGGTGGTATACATTTTCTACATATATATTTTTTATTGCCCCCACTTGTCAGCTTCATGTTTATTGCCCCCACTTGTCAGCTTAATTTTTTATTGCCCCCACTTGTCAGCCTAATTTTTTTATTTCCCCCACTTGTCAGCCTCATTTTTTCATTGCCCCCCACTTGTCAGCCTCATTTTTTTATTGCCCTCCACTTGTCAGCCTCATTTCTTATTGCCCCCCCAGGGCAGGGCCTCACTTTGTCAGCCTCATTTATTACTGTACTGTCCCCAGGCCCAGTGCCCCGACTTGTCACCTGACCTGCTCCAATCAGGTTCCATTTGCTCACCTTCTAATCTGGACTGGTCTGGTGTGGTAAGTGGTTGAGCGCCGGTCTTTGTTCCCTGGTCCAGGCTGGGGGGCCCCCCTCAGGCAGTTGGTCGGCTCAAGCTGCAGGCGGGAGGAGGAGAAGTCAGGCAATGTGCTGTGGGAGTCGGGACGGGTAGCCGAGCCATGGATCTAAGCCAGCCAGCACTGCAGAATGCTGCCACCCACCGGGAGGTCACTGAAGACTGGAGGAGTCAGGAAGAGTCAGGAGGAGACGCTCTGGCTGCTCTCTCTGGGTGCTGCTGCGGCCAGAGAAGGAGAGGAGGTGGGTGGACTCGGAGCGCAGGAGAGCAATAGGTAAAGGCTTTGCTCTTCTCTGCCTCGCTCCGAGACTCTGCGAATGTGACGTCACTGGTTGCTAGAAGCCAGGTGGGATGGCCCTAGCAACCAATTTGGCAATTGTCTATTAGGGTGGCTATGTGTCCTCATTTCATTCCGGGACACTGTATTGTCGCGGAATGAAGGTGCCTGGGACACAAATGAGAATTATGGGACAGTCCCGGGCAATCCGGGACACATGGGCACCAACAGTCACAGGCGTGATCGTGATTCGTTTCCGAGCTGGCGCACCCTGGTGGTGGGAGGAATGCGCGCTCCTTTTTCAAGCTGGGAGTTACCAGAGGTGCTGCTTGTTGAGTCATCCAGCCTCCCTGAGTCACTCAGCCCTGACCCAGATTCAACCCAGGCCTGGCTCTCAGCCAAGCCACATGTTCCTACACTAACAACTATGTACATTAGCACCTAGCTAGAGGGTGCTACATATAGCTAGCTAGGGATGGGGCCGTACTAAAAGGGGTTCTAACCCCTGCTTACAGGCTGAATACAAAAAACTTATTTTGAGGTTATCAATTCTTATTGGATACCTGATCTCGGGGATGATTCATGAGGGTACATTGACCAAACAGTTTAGGAACCACAAATGCAGTAAAAAGTATTTCCAGGGGCGTTCTTTAAAAACTTTGGACAGTCTTTGAAAGTTGTTGAGAATTGAACAGTTGACGACAGTGCTGAAAACAAAAATCCTAGTCTTAATCTCTGACCCCCATTGTCCCCACCTAAATCTTTCTCCCTTGGCCACAATGTTTTATTGTGATACATAAAACAACAAGTGATGTGGTTGTCCATTTTCCTAATCATGTACATCGCGTATAATAAGCATTGCTTTATTTATAAGCATCCTGTGACCTTCCATCCGAAGATCGATCACACGGCTTCATTGCTATTACCGCTGACTGCAGACGAGGATTCGAGATAATGAAGACGATAGTTTTATTACTGAGGTACATGCTGTCTGTAGTTGTGTCTCTTTGTTGAGTGGAACTAATTGATGTTCATAAAGCTTCTTTTTTTTTTTTTTTTTTTACTTTCCTTTTTTTTTTTAAGTTATGCAACCAGCAAATGACCTTCTTGACTAAGAAGAAAATCAATGGAGCCCACAGAACATAGACTGAAGCCTGCAAATAATCTCTAGTGCCATATTATTAGAATGTGAAAGTGGGTTCCTATTATTCCATGAATGTTTCCCCTAATGGGTGAAGGAAATCATCATGACTAATCAAAATTATTTGGCACCATTAGGAATTAAAGTCTATGTATAACCAAAACTTTCTTATGCCCTGTACACACGATCGGATTTCCTAAGGAATTTTCCGTCGGAATTCCGATGAAGCTGACTTCCATCAGTCTTGCCTACACACCATCAGACAAAATTCCGACCGTCCAAAACGCGGTGACGTAAAACAATCCGACGAGCCGAGAAAAATTAAGTTCAATGCTTCTGAGCATGCGTCGACTTGATTCTGAGCATGTGTGGGTTTTTTCTCCGTTGGAATTCCACACAGACGATCGGAATTTCCTATTGGTTTTATTTCCCATCGGAAAAATTTAAAACATGTTGTATTTCTAAACACCGATGGAAAAAAGTAAAAAAGTCTGATGGGGCCCATACACGATTGTTTTTTTCTGATGAAAAAAGTCCATCGGACTTTTTTCAATCGGAAGAAAACGATTGTGTGTACAGGGCATAAGTTTAATGCCGCGTACAGACGATCGGAATTTCCGATAACAAAACCGTGTTTTTTTTTTTTAAATGGCGGTCTTTTTAATATTTTTTGTCACCCAGTATTTGCGCAGCGGTCTTTCAAACGCAATTTTTGGGAAAAAACTACAACTTCACGGAATTAAAAAAAACGAAAGAGTAAAGTTAGCCCAATTTTTTGTATATTGTGAAACATGATGTTACACCGACCAACATGTTACAGTAAAATTGAGCACACACGTGGAATGGGGACAAATGTAAAAATCTCCCTAGGCGACACTTTCAATTTTTTTCTATGGTTACCAATTTAGAGGTATAGATGAGATCTTTTGCTAGAATTATTGCTCTTGCTCTGACGATCACGGTGATACCTCACATGTGTGATTTGAACGTCACGGGAGCGACTTACATATGCATTTTCTTTGGTGCATGAGCATGGAGGGACAGGGGCGTTTTAAACATTTTATTTTTTTTCTTATTTATTTTATTTTATATATATATATTTTTTTTTACACTGTCCCTCTAAAAAAAAAATCCGTTTACTTTTATTGCTGTCACAAGGAATGTAAACATCCCCTGTGACAGTAAATGGTGGTGACAGGACCCCAAATCCCTCCTTTGCATTTGAAAGTATTCCAAACGGCAAAATCAGCGTTTTGGAATATTGAATTTTTTTTTTTTTAAATCAGCGCCATTAGCAGCCGAGCAAACCAGAAGTGACAGTGGCTCCCTGCTTTGTTCGGGTCTCCGGCCAGCAGGTTGACGTGCTGGCTGGTGGCTCGGGTCCCCCGTCCCACCAGGAGCGGCAGAAAGGGAGCAGTAGGAGGGGCGTCCCCTCCTGCTCCTGGGGATAATGGCCAAGCGACTGATAAGCTGTATCGGTTGTTATCACTAGAAAGCCGACCGCCAGCTCTAAAAAAACAGTACCGGGGTGAAGCCTGTGCATTCTTCCCACTGACCACCAATGTAAGGAACATTCTTCCCACTGACCACCAATGTAAGGAGCATTCTTCTCACTGACCACCAATGTAAGGAACATTCTTCCCACTGATCACCAATGTAAGGGACATTCTTCTCACTGATCACCAATGTAAGGAACATTCTTCCCACTGATCACCAATGTAAGGAACATTCTTCTCACTGACCACCAATGTAAGGAGCATTCTTCCCACTGATCACCAATGTAAGGAGCATTCTTCTCACTGACCACCAATGTAAGGAACATTCTTCCCACTGATCACCAATGTAAGGAACATTCTTCTCACTGACCACCAATGTAAGGAGCATTCTTCCCACTGATCACCAATGTAAGGGACATTCTTCTCACTGACCACCAATGTAAGGAGCATTCTTCCCACTGATCACCAATGTAAGGAACATTCTTCTCACTGACGACCAATGTAAGGAACATTCTTCCCACTGATCACCAATGTAAGGAACATTCTTCCCACTGATCACCAATGTAAGGAACATTCTTCTCACTGACCACCAATGTAAGGAACATTCTTCTCACTGATCACCAATGTAAGGAACATTCTTCCCACTGATCATCAATGTAAGGAACATTCTTCCCACTGATCACCAATGTAAGGAACATTCTTCTCACTGATCACCAATGTAAGGAACATTCTTCCCACTGATCACCAATGTAAGGAACATTCTTCCCACTGATCACCAATGTAAGGAACATTCTTCCCCCTGATCACCAATGTAAGGAGCTTTCTTCCCACTGATCACCAATGTAAGGAACATTCTTCCCACTGATCACCAATGTAAGGAACATTCTTCCCACTGATCACCAATGTAAGGAACATTCTTCCCACTGATCACCAATGTAAGGGACATTCTTCCCACTGATCACCAATGTAAGGAGCATTCTTCCCACTGATCACCAATGTAAGGGACATTCTTCCCACTGATCACCAATGTAAGGGACATTCTTCCCACTGATCACCAATGTAAGGAACATTCTTCTCACTGATCACCAATGTAAGGAACATTCTTCCCACAGATCACCAATGTAAGGAACGTTCTTCCCATTGATCACCAATGTAAGGAACATTCTTCTCACTGATCACCAATGTAAGGAACATTCTTCTCACTGATCACCAATGTAAGGAACATTCTTCCCACAGATCACCAATGTAAGGAACATTCTTCTCACTGATCACCAATGTAAGGAACATTCTTCCCACAGATCACCAATGTAAGGAACATTCTTCTCACTGATCACCAATGTAAGGAACATTCTTCTCACTGATCACCAATGTAAGGAACATTCTTCCCACAGATCACCAATGTAAGGAACGTTCTTCCCATTGATCACCAATGTAAGGGACATTCTTCTCACTGATCACCAATGTAAGGAGCATTCTTCCCACTGATCACCAATGTAAGGGACATTCTTCCCACTGATCACCAATGTAAGGAACATTCTTCCCACTGACCACCAATGTAAGGACCATTCTTCCCACTGATCACCAATGTAAGGAACATTCTTCCCACTGATCACCAATGTAAGGAACATTCTTCCCACTGATCACCAATGTAAGGAACGTTCTTCCCACTGACCACCAATGTAAGGGACATTCTTCCCACTGATCACCAATGTAAGGAACATTCTTCCAACTGATCACCAATGTAAGGAACGTTCTTCCCACTGATCACCAATGTAAGGAGCATTCTTCCCACTGACCACCAATGTAAGGAACATTCTTCTCACTGATCACCAATGTAAGGAACATTCTTCCCACTGACCACCAATGTAAGGGACATTCTTCCCACTGATCACCAATGTAAGGAGCATTCTTCCCACTGATCACCAATGTAAGGAACATTCTTCTCACTGATCACCAATGTAAGGAACATTCTTCCCACTGATCACCAATGTAAGGAACATTCTTCTCACTGATCACCAATGTAAGGAGCATTCTTCCCACTGACCACCAATGTAAGGAACATTCTTCCCACTGATCACCAATGTAAGGAGCATTCTTCCCACTGATCACCAATGTAAGGAACATTCTTCCCACTGATCACCAATGTAAGCAACATTCTTCCCACTGATCACCAATGTAAGGAACATTCTTCTCACTGATCACCAATGTAAGGAACATTCTTCCCACTGACCACCAATGTAAGGGACATTCTTCCCACTGATCACCAATGTAAGGAGCATTCTTCCCACTGATCACCAATGTAAGGAACATTCTTCTCACTGATCACCAATGTAAGGAACATTCTTCCCACTGATCACCAATGTAAGGAGCATTCTTCTCACTGATCACCAATGTAAGGAGCATTCTTCCCACTGACCACCAATGTAAGGAACATTCTTCCCACTGATCACCAATGTAAGGAGCATTCTTCCCACTGATCACCAATGTAAGGAACATTCTTCCCACTGATCACCAATGTAAGCAACATTCTTCCCACTGATCACCAATGTAAGGAACATTCTTCCCACTGATCACCAATGTAAGAAACATTCTTCCCACTGATCACCAATGTAAGGAACATTCTTCCCACTGATCACCAATGTAAGGAGCATTCTTCTCACTGATCACCAATGTAAGGGACATTCTTCCCACTGATCACCAATGTAAGGAACATTCTTCCCACTGATCACCAATGTAAGGAGCATTCTTCTCACTGATCACCAATGTAAGGAACATTCTTCCCACTGACCACAAATGTAAGGAGCATTCTTCCCACTGATCACCAATGTAAGGAACATTCTTCTCACTGATCACCAATGTAAGGAACATTCTTCCCACTGATCACCAATGTAAGAAACATTCTTCCCACTGATCACCAATGTAAGGAACATTCTTCCCACTGACCACCAATGTAAGGAACATTCTTCCCACTGATCACCAATGTAAGGAACATTCTTCCCACTGATCACCAATGTAAGAAACATTCTTCCCACTGATCACCAATGTAAGGAACATTCTTCCCACTGATCACCAATGTAAGGAACATTCTTCCCACTGACCACCAATGAAAGGAACATTCTTCCCACTGATCACCAATGTAAGGAACATTCTTCCCACTGACCACCAATGTAAGGAACATTCTTCCCACTGATCACCAATGTAAGGAACATTCTTCCCACTGACCACCAATGTAAGGAACATTCTTCCCACTGACCACCAATGTAAGGAACATTCTTCCCACTGAACACCAATGTAAGGAACATTCTTCCCACTGATCACCAATGTAAGGAACATTCTTCCCACTGATCACCAATGTAAGGAACATTCTTCCCACTGACCACCAATGTAAGGAACATTCTTCCCACTGATCACCAATGTAAGGAACATTCTTCCCACTGACCACCAATGTAAGGAACATTCTTCCCACTGATCACCAATGTAAGGAACATTCTTCCCACTGATCACCAATGTAAGGAACATTCTTCCCACTGATCACCAATGTAAGGAACATTCTTCTCACTGATTACCAATGTAAGGAACATTCTTCCCACTGATCACCAATGTAAGGGACATTCTTCCCACTGATCACCAATGTAAGGGACATTCTTCCCACTGATCACCAATGTAAGGAACATTCTTCCCACTGATCACCAATGTAAGGAACATTCTTCTCACTGATCACCAATGTAAGGAGCATTCTTCCCACTGATCACCAATGTAAGGAACATTCTTCCCACTGATCACCAATGTAAGGAACATTCTTCCCACTGATCACCAATGTAAGGGACATTCTTCCCACTGATCACCAATGTAAGAAACATTCTTCCCACTGATCACCAATGTAAGGAACATTCTTCCCACTGACCACCAATGTAAGGGACATTCTTCCCACTGACCACCAATGTAAGGAACATTCTTCTCACTGACCACCAATGTAAGGATCATTCTTCCCACTGATCACCAATGTAAGAAACATTCTTCCCACTGATCACCAATGTAAGGAACATTCTTCCCACTGATCACCAATGTAAGGAACATTCTTCTCACTGATCACCAATGTAAGGAACATTCTTCCCACTGACCACCAATGTAAGGAACATTCTTCTCACTGACCACAAATGTAAGGAACATTCTTCTCACTGATCACCAATGTAAGGAACATTCTTCCCACTGATCACCAATGTAAGGGACATTCTTCCCACTGATCACCAATGTAAGGGACATTCTTCCCACTGATCACCAATGTAAGGAACATTCTTCCCACTGATCACCAATGTAAGGAACATTCTTCTCACTGATCACCAATGTAAGGAGCATTCTTCCCACTGATCACCAATGTAAGGAACATTCTTCCCACTGATCACCAATGTAAGGAACATTCTTCCCACTGATCACCAATGTAAGGGACATTCTTCCCACTGATCACCAATGTAAGAAACATTCTTCCCACTGATCACCAATGTAAGGAACATTCTTCCCACTGACCACCAATGTAAGGGACATTCTTCCCACTGATCACCAATGTAAGAAACATTCTTCCCACTGATCACCAATGTAAGGAACATTCTTCCCACTGACCACCAATGTAAGGGACATTCTTCCCACTGACCACCAATGTAAGGAACATTCTTCTCACTGACCACCAATGTAAGGATCATTCTTCCCACTGATCACCAATGTAAGAAACATTCTTCCCACTGATCACCAATGTAAGGAACATTCTTCCCACTGATCACCAATGTAAGGAACATTCTTCTCACTGATCACCAATGTAAGGAACATTCTTCCCACTGACCACCAATGTAAGGAACATTCTTCTCACTGACCACAAATGTAAGGAACATTCTTCTCACTGATCACCAATGTAAGGAACATTCTTCCCACTGATCACCAATGTAAGGAACATTCTTCCCACTGACCACCAATGTAAGGGACATTCTTCCCACTGACCACCAATGTAAGGAACATTCTTCTCACTGACCACCAATGTAAGGATCATTCTTCTCACTGATCACCAATGTAAGGAGCATTCTTCCCACCGATCACCAATGTAAGGAACATTCTTCTCACTGATCACCAATGTAAGGAACATTCTTCTCACTGATCACCAATGTAAGGGACATTCTTCCCACTGATCACCAATGTAAGGAACATTCTTCCCACTGATCACCAATGTAAGGAACATTCTTCCCACTGGCCACCAATGTAAGGAACATTTTTCCCACTGACCACCAATGTAAGGAGCATTCTTCCCACTGACCACCAATGTAAGGAACATTCTTCCCACTGATCACCAATGTAAGGGACATTCTTCCCACTGATCACCAATGTAAGGAACATTCTTCCCACTGATCACCAATGTAAGAAACATTCTTCCCACTGATCACCAATGTAAGGGACATTCTTCCCACTGATCACCAATGTAAGGAACATTCTTCTCACTGATCACCAATGTAAGGAACATTCTTCCCACTGACCACCAATTTAAGTGTAGCGGGGTCTCCTTTAAGGCCCTATGGACTACGTTACCCAGAACCCCGTTTGGCACCCAGGGTGCATTTGGCCACCGCAGAGACTCATGGGTGGGGCCGTTGCAGACCCTGTGTGCGGAGACACAGTGGTGGAAGTCCCTGACTGGGATCACGTCCGGAGGGGTGAGCGAGCACCTGCTCACGTCATTAACTTGTACTTTGATTAGGCCTAGTGACTGCCTTGGCCCACCCTGCTATATTTACTGTCTCGCCGGAGACTAGTGGCGGAACTGAGTTGTGTAGTCTCCGGTGAAGTGTTCTTTCTTTATTAACCCTAATTGGATTACAAATACTGTTCCTGAATGTGCACCACCGTTAATCTTGCATGCGAAGAATTGTTCTCACAGAGACTGAGTTTATCTGAGTCAGGCCTGACCAGGGATTAGGATTTTGTTGGTGCGCCACATTGCGCATAGAGAAGATAGCTGCACGTGGCGTGTGATCACTCTGCACTATCACTGATTAGTATGTTTATTACTGCAGGGCTCTGCATGTATGTTATGTGACAAGTTATCATTTACCTTTATACCACAGTAAATCATTTACGGTTTATCACTCCGGTATCAGTGTTCATTATTGCAAATATTGACTGCTCATAATTCTGCTAGATTGTGCATAACCAGGTATAGAGAGTTATATTACTAGAACATCCCCTAGACTAACTGTGCCAAAGGAGGGTCGAGTAGATTGCCGGGGGTTGGCGGTGCTGTGTACAGGGCCCGAAACAGTACCAGCGGCTCTCTTAACTGAGGGTATCGCTACATAAGGGACATTCTTCCCACTGATCACCAATATAAGGAGCATTCTTCCCACTAACCATCACACTAATGCACCATAAGTTGTAGATATAGTAAATTTTTAGCAGAGGGTTCCCTGAGACCATAAAGTTAATTCAAGAGTTCCTCTGTGTCAAAAAGGTTGAGAAAGGCTGATCTAGGGTGATCAAGGGGTTCAATGTGTGCCTAACAATGTGAAATGTGTGTTTTATGTACTGATTTTCACTAATGATCTCTCAGTTTCTCATCCCTGCTTTGCAGGGAAAAGAAACAGAGAGACCGATCCCTCTGTACAGAGCCCTGTGTTGATTGACAACACAAAGCTCTGGGCTGTGAATGTACACAGCCAATCAGCAGGTCCCAGGCAGGACTTGCTTACAGGCTCCCGCTGTGTACCATCATAGTGGGTGCCCTTGAAGCGGAGTTCCGGCCTGTATTTAAAAAGAAAAGTCAGCAGCTACAAATACTGTAGCTGCTGACTTTTAAAATAAGGACACTTACCTGTCCAGGTATCCCGCCATGTCGGCACCCCTAGCCGATCCGTCTGTCGGCTTCAGGTGCAGGCGCCTGTGTTCAATCGAGAAATGCCTTCCGTCGAAAATGCCTCCGATGGGTCTGCGCATGCGCAGCACGCAACGTCTCTCCATCTGATATGTTGATCAACTGGCGTGACGTAGACACAGCGCATGCACAGATTGTCGAAGGCAGTATCCGACGATCTGCTAAGTGCCGAGAGAGAATGAAATTATCAGATTCTTGCGGGGCGGGTTTTGGCTGTATCGAACGGCGTGTTTTCTGTCTGTTTAAATGTGTTAAACGCCAAGTTTTGCCTGTGTCTATAGGCGGGTTAAAACACACAAAACCTGTCCTTCAACACACCCACAACCCGCCCGGCAATAGCGAGGCAGGATCTGACAATTCCACTCTCCCTCTGTGCCTAGAAGATAGTCTGATACTGCCTCCGACAATCTGCACATGCGCAATATATCAGCTGGAGTGACGTTGCGTACTGCGCATGCGCAGGCCCAACAGTGGTCATTTTCGACAGAGGTAATTTCTCGATAGAACGCCGGCATGCTTTCTAAGGGAAACAGGCAGTGAAGACTTGAGGCTTCTTACTGCACATGCGCGAGTCGTGTGAGCCGCGCTGCGCTTTCTGAATGGTCCTGCTGTCTTCTGGGACCCGTGTGTGTCTCCCAAAAGGCAGCTGGGGGAAAGGAGGAGGGGCCATAAATGACATAGGTCGCAGCAGCGACCTTACACGGAAGTGGGAGAGGGTACCGACAGGTATCCGATCCCCTCTCTAGCCACCCCCCCCCTGAAAGGTGTCAAATGTGGCACTGGAGGGGGGCGGGGAGGAAGCAGATAAGCAGATATACAAAGAAAAAGAGCCGCTGCTCCAGGTGTATGATGATAACCTGAGGTGGAATGTCTCATAGAGTGCCAGCCCCGGCCCGCCTCCGTGGGAAACTTGTAAGAAAAGAAATGGCTGCACATCCAGGAATTCCAATTGCCTTTTATTGTTCAAAGTGATAACACCAAAGACACCAACAGGAGGTCACGTAGACGCGTTTCACACAAACATCTTGTGCTTAATCATGATTAAGCACAAGATGTTTGTGTGAAACGCGTCTACGTGACCTTGTGTTGGTGTCTTTGGTGTTATCAGTTCGAACAATAAAAGGCAATCGGAATTCCCGGATGTGCAGCCATTTCTTTTCTTCCAAGCAGATAAGCAGAGCTTCCTCTTTCGGGTGGAACTCCGCTTTAACCCAGAAGTAGGCAGTGACAGTCGGGAAGTGGGTATTGTCCCTAATGGGGGCACAGAGAGCAATAAAAATCTGAGAGGTGTTCTAATCCCTTTTCCAAAAAAAAAAAAAAAAAAAGTTTTACTTTTAGTTATATCGTACTTTAATATGCCTAAAAGCTGTACCAAATAAAATCTCAAGTTATTTCCTCTTAAAAAAAAAAAATCAATGGAATTGAAAGCAAAGTTCTTTTTCCCTTGGGTCCCAATTAATGTTTTCTAAAAATATTTTTTTTTTTTCAGGTTTTTCTATGCTATGCAGCTATAGGAATAATATTATCCCATTTACATATGTGACTTTTTAGTAAGACCTTTCAGAAGATTAGGATTTAATAAAGCCGAAGAAGTCTAGATCACCAGCTTGTCCATAATTCATTTTCTCTGCATGTAGCAGAAGAAAAAAAAAGAAAAGAAAAAAAAAAAATCGGAGAAGGCTTATTGCTGCTGACTTGTACAGATGATATGGGCAGTGCGAAAAAAAAAACTAATTAAGTTTGTTTGTTCACAGGATGTGTAAACTGCGTTATCATAGAATAAGCAAAAATGTAACAAAAGCGTGATTGAAAATGTGTGGTGCAGCTGGGCTGGCAGCAGACACTGTACATTAGGCAGGACATTCATCAATATTTCATCTGGGCGAGCGTGCTGCCACTTCTCGGGGAGTACGCCGTACGAGCGGACAGGTGCGCACATCTGATCTGTTGTGTTCTATTAGGAGCCGTAGACGCTCACACAGTTAGATAGGACAACATTTGGCTAAAAGTGTTACGGGAAACTTCTGCCGGGGCCAGAGAACTCATTAGAACAATTCTGCTCAAACTTCAAGATGACATCACGTCCCCGCTTTCAGGACCATAAATGGTTTGTTTAAGCCGGGGAGAGCTTCAGTGATCCGGGCCACCATGTTCCTTATTGTCCCTGCGTTTTTAATAATCTGTTGTAGAACCCTCTAGTTTGTGCTACTAGAGGTGTAGTGCAAGTAAAACAGTTTGGCTCTGGGATAAACCTGAGTCCATCGCCACCTCCCCTGTCCACGCACCCGGCCCCTTTCAGGACACCGGCACATGGATTCCACTGCGAGGGAGCTGTTTTTTTGAAGCACCAAGGCTCTAATAGACTTCAATATAGGGTGGGCTTGGGTCGCAGAGAGTGCGATTTGAGCTCACCCAGGTGTATTACAACAGCAAATCAATATTTGCTGTCGTAAAACGCTGATCCTCCTCCCAGCCATTTAGGAAGCGGGTTTTGATACCGGTCACCCGATTGGCTGAAAATGACAGGCGATCCTATTGGATGCCTAGGAGGAGGAGGGAGGAGTCGCACGGCGGAAGCAGCCATGATGCAGAGAGGATACAGGAGCCGCTGCCCGCCACCCATAGCAGCCCGCAACCCGCCACCCGTAGGAGCCCACAACCTGCCCATAGGAGCCCGCAACCCACCCATAGGAGGCTGTAACCCGCCACCCGTAGGAGCCCACAACCCACCCATAGGAGCCCGCAACCCGCCATCCATAGTAGCCCTCAACCCAGCTGCTGCCCGCCCACCTGCAACCAATGGGGTAAGTACCGGGGTAGGGGGGTACCGCCGACCGACCAACTGGGGGGGTGTTGTTTTCCGATCCACCCCCTGGTAAGGGTTAATAGAGTTTAGGGCTGGATGACTTATCCTTCTAGAATGTTCTAGAAAATAGTGGGCAGAGGTTAGGAGGGGCTGCCTTGAATATTTAGGGGCCCCAGGAGTGGACCTGGCAGGTGACTGAGAAATCCATAAATAGTCATGGGTCATGCCAGCAGGGGAGTCAGGTGTAATATGGAGAAGCTGTGCTTAGGGAAGCTGTTGGTGGCCCTAATGGGGGAGGGGGGGGGGTGTTTACCTCGGGCTGGTGCTCGGGAGCCTGGCCTGGAAGGATCCCACCACAGGAGGCAGTTGGAGGGATTCAAGCCGGAGAGACAACGTAGAGAGGAAGAAGAGACAGAGCGTAGATCAGCATGGTGTAGGGACAGATAAGGGGAGAGACTGCCAGCTGTAGCAACGCTCTCTTGAAGACAGCGGTCTTCATCAAACTTTTCCTGGGGAATCTCCATGCACATGTCAGTCAGGAGGACTGGGAACAGGAAGACAGCCAGGTGCTGCTGGTGGAAGCAAGGTGGGCTAGCATTTTCTGCAAGCAGTAAAACTGGGATCAGTGGGCCACGGGGAAGCAGAAGGAGATGTGATATGCTGTTTCACTCCATATGCACTACTTTCAGGGCTGTCTTTAACACAGGGCAAAGGGGGAAGCTGCCCTGGGCCCAGTTACTGTGTTGGGCCCAAAGCAGCTGCCCCTTCAGCCCACACTGCCTGCAAATAGTTGATAAGTGGATTTGGTGGGGCCCCAAGAAAGTGTTTGCACAGGGCCCAATCAATATTAAAGACGACCCTGACTACCTTTGAAAGGAAATGAGAGTTTCTGCCTGTAATGGGGTGTTACTAAACTGACAAGAAGCCTGTCTGTTCCCTCAGGAGTGAACCAGCCAAGTTTGTGCAGGTGGAGGGCAGAAGAGGAGTCTGTAAATAGGGAGGAAGTTCCCCTCAATTGTTGTTGTTGTCACACTGGGCATCCCATAATCTCTTACCCAATTCCAAGTTATCATCCCCTGATAAAACAACAAAAGCAAGCCAGAGAGTGATTTCTGTGTCCGGATGAAAGAAGGAAACACCGTTTTTCCCAATAACATTAATAGGTAGGCTGTTCCCAGCTCCGTTCATGACAAACAGGGAAGTAGAACAGTCATGTGACAAAAATCTGTGATTACCCTGATCAGCATGTGTGTTTTATCACGGTTACATAATAGTTTATGTTTTTGGTTTTGGTTTTGTTCCGAGCTGTTCAAAGAGAGACCACACAAAGGCCCCTTTCACGCGGGCGGACCGTATGTCTGTTTTTCACCCATCCGTTTTTGAATGAAAAACGGACATACATGTATCCCTATGCCTATGGGATAGCGGATGTCAGCGGATGAACATCCGCTGACACCCGATCTCACCCGTGTCCGCTATGCTCCGTTTTTCAGGATAATTTTTTTTATATGTTTCTATCCGTCTGCGGAGCGGATCGGATGAACACGGACAGACGGTCCGTGTTCATCCGATCCCCCATAGGGGATAGCGGAGATCTGACAGGGCGGTCCCTGCACAGTGTGCGGGGACCGCCCAGTCATCCGCCGGCTCAGCGGGGATCAACGGAGCGATCCCCACTGAGCAAGCGGAGGTTCACGGGGTGGATCATGACTGATCCGTCCCGTGTGAAAGGGGCCTAACAGATAAAATCAAACTGTATATAAAACTTGGATAAAGATATACCATTGAAATAATTCTGGAAAATATAACAAGATAATTACAGTGCCTTGAAAAAGTATTCATCCCCCTTAAAAAAATCAGACCAGGGTTATAACCAGCCCCTATTTCATCCAATAGCCCCAGGAAATACCCAAGAAGTGAGGGACCATGAGTCCCACCTCACCCTTGCCAACACAATGCAAAGCAGGTCTGTTGGCCCCCGGGAGAGTTTTGTTGGAATGCGGAACACATTTCCATAAAGACATAGGTTGACTTATTTTGTGTGGGGAACCTCAGATGTCCATCACAGAGCCCTTACCTTACCTCTTTTAAACACCTTTTGGGCACCAAATTGAAAACACCAATTGAGAGGCAGGTCTTTTTCATCCAACATCTATAGATCAGTTCTATTTTGGCTGAATGGGCACAAATTCCTCCAGACACACTTCAAAATCCTATGGAAAGCTTTCCCAGAGGAGTGGAGTTTGTTATAGCTTCAAAAGAGTCCCAACTTCATATTAATAGCCATAGCTTTGGAAGGGGATGTCCACCAAACACATATAGGCATGATGGTCAGATAACGTTGATCGTATAGTATGGGAACAAGCTATGTTTTACTCAACCTTGCTTGTTTGCCTAGCATAGGTCTATGGACTATGGAGGCTGGTATTTCTGGCCTCATGAAAATGTTGGTTACCTAGCTGTCATCTGACCCTCTGTCTTCAATCTTTTCTCTGCCACTGAGGTGGAACAAGTATGCAGATCCTGAAAGTCCTTATCTGCATACCGTATTTATTGGCGTATAACACGCACCGGCGTATAACACGCACCCCAAGTTTAGGAGGGAATTTTAAGGAAAAAAACTTTTAGGAGGGAAATTCAAGGAAAAAAAACTTACATTTAAATGCAGCATGCAGCCTTGCCCAGTGTCCATCTGCAGCCTTGCCCAGTGTCCATCTGCAGCCTTGCCCAGTGTCCATCTGTCCATCTGCAGCCTTGCCCAGTGTCCATCTGTCCATCTGCAGCCTTGCCCAGTGTCCATCTGTCCATCTGCAGCCATGCCCAGTGTCCATCTGTCCATCTGCAGCCTTGCCCAGTGTCCATCTGTCCATCTGCAGCCTTGCCCAGTGTCCATCTGTCTATCTGCAGCCTTGCCCAGTGCCTTTGCGATCGTGTCAGTCCCGGCGTTTTTTTAAATTTGGCGCCGATTTCTGTGGAGAGGAGCGAGCGGGGCCGAGTGTACTTTGGCTAGACTCGGCTCCTCTCGCAGTCCCGCCCATCTCCACTGACTGCGCCGCTGACTGAGAAAACCGAGTGTACTTCGGCTAGACTCAGCTCTGCTCACAGTCACAGGCAGGACTGCGAGAGGAGCCGAGACTAGCCAAAGTACACTCGGCTTTCTCTATGTCAGCGGCGCAGTCAGAGATGGGCGGGACTGCGAGAGGAGCCGAGTAAAGCCGATTGTACTTCGGCTTCGCTCGCTCCTCTCGCTCGTTTTCAGCAGGGGAATTCGACGGAGTATCGGCGTATAACACGCACCCACGATTTTCCCCTGATTTTAAGGGGAAAAAAGTGCGTGTTATACGCCGATAAATACGGTATGTGTTCTAGGCATAGGTGTGTGCAGTCTACCGCATTAGGGTGTGCACCCCAAAGCTCAAACACACCTGAATGCCTCCTCCTATCACAGGGAGGAGGCTTTGGTGGTGGGAGACAGTTGATTGGGAGCATATTATGTTACACCCTAAATACGAGTGTAATGTGTTCCTAACGTTGAACCTAGCCCTTAATATAATGGGGGTATTAACACTGGCCACTGGCATCCCCCAACCACCGACCTGGTGCCGCCCCTGGATAATGCTAATTCACATGGGGTGATTAGGGTGTGCCCAGGCACATCCGGCACACCCTGTGCGCATGCCTATGGTTCTAGGTAAAGAAAACAAAAATTGAAAGTGGGTCAAATATTTTTTGTTGCATATAACCTGGTTTATTAGAGGAAATGAGCATGCTCACTTTGCAAGAGAATTTTCACTTAACGTAAATTTAGGGAAGCTGTGCTGACCTCAATCAGCCAATTAATTACATGCAAGCAAAAATCAAGTTTTTTTTTTTGTTTTTTTTTAATGTTCCTTGCAAGTAAGTGAATTTTTACCACATTTAGTAAGTTACCGTATATACTCGAGTATAAGCCGACTTTTTCAGCACTTTTTTTGTGCCGAAAATGCCCACCTTGGCTTATACTCGAGTCACCTTTTTGCGCCTGATCTCCCGGACTTTGGGGACCCGGTACCGGCACTTGGCACACATGTAGCCCCCCTCTTTCTCTACAAGTGTGCAAAGTTTGTTGTCCGGGGGACCTACGGCCGAGGAGCACAGATTTTTCAAATCCGGGCACCCCTTTCATAGACTCCGGTAGTAGGTTCCCTGGACCTGAAACTTGGTACACATATAACCCCATTTATCCTCTACAAGTGTGCAAAGTTTGTTATCTGGGGAACCTACAGCCACAGAGCACTGATTTTTCAAAGCTGGGCACCCCTTCCATAGACTCCCATGTTAAACATCAGTCTAGTCATGGACACAATGAGGCATGGGCACAGTGAGGTATGGACACAGTGAGGCACAGTGAGGCATGCAGATGGACACCCTAGGCTTATACTCGAGTCAATACGTTTTCCCAGTTTTTTGTGGTAAAATTAGGTGCCTCGGCTTATATTCGGGTCGGCTTATACTCGAGTGTATACGGTAAGTAAATATAAACTTGCAAAGTGCATATCCTCATTTCCTTTGGTAGATTAGGCCCAATGACCATCAAACTGTGTTCTTAGTCAAAATACACCACGTTTCCTTTAAATTGCTGAGATTCCTCAATAAACTGTTTGTATGGGCAGGAACACTTCGCAGTTCTGGAATAATACATCTTCCTTCTGGTGAGTCATGATTCCGAGTGATAGAGATCAATGGAAGAGCCGTCCATTTTTCACAGAGACTTTTATAGTGGCTACTTACTTTCGACCCGCGTTAAAGTGGTCATTTTACTGATGAACATGACATGCAATCATTGATTATATAATATAAATGGTAAGCATGCGTTAAAGCTTTATTTTGATTTTAAAAATAAATAAAAAAACGCACATAATCGAAAAGAAAAATTAGGAACTATATAAAGTCTGACATTGAAGCGAAGAAATTATCATTTAAAAATATATATATATTGGTTTAATACAAAAAAAATATTACTTTTTTAGGTCCAAGCAAGAGCTGTCTACTACCCACTGATGGGTACAAATAATTGGCTGCTACATTGCAACATTCAAACAATGTTTATTATTAAACCCCGACTTAGGGAGGAAAAAAGTTTTCCCATGCAGTGAGGCTGTGCCTGTGGACAAAGGAGATATACGGTACTTACTGGTGTAGCGCTACCCCCAGTTAAGAGAGCCGCTGATATTGATTTGGGCCCTGTAGTGCACTGCTGTCAACCCCTGGCAATCGGCTCTAACCTCCCGTGGCACAGCTGGTGATAGAGGGATAGGACCGCGTGACCGCAACTGTTGGTGACGCAGTCCTATAACAAACATACACAGAATATACTTTAAAACTCCTATTAAAGTAAGCGGAACTGACACCAAATGTACTTTACCCAGATATTTTACTGAGGCTAATGGGCAAGTAATAAACAACAGTATAACAAGTTGCAGATCCCTGCAATAAACAGTAATAAAGATAAACAGAGTAATCAGAATAATAAAGTATTGCTATGCAACTCTAGCGCTGCCCTTTTACAGCTACTTCCCCTCATGGGTAGACTAACACCCAGCAATGTCTACCTATGCAGTCAGGCCTGACTGATCTAAATGGAAGTTCAGTGAAACAATATTCGCTAGCAATCTCTCGGTGGTGCACTTGAAGAACAACTTTGTAATCCCAACGAATAGTAAAGATAAAGTATCTGTCTTTAAACAGCTCTCACCACCTGGACAAGTCCAAGTCCCTTTCCTCCATCGATTCGTCTAGGAACAGGAATCCACCGACATCCAAGTCTTCAATCCTTCTGGTGTACTGCAGCAAGGAGGATTAGATGTCTCTAAGGCTCTGCTAGGCTGGCAGAGGGCTCTTTGGAAAGGAGCACACGGCCCGGGCTTCAGGCCTTGTGCACACAGCAGTTCAGCACAGACATCCTCTTGCTAGGAGAGGGGTGTCCAAAGAGGCCGACCAAAACTCCGCCTCCCCTTTATAAAGTCTGCCCCAGCAGTCTCTGTTCTGGAGCAATGCACCCTGGGTGCTGCAAGATGTACTGGGAGATGTAGTCTCTCTCTCCTGTGCTTTCACTTCCAATAATGTCTCTTTACTTCCTCCCGACTCACCTCTCACCTGGAACTTCTTGTCTCTCTGCATTAAAGGGGAACACCCCGCTACACACTCCCCCCACTTGAACTCTTTGGTCCCCAAAGATAAACTTCAACAAATACTGTTTACCATTTTGGACAATGTCGAGCATGATGTTGGCATAGGGAATTCCCACCAAAACTTTGGGATGGAACTCTCTTGCCCACAGGTCACACTACCATGAGTGGCCTGCCTAACTGTGCCAGAGAGTGAGCTGGGGTTGCCCTCCACCAAATGGACGGTGGAAGGATCAGGTTGTTCAACACTTCTCCTAGCCGTTACAACAGAGTCCTCTGAGCTCGTCCCCATTTGGGGGTAAGTTCGTTTCTTGGGAGGCCTGATGACTCTGCGAGCCCTCTGCTCTCTTGGTGCTTCTGACTCTGGCACCACAGGCTCTTCTTCAGGAGTAAGTTCAGGTAACATTTCTGGTTCTGGAACCTCTGATTCAGAAGTCGACTGACGTATGGAATCTCTAGAGTCCTCCTCTGCGCAAGTGTCAGGAACATCTTCCCAGTAATCAGCTGAGGGACTGAAGGGTATGAATTCAGTAGCCTCCGGATTCAGCGTTGCATCTGGGGTATCCCCTCCATTTGGGAGATCTATGGCGGACGTTCCCAGAGTCGAGGGAGGCCACAGCCAGTCCAGTTCTCCACCTTCTTCTGTACTCAATTGGGAGGCCTCCCCATCTTTGGCTCGAGAGGTCTGGGACCGAGTGTTCGGCCTAGGAATATCCAGGATAGAGGCCGGTTCAGGGGAGTCTCTCACGGGAGGTATTCTGACTGCCTCAGCAAGTGGGAGCAGGTGGTTCCGATGCCACGTCTTCAGTGGACCCACCTTTCCTTCTGGCTTTAGTTTGTAGACAGGCAAACCGGGCAACTTCCTACAGACAACATAGGGCTCAGATCTCCACCTGTCGGCAAGCTTGTGTTTTCCAGGGACCCCCAGATTGCGTAGCAGTACTCGGTCCCCGGGCTGCAGATCTTGCACTCGAACCTTCAGATCAAAATTTCTCTTGTTGCGGGCCCCCCTTTGATCCGAAGCCGCCTGGGCTTGTTCATAGGCCACCTGCAAGCTACGTCTAAGTCTGTCCACGTATCCCTTGTGGGATGTAGCTGAGGTATTGTCTATAGAAGTGCCAAAGGCCAGGTCCACAGGTAGCCTTGCTTCTCTCCCAAACATAAGTCGATAAGGGGAGTAGCCAGTGGCGTCACTTGTGGTACAGTTATAGGCATGTACTAGGGCTGATATGTGCTGACTCCAGTGTTGCTTCTTCTCTGTTTCTAAGGTTCCCAACATGTTGAGCAGGGTCCGGTTAAATCTCTCCGGCTGAGCATCTCCTTGTGGGTGGTAAGGCGTGGTTCTGGTCTTCTTTATTCCTAATGAATCCAAAAGTCTTCGGATCAACCGACTCTCAAAGTCCCTTCCTTGATCTGAGTGGAGTCTCTGTGGTAGTCCGTAATGGACAAAATACTTCTCCATAAGTATCTTGGCCACAGTGGATGCCTTCTGGTCTTTGGTTGGGAAAGCTTGAGCATAGCGGGTGAAATGGTCGGTTATTACCAGAACATTCCCCAATCCACTCAGGTCGGGTTCGAGGCAGAGAAAGTCAATGCATACCAGATCCATTGGGCCTTGACTCTGTAAGTGGCCCATTGGGGCAGCTTGATGGGGTAGGGTCTTTCTCTGAATGCATCGTGCACAGGAATGGCAATACTCCTCTACTTCTGCCCTCATGCAGGGCCAATAGAACCGATTTCTGACGAGCTGGAAGGTCCTGTCTGCCCCTAGGTGACCATGATGGTCATGCAGGGCAATTAGTACAGTCTCTCGGTGCTTCTCTGGAAGAAATAACTGCCACTTATCTTCTGAGTCATCAGAGGGGCCCCTTCGGTAGACCACTCCCTGATGTACCTGTAGCCTGTCCAATTACTTCCTCAACAGGCGAGCCTCCTTTGAGGGGTGATGTAGGAATTTGTTGGGATCCTGATTCTCCAGGGCTTCGAGGACCAATCTCCCCATGGGGTCTTCCAATTGGTCACACCTCAACTCCTTCTTGGACAGTCTCGGTAGGTTGTCTTCCTCCAGTTGAGTTACCCCACAATAGTGTTTGGGGACTCCTACCATGGTAACCCCTATTTCTTCTGCTCTGGAGCCTCCTCTGGCTTGGAATTCAGCCCCTTGACAAAGGGCCCGCACCCCGTCCGGTGCCACTTGGGTCCAATCTTCCCAGTCATTTGTCGTGGCATGAGACCTCCGGGACAGGGCATCTGCATCCCTATTTCCGGCTCCTGGTCTGTACTTCAGACTGAAGTTGAATCCAGACAATGCGGCCAACCACCTGTGTCTGGTGGCATCTAGTTTCGCGGTGGTGAAGAGGTAGGTCAGGGGGTTGTTGTCTGTCTTCACAGTAAACTCTGCCCCATACAAGTAGTCTTTTAGCTTGTCTACTACCGCCCATTTGAGGGCCAGGAATTCCAGCTTATGAGTGGGGTAATTCTTTTCTGAGGGGGTCAGGCTCCTGCTCACATAGGCCACTGGTCGCAGTTGTCCTTCATGTTCTTGGTAGAGTACACCACCTAGACCCTCATGGCTGGCATCCACATGTAATTCATAAGGTCTGGTAGGGTCGGCGTAGGCCAGGACTGGGGCAGTGGTTAAGCTCCTCTTCAGAGCATGAAAGGCCTCTTCACACCTTGGGTTCCACTGATCTTGAACTGACTCACCAGGCCTCCTGGGCCCTGAGTCATCCTCTTCCCCTTCTGCCTTTAGCAATTCATTCAACGGGCGGGCAATCCGAGCAAACCCCTCCACAAACCTCCTATAATAGGAGCAGAACCCCAGGAAGGATCTGAGCTCTGTTACTGTGGTGGGTCGTGGCCAGGAAGTGACTGCTTCCAACTTCTCAGGATCTGTGGCCACCCCTTCTTCAGACACTATGTGCCCCAGATAGTTCACAGAAGACTGGTAGAACCGACACTTCTTGGGGGAAAGCTTAAGTCCCTCTTCGCTGAGTCTTCTCAATACTTTCTCCAACCTGGCTTCATGTTCTTCCAAGGTTCTTCCAAAGACAATGACATCGTCCAAGTACACAAGGACTTCTATAAGATTCATGTCTCCAACAGTCTTCTCCATAAGGCGTTGAAAGGTAGCAGGAGCTCCAGACAGACCCTGAGGCATCCTATTGAATTCGAAGAATCCCACCGGGGTTATGAAGGCTGTCTTCTCCCTGTCTTCTGGGTGCATAGGGATTTGATAGTACCCACTCTTGAGGTCCATCACACTGAACCATTTGGCTCCAGACAAACTTTGTAGGGCATCTTCTATCCTTGGCGTGGTGTATTGGTCAGGGATGGTTCTCCTGTTGAGAGTCCTGTAATCGATACAAAGCCTCAACGACCCATTCTTCTTTCTGACCACCACGATTGGGGAGGCATAGGGACTTCTAGACTCACGGATAACACCAGTCTTCTTTAGTTCTACAAGTTGTTCCCTCAGATCCTCCAGATCTGCCAGGGGGACCCGCCTGACCCTCTCTCGGAAGGGCTTATCTTCTTGGAGGCGGATCCGATGGGTGGCACTTCTTGCACACCCCACATCGAATTCATCTTCGGAAAAGATCTTCTCCCACCTGGTCAGCTGGGCCTTGGCTCTTTCTTTCCAAGCCCTGGGTAGGTTCGGGTTTTCCACGGACAGTTTCTCCCAAACATCTCCTCCGTCACCCGTCCCCTTGACTTCGGACCAAGTGACCGGGGCAGCAGGGCTCACCTGACCAAGCAACACTCTGGCAGGGATCTCCATGGGTCCTCCCGTAGTGTTCCTAACACTCACCGGAACTCTGCCATGGGCCTTCTTCAGGGCCTTGAACGGAATCACTTCTGGTATCACTTCCAGGCCTGAGGACTCTTCCCTTGGGTCTGATTCCAGCATGACAAAGGGGCCAGGTTGTTCCCACGAAAGCTTCACAGTGGCCCTAAGACAGGTTACTTCTCCGGGCTGTAGCACTACTCCTTCTCTGCCAAGTCTCCACACCTTCCCTATCCCCTCTCCCGGGGTCTTCTGCTCTAAGACCAGTCGTTGGTAGGCCGTCTTTAGCATGGGATGGATTTTGGTGGCTGAATGGTTTCTCTCTTTCACTAGAGGAGTCAGGAGTCTCCTGACTAGATCCGTGTTTGTCCCAATGATCAGGGAAATCTTGCTGGCTCCAGGCGGCCGGGGACACACAACTGCCAGGGTGTCAAACACTTCAGCCTTCCCAGCCACGGATGGGTCGAAAGTCATCTTTATGGGCAGGTACCCATCATAAGGGAAACTCTGGGTTCCAAGTCCCCATATCTCCAGCTCTTCTATCTTCTGGATAGGCAGATGACTCAAGTGCCTATCATAGAAGTCCCGGTATAGTAAAGTCACCTGTGCTCCGGTGTCCAAAAGAGCTTTAGTATAGACTCCTTCCACTTGAATGGGCACAGTAGGAGACGGGCCCACCAGTTCCTTTGGGTATGGCCGGACTGGGGTCACCTCTTTTTTTTTGCTTTCGACCCTTGCCCTGCTCCTTTTGGACTTTAATTTTTCCTGAGCCTGGCATGCATTGACTTTCTCCCTCTCAATGGGGGCACAAACCCGCTGAGGGATGTTATTGTTCCTTTTAGGTGGATGTTCCTTCTTTGGGGTGCTGTACTTCCACTGAGGGGTCTTGCCCCCTCCCTCTGGGGTACATCTTGGTGGGGGTGTACTATACCTCCTCCTAGGAGTTTTGTCTCCTCCATTCTTGGCCTTTTTTTTTAGTTTGGAGCGCACTGAAGATGATGGGCACCCGGTTGACTCCTTCACCGGGGCCCCTTTGGAGTTTCCCGCCGGCTTGCAATTATCTGTTCTCTTCTTCTTTGGGCTGGAGCATACGTTAGCAAAGTGGCCACTCCCTCCGCAGTTATAGCAAATCACCTCTTCTCGGTCCTGTAGGGAGGCCGGTGCTGAGGTGTTCGGGAACAACTCCTTTCTTGGGCTTGGTTTCTCTCGTCTTCTCTGATCTTTCTCCATCAAAGAGGTCAGCATCTCCAACACTTGGGCCATTTGCGATTTCAGAGTGTCAACCTCCGCATCTCTTTCTGGGCTCTTGACCGAATGGACCAACACTGGTACAGGTGTGACATTTGCCTTGGCCACCTGCTGATCTTCCTCCAGCGCCTCTTCGTCCCTAATAATTTTTATTAGATCAGAGTAGGTAGTGATATTCCTCCTCCTGAGGTTTTCAGGTGCAGCCAGACCGGGTCTGAGCGCCGCGCTCCCCTCATGAACTGCTTCATGCGTGCTTCATCTGCATCTTTGGGCAGCATTCCCTTCTTCAGTACAATCTTGCATAACTGCCTGTTCAGCCTTCTAACATATTCTGACAGTTTCTCATTCGGCTGCTGGAGAGTGTGTTCAATTTGATAAATCATCTCTGACACCTTCTCCAGCTGACCAAACTCTTCCTGCAGCATGGCCAGGCAATCTTGAGCTGTACAGTTTTCATTTCCAAACCGGAAGCTCTTCACCGCTTCTGCCGCGGCACCTTTCAGACTTTCTAAGACTCGCTGTCTCTTCTGTGCCTCAGGCACCTCCCATGCTTCTACTGCCTGCAATGCCTGTTCCACCCAAGTGTCAAAATCTTCCTCCCCCGCAGGGACGGGGAGCTTCCCTGAGAAGGTGCTAAGCTTCCGGTAACCGGCCTCCACATGCACCGTACTGCTTTTCTGGCACTTAATTACAAGGTCTCCTAGAGCATTCAACAATTCAGGCCCTATAGCGGCCAGCGGTGATCCCGGGCTTAATAGTTCCTTAAGCTTTTCTGCTTTAGGGGATAGTGGTGGAGATAATTGTGGGAGTGATGGCTTTGGTGTCTGAAACCATTCTTCCTTCACTGGCAGCGTATGTATCAAGTGATAGATCTGATTATCTATGGCTTGTATACTCTGACTTTTAAAATGCTCTGGGATTTCGTTTTTCCATTCTACCAGTGCGTATGTAAACAAGATCACTGGATCTGGCCTAAAATCCATCACCCATGCTTTGTGGCTCGGAGACAGTAACATTACGAGCTGTTTTATCTCCTCTTCCTTCCATCTTTCCCCCGGGAGTACAATGACTACCGCCGCGGTTGGATCGGCGCCAATCGCTGCGCACCACTGTGACATTGCCAGCGGGTCCATGCTGGTACTTCTGACCGGCTTGATTGCAGCGTGCAACGTACAAGGATCCCGGACTCGAGCCCCCACGTGTAGCGCTACCCCCAGTTAAGAGAGCCGCTGATATTGATTTGGGCCCTGTAGTGCACTGCTGTCAACCCCTGGCAATCGGCTCTAACCTCCCGTGGCACAGCTGGTGATAGAGGGATAGGACCGCGTGACCGCAACTGTTGGTGACGCAGTCCTATAACAAACATACACAGAATATACTTTAAAACTCCTATTAAAGTAAGCGGAACTGACACCAAATGTACTTTACCCAGATATTTTACTGAGGCTAATGGGCAAGTAATAAACAACAGTATAACAAGTTGCAGATCCCTGCAATAAACAGTAATAAAGATAAACAGAGTAATCAGAATAATAAAGTATTGCTATGCAACTCTAGCGCTGCCCTTTTACAGCTACTTCCCCTCATGGGTAGACTAACACCCAGCAATGTCTACCTATGCAGTCAGGCCTGACTGATCTAAATGGAAGTTCAGTGAAACAATATTCGCTAGCAATCTTCTTGGTGGTGCACTTGAAGAACAACTTTGTAATCCCAACGAATAGTAAAGATAAAGTATCTGTCTTTAAACAGCTCTCACCACCTGGACAAGTCCAAGTCCCTTTCCTCCATCGATTCGTCTAGGAACAGGAATCCACCGACATCCAAGTCTTCAATCCTTCTGGTGTACTGCAGCAAGGAGGATTAGATGTCTCTAAGGCTCTGCTAGGCTGGCAGAGGGCTCTTTGGAAAGGAGCACACGGCCCGGGCTTCAGGCCTTGTGCACACAGCAGTTCAGCACAGACATCCTCTTGCTAGGAGAGGGGTGTCCAAAGAGACCGACCAAAACTCCGCCTCCCCTTTATAAAGTCTGCCCCAGCAGTCTCTGTTCTGGAGCAATGCACCCTGGGTGCTGCAAGATGTACTGGGAGATGTAGTCTCTCTCTCCTGTGCTTTCACTTCCAATAATGTCTCTTTACTTCCTCCCGACTCACCTCTCACCTGGAACTTCTTGTCTCTCTGCATTAAAGGGGAACACCCCGCTACACTGTATATACTCGAGTATAAGCCGAGTTTTTCAGCACATTTTTTTTGTGCTGAAAATGCCCCCCTCGGCTTATACTCAAGTCACCTTTTTGCGCCTGATCTCCTGGAATTTGGGGACCCGGTACCGGCCGGCAGTAGGTCCCCTGGACCCCAAACTTGGCACACATTTAGCCCCCCTCTTTCTCTACAAGTGTCCAAAGCTTGTTGTCCGGAGAACCTACGGTCGGGGAGCACCGATTTTTCAAACCCGGGAACCCCTTCCATAGACTCCCATGTTAAACGGTAATTTCTCCGGTGAATTTGGGGACCTGGTACCGGCCAGTCGTAGGTCACCTTGACCCAAAACTTTGCACACAGTAGCCCCATTTCCTATCTACAAGTGTGCAAAGTTTTTTGCCTGGGGGACCTACAGTCGGGGAGCAATGATTTTTCAAAGCTGGACACCCCTTCCATAGACTCCCATGTTAAACGTCAGTCTAGGCATGGGCACAGTGAGGCATGGGCACAGTGAGGCATGCACATGGACACAGTGAGGCAAAGTTAGGCATGCAGATGGACACGCTAGGCTTTTACTCGAGTCAATACGTTTTCCCATTTTTTTGTGGTAAAATTAGGTGCCTCGGCTTATATTCGGGATGGCTTATATTCAAGTATATACGGTATTTAATGTGGAGTTCCACCCATAAAATGAACTTTACATTATTCAGCAGCAATAAACATAACCAACAACATTTGGGATTTTTTTTTTTTTTTACTTTAATTTTTATACCTGTTGCTATGTGGTCCCTTGTAATCTGCCCCTTCCTCTCCGTGGCTCCTGACATCATTTCCCTCGGCGCCTGTGCTTGCTAGTGCTCCTGGGAGATGTTTGTCATCAATTCCCAGGAGTCAGTGGGCAGCGCCGAGGGCTAGAATCGCGGTATTTCAAAACCGGAAGTGACGCGGGCAAGGGCGGATTTATCATGGTCACATCACCTTCAGACATTTCCTGCGCCGCTTGCTGTGCTTACTGCGTATGCGTGAGAATGGGCGGTGCATGCTGGTAATACAGCAGTGCCGTATCCCGGAAGTTTATGCTTGTGGGCTTCGCCTGCCCACAAGTAAGATGGGTATTCCCTAGCAGCAAAAATATAAGGTAATTTTTCTTATAAAATATGCACAAAAGCGGCGCTAATAACGAGACTATCCATTAGTAAATATAGATTGGATGATAGTAAGAGAACGTTCCCGGGTGACTGACACCCAGGGCCGGCTGCCAGATTCACTCTGCGCTGCTCACAGCAGGGAAGAGAGAAAGTGAGCAGCGCTGAATAGAGGACAGCAACTACTGGACTTAACTTTTCAAGTTAACCAGCACGTGATTGCTTGCTAGGTGGTCCTAGCAACCAATTATTGGCTTGTTAATATGAACAATTTACTGGAAGCAGGACACAGGATACAGCATCATGCAGGGATACAGCTCACAGGCAGAACACCTAGGCACAGATATCATTTAGGATAGGGATTAAATACCTTCCCAGCAGCCAGTACCAGGTGTAACCACAATTACTAGGATAAGCTGGCTGCTGGGAGACACTCAATCTCAGGTGATCCAAGCCCTGACACACTGCACTGGTGTGGCTAGCAGTGGCGACCCATCCATTAGGGCGCCCGGGCACCGCCCTTTCTCTCCATGCCACCCCCTATATGCAATGGATAGATTCATGCATAGCATGAGTCTATCCACGGCCGAAGCGGCCACCCCTATTCATGCGTCCGGCCCCATTCATGACATCATGCGCATGAATTACAGCGGCCGGGTTTTTTTTTTTTGAAGCACCTGATTAGAGCCAGAGGCTGTAATAAACTTCAAAATAGGGTGGGTTTGGGTCACAGAGAATGCTCTTCGATCCCACCCAGGTGTGTTACAACAGCGAATGAATATTCGCTGTTGAAACACTGATCCTCAATCCGCCCAATCAGAAGCGGGTGTGAAACTTGTTTTCCGATTGGCCAAAAAGTGAAGACTCCCGATTGGCCGCCGAGGAGGAAGAGGGAGGAAATGGAAGCCACCGTCGCCGTGATGACCCATGGAGAGCAGGAGAATGGGAGGCTGCTGCCGCCGAGCAGGGGAAGCCGCCGGTGATGGGGTAAGTGCAACCGACCAGGGGGTGGGGGTTGTGGCATAATGTTTGCTGCCCCCCTCCAAAAAAAATTCCCCCAGCCGCCACTGGTGGCTAGTAATCATGACACTATTGCTGGCATACAATGGCTTTACTGTAGTTTGTAGATTTAGCATTTACTTGTTTGCCATTAACAACCTGCTGTCTTATGTTTTTTTTTGCATGGTGTTCTTTAACAGAGTTTTTTTCTTTTTTTTTTATAAAAGAAAACTGCGTTGTAATTTATATATACCGGTCCTCTAAAGCCAATCCATCGCTAGTTTGAGGGATTGGATGGCTCTCCATATGAAGACACATGGCCATCACACAGAGACGAACATCATTTTGTAACAAAATTGTTCCTATAAACCATTCTCATCAATGTCTTGCAGAGATTCTGATGATGCTGCTAAAGCCACCTGCTGAATGATTTACAGGACCCTCATCAGCTGCTTCAAACCACTCTACAAAAAGATTTCTATTTCCAATAGTACCATCCAATTCGCAACAAAGACAAATTATCATTTATTTATAGGAAGAGGACCGAGCCGGTAATCTGTACAGGATTTATTTATGTATTTTATTATTTTGTTTCTTTTTTGTACTTTTTGGAAGAGAAACTTTTTTGTACAACGTCAAGTCTTGAACAAAAAACTTAAGAAAACCGTAGCCATTGTAGGATTATTGGAGCTTCCATTTCTGATGTTTTTGAAGACACAAGGTTCTCATTCTAAAGTCTCATTTTTTTCCCGTTAAAAATAACAAACATGTTATACTTACCTGCTCTGTGTAATGGTTTCTTAAGGTTTTGCACAGAGCAGCGAGGATCCTCCTCTACTCGGGTCCCTCTTTGGTGCTCCTTGCCCGTCCCTCCCGTTGAGTGCCCCCACAGCAAGCAGCTTGCTATGGGTGCACCCGAGCTGCAGCTCTCTGAGTCCATTCAGCCACTAGGGTGCCCACATGTCCCGGATCACCCGGGACTGTCCCGCACTTGGCATGTCTGTCCTTGGCCCCGGGCACCTCCGTTCTGGGACAATAAAGTGTCATGGAATGAAATAGACACAGCCACCCTACCAGCTACATTGCCCGAACTGGTTGTTAGAGTAGCCTCCTGGCGTCTAGCAACCAGTGTCGTCATGTACACAGAGTGAGGCCGAAGTCCACGTGGCACGTCTAGTGCTTAGCTCCATCTCTCTCACTGAAGAAATTACACTTTTGCTATTGCTACAATGTAACGTAGTGAGTATAACAGTGTACATTTTCTGTCCCCTCAAAATAACTCAACACACAGCCATTAATGTCTAAACCATGGGTAACAAATGTGAGTACACCCCTAAGTGAAAATGTCCAAATTGGGCCCAAAGTGTCAATATTTTGTGTGGTCACCCTTAATTTCCAGCACTGCCATAACCCTCTTGGGTATGGAGCTCACCAGAGCTTCACAGGTTGCCACTGGAGTCCTTTTCCACTCCTCCATGACGACATCACGGAGCTGGTGGATTTTAGAGGCCTTGCGCTCCCCCACCTTCCGTTTAAGTATGCCCCACAGATGCTCAATAGGGTTTAGGTCTGGAGACATGCTTGGCCAGTCCATCACCATTACCCTCAACTTCTTTAGCAAGGTAGTGGTCATCTTGGAGGTGTGTTTGGGGTCCTTATCATGTTGAAATACTGCCCTGTGGCCCAGTCTCCGAAGGGAGGGGATCATGCTCTGCTTCAGTATGTCACAGTACATCAGGAAAAAAAACTGCGCCAATTGACTTTCATATAAATTACTCCTGGATAGCATCAGGATGTATGTCCAAGATTGTGGCCCACATTAAAGGGAAATTGTCCAATAATACAGGAAATCCAAACTGTCAGTGTGTTGAACTTTCGCTTAAAATACATCAATTGAAACCACCACCAGGAAAAATGGCTCCTTACCACAAACAGGTGAATTCATGCAGGTGGCTTTAGCCCAGCCAAGGCCTTGAATAAAAGGTCCAAAGCAAGGTCCCCAGACAATCCGCCACTGTTAACAAAAGGCCTCTTGATGGCTCGGTAGCAAAGGAAAAAAAACACATATACCATAGGGTGATAACGTATTCACAGGGTAATGACACCACCACCGTGATAGAGTTTATGTAAGTGACCACCACCTAAGTAAAAATTGGCTCCTTACCAGATGGAGGTAAAAAACATGCATTCAGCTATACCCAGCCACAGCATTTAACCTGTACCCCGGACCCACACACAGATTCCTAGGAAGGTTTCCACTGTAAAGGCGCACCAAGCCCTGACAGCACGACCGCTCTCCTCTCTTGTTCACAGACACGTACTGCATGAATTCGCCTGTTTGTGGTAAGGAGCCATTTTGCCTGGTGGTGGTTTCAATTGATGTATGTTAGCGAAAGTTCAACACACTGACAGTTTGGATTTCCTGTATTATTGGACAATTTCCCTTTAATGTGGGCCACAATCTTGGACATACATCCAAGGAGGAGTATCCAGGAGTAATTTATATGAAAGTCAATTGGCGCAGTTTTTTTTCCGGGTTTATTGTTTATGTTTATCGCATGACATGTTAAGGACAGATGCCCAGTAGTGACCCACCTGATAGACCTAAACCTCCCCAACTCCCAATTGCCCAATAAAACAACTGACAAAGTTGTGGAGTAAAATTGGCCTTGCGGCCTATTTATTTAACCATTTCAAAACTTAAAATAAATAACCATTTTACATAACATCAGACAAACTTTTTCCATATCTTGGTAGTCTTGGAGGCCACGACACAGAACTTGGTCACTGGGACAAAACTTATTTAACTTAGGCCTCCAGTCGCAAGACACCGACTCGGAGACAGTACACATGTCCGCAGTGACCTACAATTTTACCCCTTCCTGGTTAAACCCTCGTTGACCGGAAGGTACCCAATAACCCCATACCACAGATGGGTACCACCATTTTACTACCGATAACCCCATACCACGGATGGGTGCCACCATTTTACTACCGATAACCCCATCCCACAGATGGGTACCACCATTTTACTAACTATTCCAGCCTTTTTCTCCTCTTCCAGAGACAGAGCACTGCCACAGCACGCAAGGGGTAAAACCTTACCCTTGCGCGCACCTCCAAACCCCAAAACCCTCGGAATCCTTCCTGAAAACCCGGGGCCCCGAGATCAATGCCGACAGCCATGAGGTAAACCCCATCGCTCAGCAGCTCCGTATGACTCACCATTAGGACCCCATCACAAGTAACCAATCTTCCGACTTCGCTTTCCACCTGTACTCGAGCCTTGTTCACCGTTTCCACTGACCATGCCACCGCCCAGCTGTCCTGCCCACCATGCCTGACCAAACAATCCGCATCCCCGGGAAGGAAGTGCGTACTCGCAGGAAGTCAAACTTCACCTCGCATATCAGCGGATGCATAGACATGGCCCCCCTGTCATTCCAACCCACATGCGGCACTAAAATATCCGGTGCCCTGCGAGGCTAGAGAACCATATAAACTTCCGGAAATGACTCTACTACATCCCTGCCCGGCACCCCGAGCACCGAACCTGAGCTTCATATCAGGGAAAAAACCCTGCTGCCCCCATTGGAAGTCCACCAGCCCGTATGGCCACCAAACACAGAAGAGTGACCCAGAATCCAAGCTGGCCGACCTTTCCACCTGAAACAATGAAACAGAAGACATCTAATGATATGGAATCACCCCCCCACACCCATATACAGAAAAGAGCCTGGAACCCACGTGGAAACCCTTATTCGTGCCCAGAGTGTGGGCAAATGGAAAGCCGAACCCTGTCAGCATACCAGCAGCCAATCCCCGTAACCCTGTTGTCAGACCTGCCCGCCCGAGCCGCCTCTGCGGCCGCCCCTAAGCGGGCTGATAGGAAGGCCTGAACCTTGTGGTGGCGACCTGTCGCCATTAAACATCTCCACAACACCACCACCAACGGAACCTGGCCGGGCTGACCCATACTGGATCATAACTTGACCACCCCCCAATACTAGACGCATGGAAAGAAAATAATTACCCCGCCCGCAAAGGACATATTACGGGATGCGAAACACAACGAGTCGCATGCCCTAAACCCCCGATCCGTTTCGGGCCCCCGAACAACACAACGTCCGCACACTCCACCTCATGTATCAACAGGCCCCTTTTGCCAGTATGGAAGAACTGACCAGCTCGCCAACCCTAAATGCTCTGCAACAGGCATGTGAACTGGCTGCCCGTACTAGTGAATACTCAGGCACCGAGAAGCACAGACTGCCATAGCCAAATCAAATGTGCAACATCCCCCACCGAAACCGGACGGCGCCCGTCCCAGCACCAGAGCAACTCCAGTACCCCCTAACCGCCTGCATACCCAAAGCTCCGTAATATGAGACCACAACTCGAAACTTGGACACTGGGACCAAACTATATCCCCTAGGCCTCCAGTCGCAAGACACCGACTCGAAGGCGGTACACATGTCCGCAGTACCCTAAAAAAAATTCCCCTTCCTGGTTAACCCTTGTTGACCGGAAGGTACCCAATAACCCCATACCACCTATGGGTACCCCCTTTTTATCCAGAACGTCCACTTTCACCTCCTCTTCCAGAAACCAAACCAAAACTCTGTAATATACATAATCCAGCAACTTCGCCCCTGAAACAGAAATGACAAAATCGCCAACGTACAGTCGACAACAGATACGGAGACCCCCAGTCCCCTTCTCAAAGTCTGGCAAAAGCCGGAAGTGCCCACCTCATGACCCACTGAAGAAATCCCCAGCCCCTGCAAAATTGCTAGCCATTCCCACCATGCCTTGGCGTAGGCCTACCGTGATTGTCGCAACCACCGAGATGCACTGTCACAGCAATGCTCCCCCACCAGTCGGGACAGGCAACCCCATATTGCTACGTATCCGGTGCCAACTCTCTGAACCTGTCCCACTGAAAACGAGACAAGGCGTCAGCCAAAGTGTTATCCACCCCCAGAAGGTGCTAAGCATAAATGAACACCTGCCATCGCAGACAGCCCAGTACCAAATGACGCAGCAAACCACACCGCCGGCTGCGAAACAGCCGAAACCCGGCTACCCATCTGGACAACGCCCCGGTCGTCTAAATTGAGGCGAACCATAAACTCACAGGAAGGAGTACCCCCCAAAGTTCCATTACTACCCCAATCGGGAAGCCGCCTGATTACCAAGTACTACAGGAACCCTGCCTCATACCACCCCTGTAGTCGCAGCGGACAGCCTGTGACAAAAGAACCCAGTCCCTGAGACTTATCTCGCCCGGAAAATTCAACTTACCCCACCGCAGCTGTAACTGGCGCCGCTGGATCTTCCTCTTACCAAAAATCCCACGCACTTCCACCTTGAGACTCTATGGCTTGTCCTCCGGCAGCCGATCTTACCAACGCAGCGAAAACCAAACCATTCCCAAGAAGACAATGTATGACGTAGGGCCTTACGTACACTCCCAGTGCCAACATACCCCGAAATGCTTCGCTACATACTGCAACGTTCCCCGACAACACAGAGAAAACGTTAGCCCACAGAGGGCCCACACATACAAACCCAGCCAGGTAATGAATGCCCGAGCCAAGCCCCGAGACGTCCCGGGCCCACCCGCATCTGCGGAACATGTTACCGCCGCGTAAAGGAGGCGCACGTCACCGTGCCCTCCCCCGGTGCGATAGCATAAGTAACCAAGCCTGCTTTGAAAAAGAAGGTGGTAAATAAAGCTAACTTGTGCGGCTCCCTCTTGCCCCCCCCCCTTTGACAGCATCTCAAAGACCACCGAAGGCCGCAACAGGTGTGTCTCAGATTACCCGCCTACGGAGGAACAGCAGAGAGTAAACGGGGGATCTCACAAAACCGCTAGCAAAGCCTGTCACTAATACCCCAGCCGCCCGTCGGTCGGGATACCTCTAGAGAAAAGGGGGAGTACCCAGTCCACTTGGACAAACGTCATCCCTCTGACCCCCCGGCACTTCTCTTTCCTTGCATAAAAACACCATACCAGGGCATGCGTTCCCCCCCCCCCCCCACGACACATGCGGCCCTGAATCGTCAGTTTGCGCCAAAATTGCATTTGTCTCAATTAAGCTGCCAGCAGTGGCCCAACGTGTTCCGACCCCCCCCCAAGTGAGAAAACCACTAAGTCCTGTGACAAAACCTTAGCAAAAGGTACCAAGTGTACCCCCGGGAAAACTGACTGGGAGCCCGCGCCGACGTCATAAGCTTCATCCACAAGCTGATTTCCATATGATTCCAGCGCAGAGCCGGTCTGATGGCCATCCGATGACTGAACTGCACCTCATATCTCTGCCACGCCACACCTCCATCCATCCGGCGAGCATAGCTAATGACCTACCCGTAAATGAACCTTATTCCTACGACCCTGCAAGGAAGGCAGAAGCCTGCACCAGATGTTGAAGATACAGGGGTTCAACCGATAACAGTGATTCCCCCCATAGACCTCTTTTCACTCCCCCGGCTGTAATCTATCCAGATCAACCTCTTCCGGGGCATTAAACGAAAATATCTACCCATACACACCCGTCCCAATCATCTCCCCAATTTCCACCGTAAGATGAGACCCCAGACATATATCACCCTTTTTTTGCGGCATGCGCCAGCCCCAGATGATAACCCCCCCATTTTCCCTATTAATGCAATTGCCAACCGTAACAGGCTCCCCCCTCTACACTGACCCAGCAAAAAACTAGTAACACTGCGCAAAGGTTAGATGAAGTGCACTTACCAGGCTGCCCAGAGCTGGGTCCAACAGCCGCCAAACTGGAATCCCACGCTGCTGGATGTCCCTGGTCCTCGCCGCCCTCCGACCCGGACAGTTCACCCTCCGACTCTCCGTTGGCGAATGATCACAGCCAGTTCCCCCGGAGGACGAGACCTGGATGCTGAGGGCCCGTGTTGTTGCTTGCTCCGTCCTTCCCGACCCGGAACACCAGCCCGCTCGTGATATCACTGACAGACTCCAGACCCGCTCCCTGGCTCGGGCACCCCTGCACGACCACCGCCATCACCGCTGCTGTCACCACGCTCCTCACCCTGTGCACGATCGGACCCCTGGCCGCCTGGATGCCTGGCCACCAGCCCGTAACCTGTATTCTCCCACGCTGGGCCGATCGACCGCTCTGGTCAACACCAGCAGGCTCGGCCGCATCCGTCCCGCGTCAGCGACGAGCGGGGGGGGGGAAAGCCAATTGACACGCTCTTCTCCCCCGGCGCGAAACTCCGTCCCGGGCCGGAGTCTCCTGGCCTCCTCCCTATTCCCAGGAAAGGCTCGCTGCTAAGAGGAAGCCGGAGGGCCCCTGTCAAGTCACAGAATATGACTTTGACCTCCCAGGGAGAAGTAAGGGTCCCTGCACACCCGCGGCCCATGCGCCCCCCTCGCGGCTGGGGCCGCTTGTAGTTCCCCCCTACCCGCTGCAGCCAACTTCTGCCCCAGACAGCTGAAAGGGCAAACGTCGGTGCCCCCAGCTGGGACCAAACCCGGGCCTTAGCCACACTCAGTTGGAATGCACAGGGCCCAGGGACTGCGTGACGGCTGCGGCCTATGCCGACGCACGCGTGAGATACTGCACCCCCCCCGCGGCTAGTGCCGCTTCTTGTTCCCCCCATGCCCGCCGCTGCCAGCTCCCTTCCCCAGACAGCTCCCAGGACGGGCGCCGCTGCCCACCGCTGGGCCAAACCCGGGACTCAGCCACCCTCAGGTTGAAGGCACAGGGCTACATGTACTCCAGCGGCCTATACCGCCGCACACGTGGGATACTGCGCCCCCCCTGCGGCTGGTGCCGCATCTTGTGCCCCCCATGCCCGCCGCTAACCTGCTCTCTTCCCCAGTCGGCTCCCAGGGGGACGCCGCTGCCCGCAGCTGGGCAAGGCCCCGGGACTCGGCCACATGCAGGATGCCTGCTCAGGGCCCAGGGGCTGCGTGTCAAGCTTCTTCCTCTTCTGCTGCAGGACTGACTGTATATCACTTCCTGCTCTCAGACTCTTACACCAGGGAACACCTCCAACCCCCAGGACACCCCCCTTTTCTTAAAGGGAAAACTACCTGCTTTCCTTTTGTCCTGTACTGTCCCACCCTGTCATGCCGTCCCTGCGCCTATCTGTTTCTTTCTTGCTCCGGGACTCTCTTTATTGCTGCTGCCTTGCAATATTTATTCCAAAACTAGTAGTCTTAGCGCAGTTTTTTCCTTTAATACATGTCACAGTACATGTTGGCATTCATGGTTCCCTCAATGAACTGTAGCTCCCCAGTGCCGGCAGCACTCATGCAGCCCCAGACCATGACACTCCCACCACCATGCTTGACTGTAGGCAAGACACACTTGTCTTTGTACTCCTCACCTGGTTGCCGCCACACACGCTTGAAACTATCTGAACCAAATACATTTATCTTGGTCTCATCAGACCACAGGACATGGTTCCAGTAATCCATGTCCTTAGTCTGCTTGTCTTCAGCAAACTGTTTGCAGGGTTTCTTGTGCATCATCTTTAGAAGAAGCTTCCTTCTGGGACAACAGCCATGCAGACCAATTGGATGCAGTATGCGGTGTATGGTCTGAGCACTGACAGGATGACCCCCACCCCCCCACCCCTTCAACCTCTGCAGCAATGCTGGCAGCACTCATATGTCTATTTCCCAAAGACAACCTCTGGATATGATGCTGAGCACGTGCACTCAACTTCTTTGGTCGACCATGACGAGGCCTGTTCTGAGTGGAACCTGTCCTGTTAAACCGCTGTATGGTCTTGGCCACCGTGCTGCAGCTCAGTTTCAGGGTCTTGGCAATCTTCTTATAGCCTAGGCCATCTTTATGTAGAGCAACAATTCTTTTTTTCAGATCCTCAGAGAGTTCTTTGCCATGAGGCGCCATGTTGAACTTCCAGTGACCAGTATGAGAGAGTGAGAGCGATAACACCAAATTTAACACACCTGCTCCCCATTCACACCTGAGACCTGGTAACATTAACGAGTCACATGACACCGGGGAGGGAAAATGTCTAATTGGGCCCAATTTGGATATTGTCACTTAGGGGTGTACTCACTTTTGTTGCCAGCGGTTTAGACATTAATGGCTGTGTGTTGAGTTATTTTGAGAGGACAGCAAATTTACACTGTTATACAAGCTGTACACTCACTACTTTACAGTGTAGCAAAGTGTCATTTCTTCAGTGTTGTCACATGAAAAGATAGTAGAAAATATTTACAAAAATGTGAGGGGTGTACTCACTTTTGTGAGATACTGTATATAGTGCATGAGCAGGGTATAACAACATGGCCTGGGGAATGCCCAGGGAAAAACCAAGCCTACTTACCGACCAGCTCGCTGACAACCAATTAACCTGTCTAACAGTATGCGTTAAAAACAGGGGTTTGTCCGCACGCATTTGCAAACGCATGCGTGAGCCACAGAGCCACGCCAAGGCCCCCTGGAGTCTGTGGTCCTACACTAACATTGAGTGTCCCCACAATGGAGGCACATGCATTCTGATGGTTGGATGAGGGCAGGTGGACTGAAGGAGAGCCACCCCTCCTTAAAGGTACAGGAGCACACCAAACACCCAGCGTAGCACAATGGCAGCAAAGGTGTTGGTGCACTGCTGGACCAATACAAGCACCATAGGTGAAAACAAAAACATGTCCACCGCCCCCATCTATAGCTGGCTATCACGGTAAGTAGCATTGGAAGGCTAAAGCAGATAACAACATGGCCTGGGGAATGCCCAGGGAAAAACCAAGCCTACTTACCGACCAGCTCGCTGACAACCAATTAACCTGTCTAACAGTATGCGTTAAAAACAGGGGTTTTTCCGCACGCATTTGCAAACGCATGCGCGAGCCACAGAGCCACGCCAAGGCCCCCTGGAGTCTGTGGTCCTATACTAACATTGAGTGTCCCCACAATGGAGGCACATGCATTCTGATGGTTAGATGAAGGCAGGTGGACTGAAGGGGAGCCACCCCTCCTTAAAGGTACAGGAGCACACCAAACACCCAGCGTAGCACAATGGCAGCAAAGGTGTTGGTGCACTGCTGGACCAATACAAGCACCATAGGTGAAAACAAAAACATGTCCACCGCCCCCATCTATAGCTGGCTATCACGGTAAGTAGCATTGGAAGGCTAAAGCAGATAACAACATGGCCTGGGGAATGCCCAGGGAAAAACCAAGCCTACTTACCGACCAGCTCGCTGACAACCAATTAACCTGTCTAACAGTATGCGTTAAAAACAGGGGTTTGTCCGCACGCATTTGCAAATGCATGCGTGAGCCACAGAGCCACGCCAAGGCCCCCTGGAGTCTGTGGTCCTACACTAACATTGAGTGTCCCCACAATTGAGGCACATGCATTCTGATGGTTAGATGAGGGCAGGTGGACTGAAGGGGAGCCACCCCTCCTTAAAGGTACAGGAGCACACCAAACACCCAGCGTAGCACAATGGCAGCAAAGGTGTTGGTGCACTGCTGGACCAATACAAGCACCATAGGTGAAAACAAAAACATGTCCACCGCCCCCATCTATAGCTGGCTATCACGGTAAGTAGCATTGGAAGGCTAAAGCAGATAACAACATGGCCTGGGGAATGCCCAGGGAAAAACCAAGCCTACTTACCGACCAGCTCGCTGACAACCAATTAACCTGTCTAACAGTATGCGTTAAAAACAGGGGTTTGTCCGCACGCATTTGCAAACGCATGCGTGAGCCACAGAGCCACGCCAAGGCCCCCTGGAGTCTGTGGTCCTACACTAACATTGAGTGTCCCCACAATGGAGGCACATGCATTCTGATGGTTAGATCAGGGCAGGTGGACTGAAGGGGAGCCACCCCTCCTTAAAGGTACAGGAGCACACCAAACACCCAGCGTAGCACAATGGCAGCAAAGGTGTTGGTGCACTGCTGGACCAATACAAGCACCATAGGTGAAAACAAAAACATGTCCACCGCCCTCATCTATAGCTGGCTATCACGGTAAGTAGCATTGGAAGGCTAAAGCAGATAACAACATGGCCTGGGGAATGCCCAGGGAAAAACCAAGCCTACTTACCGACCAGCTCGCTGACAACCAATTAACCTGTCTAACAGTATGCGTTAAAAACAGGGGTTTGTCCGCACGCATTTGCAAACGCATGCGTGAGCCACAGAGCCACGCCAAGGTCCCCTGGAGTCTGTGGTCCTACACTAACATTGAGTGTCCCCACAATGGAGGCACATGCATTCTGATGGTTAGATGAGGGCAGGTGGACTGAAGGGGAGCCACCCCTCCTTAAAGGTACAGGAGCACTCCAAACACCCAGCGTAGCACAATGGCAGCAAAGGTGTTGGTGCGCTGCTGGACCAATACAAGCACCATAGGTGAAAACAAAAACATGTCCACCGCCCCCATCTATAGCTGGCTATCACGGTAAGTAGCATTGGAAGGCTAAAGCAGATAACAACATGGCCTGGGGAATGCCCAAGGAAAAACCAAGCCTACTTACCGACCAGCTCGCTGACAACCAATTAACCTGTCTAACAGTATGCGTTAAAAACAGGGGTTTGTCCGCACGCATTTGCAAACGCATGCGTGAGCCACAGAGCCACGCCAAGGCCCCCTGGAGTCTGTGGTCCTACACTAACATTGAGTGAGCAGGGTAGTCTGACGTGGGAATTACGCTATTGACCACTGAACTAGGTGCAGTGTTTATGGTTTTGTGGGCCTGTGGTGTCAGGGGACAGAAGAGAGAAGTTTGACATAAGAAAGGGTCATATATATACTGTAATATATAATACACACGCATGCACGTGTGTTTGAGCTTTGGAGGGTGCGCCCCCTAATGCAATAGACTGTGCACACCAATGTAAGGGGGGGGTGGAGAAGCTATGCCAGCACAGAGAGTAATTGTACGCCCCCTGAAGAGGAGAGGGCTATGTCATGCAAAGAGGGCGGGGCGGGGGGCGGGGGTCTGTGCTAGGAAACGGACTCTTCCTGAAGAAGTCAACTTTTATTGTAAATAGTCTAGTCAAATTCTCTAGCAAGTTCAAAGGCACCTTGGTAGTGACTAAAAAATCAATTATGGAAAGTAAAATTTTTTAAGTAAGGCTTTTAAGATACTGCAATTTGGTGACAGGGTCTCTTTAAACTCTAACACAGGGAAGAATGGATTAAAAGCTACTAAGGAGCTGTGAAGGGAAAAGAGATTGTATATGACATAAACCCCTTATTATTTCTAGTTGCTCATTTTGCCCAGGTACATTTGGGAGATTTTGATTGACACACAGCCATGTACACTTAGCAATGAAAGCCATAGCTTCTGCCTGAGCCATTATCATGCGCTACCGGTATACAATTTAATACAAGCCCTGTTGCTGATTTGACCTTTGCCCACCGGCTTACCTCAGCGGATCAATGCAAAGACACCATTCTCAGAAAAAGAGCATTTTACAACTTTTACTGGAAAAAAAAAAAGTTCACATTTGTAACCATTTTAATGTTTTTTTTTTTTATTCTTAGCATTAATCAAAGGTTTCAAAAATTAACAAAGAGCTAAAAGATACAATAAGTAATGTAAAGCACAGAAAATGGGAAAATATAAAGCACAAAGATTTTAAATGTAACTATAGTATAGTATATGGCCTGGAGCAAAAGTGCAACTTAGAGGGGGGCCAGCATGACTGGGGTGGGCAGTTGAGGAGGAGTGAGTAGTGGTGCGTTGGGGAAGGTGGTAATCCACTTTCCTGATTGGTGGGTCCTGAGGTGATGGGGGTGCCCTGTAGGGAGTGGAGGGGAGGAGGATCTTGTCACAGCTCAGTTGGAGCTTCTGACAGAATCAGGAAGGTTTCTCCCACCCACCGTCCCTTGTTTGTTGGACTGGGGGGCTACCTAGCCAATTTTCTTGTAATAAGGGGGGGGGGTTGGTTTGAATAGTTGTAAGTTTTGTTTGTGGGGTATGTCTTTTACATGGCTGTTAAAGTTATGGGTTCATTTACTACTAGTCGTAGCAGCGGTGGGAGGACTATTGGGTCTTTGAAGGTGGCAGTGGTGGCCCATCCATAGAGGGCGCACGGGCGCTGCCTCCCCTATCTTTACGTCTGGCCCCCTATCAGTGGCACCAGACCATGGATTCCAATGCGGGGTGGGTGTTTTTATTTAAGCACCTTTTTTTTGAAGCACTAGCATTGTGCTCCAAGCCCACCCAGTTGTGTGACCATAGCGCATTAATTTTCACTATTATCACACTAAAGTTCCTCCCCATCAATCAGGAGGCAGGTCCGTAAGACCTGTTTCCAGATTGGCCAAAGCGGCAGGCGATCCTATTGGATGCCTAGCGCTTTGGCGGAAGAAGAGACACGCGGAGTAAGCTGGAGGAGTGGACAACGGAGCCACCGCAGCTCCAGAAGAGGACACCACAGCCCCGCCAAAGGAGCGGGTAAGTCATGGACTGCCGGGGGGGTAGGGGGGTTGGGGCTGCTGTTTCAGTGCCGTGCCGGGCGGGGGGGGGGGTTTGGTGTTTGTTTGCCGCCTCCCAAAAGGAGAACCCACCAGCCGCCATTGGAAGCCAGTGCTGCATAAAATACTGGAGAATCAGGGGGGTTGGGCCCATTTGGAGGTATGGGTGTTCCTTCCCTTCCTAATAATACAACTGTGTTTTAAGTTGGTTGTATCTGGTAGGAAGTAAATAGTAATTGTCCCTGGGTCAGTGTAAATTGCGGCTGGGGGCCTTTTTATGGGGTGACAGATACAACTGATTGATTGATTGATATGTAAATTTATATCGCGCCAAATACTGTCTTGGAGGACTGCAACTAAGCGCGCTGTACCATAAATTCACCAATCAACCTTGGGAAAAGAAAAGAAAAGAAAAAAACTACTTGAGAAAAAGGGAGGAGAGAAAAAAAAAGGAAAAGCTCACGAGAGGAGTAGAAAAACAAAGTTGACGTTAATTATTACTGATTTTAATGTCTCTACATCCGTAGTTAGGAAAAAGCGTTTTTAAAAAGATGGGTTTTTAATTGCCTTTTAAAAAGAGCTTGGGGCATTGAGAGCCGGAGATGGTCGGGGAGTTGGTTCCAAAGGGCCACGCCCATAGTCTGCATTCGTCGACCTCCCAAGGACTGGAGTCGGGCGGGTGCTTGGATGATCCTATTTTGAAGCCCTGATCGCAATGCTCTAATTGGTGTGTAATGGGGGGCCATTTCCGTGAGATAGAGTGGGCCCAAGCCCCAATATGCTATAAACATCAGAACCAAGATTTTGAATTGTACTCTATGCACTATAGGTAACCAATGTAGCTGTGCCAGCACGGGGGTGATGTGATGTCTATATGGTGTACCCGTAATAGTGCGTGCTGCTTGATTCTGTATAATTTGGATTTTTTTAACCCACTTAAGGGGAAGGCCAAGGCAAAAACCATTGGCAAAGTCTAGTCTGGATTGTACTAGAGACAAAGTAAGTGTGATTTGGTGTCGATATGAAAGTAGATGTCTGATCTTTCGAATAATTTGCAAATAGAATGAGGCATTTTTCATACAGTTCATGATTTGCGGAATCCAGGTAAGCTTTGCATCAAAAATGATTCCAAGGCTCTTGACTTGTCTTTTAGGTTCTGGGTAGGGATGAGCTCAGTGTTCGAGTCGAACATACGTTCGACTCGAACATCGGCTGTTCGATCGTTCGACGAAGATCGAACAATTTGGGCCGTTCGCGCCTAATTCGAGTGACGCGAACGGCCCACAATGCACTACGCCATCGCAGTGTCATCCAGGCGCTGTGATTGGCCAAGCATGCACTGTGACCCCGCATGCTTGGCCAATCACAGCGCCGGCAGCGAGGAGAGCAATGATTGGCCACAGGCAGGATGCCTGTGGCCAATTATTGCTGAGGGTGTTTAGTACACGCCCCACACTATAAAAGGCCGCCAGCACGGCGGCCTAGTGTAGTGTGTTCCGGAGCAGGGAAAGAGAAGCATAGGCAGGGACAGTGACATTTTTTTTTCTTGCTTAACCTGGATTCCTTTAGTTTAGGGAAAGAGAAGGATAGGTAGGGAGAGTGTCAGTGTGTTTTACTGTGCGAATCCTTGTTTCTAGGGACAGGGAAGGACAGTGAGGGAAATTCTCCTTGTGCTATAGTGTGCTAAAGCATTGATCATCAACCATCTTTAAAAAATCATTTTTTCTAGGGACAGAAAACTATAGGTAGGGAGAGTGTCAGTGTGTTTTACTGTGATAATCCTTGTTTCTAGGGACAGGGAAGGACAGTGAGGGAAATTCTCCTTGTGCTATAGTGTGCTAAAGCATTGATCATCAACCATCTTTAAAAAAAACATTTTTTCTAGGGACAGAAAACTATAGGTAGGAAGAGTGTCAGTTTCTTTCACTGTGATAATCCTTGTTTCTAGGGACAGGGAAGGACAGTGAGGGAAATTCTCCTTGTGCTATACTGTGCTAAAGCATTGATCATCAACCATCTTTAAAAAAACATTTTTTCTAGGGACAGAAAACTATAGGTAGGAAGAGTGTCAGTTTCTTTCACTGTGATAATCCTTGTTTCTAGGGACAGGGAAGGACAGTGAGGGAAATTCTCCTTGTGCTATACTGTGCTAAAGCATTGATTATCAACCATCTTTAAAAAAACATTTTTTCTAAGGACAGAAAACTATAGGTAGGAAGAGTGTCAGTTTCTTTCACTGTGATAATCCTTGTTTCTAGGGACAGGGAAGGACAGTGAGGGAAATTCTCCTTGTGCTATAGTGTGCTAAAGCATTGATCATCAACCATCTTTAAAAAAACATTTTTTCTAGGGACAGAAAACTATAGGTAGTAAGAGTGTCAGTTTCTTTCACTGTGATAATCCTTGTTTCTAGGGACAGGGAAGGACAGTGAGGGAAATTCTCCTTGTGCTATAGTGTGCTAAAGCATTGATCATCAACCATCTTTAAAAAAACATTTTTTCTAGGGACAGAAAACTATAGGTAGGGAGAGTGTCAGTTTCTTTAACTGTGATAATCCTTGTTTCTAGGGACAGGGAAGGACAGTGAGGGAAATTCTCCTTGTGCTATACTGTGCTAAAGCATTGATCATCAACCATCTTTAAAAAAACATTTTTTCTAGGGACAGAAAACTATAGGTAGGAAGAGTGTCAGTTTCTTTCACTGTGATAATCCTTGTTTCTAGGGACAGGGAAGGACAGTGAGGGAAATTCTCCTTGTGCTATAGTGTGCTAAAGCATTGATCATCAACCATCTTTAAAAAAACATTTTTTCTAGGGACAGAAAACTATAGGTAGGAAGAGTGTCAGTTTCTTTCACTGTGATAATCCTTGTTTCTAGGGACAGGGAAGGACAGTGAGGGAAATTCTCCTTGTGCTTTACTGTGCTAAAGCATTGATCATCAACCATCTTTAAAAAAACATTTTTTCTAAGGACAGAAAACTATAGGTAGTGTGAGGGGGTTGGCTCGGCAGCGGGTGTGTGTGTGACCCCCGAGATGGGCTCCCCACACAAAAACAGGCCCAGCAAACGGAGGTTGTGGTTTTCAAAATCAAAAAGGTGCGGTTTATTTTCTATTTACAGTGACAAAACACAGCAAAGCAAAAGAAACATAAACAAAATAAATCCTGGTCAACTTGACCTCTGACTAAACATACAGGTTTCCTAACTAACAACTGGGATCAGCCTAGTGCTGTCCTAGTCCCTAAGTCCCTGGTTTTAAATGTCCAAGCAAATAGCCACACAGGCTTTGTCTCACCGCACAGGGGTTCACTCTCCCTAGACAGTCCACACAGGTCTGGTTCCAGGCATGAGCTAACATCTAATGAAGCTGGGAGTTCTTATAGAGGCCTAAATGAGCTGACAAGCTTCAGCTGGTCTCATCAACTCCCTGTCTGCACGACGCCCAGCCCTCTCCCTAGAGGTATGAGTCATCCATGAGCCCACTAGCCTTAGCTGGGCTTATACAACTCTCCACCTAGTTGTATAAGTCGGCGTAAAGCCTGAATCTGGGCGAAATATATCTACCCCCCTGGATGCAACCAGGTGACTTTACCTTCCTGCTGTCACATACCCCCCCCTCTTGTTTTAACCTCGGGGTTGGAACACCAGCAATCAGGCATTCATGTACTCGAGACAAAGCATCCACATTCCCCATTTGAACGCCAGGGCGATGCTTTACTGTGAAGTTGAATTCCTGGAGGGCCAGGAACCACCTATTCACTCTTCTATTTGTTTCCTTGTTTTGAGCCATCCACTTTAACGGAGCGTGATCCGTAACCATGTCAAAGTGCCTACCTAGCAGGTAGTACCGAAGGGAATCTAGAGCCCACTTCACCGCTAAACACTCCTTTTCAACGGTGGCGTAATTTACCTCATGGGACTTCAACTTCCTGCTGAGGTAAATGACTGGGTGCTCTTCCCCGTTCCAGACCTGGGACAATACTGCTCCTAACCCCACATCTGACGCATCACTTTGTACGACAAAGTCTTTAGAGAAGTCGGGTGAGTACAACACTGGCTGGCTACATAAGGCTTGTTTCAAGAATTGGAATGCTGCCTCAGCCTCGGGGGTCCATTTAATCATGACCGACCCTTTCCCCTTCGTTAGGTTGGTTAGGGGCACAGCCTTAGAAGCAAAGTGGGGAATGAATCGCCGATAATACCCAGCGATTCCCAGAAAGGCTCGTACCTGCTTCTTGCTGTTGGGACGTGGCCAACTCTGGATGGCCTCGACTTTGTTGAGTTGGGGTTTTATTACTCCCCTCCCAATGGTGTACCCAAGATATTTGGCCTCCTCCTGCCCAATGGTACACTTCTTGGGGTTAGCCGTAAACCCCGCTTCCCGAACAGAGTCCAGGACTGCTTGCACTTTTGGCAGATGTGAGGCCCAATCTGTGCTATGGACAATTACGTCATCCAGGTAAGCCGCAGCATACTTCCGATGGGGCCTCAGCATCTGGTCCATTTTCCGCTGGAATGTGGCCGGCGCATTCTGTAACCCGAACGGCATTCTTTTATATTGGAACGCCCCGTCTGGGGTTACAAATGCGGTTTTCTCTTTGGCCAATTTGGCCAGGGGGATTTGCCAATACCCTTTTGTGAGGTCAAGAGTCGTCATGTATCGGGCTGTTCCCAGCCGGTCGATCAACTCATCTATACGTGGCATGGGGTAGGTGTCAAATTTTGTAACTTTGTTCAACTGACGAAAATCGTTACAAAATCGCCAGCTCCCATCCGGTTTAGGCACCAACACAATGGGACTAGACCAATCACTTTGGGACTCCTCTATCACCCCTAAGTTCAGCATTTTCTGTACTTCCTCCCGTATTGCCTCCCGTCGGGCCTCTGGGATCCGATAGGGTTTTAACTTCACCCTTTCACCGGGCGGGGTAATGATGTCATGCTCTACCCCAAATGTTTGTCCCGGCAGCTCAGAGAATACCTCCTTGTTGTGAAGCACAAACTCCTTAACCTCCTGTTGTTGGGGTTGTGACAAGGTGGCTGCTATTCCAACCTCAGGAATCACGCAACCAGTTTGAGCTGGTGACCAAGTGTCTGCGACTAGGGACTCTCTATCCCTCCAGGCTTTCAACAGATTAACGTGATAGATCTGTTCGGGCTTTCGCCTTCCTGGTTGTCTGACCTTGTAATTCACTTCGCTCACTTTTTCCATTATCTCGTAGGGGCCTTGCCATTTGGCAAGGAATTTACTTTCAACCGTAGGGACAAGTACCAGTATCCTATCCCCCGGGGAAAAGGTACGGGTCTTGGCTCCACGGTTGTACACTCTCTGCTGTGCTAACTGCGCTTGGGCCAAATGTTCCTTCACGATGGGCATTACCTGTGCAATTCGGTCTTGCATCAGGGCGACATGCTCAATCACACTCCTGTGGGGAGAACTCTCACTTTCCCAAGTTTCCTTGGCAATATCCAACAGCCCTCTTGGGTGTCTCCCATACAGTAACTCAAAGGGGGAGAATCCCGTAGAGGATTGGGGCACCTCCCTAATAGCAAACATCAGATAAGGAAGTAGACAGTCCCAATCCTTTCCATCTCTATCCACCACTTTCTTCAACATTTGTTTTAGGGTTTTGTTGAATCTTTCAACCAGCCCATCGGTTTGGGGGTGATACACAGATGTACGTAATTGCGTCACTTTGAACAATTTACACAGCTCCTTCATAACCCGGGACATAAAGGGTGTACCTTGGTCCGTAAGCAGTTCTTTACAAATACCCACCCGGCTAAACACAAGAGATAGCTCTTTGGCTATGGTTTTGGCCGAGGTATTTCGGAGAGGGATCGCTTCTGGATAACGGGTGGCATAGTCCATTATAACTAATATGTACTGGTGCCCCCTAGCGGACTTGATTATAGGACCTACCAAATCCATGGCGATCCTCTCAAACGGGACCTCAATGATGGGTAGAGGGACCAGCGGGCTACGGAAATGTGGCATCGGGGCCGACCTCTGACACACAGGGCAGGAGGAACAATAATTTTCTATGTCCTTCATCACCCCCGGCCAATAGAATCTCTGTAATACCCTCTCTCGGGTTTTCTCTGTCCCCAGATGACCTCCAAGAATGTGCCCATGGGCCAACTCCAACACCAACTTCCTGTAAGGTTTGGGCACCACAAGCTGCTCAACGGTTTCTTCTGCCCTTTTTGCCACCCGATACAGTAGGTCCTTCTCTACGCTGAAGTATGGGTAAGTGCAGGTATTATCTGGGTTCACTAACTCGCCATCTATTTTCACTACGTTTTCCCGTGCCTTTATTAGGGCGGGGTCTTTCAACTGTTCTGTGGCAAAGTTTTCCCTGTGAACCTCAAGATCAGAAAACTCCACAGACGGTAGGTTTTCGTCTGAGGAGGTGGGCTCCTCTCCAGTTTGAGTCTCCCCTGCCAATACTGATAAGGGAAATTCCGGAGAGTCCTCACCACTCTCAGGGGAGTTCTGGCTATCACATTCCTGGTACATAGGGGCACCAGTGGGGGGCTCAGGATCATCCCACAGTTCCCAGAACTTCGGAAAATCCCTTCCCACAATGGCGTCATACGGTAACTGAGATACTAAGCCCACTGGATGAGAGAGGGTACCTTTGGGGGTCTCGAAACACACTGTAGTCACTGGATACTCTCGGGTGTCCCCATGCACACAAATAACAGCTACCTTGCTATTCCCAGAGACCTCTGTTTTAACTAACTCAGCCTTTATCAGGGTCACAAGGCTACCTGAATCCAGCAATACCACAACATTTCTACCATTAACACACATTTTGCATAAATGTTTCTCAGTTCCTCGAATGGCAGTGCATGCGACTGTCGCACACAGCGACTGACGTCTGCCCGTCAGAAAGTCACACTGCATGGGTTCCTCCACAACCGGGCAATTGGCTGCAATATGTCCCGCTTGCCGGCAGCGGTAGCAAACGATCCTTCTTGCCGCCTCTTGAGCCGCTGATTTCCCAGGCTGTTCTCGCCAAACTTGGGGTAGAGCTCCCACCCTCTCACTCTCTCCACCCTTACCCCTTGGAATCCTCTTATCCGCCCCTGGGGATGGTCTGGTCTTAGGGTGTAAAGTCCGAGTGTCTCTGGAAGAGGCCGTCAGGTTCTCTGTAGCCAAGTATTTCTCCACACGATCCACAAGACCATCGGCCGTCTCTGGGTCTCCATGGCTTACCCACTTTTGGATGGCAGTAGGAAGAGCTCTCAAAAACCGATCCATTACAACACGTTCCACAATCTTTGGTGCGGACAAAGTCTCTGGCTGTAGCCACTTTCTGCTCAGGTGAATGAGATCATACATTTGAGACCTGGGGGGTTTTCCAAGCTGGAAAGTCCAGTTATGCACACGCTGAGCCCGGACAGCCTGGGTGACACCCAGCCTTGCCAATATTTCAGCTTTTAGCATCACATAGTCTTTTGCTTGGTTAGGCTCTAGGTCATAGTAAGCTTTCTGCGATTCACCAGTTAACAGAGGAGCCACCAGTCCAGCCCACTGCTCCTCAGGCCACTTTTCTCTTTCAGCGGTCCTTTCAAATGTGGTCAAAAATACCTCTGGATCATCCTCTCCAGTCATTTTTGTCAATAAACGACTCACCCCAAAGGACGCGGTATTAGTGGGACGGCTTTCCTCACTGGTCTGCGGACGTTGCTGCATTACTGCTTCCATCTGTTGTTGTAGTCTCTGCTCTTGCTTCTGCAACAGGTCTATGAAGCGGGCCTCAGATTGCTGCTGGGCTTGTTGCTGAGCCTCCAGACTCTGTTGCAAAGTTGCGTTTGTCTGCTGCTGGGCTGCAAGGCTCTGTTGATGAGCTTGCTGCTGGGCTGCGAAGTTCTTTTGCAAACCTGCATTTGTCTGCTGTTGATTGGCATTTGCTAGAGCCAGCTGCTTCAGTATCTCCTCCATGCTGGCTTAAAAAAAACTGCCACTGGTTCTCCACCAACTGTGAGGGGGTTGGCTCGGCAGCGGGTTTGTGTGTGACCCCCGAGATGGGCTCCCCACACAAAAACAGGCCCAGCAAACGGAGGTTGTGGTTTTCAAAATCAAAAAGGTGCGGTTTATTTTCTATTTACAGTGACAAAACACAGCAAAGCAAAAGAAACATAAACAAAATAAATCCTGGTCAACTTGACCTCTGACTAAACATACAGGTTTCCTAACTAACAACTGGGATCAGCCTAGTGCTGTCCTAGTCCCTAAGTCCCTGGTTTTAAATGTCCAAGCAAATAGCCACACAGGCTTTGTCTCACCGCACAGGGGTTCACTCTCCCTAGACAGTCCACACAGGTCTGGTTCCAGGCATGAGCTAACATCTAATGAAGCTGGGAGTTCTTATAGAGGCCTAAATGAGCTGACAAGCTTCAGCTGGTCTCATCAACTCCCTGTCTGCACGACGCCCAGCCCTCTCCCTAGAGGTATGAGTCATCCATGAGCCCACTAGCCTTAGCTGGGCTTATACAACTCTCCACCTAGTTGTATAAGTCGGCGTAAAGCCTGAATCTGGGCGAAATATATCTACCCCCCTGGATGCAACCAGGTGACTTTACCTTCCTGCTGTCACAGTAGGAAGAGTGTCAGTTTCTTTCACTGTGATAATCCTTGTTTCTAGGGACAGGGAAGGACAGTGAGGGAAATTCTCCTTGTGCTATACTGTGCTAAAGCATTGATCATCAACCATCTTTAAAAAAACATTTTTTCTAGGGACAGAAAACTATAGGTAGGAAGAGTGTCAGTTTCTTTCACTGTGATAATCCTTGTTTCTAGGGACAGGGAAGGACAGTGAGGGAAATTCTCCTTGTGCTATACTGTGCTAAAGCATTGATTATCAACCATCTTTAAAAAAACATTTTTTCTAAGGACAGAAAACTATAGGTAGGAAGAGTGTCAGTTTCTTTCACTGTGATAATCCTTGTTTCTAGGGACAGGGAAGGACAGTGAGGGAAATTCTCCTTGTGCTATAGTGTGCTAAAGCATTGATCATCAACCATCTTTAAAAAAACATTTTTTCTAGGGACAGAAAACTATAGGTAGTAAGAGTGTCAGTTTCTTTCACTGTGATAATCCTTGTTTCTAGGGACAGGGAAGGACAGTGAGGGAAATTCTCCTTGTGCTATAGTGTGCTAAAGCATTGATCATCAACCATCTTTAAAAAAAAACATTTTTTCTAGGGACAGAAAACTATAGGTAGGGAGAGTGTCAGTTTCTTTAACTGTGATAATCCTTGTTTCTAGGGACAGGGAAGGACAGTGAGGGAAATTCTCCTTGTGCTATACTGTGCTAAAGCATTGATCATCAACCATCTTTAAAAAAACATTTTTTCTAGGGACAGAAAACTATAGGTAGGAAGAGTGTCAGTTTCTTTCACTGTGATAATCCTTGTTTCTAGGGACAGGGAAGGACAGTGAGGGAAATTCTCCTTGTGCTATAGTGTGCTAAAGCATTGATCATCAACCATCTTTAAAAAAACATTTTTTCTAGGGACAGAAAACTATAGGTAGGAAGAGTGTCAGTTTCTTTCACTGTGATAATCCTTGTTTCTAGGGACAGGGAAGGACAGTGAGGGAAATTCTCCTTGTGCTTTACTGTGCTAAAGCATTGATCATCAACCATCTTTAAAAAAACATTTTTTCTAAGGACAGAAAACTATAGGTAGGAAGAGTGTCAGTTTCTTTCACTGTGATAATCCTTGTTTCTAGGGACAGGGAAGGACAGTGAGGGAAATTCTCCTTGTGCTATACTGTGCTAAAGCATTGATCATCAACCATCTTTAAAAAAACATTTTTTCTAGGGACAGAAAACTATAGGTAGGAAGAGTGTCAGTTTCTTTCACTGTGATAATCCTTGTTTCTAGGGACAGGGAAGGACAGTGAGGGAAATTCTCCTTGTGCTATACTGTGCTAAAGCATTGATCATCAACCATCTTTAAAAAAACATTTTTTCTAGGGACAGAAAACTATAGGTAGGAAGAGTGTCAGTTTCTTTCACTGTGATAATCCTTGTTTCTAGGGACAGGGAAGGACAGTGAGGGAAATTCTCCTTGTGCTATAGTGTGCTAAAGCATTGATCATCAACCATCTTTAAAAAAACATTTTTTCTAGGGACAGAAAACTATAGGTAGGAAGAGTGTCAGTTTCTTTCACTGTGATAATCCTTGTTTCTAGGGACAGGGAAGGACAGTGAGGGAAATTCTCCTTGTGCTATACTGTGCTAAAGCATTGATCATCAACCATCTTTAAAAAAACATTTTTTCTAGGGACAGAAAACTATAGGTAGGGAGAGTGTCAGTTTCTTTCACTGTGCTAATCCTTGTTTCTAGGGACAGGGAAGGACAGTGAGGGAAATTCTCCTTGTGCTATAGTGTGCTAAAGCATTGATCATCAACCATCTTTAAAAAAACATTTTTTCTAGGGACAGAAAACTATAGGTAGGGAGAGTGTCAGTTTCTTTCACTGTGATAATCCTTGTTTCTAGGGACAGGGAAGGACAGTGAGGGAAATTCTCCTTGTGCTATACTGTGCTAAAGCATTGATCATCAACCATCTTTAAAAAAAACATTTTTTCTAGGGACAGAAAACTATAGGTAGGGAGAGTGTCAGTTTCTTTCACTGTGATAATCCTTGTTTCTAGGGACAGGGAAGGACAGTGAGGGAAATTCTCCTTGTGCTATAGTGTGCTAAAGCATTGATCATCAACCATCTTTAAAAAAACATTTTTTCTAGGGACAGAAAACTATAGGTAGGAAGAGTGTCAGTTTCTTTCACTGTGATAATCCTTGTTTCTAGGGACAGGGAAGGACAGTGAGGGAAATTCTCCTTGTGCTATACTGTGCTAAAGCATTGATCATCAACCATCTTTAAAAAAACATTTTTTCTAGGGACAGAAAACTATAGGTAGGAAGAGTGTCAGTTTCTTTCACTGTGATAATCCTTGTTTCTAGGGACAGGGAAGGACAGTGAGGGAAATTCTCCTTGTGCTGTACTGTGCTAAAGCATTGATCATCAACCATCTTTAAAAAAACATTTTTTCTAGGGACAGAAAACTATAGGTAGGAAGAGTGTCAGTTTCTTTCACTGTGATAATCCTTGTTTCTAGGGACAGGGAAGGACAGTGAGGGAAATTCTCCTTGTGCTATACTGTGCTAAAGCATTCCTCATCAACCATCTTTGAAATCCTTGTTTTTTGGACAGTCAGGGAAATTGTCGTTGTGCTATTCTGTGTGAAAGCAATCATCCTCAACCATATTTAGAAATCCTTAAGTAAAGGGACAGAGAAGGACACCTGAAGGTAGCCCTTATTGCTTTTTTCCCATCTCCCTGCAGGCCATCTATTAGAATGTCTGGAAGGCAAACAAGGAGAGGCAGACAGTCAGGAGGCAATAAAAGAGGGCAAGCAGGCTCTGTGTCTGGGGGCAACAGTGCTGGTCGTGGACGCGGTGCATTGTCATCAGCACATGGCCATGGGACACGCTTGTCCTTCTTTTCGGCAGCTGGACATGTTGAGCCACATCATGCCGAAGACTTGGTAGAGTGGATGACCAAGCCCTCCTCCTCCTCCTCATCCTCTCTCACCCAGGCTCAGGGTACTGGCAAAGCAGCTGCCAAAGCGTCCTCTTCCCTGGTATCAATGTCAGACTCATCATCAGTCACTCCTTCCCTAGACCCACCATGTCCTCCTCCTGAGGAGTCCCCCGAACTGTTTGAGCACAGTGTTGGGTACATGCTCCAGGAGGATGCCCAGCGTTTCGAAGGGTCTGATGATGAAACCCAGCTACAGGAAGGCAGTAGCGTGAGAGCAGACAGAGGGGATGCTCAAGAAGGACACCAATCTGGCAGTCATGTTCCAGCAGCTGCAGCATACTGCCAGATTGGCTCCAGTGATGAGGAGGGAGGGGATGATGAGGTCACTGACTCCACGTGGGTGCCTAATAGGAGAGAGGAGGAGGAGGAGGATGAGGAGGAGGCACATCTCCAACGAGGCAGGATGCCCTTTGGTGGCCAGCGTAAGGGCAGTACACCGACGGAATCACACCGCAGAGCTCCGCCTGTGCAGGGCGCTGCCTCTGCCCGTCATTCAAAAAGTTCTTTGGTGTGGGCCTTTTTTGAGGCTAGTGCATCAGATCGCACAGCTGCTGTTTGCAACATATGTCTCAAGCGTATATCGCGTGGCCAAAACATCAGCCGCTTGGGTACCACATGCCTGACCAGACATATGTTGACCTGCCATGCAGCTCGTTGGCAAGCCTACCTCAAAGACCCACACCAAAGAACAAAGCGGACCTCTCCTTGCACCGCATCAGCTGGGATCTCCAACCCCACTATAACTTCAGTCCTCTCTGAAACATGCACTGAGAGGAATGAAGGTGCAGAATTAGGTGTGTCACAGCCAAGTACTTGCGGCCACTCTGCTAGCAGTACACCGACGTCCGATTCTAGCAGGCAAATTTCCCTGCCCCAGCTGCTGGACCGTCGAAAGAAGTTCACTCCCAGCCATCCACATGCCCAGCGGTTGAATGCTAGCTTGGCTAAATTGCTAGCGCTTCAACTGCTGCCTTTTCAGTTGGTAGACTCGGCCCCCTTCCGTGAGTTTGTGCAATGTGCGGTTCCTCAGTGGCAGGTTCCCAAACGCCACTTTTTCTCACGGAAGGCTATTCCGGCTCTCTACCGGCATGTGGAAGGCAATGTCTTGGCCTCGCTGGACAGGGCGGTCAGCGGTAAGGTGCATATTACCGCTGACTCATGGTCCAGCAGGCATGGACAGGGACGTTACCTTTCTTTCACGGCCCATTGGGTCACTCTTTTGGCAGCTGGGAAGGATGCAGGACAAGGTGCAGTAGTGTTGGAGGTTGTTCCACCGCCACGCCTCCAAAATGCTACTACTGGTTGTGACACACCTCTCTCCTCCACCCCCTCCTCTTCTTCTTCCTCCATGGCCTCTTCCTGTGCTTTGTCCTCTGAACCAGTGGTGCTCCGTAGCCGTTCAAGGGGCTACGCAAGTACGCAGGCAAAAAGATGCCATGCCGTGCTTGCGCTGGTGTGTTTGGGGGACAGAAGCCACACTGGGGCAGAGGTCCTGTCTGCTCTGCAGGGCCAGGCCGAGAGGTGGTTGACGCCACGCCAGCTTAAGCCAGGAATGGTGGTTTGCGACAATGGCACCAACCTCCTCTCCGCCCTCCGACAGGGACAACTGACCCATGTGCCCTGTGTGGCTCACGTCCTTAACCTGGTGGTGCAGCGGTTCTTGGGCAGGTACCCGGGCTTACAGGATGTCCTGAGGCAGGCCAGGAAAGTCTGTGTGCATTTCCGCAGATCTTATAATGCCAGTGCTCGCCTGGCTGACCTGCAAAAGGAGTTGAACCTGCCCAAGAACCGCCTTATATGTGACATGCCCACCAGGTGGAACTCAACGTTGGCCATGCTGCAGCGGCTGCACACGCAGCAGAGGGCCATCAATGAGTACCTGTGCGACTACGGCACCAGGACAGGGTCAGGGGAGCTTGTTTTTTTTTCTCCACGCCAGTGGGGCATGATCAGGGATGCATGCACTGTCCTGGCACCATTTGAGGAGGCCACGAGGATGGTGAGCAGTGACAGTGCATGCATCAGTGACACTGTACCTCTTGTCCACCTGTTGGAGCACACGCTGCGTGGAATAATGGACAGGGCACTTGAGGCAGAACAGAGGCAGGAAGAGGAGGACTTCCTTGCCTCTCAAGGCCCCCTTTACCCAGACAGTGTTCCTTCTGTCCCACCCATCGCACAGGAAGAGGAGGAGGAGGAGGAGGAGGAGGAGGATTGTGTCAGCATGGAGGTGGAGGCTGGCACTCAGTATCATCAGCAGCAGTCTTTTAGGGATGATTTACAGTCCCAAGAAACCAGTGGACTTGTACGTGGCTGGGAGGAGGTGGCTGCGGATCATGTCATCCTTAGTGACCCAGAGGACTCCGGACCGAATGCCTCAGCAAACCTACGCTGCATGGCCTCCCTGATCCTGCAAAGTCTGCGGAAGGATCCTCGTATTCTTCGGATCAAGGAGAGGGACCATTACTGGCTGGCCACTCTCCTTGATCCACGGTACAAGGGTAAGGTTGCGGACCTTATCTTACCGTCGCAGAGGGAGCAGAGGATGAGACAACTCCGGGAGGCCTTGCAGAAAGGTCTGTGCAACGCGTTCCCAGAGACTGGGAGGTTACAAACTCCTGGTCCTGGACAACGAGTTGCTGAGGCTTCGGCCAGTCAAAGAAGGAGCGGTGGGGAAGGTGGCCGTCTGACCGATGCGTTCAGACAATTCTTTAGTCCGCAGCCCCAAAGTATGATCGGTTCCAGCAACCATCGCCAGCGTCTGATAAACATGGTGCAGGAATATCTAGGGGCAAGGTCAGACTTGGACACCTTCCCCACCGAAAATCCTCTGGCTTACTGGGTCTTGAGGATGGATCACTGGCCAGAGCTTGCACAGTATGCAATTGAGCTACTGGCCTGTCCTGCATCCAGCGTTCTTTCGGAACGCACATTCAGTGCTGCTGGAGGATTTGTCACGGATCACAGGGTGCGCCTGTCCACCGACTCGGTTGATCGACTGACTTTCATCAAGATGAACCAGTCTTGGATCACCACCAGCTACCACACACCTGATGCTGATATAACAGACTAATTTATTTTCAAATGTCACATCCCTTCAAGACTGATGCTGATGCTGAGTGCCTGTGCTGTTATGTTGACTGGCTATCCTCCTCCTCCGAGTCCTCAATGATACGATTGATGATGATAGCTTGGAAGATCATTTTTGTTTATGGGTGCCGCCACCAGTGGCTAAGGCCCAATTTTTCAGCCCCTGTTTAACAGGGGCGTGTAATTACAATTTTTGAAGCAATAATTTGCCATAGGGCTCATTGCTGTGCTCCAAGTACAGTATCTGTGAGGGGTTGGAGTGTTGTGCCACCAGTGCCTAAGGCCCAATTTTTCAGCCCCTGTTTAACAGGGGCGTGTCATTACAATTTTTGAAGCAATACTTTGCAACAGGGCTCATTGCTGTGCTCCAAGTACAGTATCTGTGAGGGGTTGGAGTGTTGTGCCACCAGTGCCTAAGGCCCAATTTTTCAGCCCCTGTTTAACAGGGGCGTGTCATTACAATTTTTGAAGCAATACTTTGCAACAGGGCTCATTGCTGTGCTCCAAGTACAGTATCTGTGAGGGGTTGTAGTGTTGTGCCACCAGTGCCTAAGGCCCAATTTTTCAGCCCCTGTACAACAGGAACATGTAATTACAATTCTTGATCTAATAATTCACAGCAGGGCCCATTGCTGCACCCACCAAGAGTAACTCTGAGGGCTTACAGTGTTGTGGCAACGCCACCACCACCACCACCACGAAAGGCCCAATTTTTCAGCCCCTGTTCAAAAGGGGCATGTAATTACAATTCTTGATCTAATAATTCACAGCAGGGCCCATTCCTGCACCCACCAAGAGTAACTCTGAGGGCTTACAGTGTTGTGGCAACACCACCACCACCACCACCACCACAAAAGGCCCAATTTTTCAGCCCCTGTTCAACAGGGGCATGCAATTACAATTCTTGATCTAATAATTCACAGCAGGGCCCATTGCTGCACCCACCAAGAGTAACTGTCAGGGCTTACAGTGTTGTGGCACCAGCACCACCATCAAAGGCCCAATTTTTACTACCACTGTTCAACAATTATATGTAATTAAAATTCCTGATATAATAGTTGACAGCAGGGCGTTCCAGCACCAACCAAGAGTAACTGTGAGTGCTTACAGTGTTGTGCCAACACCAACAACTAAGGGGCCTATTTCTGCAGAGTATATACGGCAGGTCCCTACTTTCAAACATCCAACTTACAAACGACTCCTACTTGCAAACGCAAGAAGACAACAGGAAGTGAGAGGAAATCTACCCCTTGGAAGGAAAATTCTCTCCTGTAAGAATTAATATGGGAGAAAGGTGTCTCCTCTGTACTGATGCTTTATCACCAATCCTTGTTTCAAGAAAAACACCACATTTCAAAAACAGTTGTCATTGGGACGGAAAGTGAGGTGAAATGTTCTGAACAGGGGCACAGACAGCAAAACAAATGTTACAGGGGTGATAACCCTTACCTATGTTTTCCAAAAAGTTTAAAAATAGATTTTTGGGCTGGAGCTACACTTAAACAATGTACCTGTTCAAAATTACAAACAGATTCTACATAAGAACAAACCTACAGTCCCTGTCTTGTATGCACCGCCTGTATACGGCTGTTCAGAGTATATAGGGCCTTTTTTATTTTATGTGCGGGGTTCCCCTTAATATCCATACAAGACCCAAAGGGGCTGGTAATGAGCTGGGGTAGGGGGGGGGGGGGTCATGGGGTAGCTATGCCATTTTTCTTAAAGATTTTCATCCATATTACCGGGACCAGACATTACATTAAAGCCGCAAGCAGTTTTAAATGGCTTTTTTTTCCTTTAGAAGTGTCATTTTGTGCAGGGACAGTTCTAAACACGGGAAACACGTGGCACTTCACAGGCATACTTTAGACACCCCCCAGGTACGATATTTAAAGGAATATTTGACTTTTTTTTTCACTTTATGCATCATTAAAATGACTGCTCCCGAAAAACGACCATTTTTAAAACTTCTTTTTGCATTGATACATGTCCCCTGGTGCAGAACCCGGGTTCCCAAACCCTTTTTAGGACAATAACATGCATAATAGTCGTTATAATTAGCACTTTAGAATTCGAACGTTCGCATCCATTGTATTTAATAGGGTTCTAATGTTCGTACGAACTTTCGGTCCGTTCGCGGGTTCTGGTGCGAACCGAACCCGGGGGTGTTCGGCTCATCACTAGTTCTGGGCAGGTACCTAGGTCAGATGGCCATCGGGATAGAATGGGAGAGGCTAGAGGTTCGCCCACTTGGAGTATTTCTGTTTTGGAGCCATTAAGGCTGAGCCTTAATTGCTCGAGAGTAAATAGGCCTTCAAAGTCCTTAGGCAGGATTAAGCTGAGGTTTTGGTTTACTGGTTATGTATTAAAATGTAATAAAGGGCTGCTATGGCCATTCAAATCCAAAACAATATGTGTCGTCTGGTCAATCTTGGATTAGAAGGACGGGGGTAATTTTTTTATTTTATAGAAAGGCTGAGCCTCAGTAATCTGCGCATCCCTCAGTCAAGATTTAAAGAAGAAAAGCCGTGAAAACCCAACCAAAGATGTTTGGACACATTGGAGTTGATTTACTAAAAACATAAAGGCTGTTCAATTAAGAAGGGAATTTACACTTTGCACAGGAGTTTTCAATTAGATTAGTGAATTTGGTGAAAATTTATTTTGCAAAGTATTCCCAATCACATACAAGAAAAAAAAAGAAGATATAGAATAGAATATGAATTCTATTCTATGAACAGAAGTCAGTTGAGCTTTGACTTATTTACTACGCTAAGGGAAAATTCCCTTACAAAGTGAACAGCAGTGGCGGTGCGTCCACAATGGGCGCCCCCCCTCTCCTGTCACTCTCTATCACCATTGATAGATTCATGCATGGTCGCCGCTGCCGCCCCCTATTCCTGTGCCCGACCCCTTGTCGACCCCTTGTCGGGTGCCGGGCATATGAATTACAGCTGCGGTTTTTTTTTTGGAAGCGCCTGATTAGAGCTGTGGGCTCTAATAGGCTTCCAAAATGGTAATCAGCGGACGCAATGCTGTGCGTTCGCTGATTACTCTTTGTTGTGTTAGGGAAGCGAATACATTGCTTTCCTAACACTGACCCGCCTCTCAGCCAATCAGGTGCTCGGCCGGGTCTGTTGCCTGTCCCGTGATTGGCTGAAATGACAGGCGCTGTTATTGGACGATGCCTATCAGGCGTCCAATCATAGGACAGAAGACATCGAGAAGGACACCGGACATCGCTACCTGCCGCCATCACCCGCTGCACCCAAGACATGGAGGACACTGGACATCGCCGCCTGCCGCCGTCACCCACTGCACCCGAGACAGGGTAAGTGCTGGGCAGAGGGTGGACGGGGGGCATAGTGGCACCATTTGGGGCACATTGGCAGCGATTAATGGGCACAGTGGCAGCATTTGGGGCATAGTGGCAGCGATTAATGGGCAGAGTGGCAGCATTTGAGGCACAGTGGCAGCATTTGAGGCATAGTGGCAGCATTTGGGGCACAATGGCAGCGATTAATCGGCACAGTGGCAGCATTTGGGGCACAGTGGCAGCGATTAATGGGCACAGTGGCAGCATTTGATGGCACAGTGGCAGCTTTTGATGGCAAAGTGGCTGCGTTTGGTACACAGTGGCAGCATTTGGGGCATAGTGGCAGCGATTAATGGGCACAGTGGCAGCATTTGGGGCATAGTGGCAGCATTTGGGGCACAATGGCAGCGATTAATGGGCACAGTGGCAGCGATTAATGGGCACAGTGGCAGCATTTGGGGCACAGTGGCAGCGATTAATGGGCACAGTGGCAGCATTTGATGGCACAGTGGCAGCTTTTGATGGCACAGTGGCAGCTTTTGATGGCAAAGTGCCTGCGTTTGGTACAGTAGCTGCGTTTGGTGGGCACAGTGAGGCTGCAATTGATGTTTTTCAGAATCTTTCAGTTTGTTTGCGCCCCCCCCAAAAATTTGGATCACCAGCCGCCACTGGTGAACAGCCTTATTTCCTATCCCCATTGACTTTCATCCTATGAGAGATGGGTACCGAATATGCTTCCAACTTGTGTCTTTCTAAAGTGGTTGTAAAGGCCCAAGGTTTCTTACCTTCATGAAGTGGCGGTTGGTGCTTGTTAATGTGGGGGGTGGCACTCCCACTACACCCCCCCCCCCCGGTGCTTGCTCGATTGGGAATGCAGCGATTCTCTCGCAACCCCCACCCCCGGTGCGCAATCAATGGCCTTATCTTATGCTGCGGTACAGGTGCGGGGAGGAGACTGATGGCAAGCTGAATTTGGGGTAGGGCTACCGGAAGAGGCTGTTGCTGATGGGGCCTATGCTTCTCCTCTCGGCTGAACAGCAAAAATATCCTCAGACCCGATTGGCCAGGAGTCCTAAGACTGCCTGGCCAATTGGGTCTCAGGACCCGCTTCCTGATTGGTTGAGAGGAGAAGCAGGAGACATTAGCGAATATTAATTCACTAATATCACACAACTGTGTGGGCTCAGGGTGCAGTGCTCTGCGCCCCAAGCCCACCCTTTTTTACGCCAATTAGAGCCTCAGGCTTTAATCATGTGCTTAAAGTGGAAGTAAACCCATCCATTTAACCATTTCAAATAACAGTTACATTTCCAGCACGTTCCGGGAATGTAACCCTCCCATTGGTTGTGCTCTCAACCAGGCTGTCAAACCATCCAATGGCTGGTGTCTTAACTGATCACATGTGCAGCATCATGGCAGTTGTAGATTAAACAGAGGCCAAGATGGCAGCTTCCTTGGCTGAAAACGATAGGAGGGTTTACTTCCACTTAAAAAAAAAAAAAAAAACCTTTGAAAACCATGCATCGGGTGCCCTGCATGGATTAGGGGGGGCAGTGTCCCTGCGCCCTTAACTAGCGGGCCACCACTGCCTTCATTTATTCTATGTGGAAGGAAGACCGGGAGAAGATGGGAGCGCCGGGGGCCAGCTGAATCGATCCCACCGCAGAGCTGGAGGGCACCTTTTGACAGGTAACTGCCATAATGTACTAATATGCTGTACATACTAGCACATTATGCAATATCCCACCTGGGGGGCCCTAAAATGAAAATTATATTGTGGCGTTTAATACCACTTCAAGATAATCCATCTTGGCTCTGTATACACACGCGGAGAAGGAAAGATTGAACACTGAAGAGCCCAGATAATAAAAGGTGAAAGCGTCTTCCGCCTAATTCTTTCCAGAATACATCCCCGATGCATTTTTGCCCCACCCACAGGGCATAGTCATAAGGTGGGCCAAAACGTTTTGAGGGTGCGTCCTGGGATAAGTTGGGCTGAAGCTGCTTTCATCCTTTCTTACCGGGGCTGTTTCTTCAGAGTTCAACGTTCCATCTTTCCTTCTTCACAAAATATTGAGGATTCCAAAATCAAGAGAATGTCAACAGTAAAATGGTTTAAAGAGAAGGCATTTTTTACATTATGAATTTACAAAGGACGGCTCCATCTTTGTTCAGTCATCATCTAAAGCAGTGATGGTGAACCATTGGCACCCCAGATGTTTTGGAACTATATTTCCCATGATGCTCAACAACACTGCAGAGAGTATGAGCATCAAGGAATATGTAGTTCCAAAACATCTGGGGTGTCAAAGTTCGCCATCACTGATCTAAAGTCTCCATCCAGAGCACATCTCAGGCTGAGATGCCGGATCAGAGTGACGCCTGTGCCAGTCTTGGCTGTGCTCACAAATGTCTGACACAGGGGGTTATTTACTAAAACTGGAGAGAGCAAAATCTGGTGCCTAGAAACTTTCAGCTTCCTGGTCCTTTTTGCTAAAGCTTAACCGCTTGCCGCCCACCAGCCTTCAAATGACGGCTGGGTGGTGCGGCTCTCGTTCTGGGCGGGCGTCATATGATGTCCTGGGCCTCCCGGCCCTCTAAGGGGGCGTGCGCTTGCCCGCCGCGTCACTCGGGAGTAGTGATGAGCCGAACACCCCCGGGTTCGGTTCGCACCAGAACCCGCGAACGGACCGAAAGTTTGCACGAACATTAGAACCCTATTAAATACAATGGATGCGAACGTTCGGATTCTAAAGTGCTAATTATAACGACTATTATCCATGTTATTGTCCGAAACAGAGTTTGGGAACCAGGGTTCTGCACCAGGGGACATGTATCAATGCAAAAATAAGTTTTAAAAACGGACGTTTTCCGGGAGCAGTCATTTTAATGATGCATAAAGTGAAAAAAAAAAAGTCAAATATTCCTTTAAATATTGTACCTGGGGGGTGTCTAAAGTATGCCTGTGAAGTGCCACGTGTTTCCCGTGTTTAGAACTGTCCCTGCACAAAATAACATTTCTAAAGGAAAAAAAGCCATTTAAAACTGCTTGCGGCTTTAATGCAATGTCTGGTCCCGGTAATATGGATGAAAATCTTTAGGAAAAATGGCATAGCTACCCCATCAATCCCCCCCCCCCACCCCATTACCAGCCCCTTTGGGTCTTGTATGGATATTAAGGGGAACCCTGCACACAAAATAAAAAAGGCCCTATATACTCTGAACAGCCGTATAGAGGCGGTGCATACAAGACAGGGACTGTAGGTTTGTTCTTATGTAGAATCTGTTTGTAATTTTGAACAGCTGCATTGTTTAAGTGTAGCTCCATGCCAAATTCCTTTTTTTTAGCTTTTTGGAAAACATAGGGAACGGTTATCACCCCTGTCACATTTTTTTTGCTGTCTGTGCCCCTGTTCAGAACATTTCACCTCACTTTGCGTCCCAATGACAACTGTTTTTGAAATGTGGTGTTTGTATTGAAACAAGGATTGGTGATAAAGCATCAGTAGAGAGGAGACACCTTTCTCCCATATTAATTCTTACAGGAGAGAATTTTCCTTCCAAGGGGTAGATTTCCTCTCACTTCCTGTTGTCTTCTTCCGTTTGCAAGTAGTAGTCGTTTGTAAGTTGGATGTTTAAAAGTAGGGACCTGCCGTATATACTCTGCAGAAATTGGCCCCTTAGGTGTTGGTGTTGGCACAACACTGAAAGCACTCACAGTTATTCTTGGTGGGTGCTGGAACGCCCTGCTGTCAACTATTATATCAGGAATTGTAATAACATATAATTGTTGATCAGTGGTACTAAAAATTGGGCCTTTGATGGTGGTGCTGGTGCCACAACACTGTAAGGCCTGACAGTTACTCTTGGTGGGCGCAGCAATGGGCCCTGCTGTGAATTATTAGATCAATAATTATAATTGCATGCCCCTGTTGAATATGGGCTGAAAAATTGGGCCTTTGGTGGTGGTGGTGGTGGTGGTGGTGATGGTGGTGCTGGTGCCACAACACTGTAAGGCCTGACAGTTACTCTTGGTGGGCGCAGCAATGGGCCCTGCTGTGAATTATTAGATCAATAATTATAATTGCATGCCCCTGTTGAACAGGGGCTGAAAAATTGGGCCTTAGGCACTGGTGGCACAACACTGCAACCCCTCACAGATACTGTACTTGGAGCACAGCAATGAGGCCTGTTGCAAAGTATTGCATCCAAAATTTTAATTACACGCCCCTGTTAAACAGGGGCTGAAAAATTGGGCCTTAGCCACTGGTGGCGTCACCCATAAACCAAAATGATCTTCCAAGCTATCATCATTAATCGTATCATTGAGGAGGAGGAGGAGGATAGCCAGTCAACATAACAGCACAGGCACTCAGCATCAGCATCAGTCTTGAAGGGATGTGACATTTTAAAATCAATTAGTCTGTTATATCAGCATCAGGTGTGTGGTAGCTGGTGGTGATCCAAGACTGGTTCATCTTGATGAAAGTCAGTCGATCAACCGAGTCGGTGGACAGGCGCACCCTGTGATCCGTGACAAATCATCCAGCAGTACTGAATGTGCGTTCTGAAAGAACGCTGGATGCAGGACAGGCCAGTAGCTCAATTGCATACTGTGCAAGCTCTGGCCAGTGATCCATCCTCAAGACCCAGTAAGCCAGAGGATTTTCGGTGGACAAGGTGTCCAAGTCTGACCTTGCCCCTAGGTATTCCTGGACCATGTATATCAGACGCTGGCGATGGTTGCTGGAACCGATCATACTTTGGGGCTGCGGACTAAAGAATTGTCTGAACGCATCGGTCAGACGGCCACCTTCCCCACCGCTCCTTCTTTGACTGCCCGAAGCCTCAGCAACTCGTTGTCCAGGACCAGGAGTTTGTAACCTCCTAGTCTCTGGGAACTCGTTGCACAGACCTTTCTGCAAGGCCTCCCGGAGTTGTCTCATCCTCTGCTCCCTCTGCGACGGTAAGATAAGGTCCGCAACCTTACCCTTGTACCGTGGATCAAGGAGAGTGGCCAGCCAGTAATGGTCCCTCTCCTTGATCCGAAGAATACGAGGATCCTTCCGCAGACTTTGCAGGATCAGGGAGGCCATGCAGCGTAGGTTAGCTGAGGCATTCAGTCCGGAGTCCTCTGGGTCACTAAGGACGACATGATCCGCAGCCACCTCCTCCCAGCCACGTACAAGTCCACTGGTTTCTTGGGACTGTAAATCATCCCTAAAAGACTGCTGCTGATGATGCTGAGTGCCAGCCTCCACCTCCATGCTGACACAATCCTCCTCCTCCTCCTCCTCCTCCTCCTCTTCCTGTGCGATGGGTGGGACAGAAGGAACACTGCCTGGGTAAAGGGGGCCTTGAGAGGCAAGGAAGTCCTCCTCTTCCTACCTCTGTTCTGCCTCAAGTGCCCTGTCCATTATTTCACGCAGCGTGTGCTCCAACAGGTGGACAAGAGGTACAGTGTCACTGATGCATGCACTGTCACTGCTCACCATCCTCGTGGCCTCCTCAAATGGTGCCAGGACAGTGCATGCATCCCTGATCATGCCCCACTGGCGTGGTGAAAAAAACCCGAGCTCCCCTGACCCTGTCCTGGTGCCATAGTCGCACAGGTACTCATTGATGGCCCTCTGCTGCGTGTGCAGCCGCTGCAGCATGGCCAACGTTGAGTTCCACCTGGTGGGCATGTCACATATAAGGCAGTTCTTGGGCAGGTTCAACTCCTTTTGCAGCTCAGCCAAGCGAGCACTGGCATTATAAGATCTGCGGAAATGCACACAGACTTTCCTGGCCTGCCTCAGGACATCCTGTAAGCCCAGGTACCTGCCCAAGAACCGCTGCACCACCAGGTTAAGGACGTGAGCCATACAGGGCACATGGGTCAGTTATCCCTGTCGGAGGGCGGAGAGGAGGTTGGTGCCATTGTCGCAAACCACCATTCCTGGCTTAAGCTGGCGTGGCGTCAACCACCTCTCGGCCTGCCCCTGCAGAGCAGACAGGACCTCTGCCCCAGTGTGGCTCCTGTCCCCCAAACACACCAGCGCAAGCACGGCATGGCATCTTTTTGCCTGCGTACTTGCGTAGCCCCTTGATCGCCTACGGAGCACCGCTGGTTCCGAGGACAAACCACAGGAAGAGGCCATGGAGGAAGAAGAAGAGGAGGGGGTGGAGGAGAGAGGTGTGTCACAACCAGTAGTAGCATTTTGGAGGCGTGGCGGTGGAACAACCTCCAACACTACTGCACCTTGTCCTGCATCCTTCCCAGCTGCCAAAAGAGTGACCCAATGGGCCGTGAAAGAAAGGTAACGTCCCTGTCCATGCCTGCTGGACCATGAGTCAGCGGTAATATGCACCTTACCGCTGACCGCCCTGTCCAGCGAGGCCAAGACATTGCCTTCCACATGCCTGTAGAGAGCCGGAATCGCCTTCCGTGCGAAAAAGTGGCGTTTGGGAACCTGCCACTGAGGAACTGCACATTGCACAAACTCACGGAAGGGGGCCGAGTCTACCAACTGAAAAGGCAGCAGTTGAAGCGCTAGCAATTTAGCCAAGCTAGCATTCAACCGCTGGGCATGTGGATGGCTGGGAGTGAACTTCTTTCGACGGTCCAGCAGCTGGGGCAGGGAAATTTGCCTGCTAGAATCGGACGTTGGTGTACTGCTAGCAGAGTGCCCGCAAGTACTTGGCTGTGACACACCTAATTCTACACCTTCATTCCTCTCAGAGCAGGTTTCAGAGAGGACTGAAGGTATACTGGGGTTGGAGATCCCAGCTGATGCGGTGCAAGAAGAGGTCAGCTTTGTTCTTTGGTGTGGGTCTTTAAGGTAGGCTTGCCAACGAGCTGCATGGCAGGTCAACATATGTCTGATGTTTTGGCCACGCGATATACGCTTGAGACATATGTTGCAAACAGCAGCTGTGCGATCTGATGCACTCGCCTCAAAAAAGACCCACACCAAAGAACTTTTGGAATGACGGGCAGAGGCAGCACCCTGCACAGGCGGAGCTCTGCGGTGTGATTCCGTCGGTGTGCTGCCCATACGCTGGCCACTCAAGGGCATCCTGCCTCGTTGGAGATGTGCCTCCTCCTCATCCTCCTCCTCCTCCTCTCTCCTATTAGGCACCCACGTGGAGTCAGTGACCTCATCATCCCCTCCCTCCTCATCACTGGAGCCAATCTGGCAGTATGCTGCAGCTGCTGGAGCATGACTGCCAGATTGGTGTCCTTCTTGAGCATCCCCTCTCTCTGCTCTCACGCTACTGCCTTCCTCTAGCTGGGTATCATCATCAGATCCTTCGAAACGCTGGGCATCCTCCTGGAGCATGTACCCAACACTGTGCTCAAACAGTTCGGGGGACTCCTCAGGAGGAGGACATGGTGGGTCTAGGGAAGGATTGACTAATGAAGATAATGATACCAGAGAAGAGGACGCTTTGGCAGCTGCTTTGCCAGTACCCTGAGCCTGGGTGAGAGAGGATGAGGAGGATGAGGTGGGCTTGGTCATCCACTCTACCAAGTCTTCGGCATGATGTGGCTCAACATGTCCAGCTGCCGAAAAGAAGGAAAGCGTGTCCCATGGCCATGTGCTGATGACAATGCACCGCGTCCACGACCAGCACTGTTGCCCCCAGACACAGAGCCTGCTTGCCCTCTTTTTTTGCCTCCTGACTGTCTGCCTCTCCTTATTTGCCTTCCAGACATTTTAATGGATGGCCTGCAGGGAGATGGGAAAAAGAGCAATAAGGGCTACCTTCAGGTGTATACTGTGCAGGAGGCTTAGCAACAATGACACTGACACTGTCCCCTGCCTATCCTTCTCTGTCCCTAAACTCAAGGATTTCAAATATGGTTCAGCAAAATTGGTTTAGAACAGAATAGCACACTGACGCTTTCCCTCACTGTCCTACTCTGTCCCTCCCTACAAACAAGATTTAGCACAGAATAGCACACTGATAGCTTCCACGAGTGTCCTTCTCTGTCCCTAAACTCAAGGATTTCAAATATGGAACAGCAAAATTGGTTTAGAACAGAATAGCACACTGACACTTTCCCCCACTGTCCTACTCTGTCCCTCCCTACAAACAAGATTTAGCACAGAATAGCACACTGATAGTTTCCACGAGTGTCCTTCTCTGTCCCTAAACTCAAGTATTTCAAATATGGTTCAGCAAAATTGGTTTAGAACAGAATAGCACACTGTCAGTTTCACTCACTGTACCTCTCTGTCCCTAAACTCAAGGATTGAAAATATGGTTCAGCAAAATTGGTTTAGAACAGAATAGCACACTGACACTTTCCCTCACTGTCCTACTCTGTCCCTCCCTACAAACAAGATTTAGCACAGAATAGCACACTGATAGTTTCCACGAGTGTCCTTCTCTGTCCCTAAACTCAAGGATTGAAAATATGGAACAGCAAAATTGGTTTAGTACAGAATAGCACACTGACACTTTCCCTCACTGTCCTACTCTGTCCCTCCCTACAAACAAGATTTAGCACAGAATAGCACACTGATAGTTTCCACGAGTGTCCTTCTCTGTCCCTAAACTCAAGGATTTCAAATATGGTTCAGCAAAATTGGTTTAGAACAGAATAGCACACTGACACTTTCCCTCACTGTCCTACTCTGTCCCTACAAACAAGATTTAGCACAGAATAGCACACTGACACTTTCCCTCACTGTACCTCTCTGTCCCTAAACTCAAGGATTTCAAATATGGTTCAGCAAGATTGTTTTAGAACAGAATAGCACACTGTCAGTTTCACTCACTGTCCTACTCTGTCCCTACAAACAAGATTTAGCACAGAATAGGACACTGACACTTTCCCTCACTGTACCTCTCTGTCCCTAAACTCAAGGATTGAAAATATGGTTCAGCAAGATTGGTTTAGAACAGAATAGCACACTGACACTTTCCCTCACTGTACCTCTCTGTCCCTACAAACAAGGTTTAGCACAGAATAACACACTGACACTCTCCCTACCTATCCTTATTTGTCCCTAAACACAAGGAATCCAGGATTAGTAAAGGAAAAAAATGACACTGTCCCTGCCTATGCTTCTCTTTCCCTGCTCCGGAACACACTACACAAGGCCACCGCGCTGGCGGCCTTTTATAGTGTGGGGCGTGTACTAAACCCCCTCAGCAATAATTGGCCACAGGCATCCTGCCTGTGGCCAATCATTGCTCTCCTCGCTGCCGGCGCTGTGATTGGCCAAGCATGCGGGGTCACAGTGCATGCTTGGCCAATCACAGCGCCTGGATGACACTGCGATGGCGTAGTGCATTGTGGGCCATTCGCATCACTCGAATTTGGCGCGAACGGCCCAAATAGTTCGATCTTCGCCGAACGATCGAACAGCCGATGTTCGAGTCGAACGTATGTTCGACTCGAACACGAAGCTCATCCCTACTCGGGAGCTGATGTGCGTGCCCGGCGGCCGCGATGTCCGCCAGGCACCCGCGATTTCCCGGTAACAGAGCAGGACCGAGGATCTGTGTGTGTGAACACACAGATCCACGTCCTGTCAGGTGAGGAGACCGATGGTGTGTTCCCAGTACAGAGGAACACTGATCGGTCTCCTCCCCTTGTGAGTCCCCTCCCCCTACAGTTAGAATCACTCCCTAGGGAACATTTAACCCCTTGATCACCCCCTAGTGTTAACCCCTTCCCTGCCAGTCACATTTATACAGAAATCAGTGCATTTTTATAGCACTGATCGCTGAATGAATGTAAATGGTCCCAAAATAGTGTCAAAAGTGTCCGATATATCCGCCGCAATATCGCAGTCACGATAAAAATCGCAGATCGCCGCCTATACTAGTAAAAAATAAATAAAAATAAAATTGCCATAAATCTATTCCCTATTTTGTAGACGCTATAACTTTTGCGCAAACCAATCAATATACGCTTATTGCGATTTTTTTTTGCCAAAAATGTGTAGAAGAATACGTATCGGCCTAAACTGAGGAAAATATTGTGTTTTTTTTCAAACTTATCACTCTTTTGTTTATAGCGCAACAAATAAAAACCGCAGAGGTGATCAAATACCACCAAAAGAAAGCTCTATTTGTGGGGAAATAAATTTGGGTACAACGTCGCATGACCGCACAATTGTTATTCAAAGTGTGACAGCGCTGAAAGCTGAAAAATGGCCGGGGCAGGAAGGGGGTTTAAGTGCCCGGTATTGAGGTGGTTAAAGTGATTGTAAATGATCACCTTGTAAAACAACCCATTCAGCTTAAAATAGAAATGAAAGGCAAAACATTTTTGTATATGCAGAGCACCCCCTTAAATGGGTTGTAAAGGCTCCCGCTGCTGTCAATCAAATCCAATGACGCAGGTGCTGGGGGGGCGGGGCCGAGTCCGCCATTTGTGTCTGTGGGCACATATGCTGGATTCAGGAGCGCGCCTGCAAGGTAACCCCCTCAGAAGAGCGCTTCTCCTAGGGGCTTATCTAATGCGGGGAGGAGTCGCGAGAGCCGCCGAGGGACCCCAGACGAGGATGCTCGGGGCCACTCTGTGGAAAACGAACTGCACAGTGGAGGTAAGCATGATATGTTTGTTATTAAAAAAACAAAAAAAAACGATCCTTTACAATCACTTTAAGGATCACAAGTAACTTGGATTCACCACAGTCACTCCAAAGTCAGGGAACAGTCCGGTTCTTTTTTTTTTTCCATTTTATTGAGGGATTAGAACTTGGATAGGGATTGGAAAATTATGGGATGCCCATTCGACTTCAGAACAACTTCAGGGACAACTCCTCTATACAGTCTATATACACTCCTCTGCTTCCTCCAGCATTTTCTTGTTCGCAAAACTCCTCGGGCACACTGTTTAGAAGATCTGAAAGGGCACTCAGTCAGATTAAAGCAAAAGTCTGTTATGGGCAGGAACCTGAGGTCCCTTTAGATATGTAGCAAAAAGTCAGTGTCCAGCATACATTCCTCCTGTGGCTACTGATCCCAGCACCACCTTTTCAGGCACTGCCAATCCGCCTGGCTGCAGCTACCCCTTTCACTAGCCCTCCAGGCTCACTTCTCCCCACTGTCCTCCTAGACTGAACACTCACCAGCCCACCTGGCTGACTTTCAGGAGATCTCCTGGAAGTGCTGACCTACTCTCTCTGTCTTCTTCTTGCTCCTGTGCCTCCAGGAAGGGTTTCCTGCGTGTGTTGTGGGAATCCTTCCAGCATCCGAGCCCCAGACCCAAGGTCACCCCCCCAAACTAGGGGGGACCCTGCGAAGGCCTCCAATGGCCTCCTCAGGACTCCATCTCCAGCTTCTACCCGACTGCTCCCGCTGGCATGGCCCATGTCTATTTATGAGGTGGCCTGCCCCCTGCCAGCCCAAAGCTGGGGATTGGCTGAACCCTCATAAATATGCATGACAGACCCTCCTAGCTTCCACCCACTACATCTAGAACCTTCTCCAAGGTTCCAGAAAACAGGGGGGCACCCTCCTGGAAGTGCTGACCTGCTCTCTCTGTCTTCTTCTTGCTTCTGTGCCTCCAGGAAGGGTTTCCTGCGTGTGTTGTGGGGATACTTCCAGCACCCAAGCCCCAGACCCAAGGTCACCCCCCCAAACTAGGGGGCACCCTGCGAGGGCCTCCAACGGCCTCCTCAGCACTCCATCTCCAGCTTCTACCCGACTGCCCCCGCTGGCATGGCCCATGCCTATTTATGAGGTGGCCTGCCCCCTGCCGACCCAAAGCTGGGGATTGGCTGAGCCCTCATAAATTTGCATGACAGCCCCTCCTAGATTCCACCCACTACATCTAGAACCTTCTCCAAGGTTCCAGAAAACAGGGGGGCACCAGAAGAGCTGTCAGGTGAGTCATCCAGCCTCCCTGAGTCACTAAACCCAGATCTGGCTCTCAGCCAAGCCAATAAACAAAACAACCATGTACATCTAGCACACTAGCTAGAGGATGCTACATATAGATATAAATTATTATTATTTTTTTTATAAATTATCACATAATCTCTGTTCTGCATAAGAGCTGGTGGGGAGGAGAAGGAGAAGCAACAGCAGTACACCGAGCTTGCCAGTGAATGGCTGTGCAGTAGGGACGTGTCAGGACAAGTCTGATCATTGGAAGAGAGCAGCCTCTCTTCCCAGTATAGCTAGAGAACTGACCATGGTGAGTTATCCTGCTTAGTGTGGTCATTTTTTAATAGGAAACCAGAGGGACTGGCAGGAACACCAGGGATTTCACACAAAGGAAGCTATACAAAGAGAACAGGATACATTCTCATATAAGTACATGGTACAGCAGACACATATCAGATATATGAAGTGTTGGGGTATTAAACGCTTTAACTGATTGGCTACTAGAAATGTGCAATTTGTTTAGTTTCTAATTCGTTTTTCACAAATTTAGAGAAATTCGTTAATTCCAAAATTTCTGAATTTCTGAATTTTTCAATTTCCGATTTTTCGGATTTCCGAATTTTTCAATTTCCGAATTTTCGGATTTCCGAAATTTCGAATTTACGAATTTCCGAATTTTCCAAATTTCCGAAATTCGGATTTTCGAATTTCCGAAATTCGGAATTTCAAAATTTCGAATTTCGAAAATTCGAAAATTGGAAATTTCGAAAAATTCCAAAATCTAAAATTCGAAAATAGGAAATTTGGAAAGTTGAATTTCAGAATTCCGAATTTTTAGAATGTCCAAATTTCCGAAAATCGGAAATTCTTTTTTTTCGTTTTTTTGCTTTTTTCGGAAATTCGAAAAATTCGTTTTTTTCGTTTTCGTTTTATTCGGTTTTTTGGAAATGCAAAAATTTGAAAATTCAGAATTCCCGAAAAAAGCAAAAAAAAAAAACGAAAAAGACGAAAACAAAAAAAAAAAAATTTTCGAATTTCCCGAATTTCCAAAAAAAGCAAAAAAAATTAAAAAAAAGAAAACGAAAAAAACTAATTTTTTGGCAGTGCACATGTCTATTGGCTACCATGCACATCTGCACCAGATTCTGAGTGCACCAGTGTTAGTAAATCCCCCCAACCAGATCAGTCCCTGCTGCAGTCTCTCACCTTGTGAACTGCTACACAGGCCTGGGACAAGAGGTGGGCCATTAGGGGGCAGCTGCCCTAGGCACAATAGTTTATTGTAGGGATGGGGGCGCCTTCCTTTCTTACAGAAGCCGCGACAGCGGCAGTGATTTTATAAAAGCGAGAGACTGCTGGGCGTAGGATCTCCTAAGCATGCACATCATGAACTGGGGGGGGGGGGGGGTTTGGCGCAGCTTGGCATCTTTGGCCCCGGCACTGGATGACCTTGTCCATTGCTGCTACAAAGTGATAATGTTACAGCATATTCAGTGGGGGTGGGAGGTGGAAGAACTGAGGAAATGCTGACTGCAGCTGACTTATGACATCATCTCGGCCTAGACAAAGTCACCGAACAGGAGCTCAAGGGTGGCTTTTCGCTAATAAAAGGTCGAGATTTTCTGAAACATTTTACTGTTGCTGTGCAATATGACATTTTTATTAATATATTCATGTAGACTTGTAACATTACTGAAAGGTTCACCTCTTTAATAAAAATGTTTCTATATATAGTTTGTTATTATATATATATATATTTTTTTTTTAGTATTTAAAAAATCCATGTCATTATTCTTTGTCGTCTACGTACTATAAATTCCTGTTTGTATATTATTGTATACAGCTGAACTCTTTCCCCTTCGTCTTATGTGGTGGGGGAGTAAACCTCTCACTTGTGGCTTCTCCTATGTAATGCAAGACAATTAATTAGATGTCCGTGACTTCTTAGCTTCTGAACATAACCCAAGTGAAAAGGACCCAGCCTCTCCAGTTAATTACCAGCGGGTTTAAAGTGAAAAGCGCCGGGGTCTTCGGGTCACTGAATTGAGATCCATTTGGCAGGAGTTCAAATAAATTAGGCCATTCATCACATGCAGTGATATGTTTTGAATCTGTTCACATTTTTTTATTCATGTTGTTTGGTGTTGTACGACTAACAAACTCACATTATATAGAAGAATTCTGTTGTAATGTTCCCGCACCATTTATTGTGTCTGATATGTTCTGAAAGTTCTCTGTGTGTAGAAAATCCGAATGGCATGATTCTTGAATTATATTATTATTATTGTTATTATTATTATTATTTTTAATAATAATAATAAAACAAAAAAAAATAATATATATATATATATATATTAATATTATTATTATTAATAATAATAATAATAATAATAATAATAAATATATATATATATATATAAATATATATATATATATATATATATATATATATATATATAAAAGTTTGGAACTTTGAATAATATGTAAGATATTACATGTGAAATCTTTACAATACATTTTAAGTGCAGCAATCCCTGGACTTTTTCTTTATATGTGGACTTTGGGAAGGCTTCATTGCTTGCACTAGGAAGGATACTGTGTTCTGTCTACCACACCTAAGATACTGTGTGTATACAGTATATATATATATATATATATATATATATATATATATAATTAATTATTTTTTATTATTGTTGCTATTATTAGTATTATATGGCTTTTTTTTCAATGTGGCAATACACAGTTCTGGCACCTCCAGCATGGTAAGGGCAGCCTGGACACACTGGATGGTCTACTGTTGCTGGTGGGGGGTTGAAGGGTTGTTGGGGGGTCTATTGTTGCATCTACTATTTTACAAGAGAAGGGGGGAGGCTATCGTTGCTAGATTCTGGAGGGTCAATAGATGCTGGCATCTGGGGGGGGGGGTCTGTGGCAGGGTCTATTGCTGCTGGGGTGAATCTATTATTGCTGGTGGGGATCTATTGTTGTTTTCGGGGTCTATTGTGGTGGGGGGTATTATTGTAGCGTTCTTGAAGTTATACATAGGGGTTGATTAACTAAAACTGGAGAGTGCAAAATCTGGTACAGCTGTGCATGGTAGCCAGTCAGTTTCAGCTTGTTCAATTAAGCTTTGACAATAAATCCTGGAAGCTGATTGGTTCTATGCAGAGCTGCCCCAGATTTTGCACTTTGCAATTTTAGTAAATCTCCCTCATAGTGTCAAAATTCAAAGGGGTTGACTTCCTGAAACTGGAGAGTGAAAAAAAAAAAAGGTTTACTTTAGATGCTGGACAGGCTTGATTCCTGGTTTTTGTTTAGTTTCTGGTGAATCTTGAACCCTTTTCTCCTTCCATGAACTTCCTGCTTTAAGCCATGTCTCTGGACTTCCTGTTTGCCAGATTATTCTGTTACTCTCCAGCCAATATCTTGCTCCTTTTCCTCCTGATGCCATCCCCATCTTTAGAACCACTTGCTAACGACCTTTGGCTTGTTCCTTGACTACGCGCCCATTTGATCCCAACCTCCAACCATTTGTTACTCACCTTTTGCTTGTTTCTCAACTACACCTTCGCTTGATCCTAACCTGTAATAATTGTTAACCAACCTTTGGCTTGTTTCTCGACTACGCTTTTGCTTGATCCCAACCTGTAACCATTTGTTACCGACTTTTAGTTTGTTTACTGACTACACTTCTGCTTGATCCCTACCTGCTCCATCTGCCACTAGATCCCGGCTTGCTCACCTCTGAGTTGGGCAATCCTAAGGACCATGATCTGGTACTAACACACAGCAAAACCCATCTTCATCATTGGTGGACCGGTTAGTACTTAGATCCCACACCTCGAATGAGCCCATATTATCCACCAGGGTGACCTGCTTGCATACTTATTATGTTGGTCATTGTGAACCTCTCTACTGTTGTAACTACTGGTCTCCGAGCCTGACCCCTGACCTTGACAGTGCATTTCTTCCAGATCGGAACAGTAATCCACTGTTCACTGCTGCTCTCTCTCCTTGTGTGGGGTGACTCGTCTTGTCTCTGCCAACTCCTGTAGTTATCTACAGATACAGCCATGGCCAAAAGTTTTGAGAATGACACAAATTTTAATTTTCACAAAGTCTGCTGTCTCAGTTTTTATGATGGCGATTTAAATTGCAATAAATTGCAAAGTCCCTCTTTGCCATGAAAATTAACTTAATTCCATAAAAAAAAACCTTTTCCACTGCATTTGTGAAGAAGGCTTCAGGGTGCCCAAGAAAGTCAGCAAATGACAGGACCCTATCCTACAGCTGATTCAGCTGCGGGATCAGGGCACCACCAGTGTAGAGCTTGTTTAGGCATGGTAGCAGGCAGGTGTGAGGACATCGGCACGCACAGTGAGGCGAAGACTCTTGGAGGATGGCCTGGTGTCAAGAAGGGCAAAAAAAGAAGCTTCACTCTAGGAAAAACATCGGGGACAGACTGATATTCATCAAAAGGTATAGGGATTGGACTGCAGAGAATTGGGGTAAAGTAATTTTCTCTGATAATCCCCTTTCCGATTGTTTGGGGCATCCGGAAAAGACCTTGTCCAGAGAAGAAAAGGTGAGCGTTACCATCAGTCAAGCATCCTGAGACCATTCATGTGTGAGATTGCTTCTCGGCCAAGGGAGTGGGCTCACTCACAATTTTGCCTAATGCCGCGTACACACAACCATTTTTCCTGTCATACAAAAAACCGATGTTTTTCTCGACGCGATTCGTCGTTAATCCTCTCAAGCCTGCCTTGCATACACACGTTCAGGAAAAAAAACGCTTGAGCAAAGCGCGGTGACGTAAAACACGTACGACAACATGTACACCGGCACTATAAAGGGGAAGTTCCATTCGAATGGCGCCACCCTTTGGGCTGCTTTTGCTGATCTTGTGTTAATAAAGCTTGGTGAGAGATGATTCGCGCTTTTCAGCCTCGTGCTTTTCAGTCCGTTACAGCATGACGAATGTGCTATCTCCATTTCAAACGCTAGTTTTACCAGAACGAGCGCTCCCGTCTTATACTTGATTCTGAGCATGCGCGTTTTTTTTCCCCCTCGGAAAAGCATACACACGAGCGGTTTTCGCAACGAGAAAAAGAACGACGGGAAAAACAACGAGAATAAATAGAGCAGGTTCTAATTTTTTTGCGGGCAGTTTTCTTGTCGCGAAAACTGCTATGGAGCATACACACGACCGTTTTTCACGACCAATCTAAAAAAATGGCAGTTTTATCATCATGAAAAACGGTCGTGTGTACGCGGCATAAGAACAGCCATGAATAAAGAATGGTACAAAAACATCCTCCAAGAGCAACTTCTCCCAACCATCCAAGAACAGTTTGGTGAGGAACAATGCCTTTTCCAGCATGATGGAGCACCTTGCCATAAGGCAAAAGTCTTAACTAAGGGGCTTTGGAAAGAAAAAAAATAATTTTGGATCCATAGCCAGAAATTTCCCCAGACCTTAATCCAGGGGAGGACTGGTGGCCTTACGCCTGGGGGGCAAGTCCAGTCAAGTGGCCCACTGAACTGCCGAATCAGCTCACCATCCATGGCCCACCTGTTTTTTCAATGCAGCCTCACCAGTGCCCATCAGTGCAGCCAACTCCAGTGCTCATCAATGCAGCCCGATCACTGGGGCAGGTTACATGGGGTGTATAGGGGGGAGATGGTGGGGTCAGCTAGGGGTGTCAGGGTCTCTCACCTCAGCGATCTCAGCTCAGCAGGTCCTTGCACGCCACGGTTTCCTGGAGGGGTAACGCTCCTGATCCTGGGGTCAAGTTGCAGCCAGCACCCAGCCCTGTGTCCCGACTCCCTGGCACGCCCTGTCTCTGCCTGCTTCCAAGAATCTGGTCCCAGGGAGTTGTAGTTTCCTCTGCGCTGCTGTGTTTTCCACCCACCAGAAGCTTGAGTACGGACAACAACTCCCGGAATGCAACAGCTAGTGGTCGGCCGCCATGGCCATGCCTTCGGCCCGACTTCCTAGACCAGAATAAAAAAGAAAATCGTAGCGGGCAGCGGCTACCGGCCATTTTGAACATAAGTTAGGGCGGCCTGGGAGGCAATTGCCACCCTGCCACCCTGCCCCCTGGCCCAGCCCTCCCCTGCCTTAATCCCATCGAGAACTTGTGGTCAATCCTCAAGAGGTGGGTGAACTAAAAGAACCCCACAAATTCTGTCAAACTCCAGGCATTGATTTTGATTATGCAAGAATGGGCTGCCATCGGTCAGGATGTGGCCCAGAAGTTGATTGACAGCATGCCAGGGCAAATTGCAGAGGTCTTGAAAAAGAAGGGTCAACACTGCAAGTATTGACTCTGTGATCGAAAGATCTCTTTTAGATCTAAAGATCCAAAAACACTGAAGCAGCAGACTTTTGTAAAAAATTTATATTTGTGCCATTCTCAAAACTTTTGGCCAGGGTTGTAGTAGGTGGAGCCTGCTGGGCCCCTCCCGCAACTCTGCTCTCTGCACAGGCTATGTACAGCACAGTGATGATGTCTTTGCTACTTCTACAAGGTAACATCTACGTTTGCAAATGCATTTGGTGCACAAAAGTGGATTTATATTCTTTGTGGCTATTGAGAAATATATTTTAGTGAAAGTTTTTGTGCCCGGAGTTCAGCTTTAAAGTTTCAACATGGCTGCCTGGGTTTAATAACTGTTACAGCATGGCCTATTTTCTTGACTGCTCGATCTCTCATACATTATTGCAATTTCTGTTTGAAAGAGAAGGCCACCTGTAATTTAGAGAGATGTGATAGAATAGAATTCTTTTTTTGGAGGATGGGATTGTAACTTTAAGACATCTAATCATGTAACTGTGACTCTGAAACACATTTACTGCTTTATTCGCTATCGTAATCGCTGGCAGTATTTCAACAGGGGTCAGCAATCATCCCCTCGGCGGGGAGTCTTTTAACACAAGAAACATCTTCATGTTATGTGGGAAACGTATTGGCGATGCTGAAATTGAGAAATCAAAATGACCTTTCTTCTCAGTAGCATTGTAGATATTTTTGCTTATGCGGAATGGCATAACCAGATATTGTGTTTCTTTTGGAAAGTGGATGATAAAGCCGATGCTGGGGGATAAAAAAAAAATAAAGGTAAAAGTTTTCCGCAGATGAAGGTGATCTTTTCAACATGATGAGCACCTGGAGGGTCTGGTTTATATTTGAAAATGAATTGAAAGAACCATTTAGAGTTACAAAGTACAGATTGTTAAAGTTCCGCTTTGCTGAATGGGAAAAGTTTCAAAAGTTTCATTTAAAGTTGGAACTGAGCCAAATACAAAAAGTATCAGTTATATTTTTGATTGGTGAATTAGATGTAAACCCAATCTCTAAAAGACTACGTTTAGTCAAATTTAAAGTGATTGTAATTTTTCTACTTCTAAAATAATAACAATGTCATACTTACCTGCTCTGTGTAAGGCCCCTTTCACACTGAGGCGCTATTGCGCTAAAAATAGCGCCTGCAAAGCGCCCTAAAAAAGCTGCTACTTTATATCCAGTGTGAAAGCGCGAGGGCTTTCACAATGGAGCGTTGCGCTTGCAGGAGGGTAAAAAAACTCCTGCAAGCCGCATCTTTAAGGCACGATAGGAGCGGTAAAAATACCGCTCCTATAGCGCCCCTGCCCATTGAAATCAGTGGGGTAGCGCCTCCAAAACGCTGAGGTGTTATTGCGGGCGTTTCTAGCCCCTTTTCAGACGCTAGCGGGGGTTAAAATCACGCAAATCGCGGCAAAAACTATGGTACAGCGGCGCTATAAATAGCGCCGCTATACCGCCAGCGCATCCAGCGCTTCAGTGTGAAAGTAGCCTTAGGCTGGGTTCCAAGGGAGGCCCGTCCATTAGGGGCGCCACCCTCTCTCTCCTCGCCACGCCCTATATGCGGCCACCCCTTATTCATGCGTCCGGCCACTTTTTCAGGGCACCGGACGCATGAATTACAGCGTCCAGGTTTTTTTTTTGAGCACCTGATTTGAGAGGCTCTAATAGGCTTTAAAATAGGGTCGGCTCGGATCGCAGAGGCTGCGTCCGGAGCCCACCCAGGTGTGTTACAACAGTGAATGAATATTCGCTGTTGAAACCCTGATCCTCAATCTAACCAATCAGAAGTGGATGTGGGACCCGTTTTCCGATTGGCTGAAAAGAGAAGACTCCTAAATGGCCGCCGAGGAGCAGGGAGGAGACGGAAGCTGCCGCCGTCACCGTGATGACCAGGAGAATGGGAGGCCGCCGTTGTAATGATCAGGACAAGGGGAGGCCGCCGAGCAGGGGAAGCCGCCGGTGATGGGGTAAGTGCTGCCTACTGACCAACCGATGGGGAGTGGTTGTCATACTGTTTGCTGCCCCCCCCCCCAAAAAAAAAATTCCACCAGCCACCACTGCTGGGTTCACACCTATGCGGATTGGATGTAGGTTTCCCTGCATCCAATTCGCATAGCAGGAGATTGTGACTGACTCTCTATGGAGCCGATTCATACATCTCTGCAGCAGCTCCAGTGCAATTTGCACAGGAGCCGTGTGCGTCTTTTGGTCTGTTTCAGGTCCGAATTTAGCCAAAAATTCAGGCTGAAATCGGACCTGAAACTGTGAATGGAGACGCACCGGACTTCTGCTGTGAGCGGCTGAGTGTTCTAGTGTGAACCCATCCTAATGGTTTTGCATCTCTTTTAGGGTCCCCCGCCGATGCTCCTGGCTCCTCCTACTTTCCGGGCACCCCATAGCAAGCCGCTTGCTAAGCGGGCACTAGTGCAGGCTTGATCCTGAGCCACACTGTTGACACACACAATGCAGATCATCCCCCCTTCCCCGCTCTCTGTTTACTAGATTTGATTGAGAGCAACGGGAGCCATTAGTGCGCCCCCACCACCCCTGCCTCTGTTGCAGCCTTTTTCAACCAGGGTGCCTTGAGGTTTCTTCAGGGGTGCCTTGGTAAAATGCCTAAAAATTGCCCCAGAATTGTATACAAGCCAGTGGGTGGATGAAACCTGCCTTTTAGATATACAAAGCCACAGGTTTTCATTTTTCACCATTATACCCTTCCACCGTCTGGCATCCTAACAACCAATGACATCATCAGTTTATAAGGAGGATGTCAGTTGCCTGCATGTCATCCTTATTTGACTCTCCCTTGCCTCTCTCCATCAGCTTTGGGGTCTCATTAGTTAAGCGATGGAGAAAAACTGAGGGTGAAGAGAAACATTGGAATACTAGTCAGTACTAGTTTGCAAAAGTGTATTTGCTTTGGAAGAATAAGTCAAAGCCTATATGTATTGATGTTGCTGTATTATATAAAGCTATTATAATATTTTTTATGTTTAAGACCCCTTTCACACTGAAGGCATTTTCAGGCATTTTAGCACTAAAATTAGCGCATGAAAGCGCCTCTCAAGCCTGCCCAGTGTGAAAGCCCGAGTGCTTTCACACTGGGGCGATGCGCTTGCAGCACGGGAAAAAAAGTCCTGCAAGCAGCGTCTTTGAGGCGGTGGGAGAGCGACATATACACCGCTCCCCCACTCTCCATGCCATTGAAATCAATGGGCAGCGCTGCCGAAGCGCCTGCAAAGCACTTCGGCAGCAGCGCTTTTCGGGAGCTTTTACCCCCTTGTTAACCCCTTCTTTGGGGTTAAAAGCACCCCGCTCCTGCTCGCACAGCGCCGGTAAAGGGCCGCTAAAATTAGCAGAGTTTTACCGCTAACGCTCGGGTGTTCTGAAAGTAAAAGTAGCCATAGAATGGGGCGCCTGAAGACCATAATTTTAAAGGGGGCCTTGACTGAAAAATGGTTAAGAAACCCTGCTCTGTTGCAGCAGTGAAAATGTCTGATGCTTGTTTAAATTGATGGCTTATGACCTTCTACCATGTGCCAGTGCTTGGGTCTAGCAGCCAATTACTTGTCTAGAACAATGTAGGGTGACCACATTTCCAAACGGCCATTTAGGGACCCCCTTCCCAAAAATCAGCTTGTGCTGTAATGAATCACAGCTCAGCTTTGGCAGCGGATGCGCGCTCTACCCAGAAGAACTGATCACGCCCCAAAAGTGCATCACCACTTTACTCAATGACAGCACTTGTCCTGACTGGCCGAGACTAGTTTTACCTTGTTCCAACGCTGGCTTTATACTGCCCTGCTGTGATTAGACACAAGAGGTGGGATTTATGATTTCTCCAATCACAAGCAGGGGACGGGGATTGTGCCTCTCCAGACATTCCCGGCCAGGACAAGTGCTGTCAGTGAATAAAGCGGCGATGTGGTGGCCTTTTTTTGGGGCAACAGATAATGGGGAGAGGGGGGTTGGCTGTGTCAGCTTCATTCCGGGACACTGTATTGTCCTGGAATGAAGGTCCCTGGGACCTGGGACAGACCTGCAAAATGCGGGACTGTCCCGGGCAATCCGGGACACTTGGTCACCCTAGAACAATGTCACCTGACTGTGAAGCTTACCTCCCAATTTTTTTAAATGGAAACGAGGGACGCCTATTAGCAAAAGTATGTAGGCATAGGACACCCCCCTGCCACACACCCTTAAAGGAGAATGTGACAGATCCAACCAGGACAGGGGCTTTTGGAGGAGACTAGGAGCAAGCCTCCTACCCACTGATTATGGCCCATAGAGAGAGCAGATCATTCTCTAATGATGGACAACCATGTGATGAACGCTGAGAGCGAGGCTTGGATTAATTCTCTGAATAAGGACAGTAAAGTTTCCCTTCTGGAGTGGATGGAAAGGTGTAATGTTATTCTTGCACAGGTTAATGGTCAGAGGGAATATGGTGGCCCTCCTGCAGATTGGGTTGGAGAGGCTCCTTCTCTTGGGACAGAAATATTTATCAACAATATCCCTCAAGAAATCTATGAAGATAAATTATTTCCACCTTTTCAGACTACTGGAACATTGTATGAGCTTTGTCTCTGAGATGAGTTGGGATCCCTGATTAATCAAATAATAGTCTGGGCACCTTGGCTTGTTTAAGTGACTGGTTGTTAATTAGTTAATGTTAATTAGATTGCTGTAAGCTGTTAGTTGCTAGATGTGGAGTGGCATTATGTGTAAAGCCCATTCACACAGGGACGACTTTGGATCCGACTTCAAGTCGCCCCAAGTCACCCCTAGTCGCTCTGCATGAGAAAATCAATGTAAGTGAATGGAGCCGTCTTAATGCACACTACTGCAGTCGCTCCGACTTCAGAAAAGGTTCCTGTACGGCTTCAATCCGACTTCTAAGCGACTTGTAGGCAACTTGTACCCATTGATTTCAATGGAAGTCACCTCCAAGTCGGATCACTCTCTTAACAGAAGCAACAATACAGGAAGAGAACATACATTTCTCAGGCAAACCCCTCCCTCCCACAGAGCTGATTTTTGTTTGATTGGCCACTGGAAAGCCTCCTGTCCTGGAGGCAACTTGAAGTTGCCTTGTAAGTTGCCTCATGTCGCGCTGTGATTCATGCTCAAGTCGTGTCCAAGTTGCCTCCCAAAGTCGCGCTGGAAGTCGTGTTGCCCCTGTGTGAATGGAGTCTTATGTTAGCTGTTCCTTAGGTATGTTAATTGTATTCCTGTTTACAGTTTGCATTGTTAGGGTAATGTAATCAGGCTCTATCTGATCTTGTGTGCTATATATTTTGTGTGAATTTTCACTAAAGAGTTTGAGTTCCAGTTTTCATCTAAGCTACTGTCGTCTAAGCTTGGCTGCTCAGCTATAATATCTGGCCCCTGGGTCCAGACTAGAGGAAGCTATATATCTTGACGGAGGCTTACAAGCTGAGGTGCTGGACGGTTCCGTCACAGAAAATTATACAAAAAATGATTAGTTGAACCCACAAGTGTTTTTTTGTTTATTTTTACCACTACTTTTCCTTTTTATGGGCTTTTGAAAATTACAAATGCAGCAAATAAAAAGTTGGATGAAAGGTTTAGCACTGGGAAACACTTTTTGATAAATAAAAAGTGCACTTTATATACAACTATATAGATCAGACCAAAATGAGGAACAAATGAGGAAGAAAGAAGGACAGAGGGACTTTTATTCAAATCAAGGACAGTCCCTCGACTTTGCATCCAACACCAGCCGACACCAGTGCCAGCTGCAGCACAGGAAGGAGCAACAAGGGAGCACTGGTAAGGGAAGATTGACTGGGGTTGGTTGGGAGGAACTTTAAAAAGACACTGTCACTTTGGTCTGGATAGGCAAGTTGACAGTGTCTCTTTGAGCTTAAATATTTGCTCTCCCATGCCTCAAATTCACAGTTGAGGAAAGTAGAAGTATAATACTGGATCTGTAAGGTTATCTTAATGGCATTGCCTTCTTAAAGTATTGGTGTTGATAAAAATAATCTGGTACTTGTACAGACGGCTTCTACAACCCAAAGGATCTCTGTGGTCTCCTTGGCTTGTAGTTTGAACTGAAGCATCACAACAATGTTAAAAGGTCCAGATACAACTTTATTCTATTAAGAGACAGGAGGACAATCCAAAGAGTTGCCGACATATTTCTGGTGTCCAAAAATACCCCCCTTTTCAGGGCTAGAAAAAACACAAGGACATCTCCATATCGATACAATATAGTGTCCATAGGGTCATAGTTAAAACCAAATACCAAAAAGCCAACGTTATTGGATGTATAGAAATTCAGTGTTACCTGACCTTCATTTTTATATATCGAAAACGAATGGCTATTGGATACCTCATTTCAACTATCCTAGGAATATTATATGCATATTGTATTGATATGGAGATGTCTTTATGTTTTTTCTAGCCCTGATGTAGAGTGTGTTTTTGAACCCCTGAAAGACATTAACTACTCTTTGGATTGCCCCCCTGACTTTTATTGGAATACACTCATATCTGGACCTTTTAACAATTATGGGGCGCCTCAATTATCCTTGGGGAGGCTGCCACCTGGCCAAACTCAAACTATTCTACCACCCCCTTACAAGTCGACTTGAGTAGTGAAAGTTGGCCAAAATCAGGTGAGGATTGTGAACTTTTCTTTCAAGAAGTGCATAAAAAAAAAAAAAAAAAACACAACAAGGAGTAAACCCATATTCTTGTAACTTCTCTACTACTGAATGTTTGTGTCTGGCCTTTAGATCTCCTTTAACACAATTTTTGTTTGCAGGTCATGATAGGTTTGGCCTTCAATTGAAAGTCACCTTTCTTTATTCATCACCACCATTTCAAAGAGTCAAAGTAATACGGAAATGTTCACGCCTGAGTTCACGTGTGGCAATTTGGAAAGGTCACAATTCATCTCCAACATGGCTGTGGTGTTTTATTCTGACAGGGTGTATTAAGTGCTTTTGCTTTAAAAGTCAAAATCTGACCAGTTTTAACCTCTCTGGAGCCCATGTCATTATATCGTGTAAGTTTTTTTTTTTTTTTTTCCATTATATTTATTTATACTGTATCACTTTTTTTTTGACTGTTCTATTTGTGTTTCGAAATCTGGTCAGTTTTAACCTTTTCGGAGCCCATGTCATGATATCATGTAGGGTTTTTTATATATATATATATATATATATATATATATATATATATTGTGAGATGGGGGTTGTTTAGCTCAAGTGGTAGATGCATTTTTTCAGCGATTCAAGCCAGTCAGGAACTATATTTAAGGGCATGGTAGCCCATTTTTATTAAAAAAGCAAAATAAAAGTCCAAACAAAGGTTTCCCACGCAGGGGTTCTTCTCCATTAAATACACAGAAGCCCACCTGGCTCTCTGTAGCAGTACTTCTGCACTTTATCCTGGTCAGCCAGACCACCGGACTCCTCAAAGTAGACGGCTTCCCTTTAGCGTCCACAGCTCTGTCTCTTGCAGTCACCAACTTTCTGGCTGCCTCTTGGAATCTCCAAACTACAAAGCCCCTTTCCAGAATACCAAAACCTGGAGAAAGCTGCGAAAGCAGTCTTCTCCAGGCCACATCTACGCTCTGTAGTCTTGCACCTTGCAAATGTGCATACCCTGTGTCCAGCAAACTGTCCATTTTACCGTGACAGTAGCTCCTACTGTCACAATATATATATATATTTTTTTATTATTATTAATTCCTATTTATTTATTTATTCATATGTTTATTTATTTATTTTGGCTATGTTGTTCTACTTGTATTTTAAAATTTGGCCAATTTTAAAGTCTCCGGAGCCCATGTCATGGTATTATGTAGGTTTTATATATATATATATATATATATATATATATATATATATATATATATATATATACACACACAGTGGGGAGAACAAGTATTTGATACACTGCCGATTTTGCAGGTTTTCCTACTTACAAAGCATGTAAAGATCTGTAAATTTTATCATAGGTATTCTTCAACTGTGAAAGACGGAATCTAAAACAAAAATCTAGAAAATCTAATTGTGTGATTTTTTAGTAATTAATTTGCATTTTATTGCATGACATAAGTATTTGATACATCAGAAAAGCAGAAACTTAATATTTGGTACAGAAACCTTTATTTGCAATTACAGAGATCATACGTTTCCAGTAATTCTTGACCAGGTTTGCAAACACTGCAGCAGGGATTTTGGCCCACTCCTCCATACAGAGCTTCTCCAGATCCTTCAGGTTTTGGGGCTGTCGCTGGGCAATACGGACTTTCAGCTCCCTCCAAAGATTTTCTATTGGGTTCAGGTCTGGAGACTGGCTAGGCCACTCCAGGACCTTGAGATGCTTCTTATGGAGCCACTCCTTAGTTGCCCTGGCTGTGTGTTTTGGGTTGTTCTCATGTTGGAAACCCAGCCATGACCCATCTTCAATGCTCTTACTGAGGGAAGGAGGTTGTTGGCCAAGATCTCGCAAAAAATGGCCCCATCCTCCTCCCCTCAATACGGTGCAGTCGTCCTGTCCCCTTTGCAGAAAAGCATCCCCAAAGAATTATGTTTCCACCTCCATGCTTCGCGGTTGAGATAGTGTTCTTGGGGTTGTACTCATACTTCTTCTTCCTCCAAACACGGCGAGTGCAGTTTAGACCAAAAAGCTCTATGTTTGTCTCATCAGACCACATGACCTTCTCCCATTCCTCCTCTGGATAATCCAGATGGTCATTGGCAAACTTCAGATGGGCCTGGACATGCACTGGCTTGAGCAGGGGGACCTTGCATGCGCTGCAGGATTTTAATCCATGACGGCGTAGTGTGTTACTAATGTTTTTTTTTGAGACTGTGGTCCCAGCTCTCTTCAGGTCATTGACTGGGTCCTCCCGTATAATTCTGGGCTGATCCCTCACCTTCCTCATGATCATTGATGCCCCATGAGGTGAGATCTTGCATGGAGCCCCAGACAGAGGAAGATTGACCGTCATCTTGAACTTTTTCCATTTTCTAATAATTGCGCCAACAGTTGTTGCCTTCTCACCAAGCTGTTTGCCTATTGTCCTGCAGCCCATCCCAGCCTTGTGCAGGTCTACAATTTTATCCCTGATGTCCTTACACAGCTCTCTGGTCTTGGCCATTGTGGAGAGGTTGGAGTCTGTTGGATTGAGTGTGTGGACAGGTGTCTTTTATACAGGTAACGAGTTCAAACAGGTGCAGTTAATACAGATAATGAGTGGAGAACAGGAGGGCTTCTTAAAGAAAAAATAACAGGTCTGTGAGAGACGGAATTTTTACTGGTTGGTAGGGGATCAAATACTTATGTCATGCAATAAAATGCAAATTAATTATTTAAAAATCATACAATGTGATTTTCTGGATTTTTGTTTTGGATTCCGTCTCTCGCAATTGAAGAGTACCTATGATAAAAATGACAGACCTCTACATGCTTTGTAAGTAGGAAAACCTGCAAAATCGGCAGTGTATCAAATACTTGTTCTCCCCACTGTATATATATATATATATATATATATTAATGAATTTCTCTTTATTTATATGTTTGATTATTTATTTTGGCTAAGTTGTTCTATTTGTGTTTTAAAATCTGACCAATTTTAACCTCTTCGGTGCCCATGTAATGACATCATGTAGGTGTTTTATATATATATATATATATATATATATATATATATATATATATATATAATTAATTTCTATTTACTTATTTATATATTTATTTATTTATTTTGGCTAAGTTGTTCTATTTATGTTTTCAAATCTGACCAATTTTAACCTCTTTGGAGCCCATGTCATGATATCATGTAGGTGTTTTTTATATATATATATATTTTTTTAAATTAATTTCTATTTACTTATTTATATGTTTATTTATTTATTTTGGCTAAGTTGTTCTATTTGCGTTTTAAAATGTGACACAATTTAACCTCTTTGGACCCCATGTCACAATATTTAAATTTAATTTTTTTCATTTTACTTACATTTATTTCATTATTTTATTAAAATTAATTAATTAATTATTAATGTATTTTTGGGCTGAGTTGTTCTGTTTGTGTTTAGACACTATATTAAAAGACAGATAGCTAGACTTGCAGTCAATACGTGTCATGTTTCACATGCTTTGTGATATAAAACACACTCACGATAATTTTAGTGCAGACAAACACAATATACAGTAGTAAAAACATGAGGTTGTGTTGAGTCCTTATACATAAAATACATTAATTGCATATGTACGACTGTATGGCAATATTGGTGTTGAAATGATGGCTTCATGACAGGGTCCTTTTAGCAACCAAGATGTCCCTCAAAAATGTCAGTAACAGGGATTTGGATAAAACAATTTAGCACTGATAGGCGGGGTTAGAACTACAGATCATGGGGCTTCCTAGCAAAAATTTAATAGGGTCCCCCTAGGATCTCTTCCTGTGGCAACTGGAAATGTCAAGTGTGATAATACTGTTATTGATCTTAAAATAAAGAAGCATGCCCTAATCAAGGACAGGTAGCAGAAGAACTGTCAACAAGGGTCAGTACACTAAAAAGGGGCCAGGGCTGTGGATCGAAGTTACCTTTAGGGTTGCCACCTTTTCTTCAAGTCAAACTCGAACACTTTCGCGGCGCACAGCAATTTTGTTTTATAGCATAAACTATACATGTATTTTGCTATTAAATAACATTTCTAATCATATGAAGTTAATAACAAGAGTTCCCTTTTTACATCAGAGTCCACCTTTACATCAGAGTCCACAGAGTTCCCCTTTACATCAGAGTCCACAGAGTTCCCCTTTACATCAGAGTCCACAGAGTTCCCCTTTACATCAGAGTCCACAGAGTTCCCCTTTACATCAGAGTCCACAGAGTTCCCCTTTACATCAGAGTCTACAGAGTTTCCCTTTTTGACATCTGAACTCGCAGAGTTCCCTTTCACTCTAAGGGGGGACTCTGCAGACTCTGATGTAAGGAAGAACTCTGGGGAATCTAACATAGGGGATGTTCTGAGAACCCTGATTTAAGGGGGAACACTGGGAACTCTGATGTACGGAGAGGACTCTGATGTAAGGGGGAACACTGTGGCCTCTTGTGAGAACCCTGCTTTACCTTAGTGTACTCACTCAGAGGCAGGAGAGAGAAGGGGGGAGACTTCAGCCACAGACAGGGATGGATGGTGAGCTCACTCACCCCTTGGCAGTCAGCACCTCTCATCCAGATGTATCTGAGGCTGCTGGACTTCAAATTTCTCACCCCCACTTTCCTTTTCTGAGGCACAGCGCTGGGGATTGGTGTGTAGGCAGACACAGAGGGATAGGGGCGGAAGGAAGAGGTGCAGATCGAGCCATCTCTCCTCTCCTGTCTGTGTGTGTGTTTGGGGGGGGGGGGGGGTTGTTGCTTTGGAAAGTGTGAAGGAAAGTGTAACAGACACTCTCAGCTTAGACAACTGCAGCCAGCAACCCTACTGGGTAGCCATAGTCCAGTCTGAATAATGTGTCCGGGTTTCAGGTAGTCTGAAACCCGGACACATGATTTCAAACCCGAACTGTCCGGGTGAATCCCGGACAGGTGGCAACCCTAGTTACCGTGGAATGTAGAGTAGAAAAGCAGCATCTCAGAGCTGGCCACACACTGATTAGAAGTTTTCTCGCTCAGCTCTTCAGAAGTTGATTATCAGGTGGGTTTCTCTTGAGGGGACATGTTGGAAAAATTTTCTCCATCAGTGGCTGCAGGCAATGTTCTGGTGAATGGATTCCTCTATCCACCTCGTTTGTGTGGATGGGGGAATCTGTTAGGTTTTTTTTTTTTATGGTCAGTCCACTTGCTGAACAAGGAACTAACGCCCTGTACACACGATCGGATTTCCTATGGATTCTAATCCGATGGATTTTTCCATCGGAAATCCGATGAAGCTGACTTCCATCAGTCTTGCCTACACACCATCAGTCAAAAATCCGACCGTCCCAAACGCCGTGACGTAAAACACTCCGACAAGCCGAGAAAAATGAAGTTCAATGCTTCTGAGCATGCGTCGACTTGATTCTGAGCATGCGTGGGTTTTTTGTCCGATGGAGTTCCCCACAGACGATCGGAATTTGCTATCATTTTTTCCCATCAGATAAATTTAAAACATGTTCTATTTTTTCTCACCGAAGGAAAAAAGACTGATGTGGCCCATACACGATCGGTTTGTCCGATGAGAAAAGTCCATCGGACTGTTTTCATCGGTAAAACCGATCGTGTGTACACGGCACAACAGTGTTTGGCCAGTATTAGTTAATTTACCCATTAACGTTGGTGTCCATATCTAGCTACCTGGGGTAGTGATGATCACTCCTATAATGTAGGGTACAAATAAAGAGAAATTCAAGAGATTTAAACTGGCAACACAGAAGGGACTGGATGAATTTCAATCAGCGCATAGCCATCCCCACTCAACAGAAGTTGATTGTATAATCACCTTCTATCAAGGGGACATATTGGAAAATTTTCCTCGATCAGCAGCTGCAGCCAATCAGTGTCCGGACAGGGGAGTTTCCTCCATCCACCTTGTTTGTGTGGATGGAGGAATCATTAAAATTAAGAGTAATTCAAGACACTAAAGCTGGCCATACACTGATCAAAATTCAGCCAGTTCAGCAGGGACCAGATGAATTTCGATCAGCACATGGCCATCCCCACTCAACAGAAGTTGATTGTTTTATCGCCTTCTATCAAGAGGACATGTTGGAAAATTTTCCTTGATCAATGGCTGCAGCAAACCAGTGACAGGGGAAGAGGTTTTCCTCTAATATCCACCTTGTTTGTGTCTGGCCAGTGGGGGTTTCCTCCATCAACCTTGTTTGTGTCCAGCCAGGGGGGGTTTCCTCTATCCACCTTGTTTGTGTCCGGCCAGGGGGGGTTTCCTCCATCCACCTTGTTTGTGTCCAGCCAGGGGGGGGGGGGGTTCCTCTATCCACCTTGTTTGTGTCCGGCCAGGGGGGGGGAGGGGGTTCCTCTATCCACCTTGTTTGTGTCCAGCCAGGGGGGGAGGGGGTTTCCTCTATCCACCTTGTTTGTGTCCGGCCAGGGGGGGTTTCCTCTATCCACCTTGTTTGTGTCCGGCCAGGGGGGTTTCCTCCATCCACCTTGTTTGTGTCCAGCCAGGGGGTGGGGGTTTCCTCTATCCACCTTGTTTGTGTCCGGCCAGGGGGGGTTTCCTCTATCCACCTTGTTTGTGTCCGGCCAGGGGGGTTTCCTCCATCCACCTTGTTTGTGTCCGGCCAGGGGGGGTTTCCTCCATCCACCTTGTTTGTGTCCAGCCAGGGGGGGGGGGTTTCCTCTATCCACCTTGTTTGTGTCTGGCCAGGGGGGGTTTCCTCTATCCACCTTGTTTGTGTCCAGCCAGGGGGTGGGGGTTTCCTCTATCCACCTTGTTTGTGTCCGGCCAGGGGGGGTTTCCTCTATCCACCTTGTTTGTGTCCGGCCAGGGGGGGTTTCCTCTATCCACCTTGTTTGTGTCCGGCCAGGGGGGGTTTCCTCTATCCACCTTGTTTGTGTCCGGCCAGGGGGGGTTTCCTCTATCCACCTTGTTTGTGTCCGGCCAGGGGGGGTTTCCTCTAACCACCTTGTTTGTGTCCGGCCAGGGGGGGTTTCCTCTAACCACCTTGTTTGTGTGGATGGGGGAATCTTAAAATTAGGAGTAATTGAAGACACTAAAGCTGGCCATACACTGATCAAAATTCAGCCAGTTCAGCAGGGACCAGACGAATTTCGATCAGCACATGGCCATACCTACTCAACAGAAGTTGATTCTTTAATCGCCTTCTATCAAGAGGACATGTTGGAAAACTTTCCTAGATCATAGGCTGCAGCAAATCAGTGCCGGGCAGGGGGGTTTCCTCCATCAACCTTGCTTGTGTGGATGGAGGAATCATAAAAAAAAAAGAGTAATTCAAGACACTAAAGCTGGCCACACAGTTCAGAAGGGACTGGATGAATTTTGATAAGCGCATAGCATCCCCACTCAACAGAATTTGATTGTTTAATCGCCTTCTATCAAGAGGAGAGCAGCTGCAGCCAATAAATGTCCATGCGGGGGGTTTCCTCCATCCACCTTAATTGTGTGGATAAAATAATCTTAAAATGAGGAGTAAATCAAGACACACTTGGCCATTCATAGATCAAAATTCAGCCAGTTCAGCAGGGACCCGATGAATTTTGATCAGCACATGGCCATCCCCACTCAACAGAAGTTGTTGGTTAATCGTCTTCTATCAAGAGGACATGTTGGGAAATTTTCCTCGATCAGCGACTGCAGCCGAACAGTGTTTGTGTGGATGGAGGAATCATAAAATGAAGAGTAATTCAAGACACTAAAGCTGGCCATACACTGATCAAAATTCAGCCAGTTCAGCAGGGACCGGACAAATTTTGATCAGCACATGGCCATCCCCACTCAACAGAAGTTGATTGTTTGATCAGCAGCTTCAACCAATCAATGATCCCTCCATCCACCTTGTTTGTGTGGATGTAGGAATCTCTTAGTTTTTTATTTTATTTTATATTTAGAATGTTGGTTGAATAAAAAAACTTAAACTTAAAAAAACGTAAGCGTAATTTACCTATTAACATTGGTGGCCAAAGTTGGTTACTTGGAGTAGTGGTGAACACCAATATAATACAGGGTACAAATGAAGAGTAATTCAGAACACTAAAGCTGGCCATACACTCATTTAAAATCTGCAAATTCATAAGGGACCAGATCAGTGTTTCTCAACTCCAGTCCTCAAGGCGCCCCAACAGATCATGTTTTCAGGATTTCCCTCAGATGAAACGGCTGTGGTAATTACTAAGGCAGTGAAACTGATCTAATCGCCTGTGCAAAATAATGGAAAGCATGAAAACATGACCTGTTGGGGCGCCTTGAAGACTGGAGTTGAGAAACACTGGACCAGATGAATTTCGATCAGCACATGGCTGCCCCCAACAGAAGTTGATTGTTTGATTGACTTCTGTTGAGGAACACCTTGGAAATTTTTCATTGATCAGCAGCTGCAGCCAATCAATGTCCCTCCAACCAGTGTTCATCCATCCACCTTGTTTGTGTTGATGGAGGAATCTCTTCGTTTTTTTTGCATTCAGCCTGTTGATTGAATGAGAAAAAAAAATGAAAATATATAACCAGCTTAAGTGTAAATTACCCATTATCATTGGTGGCAAATGTTTTCTACTCAGGGTAGTGATGAACACCCATGTAATGCGGGGTATAGAGGAAGAATGCTTCAAATACTAAAGCTGGCCATACACTGACTGAAAATTGTCAGTTTCAGAAGGAACAAGCCAAATTTTGATCAGCACGTGGTCATCTGCCTACATAACAGAAGTTGATCCTTTGAACGACTTCTGTTGAGGATCATGTTGGAAAATTGTCCTCGATCAGTGACTGCAGCCAATTAATATCCTTGAAATTCAGCCAGTTCTGCAAGGACCAGCCAAATGTCGATCAGCACTTGGCCATCCCCATTTGACAGAAGTTGATTGTTTGATCGACTTCTGTCGAGGGACATGTTGGAAAATTGTCCTCGATCAGCAGCTGCAGACAATCAATAGCCTGGAAATTCAGCCAGCTCAGTAGGGACCGGCTAAATGCTGGTCAGTGCTTGGTGGGACCCCACTCAACAGAAGTTGATTGCTTGATCAACGTCTGTTGAGGGACATTTTGTAAAAATGTGTCACAATGGTACTGAAGTGAGCCCACAGGTGAGCAGGTGACACGGGATCCCCCAGGGCATGGAATCTAAGGGCCAGCCGGTATTCCGCCAGGGACCCCCTCACGAGGGTTTGGGCTTAGCTGCGTGCTAACCCCAGGTCATGACCCCCAGGTTCACCCTGCTCGCGCAGGAGAGTACCAGAAGACACAGAGGGAGGGATGGATAAAGCAAAAGGAGAGACGGATATCGAGCCAAGGTCGGGGCAAGCAGCAGACAGCGTAAACAGGAGGACTAGACAATTCGGTACACAAGAAGTCTGGTTAAGTAGGTTACAGGCAGGGAGCTCTGAAACAAGTGTTGCTCAAGCAACCAGAAACTGGTCTGAGTGCAATTTAAATAGTAAGGCACATGGGAGGCTGGAAAGGAAGTAGCAGTAAGGAAGAATATATTAAGCCACAGGTGAAGCCGGCGACACCCATAGCTGCAGAGTGCAGCCAGAGCTGAACACAAGCTAGTGGAACAACAGGTGCCAGCCAACCTACAGCAGTATAGGTAAGACACAGATCAGCTCCGCAGCTGATCTGCGACAAAATGTCCTTAATCAGGGGCTGCAGCCAATCATTATCCTGGAAATGCAGCCAGTTTAGCAGGGACCGTCTGAATGTCGATCAGCACTTGGCCATCCCCACTAGACAGAAGTTAATTGTTTGATCAACTTCCCTTAAAGGACATGTTGGAAACATTTCCTCGGTCAGAGGTTGCAGCCAATTAATATCCTGGAAATGCAGCAAATTCAGCAGGGGTCATCTAAATGTTGATCAGCGCTCGGCCATTCCCACTGGACAGAAGTTAATTGTTTAATCAACTTCTCTTAAGGGACATGTTGGAAAATTTTCCTCCATCAGCGGTTGCAGCCAATCAATGTCCCAGCAGGGGGGAACTCCTCACTAACACTAGTTTTTTTTTTAACGTTCAGCCTGTTGTCTGGATGAAAAAAAAAAAAAAAAAAACACTAATGCCATGTACACACGCTCGGAATTTCCGACAACAAATGTTCGATAGGAGCTTGTTGTCGGAAATTCCGACCGTCTGTAGGCCCAATCGGACATCTGCTGTCGGAATTTCCGACAACAAAAATTTGAGAGCTGGTTCTCAAATTTTCCGACAACGAAACTTGTTGTCGGAAATTCCGAGCGCGTGTACACAATTCCGACGCACAAAATTCCACGCATGCTCGGAATCAAGCAGAAAAGCCGCACTGGCTATTGAACTTAATTTTTCTCGGCTCGTCGTACGTGTTGTACGTCACCGCGTTCTTGACGTTTGGAATTTCCGACAACATTTGTGTGACCGTGTGTATGCAAGACAAGTTTGAGCCAACATCCGTCAGAAAAAAATCCACGGTTTTGTTGTCGGAATGTCCGATCGTCTGTACAGGGCATAACAGTATATGGCCAGCTTTAGTGTAATTTACTCATCAACATTTGTGGCTAACAGAGGTTAATGGTGTCATCGACTTTTGTCAAGGAACATGGTGGAAATTTTTCCTTGATCAGCAGCTGCAGCCAATAAATAGCCCAGCAGGGGATTACTCCATCCCCGTTGTTTAAGCAATCCCACTGGCTGAATGAAAATAGAAAAAGTTAAAGCGGAGCTCCACCCTACCGCTCATCGGAACCCTCCCCCCTCCAGTGTCACATTTGGCACCTTTCAGGGGGAGGGGGGTGCAGATACCTGTCTAAGACAGGTATTTGCACCCACTTCTGGGAGTCTTCTCTGCGGGTATTCTGCGGGTAGTACGTCACTTCCCGCAGAATACCCGTTGTATTCTGGGAAACACTCGGCTCCCAGAACACAAGGGGACCAGTGAGAACGGCGCAGCGCGACTCGCGCATGCGCCATAGGGAACCGGGCAGTGAAGCCGCAAGGAAAATTGTCCTCGATCAGTGACTGCATCCAATTAATATCCTGGAAATTCAGCCAATTCTGCAAGGACCAGCCAAATGTCGATCAGCACTTGGCCATCCCCATTTGACAGAAGTTGATTGTTTGATCGACTTCTGTCGAGGGACATGTTGGAAAATTGTCCTCAATCAGCAGCTGCAGCCAATCAATAGCCTGTGAAATTCAGCCAGCTCAGTAGGGACCGGCTAAATGCTGGTCAGTACTTGGTGGAACCCCATTTACTGAAGTTGATTGCTTGATCAACGTCTGTTGAGGGACATTTTGGACAAATGTCCTTAATCAGGGGCTGCAGCCAATCATTATCCTGGAAATGCAGCCAGTTTAGCAGGGACCGTCTGAATGTCGATCAACGCTTGGCCATCCCCACTAGACAGAAGTTGATTGTTTGACCAACTTCTCTTAAGGGATATGTTTGAAAAAAATTCTCAATCAGCGGTTGCAGCCAATCAATGTCCCAGCAGGGGGGAACTTCTCACTAACACTAGTTTTTCTTTAACATTCAGCCTCTTGACTGGATGGAAAAAAAAACTAACAGTATATGGCCAGCTTTAGTGTAATTTACTCATCAACATTTGTGGCCAACAGAAGTTAATTGTATCATCGACTTTTTCCGAGGAACACGTTGGAAATTTTTCCTTGACCAGCAGCTGCAGCCAATCAATAGCCCAGCAGGGGATTCCTCCATCCCCGTTGTTTACAGAATCCCACTGGCTGAATTAAAATAGAAGTCAATTGTTTGATCGACTTTTGTCGAGGAACACGTTGGAAATTTTTCCTTGATTAGCAGCTGCAGCCCATCAATAGCCCAGCAGGGGATTCCTCCATCCCCGTTGTTTACGGAATCCCACTGGCTGAATTAAAATAGAAGAAGTCAATTGTTTGATCGACTTTTTTCAAGGAACACGTTGGAAATTTTTCCTTGATTAGCAGCTGCAGCCAATCAATAGCCCAGCAGGGGATTCCTCCATCCCCGTTGTTTACGGAATCCCACTGGCTGAATTAAAATAGAAGTCAATTGTTTGATCGACTTTTGTCGAGGAACATGTTGGACATTTTTCCTTGATCAGCAGCTGCAGCCCATCAATAGCCCAGCCGGGGATTCCTACATCCACGTTGTTTGAGAAACCCCACTGGCTAAATAAAAAAAAGTTAATTAGTATTCAATAATAAAAATAAAATATCAAAATGCCCACACTGCACACAGACTTGTGGACACATAGAGGTACCCTTGTTTCGTCGACTTTTCTTATTGTTTTTGGTTATTATAATTATATTCACATGGGGCCCCCGCCAATTTTGTCGCTCTATAGCAATAGCTTCTTCGCAGTTGTAAAATTCCAAAGTGACTAAGCCTATAATGTAACACAGCGAGAAGTGTTTAATAAACTCCTTCTAGTATATTAAATGTAAGAGTTTTCACCTAAACACGCCAGAGGTAAGATGTCGGAATTAAACTACCCTCGGCCCTATGAATAATAACAGCTCAACCTTCATCTTGCACTTAATAAATAGAGAAGACTGATTTTCTTGAATTTTTGGGGGGATTATGTTACGCCAAATATACTCCCACCTGGCATTCTGTTTCGGCCCTGTGGACTAATCCATCCATTTAGATTGAAACCAGCATGCAATCAATACCGTACAACATCTGTCCGTGCTATGTGTTAGTATCATGTAATGAATTAATTGGCCCATTAAAGGTATGATTAATTTTCTCATTTTATAGCGTTCCTCAGAGTGTAAATGGAGCCAAGACAGGAGCATGACTACTCAAACCCTTCCCTTAGTGGAACATGTTTTATTAATCAATGCCGGTAATTTATCAATCTACGTTATTCAGATAACACATTAATTTCAAGTTTTAAAATGCCAGATGTGTAACATTGTAACTAATTAGGAATATTAACATATATTGTCAGCCATAAACACAACTTCCCCTCTGTGTGTGTAATGTGACAGGGCGAGGCCCAGACACTGTGAAAATGAAGGTAAAGATGGCAAAGGGTGTACAAGTATGCAGAGTGAACGGTTCTGATTATTAGCACAGAAACCTGTTTCTTATGCCGCGTACACACGATCGTGATTCACGGAGGTGAAAACACCGCCGTGAATCACGACAGGAAAAACGAGGGAACGGCTTGTTCCCCCACACACGCCCTTTTTTCCCGTCATTTTTTCTCTTGACGAGAAAAACGACCATGTGTAGGCTCCGCGGCAGCGTTTCCCTATGGGAAAACTGCAGCGGAAAAAAATGACAGGAATCACGACGAGAAAAATTAAAGCATGTTCTAATTTTTCTCGTCGTGATTAATGCCGTTTTTCCCGTCGGGAAAAACGGCAAAAAGCCCACAGACGATCGTTTTTCTCGTCCAAAGGAAAAAATTAAATTTTTCCCGACGGGAAAAATGATCGTGTGTACGCGGCATCACAGCTTTCTCCAAGGTTTGACATTCCCAGGATGGGTTCCAGATAGGGTGACTACGTGTCCCGGATTGCCCGGGACAGTCCCGCATTTTGCGGGTCTGTCCCGGGCACCTTCATTCCAGGACAATACAGTGTCCCGGAATGAGACTGACACAGCCACCCCCCCCCCCAAAAAAAAGGCTGCCATATCACCGTTTTACTCACTGACAGTACTTGTCCTGGCCAAGTATGCCTGGAGGAGCACAATCCCCGACCCCTGCTTGTGATTGGAGAAATCATAAATCCCGCCTCTTGTGTCTAATCACTGTGCTGTGATTCGTTACAGCACAAGCTGATTTTTGGGAAGGGAGGGTGTCCCTGAATGGTAGTTTGGAAATGTGGTCACCCTAGTTCCAGAGTTTGGAGATTTTGAAGAGTTTTGGGTGGGAAGAAGTCTCCAACCCAGTGTCCAGGTCTTGCTAGCATAATGAGGGGCTTGACCATCTGACTTTTTTCCATCGGTGTAAAAAAAAAGAACATGTTTTAAATTTTTCCGATGGAAAAAAATCCGATGGGAAATTCCAATCGTCTGTGTGGAATTCCATCGGAGAAAAATCCACGCATGCTCAGAATCAAGTCGACGCATGCTCGGAAGCATTGAACTTCATTTTTCTCGGCTCGTCGTAGTGTTTTACGTCACCACGTTTCGGACGGTCGGAATTTAGTCGGACAGTGTGTATGCAAGACTGATGGAAGTCAGCTTCATCGGAGTTCCAACTGAAAATTCCATCGGATTTTATTCCATCGGAAATCCGATCGTGTGTACAGGGCATAACTATGCGGCAGGCTGTGTCCTCCTCTCCTCCTGTGTCCTCCGTGCAGCGGTAGCAGCAGGTCTGGCTCCAGCATGTCTCCTCTTCCACAGCGCTAGGCATCCAATAGGATCGCCTGGCGCTTTGGCCAATCGGGAAACAGGTCTCACTGACCTGCCTCCTGTTTGGCGGGGAGTAACTGTAGTGTTAAAATAGAGAAGATACATTTGCTATGGTCACACAATTGGGTGGGCTCGGGGCGCACTTTCTGCACCCCGAGCCCACCCTATTTTGAAGCCTGGTAGAGCCTCTGGTTCTAATCAGGTGCTTCAAAAAACATACCCCTGCCCACCCCCCGACATAGAAATTCATGTGCCTGGCGTCCTGAAAAATGGATTTTTATAACAGCTTACCTGTAAAATCCTTTTCTTGGAGTACATCACGGGACACAGAGCGACTTAGTCATTACTAATGGGTTATATAGATTACCTTCAGGTGTTGGCACTGGCCAATTCCAAACCGGAAGTACCCTCCCCTATATAAGCCCCTCCCATCCGGGAGCACCTCAGTTTTGTAGCCAAGCAATAAGTGTCCCAAAAAGAGGGGTGGGAGCTCTGTGTCCCGTGATGTACTCCAAGAAAAGGATTTTACAGGTAAGCTGTTATAAAAATCCCTTTTTCTTTTTCGTACATCACGGGACACAGAGCGACTTAGTCATTACTAATGGGACGTCCCAAAGCAATGCCAAATGAGGGGAGGGATACATAAGCTGGGCGCCATCAGGCATGAGGATCTTTTGCGGCCTGCAACACACTGCGCCCAAAGGCGACATCCTCCTGACTTCTAACGTCTACCTGGTAGAATCTAGTAAACGTGTGTACCGAAGACCATGTTGCGGCCTTACATACTTGAGCCAGGGAGGCCTGGTGATGCACTGCCCATGAAGTTCCAACTGCTCTTGTGGAGTGCGCCCTAACTTTGAACGGAGGCGGTCTCTTTCTCAAGCCATAGGCTTGTATTATGACCTGTCGAATCCACTTGGCTAAAGTGGATTTTGATGCTGCCTGACCCTTTTTAGGGCCTTCCGGCAGAATAAACAAAGTATCCGTTCTGCGAATCTGAGCAGTGGCTTTTAGATAAGCTTTAACTGCTCTTACTACATCCAAGGAATGTAATAACTTTTCCTCTACCGAGCTAGGTTTGGGGAAAAAAGAAGGAAGAACCACATCTTGGTTCAAATGAAACCTCGATACCACCTTAGGAAGAAAGGCTGGATGAGGACGTAATACTACTCTGTCCTTATGGACAACCAGATATGGCTCCTTACAGGACAAGGCGGCTAATTCCGATACTCTTTTAGCCGAACAAACGGCTACTAAGAAAATCAATTTCCTGGTGAGAAGAACCAAGGAAATGTGTTGCAATGGTTCAAACGGTTGTTTCTGTAGAACTGACAGAACCAGGTTTAAGTCCCAAGGACATATGGGAATACTAACCGGAGGGCTAATACGCATCACTCCTTGTATGAAAGCTTTGACTAGTGAATGCGAAGCCAAGGGCCTTTGAAAAAATATTGACAAGGCCGAAATCTGACCCTTGATAGTACTCAAGGCCAGCTTCCTATCTACAGCCCACTGTAGGAAGTCCAAAATCCTCCCTATCACGTACTTACGTGGATGCCATTTCTTGGCCTCACACCACTTAATGTACGCTTTCCAGATCCTATAATAGATCTGCCTGGATACCGGCTTCCTGGCATTGATCATGGTAGATACCACAGAATTAGAGAGCCCTCTCTTTTTCAGAATGTGGGCTTCAATAGCCAGGCCGTCAAACCTAGGGCTGGTAAGGAAGGGTGATATATCGGTCCCTGCGACAGCAGGTCCGGACGATGTGGGAGGGTCCAAGGACTCCTCATTGACATTTTTACAATCTCCGCGTACCATGCCCTTCGGGGCCACGCTGGAGCCACCAGAATCACTGGTTTCTTTTCTACCCTGATTCTGCGGAGTAATCGCGGTAACAATTGTGGCGGTGGGAATGCATATATCAGCTTGAACTGATCCCAAGGGAACACTAGGGCATCCGAGCCGCAAGCTAGAGGATCCCTTGTGCGAGACACAAATCTGTCCACCTTTGCGTTGAATCTGGATGCTAGCAGATCTACATCCGGTGTTCCCCACCGCTGGCATATTGCCTGGAAAACCTCGGGGTGAAGAGACCATTCCCCCGGGCATAATTGTTGGCGACTTAAAAAGTCCGCTCTCCAATTTTCCACTCCTGGGATGAAAACCGCGGATATGGCTGGGACATATTTTTCTGCCCACTCCAGGATGCAATTTGCTTCCCTCTGGGCTGCACGACTCCTGGTGCCACCCTGGTGATTGATATATGCCACTGCTGTGGCATTGTCTGATTGAATTCTGACAGGGGACCCTTGGAGTTTGGATGTCCATGCTACTAGGGCATACCGGGCTGCTCGTATCTCTAAGAGATTGATGGGCAGGGCCTTTTCTGCTTCTGACCACTTGCCCTGGAGAGACCATTGCTCCAGTACTGCCCCCCAGCCTATGAGGCTGGCATCTGTAGTGACTACCTTCCAAGAAACCGGACTGAAGGGTTTCCCTTTTTCCAGATTCTGGGGCACCAACCACCAATGGAGGCTCTTGCGAACGGAAGGGGACAGGGACATTGGTAAGTCTAAAGCCTGAACTTTTTTGTTCCAGGCTGACAGTATGGCCCTTTGCAAATTCCTTGAATGGAATTGACCGTAGGGTACCGCTTCGAATGAAGCCACCATTTTTCCCAGCAGCCTCATGCAGAGGCGTATGGATGGTTTTCTTTTTGTACCCACTAAGTGGGTCAAATCTTTTAAAGACGACACCTTCTCTGGAGGTAAGAAAATCTTTCTCTGATTTGAATCCAGCCTTAGCCCTAAGTATTCCAGACTTTTGACTGGTCTTAGAGCTGACTTGTCCCGGTTGATAATCCAACCGTGATATTCCAGATACTTGATTGTCTTGTGAATAGCTACTTCCAGCTTTTCCACTGAGTGGTCTATTAGTAGCAGGTCGTCTAGATATGCCATTATCGTTACACCCTGTGTTCTTAGATTGGCCAATAATGGGGCCAGAATTTTTGTGAACACTCGTGGTGCTGTGGCCAGACCGAAAGGTAAGGCTCTGAACTGAAAATGGCGCCCTTCTACTGCAAAGCGTAGAAATTTCTGGTGGGCCGGAAAGATGAGAATATGCAGATAAGCATCCTTTATGTCGATCGAGGCTAACCATTCCTGCCCTTGTAGGGCGGTGGCCACCGATCGGATCGACTCCATCCGAAAAGTCCTGATATTTAGGAACTTGTTTAGCCCTTTTAGATTTAATATGGGCCTCACGTCCCCATTTGGTTTGGGGACTGTGAAAAGGTTCGAGTAAAACCCGAATCCGCTTTCTTCCAGGGGAACCTTCATGATTACACCTTGGAGCAATAGTTGTTCTAGTGCCAGAAGGAGGGATCCTCTCTTCTGGGGATCTCTTGGCACGTTTGACCTCATAAATTGGGCAGGAGGAGTGCCTTTTAACTCCAGCTTGTATCCCAGACTTACTGCGGAGAGCACCCATCTGTCTCTGATGGTGTCCCGCCAGGTCTCTGTGAACAACTGAAGTCTTCCCCCCACCCGATTGAGTGGGGGCAACGCTTCATGCCTTGGGGGGAGGTTTTGTACCTCTCTTGATCCAGGGCTTCTTGTTACCCTGTGATTGTCCCTGATTTCTGCCCCCTGAATTTGACCACGGAGGCCGTCGGAACTGCTTCACAGCCGATGTGCCCGGGACTGGAGAAGTAGGCCTCTTAAAAGAAGGACTTCTACCCTTGTTCTTAACCGGTAAGAGTGAACTTTTACCGGCAGAAATTTTCTGGATATATTTGTCCAGATCTTCTCCAAATAAGCGTTCTCCATGAAATGGGAAGCTAACCAGCAGTTTTTTACAGGGAGCTTCAGCAGACCAGTTTTTGAGCCACAGAAGCCTACGCATATGTACTATAGACAGCGTAAAGCGGGAGGCCTGTTGGATTGTATCCTTTATGGCGTCCACCGCAAAACACAAGGCTCTAGGCAGGTCAGCTAGGGCAAGAGCCTGCTGATCTGGTAAGTCCCTTAAGACTTGTTTCAACTGATCTTTCACTGCTTGGCAGACTCCAATCGCTGCTACCGCAGGTTGTGTCACCATGCTTGCTGTAGAGAAAGCAGATTTTAGTAAAGACTCCAATTTTTTATCTATTGGGTCTTTGAACATTGGAACATTATCTACTGGACATGTCAGTGATTTGTTAACAGAAGAGATGGCTGCGTCCACTGTAGGGACCCTCCATTTTTTTATGAACTTATCCTCCATGGGATAGATCACCGGAAATCTCTTGGGGGGAGCAAATATTTTATCAGGATGCTCCCAATCCTGGTAAATAAGCCCCTCTAATAAAGGGTGGATTGGGAAGGAACAGACAGCCTGGGGAGCTTTTAGCGACCCCAGCGAGGAAACCGTAGTGGATGGTGGTTCCGCCAGAGGCATTTTAAATGCTGATCGGACCATGTTAGTCAGAGACTGAACCCATAATCTTTCAGCCTGAGATGCTGAGAAAGGTTCTTCCACTGTTGATTCCTCCATAACTGAATCAACCTCATCCTGATCCCCTTCAGGTAGGTCGATCTCTGTGTGGGGCTGTTCCTCCACTAACAGGCACTCTGAAGGAGGAGACGGAGATCGGACGCGCTTTTCCTGTGACAGGGAAGCAGCGATCAATGCTGTTAATCTCTCTTCCAATCCTCCCAGAGTTGAGGATAAAACCTCCTCTGTTATATATACAGGAGCAGGTGGACTGGGGACAGCCGCAGCACCAGGCATTCCTGCGGGGTTTCTACGGCTACTGACCTCTGAATTCTCAGGGGAGATTGGTGCAGTACAAGCATGCCCAATATCCTCAGAGCCCGATGGAGACCCCTTTGGCTTCCTGGAAGACCTATTTCCGGAGCGTCTGGACGACATATCCTTTAAGCACAAAGCTGAGGTATTCCCGTCGTCATACACCAATTTTTGCTGGTAATAGTCTAACACAGTTGCTGCTATATACCAGCTGGTGTCCACTAAAGTGCCTTTCTATGGGGATGCTTGCAACCGCCTCTGTGTGCCACTGTTTGTTGCTAGCTCTGTTTGCATCCAGCTGACACTTGTACTGTGTCTTTTAACCATGCTGGGACGCCTACACATGCGCAGAAGCGCCGCGGCGCGCATCGAGCGTCATCCACCCGCCCCGCCCCTTTTTTTTCATAGGAGGCGCGTGCACGCGCCCGCGCGCGCGCGCCATTGGCGCCCTTTTCGAAATCAAACAGGGACTAGGAGCCAGGGCCCTTTTTGCCGGAGGGCCTGTGCGGTGGATGAGCGCAGCAACAGGGCAGAGGAAGTGGATTCCCACAGAGAAACTTACCAACTGCCTGGATCTTTTGACTTGAAAAAACCAAAGATCCACATGACAAGAAAAATGGACTACAGCGGCCTCTAGTGGTTTAACACAGGTACCGCGGTCCCCTTTTTTTTTTTTTCTTGACTACTATTAAAATTTTACATTTTCAGTAGTTACAGGCAAACACAGATATTTAGCGGGAATACCGTTAGGTAACAGACAGAAAGACAAATTAGGCTTGGGGGTCCCCCAATAGAACCAATTTCCTGGGGGCCCCCACTTACCTGATCCCCGCCGCAGGACTTTGTTTGGTCCACAGAAGTCCAAACTTCACCTATCACGGCAGGCATTGTAATTAAACCTTCAGGGACCGGGTTCCCAAGGATTCCACTCCCCTGGACCTGTATAGCACCCTGCACAGACAACATCTTGGTCGTGGGTATGACCAGAGCTCTGGATCCCAGGGTCCAGCCCTCCTAAGAGAGGCATTACAGGCAAAACCTTGCTCTTCTGCTGCAAGGCCCGGGTACCGACCGTTTAGCTATGAAGCTTTTTTGGTGGGATCCGGAACAGCTTACTAAGGCCCAAAAGAACCTGTACGCAAGCCCAGTGAAAACACATGTTACTCTTTGGCCAACACCTTAGACACTGGCAAAAAACTGAGGTGCTCCCGGATGGGAGGGGCTTATATAGGGGAGGGTACTTCCGGTTTGGAATTGGCCAGTGCCAACACCTGAAGGTAATCTATATAACCCATTAGTAATGACTAAGTCGCTCTGTGTCCCGTGATGTACGAAAAAGAAAGGGGCTGTGCACATGGATAGGGAGGGCAGCGGAGCTGTTGGGGTGGCGCCCGTGCACCCACAATGCACGGGCTGCCCCTGGGGCTGAGAGAGTCAAAATGACTAAGTGAGACTTAAAGACTGAAAAAGATGAGACAACTTGGTGACTCCAGGGGACTGAGGGAATCTGGAGGTTTTAGAAGAGTGAGAGTGTCCCGGGTGTCAGGAGATCCCCTGTCTATAGAGAACCAGGGGAGCCCAGAGAGCTGGGTGAGCTGAGCAACAGACAAAAGAACACAGAGGTGATATGTGAGATGGTCCGAGGGACTCACCAGAAGCCAAAGGCCAAGGTTTGGGGCCTAAACAGTGGTGCTGCGGAAAAGAGAGCCAGGTGGCTCAGTATTATTTTCATTACCTGATGGTGAAAACCCCCTGCTTGGGCAACTGTTTTGATGAACTTTAATTTTGTGTAAAATAAGTTGGCTGGTACACACTAAACTGTGTAATTCATGCCCCCCAGCGTCCTGAAAGGGGCCGGATGCATGAATAGGAGGTGGCGGCCCTGGACTGGATAGAGCATGGGGGTGCCCCTAGAGGATGGGCCGCCACTGCTCGTCAATGATAAAACCCCATCGAATGGTCACCACTACGCGGTGGGGGCTTCTGGAGGTGTCCGGATGTGTAGCACTGTCAGGGACGTAGAGCCAACCTATCATCAGGGTTGAGGGCTGGATTGCTCCATGGAACGCACCATCAGCGTGGTGACGTCACTGGAGAGGAGATGCAACGCGTTTCTGAGCATGTTCAAATACATTCTAAAGTAAAGGAACCCCTGGCTGTCACCGGGATCCCCAGAACTACTGTCCTCATTAGAAGATTTTCCCCTCTATTCCTGTTCTGTGACAACCCAAAGTTTTGAGATTTTCTTTCAATTTCACTCTTGTTGATAATTGGTAAATAGGATTAACCACTTCAGCCCCAGAAGATTTGGCTGCCAAATGACCGGTACTCACTTTTTGCGATTCGGTACTGCGTCTTTTTTCCCACAAATAGAGCTTTCTTTTGGTGGTATTTGCTCACCTCTGCAGTTTTTATTTTTTGTGCTATAAACAAAAATAGAGCGACAATTTAAAAAAAAAAAGCAATATTTTTTACTTTTTGCTATAATAAATATCCCCAAAAAATATATAAAAAAAAAACGTTTTCCTCAGTTTAGGCCGATACGTATTCTTCTACATATTTTTGGTAAAAAAAATCGCAATAAGCATTTATTGATTGGTTTGCGCAAAAGTTATAGCGTCTACAAAATAGAGGATAGTTTAATGGCATTTTTATTAATATTTTTTTTTACTAGTAATGGCGGCGATCAGCGATTGTGGCGGACACATCGGACACTTTTGACGCTATTTTGGGACCATTGTCATTTATACAGAGATCAGTGCTCTAAAAATGCACTGATTACTGCGTAAATGACACCGGCAGGGAAGGGGTTGAGGAAGGGGTTAAGTGTGTCCTAGGGAGTGATTCTAACTGTGTGGGGGCTGGGCAGTGACACGACATTGATCCCGATCCCAGGGAGCAGTAGATCAGTGTCCTGTCACAAGGCAGAACAGGGAGATGCCTTGTTTACACAGGCATCCCCCCGTTCTGCAGCTCCGTGACACGATCGTGGGACACCGGTGGACATAGAGTCCGCTGGTCCCGCGGGCACGGTAACGAAGCTCGTGGCAGGGCTAGGGCGACCACATTTCCAAACTACCATTTAGGGACACCCCCCTTCCCAAAAATCAGTTTGTGCTGTAACGAATCATAGCACAGGGATTGGACACAAGAGGTGGGATTTATGATTTCTCCAATCACAAACAGGGGGCGGGGGATTGTGCTCCTCCAGGCATTCCCAGCCAGGACAAGTACTGTCAGTGAGTAAAGCGGTGATGTGGCGGCCCTTTTTTGGGGGCGTCAGATTGGCCCGGGGGTGGCTGTGTCAGTTTCATTCCGGGACACTGTATTGTCCTGGAATGAAGGTGCCCAGGACAGATCTGCAAAATGCGGGACTGTCCCGGGCAATCCGGGACACGTGGTCACCCTAGGCAGGGCACGAAATTCAAAGTGACGTATATATACGTTACTTTGCGCAGCCGTGCCATTCTGCCGACGTATATGTACAGGACGCGGTCGGCAAGTGGTTAATAGAGAGGGTGAATAAAAACCTGACAAGGGCTCTAATCCATCTCAACTCCAAAACTGAACATAAAAGTTTTTCCTTTAGTTATATTACACAGGGTAATTTCTAATTACAATTTGTATGGTAAGGAACAATATTTACCAAATCACATCTGACTTCCTGTGTAGCAATCCCAAGACAAGGGGCTACCTAACTGCAGTTTTGTTGCCTTACCTTATCTACTACAAGGACGGCTAATGCCGATCAATAAGCGTGTGCTTGTTCATTCTGATTCATTGGAATACTTGTAGTTTTGCAGCGCGACCCGTAGATTGGCAATTAGCATAATGATTTCCTTGTCTCTATTATAAATAGTGTTTAAAATAAACAGCTTATAGGGAATAAAATCATAACTTTTTGTGCTACGTAAACGTAAAGTGGAACTAAACTGTATCTGATCACCACAAACTAAAAATGCTATAATTCATTCTTAACCACTTCAGCCCCAGAAGAATTTCCCCCTTAATGACCAGGCCATTTTTTGCGATACGGCACTGTGTCGCTTTATCTGACAATTGCGTGGTCGTGCGACGTTGTAACCAAATAACATTTACATCATTTTTTTTTCCTAAAAATAGAGCTTTATTTTGGTGTTATTTGATCACCTCTGTGATTTCTATTTTTTGCGCTATAAACAAACAAAAAACGACAATTAAAAAAAAAAAACAATATTGTTTACTTTTTGCTATAATAAATATCCCCCCAAAAAAATAAAAATGTTTAGGCCGATATATATTCTTCTACATATTTTTGATAAAAAAAAATGCAATAAGCATATATTGATTGGTTTGCGCAAAAGTTATAGCATCTACAAAATAGGGGATAGATTTATGGCATTTTTATTATTATTATTTTTTTACTAGTAATGGCGGCGATCTGCGATTTTTAGTGGGACTGCGACATTGCGGCAGACAGATTGAAAACATTTTATATCATACACTTTTTTGGGACTAGTGACATTTATACAGCGATCAGTGCTATAAAAATGCACTGATTACTGTATAAATGTCACTGGCAGGGAAGGGGTTAACACTAGGGGGCGATCAAGGAGTTAAATTTGTTCCCTGGGAGGTGTTTCTAACTGTGGGGGGAGGGGACTGACTGGGAGTACAGAGAGATCGCTGTTCCTGATCACTAGGAACAGATGATCACACTGTACTCCCCTGACAGACCCGGGATCTGTCTGTTTACATTGACAGATCCCCGTTCTGGTTCTCTGTGAAGCGTACGTGGGTGGTCGGTAGACATCGCGGCCGCAGGCCACACGCATTGGCTCCCCCGCCATGTAGCGCGCACGCGCGCGCGTGCCTGCTATAGCTGTTAAAGGAGCCGACGTACACCTGCGGTGATTCACAGGAGCGAGCCGACCTGCCGCAGTATAATGACGGGGGCTGGTCGGCAAGCGGTTAATACTCAAAGCAAACTCCCCCATCCATCGGAGCCCGTGGGATTTAGGAATCGATCACCTAATGTTGTGGGAGCCACCATCATCCACAGAGGATTTTGTGATCCCCCACTGGGATAAAGGCCCTGGCTGGGTATGAGCCATCTGTGCTAAAGGCTTAATATGTGGTAAGCATTCATTGCACCTGTTAGTTGGTACTGTTTGAGAATCAAGTTTCTCTTTGAACGAATATATGGACTTTTGCTGGGATTATTGAATTGATCTCTACAAATTGGACTTTTTAAGCGCAAATTTTTACCTTTTACTTAAACCCACTAGGAGTTTGTTGCGGGAAAAGGTGCTGCTAGCTACCCAGCATGCACCTCCCGATCTCACGCGTGCACGTTCTACAAAGGGCGTAGCGCAGGAAGATTATCTCGGGCGGCGACGGAGGAAGTGCCCGCCCCGTTGTTATGGCAATGCAATCCTGCGGCGATGCCCACTGACTCCTGGAAACGATGACAAACATCTCCCAGGAGCCAAGGCGCGGCAGGATATGATGTACAGCGCAGCGGCCGAGAAGAGGCAGATTACAAGGGACACCCTAGCAACAAGGAACACCCAGTAAGTAAGTAAAAAAAAATGCCAAATGTTGTTAGAAAGGGACTCAATATTTAAAATATGGGTGGAACTCCACTTTAAAAAATATTTATTTGTTTATTTTTTTTTACATACTGTCACCAGTCAGTGTCCCTGATCACCGCCACACTAGTTATATGATGACGCCGTACTTAGGGTGACCACATTTTTAAACTACTATTCAGGGACACCCTCCCTTCCCAAAAATCAGCTTGTGCTGTAACCAACAGAACAGTGATTGGAGAAATTATAAATCCCACCTCTTGTGTCCAATCACAAGCAGGGGGCGGGGATTGTGCTCCTCCAGGCATTCCCGGCCAGGACAAGTACTGTCAGTGAGTAAAGTGGTGATGTGGCAGCTTTTTTGGGGGCATCAGATTGGCCTGGGGAATGGCTGTGTCAGTTTCATTCAGGGACACTGTATTGTCCTGGAATGAAGGTGCCCGGGACAGACCTGTAAAATGCGGGACTGTCCCAGGCAATCCAGGACACGTGGTCATCCTAGTCGTACTGCACTGGTGACAGAATGTAAAAAATAAAATTGTGACCAAAAAAAATAAAAAATATTTAAGTGTAGCGCTACCCTCAATGGAACCGCTTAAAGCGGAGCTCCGCCGAAAAAAAATAAAATAAAAGCCAGCAGCTACAAATACTGCAGCTGCTGACTTTTAATATTAGGACACTTACCTGTCCTGGAGTCCAGCGACGTCGGTAGCAGAAGACGAGCAATCGCTTGTCGCTCTGCTGCCCCCACCGCCATCCTCGGTGAGGGAACCATGGAGTGAAGCCTTGCGGCTTCACTGCCCGGTTCCCTATGGCGCATGAGTGAGTCGCACTGCGCTGTTCTCACTGGTCCTCGTGTTCTGGGAGCCGAGTGTTTCCAAGAACACAACGGGTATTCTGCGGGAAGTGACGTAGTACCCGCAGAGAGGACTCCCGGAAGTGGGTGCAAATACCTGTCTTAGACAGGTATCTGCACCCCCCTCCCCCCTGAAAGGTGCCAAATGTGACACCGGAAGGGGGGGGGTTCTGATGAGCGGAAGTCCCACTTTAGGGTGGAGCTCCGCTTTAAGTATATTTGGTTCTGTACCCTGCCTTTCAACCCCAAGAACAGTCTCAGCCCCTCTGGCACACCTGGCCTAAGTGTTAGTGCGAACACCACCAATAAAAGACACACGTTATAGTAAAACACAGAAATGGTCTTTACTGTGAAATCTCTGAACAAACAAAAGCAGTATATCTGAACAGTAGACGAATGTCTCTCAAATAAGTCAACTGTGTAATAAAGACTGAAATCAGGAGCCATAGAACCCAATAGTAGTGTATGGCTGCTCAAGATGAGTAACACCGAGAGAAGAGGTAAAACACTTTAACTACTTGCCAACTAGCCGCCGTCATTATACTGCGGCAGTTCGGCTCGTTCCCGCAAATTGCCGTAGCTGTACTTCGGTCCCTGCAACAGCTACAGCAGGCGCGCAGACATGCCCACTGCACAGCAGTGGAGCTGATGCGTGTGGCCGGCGGCCGCGATGTCTGCCGGCCACCCGCGATCACTCTACAGAGAGCCAGAACGAGGATCTGTCAATATAAACAAAAAGATCCCCGTTCTGACAGGGGAGTAGAGAGTGATTGTCTGTTCCTAGTGATCAGGAACAGCGATCTCTCTCCTCTTCCAGTTAGTCCCCTCCCCCCCACAGTTAGAAACACCTCCCTAGGGAACTTTTAACCCCTTGATCGCCCTCTAGTGTTAACCCCTTCCCTGCCAGTGACATTTATACCGTAATCAGTGGCTATTTTTAGCTCTGATCGCTGTATAAATGACAATGGTCCCAAAAAAGTGTCAAAAGTGTCCGATGTGTCCGCCGCAATGTTGAAGTCCCGCAAAAAAAACGCAGACCACCGCCATTACTAGTAAAAAAAAATAATAATAATAAAAATCTCATAAAACTATCCCCTATTTTGTAGATGCTATAACTTTTGCGCAAACCAATCAATATACGCTTATTGTTTCCAAAGATATGTAGAAGAATATATATTGGCCTAAACTGATGAAGAAATTAGATTTTTCTTTATTTGTTTTTTGGATATTTATTATAGCAAAAATTTAAATGATTGTTTTTTTTTTTCAAAATTGTCGGTCTTTTTTTGTTTAAAGCGCAAAAAATAAAAACCGCAGAGGTGATCAAATACCACCAATAGAAAGCTCTATTTGTGGGAAAAAAAGGACGTCAATTTTGTTTTGGTACAGCGTCGCACGACCGCGCAATTGTCAGTTAAAGTAGCGCAGTGCCGTATTGCATAAAATGGCCTGGTCATTAAGGGGGTAAATCTTTCCGGGCTGAAGTGGTTAACAATTGACAGGTCACAAAATGGCAAACTCTGTAAAGGATTGGTCACAGCTCTACTTAACCACTTAAAGGGGTTGTAAAGGTAAAAGTTTTTTCACCTTAATGCATCCTATGTCCCGAAAGTCCCGCGCTCGCCCCCATCATCCTCCTCATTTCTGAGCCTGGCCGTTGATTGGCTACACTGGATGGATTGAAAGCAGCGCAGCCATAGGCTCGCACTGCTGTCAATCACATCCAAAGATGCGGCGCGCCGGGGGGCGGGGCTGAGCGATACAGTGAGCGGCTATAGCCGCTGGCTGTATCACTGGAGCGCGCCCGCAATCGCTCACCACCATGCAAGCTTTTGGTGGTATTTGATCACCTCTGCGGTTTTTATTTTTTGCGCTATAAACAAAAATAGAGCAATATTTTTTACTTTTTGCTATAATAAATATCCCTAAAAAATATATATAAAAACATTTTTTTCCTCAGTTTAGGCCGATGCGTATTCTTCTACATATTTTTGGTAAAAAAAAATCGCATAAGCATTTATTGATTGGTTTGCGCAAAAGTTATAGCGTCTACAAAATAGGGGATAGTTTTATGGCATTTTTATTAATCATTTTTTTTTTACTAGTGTAGCGACCTCACCTCTCACTCCCTCCTTCTCTGTCAATGTCAATGGCTCTCGTCTAGGGGACCAGGGAGGAGAGTGTGACGCACCACCAACTCACATCCTCTTGTGTGTAGAGGTGTGAGCTATAACCATTTACCTTCGGGCCTGTGTCCCTGTCCAGAGCCAAAACTTCCCTTGAGAATGACCTTTAACTCCCAGAAAGCCAAGTTCCACACCATTGAAAGTCCAACACTTATTTATTATTTTTAGAGCAATAAATAGTCCTTTTAGAGCAGACTGGTTAGACATCGGACAGACAGGGTGGTGAAGAAGGTCCAGGCACAAACATGAACTTGTTACTCTCCTGTTTCGGTATGCGCAAACAGGCTTGGCGCACGGTCACTGCCACCGACCATGAGGGTGGTCGCTGCCACCGACCGGGTGAATTGGACTTGAGGTCTCTGCCACCGACCTGGGTTTCAGTTGGGTCGCTGCCAACGACCATGAGAATGTGGACTACCTTCTTGAGATGCGGCCCCTGTCAGGGGAGTCATCCATCCGGACGGTCACCAGAGGCCTCCACCGTCACCAGCCAATGCTGCGCTGGATCTCCGGGAAGGTCACCTCTCTGGTCCCCCTCGCCCTAGATTCGGGTGTCCAATACCGGAGGACACCCTAGGAATCCTCCATCCCTTGCGGGACCCAGTCGAAGGTACTGGGCCCCAGGCCTCCAGAGAGTACCTCACCCCAGACTAAAGGTGTCTGGGGTGGAATCGCAGCTCCATCCCCGGGCCGAGGGCGCCCTGAGACCACCAGCACTCACACCCAGGCTGAAGGTGCCTGGGCGTGAACCCCGAACGGAAGATGTCCGCCCCTTTTATCCCCTCTCCCAGCATGCACAGCAGGTTCCCCGCCCCGCTGTAGCACTGCCGAGAGAGGACAAAAAGGCACAGACCTACAATGGTGGTTCAACCCCGGCCTATGGCGACAGCGCCACCTATAGGCTGCAAGGAACTGGACACCACTGATATCCTCCACTGGCATAAATTGGTCCATGAACCCTAACAATTGCTGCATCTGCCACCCGCTACACTAGTAATGGCGGCGATCAGCGATTTTTATCATGACTGCGACATTATGGCGGACACATCGGACACTTTTGACACCATTTTGGGACCATTGAAATTTTTACAGCGATCAGTGCTATAAAAATGCACTGATTACTGTGAAAATGACACTGGCAGTGAAGGGGTTGACCTGTAGGGGGCGCTGAAGGGGTTAAGTGTGACCTACTGAGTGATTCTTACTGTTAGGGGGCATGGCTTGGCGTGACACGTCACTGATCGTCGTTCCCGATGACAGGGAACAGACGATCACTGACAGTGCCCCGTTCTTCAGCTCTGTGACCCGATCGCGGGAAACCGGCGGTGATCGGGTCCGCGGGTCCCGCGGGCACGGTCACGGAGCTCACGACCGGGTCGCGATCACGCCGCCGGCGGCGAGCACGACCCACGACTGAGATCTTAAAGGGGACGTACCTGTACATACATATGCCCAGCCGTGCCATTCTGTCTATGTATATCGTCGTGAGGCGGTCGTGGTTAAATTAGGCTCTATGAGTCCATTCAGGAGGAGAGCAGAGGAATGACCCTTTCCTATGTCAGACCTCTCTTCTGTCACCTGACACCACAGGCCAACAAAACCATAAACACTGCACCTAGTTCAGTGGTCAAAAGCGTAACTCACAAGTCAGACTACCCCGCTCATGCACTACATATACTGAGCCTTGGGTATTTGTGTGTGTGCCCGTATGGCACCAAAAACTTCAGTCCCTTGGAAGAAGAAGGCCCTGAATCTTCAACTAGTCACTTTAGTTGGTGCACTTAGGAATCCCGGCGTTTGGTAGGAGTGATGCAAAGTGTACTGTGTAACTCCTGGAGCAGAAAGAACACTTTTACTGCCTGGCAGCAGGTGAGTGCAGCACAGTGTTCTTTAGTGTAGGTAACCACATCTTTGTACGATGGGCAAGTGCCCGCTCACCAATCCTGCGATCAAGGCCCAAGTGAAGTGTCCTGGATCAGGCAGGTTCTTCAGGTAGCCTGACCGGCTACCTCACAACTGGAACACGTCAAGCCGCCTGTACAGGTGCGCCTGGAGAATACACCTGGGATCCCCCTCTCAGGCAGGATGTCCAGTCGTGGATCTGTGGGAGGAACAGCACACCGACCCGGGAGGTAGCACCTCTCCCCTGGGTCTGATCTTCTCCCTTGCCTCGTGGTGTCTGACTAGCTCCCAATCGGCCCCTGGTGTCCTTTCTTACTTTTCTCCTGAGGGCAGCTGGTCTGTGTAGTTTTTGTCACCCAGGAACTGCTATGGGGCCGTTTGTGTTGGGGACTACATGTCCCATGATGCTTTGTTCCTCCTGTGCTGAAGTCCCATTGGTTCCCTCCCCCTGCCAATGAGGAAGCAGGGGAGTGAGCTGCTCTGTCTGTGTGTGTCCCCCACAGATGCTAATAGGTACACCCTCCCTGAAAAGAGCCTGCCAGTGTTTGTGGCAGACTCGGCAGGGGCGGGATAAGCGGCACCCACTACATACATTTTTCATATTTCAAAAAATTGTGACAAAAAATTACAACTTCCAAAAAATTCACCAGGCCTCTTACTAAATACCTTGGACTATCTACTTTCATTTGGGGGATATTTGTACTGTCCTGGTGTTTTCTGGCATCAAGAAATTAGATCAACCGTCAGCACATCAGGACTGATCAACTTCCAAATATATACGCTATATTACCAAAAGTATTGGGACGCCTGCCTTTACACAAACATGAACTTTAATGGTATCCCAGTCTTAGTCCGTAGGGTTCAATATTGAGTTGACCCTTTGCAGCTATACCAGCTTCAACTCTTCTGGGAAGCGTATTTGTGTGGTCAGGCACTGATGTTGGAAGAGAAGGCCGGGCTTGCAGTCTCTTCTCTAATTCATCCCAAAGGTGTTCTATCGAAGTGGTTCTCAACCTCAGTCTTCAAGTACCCCCAATGGGCCATGTTTTGGCAACTTTCCGTAGATAAAATAGCTCTTATCAATACCATGCCATTGATATTGATTTAAGGTAGAAGGCCTGGCTCGCAGTCTACGCTCTAATTCATCCCAAAGGTGTTCTATCGGGTTGAGGTCAGGACTCTGTGCAGGTCAGTCAAGTTCCTCCACCCCAAACTCGCTCATCCATGTCTTTATGGACCTTGCTTTGTGCACTGGTCCAAATCATACGCTGGAGGGGGGATTATGGTGTGGGGTCGTTTCTCAGGGGTTGGGCCTGGCCCCTTAGTTCCAGTGAAGGGAACTCTAAAGCCCTGTACACACGATCATATTTCCTATGGTTTTTAAACCGATGGATTTTTCCATCGGAAAACCGATGAAGCTGACTTCCATCAGTCTTGCCTACACACCATCAGTCAAAAAGTTCAATGCTTCTGAGCATGCGTCGACTTGATTCTGAGCATGCGTGGGTTTTTTATCCGGTCGAGTTCCCCACAGACGATAGTAATTTGCTATCGGTTTTTTAACCATCGGATAAATTTAAAACATGTTCTATTTTTAAACACCGATGGAAAAAAGACCGATGGGGCCCATACACAATCGGTTTGTCTGATGAAAACAATCCATCAGACTGTTTTCATCTGTAAAACCGATCGTGTGTACAGGGCTTTAAGGTGTCAGCCTACCAAGACATTTTGGACAATTTCATGCTCCCAACTTTGTGAGAACAGTTTGGGGACGGCCCCTTCCTGTTCCAACATGACTGTGCACCAGTGCACAAAGCAAGGTCCATAAAGACATGCATGAGCAAGTTTGGGGTGTAGGAACTTGACTGGCCTGCACAGAGTCCTGACCTCAATCTGACAGAATGAATCTTTCAATGAATTTGAGCGGGGGCTGTGACCCAGGCCTTCTCGTCCAACATCAGTGCCTGACCACACAAATGCCCTTCTGGAAGAATGTACCAACATTCCCATAGACACACTCCTAAACCTTGTGGACAGCCTTCCCAGAAGAGTTGAAGCTGTTATAGCTGCAAAGGGAGGGCCGACTCAATATTGAACCCTACGGACTAAGACTGGGATGTCATTAAAGTTCATGTGTGTGTAAAGGCAGGCGTCCCAATACTTTTGGTAATATAATTATAGAGGGCGCTTTAAGTGAACATTAAAGTGGTTGTAAACCCACTATTCGTTTTTTTTTTTTTTTTTTTAGGCAACCTGCAAGAGAAAGGCATAATGAGCTAGTATGGCTAGCATACTAGCTCATTATGTACCACTTACATTAGATCGTGGCCCCCGAAGCAGTCCGCGTCCCTCCCTCCAGAGGCAGCCATCGCTGTGGCGATAGCCGGAATGTTACTTCCGGGTATTGCCGCACCAGCCAATCACAGCGCCGCTCCGGCGCTGTGATTGGCCAGAGCGGCGAAGATGTGACTCCGCGCATGCGCGCGGGAGCCGTCAAATTCGGCTACGTCGTCGAATGCTGCGACCTAGCCGAATTTGTGAATAGGATTAACCCCATGCGCGTGCGCGTGACGTCAGCGGCGCCGGGTTTAAATGCAAATATCTCCTTAACCGTGTAGGTTAAGGAGATATTTCATGCACCTACAGGTAAGCCTTAATCTAGGCTTACCTGTAGGTGTTTGTTTATAAAGCGGGTTTACAACCACTTTAATCTAGTGCACATATATAAAAACACAACAGATTCTTAGTGGAGTATGAATTCCAAAAAATGTATCCGTGATTAGATCAATAGTTACAGAATAACATAAAATATAGTCCCAACTTTACAAAAATGCATACGTACGTACATTTCGTTTGGTTTACGTCTTAAGGGGTGGCCCCTGAAGACGTAAACTAAACGAAACGTACGTCAGCGGCGGCGGTACCTGGTCACGTGTATTATGTCCTACGCCACTTCCGGTTCATCTGGTCAGCGCTAACGGCCGGTGGAACGCACGCCACCATGGAGGGGGGAGAGCATTCGATTCCTGATAAGCCTGCAGCCCCAGTGCCGGGTTAGGCACTTTTTATGTAAGTAGCCACTTGACCCAAAAAGTGGCCCGGTCTTTGACCAGCAAAAAATGGTCCGGGGCTGAAGTGGTTCAATGAGGTATGTTGTGAAACTTGCTCAATTATCACATTCCTAAACCATCCATGATGTCAATGATTCTGGATTTCTTCTTCAAAAGAAGAATTAAGGATTTAAAGTCATGTTGTAACTCAGAATTTGCTCGCTGTTTATGTTCTGTACTTAAATAATTATTAACAGCCCCAGAGAACCCCTAAAGATCTGGACGCCAGATGTGAACCGCGGCTGGACTTCATCGGCACGCCAAGTTCTATAAAGGACGGAGAAACAGTTGACGTTAACATATAGATTACCAAGTTTAAAGATCAGCTGACATCATTTTATAAACAAAAGCCGAACATTCCTTTCCCTTTCCTCTTTCTGTTTCTTCGTTTTTTTTTTTTTTAAGCGAAATCATTGTTATATAAAGGAACATGTTGGTGCGAAGCTTAAAGGCGAGGCTCGGTGTTTTCTATAATTATGACCAACCCAGCAGTAATCTGTGTTTTCTTTGTGCTGTAATTTAAGAGTTCAAAGGCGAGCCGTACACAAAAAAAAAAAAAGAAAACACGCAAGAACACGAAAAGGAAGAGGCGCAGCAATCGGAAAATACTAAGTAATGATTTTAACAGCTAAGTGATCCAGCAGGGGACGAGAAATTGGAACCGCTGGTCTTATAAAACATTAGCAATTACCAGGATTTTAACGATTTGAATATGGGTCTTGCGTCACGTTGCCATAATAGTTCTGGTTACCAAGCTACGGGGCAAAATATAATTATTTTTCCTTGTAAAATATAAACAGTGAAAAATAAGAAACATACACCCTCTAATTGAAGCAAAAGTGAAAATGGTGACACTTTGGGGGGTGGGGGGGGGAGTAGTGTTGCTGGCCTGGCGGGGGTTCTTTTGTTGCTGAGGAGTATCTTGTGTTGCTGTGGGGGAATTTATTGTTGCTAGGGGATCTACTGTTGCTAGGGGATCTACTATTGCTGGGGGGGTCTATCGCAGTGTTAATTTAGTCAACTAAAACGACTAAAATATTTTAGTCGACTAAATGAATACTATTTTAGTCGACTAAAATACAACTAAAACAATTGAGATGACTAAAATACGACAAACTAAAATGACATTTTAGTCAAAAGACTAAAATGGGACTAAAACTAAAATGCCATTTTAGTCAAAAGACTAAGGCCTCGTACACACGACCGAGTTTCTCGGCAAGAACCAGCAAGAAACTTGCTGGCAGAGATGTCTTGCCGAGTAAATCGGTCGTGTGTACGCGGCTATCGGGTTTCTCGTCGAGAAAACCGACAAGTAACCTCGACGAGAAAATAGAGAACCTGCTCTCTATTTTCTCGTCGAGATTCTCGTCAGCCTGTTTCTCGACGAGAAAAGTGAGTGTGTGTACACTTACCTGTCCGCCGGGAAGCCCGCGCATGTTCGAAATGAATTTGACGCATGCGCGGTAGCTTCCTAGGCATAGATAGGGTATACCAAGATAGCGGCGACGGCATCGAATGTGACGAGCGCATGCTCGTCGTAGTCGATGACGTCAACGCGTACGCTCCATTCAAAGAACCGCGGGTTCTTTGAATCGAGCGTGTGTACACTCGGCCGGGACAATTTTCTTGTCCAAGAATCTCGTCGAAAAAAACGACATGTTTTTTTCGACGAGAATCTCGGCCGTGTGTACGAGGCCTAAGACTAAAACTACATTGAAATTTGACTTCAAAATGTTCATACCTCAATACCATAAATAACATATTCGATTCTTCACGCCAGCAGTATATAATGAGTTTGGAAATTGTAGAGAAATGTTAACTAATGCATTACAATTTAATTACACCCATTTGATTTTAGACGACTAAAATGAGTTTTAGTCAACGAAAATGTACTGGAGATTTTAGTCGACTGAAAGGTAGGACATTTTAGTCGACTAAAATCTACTGGAGATTTAGTCGACTAAATATGACTAAAATTAAAACAATTGCAGAAGACTAAAATGGGACTAAAACTAAATCGAAATTTGCTGCCAAAATTAACACTGGTCTATCGTTGCTGGGGTCGATCTGTTCTGGGCATCCCATGCCTATCCAAGTTTATTCCCCAACAAAACAAAGCACCTTGGACTGGTTTTTGACTACTGAATGGATGCTGAAAATTCCTAAGAAAAGACCCTGTTGGGGAGTATGGGACTTTCAAGGTGCTATTCACTATTCAAACTACAACAATTTTAGTTATTTTCTTCTTTATAATGCTACAATAATGAAGTTGTTTTGCTGCTGATATTCACACAGAGTTCTGACAAACTTGTTTCTTTATTATTTCTCGTGATTTCATGAATATTTTTTATTTTTTTTAAAAAGCTAGATCTCCATTATAATGTTTCGTTTTTTTTTTTTTATTGTCTTTTTTTTAAATAAAAATGTAAATTAATTCTAGTGAACTCCATATTTTTGGGATTTATTTTGGTGTGTCAAGTTACCAGAACAACATTATTATATTGTATTTTGTAACCTCAAGGAGATTGGTTGGTGTCCCTTGTTTATTAGACATTGTAGTTTTTAAATGTACCTGCCTACTCGCAAACAAACTGTCCTTTTTTAAGAAAAACACATAGGCAAGTTTTTGAAGTAACAATAAATTCCATTTATTCTGGCTCATAAATTAAAGAGGAAGGCAATGCTGGAGAACCTGCTGCAATTTGCGAAGCCCCAGGGCAGACATGAAGTATCTGAAAAATAAAATTGGGAGCTTGAGTATATAATAGGGAGCACAATCTGGTCCAGGACTCCCAGAGGTCAGGAACAGCAGCTGATGACATATATGTCCCCAGTCTGTGGTACTACAACAGCCTGCATCTTTTGTCAGACCAGATTGAAGCCAGGCCATCACTTTCTAGACTTCTTTGCAGCCTTCCCTGCAGCCTTCTCTGCAGCCTTCCGTGCACGCTTCCTTGGAGCCTATGGCTCTGGAGGTGTACTTGTGGCAGGAGGAGGAGAAGGAGGAGGTGGAGAAGGATGGGCGACCTCACAAATGTCAGTATTTCTGGTTTTTTCGCCCATCAACCCCTTATTTATGGCCTTGAAAATGAGGGTCTCACAGAGGAGGAGTTAGCCCCTCTCCATCTCCTGCATTTTTGCAGCGACTAGGCCGGCATAGCCCTCTTGAGTGTTGGGGGGGTCTCTGAGGGTCGCATGTGCATCCCTAATGAGGGCCATTGCTGCCTCATCCAGGATTCTACCCCTCTTGGCCCTTTTTGTTTGAAGGCGGAGGGGAGGCATCTGCGATTGTGTGATGCCACTGGGCCCGGCCACCTCCTGGCTGACACTGGACCCAGCCACCTCCTGGCTGACACTGGGCCCGGCCTCCTCCTGGCTGACTCTTAAGCCTCGTACACACGACCGGTTTTCTCATCAAGAAACGACAAGAAAACTATTGAGAGAGATTTTTGTACGAGGCTTAACCCCTGCCTCCTCCTGCCTGCCACTTTCCAGACCCTCATCCTGGCTGAGCTCATCCTATATAGATGTATAAAAAAGGGACATAGTTTTAATTTTTAGTTCATCAATCACACACAATTTTCAGCTCATGACTGTTGCAAATTGGATGTTAATAAATAGAAAAGACTCTCATTCTGACCCCAGCAGTTTTCATTCTGGTCCCAATCATTTTTGGCCACAACTGTCTATTGATATGTAAAACACTTTTTGTTCAAACATTAATTTCTTATCAATATTAACATCTATTTTACATCATTAATTTTAGGACAATAAATCTTTGGAAAAATACTATACCTGTCTCCAGCCGGGAGCATCCGCTTCTTCCAGGATGGAAGGCTCAGGTTGCTCCTCAGAAGGCTCAGCTAGGCTGGAGGGAAGACTGCAGGGAAGGCTAAAAAGTGATGGCCTCACTTCAAGTTGGTCGTCTAGAAAGCGCAATTTATTGTAGTACCACAGAGTAGGTACATCAACATCCGCTGCTGCTGCTCCTGACCTCTGTGACTCCAGGAACTTTGTGCGCCCCCTCCTGTATGTGCCCCTCAAGTTCCCAATTTTATTGTCCACATCCTGGATGGTTGCAGTGGGGACCCGTGCCTGCACAAATTGCAGCAGGTTCTCCAGCGCTGCCATCCTTGCTCCTCGTTTCTCATGTATGGGGTTTTTGGTTTGCCACAAAGCAGGCAGCTCCCTGTACCTGTCCAGGAACTCGCACATAAAATCATGTTTTTTGAATGCATTCGTTCTTTCTGCAAGAAAAAACACAAGCCAAAAATACTAATGTCAGTCTAAACTCTACTAATCTTTATCCCCATACAGGCCACAATCTCGAAGCAGTATAGGCCACTGATGACCCAAGTTAAAATGTTACCTTCGGTCTCACGTTTGTTGCTTACTCCTTCCTCCGCACACAGAACGTATGTACGACACATGCGTGTTAGCTTTATTTACACTGCGCATGCATGAAACTCTGCACACATCGCCTGCCCCTGACGATCTTTGTAGTATATTCCCAGCCCCTTCTCTTTCGGCACGCAGTGGGAGAGTCATGGCGGAGACACAGCAGGTGCATGATAATTCCAGTAACGACAAGGAAAGCCCAGAGCCAGAAACGTCCAGATCCAGGAGGAGATACAAGGCCTCAAACATGTTCTTTGCAGAGATGGCGGAGATGGCGGACATCTTGAGGAGGACCGACTATGATGGGAAGCATGGACCGTACCTCAACCCCAATGTGAGAAAGGCCAAGATCATGTCTAAAGTTGTGAGAAGTCTGCACAAGAATTTTGGAGTACGACGATCCAAGGAGCCATTGAGGAAACGCTGGTCAGACCTGAAATTAAGGGAGCACGACCAGTACAGAAGTGTAGCACTACCCCCGTAGGAGCTGCTGGTTAGTTTGGGGTTTTGCACGTTACCTCTTCAGCTTCGTTGTCCGGGTAGGAAAGTCTGTAGTAAATACAATGTCAACACAGATGTAAAACCTTCAACAGGCAGGCTTTATTTTCTTCTGCATATATAACTTCGAGAGAAAGTAGAAGGTGGGAGAAAGCAGGGGAAGGTTCACAAGAATACCAAACATCAGTTCAAAGTCATTCACCACTCTCAATGTTAGAGTGGGTATTGGTCACCCGGATAGTCCCCTCTCACATGGCCTAGCAGCCGAGATGACACACGAACCAGCAACAGGGCAGTCTCTGCCACAGACTGCCCAAGATTCTTGGTATTCTATTCTCCTGGATCCCCCGCAACAAAGGCTCATGACAGAATTGTTCACGCTGGAGCAACCAATTCTTCGTCCATGAACTCCCCCTCACCCCGTTTAATGGACTGGGCTTGGGTTAAAGCAAGAATCCCAACAACAAGCCCCCGCACAGCACGAACTCTACGACGAGTATGTACATGCAACATAGCTAGAAAACGGTCGGCTGGTCAGAATGAACTAAACAGAATGCACTGAAGAACAACAAGGCCTATGAAGAACGACCTGAAAATCAGAAACGAGCGGACAAGAACGCACTGAAAAACAGATACGAACTGACTACATGCCCTGAAAGCCAGATACGAACCCACAAGCACCAACTGAACTGCAGAAAATGATCGGAAAAGCACAAAGACTGAAAAGCGCAAATCGTCTCTCACCAACCTGTTACTAACACGAGGATCAGCAAACACAGCCCAAAGGGTGGCACCGTTGGAATGGAACTTCCCTTTATAGTGCTGTCGTACGTGTTGTACGTCACTGCGCTTTGTTGTCAAAAAGTCCTACCGTGTGTACGGGGCTTAAGATTGCCCTTTATTTGGCTCCATCCATCTTCCCATCAACTCTGACCAGCTTCTCTATCCCTGCTGAACAAAAGCATCCCCACAACATGATGCTGCCACCACCATGTATGTTTAATGGTGGGGATGGTGTGTTCAGGGTGATGTACAGTTTTAGGTTTCTGCCACACATTTAGGCCAAAAAGTAAAATTTTGGTCTGATCTGACCAGAGCACCTCCTTCCACATGTTTGCTGTGTCCCCCACATGGCTTCTCGCAAACCTCAAATTGGACTTCTTATGGCTTTCTTTCAACAATGTCTTTCTTCTTGTCACTCTTCCATAAAGGTCAGATTTGTGGAGAAGCACGACTAATAGTTGTCCTGTGGACAGATTCTCCCACCTGAGCTGTGGATCTCTGCAGCTCCTCCAGAGTTACCATGGGTCTCTGGGCTGCTTCTCTGATGAATGCTCTCCTTGCCCGGCCTGTCAGTTTAGGTGGACGGCCATGTCTTGGTAGGTTTCCAGTTGTGCCATACTCTTTCCATTTTTGGATGATGGATTGAACAGAGATCCGTGAGATGTTCAAAGCTTGGGATTTTTTTTTAATAACCTAACCCTGCTTTATACTTCTTCACAACTTTATCCCTGACCTGTCTGGTGTGTTCCTTGGCCTTCATGATGTTGTTTGTTCACTAAGGCTTTCTAACAAACCTCTGAGGGCTTCACAGAACAGCTGTATTTATACTGAGAATAAATGACACACAGGTGGACTTTATTTTTTAATTAGGTGACTTCTGAAGGCAATTGGTTTCACTAGATTTTAGTTAGGGGTATCAGAGTAAAGGGGGCTGAATACAAATGCACTCCACACTTTTCACATATTTATTTGTAAAACATTTTGTAAACCATTTATCATTTTCCTTCCACTTCACAATTATGTGCCACTTTGTGTTGGTCTATTACATAAAATCCCAATAAAATACATTTACGTTTTTGGTTCTAACATGACAAAGAAGTAGAAAATTTTAAGGGGTATGAATACTTTTTCAAGGCAATATATTGTTGCTAAGGGGGGTCTGTTGTTGTTTAAGGGATCTGCTGTTGATGGAGGGGTCTATTGTTGCTGTCTGCTGGAAGGTCTATTTATGCTGTTGCAGGGCATCTATTGGGGCGGAGCCGGGTGACGTCACGGAGCCGAAAACTAGAAGTACATTGTAGCGCTACCCCTGTAAGGGCCGCTGGATTTTTGGGTCCCCCTTTGCAAGCACAGCCAGGCAACAGGAATTTTCAGCATCCAATCAGTAGTCAAAAACCAGTCCAAGGTGTTTTGTTGGAGAATAAACTTGGATAGGAATATGCCCAGAACTATAGTTAAATGTAACTTTAGTACTTTAAACTGTCCCTGCTATCCAAAAATCGACTCGGCTGTCCTCCCGTAGGATAAAAAGATCAGCTCCACTGGTCAAAGAATTGATTTCAAACACTAAATGCAGGTGCTTTTCCTTTGTAGAAAAATGCCAGGGAACCTGGCTTCTCCTTAAAATCCACAAACTAGTGGTGTAGGGTCGGTGTGCTGGCTCCTCTGTAGATTACTAGCTGGGTATTGCACCTGGCTGCTGCTGTAGCTCATGTGGTGACCACTAAACAGGCCTCCTGCTGGTCAGGTGTCAGGAACGGTGCATTCCTGTGTGCAGGTGCAAAACAAAATGAGCCCTGTGCGTAGTCAACATGCAGGTGCACTTGTGCAAATGGGTGCACGAGTGCGCACAGGCGCCTGGCGGGCTATTTAAACTGCACTATGGCTTGAGTCATTGCTACTGACTTGATCTACTCCTGACCTTGCCTGAACGTCGCTTGCAAGGACCTCTGACCTGTCTTTGGATTACGTCTCTGTCTGCTCCTTCTGCTGATCTTCTCATCTGCCTGCTGTTACTGACCCTGGCCTGACTCATGACTATCCTCCTGCCTACTGTCTGTACCTGATCTGCCCACTTGTTGCTGACCCGTACTTCCTAGTTTGGCAGCGTGCATGCGCACACCCCCTGCTGACCCATGCTGTAATTGGACAGAGCACGAGTTTGGCAACAGATTTCAGCCAGTGATTTCAAAATGTATGAAGAAATTTGATTTTGTTTGTTTTTTTATTGGATATGTTTTATAGCAGAGTAGAAAATATTGGAGTATTTTTTTCAAAATTATATAAATTATAAATTAAAAAACCCCAGTGGTGATCAAATACCACCAAAGGAAAGCTCTATTTGTCTGAAAAGAGTGATATAAATGTAATTTTTTTGTCCAAATTGGGCCCCAAGTGTCAATATTTTGTGTGGCCACCATTATTTTCCAGCACTGCCTTAACCCTCTTGGGCATGTAGGTCACCAGAGCTTCACAGGTTGCCACTGGAGTCCTCGTTCACTCCTCCATGACGACATCACAGAGCTGATGGATGTTAGAGACCTTGCGCTCCTCCACCTTCTGTTTGAGGAGTCCCACAGATGCTCAATAGGGTTTAGGTCTGGAGACATGCTTGGCCAGTCCATCACCTTTACCCTCAGCTTCTTTAGCAAGGCAGTGGTCATCTTGGAGGTGTGTTTGGGGTTGTTATCATGTTGGAATACTGCCCTGTGGTCCCGTCTCTAAAGGGAGGGGATTATGCTCTGCTTCAGTATGTCACAGTACATGTTGGCATTCATGGTTCCCTCAATGATCTGTAGCTCCCCAGTGCCGGCAGCACTCATGCAGCCCCAGACCATGACACCCCCCCAACATGCTTGACTGTAGGCAATCCACACTTGTCTTTGTACTCCTTACCTGGTTGCCGCCACACACACTTGACACCATCTGAACCAAATAAGTTTATTTTGGTCTCATCAGACCATAGGACATGGTTCCAGTAATCCATGTCCTTAGTCTGCTTGTCTTCAGCAAACTGTTTGCGGGCTTTCTTGTGCATCATCTTTAGAAGAGGCTTCCTTCTGGGACAACAGCCATGCAGACCAATTTCATGCATTGTGCGGCGTATGGTCTGAGCACTGACAGGCTGACCCCCCCACCCCTTCACCCTCTGCAGCAATGCTGGCAGCACTCATACCTCTATTTCCCAAAGACAACCTCTGGATATGATGCTGAGCACGTGCACTCAACTTCTTTGGTTGGCCATGGCGAGGCCTGTTCCGAGTGGAACCTTTCCTGTTAAACCGCTGTATGGTCTTGGCCACCGTGCTGCAGCTCAGTTTCAGGCTCTTGGCAATCTTCTTATAGCCCTAGGCCATCTTTATGTAGAGCAACAATTCTTTTTTTCAGATCCTCAGAGAGTTCTTGGCCATGAGGTGCCATGTTGAACTTTCAGTGACCAGTATGAGAGAGTGAGAGCGATAACACCAAATGTAACACACCTGAGACCTTTAACACCAACAAGTCACATGACACCGGGGAGGGAAAATGGCTAATTGGGCTCAATTTGGATATTTTCACTTAGGGGTGTACTCACTTTTGTTGCCAGCGGTTTAGACATTAATAGCTGTGTGTTGAGTTATTTTGAGGGGACAGCAAATTTACACTGTTATACAAGCTGATCACTCACTACTTTACATTGTAGCAAAGTGTCATTTCTTCAGTGTTGTCACATGAAAAGATAGAATAAAATATTTACAAAAATGTGAGGTGTACTCACTTTGGTGAGATACTGTACCTACTCTCAAGAGTAATGCCGCGTACACACGACCGTTTTTAATGTCATTGAATAAAACCGCATTTTTTTCGACGTGATTCTTCTCAAGCCTGCCTTGCCTACACACTATCGTTGAAAAAAAATGTTCGAGCAAAGCGTGGTGATGTACGACACGTACGACGGCACTATAAAGGGGAAGTTCTATTCGGATGGCGCCACCCTTCATGTTAGTAAAGTTTGTTGAGAGACGATTCGCGCTTTTCAGCCCCGTGCTTTTCAGTCCGTTACAGCGTGACGAATGTGCTATCTCCATTACAAATGCTAGTTTTACCAGAACGAGCGCTCCCGTCTCAGACTTGATTCTGAGCATGTGCATTTTTTTTCACATCGTTAAAGCCTACACACGGCCGTTTTTCATGACGAGAAAAACGACGAGAAAAATTAGAGCATGTTCCAAATTTTTCATGGCCATTTTTCACGTCGTAAAAAATGCTCTGAAGCCCACACACGATCGTTTTTAATGACCATTTTAAAAAATGGCATTTTTCTCGTCATTAAAAACGGTCGTGTGTACGCGGCATAAAAAGCAGTAGTAAGATGCTTTGCCTCGGGATTCTTTCTTAACCTCTAAAGCGCTGGAAGAGCACCAGAAACCCCGGGGGGGAGAAATGTCATTCCGACTGTAGATTTAGGTCTGTGATGGGCTGCTGTTGTACCCACAACCCAGATTCTGGGGCACTGCCCTGGACACGGCCATCCCAGGACAGATTAGTAAAAAGCATGACTGTTCTGGCAAAGCTGGGACATTTTGCATGTATGATGTAATGCAAGATTATCATGGGGACCCACACGCACTTGGGGCCCCTGGGCATTACCCAGTGGTACCCATGCATTAAGACAGCCCTGCAAGCAGGACCACCAGGTGAAAAAAGGGCCAAACATGAAAAAAGAAACCTAATGCAGCCATCGTATCTAAGGACTGGTAAGCTGCAATATATAACATTTTTTTCCTGGGTTTAGATAGACTTTAAATCAATAGAAAGGATATCATGTGGACAAAAGGAACTAGGGTGGAAATAATAATTGTATGTAATGTGGCCAGAAAGCAACTGCCTTGGTCTCTATTGATTGATATTAATAGAATCAGCTGTTTACCACCATCTCTGTCCCCCCTTTTCCTTCTTCTTCTCTCTATGTATTGCTATAATTGTATCTGTACTCTTTGCTAATGGAAAAGATTGATCGACAAAAGGATTTGTGGCTTAGCCCATACGGTGGTAGTCTTCTAGAAGCCATATAACTCGGGTCAAAGAATGATTTAACTAAAAATGTCTCTCTGGCTTTTGAAGGAATCCATCCCCGGAGAGAAGCACTCACATCTGTAGAAAAAAAAACCCTGAGAAGATGTCCATTTAGGTCCATTTTAATAATAGCTAAAAGGAAACAGTTGTGTATTTCCATGGAACGTATATATTAGGTTCTATATTGCTGTGTTCAGTCGTTGTTGATGTATCTTTCACTTTTGTTGTTATTCCATGATTGTGTGAAATGTATAGGTTAATAGGTTCTCACTTTACAGATTTCATGGCAGTCTCTCTAAACCTGAGATAAAGACTCGCTAAAGATCCATTTACACTTCCATGTTGCAGTAACGCGCAGCAACTCACGTCACATGCGCTGCAGTGCCAATCGTTCAACGGGCGTAACGGCAATGCATAAGTGTAAATAGACCCTTAGAGAGTCTTTATCTCAGGTTCAGAGTCCGGGCAGTGAAATACAGAAGATCTACAACGTAGGAGGCAACTGCCTTGGGGGTGTCGTTTTTTGCATGGCAGCCCAATGTATTATTGCAGGGGTCCCCAAACTTTTCAGTAGGAGGGCCAGATTGTATATCTTACAATATTTTTACGGGCCGAAAAAATATATATTTATAAAATAAAATAAAATATATTTGCGGGCCGAAAAAAAAAACTGTTTAATAAACCGATGAGTAATAAATTAATCTTGAATCTAATAAAATAATCTTTCACTTGGATCTTGTTAAGAATCAGCTTAATATGATTCAGGACAGAAGAGGAAGGAGGAGTCTCCCCTTACATCAGGCTCCCCATCAGAGTTCCCCTTACATCTGGGTCTGCATCAGAAACCCCTTTACCCCAGGGTCTCCATCGGAGCCTTCTTTACTTCAGAGTCTCCATCAGAGCCCCCCTTACTTCAGGGTCTCCATCAGAACCCCCCTTACTTCAGGGTCACCATCAGGGCTCCCCTTTACACCAGTATCCCCATCAGAGTGCTCCTTATATCAGGGTCTTCATTAGAGTCCTCGTTACATTGTTTTTTTTGTCAGAGTTCCCCCTTACATCAATGTCCCTATCAGAGTTCCGCCTTACATCAATGTCCCTATCAGAGTTCCCCTTTACACCAATGTCCCTATCAGAGTTCCCCTTTACACCAATGTCCCTAGCAGGGTTTCCCTTACATCAATGTCCCTATCAGAGTTCCCCCTTACATCAGGTTTTCCATCAGATTCCCCTTTACAGCAGAGCTCCTTTTAGAGCCCCCCTTATTACATCAGGGTCCTCATCAGTGCCCCCTTTACTTCAGGGTCTCCATCAGAGCTCCCCCTTTCATCAGTATACCATATCAGATTGCTCCTTATATCAGGGTCTTCATTAGAGTCCTCGTTATATCAGGTTTTCCATCAGGTTCCCCCTTACACCAATGACCCTATCAGAGTTCCCCCTTACATTAATTACCCTATCAGAGTTCCCCCTTACATTAATGACCCTTACATTAATGACCCTATCAGAGTTACCCCTTACACCAGGGGTAGGGAACCTCAGCTCTCCAGCTGTTTCGAAACTACAAATCCCATCATGCCTCTGCCTCTAGGAGTCATTCCTGTGATTGTCAGGGTCTTGCAATGTCTCATGGGACTTGTAGTTTCGAAACAGCAGGAGAGCCGAGGTTCCCTACCCCTGCCTTACACCAATGTCCCTATCAGAGTTCCCCCTTACATCAGGGTTCCCATTCCCCTTTACAACAGAGCCCCTTTTAGAGCCCCCCCTTCTTACATCAGGGTCCCCATCAGAGCCCCCTTTACTTTAGGGTCTCCATCAGAGCTCCCCCTTACATCGGTATCTCCCATCAGAGTCCTTCTTATATCAGGGTCTTCATCTTCAACAGAGTTCTCATTACATCAGGTTTTTCCTTTAGAGTTCCACCTTACATCAATGTCCCTAATGAGTTCTGCCTTGCATCAAAGTCCCTATGAGATGTCACCCTTACATAAGGGTTCACATCAGATTCCCCTTTACAGCAAGGCCCCTTTTTAGAGCCTCCCTTATTACACCAGTGTCCCCATCAGAGCCCCCTATACTTTATGGTCTCTATCAGAGCTCCCCTTACATCGGTATACCATATCAGATTGCTCCTTATATCAGGGTCTTCATTAGAGTCCTCGTTATATCAGGTTTTCCATCAGGTTCCCCCTTACACCAATGACCCTATCAGAGTTCCCCCTTACACCAATGACCCTATCAGAGTTCCCCCTTACACCAATGACCCCATCAGAGTTCTCCCTTACATTAATGACCCTATCAGAGTTCCCCCTTACACCAATGTCCCTATCAGAGTTCCCCCTTACATCAGGGTTCCCATTCCCCTTTACAACAGAGCCCCTTTTAAAGCCCACCTTCTTACATCAGGGTCCCCATCAGAGCCCCCTTTACTTTAGCAAAAGAAGGTGTCCCCCTAACTAGGGGCTGGGACTTTTTAAGGCAACAAAAATTATAAACAAAAAATTGTTAGAGTATAAAGTAATTTAATCTGATAATGTAAAAGAAGCCAACCATGTGGCGACCAAAGCTGACTGTAGAATAAAATTAATATACAGTAAGGTGTGGTTGAGCCCGACGCGTTTCAGGGAATGTTCCCTTTCATCAGGGGCGTGTCCTTGTTGGAGATTTGAATAGCATCTGATGTATCTGCCAACCAGTGAGTCCAGGTGGAAAACTGCAAACAATGTCCTGATAAGGACAAAGGTTGACTGAACAATGGACTAATAGTTAAAGATCAATAAAGATTGCTTAGTCAGGCTGCAACAATAAATTATGTCAAGATCTCACCGATGTCCATAACTGGTCATTGAAGACCATAGGGAAAAGGGTAGAGCCCCGTCAGTGGGCTTGTGACAATGTCACTAGTCACACTCATGCCTTAACAGGGCTTTTGAATGTTCCCATCTGTCTGAGGGATCCCAAGTTGGAGGTCTCCACAGTTCAGAAACCGTGTGTCAGTCACAAGCTAGCCTACATTGATCACTCAGCTGTGTTCTGCTTTAGTCCATCTAACAGACGACCCTTTACTTTAGGGTCTCCATCAGAGCTCCCTCTTACATCGGTATCTCCCATCAGAGTCCTTCTTATATCAGGGTCTTCAACAGAGTTCTCATTACATCAGGTTTTTCCACCAGAGTTCCACCTTACATCAATGTCCCTATCAGAGTTCAGCCTTACATCAGTGTTCCTTTACAGCAGGGTCCCCATCAGAACCTCCCCTTCTTACATCAGGGTCCCCATCAGATTCCTCCCTTTTATCAGGGTTTTCATCAGAGCTCCCCCTTACATCAGAATCCCCTTCAGAGTCTCCCATTACATCAGTGACCCCATTAATGTCCTCCTTATATCAGGGTCTCCATCCGAGCCCCCTCCTTACATCAGGGTCCACATCAGCAGAGACCAACTGATCTGAATCCTCAGTCTGTGCACAACCAGAGAGCGTAAAGCCTCTGGGAGTGAAAAGTGGCCGGGTTGCCTTTTTTCCCTTATAAATGTTTGGGATGGGTAAATAGCATAGGAAGGTTGATGGAAAGTGGTAACCTGATTTCAACTGCTATGTAGGTTGCGGATCCTTGTAGAAGAAGACCCCCCTGGGGAAAAGCCTGGAGTAGGGGTGAAAGGGGAACCTTTTTTAGGAAAGGCAAACCTGCAAAAGAGGATGCTTGGGAGAGCTGGCTGGTACCCCCTTATTAAAATGGAACCAGAAGGGACTTTGTTGCAGTTAAATCGTGGCGGAGAAGGAGGCCATGTATAACCTAACTGAAGAGAACTTTGCACCCTTGTTCCTGTTCACAGTAAAACTTTCAAAAGGCTATTGTTTAACCACTTGCCGCCCGCCCTATAGCGGATTGACGTTGGCAAAGTGGTTGCAAAATCCTGACAGGACGTCATATGACGTCCTCAGGATTTTGAGCCGCTGCGCGCCCCCGGGGCGCGCATCGCGGCGATCGTTGCTGCGGGGTGTCAGTCTGACACCCCGCAACTCCGATCTAGGTAAAGAGTCTCCGACGGAGACTCTTTACCACGTCATCAGCCGTGTCCAATCACGGCTGATCACAGTGTAAACAGGAAAAGCCGGTCATCGGCTTTTCCTCACTCGCGTCTGTCAGACGCGAGTAGAGGAGAGCCGATCGGCTGCTCCTCTGACAGGGGGGGGGTTTGTGCTGAACGATTATCAGCACAGCCCCCCCCCCCCCGAGGATGCCCACACTGGACCACCAGGGATGCCACTGGACCACCAGGGATGCCAGCACCAGGTATACCACCCTAGACCACCAGGGATGCCAGTTAGTGCCCCCTAATGGATGCCAATCAGTGCCCACAACGGATGCCAATCAGTGCCCACAATGGGCATCACTGATTGGCAGGCATTTTTGTTTGGCACTGATTGGCATCCATTACAGTACATCAGTGCCGCCTATCAGTGCCCACCCGTGCACCTATCAGTGCCCATCTATGCCCATCCGTGCCACCTATCAGTGCCCATCCATTCCCATCCGTGCCGCCTATCAGTGCCCATTCGTGCCGCCTATCAGTGCCCATACGTGCCGCCTATCAGCGCCCATACGTGCCGCCTATCCGTGCCCATCTGTGCTGCCTATCCGTGCCCATCCGTGCCGATTATCCGTTCCACCTATCAGTGCCGCATATTAGTGCCCATCATCAGTGCCCATCAATGCCACCTCATCAGTGCCACCTCATCGGTGCCCGTCAGTGCAGCCCCATCAGTGAAGGAGAAAACGTACTTATTTAAAAAGTTTTGTAACTGAAACAAAAAAAATACTTTTTTTTTCAAAATTTTTGGTCTTTTTTTATTTTTTTCAGCAGAAAATAAAAATCCCAGAGGTGATCAAATACCACCAAAAGAAAGCTCTATTTGTGGGGAAAAGATGATAAAAATTTCGTTTGGGTACAGTGTAGCATGACCGCGCAATTGTCATTCAAAGTGCAACAGCGCAGAAAGCTGAAAATTGGTCTGGGCAGGAAGGTGTTTAAGTGCCCAGTATGGAAGTGGTTAAACAATTTAGTTCAAGGGGTGGAACTTTTTGGATGCAGATCTATTCCCCTCTTCCACTGTGAGCATACTTGTTTTCAAGTTTATGGACTGTCTATTAATAATTTTAAGGTCTTATGTAGGTTTTTTTAAGTATTTACATGCATCTATGATTTAGTGGTTATGAGATTTTCCTCTTAGCACTATTGCACTTTATTATTGAAATTCACATATGGTACATTGTTTTAAGGGTAGCTTGGGAGTATTTCGAAGGGTTTTATGCATGGGTAGCACACACCATTAAGCTTCTGCAACCCACACACCGCCTTTTCAGTTGAGTTTTTACCTTTGCACGAGTGACATACAAACCTACTATGTAGCCAAGATGGTGGAACTCCTCCATAGCCAAGGTGTCTGGTAGGCATGTGCAATTCGTTTAGTTTTAATTTGTTTTTCAGGAATTTAGAGAAATTCGTTAATCCCGAAATTTCCGAATTTTCGAATTTCCGAATTTTTCAGTTTACGAATTTTCGGATTTCCGAATTTTTTAATTTCCGATTTTTCAAATTTCCGAAATTTTGAATTTCTGAATTTCTGAATTTTCGAATTTTCGAATTTCGGAATTTCGAATATTCGAATATTGGAAATTTCGAATATTCGAATATTGGAAATTTCGAATATTCGAATATTGGAAATTTCGAAAATTCGAGATTCAAAAAATTCGAAATTGCAAAATTCGAAAATCTAAAATTCGAAAATGGGAAATTTGGAAAGTTGAATTTCCGAATTCCGAATTTTTTGAATTTCCGAAAATCGGAAATTTTTTTTTTTCGTTTTTTTGCTTTGTTCGTAAATTCGAAAAATTTGTTTTTTTAGTTTTATCGTTTTTTTTAGGAAATTCGGAAATTCGGGATTCCGAATTTCCGAAAAAAGAAAAAAAACGAAAAAAGTGAAAACTAAAAAAACTAATTTTTCTAATTTCCGAATTTTCGAAAAAAGCTAAAACAAAAAAAACGAATTTTTCAAATTTCCGAAAAAAGCAAAAAAACAAAAACGAAAAAAATGAATTTTTCGGCAGCGCACATGTCTAGTATCTGGTACCCCATCATGTTCCTGTTCAGAAGGACAGTGGGCGGTTGTGGGTGGGGTCACACACACAGGGGTACCTCTCCTTCCGTGTATGCACTCATCAATGCCTGGGACCAGGTGGGGTTGCGTTTGTCTGAAAGTCAACGTTAAGGCTTAGAGATGCCATGCTGTGAAATTCTCAGAGTTCCTCTGTTAGCATTGTGCCCCATGTCGCTACACATCTCGATGTATGTTGTATTTAGAAGGGACACTGCTGAGCCTGTGCCCTCTTCACCAGTGCAGCTTAAAGCCTGGTATACACTATCAGTTTTTTTTTGTTCAACCCAGTGGGCTGAACGAAAAAAACTGAAGAGCCCCAGAAGAGACCTAGTATTAACAATCCGATGTTAGTACATCGATCTCCCCACTGAGCTATTGTGTTCTGGCATGGGGGCGGGGGGTGTCCCTTTGTCAGAACACACAGGTCAGCGCTCTCAGCCATTGGCTGAAAACGCTGATCGGATGCCGATCGGCAGACCTTTTTTACTCATGCCCCTTTGACAGAAGCCAGACGTTCTGCCGGCTTCTCTCAGACTGGCTGCCGTACACATGAGCCAAATTCAATAGAAACCGGCCGATACTTCCCGATATTCAGCCCAAGTGTACGGAGCTTTACTCTGCCACCTGTCTCCCAGTGACAAAATGGGGTACTGCCATGCATCTAGTGTGAACCTCATGCATTTACTCAACTCCTTCTGTTATTCCATACTCAGGGCAGGTGCAAGGATCTTTGACACCCTAGGCGAAACCTAATTTTGCCGCCCCCCCCCCCCGGCTGCGCCCCTGACTCCACTTTAACCTGCCCTTGCAACACATGTGACCTATCTGACCCCTACACTGACCCCGACACATACACTGACCCCCTGTCCCCTACACTAACCCACCTGACAATTACACTGGTCCCCCTTACCTGACACATACACTGACCCCCCCTTACAGGACACATACACTGACCCCCCTTACCTGACACATACACTGACCCCCCTTACATGACACATACAGTGACCCCCCCTTACATGACACATACACTGACCCCCCCTTACATGACACATACACTGACCCCCCCTTACATGACACATACACTGACCCCCCCTTACATGACACATACACTGACCCCCCCTTACATGACACATACACTGACCCCCCCTTACATGACACATACACTGACCCCCCCTTACATGACACATACACTGACCCCCCCTTACATGATACATACACTGACCCCCCCTTACATGATACATACACTGAACCCCCTTACATGATACATACACTGAACCCCCTTACATGACACATACACTGACCCCCCCTTACATGACACATACACTGACCCCCCGTTACAGGACACATACACTGACCCCCCCTTACAGGACACATACACTGACCCCCCCTTACATGACACATACACTGACCCCCCCTTACATGACACATACACTGACCCCCCCTTACAGGACACATACACTGACCCCCCCTTACAGGACACATACACTGGCCCCCCCTTACAGGACACATACACTGGCCCCCCCTTACATGACACATACACTGACCCCCCTTACATGACACATACACTGACCCCCCCCCCTTACATGACACATACACTGACCCCCCCTTACATGACACATACACTGACCCCCCTTACATGACACGTACACTGACCCCCCCTTACAGGACACATACACTGACCCCCCGTTACAGGACACATACACTGACCCCCCGTTACAGGACACGTACACTGACCCCCCCTTACATGACACATACACTGACCCCCCCTTACATGACACATACACTGACCCCCCCTTACATGACACATACACTGACCCCCCCTTACATGACACATACACTGACCCCCCCTTACATGACACATACACTGACCCCCCCTTACATGACACATACACTGACCCCCCCTTACAGGACACATACACTGACCCCCCCTTACAGGACACATACACTGGCCCCCCCTTACAGGACACATACACTGGCCCCCCTTACCTGACACATACACTGACCCCCCTTACATGACACATACACTGACCCCCCCTTACATGACACATACACTGACCCCCCCTTACATGACACATACACTGACCCCCCATTACAGGACACATACACTGACCCCCCTTACATGACACATACACTGACCCCCCCTTACATGACACATACACTGACCCCCCCTTACATGACACATACACTGACCCCCCCTTACATGACACATACACTGACCCCCCCCTTACAGGACACATACACTGGCCCCCCCTTACAGGACACATACACTGGCCCCCCTTACCTGACACATACACTGGCCCCCCTTACCTGACACATACACTGACCCCCTTACATGACACATACACTGACCCCCCCTTACATGACACATACACTGACCCCCCTTACATGACACATACACTGACCCCCCTTACCTGACACATACACTGACCCCCCTTACAGGACACATACACTGGCCCCCCTTACCTGACACATACACTGACCCCCCTTACATGACACATACACTGACCCCCCCTTACATGACACATACACTGACCCCCACTTACATGACACATACACTGACCCCCCTTACATGACACATACACTGACCCCCCCCTTACATGACACATACACTGACCCCCCCTTACATGACACATACACTGAACCCCCGTTACAGGACACATACACTGACCCCCCCTTACATGATACATACACTGACCCCCCCTTACATGATACATACACTGAACCCCCTTACATGACACATACACTGACCCCCCCTTACATGACACATACACTGACCCCCCCTTACAGGACACATACACTGACCCCCCGTTACAGGACACATACACTGACCCCCCCTTACATGACACATACACTGACCCCCCCTTACAGGACACATACACTGACCCCCCCTTACATGACACATACACTGACCCCCCCTTACAGGACACATACACTGACCCCCCCTTACAGGACACATACACTGACCCCCCCTTACAGGACACATACACTGACCCCCCCTTACAGGACACATACACTGACCCCCCCTTACATGACACATACACTGACCCCCCTTACATGACACATACACTGACCCCCCCTTACAGGACACATACACTGACCCCCCGTTACAGGACACATACACTGACCCCCCTTACATGACACATACACTGACCCCCCCTTACATGACACATACACTGACCCCCCCTTACAGGACACATACACTGACCCCCCCTTACATGACACATACACTGACCCCCCCCTTACATGACACATACACTGACCCCCCCTTACAGGACACATACACTGACCCCCTTACATGACACATACACTGACCCCCCCTTACAGGACACATACACTGACCCCCCTTACAGGACACATACACTGACCCCCCCTTACAGGACACATACACTGACCCCCCCTTACAGGACACATACACTGACCCCCCCTTACAGGACACATACACTGACCCCCCCTTACATGACACATACACTGACCCCCCTTACAGGACACATACACTGACCCCCCCTTACAGGACACATACACTGACCCCCGTTACAGGACACATACACTGACCCCCCCTTACATGACACATACACTGACCCCCCCTTACAGGACACATACACTGACCCCCCCTTACATGACACATACACTGACCCCCCCCTTACATGACACATACACTGACCCCCCCCTTACATGACACATACACTGACCCCCCTTACAGGACACATACACTGACCCCCCCTTACATGACACATACACTGACCCCCCCTTACAGGACACATACACTGACCCCCCCTTACAGGACACATACACTGGCCCCCCCTTACATGACACATACACTGACCCCCCTTACAGGACACATACACTGACCCCCCTTACAGGACACATACACTGACCCCCCCTTACAGGACACATACACTGACCCCCCCTTACAGGACACATACACTGACCCCCCCTTACAGGACACATACACTGACCCCCCCTTACAGGACACATACACTGACCCCCCCTTACATGACACATACACTGACCCCCCCTTACAGGACACATACACTGACCCCCCCCTTACAGGACACATACACTGACCCCCGTTACAGGACACATACACTGACCCCCCCTTACATGACACATACACTGACCCCCCCTTACAGGACACATACACTGACCCCCCCTTACAGGACACATACACTGACCCCCCCTTACATGACACATACACTGACCCCCCCTTACAGGACACATACACTGACCCCCCCTTACATGACACATACACTGACCCCCCCCTTACATGACACATACACTGACCCCCCTTACAGGACACATACACTGACCCCCCCTTACATGACACATACACTGACCCCCCCTGACTCCTACTTCCTGCACTACTCAAACACACTTCCCCCTCCCCCTCATACAGCATGTAGATCGATCCGTCCTCCTCCTTACCTCTGCTCTTTGCTTTGGTGCTTCGTCAGCCATCATCAGGGCTCTGCTCAGGGGCCAGGCCAACGCCATCCATCCTCTCCACGGAGTCCCCGCCAGGGCCAGGCCAGCGCCGCGCCGCCGCCAATGCCATCCACCCGCTCCATGGAGTCCTCGCTGGCTCACTGGCTGAAGAAGGAACCAATGAGCTGTTCCGAAACGCATCCCGCCTCCATGACACACTTCCTGTCCACTTCCTGTTCGTGTTCCATGCTGGTTTCTGTCTCGCTTTCTCTGACATCATCCCCAGGCTCCAGCGTTACTGTGTCCTCTGAACATTCACAGCACAATCAGCTGTTATCGTGGACTTTCCTGGAAGCTTTAACATCAGAGACTGGGACTGCCCTGCCACTGGAACATCTCCTGGACGCACTTACCTACTACATGCCTGTTTCATCCACTATCTTGTAAGTGTTTTTAACCCTTTTAGGGGATATTAAAAGTTTTATACTTCTGCACTTAGAGGCGCCTTGTTTGTTTTTCTGTTTCCATTAGAGATTGCTTGTCTCCCTGAGTGCTGCCTAAAGTGTGTGAAGATTTGCTACCCTCTCCAACACAGACCTTATCTGTCAGGATTCAAATGCTTGGAGCGCCCTGGATATACACATTTTTCGGGAGGTCAGTCAGCTACTCCTCAGCCCCGCCCCTCCGCTGCACACACAAGACACACAGCGTCGCACCAGAGGGACAGGCTGGAGCAAAGGAGTCCCGGAGCGGCGCTGTGTGATTATACCTGTCTGAGGACTGAGGTGTGACAGTGCAGCGGGGCGCTCTGCGCTACACATGGGGGGAATTTGGTGGCGCCGTGGCGGCACACTGAATGGGGCCAGGCCAGCGATCAGGAGAGAGGAGAGCCTAGCTCACACAGGACAGAGGCTGTGGTTGCGCCCTAGGTGGTAGTGTGCCCCTAGGCGGCTGCCTACTTCGCCTAGTGGTAGCGCCGGCCCTGTCCATACTAGGGATGCACCAATTCCACTTTTTTAGCAACGACCAGTACTGATACTTTTTTTAAGTACTCACCGATACCAATTACTGATACCTATTTCCCAGGCCCCCACTGTGCCCCTATGTACTCCTGTTCCCCACTGTACCACCCTAAATGCCTGTCTTCCCCCTTCCTGCACACCTGTTCCCCACTGTCCCACCCACACATCTGTTCCCCACTGTCCCCCCCCACGCACCTGTTCCCCACTGTACCATCCTTAACCCCTCTTCCCCAGTATATCCCCTCCCCACACACAAACCTTTTCCCCACCATACCTATTCTTCACTGTGCCCCCACCCTTGCACAGCAGTTCCCCACTGCACTACCTACTGCTCCACTGCTGAAGATCTATGTGCCGCATGCTGGCTGAGGCCACCTCCCATTACCTTGGAGGAGTAGGCCTCAGTTGAAGAAGAGCAGCGCTGCTTCCTGTCCTCCCGCAATAGAACCGACAGTCTGGGAGGAGGATGGTGATATCAGGGCAAGCAGGACTTCCATGCAGGGCATCAGTTGCACGCGCCTCGCGGTTCCTTCCTCATGCCGCACATCCGACTGCTGGCTTCTCTTCATCCCGGATCTCTTCTCTCGTGCTAGTGCTGCACTGCAGGCTGGTGATGGAGTGGAGCTCTGATCCTACAGGTAGCCCTAGCAGCAGCTGCCCCTGATTTTAATCACAATAAAAGCTCTGCTCCTTAACATCCGATAATTGCTGTATTCTTTTGCGTACATTTCAGTTGTCAGTGGTAGAATCCCGCTAACAGCTGAAAGAACTGAGCCAGTAGGTATCGGTTTTAAGTATCGTGCATTTGCACGAGATAACCCATACTCGTGCAAATGCTTAGTATCTGCACCGATACGGGTATCAGTACAACCCTATTCCATACCATGTGGCTAGGTTCATGGGGTCTCTGTACCGCGGGTGAGGTCCTAGATACTTTTTGGGGGGACCAACTGCTAGCGAGGGAGACAGAACACTGACCCCCTCTCAACCAGAAGACCTGTCACCTACACCAGGTACCACGATTTATTGACTTGTTGCTATATATTCCCACCAGTCTATGGTTACCCATGTCAACGACCTTCCTCCTCTGACTCTTCTGTTGTTCAATTACGCCACACACATATGTCCCTGCCTACAAGGTGACCTGGGTCAGCATGATCTTTGCTGGTGACGAAATCAGGGCCCTGTATACAACTTGACTTAATATGTAAATTGAAAATGGGAGTTTCACCTGCAGGGACCGATTTGTTGCCAACACCCCAAAAGTAGATTATTGAGAACAAAAAACCCCCAACACAGGTGTGGGGCTTTTAAGGCAACTTAGAAAAGGAATCGTGAAAGTGTATAGAAAATTACATGAGCTTATTCAAGTAATTATTTAAAATCTAATAGGCACATATGTCACCATATAAAACCCATAATAGACAATAAAAGCAATACAGTTAATATAAATTTCAAAAGTGTAGATCTCTTTATTGTTTTTCGACCAACGCGTTTCAGGATCTTATTGTGTGATGGAGTTGATAAAATTACTATATTATGTCTATGTTATCCCTCTCTTTTAACCACTCAAATATTGTTATTTTCTTTTCTGCTTTATTATTTTTATTGTTTCTTTTCTTTTCTTTCTTGTTGCGATATATATATATATATATGTGTGTATATAAATATATATATATATGTGTGTATATATATATATATATATATATATATATATGTGTGTGTGTGTGTGTGTGTGTGTGTGTGTGTGTGTGTGTGTTTGTGTGTTTTGGTATTCATGTAACAAGACAGCAGTAATTTCCTTACACAAAAACGAGAAACAGATGTTTTCTTACTCCTCTATCCCCTCCTTTCTGCCCCTCCCATCGTCTACTAAAAGATGGCTGTGGAGCTTTGGAATGTGATACCTCGTGGCCAAAACAGATGTCGACAGGAAAAGGACCATATACAGATTAACCAATAATATACACACACATGTGATGACGTTTGCTTATGTCACTTTGATTATATAAGGGGCTGTGACCTTGAATAAACCCCTGTTGATGAGAGAGAGCTCATACTGACCAGTGTGTCCCAGTGTGATCCTTTTTGCATGCATGCATTCACATCACTTTGAATTTAGGTCAGAGGCAGAATAGAACATACATTCTGGGCCGGAAGAAATCTATTACATTTGTACATTCCTTCATCAGGGTAATTTCTTTCGGGAGATGTCACAAAATATGACAATCTATGATAAAACACAAAATATGTTGAACATATGGAACAAGGAAACAATGAATGAGCATCGTCTGAGGGCGAGAGAGGGAATCACCTACCAATCAACTGTAAGTCCAGTCCTAGACTGCCAAGTATTGTATATTATATTGATGTCTGTTGAAGAAACAGTATACACCCACATAAGATGACTCTATCTGTGGATTAGTCCCAAGTGTCTCCTATTAGCCAAATTTGAAAAATATATATATGGGCATGATATTAGAAAATATAGCCAGTGAACCGGCGACCATCGGCTGTATGCTGACCCAATGTGACTTTGGAATCCAAGGTCCAAGCAGGTTGATGGATTTTACCCAAAGAATTCTAAAAAAAAAAAAAAACCTATGTGGTGGATATTTTGTTCTCAATGACTTAAGCCTCGTACACACGACCGCTTTTCTCGGCAAGAACCAGCAAGAAAACCATGTGTGTGTACGAGGCTTTCAGGTTTCTCATCAAGAAAACTGGCCAGAATCTCAACGAGAAAAAAAGAGAACCTGCTCTCTATTTACTCGTCGGGATTCTCGTCGGCCCGTTTTCCGACGAGAAACTCGAGAGTGTGTACGCTTACCTGTCGCCGTGGAAACCAGCGCATGCTCGAAATTGCTTTGACGCATGCGCGGTAGCTTCCTAGGCATAGGCAGGGTGTAGCAAGATGGCGGCGACGGCATCGAATGTGACGAGCGCACACTCGTCGTAGTCGATGACGTCACCGCGTACGTTCCATTCAAAAGAACGGCGGTTCTTTTGAATCGAGCGTGTGTACACTCGGCCAGGACAAGGTTCTTGTCAAGAATCTCGTCAGGAAAAGCGATGGGTTTTTTCCTGACAAGATTCTCGGTCGTGTGTACTAGGCTTAAATATGTAACAACCAAAAAAAACTATATTGGTGATGTTACGGATCATACCTTCAGAATTTTGCTATTGCGCAAGAAATGCAAAAGAAAATTCAGAGCCAAGTCTTTTTTTGTACTTTTTTGTTCAGTTTGAATTTAATACGCAGCCAAAGTAAAAATTTAAAATGGCTCGGGCTGAATCTCAAACATCAGTGCCACGAAAAGTAATCTAACTTTCCAAAGATCAATCCTCATACTAATTTCATGAAAACTCAGGTCAAGACGGTGCAATCCTCTTACTTTCTAGTACAATCATGGAAAAAAAATCATCTGTATTAACAAGCCATATTGAGACCTTTTCCCTTCGAAGAACGCGCCTTACAGAGCCATGAATCAGATACATAGCTTTCTTCTCTGCTCATCACTGCAGTCTGGATTGCTGTTTTGAAATATTTTCTTGTTCTATTATAGTGAACTGAAAAAAACACGCAAAAAAGAAAAAAAAAAATCTAAAGAAACATAGATTAAGTTTCCATCTTTATATGACCTGTGCCACTCTATCAATTTTTTTTTAATGAATATATACTATGTGAATACAAACGACATAAATAAAGCTTTTTCTTTTTAAATTAAATCATAAATTCAGCAATCGTGAAAGTAAAATATGATAATCACGTTGTTTTTGGCAGGCTACCCTTGCATCTTATTCTAGTCAGCTTTTTATGATGTATTCGTGAAAAATAGCTCTGATCTAAGGTTTTGTTTTAAAGGTGATGAAATCACTAACTGCAGCCAAATAAAGAATAAAGTAGATCTATCGCCTCCCAGTAAATAAAAAGGTGTCGGTGCATCTATACTTCCTAAAGGATAAGGGTCTGGTATGGAGGGGCAACTCACATTTTTTTTTTCATGGGGTCCCCTTTTATAATCCATAGCAGAGTTGTCATCTAGACTATATAAATTTATCCATGGCTTTTTTTCTTAGAGAATAGGCAGGAGTTCAACTACGCCCCCCACCGCCAAACTGCATCAAATGGTAGATGTGGCCAATTTGCACTAACAGTGGGAGGATCTTAAAGGGGCAATAAATACCAGGAGTGCTACGCACAGAGTTCAGGGGTGTGCTACGCACAGAGTTCAGGGGTGTGCTATTAGCAGAATGCAGAGTTCAGGGGTGTGCTACATACAGAATGCAGAGTCCAGGAGTGTGCTACACACAGAGTGCAGAGTTCAGGGGTGTGTTATCTGCAGAATGCAGAGTTCAGGGGTGTGCTACATACAGAATGCAGAGTCCAGGAGTGTGCTACACACAGAGTGCAGAGTTCAGGGCTGTGCTATGTGCAGAATGCAGAGTTCAGGGGTGTGCTACATACAGAATGCAGAGTCCAGGAGTGTGCTACACAGAGAGTGCAGAGTTCAGGGGTGTGTTACAAACATAATGCAAAGTTCAGGGGTGTGCTACATACAGAGTGTAGAGTTCAGGGGTGTGCTACATACAGAATGCAGGGTTCAGGGGTGTGATACATACAGCATGCAGAGTTTAGGGTTGTGCTACATACAGAGTTCAGAGGTGTGCTACATAAAGAATGCAGAGTTCAGGGGCTCACTATGCACAGAGTGCAGTGTCCAGGGGTGTGCTACATACAGAATGCAGAGTTCAGGTGTGTGCTACATGCAGAATGCAGAGTTCAGGGGTGTGCTACATACAGAATGCAGAGTTCAGGGGTGTGCTACATACAGAATGCAGAGTTGTCATCTAGACTATATAAATTTATCCATGGCTTTTTTTCTTAGAGAATAGGCAGGAGTTCAACTACGCCCCCCACCACCAAACCGCATCAAATGGTAGATGTGGCCAAGTTGCAATAACAGTGGGAGGATCTTAAAGGGGCAATAAATACTAGGAGTGCTATGTACAGATTGCAGAGTTAAGGGGTGTGCTACATACAGAATGCAGGGTTTAGGGGTGTGCTACATACAGAGTGCAGAGTTCAGGGGTGTGCTGCATACAGAGTGCAGAGTTCAGGGGTGTGCTGCATACAGAGTGCAGAGTTCAGGGGTGCGCTACATACAGACTGCAGAGTTCAGGGGTGTGCTACATACAGAGTGCAGAGTTCAGGGGTTGACTATGCACAGAGTGCAGGGTTCAGGGGTGTGCTACATACAGCGTGCAGAGTTCAGGGGTGTGCTACATACAGAATGCAGAGTTCAGGGGTTGACTATGCACAGAGTGCAGAGTTCAGGGGTGTGCTACATACAGAATGCAGCTTTCAGGGGTGTGCTACATACAGAATGCAGAGTTCAGGGGTGTGCTACATACAGAATGCAGGGTTCAGGGGTGTGCTACATACAGAATGCAGAGTTCAGGGGTGTGCTACATACGGAATGCAGAGATCAGGGGTGTGCTACGCACAGAGTGCAGAGTTCGGGGGTGTGCTACATACAGAATACAGAGATCAAGGGTGTGCTATGCACAGAGTGCAGAGTTCAGGGGTGTGCTACGCACAGAGTGCAGAGTTCAGAGGTCTGCTACGTACAGAATTAGAGTTCAGGGATGTGCTGTGTACAGAGTACAGGGTTCAGGAGTGCACTACATACAGAGTGTAGAGTTTAGGGGTGTGCACAGGGTTCAGCTCTCATCCACAGTCTATCCACATCTGACTACCACCCCTCCTTGGCTCTGACTTCTGCAGCACTCACCCCCATCCCCCACCTCTGCACACATCTCCCTCCACAGCCTTCATCTCTAACCCCCGCCCCCAAAAGCTTCCTCGCATCTCACCTACCTAGCCTGATTCTGATTGAAAGTCACAGCATTGGAATTCCCTTCCCCTATTATTTACTGTTGCCAAACAGCTAGACAAGACCAGTTCTCTTTGGATGGTGTAAATGCCCACCTATGTACAGATATTGGGGACAAGAAAGGTGTTCAACAGTCAACTTTCTATTCTATGTACATATTGTGAGAAGAAATCCCAAATATTCAGCTACATTTATATTTTTCTTATAAAAAAGAAAGAGAAAGAAAAAACGTATTACCGTGATTACTTCAAAGCAATCATTGCTGCCACTCAATCAGATTAATCAAAATGGCATTGATACATTGCAAATGAGAACTGCTTGAGAAGAGTGTGATAATGGAGATAATTGTACACAGCAAATTCATTACCGGTTTCCATTCAAACAAAAAGTCTTGTGTGAGGATTGCACCGTAGTCTTAAGCCTCGTACACACGGTCGGACTTCCATCGGACTTTTCTGTGGATTTTTGTCCGAACGGGGTTGGCCGGGCACACCCATAGCATACACACCACAGGACTTTTCTGCAAACTTTCCCAAAACTTTTTCCAACATCACGTGGTTTTTCTGCTCTTTACCGCCACCTTTTGGTCAACTTCTGCTATTGTTGGTTGATTTTAACATCATTTGTTTTGTCCATCGGACAAAAGTCCGATGGATTTCTGTACACACGGTCGGACTTTGCTCCAACGGACTTTTGTTGGCCAAAAGTTTTTCCGTTTGCAGACCGAACTTTTGTCCGATGAAAACCAAAAAAGTTTGTCCGATGGAGCGTACACACGGTCGGATTTTTTGGCAAACTTGCTCAAAATGAAGTTTGTTGGCAAAAAGTCTGACCGTGTGTACGGGGCTTTAACCACTTCCCGCCCAGTCAATAGCATATTGACGTCCGGGAAGTGGTTCAGTTATTTACACTGGACGTCATATGACGTCCTGCGGGATAACAGCCGCCGCGCGCCCGGGGGGGCGAGCATCGCGGCGATCGGTGGAGCGGTGGGTCAGTCTGACCCACGCTACACTGATCTCGGTAAAAAGCCTCCGGCGGAGGCTTTTTACCACGTGATCAGCCGTGTCCAATCGTTGATCGGCTCTTCCTCACTCGCGTCTGACAGACGCGAGTAGAGGAGAGCCGATTGGCGGCTCTCCTGACAGGGGGGGTTTGCGCTGATTGTTTATCAGCGCAGCCCCCCCTCGGATACCCACACTGGACCACCAGGGAAGCCCCCTAGGACCACAGGGAAGCCCCAAGCATGTGGATGGCCCCCATGGCCATCCACATGTAGTAAAATAAAATAAAAAAAATTATGCCAATCAGTGCCCACAAATGGGCACTGACTGGCACTATGATGGCACAACCACAATGTGTGGTGGCTGGCATTGCTGGGCATCAGTGTCCATCAGTGCCACCTACTAGTGTCCATCAGCGCCACCTATCAGTGCCCATCCGTGCCCATCTGTGCCCATAAGTGCCCACCTATCAGTGCCCATCAGTGCCGCCTATAAGTGCCCATCAGTGCCGCCTATGAGTGCCAATCAGTGCCACCTATGAGTGCCAATCAGTGCCGCATACCAGTGCCACATATCAGTGCCCATCAGTGCCGCCTATCAGTGCCCATCATCAGTGCCCATCAGTGCCACCTCATTGGTGCCACCTCATCGGTGCCCATCAGTGTCGCCTTATCAGCGCCCTTCAGTGCCGCCTTATCAGTGCCCGTCATTGAAGTAGAAAAGGTACTTATTTACAAAAAAAATTACAGAAACAAAGAAAAACATCGTTTTTTTCAAAATTTTCGCTCTTTTTTTATTTGTTGTGCAAAAAATAAAAATCGCAGAGGCGATCAAATACCACCGAAAGAAAGCTCTATTTGTGGGAACAAAATTATAATAAATTTGTTTGGGTACAGTGTAGCATGACCGTGCAATTGTCATTCAAATTGCGACAGCGCTGAAAGCTCAAAATTGCCTTGGGCAGGAAGCTGTATAAGTGCATGGTATTGAAGTGGTTAAACTGTGGTGTGGAAGAATGGCCAGATATTGGCATTTGTAAATGTTAAGCCTCGTACACACGGTCTGACTTTTTGCCAACAAACTTCAAAATGAGCAAGTTTGCCAAAAAATCAGACCGTGTGTACGCTCCATCGGACAAATGTTCGGTCTGCAAACGGACAAACTTTTCGGCAACAAAAGTCCGATGGAGCAAAGTCCGACAGTGTGTACAGAAATCCATCGGACTTTTGTCCGAAGTACAAATACGCATGCCCAGAACCAATGTTAAAATCAACCAACAATAGCAGAAGTTGACCAAAGGGTGGCGGTAAAGAGCAGAAAAGAGCAGAAAAACCACGTGATGTTGGGAAAGTTTTGGGAAAGTTTGCAGAAAAGTCCTGCCGTGGGTATGCTATGTGTGTTCCCGGCCAACTCCCTTCGGACAAAAATCCACAGAAAAGTTTGTTTGAAGTCCGACCGTGTGTACGAGGCTTTAGAGGCTTGGGATCTCAGAATCTGGAACTTCAAATAAACAAATTGTGAAGAAAGAAACTTCCCGTAATTTAGAAATACTGGGTAAAGTGCACCATCACCCCCCTTGAAAAACAACCCCACACCATAATCCCCCCTCCACCAAATGATTTGTACCAGTGCACAGAGCAAGGTCCATAAAGCCATGGATGAGCGAGTTTGGGGTGGAGAAACTTGACTGGCCTGCACAGAGTCCTGCCCATAACCCGATAGAACACCTTCGGGATGAATTTGAGCGGAGACTGCGAGCCAGACCTTCTCGTCCAACATCAGTGCCTGACCTCACAAATACGCTTCTGGAAGAATGGTCAAACATTCCCATAGACACTCCTAAACCTTGTGGACAGCCTTCCCAGAAGAGTTGAAGCTGTTATAGCTGCAAAGGGTGGGCCAACTCAATATAGAACCCTGCAGACTAAGACTGGGATGCCATTAAAGTTCATGTGCGTGTAAAGGCAGGCGTCCCAATACTTTTGACAATATAGTGTATCTCAGGACATTCAGAAGGAAAGGAGAGCAGCAATTCCATAGATTCAGCTAGCAGGGCATATCAGTGCAGAAGATAAACATAGAAAGTAGCAATCAAAATAAAATAAAAGTGTGCGTGTAAAGGCAGGCGTCCCAATACTTTTGGTCAGTGGCGTCACTAGGGTTGGTGTCACCTGGTGCGGTAAAATATGGTGTCACCCCCCCCCCCCACCCTGGGCACTGAGTATGAGCAATCCGGGGCACTGAGCATGCTAGCGGATCAGCACAGCTCTGCCCCCTGTATAATCCCCTAATGTTACCGCCTTGTGCAATCCCCCTAATGTTACCCCCCTGCAATCCACCTAATGTAACGCCCCCCCCTCTGTATATCTCCCCTCACTACATTTAAAGACCTCAGATCAGCGCGGCTCTGTACACACGAATGTCCCTCTTCCTAGGCTCCTCCTCCTGTTGTGGATATACTGTCAGTGTGGAGGAGGAGCCTAGGCATCGTCTGGCTGAGGAGTGTAATTGTGATAGGACACTGGCACCTCTCCCCGCCTGCCTGTCACAATTGCCATTGCCGATCGCAGTGCCGGTTCCTGGAGGACATGCGGGCGCCGGGCACTGGACTATGGCACTCCGGAGCTGTCTGCCTCTGCCAGCCTCACCATTCTTTCTCCTCCTCCCTTACACAACAACTACAGCAGGGATACCGGAGTGCGCAGGGGAAGGTGGAAGAGGAGAGAGCCGCGGCCGGCGCGGCGCCTCTCAATGCAGTGCTCTGGTGGGTGTCACTCGGGTGCGGCCCGCTCCCCCCGCTCCCACCTTACAACGCCACTGCTTTTGGTAATATAGTGTGTGTGTGTGTGTGTGTGTGTGTGTGTGTGTTTATATATATATATATATATATATATATATATATATATATATACTGTACGAATAATATAAGACCATCTGACCAAGAACAAACTTCTTGATCCCCTTCAGTCCGGATTTCGCCCTCAGCACTCCACGGAAACTGCTCTCATTAAACTCTCAAATTACCTACTAATGGCTAAAACCAGCGGACACTATTCTGTACTACTTCTTCTGGATCTCTCTGCTGCCCTTGACACAGTGAACCACACGCTCATCTTCAATAAACTCCACTCCTTTGATCTCCGTGACTGTACTCTTCGCTGGTTCTCATGCTACCTATCCCACCGCGCCTTCAGTGTCACTTACAACTCTACTTCCTCCTCTCCTCTTCCTTTCTCTGTTGGGGTCCCCAAGGTTCTGTTCTTGGACCTCTCCTTTTCTCAATCTACACCACCTCTCTGGGTCAGTTGATTGCCTCCCATGGCTTTCAATATCATCTCTACGCTGATGACACCCAAATCTATCTCTCCACCCCTCCAGCTCTCTCCGTCTGTCTCCTCACGCATCACCAACTTACTAGCAGACATATCAGCCTGGATGTCACATCACTTCCTCAAACTCAACCTATCCAAAACCGAGCTCATGATATTTCCTCCCTCGGGTGCCACTTCCCCTGATTTCTCTGTCAATATCAACGGCTCAACTATCAACTTGTCCCCCCATGCCAAGGTGTAATCCTGGACTCTGAACTAACCTTTCGGCCCCACATCCTATCTCTATCAAAAATTTGCTGCCTCAACCTCCGCAGCATCTCCAAGATACGCCCCTTCCTAACCAATGCCACCACAAAGCTTCTAATCCACTCCCTGGTCATCTCTCGCCTCGACTACTGCAACTCCCTCCTCATTGGCTTACCTCTAAAAAGGCTATCCCCACTTCAGTCCATCATGAGCGCTGCTGCCAGACTCATCCACCTTACCAATCGCTCAGTGTCTGAAATACCCCTCTGCCAATCCCTCCATTGGCTGCCACTCAGCCAGCAAATTAAATTCAAGATACTAACTTTAAACTTACAAAGCCATCCACAACCTGGCCCCCAGCTACATCACTAACCTAGTCTCAAAATACCAACCTAATCGCTCTCTTTGCTCCTCCCAAGACCTCCTGCTCTCAAACTCCCTTGTCACCTAATCCCATGCTCACCTTCAGGACTTCTCCAGAGCCTCTCCCATCCTCTGGAATGCTCTACCCCAATCTGTCCGATTTTCTCCTACTTTATCCACTTTCAGACGATCCCTAAAAACTCATCTCTTCAGAGAAGCCTATCTGGCCACCACCTAACAACTGTACATTTATCTTATCCATCAGCACATCCCCCACAGTTATTACCTCTTGTATCGCTCGACCTTCCCTCTTATGCCTCGTACACACGACCGGGATTCCCGGCGGTAAAGAGTCCGCCGGGAATTCCGAGGGGAAAACCAAGAACCTGCTCGGTAACTTTCCCCCTGTACACACGAGAGGTTTTCCCGTCGGGAAGACTGCAGTGAGAGCTTTGGCCAGGAATCCCGGCCATGTGTATGCTCCATCGCAGTGTTTGCCATAGGAAAACTGCCGGGTTAAAAAGCGCCGGCGGGAAAAAAGAAAACATGTTCTCATTTTTCCCGCCGGGATTCCTGCCAGTTTTCCTGTCGGGAAAACTGTGATGGAGCATACACACGGCTGGAATTCCCGGCCAAAAGCTCTCATGGCAGTTTTCCTGCTTTTGGCCGGCAAAACCGGCCATGTGTATGCTCGATCGCAGTTTTCCCGACAAGAAAACTGCGAGGGAAAAAAAAGAGAACCAGCTCTCTTTTTTCCCGTCAGGAAAAAATCCTGCAGAGAAAAACGTTCGTCTGTACGCTTTCCCGAGGGGAAAAAAAACGCGCATGCTTGTACACAATTCGACGCATGCGCAGAAGCATAGAACGTCACTTTGTCGGCTCGTCATAGTCTTTGACGTCACCGCGTTCTTGCCATTCAAAAGTTCAGCTGCCTTTTGTGTGACAGTGTGTATGCAAGGCAGGCTTGAGAGGAATCCCGTTGGGAAAAGCGTAGTTTTTTTCGTCGTGTATATGAGGCAGAAGGAGCAGGGCCCTCTGATTCCTGTATTAAAGTGTATTGTACTTGTACTGTCTACCCTCAAGTTGGAAAGCGCTGTGTAAACTGTTGGTGCTATATAAATCCTAGGCCTGGACACCTGGAGTCCGTGTTCCATCCCAGACACCTTCAGTCTGGGGTGAGGTGCTCAGCCAGAGGCCTGGGGCCCAGTACCTTCCGCTGGGTCCCGCGAGGGAGGGATTGTCCTAGGGGGCCCCGGGAGTGGGGCACCCGAATCCAGAGGCGTAAGGGACCGGAGGAGGGACTCATCCGAAGACCTGGTGCAGCAGATTGCCAGTGACGGGTGAACCTCTGGAGACCGCCTGGAGGGACATCTTTCCCGAACAGGGGCCAAGTTCAAAGAGGAAGGTGGTTCATGTTCAATGACTGGTGGCAGCGGTCCAACTATTCAACTCAGGTCAGTGGCAGAGACCCGCTATTAGGCCTGTGGCAGGGGCTTCAACGGTTCATCCGGTCGGTGGCAGCGACCAAAACTCACGGTCGGTGGCAGAGACCGGCCTATTCGCTAGCAAAGGAATAGGAGAGCTCAGTTGTGCCTGGGCCTACTCGTACCCACACCCCTGTCTGTCTGTTACTGAAGGTTCAACTGATTGTGTTCACCCTGAAAGTAGAGAAATAAAGGAGTGTTGGACTTTCGATTGGTGTGGTGCTCTATGTTATTTCCAGACACATCTCCACGGGACAGCTGGAGGCTTCGTATACAGTGAACAGACCCGGAGGTAATTCAACTAACTCTGCTCAACCCTCATACACATACGAGGGGAGAGCTTGGTGTAGTGTTCCTGCACTATCCTCTCCCAGGTACCCCTAGACACAAGCCAATCAAATGAGAAAACCTGAGAGGGAGAGTGAGGCTCCGCTACACGTGGGGGCTCTGGTCCGGGATGTGTTCGTGCTACAATGGAGCTGGAGTTGTTGGAATTTGAAAGCGCCTGCCCGAAAGAGTTCAGAGTAGGTCGGCCATATTGGTCACTGCGCCACGAGGCACACCCTCCCTGCTCAGTTCGTGGGCGTGCCCCAGGGAAGGAGAAAGCCGGCGAACTGGAGTGCAAGAGGGGAGGAGTCCAATCGTGTGAAGGATTACACGTGGGGACTTTGGCGCCAACAATGCAGTGCGCAATGGATCAGCAGAGAGTCGCCATGTTCACCAATGCATCATGGATTCCTATTCATCCTACTACCACGAGTCTGACTACTGCTGCTTCGATAACGGATACGGGAATTCGGCTAAAGCCCCGGGGACGATTCGCCCTGTACTCATGCATGGACGTTGAGGCCCTGGGTTTGATTTGTCCCGGCTGTTCGGGACTGGGGTGTCAGCTGAAGCCATTCGGGCACTGCGAGGCCTGCGGAGAGTTCCTATTTGAGGTGGAACCACCTATTGAGAAACCCAGAACCATTTACCTCAACCGCGCAACAGGCCACACCACTCAAGAAGGAGGAATCGCTGCTTTTACAGCCATCCCTGTGCGCACTGCAGCGACCGCAGGGGAGGTCGCAATTACTGAGGTATGGGAGAAATCCGAGGATGCTGACTCGGTCACCACTGTTTCCCAGCGTCCACCGCCAAAGAGGAAGACCGGCTTAGTTGCCCCATCCAGCGGTTGCGGTGGATCACCCTGCTCGCCTATACCCGCCCCGGATGGATCCGGACGGAAGAGTCCCGGACATCCCTTCTCTACTTTGGGCCGAGGTCAGTGGCAGAGACCCGCTATTAGGCCTGTGGCAGGGGCTTCAACGGTTCATCCGGTCGGTGGCAGCGACCAAAACTCACGGTCGGTGGCAGAGACCGGCCTATTCGCTAGCAAAGGAATAGGAGAGCTCAGTTGTGCCTGGGCCTACTCGTACCCACACCCCTGTCTGTCTGTTACTGAAGGTTAAACTGATTATGTTCACCCTGAAAGTAGAGAAATAAAGCAGTGTTGGACTTTCGATTGGTGTGGGGCTCTATGTTATTGGCAGACACATCTCCCCGGGACAGCTGGAGGCTTCGTATGCAGTGAACAGACACGGAGGTAATTCAACTAACTCTGCTCAACCCTCATACACATATGAAGGGAGAGCTTGGCGTAGTGTTCCTGCACTCTCCTCTCCCAGGTACCCCTAGACACAAGCCAATCAAACGAGAAAACTCGAGAGTGAGAGTGAGGCTCCGCTACACATATATATATATATATATATGTAGCGATACCCCCAGCTAAGAGGGCCGCTGGTTTGATTTGTTTCAGGCCCTGCAACACTCACTGTCAACCCCCGGCAATTGGCTCTACCCTTCCCTGGCACAGTCAGTAGGGGATGATGGGATTGTGTAACCTGTGATTCTTGGCAGCACAATCCCACAATAAAAGCACACAACAGTATGGTGTAACTACCACTAACCGTTTCTCCTGCACAGTAAATGACACCAACAACTGATATACTTAAACCTGGTACTTTACTGAAAATAATGGTTAAGCAGGCAAACAATATACATAGACATGTGCAGAGCCCTGCAATGAAAGAATGTTTTAGCACACAGACAGATATACAATTTTATAACAAGAAGCTAACGGACCCCGCTGCAGCTCTTCTCCCTCGTGGGCAAGATGGCGCCCAGAAATGTCACTACTACTACTAAGTCAGGCCTGACTGTACTATGTGAAAGTTCTGCAGAGAAAGATCTTCGCTAGAAAACGGTGGTGCACTTCGGGAACAATTTGTAATCCACAAGAATAAAGGGAAGTGATAACTTGGTGACCCAGAACAAATCTACTAGTGTTATTCAATGCACTGTCCCTCCGGTGTGCAACTGCAAACACTAACGTTAGTTCTGAACAACAGTTACTGGGTCTAGAGATCCTATATTATCCTCACAAGCAAGTGCTCTCTCACCCAACCGGAACAGTCCGTGTCCGTATCTTCCATTGCTGTGTCTTGGTACACAGATTCCACGACACCCGGGTCTTCGGTCCTCCTGACAGCAACAGAACAGCAGCAGGATGTGACGTCCCTCAGGCTCCTCGGTGGGTATGGAAGGCTCTTTGGAATAATACAGGCCTAGGCTTCAGGCCCTGTATTATCAGCAGACTCAGCACGGAGGTCCACTTGCTGGCCGGGGGGTGTCCAAAGAGAAAGTTCTCAGGCCCGTCCTCTGGTTAAATACCCTGCCCCAGCAGTCCTTGCGCGGGAAAATGCATCTTGGGTATGGTAGTCTCTGGGCCTTAAAGCAAACACCCGCTACACACTCCCCCCACTTAAAATCTTTAGTTCCCAAAGATAATAGGAACAGTAATTGCAAACAATACAATTTACAGTAGCAAAAGAACTGGGCAGGGGAACCTTCCACCAAACTTGGTGAGGAAGATCGTCCTGCCCACAGGTCATACTAGTGGAAGTGACCTGCCTAACTGTGCCAGAGAGTGAGCTGGAGTTGCCCTCCACTAAATGCACAGTGGAGGGGCCAGGTTTCTCTATTCTCCTTCTTGCAGTTACAACTGAATCTTCAGAACATTCTCCCATCTGAGTATAGGTTAGTTTCCGAGGAGGACGAATAGCTCTCTTCACTCTTTGTTCTCTGGGAATTGAGGCATCAGGCACACTGGGCTCTTCCATTCTTCCTTCCTCTTGGTCAGGTGTAATGGTTACTGCTGCTTCAGGGGCATCCAATTCTGGGGCAAAGAGATACAAAGAATCTCTTCGATCTTTAGCTGGGATTGACTCCAGGGCATATTCCCACTCTTCAGTTAGAGTACACAATGGAATGAACTCAGCAGATTCAGCATTCAAGGTGCCTTCAATGGTAACTTCACAGGGGGCAGGATCCCTGACCATGGGTTCAGTGGTCGGAGTGGGCCACAGCCAGCTCAGTTCCATTTCCTCATCTTCTCTCTGGTTTGAGGTATTCATCTCTCCTGACTGAGTGGTCTGAGATCTGGTGTTGGGTCTTGGAGTATTGGAGGTTGAAGGTGATTCAGGAGAATCCGGAGTAGAAGGTATCCGGACTGCTTCGGAGAGAGGCAATAAGTGGTTCCTGTACCAGGTTTTCAAAGGTCCTACTTGGCCTTCAGGTTTCAGCTGGTACACTGGCAGGCCAGGCAATTTTCTACAAATCACGTATGGCTGTGATTTCCATCTATCAGCAAGCTTATGCTTCCCTGGAACGCCAAGATTCTGCAACAACACTCTGTCTCCTGGTTGCAAGTCATGGATCCGAACTCTGAGGTCAAAATTCTGTTTATTCCGGGCCCCTCTCTGGTCAGAGGTGGCTTTTGCCTTCTCATAAGCCAGTCGTAAGCTTCTCCGTAGCCGGCCCACATATCCCTTGTGGAAAGCAGCCGATGTGTGGTCTATCGAGGTACCAAAGGCCAGATCTACAGGTAGTCTTGCTTCTCTGCCAAACATTAATCTGTAAGGGGAGTACCCGGTGACATCACTAGTTGTGCTGTTATAGGCATGCATGATGGCAGCTATATGCTTGCTCCAATGCTGCTTTTCCTCACTGCTCAGGGTTCCCAGCATATTCATCAAAGTCCTGTTAAACCTTTCCGGTTGGGCATCTCCTTGGGGATGATAGGGGGTTGTGCGGGTCTTCTTTATCCCTAGGGAATCCAGCAATTTCCGGATTAGTCGACTTTCAAAGTCCCTCCCTTGATCCGAATGGAGGCGTTGAGGTAATCCGTAGTGTACGAAGTACTTCTCCACAAGTATCTTGGCCACAGTGGAAGCCTTCTGGTCTTTAGTTGGAAAGAAAAAGGTAAAATGGCGCAAAATAGTTCTGGCATAATAGGAGTTTAAAATGTCACTGGAAAATACACTATAAATTATTCCAATGTCCATCAGATGATGTATGCACCAGCGGCAGCTACCATAGGCAGAAGCAGGCTCTGGAAGATAAATGAGGAAAGGAAGGTGCGCCAAACTAAGTGCAGTATTAACGTTTTAATAACCATTAATAAAAACAGCCAAATGGCTACTCACAAATAGGAAGAAGTAATCAGGCATGTAGTATGTAAGTAGTAAACAGGGTCCGGTGTCATCAACAGTCCGAGGGAAGGATGTAGGTCCCAGATGGAGGATAAGGCTGAAGGCAGATGTAGTGTCAGCAATGGAAGTCCTGGGCGTAGAGATGCTGTACGAGTGTGTGATGTTGTTGTTCTTCCTGTAGTGGAGGAAGATCCAGGACGATGCGCATCAGCGTGCGCTTCAGCGTGGGACGCAGCGTGCCGTCGGACCGGAAGTGACGTGGTAAGAAGAACGGACCAATCGGATGACGCGTTTCTCAGCTTCCGCTGTTTCATCAGATCCATGGATATCATGGGGGTGGGCGGAGAATATATGGCAGAAAGGAGTGCTGTGATAGGTCGATTAGCACATATGCATTTGTGGGCAAAAGCGCAAAGGGATATTGAAAGCATGTATTGCAGGGATACAAGACGGCATGTTTAAGAAAAATAAATTAAATAAAAAATAGTGTAATTAGATAATAGAAGGGGAAAAAGGCTTTAATGCATGAAATAATATATAAAAAAAATATATATAAAAAGGGGGGGGGGTATTATAAGACGTAATTCAAGAGGAGAGAAGGGGAGGGAGGAAAAAAGGGGGGCGGTGGCGCTGTTAATATTTAAGCAAGTACAGGGAGAATCATATGGAAATTATGAGAAATCATGGCTGAATGGAAGACAATGTAATACCAAGCAGGGATAGTAGGAGAGGATCATGAGACCTCATAATCATAATAATAATAATGATGATAATGAACTGTATAAAATTAACACATAAATAAAAGTTAGATACAATCTCAGTAGAGAAATAAAAATGGGAAGAGAAAAGGAAGAAGGGGGTGGAGTATTGGTAACATGATATGTGATGTATAAAGGGGTACACATATATGGATATACACATATGTATACAAAAATAATAATAAAAATAAATATAAAAATAAAATAAAAATGGAAATAAAAATAAAAATAAACAAGGAAGGATAGAAAAGAATGGTGTGGGTGACTGATATGTATAGACACACACACAGATGCAGTGGCGGCTGGTGCTCAAAATTTTGGGGGGGGCGCAAACAAACTGAAAAAAAATAAAATCAATTGCCGCCACTGTGCCCATTAAACGCAGCCACTGTGCCCAAACGCCACCAGTTTGCCCCCTCAAATACAGCCAGTTTGTTTCCATATACAGCCAGTTTGTCCCCATATATATATATATATAACCAGTGTGCTCCCATATATACAGCCAGTGTGCCCCCCATATACAGCCAGTGTGCCCCCATATACAGCCAGTGTGCCCCCATATACAGCCAGTGTGCTCCCATATACAGCCAGTGTGCTCCCATATACAGCCAGTGTGCTCCCATATACAACCAGTTTGTCCCCATATATAGCCAGTTTGTCACCATATATAGCCAGTGTGCCCCCATATATATAGCCAGTGTGCCCCCATATACAGCCAGTTTGTCCCCGATATACAGCCAGTTCCCCCCATATACAGCCAGTTTGTCCCCATATACAGTCAGTTCCCCCCAAATGCAGCCAGTTTGTCCCCCATATACAGTCAGTTCCCCCCAAATGCAGCCAGTGTGCCCCCATATACAGCCAGTAACCCCCAAATGCAGCCAGTGTGCAACCATATACAGCCAGTTCCCCCCAAATGCAGCCAGTTTGTCCCCCATAATACAGCCAGTGTGCCCCCATATTCAGCCAGTTTGTCCCCCATATACAGCCAGTTCCCCCCAAATGCAGCCAGTGTGCCCCCATATACAGCCAGTTCCCCCCATATTCAGCCAGTTTGTCCCCATATACAGCCAGTTCCCCCCAAATGCAGCCAGTGTGCCCCCATATACAGCCAGTTCCCCCCATATTCAGCCAGTTTGTCCCCCATATACAGCCAGTTCCCCCCAAATTCAGCCAGTTTGCCCCCATATACAGCCAGTTCCCCCCAAATGCAGCCAGTTCGTCCCCCATAATACAGCCAGTGTGCCCCCATATTCAGCCAGTTTGTCCCCCATATACAGCCAGTTCCCCCCAAATGCAGCCAGTTTGTCCCCCATATACAGCCAGTTCCCCCAAATGCAGCCAGTTCGTCCCCCATAATACAGCCAGTGTGCCCCCATATTCAGCCAGTTTGTCCCCCATATACATTCAGTTCCCCCCAAATGCAGCCTGTCCCCCCCCAGCCCTGCACTTACCTTCCTCGGTCCGCGCCGTCCTCGATATGTTCTCCCGCCCTCGATGTTGCTTCAGCCAATCAGGTCACCGGTAGCCAGATCCGGTGAACCTGATTGGCTGAAACCTCCACAGTCTTCTCCAAGGAACGCACCCCCATGCGTACCTGGGAGGAGTTTTTGGAAGCCGAATACAGCGTGAGAGCTGTATTCGGAAAGCCTATCAGAGCCGCTGGCTCTGATAGGCACTTCCAAGCCACACCCACCGCCGGCCGCCGCTCTAATTCATATGGCCGGCGCTCAGCAGGAGGCCGGCCATATGAATAAAGGGCAGCCCGGCAGCGGTGACAATACATAGATTCATGCAATGCATGAATCTGTGTATTGTCTTTCAGTGGCGGTGCGGGAGCGAGAGGGGGCGGGTCCGGGTAATTCAAGGACATGATACCCACTAGTGGTTTTCAGATGGAGCCAGACTGGATCAGAACGCAATGCTCCCCTTAAAATCTGCTTCATCCTGGCCGCATCTATGGCTTGTGGCAGCATCCCCTTCTTAGGGACAATTTGGCACATCTTATTTAGTCTGCGCACATATTCAGACAGTCTTTCTCCCGGAAGTTGAAGGGTGTGCTCAAACTGGTAGACTAAATCGACCACTTTCTCCAATTGCCCGAACTCTTCCTGTAACATAGTTAAATAGTCAAAGGCAGTACAAGCAGCATTACTGAACCTGAGGTTCTTCACTGCTTCAGCAGCAGCCCCCTTTAAACTTTCTCTTATGCGCTGCTTCTTTTGGGCCTCTGGTATTTCCCATCCTTCCACAGCTTGCATCGTCTGCTCCATCCAAGTGTCTAAATCCTATTCTCTGAGTGGTACAGGTTGTTTTCCTGAGAAAATCCTGAGCTTCCGGTACCCAGCGGTGACTAAGTCTCCTAATGCATTTAGAAGTTCAGGACCTATAGTGGTTAGAGGTGTCCCTGAAGCTGTCATGTCTTTGGAACTTCTGGGAATTGTGTGTGACTGCGGAGGTTCCTTCTTTATGGCCTTTGCGTGCGCCAAGTGGTATATCTACCCATCTATGGCTTGCGCACTCTGCCCTCTGAAACTCTCAGGTATCTCTTCTCTCCATTCTACCAGTGCATAGGTAAAAGAGATCTGTCCATCTGGTTTGAGCTCAACTAACCATGCCTTCTGGCTCGGGGACAACAACTCCATGAGCCCCTCTACATCGCTTCCGGATCAGTCCTCCCCTGGAAGCTCAATAACCACAGCCCTCTCTGGTGTGGCGCCCACTGATGCGCACCACCGGGTCACTCCTAAACAATCCATGCCGGTACTTCTGGCAGGCTTGATTGTGGTGTACAGGAATCCCGGACGAGCCCCCACGTGTAGCGATACCCCCAGCTAAGAGGGCCGCTGGTTTGATTTGTTTCGGGCCCTGTAACACTCACTGTCAACCCCCGGCAATTGGCTCTACCCTTCTCTGGCACAGTCAGTAGGGGATGATGGGATTGTGTAACCTGTGATTCTTGGCAGCACAATCCCACAATAAATGCACACAACAGTATGATGTAACTATCACTAACCGTTTCTCCTGCACAGTAAATGACACCAACAACTGATATACTTAAACCTGGTACTTTACTGAAAATAATGGTTAAGTAGGCAAACAATATACATAGACATGTGCAGAGCCCTGCAATGAAAGAGTGTTTTAGCACACAGACAGATATACAATTTTATAACAAGAAGCTAACGGACCCCGCTGCAGCTCTTCTCCCTCGTGGGCAAGATGGCGCCCAGCAATGTCACTACTACTACTAAGTCAGGCCTGATTGTACTATGTGAAAGTTCTGCAGAGAAAGATCTTCACTAGCAAACGGTGGTGCACTTCGGGAACAATTTTTAATCCACAAGAATAAAGGGAAGTGATAACTCGGTGACCGAGAACAAATCTACTAGTGTTATTCAATGCACTGTCCCTCCGGTGTGCAACTGCAAACACTAACGTTAGTTCCGAACAACAGTTACTGGGTCTAGAGATCCTATATCATCCTCACGAGCAAGTGCTCTTTCACCCAACCGGAACAGTCCATGTCCGTATCTTCCGTTGCTGTGTCTTGGTACACATATTCCTTGACACCCGCGTCTTCGGTCCTCCTGACAGCAACAGAACAGCAGCAGGATGCGACGTCCCTCAGGCTCCTCGGTGGGTACGGAAGGCTCTTTGGAATAATACAGGCCTAGGCTTCAGGCCCTGTATTATCAGCAGACTCAGCACGGAGGTCCACTTGCTGGCCGGGCGGTGTCCAAAGAGAAAGTTCTCAGGCCCGCCCTCTGGTTAAATACCCCGCCCCAGCAGTCCTTGCACGGGAAAATGCATCTTGGGTATGGTAGTCTCTGGGCCTTAAAGCAAACACCCGCTACATATACATATATATATATATATATATATATATATATATATACAGTGGAACCTTGGTTTAAGAGTAACGCAGTTAACAAGCGTTTTGATTTACAAGCAACTTTTTTTTTTTTATTCTGACTCGGTTTGCGAGTGTTGCTTCACAAGACGAGCAGAATTCAATCTAATAGGGCCTGCAGTACTGCATTTGGCCTGAGGTGCGGGGGCGCCGGAGCCGAGCAGAGCCGAACAGCGACGATCGCAGCCGATCGGTGCCATTCGGCAATGCTCGGAAAGACACGGAAATACACGGAAATACTCAGTTTGCGAGCCTTTCCGACATTTGCCGAGGTCAGCCAACGTGTCCTCGGGCCTTTCCGGCCGTTTCCGAGGCTCTGCGGCGCCCCCCCCCCCCCACCTCTGCCGCATGCGGTATTACATGCCATTGAAGTCAATGCAGAACAAATTATTTTCGTTTCGCATTGACTTCAATGGGGAAACTCGCTTTGATATGCAAATTCTTTGGATTACGAGCATTCTCCTGGAACGGATTATGCTCGTAATCCGAGGTTCAACTATATATATATATATATATATATATATATATATATATATATATATATATATATATATATGTGTATTTTTTTTTTTATTTTATTCATACTTTCACAAAAAGATTTGCATTTCATTATAATTTTATCAACAAACCGAATGAACATGTCTTTCCAGCGGATTACGCGCGGCACTCAACCTTTCCAGGGTTTATAGCTGTTTTATTCTCTATGAAAATAGCCTGCCAAGACTTTTCTGTTTCGTCTGTGACTGTAGAGAGATTTACACCTTGAGACTATCTATCCCAAATGCCATGTTTAGCTAAATGTCAGATGCGTAAATTCTACCTGCTCGCTTCCCGTTCTGTTTTGATTAAAAAAAAAAAGTTCCTTAATGGCACATCTCCAGCACGAGCGGACGCCGGATCTTCCCTCCTGCTCCACCTCTGCCACCGCAAACCGACTAGCCTACGTCATATGCAAGGCAGCCTCCTATTTATTCCTCCAGAGTCTTTATACCATGTTGTTTTTTTGGTGCCATTTATATCAGTTAGGCCCCATTTACATCTATGCATTTCGGCGACATGTGCACTACCACCACGTATGACAATGCGCCATACATGCATTGCTGCATAGCGGTGACATTCATTTTGAATGGCAGCCAAAGTCACTAAGGCGACGCATCTATATTTCAGCTTGTCACAAGTGCATTGCATTAAAAAAAAAAAGAGTAGACATCTGATTTTTGGCATGCTAGGGTGACCAGTGACGTACGGGTACATCGCTGGATTGGACGGGTGATATCTCGGTCATCGTCACTGATTGAGATTTCATTTTTTAGGGTCGGTGATTCCCTTTTATGTAAAAGTAATCCTAGTGGCTAAGAAGACATTGCATTGCTTGTACAGGTACGTTGATGTGCCATTCTGCCAACGTATATCTACAGGAGGCGGTCGGCAAGTGGTTAAATAACATTTCTAATCATATGAAGTTAATAACAAGAGTTCCCCTTTACATCTGAACTCGCAGAGTTCCCTTTCACTGTAAGAGGGGACTCTGCAGACTCTGATGTAAGGGAGAACTCTGGGGACTCTGACATAAGGGATGCTCTGGGAACCCTGATCTAAGGGGAACACTGAAAACTCTGATGTATGGAGAAGACTCTGATGTAAGGGGGGAACACTGTGGCCTCTGGTGTAAAGGGGAAATTTAAGGGTTTAAGGGGTGCTCTGAGAACCCCGATTTACCTTGGTGTACTCACTCAGAGGCAGGAGAGAGAAGGGGGAGACTTCAGTCACAGACAGGGATGGAAGGTGAGCCCTCTCTCCTCTCCTGTCTGTGTGTGTGTGTGGTGGGGGGGGGGATGTTAATGCTGGCTTTGGGCAGTGTAAAAAAGTGTACCAGACACTACCCTGTGTACCAGACTATGGAAGCCATAGTCCAGTCTAAATAATGTGTCCGGGTTTCAGGCAGTCTGAAACCTGGACGCATGATTCCAAACCCAAACTGTCCGGGTGAGTCCTGGACAGGTGGCAACCCTACTCCCAAGGGAAAGTGAGGAGAAATCAATAATGCCGCACATCCACAGAATCATGTAATCATGTACTTCACAGAAAAAAAAAACCCCATTGGAATCCATATGTCTGGTGCCCTGCATGTAGATTAGGGGCCGGGCGCATGGATTAGGGGGCAGCTGTGCTTTGGATCACATAAATATACATGATTTCGCATTTCCACCTGCAAGAATATTCACAGGAGAAGCTGATCTGAGGGTGCCGGGCACTCACTGTCCTTCAGCACCCGCAGATCGTCGGTAAAGAATATTTTTAGCACTGATCACTGTATTAGTGTCACTGGTTCTCACAAAGTGTCAGTTAGTGTCCAATTGTCCGCCGCAATTACACAGTAACGTTATAATTCGCTGACTAATAAATTACTAATAAATAAATAAAAAATTCCAGTAGGTATCCCATAGTCTGTAGACGCTATAACATTCATGAAAACCAATCAATATACGCTCATTGGGATTTTTTTTTTACCAAAAACATGTAGTAGAATACGGATTGGCCTAAATTTATGAAGAAATTTGATTTTTTTTTGGTTTTATAGCAGAAAGTAAAAATATATATATATATATATATATATATATATATATTTTTTTTTTCAAAATTGTTGGGCCTTTTTTGTTTAGAGCACAAAAAAAACAGAGGTGATCAACTACCACCAAAATAAATCTCTATTTGTGGGAAAAAAAAGGACATACATGTAATTTGGTTACAGCGTTGCAGGACCGCGCAATTGTCAGTTAAACTAACACAGTGCTGTATCGCAAACAATGGCCTGGTCATGAAGGGGGGTAAATCTTCCGGAGGTCAAGTGGTTAAAGTACAATCACATTTTGTCAGATTTCCCTATCCCTTTACTACAGCAGCTTTCAATATACATCCTTTAGGACTCCAATGTGCACCCCTTCCTTTTTATAGTGAGGGGGCTGGCATAACCAAAAGCCTTCTTATTGGCCTTTGTTAGCCAACTGGCCAAATTCCCTGGGACCGTGAACGTCAAACCAGCAGGATTCACTTCAAACCCGAACCTCATCCTTAGTTATAACTCAGAATGACCCTTGAAAGAATAATTAAAATAGCTCCACCCTCTATTCTTCTCCTTCTGGAAATGAAGTCACAGCTGGCCGGCACCATACATACACTATATTACCAAAAGTATTGGGACGCCTGCCTTTACACGCACATGAACTTTAATGGCATCCCAGTCTTAGTCCGGAGGGTTCAATATTGAGTTGGTCCACCCTTTACAGCTATAACAGCTTCAAGGATGTCCACAGGGTTTTTTTTTTTCCTTCCCCCCAAACTCGCTCCTCCATGTCTTTATGGATCTTGCTTTGTGCACTGGTGCGCAGTCATGTTGGAACAGGAAGGGGCCGTCCCCAAACTGTTCCTACAAAGTCGGGAGCATGAAATTGTCCAAAATGTCTTGGTATGCTGACGCCTTAAGAGTTCCCTTCACTGGAACTAAGGGGCCAAGCCCAACCCCTGGCCCACCCTTTGCAGCTATAACAGATTCAACTCTTCTGGGAAGGCTGTCCACAAGGTTTAGGAGTGTTTCTATGGGAATGTTTGACCATTCTTCCAGAAGCGCATTTGTGAGGTCAGGCACTGATGTGGATGAGAAGGCTTGGCTCACAGTCTCCGCTCTAATTTATCCCAAAGGATCTTCTGGGTTGAGGTCAGGATTCTGTGCAGGCCAGTCAAGTTCCTCCACCCTAAACTCGCTCATCCATGTCTTTATGGACCTTGCTTTGTGCACTGGCGCGCAGTCATGTTGGAACAGGAAGGAGCCATCCCCAAACTGTTCCCACAAAGTTGGGAGCATGAAATGGTCCAAAATGTCTTGGTATGCTCACACCTTAAGAGTTCCCTTCACTGGAACCAAGGGGCCAAACCCAACCCCTGAAATACAACCCCACACCATAATCCCCCCTCCACCAAATGATTTGGACCAGTGCACAAAGCAAGGTCATAAAGACATGGATGAGCAAGTTTGGGGTGAAAGGACTTCAGATGGTCTGCACAGAGTCCTGACTTCAACACGATAGAACACCTTTGGGATGAATTAGAGTGGAGACTGGGAGCCAGGCCTTCTCATCCAACATCAGTGCCTGACCTCACAAATGCGCTTCTGGAAGAATGATCAAACATTCCCATAGACACACTCCTAAACCTTGTGGACGCCCTTCCCAGAAGAGTTGAAGCTGTTATAGCTGCAAAGAGTGGGCCAACTCAATATTTACCCCTACGGACTCATGCCACGTACACACGATCGTTTTTAATGTCATTTTAAAAAACAACGTTTTTCTCGACGTGATTTTTCTTGTTTCCTCTCAAGCCTGCCTTGCATACACACGTTCATTAAAAAAAAACGCTTGAGCAAAGCGCAGTGACGTACAACACGTACGACGGCACTATAAAGGGGAAGTTCCGCTCGGATGGCGCCACCCTTTGGGACGCTTTTGCTAATTTCGTGTTACCGCGTGTTAGTAAAAGTTTGGTGAGAGACTATTCGCGCTTTTCAGTCTTCGTGCTTTTAAGAACGTTTTGTGGAGTTCAGTTTGTGCTTGTGGGTTCGTATCTGTCTTTTAGTGCTTGTAGTCAGTTCGTATCTGTTTATTCAGTGCGTTCTTGTCCGCTCGTTACTGTTTTTCAGCTCGTTCTTCATAGGCCTTGCTGTTCTTTCGTGCGTTCTTTTAGTTGGTTCTGACCAGCCGACCATTATCTAGCCATGTTGTGGCTACGTACTCGTCATAGAGTTCGTGCTGTAGTTGGTGCAGGGGTTCTTTCTGTATCCCGACTCCAGTCCATGAACAGGGTGAGGAGGAGTTCATGGACCAAGAATTGGTTGCTCCAGTGGCACCAATTCTGTCACATGCCTTTGTTGCGGGAGATCAGGGAGAATAATCCTGAGGACTACAGGAATTTTCTCAGGATGTCTGACCCCGTATTTCAGCATCTGTTGGCTTTGGTGTCCCCCTATATTACCAGGTGTAACGACACCCCAAGTATGAAAGGGGTTAATGCCGTTAGGATATTCCCTTTCCAACCACACGACAGCCACCAGACACTCCAACCAGCCGAATAAGACCCCATACAAATACTTCTCCCTCCACAGACGAGACAACCACTCTGTTTGAGGTTTCCAACTTGTCTGACAAACTTTAATGACAAACTCCAAGTTTTATACACACAGAGAGGAGGTTCTTACATTCTCCTCATTTCTTCTCACAATACACCTTTGACCAGACCTAATGTACATGAGCTAATTAACTACAGCTGATGACTCAGACACATGACCTTTAGGCTAGCCTGACTGTCTCATAGACTACAGTACCCATTATCAAAGGAATTCTTTACACAATACAGGGCCAATTAGCACAATGAAAGATCCTCAGAAGCCATCCTAGATTCATTTACATCACACAGGCAGGGGGGCTGGAGGTGGTGACAATAGCATCTAACAGTATGTGTCCCAACATCATGAAGGAGTCACTTTTCAGTTAACCTGTTGAGTTCATAATCAAACAGTAAATAGCTCTTTACAGATATCCTGGGGAATATTGTGGAAAACTATCACTGTCCCATTTTAAAGCAATCCAAGACATATTCTTAACCACTTAAGCCCCGGACCATTTGGTAGCTAGAGGACCAGAGGTGAATTCAGAATTTTGCACTGCGCTGCTTTAACTGTAAATTGTGCGGACATGCAATGTTGTACCCAAACGAAATTTGCGTCCTTTTCTTCCCACAAATAGAGCTTTCTTTTAATGGTATTTGATTGCCTCTGCGATTTTTATTTTTTGCGATATAAACGGAAAAAGACCGAAAATTTCGAAAAAAAATGATATTTTCTAATTTTTGTTATAAGAAAAATCGAATAAACTCAATTTTAGTCATACATTTAGGCCAAAATGTATTCAGCCACATGTTTTTAGTAAAAAAAATGTCAATAAGCGTATATTTATTGGTTTGCGCAAAAGTTATAGAGTTTAAAAACTAGGGTACATTTTCTGAAATTTACACAGCTTTAAATTTATGACTGCCTATCTCATTTCTTGAGGTGCTAAAATGACAGGGCAGTACAAAACCCCCCCAAATGACCCCATTTTGGAAAGTAGACACCCCAAGGAAATTGCTGAGAGGCATGTTGAGCCCATTGACTTTTTTATTTTTTTGTCCCAAGTGATTGAATAATGACTAAAAAAAAAAAAAAAAAAAAAATTACAAAAAGTTGTCACTAAATGATATATTGCTCACACATGCCATGCCATGTGGAATTTCACCCCAAAATACATTTTGCTGCTTCTCCTGAGTACGGGGATACCACATGTGTGGGACTTTTTGGGAGCCTAGCCGCGTACGGGACCCCGGAAACCAAGCACCGCCTTCAGGATTTCTAAGGGCGCAAATTTTTGATTTCACTCCTCACTACCTATCACAGTTTCGAAGGCCATAAAATGCCAAAATAGCACAAAACCCCCCCAAATGACCCCATTTTAGAAAGTAGACACCCCAAGGAAATTGCTGAGAGGCCTGTTGAGCCCATTGAATATATTTTTTTTTGTCCCAAGTGATTGAATAATGACAAAAAAAAAAATTACAAAAAGTTGTCACTAAATGATATATTGCTCACACATGCCATGGTTATATGTGGAATTACACCCCAAAATACATTTTTCTGCTTCTCCTGAGTACGGGGATACCACATGTGTGGGACTTTTTAGGAGCCTAGCCGCGTACGGGACCCCGAAAACCAAGCACCGCCTTCAGGATTTCTAGGCACAAATTTTTGATTTCACTCCTCACTACCTATCACAGTTTCGAAGGCCATAAAATGCCAAAATCGCACAAAACCCCCCCAAATGACCCCATTTTGGAATATAGACACCCCAAGCTATTTGCTGAGAGGAATGGCGAGTATTTTACAGCTCTCATTTGTTTTTGAAAATGAAGAAAGAAAATATATATATATATTTTTTTTTTTCAATTTTCAAAACTTTGTGACAAAAAGCGAGATCTGCAAAATACTCACAATACCTCTCAGCAAATAGCTTGGGGTGTCTACTTTCCAAAATGGGGTCATTTGGGGGGGTTTTGTGCTATCTGGGCATTCCATGGCCTCCGAAACTGTGATAGGCAGTGAGAAGTGAAATCAAAAATTTACACCCTTAGAAAGCCTGAAGGCGGTGCTTGGTTTTTGGGGTCCCGTACGTGGCTAGGCTCCCAAAAAGTCTCACACATGTGGTATCCCCGTACTCAGGAGAAGCAACAGAATGTATTTTGGGGTGTAATTCCACATATGCCCATGGCATGTTTGAGCAATATATCATTTAGTGACAACTTTGTGCAAAAAAAAAAAAAATTGTCGTTTTTCCGCAACTTGTGTCAACATATAAAATATTCCATGGACTCGACATGCCTCTCAGTATATAGCTTGGGGTGTCTACTTTCCAAAATGGGGTCATTTGGGGGGGGTTTGAACTGTTCTGGCATTTTATACACAACATTAGGAAGCTTACATCCACTCTTCTAACCACTTGAAGACAAAGCCCTTTTTGACACTTTTTGTTTACATGAAAACATTTTTTTTTTTGCAAGAAAATTATGTTGAACCCCCAAACATTATATATATTTTTAAAGCAAAGGCCCTACAGATTAAAATGGTGGGTGTTGCATTTTTTTTTCTACACAGTATTTGCGCAGCGATTTTTTTGGGTTAAAAAATACACTTTTTTTAATTTTAATGCACTAAAACACACTATATTGCCCAAATGTTTGATGAAATAAAAAAGATGATCTTAGGCCGAGTACATAGATACCAAACACGACATGCTTTAAAATTTCGCACAAACGCGCATTGGCGACAAACTACATACATTTTTAAAAGCCTTTAAAAGCCTTTACAGGTTACCCCAGTAGATTTACAGAGGAGGTCTACTGCTAAAATGATTGCCCTCTATCTGACCTTCGCGGTGATACCTCACATGCATGGTGCAATTGCTGTTTACATATGACGCCAGACCGACGCTTGCGTTCACCATTGGGCAAGAGCAGGGCAGGACAGGGGTGCTTTTTTTTTTTTTTTCTTTTTTTTTTTTATTATTAATTTTGCTTTTTTATTTTATTTTTAAATTGTTCCTTCCAAGTATTTTTTTTTTTTTTATAATTTTTATTGTTATCTCAGGGAATGTAAATATCCCCTATGATAGCAATAGGTAGTGACAGGTACTCTTTTTTTGAAAAAACTGGGGTCTTCTAGACCCTAGATTTTTCCTCTGCCCTCAAAGCATCTGACCACACCAAGATCGGTGTGATAAAATGCTTTCCCAATTTCCCAATGGCGCTTTTTATATCCGGGGGGGGGGGGCATTCCCTCCCACTGCTTGTAAAAGCAGTCCAGAGGCTAATTAGCTGCTAGGATTGCTTTTACATGAAAGCCAGCCGCAGGCTGAAAAGAATGATACCAAGATGATACCTAAACCCGCAGGCATCATTCTGGTATAAACATTCAAAGTCCAGCAACATACCAGTACGTTGCTGGTCCTTGTTGGACATGTATTGTAATCTTTTTATTTCATGCAGCCAGTTGGCTGAACGAAAAAAGAGATTGATCGGTGGGTATGCCCACCATTCGAATACCGCCCTTCATCCATCCACTTCCAATGATGGGCATACACGCACCATTTATATATGCCGAAGCATGGGGGCATCCTCCCGCAAAAAAGTTATGCCGCACACACATGGTCGGACTTTTCCACGGGCAAGCCTCCGTCGGAATTTCGACCGTATGTACGCGGCATTAGGAGCAAAATCGCTCCTCCGCCCCTGCTGCCCCAATGCTTCGGCATATTTGCTTTTTTTTTTAACTGTGGTGGTGAAATCACCTCCTACAGCACTGGAGTCGCAGGGATCAGGCCTGTCTCTGCGAACGCTGCAGTTATGTGTGTTTTTGTTTTGTAAGTGACAGTGATCGATCGATACTGCACTTGGGTGGCCTGGGCTGGACGGAGGGGCAAAACGCAGGTGCCAGCAGGTATCTGGGCTGATCCCGCTTACACTGCGTTTTTGGGAACCCTAAACTGCTGGGGACGCTAGTATAGATCAGATCAGATATTGATCTGTTCAGATACTATACCACTAAGGGGGGTGTATGCTTCACGCGTGGGTGTTAGCGTTACTGGCACTAACCTGACGCTGCCTGGGGTGTGACGCAGACCCTCTCTGACGCTAAAACCTAATTGATATCACCCGCCGGGCGATCAGGGGGTTAAACCTTTATTGGGTTATATACACGGCGGGTGCCCTGACACTATAAAAAGCAAACTAACTAACCAGCGTCACCCGTAACACTTATATGGTGATCACTGGTGAAAGGGTTAACTAGGGGCAATCAGGGGGTTAAAACCTTTATTAGATAATATATGGGGGTACCTGACGCTATAAAAACCTGCGGCGAACCTAAAAAAAATTACCAGCTACCGATCTGCATCACCGACACTAAGACAGCGTTTAGAAAAACGATTGCTTAGCGACAGTGGTGATGGGGGTGAAAGGGTTACCTGGGGGGGCAATCAAGGGGGTTAAACCTTTATTAGATAATATATTGGGGTACCTGACGCTATAAAAACATGCGGCGAACCTAAAAAAAATTACTGGCTACGATCTGCATCACCGACACTAAGACAGTGTTTAGAAAAACAATTGCTTAGCGACAGTGGTGATAGGGGGTGAAAGGGTTACCTGGGGGGCGATCAAGGGGGTTAAACCTTTATTAGATAATATATTGGGGTACCTGACGCTATAAAAACCTGCGGCGAACCTAAAAAAAATTACCGGCTACCGATCTGCATCACAGACACTAAGACAGCGTTTAGAAAAACGATCGCTTAGTGACAGTGGTGATAGGGGGTGAAAGGGTTACCTGGGGGCGATCAAGGGGGTTAAACCTTTATTAGATAATATATTGGGGTACCTGACGCTATAAAAACCTGCGGCGAACCTAAAAAAAATTACTGGCTACGATCTGCATCACCGACACTAAGACAGCGTTTAGAAAAACAATTGCTTAGCGACAGTGGTGATAGGGGGTGAAAGGGTTACCTGGGGGGCGATCAAGGGGGTTAAACCTTTATTAGATAATATATGGGGGTACCTGACGCTATAAAAACCTGCGGCGAACCTAAAAAAAATTACCGGCTACCGATCTGCATCAGACACTAAGACAGCGTTTAGAAAAACGATCGCTTAGTGACAGTGGTGATAGGGGGTGAAAGGGTTACCTGGGGGGCGATCAAGGGGGTTAAACCTTTATTAGATAATATATTGGGGTACCTGATGCTATAAAAACCTGCGGCGAACCTAAAAAAAATTACTGGCTGCCGATCGGCATCACTGACGCTAAGACAGCGATCAGAAAAATGATCGCTAAGCGACAGTGGTGATAGGCGGTGAAAGGGTTATCTGGGGGGTGATCAGGGGGTTAAACCTTTATTAGGGGTGGTTAGGGGGCTACACTGGACCTAAGACTAAACTTTGGTGACACTTTTACAGTCACAAATGTCACTGATTGCAGTGATCACTAAATAAATGGTCACTGCAATCAGTGACACTGTGACTGGGGGCTGGGGGGGTGATCTGGGGGGTGATCTGGGGTGTCTGGGGGGGCCTGGGGGGGCGATTTATGTCCCTATGTGTCCTGGTGTCTGTGTAGTGTTGTGTGCACTGACCTGATATCTTCTCTTGTACGGCGCTCAGTATATGTGAGCACCGCACCAGAGATGACATCACTTCCTCCTGCTCCCTCTGTCTGACACAGACAGAGGGGGCATTTCCATTCGCCGGGAGCGATCGCGAGGGGGTGGCCAGAAACGAATGGCTGCCCCCTCATCCCGGAACGCTCCTGGACACTTAGCCACCGCTCACTGTACAGAAGGGGGGTCCGATTGGACCCCCCAACTATACAAAGGCAATCACGTATGCTCTACGTGATTGTGCCTGTCGGTGCCATTCTGCCGACGTATATATACAGTGAGCGGTCGTTAAGTGGTTAATGTCCATTATTTTCTTGCTCACCCTGTGCCCAAAGTGACCCCTGTCACACCAGGCAGGACACCGTTATGTGGGAAGCCATCACTGCTGAGCAGAGGCTCATTGCCACGTTGTGATACCTGGCGACTGGGAGAAGCCTGCAGGACCTCAAGTTCTCAACTGGCATCTCCCCTCAGGCTCTGGGGATCATTATACCAGAGACTTGTTCTGCCATCCTTCATGTTTTGCAGGAGGACTATATTAAGGTAAGTTTTCTCCTTTAACATCACATTTGATGTATTTATTGCTTAATAATGTTTAATATTTCTTTCATCAGTCCCTAATTACCATGATTGTAATATGCTGTGAATGTCCCCTTTCTCCCCATGCATGTTGTATACTTTTTTATGCTCCCTTTTTGGCCTACATGCATATTTCCCCTAACTAACCTCTCCAGCATGCTATCCTGGGGCCATACCCACCTAGCCTAGTCACTTCCCTTTTTTTTGCTGTCTGCTCCATTGTAGTGCTTTACCCTAAAAGCCCCCTAAAGCTTTCTTAGGAATGTAATATTTTCTTTCAATTCATACAGAGTGCTACAGCCTTGATTTGTGAGGTCCCCAACTCATCTTCCAACCCCCCCCCCCCCCATAAAATGTCTTAAATGGCTCATTAGAGGGGGTGTTTAATCTGATAAGTGACTGTGATTTTTTTCTTTTTTTTTGGTTGGTTATAAATCATTTAAAAATCTATATAAGTTTATCCTGATGTCGGCCAGGAATGATTGTGTCAAATCTGCTTGCAATGTTTATGTATGAAAGTATTATTTTTTATTTTTTTGGTTTAACTCCACAGTTCCCGTCTACGCCACATGAATGGCAGAATGTGGCATCTCAGTTTGCCCAGCGATGGAACTTTTCAAACTGTGGAGGGGCCATCGACGGCAAGCATGTACGGGTCGTACCACCACCCCATTCGGGATCCTATTACTACAATTATAAGGGGTTCCACACCATCGTCATGATGGCAGTGGTATCGGCCACCAACAAATTTCTTTACGTGGATGTTGGTAAAAATGGACGGATGTCCGATGGAGGAGTCTTTGCTCAGACTGAGTTTGGCCAACGCCATCCTATCAGATGAGCTGGCCTTGCCACCAGTGGACCAGAATGTGGAGGGACTCCCGTTTGTCTTTGTTGCGGATGAGGCGTTTGGCCTGGGTCCCCATTTAATGAGGCCATTTCCTCAAAGAACCCTCACCCCTGAGAGGAGGGTGTTTAATTATCGGCTGGCCAGAGCAAGAAGGGTGGTGGAAAATGCCTTTGGCATCATGGCCAGCCGATTCCGCTTGTTCCTGACATCCATCCATCTTGCCCCATACAAATGGAACCATGTGGTAATGGCCTGTTGTGTCCTACACAATTTCTTACAAGGACAATCCCCTAATTATCTTTCTTTTGGTGGGTGTGAGGCCTCAATACAGGACAGTAATAATTTAGTGGCCCTGGAAGCTGGCCGTCCAGGCTTGGCCCCCCAAACCGGCCGTGATGTTCGGCAGCAATATTTGGAAAATTTTGTGGGTAGGGGGGCCATTGATATGCCTGTTGAATCATAATTTGATTGTGTTAACAAATAAAATGTTTCTGCTGAATTTTTTTGGGATTGTCTTTTTGGTTGTGTTTCTTTAATCTTTCTCCTTGCCATGTGTATGTTGCATTATTAAATACCCATCATTTGTCAGTGTCAACATAAAACATAATTTTGCTTACTTTGGGCAACATTTAGATAATAAGCCATACATTTTTGTTTTTAAAATCTTTTTAATCTTTTCGACCTAAAAACTTTTTTTATATATTTTTTTTTAAGTATGTTTAAAATTTGGAGTGTTATAGAAATATTTTTGGTGTAAAACGCATGAACAGGCATGCTGAAAAAACTTACAAAAAATCTTTTATCTAAATTTCTACATGTAGTATTAATTAAACATTAAACACAAAAATAACCTTCAAAAACAAAGCAAGTTCCAAGTTATTTTGTGGCAAAAAATTAAACCCGCCCAAGCACAGCCATGATATTTTGTAGACTTTGCTCCACCCGCTTGGTATTTTGCCTGATCTGTATCAAGTCTCCCTTTATTTTTTCAAGGTCACAACAGCAGACCATCAGGTATTGTATCAGGATCTGTGCACTGTGACTTGTAAAATTATCTTGGTCTTCAGGCAGAACAGCACCTACAAATTTCAAAAACAACATGTAGTATAAATATGTAGGCCTACAACCTGAATCTGTGGTGTTTGACACTGACCTGTTGTGGTGCCACTTTCCACTTCCTCCACTTCACGTTCCTCTACATCATGTGGTTCTGGGGGTCTTGTTGGAGGTGTGGGATTTCTAGGCTCATGACTCATACCTTTTTGAAGCCCTATGGAAATTGCAAAAAAAGGTATAGTTTAGTTCCTTAATAATAATTATCTTACAAAATAAGCCCTGAAAGAGGAATATAATACATTCTTTTAAAGTGTGGTACAATTGTCTTTTTAGCCAAAGTTACAAGCTGAACACATGATTGTATCCATACCCAAAACAGGAACATATAATAATTTTTAACAAGTTTCACACATGGAAACACACCCAAGTATATACACTGTTTCACCTGTGTGTGACACCCTAAAAAGGTTGTTCTGTTGGGCCACACTTGTGCTACTGAATCCAGATGTTTAAACAGCTGCTGAGCATTCTCGCCTTAAACATTACAATGCATACACTTTTCATGTTTTAAAAATATAGTTACGCAAAAATCTATTCAAACATCATGTCCCAAAAATCATCTCCCCAAAATAGACATGTTAACTTTTTTATCCACGCTGTATCAGCCAAAAACATCGTATTATTAAGTGTATGTACGAAAGAGGTTTACTACGACCGATTACTGTGGCCACGAACATGAAAGTTGCTATGTTTAACTGTACTACAGTAAAGAAAAACACATGCAGCAACATGCAAGTAATAATAATTTGAAGTTCAAAGACATGAAAATTACTTACTTTTTCCCTCTAACTTTCTTGATTCTTTTGTATTGGTCGGGCTCCCGCAACTTGAGATAAGACCACCGTTTTCGGAGCTGTTCCTTAGTTCTGCACACCCCGAATTTTTGGTGAAGAGTTTTAACCACTTTCCCCATAATTTTTGACTTGACAAGATTAGGCCTTTTATACGGCCCATGCTTGGCATCATAATCCTCCCTCCTCAAAATGGCGACCATCTCCACCATTTCCTTGAATGTCATGTTGGATGCCTTATATCTCCGGGATCGGGTCTTTGGTTGCTCCGGAATTTCATCCTCTGTTGATGTAATATCAGCCACCTGAGTCTCCGCCATGTTGTGTAGCACTACGACGAGCAAGAAGGGGCGGGGAAATTTACTATATCGAACGTCAGGGGCGGGGAAAACGTGCAGAGTTTTACGCATGCGCAGTGTATATAAAGCTAATACGCATGCATCATAACTACGTTCATTGTGCGGAAGAAGGAGTAAGCAACGAACGTGATAACGAAGGTACCTAACATTTTTCTGATTTTGGTTTCATCAGTGGATGAGATTGCGGCCTATATATGGTCATGAAGATTATTTTAAGAGTCTTGACTGACACTAGTATTTTGTGGTGTTTTTGACTTTCAGAAAACATGCAGGCTTTCAAGAGTCCAGAGTTTTTGGGGGAGTTCCTGGACAGATGGAAGGAACTTCCTGTTCTGTGGCAAACTAAAACAGCCAAAAATAAAAATAAAGCAGCCAGGACGGTAGCACTGGAGAGCCTGCTTGAATTTGTAAAGACCCAGATCCCCACAGCAACCATCCAAGAGGTGAACAACAAACTAGCTACCATTAGGGGCACATATAGGACTCAGCAGAATATGGTCCTGAAGTCCCAGATGTCAGGAGTTGCAGCAGATAAGGTTTATAAACCCAGTCTGCGGTACTACAACAAATGATCATTTCTGGATGACCATCTGGAAGTCAGGGAATCTCTGTCAACCCTTCCCCCCAGACGTCTCTCCAGCCTTCCCTGCAGCCAACCCTCCAGCCTTCCCTGCAGCCAACCCTCCAGCCTTCCTTGCAGCCAACCCTCCCGCCTTCCTTGCAACCCTGCTCTGGCTTCTTCAGAGGAACAACCAGAGGTCTTTGAGGAGCCGGATTTGGACATATGGAGCCAGGTATAGTATTGATATCAAGATTTATATGTAATAAAAGTAATGATGTAAAATAGATGTTACTATTGCTAACTATTTAATGCTTGAAAAAAAAGTGTTTTAAATATCAATAGACAGTAGTGGTCAAAATTAATGGGGACAAGAATAAAAAATGCAGGGGTCAGAATCATTGTATTTTTAATTAATTTTTGCATTCAATTTTCAATTGGCATGAGGTGAAAAATGTGTGTGATTGATGAAGTAAAAAATATAAGTATGTCCCTTTTTTATACACAGCCAGAGCAGAGCCAGGAAGAGGGTGATGTTGGGGACCAGGAGGAGGCAGGGCCCAGTGGCACACAGGAGGAGGCAGGGCCCAGTGGCACACAGGAGGAGGCAGGGCCCAGTGGCACACAGGAGGAGGCCAGGCCCAGCACAAGAGCCCAGATGCCTCCCCTGAAAATCCAACAAAGAATGCCCAGGAGGGTTAGGCAGGTGGAGGAGGAAACCCGTGCCTTTATTCGAGAGGCTACTGCGGCCCTCAGAGAGCCCCCCTCCGTTGAAGAGGGCTATGCCGCAGTACTGGCACACAAACTAGGCCAAATGGACATTAGGCAACGGCTCTACAGTGAAAACTTAATGTTGAAGGTAATAAACAGGGGGTTGCTGGGCGAACTAACCCAGTTCACTGACCTAACAGAGGTCGTCCCTCCTCCTCCACCTCCTCCTCCTACTCCTCCTCCTGCCACAAGCTCTCCTCCTGAGACACAGCCTCCGAGGAAGCGCTTAACAAAGGCTGCAGAGAAGGCTACAGATAAGGCTGGAGAGAAGGCTCCAAGGAAGAGAAAAAAATAAAGACTGTTCTAGTACCACAGACTGGGGACATATATCTGACTTACCTGCTGCTGTTCCTGACCTCTGGGAGTCCAAGACAAGATTGTGCTCCTAATTTTATTTTGGGTCATTACATAGTTTGGTGTTCTATTTTTGGATGTTTGCTGTGGGGTCCAAAGGATGCACAAATTCAAGCAGGGTCTCCAGTGCTGCCTTCCCCTTTAATTTGTTATGTGCCAAAATAAAGGCTTTTTTGATTTACAGCAAATACTTGACTATGTGTTTTTAATTCAAAAAGAGAGTTTGCTAGTGAGTAGGCAGGCACATTTTAAAAAAACTTTGAGAATTAACAAGGGACACAAACCTACTTGAGGGTAAATAATACAAATTTATAATGTTGGTGTGGTAACTTGACACACAAAAGATAAAAAAAAAATGATTCCTAAATATAAAAGACAAAAAATAAACATTCCTAAATATAAAAGATTTTTTTTTTTTATTTAAGATATTTTAAATTATTTTATAATTTATTACGGAGATCTGGCTTACCAACAAAAAATTAAATTCATGAGATCACTAACAATTACTAATAAACAAGTTTGTCATAACTCTGAATATCATTAGCAATAGAAGTTCATTATTTTAGTGTAGCGGGTATTTGAATTTAGGGGAAGCATCTGGGTGGTAGTGTAACCCAGATGCACTGATTGCTAGGGGATCTGAGGCCCTTTTATGGTTCTTGGAGGACTCTGGTGGTGTGAGGTTCCCTGGGCCTATAGGTGGCGTTGTTGCCGGGGGCCGGAGGTGAACTCACACCGTAAGACTGTGCCTTTTTGTCCTCCCCTGGAGCTGGTACAGCGGGGCGGGGAACCCGCTATGGCGCGAAGGGAGAGGAGATAAAAGGGGCAGGCGCCCTTACCACGGGGTTCAGAGTGCAGAGTCGGAGGACGTGGCCGCACCCAGGCACCTTCAGCTTGGGTGCTGGCCTCCCGGTGTTCCGGGCCCAGGTGCCTTTGACCTGGCCGGAGCGGAGATGGAGTCCATCTCAGGCACCTTTAGCCTGGGGTGAGGTACTATGGCAGATGCCTGGGGTTCAGTACCTTCGACTGAGTTCCGCGAGGATGGAGGAGTCCGAGGGGGCCCTAACTCCTTGGGTGCCCGTGTCTGAGTTTGTGAGGTCTGGTGTGCAGGACTTCTCTGGAGAGTCCGGCGCAGCATCGCTGGTGACAGAGAGGCCTCCGGTATCTCCCTTGGACGGATATCCTTCCCCTGACAGGGGCCGTGCTAGCGAATTTAATTCACGTTGTATTTCACATAGTCAGTGGCAGTGACTATTCGCCACTGGTGATACCACAGTGGTTGGCAAGAAAAGGGAAAGGATTGTGCCTCGACCTATTCCCATTAAGACTAAGTTGTTGAAAAATAATCCAACTTAACCACACTGTGTGTTTATTCGCTGAGAAGAATAAAACTGTGTTGGACCTATTCACTGTGTGGAACTCTGGTTACTAGGAGCAAAGGAGTCAGGGAAGAAGTACAGGACTTGACTCTAGGACACCTGCACAAAGCCCGATCTTTCTGGCCTTCACCTTTTCACTATGGAGGACATGGGCCGTGGTGTATCTCATCCCTCCCACCAGCACTAACACCCCTAGACAAAGAAAGACAAGCCGAGAATGAGAAGGGGTGAGAGGGGTGAGGTCGCCACATCGTGTCCGGGATGTGTATGGTGTCTGAATTTGAACTTTGCTGCCCGGAGGAGTTCCGAGTAGGTCGGCCATATTGGCCAACGCGCCACGAGGCAAACCACAACTGCTTAGTTCGTGGGCGGGAAAAAGGGAAAGCCCGCGAACAGGTGCAGAATGTGGGAGGAGTCTGGCCATGTGGACATACGCACGTGGAGATTCCGGCGCGGGTGGGTCAGTGCGCATTGGAGCAGCGAACAGGAAAGATGACTTCAAATACTCTGTGGATTTCAGCTTCTTCTTTCACGGACATGACTTCCTTTGCTGCTCCCGTTATGGATACAGGAATCAGACTAAGGCCCCAGGGGCGATTGGCTCTGTACACCTGCAGAGACATAGAGGCCCTCAGTGTGATCTGTCCCAGCTGTTCGGGACTGGTGGTTCAGTTGAAGCCATTCGGGCGATGTGAGGTCTGCAAGGAGTTTCTCTTCGAGGTGGAACCATCCACAGAAAGGCCTCGCGCCTTCCACCTCAACTACCTCACAGGTACTGCCACTCCGGAGGGAGAGATCGATGCCATGGCGGGTATTCCTGTGCGCACTGACCAGGGCGAAGTGACTGCCCAAACAGAAGTGAAAAGAGAAAAATCCGAAGATGCTGCTTCGGTCACCAGCAGCTCCCTGCTCCGACCACCGAAGAGGAAAGTCGGCCTAGTGATGGCCTTGTGTGGTCGTGGAAGAGCTTCGCCCCGCTGCTTGCCTGGCCTGGATGGATCCGGAGGGAAGAGCCCTGGACATCCCTGTTCTTATGAAGGCCCAGGTGAGCCAGGGGTTGGGACTGTCTGTGTGGTTAAAGGTGGCGGAAGCCCACAGTCAGTGGAGGCCGTCAAGGGGGATGATTCCGTGACTGGGAATTATCTGCCCGCTGAGTGTTATGACACCTCCGACCTGGATTCATTGTCTGACAATGGCGATAATGGGGAGATAGACTAAATCTTCCACCGAAAGGGATGGGACAAGATGAAGCTACCCTTGTCCCGTGTCACAAGGGACCCACCTATGTCTACTGGGGATAGTACACCCCGGGTGGAGGCCTCGGCGCCGAGGGAAGAATCTGGTCCACTGTCTGAAATCCCTCTTCTGGATTCAACCTCCATTTCACCTGCTCCTGTTGCGGGAGTGCAACGCCAGTCACTGCGGGCTCCTGTGCCCAGATCTATAGAGGTGGTGAACGCACCTCGCCATCCAGAAGCCATTGTGTTGCCTGGAGAAGGAGACCGTGCCACTATGCCACCTTTGGCCAGGCTGCAGCGTCTCTTCAGCCAGAAGGTTGCCCAAGAGTATGGGTGGGAGTACCCATACCTGCCTCAAGAATTGTTCTACGAGGTGGAAGTTTTTCGCTGGAGGTGGTACAATACCTTTGTTTGGGACAAACTTAAAGTACCTCAAGCACGCAGATACCCTTTTTGTTCACCAACGGTCACCAAAAAGTTTCAGGACTGTAAAGCTAAGTGGATGCTGGGAAGGCATATCTATGCGGACAGAGTGGTGATTTGTCGCAAGGATGGAGGAAATGTTGAGTACAACGTGGAGGCTTTTGACAAGCATTTGAAGCCTGTGTTTCTGCTGCATCCAAAGTTTTACCTTTAGGAGAAAAAGACTCCTGTGTGTTCTTTCTTGCTGCTCATTGCTGAACTTTCCGGAGTGCCTTTGCCGGAGCACAAGGACTGTGCCCTAGTTTTTTTTTTTGTATTTGGCCGTTCTACTCTTTGGAGAAATGGGAGCTGTTACTGTTTGTTCTCCCTCCTTCTCCTTGCACTTCAGCGAAATCATTGACTTTGGGGTTTTAGTCAGTGTAGGGTCACAGAGAAGTAAAAAAAAATCAAGAGAGAAAAGTTCATCTGGAAGTGATAAGTGTCTTTACCGCGGCATTGTCACCAGGTGGCAGTGTTGCGCAACGATTGTTTTTTTTTTGAACACTATGCAACACTCATTGGAGTGAATGGGTTTCTTCTCGGTGTGAGGGGGTTAGCTCGGCAGCGGGTGTGTGAGACCCCCTGGAAGGGTTCACCACACAAAATTAGGCACAGCAGACAGTGGTAGGAGGAAAACAAAAGGTGTGGCTTTATTGGAACTATATACAGACAAAAAATATGGCAGAAAACAAAAGAAACAGGAAAAGAAATCCTGGTCAACTTGACCGCTCACTACACACGTTGGTGTCCCTAACTAACAACTGGGTACAGCCTTGTGCTACCCCAGTCCCTAGCTCCCTGCTTTTAAAAGTTCTTAACAATAACCACACAGGCTTTGGCTCACCGCACAGAGATCACACTCCCCACACTATTCACACAGATCTGGTTCCAGGTTGGAGCATCTCCCTTAGCATGCTGGGAGTTCTTGTAGAGGCCCCAATGAGCCCACTTGTTTCAGCTGGGCTCATTAACTCTTCCCCTGCAAGACACCCAGCACTCCCCCTAGGGGTATAAACTGGCATAAAGCCTGAATCTAGGACATATATATCTCCCATCCTGGATGCAACCTGGTGATTTTACCTGCCTGCTGTTACATACCCCCCCCCCCTCTTGTTTTAACCTTGGGGTTGGAACACAAGCAATCAGGCATGCATGTACTCTAGACAAAGCATCCACATTCCCCATTTGAACGCCAGGGCGATGCTTTACCGTAAAGTTGAATTCCTGTAGGGCCAGGAACCACCTATTTACTCTTCTATTTGTCTCTTTGTTTTGAGCCATCCACTTTAAAGGAGCATGATCAGTAATCATGTCAAAGTGCCTACCTAACAGATAGTACAAAAGGGAATCTAGAGCCCACTTCACCGCTAAACACTCCTTCTCAATTGTGGCGTAATTTACCTCATCGGACTTCAATTTCCTGCTGAGGTAAATGACTGGGTGCTCTTCCCCGTTCCAGACCTGGGACAATACTGCTCCTAACCCAACGTCTGATGCATCACTTTGTACGACAAAGTCCCTAGAGAAGTCTGGTGAGTACAACACTGGCTGGCTACATAAGGCTTTTTTTAAGAATTGAAATGCTGCCTCAGCCTCTGGGGTCCATTTAACCATAACAGACTCTTTCCCTTTTGTCAGGTTGGTTAGGGGCACAGCCTGAGAAGCAAAGTGGGGAATGAATCGCCGATAATAACCAGCGATTCCCAGAAAGGCTCGTACCTGCTTCTTGCTGTTGGGACGTGGCCAATTCTGTATGACCTCGACTTTATTGACCTGGGGTTTTATTACTCCCCTCCCAATGGTGTACCCAAGATATTTGGCCTCCTCCTGTCCAATGATACACTTCTTGGGGTTGGCCGTAAACCCAGCTTCCCGGATAGAGTCTAGGACTGCTTGCACTTTTGGCAGATGTGAGGCCCAATCTGTGCTATAGATAATTACTTCATCCAGGTAAGCCGCGGCATACTTCTGATGGGGCCTCAGTATCTGGTCCATTTTCCGCTGGAATGTTGCCGGTGCATTCTGTAATCCAAACGGCATTCTTTTATATTGGAACGCCCCATCTGGGGTTACAAACGCGGTTTTCTCCTTGGCCGATTTGGCCAGGGGAATTTGCCAATACCCTTTTGTGAGATCAAGGGTTGTCATGTATCGGGCTGTTCCCAGCCAGTCGATCAACTCATCTATACGTGGCATGGGGTAGGTGTCAAATTTTGTAACTTTGTTCAGTTGTCGAAAATCGTTATAAAATCGCCAGCTCCCATCCGGTTTAGGCACTAACACTATGGGACTGGACCAATCACTTTGGGATTCCTCTATCACCCCCAAATTAAGCATTTTCTGTACTTCCTCACGTATTGCCTCCCGTCGGGCCTCTGGGATCCGATAGGGTTTTAGCTTCACCGTTTCACCGGGCGGGGTAATAATATCATGCTCTACCCCAGACGTTTGTCCTGGCAGCTCAGAGAAAACCTCCTTGTTGCGAAGCACAAACTCCTTAACCTCCTGTTGTTGGGGTTTTGACAAGGTGACTGCTATTCCAACCTCAGGAATCACGCAATCAGACTGAGCTGGTGACAAAGTTTCTGTGACTAGGGATTCCCTATCCCTCCAGGCTTTCAACAGATTAATGTGATAGATCTGTTCGGGCTTTCGCCTTCCTGGTTGTCTGACCTTGTAATTCACTTCGCTCACTTTTTCCATTATCTCGTAGGGGCCTTGCCATTTGGCGAGGAATTTGCTTTCAACCGTAGGGACAAATACCAACACCCTATCCCCCGGTGAAAGGTACGGGTCTTGGCTCCACGGTTGTACACTCTCTGCTGTGCCAACTGCGCTTGGGCCAAACGTTCCTTTACGATTGGCATTACCTGTGCAATTCTATCTTGCATCAGGGCGACATGCTCAATCACACTCCTGTGGGGAGAACTCTCACTTTCCCAAGTTTCCTTGGTGATATCCAACAGCCCTCTTGGGTGTCTCCCATAGAGTAACTCAAAGGGTGAGAAACCCGTAGAGAATTGGGGTACCTCCCTAATAGCAAACATTAAATAGGGAATTAGACAGTCCCAATCCTTTCCATCTTTATCCACCACCTTCTTTAACATTTGTTTTAGGGTTTTGTTGAATCTTTAAACCAACCCATCTGTTTGGGGGTGATACACAGATGTACGCAATTGTGTCACTTTGAACAACTTGCACAGCTCTTTCATAACCCGGGACATAAAGGGTGTACCTTGGTCCGTAAGCAGTTCCTTACAAATACCCACACGGCTAAAAACAAGAGATAGCTCTTTGGCTATGGTTTTGGCCGAGGTATTTCGGAGAGGAATCGCTTCCGGATACCGGGTGGCATAGTCCAATATAACCAAAATGTACTGATGCCCCCTAGCGGACTTCATTATCGGACCTATCAAATCCATTGCGATCCTCTCAAACGGGACCTCAATGATGGGTAGAGGGACCAGCGGGTTACGGAAATGTGGCATCGGTGCCGACCTCTGACACACAGGGCAGGAGGAACAATAATTTTCTGTTTCCTTCATGACCCCAGGCCAATAGAATCTTTGCAATACTCTCTCTCGGGTTTTCTCTGTCCCCAGATGACCTCCAAGAATGTGCCGATGGGCCAACTCTAACACCAACTTCCTGTAAGGTTTGGGGACCACAAGCTGCTCAATGGTTTCTTCTGCCCTTTTTGCCACCCGATACAGTAGGTCTTTTTCCACAATGAAGTACGGGTAAGTGCAGGTCTCATCTGGGTTCACTAAATCGCCATCTATTTTCACTACGTTTTCCCGTGCCTTTATTAGGGCGGGGTCTTTTAACTGTTCTGTGGCAAAATTTTCCTTGTGAACCTCGAGATCAGAAAACTCCACAGACGGCACGTTTTCGTCTGAGGATGTTGGCTCCTCCCCAGTTTCTCGAGTCTCCCCTGCCAATACCGACAAGGGAAATTCTGGAGAGTCCTCACCACTCTCAGAGGAATTCTGGCTATCACATTCCTGGTATATAGGGGCACCAGTGGGGGTTTCAGGACGATCCCAGAGTTCCCAAAACTTTGGAAAATCCCTTCCCACAATGGCATCATGTGGTAACTGAGACACTAACCCCACCTGATGAGAGAGGTTACCTTTGGAGGTCTCAAAACACACTGTAGTCACAGGATACTCTCGGGTGTCCCCATGCACACAAATAACAGCTACCTTGTTATTCCCAGAGACCTCTGTAGTGACTAATTCAGCTTTTATCAGTGTCACCAGGCTACCTGAATCCAGCAACACAACAACATTTTTACCATTAATACACATTTTGCATAAATGTTTCTCAGTTCCCTGAATAGCAGTGCATGCAACTGTCGCAAACAGCGACTGAAGTCTGTCCCTTAGAAAGTCACATTGCATGGGTTCATCCACAACCGGGCAATTTGCTGCAATATGTCCCTCTTGCCGGCAGCGGTAGCAAACAATCCTTCTTGCTGCCTCTTGAGCCCCTGACTTCCCAGGCTGTTCTCGCCAGACATTAGGTAGAACTCTCACCCTCTCATTCTCTCCACCCTCACCCCTTGGAATCATCTTACCCGCCACTGGGAATGGTCTGGTCTTAGGGTGGAAAGTCTGTGAGTCTCTAGAAGAGGCAGTCAGGTTCTCTGTAGCCAAGTACTTCTCTACACGATCCACAAGCTTATCGGCCGTTTCTGGGTCTCCATGGCTTACCCACTTTTGGATGGCAGTAGGAAGAGCTCTCAAGAAACGATCCATCACAACACGTTCCACAATCTTTGGTGCGGACAAAGTCTCTGGCTGTAGCCACTTCCTGCTCAGGTGAATGAGATCATACATTTGAGACCTGGGGGGTTTTCCAAGCCGGAAAGTCCAGTTATGCACACGCTGAGCCCGGACGGCCAGGGTGACACCCAGCCGTGCCAATATTTCATTCTTTAGCATCACATAGTCTTTTGCTTGGCCAGGCTCTAGGTCATAGTATGCTTTCTGCGATTCACCAGTTAACAGAGGGGCCACCAGTCCAGCCACTGCTCCTTAGGCCACTTTTCCCTTTCAGCAGTCCTTTCAAATGTGGTCAAAAACACCTCTGGATCATCCTCTCCAGTCATTTTTGTCAGTAAACGACTCACCCCAAAGGACGCGGTATTAGTGGAACTACTCGCCTCACTGGTCTGCGGACGTTGCTGCATTAATGTCTCCATTTGTTGCTATAGTCTTTGTTCTTGCTTCTGCAACAGGTCTATGAAGCGGGCCTCAGATTGCTGCTGGGCTTGTTGCTGAGCTTCCAGACTCTGTTGATGAGCTTGCTGCTGGGCTGCGAGGCTCTGCTGCAAAGTTGCATTTGTCTGCTGCTGGGCTGCAAGGCTCCTTTGCAAACCTGCATTTGTCTGCTGCTGATTGGCATTTGCTAGAGCCAGCTGTTTCAGTATCTCCTCCATGCTGGCCTTTAAAAAAAGCTGCCTGCATTCTCCACCAACTGTGAGGGGGTTAGCTCGGCAGCGGGTGTGTGAGACCCCCTGGAAGGGTTCACCACACAAAATTAGGCACAGCAGACAGTGGTAGGAGGAAAACAAAAGGTGTGGCTTTATTGGAACTATATACAGACAAAAAATATGGCAGAAAACAAAAGAAACAGGAAAATAAATCCTGGTCAACTTGACCGCTCACTACACACGTTGGTGTCCCTAACTAACAACTGGGTACAGCCTTGTGCTGCCCCAGTCCCTAGCTCCCTGCTTTTAAAAGTTCTTAACAATAACCACACAGGCTTTGGCTCACCGCACAGAGATCACACTCCCCAGACTATTCGCACAGATCTGGTTCCAGGTTGGAGCATCTCCCTTAGCATGCTGGGAGTTCTTGTAGAGGCCCCAACGAGCCCACTTGTTTCAGCTGGGCTCATTAACTCTTCCCCTGCAAGACTCCCAGCACTCCCCCTAGTGGTATAAACTGGCATAAAGCCTGAATCTAGGACATAGATATCTCCCATCCTGGATGCAACCTGGTGATTTTACCTGCCTGCTGTTACATAGGACAGACCAATTCATTCCAAGCAAACACAATATGATGTTAGGATGTGTATTGTTTTTTTTTCCCTCTGCAGGAGACTCGTCTGTCAAGGCTGCTGAGAATGGGGTGGTCCTTAGATAGCAAGGGGGAATTGTACATGTTAAGAGTATTTTATTGAAAGTTTTATTGTTTACATTTTTTATTTTTTCCCTTTTCTCATTTTAGGTCTTGGCACAATTCAGGGTCAAATTGTGTAGTTGGTCTCTGGGTCAGACTTATGTTGCCACTTCTTGGGGGACATAGTTTTGCACCAGACACTGGGGGACCAGTGTCAAATCACCGGGGGGAGAGTGTAGCTGGTATTTGAATTTAGGGGAAGCATCTGGGTGGTAGTGTAACCCAGATGCACTGATTTCTAGGGGATCTGAGGCCCTTTTATGGTTCTTGGAGGACTCTGGTGGTGTGAGGTTCCCTGGGCCTATAGGTGGCGTTGTTGCCGGGGACCAGAGGTGAACTCACACCGCAAGACTGTGCCTTTTTGTCCTCCCCTGGAGCTGGTACAGCGGGGCGGGGAACCCGCTGTGGCGCGAAGGGAGAGGAGATAAAAGGAGCGGACGCCCTTACCACGGGGTTCAGAGTGCAGAGTCGGAGGACGTGGCCGCACCCAGGCACCTTCAGCTTGGGTGCTGGCGTCCTGGTGTTCCGGGCCCAGGTGCCTTTGACCTGGCCGGAGCGGAGATGGAGTCCATCTCAGGCACCTTTAGCCTGGGGTGAGGTACTATGGCATATGCCTGGGGCTCAGTACCTTCGACTGAGTTCCGCGAGGGTGGAGGAGTCCGAGGGGGCCCTAACTCCTTGGGTGCCCGTGTCTGAGTTTGTGAGGTCTAGTGTGCAGAACTTCTCTGGAGAGTCCGGCGCAGAATCTCTGGTGACAGAGAGGCCTCCGGTATCTCCCTTGGACGGATATCCTTCCCCTGACAGGGGCCGTGCTAGCGAAGGTAATTCACATTCTATTTCACATAGTCAGTGGCAGTGACTATTCGCCACTGGTGATACCACAGTGGTTGGCAAGAGAAGGGAAAGGATTGTGCCTCGATCTATTCCCATTAAGACTATGTTGTTGCAAAAGAATCCAACTTAACCATACTGTGTGTTTATTCGCTGAGAAGAATAAAGCTGTGTTGGACCTATTCACTGTGTGGAACTCTGGTTACTAGGAGCAAAGGAGTCAGGGACGAAGTACAGGACTTGACTCTAGGACACCTGCACAAAGCCCGATCTTTCTGGCCGTTAGGGATGAGCCGAACACCCCCGGGTTCGGTTCGCACCAGAACCTTCGAACGGACCGAAAGTTCGCGCGAATTTTCGAACCCTATTCGTTATAATGGACGCGAACGTTCGAAATCAAAATTGCTAATTACAACGGCCAATATGCATGTTAATGTTATAAAACAGGTTTGGGGACCCGGGTCCTGCCCCAGGGGACATATATCAATGCAAAAAGAAATTTTAAAAACTAAAGTTTTTTCGGGAGCAGTCATTTTAATGATGCATAAAGTGAAAAAAAAAAAAGTGAAATTTTCCTTTAAATATGGTACCTGGGGGGTGTCTAAAGTATGCCTGTGAAGTGGCATGTGTTTCCCGTGTTTAGAACTGTCCTTGCACAAAATGACATTTGTAAAGGAAAAAAAGAAGCCATTTAAAACCACTTGCGGCTTTAATGTCATGTCTTGTCCTGGCCGCCATATGGCTGAAAATCCTTGAGAAAAATGGCATGGCTACCCCATCACCCCCCCCCCCCCCACCCCAGCCCCTTTGGGTCTTGTATGGATACTAAGGGGGACCCCGCACCCAAAATAAAACCCTATACCTACAACCCTATATACTCTGAACAGCAGTATATAGGTGGTGCAAACAAGACATGGACTGTAGGTTTGTTCTTAAGTAGAATCTGAACAGATACATTATGAAGTGTAGCTACATCCCAAAAAAATCAATTTTTAAGCTTTTTGGAGAACATAGGGAGGGGTTATCACCCCTGTAACATTTGCTGTCTTTGCACATCTGTTCAGAACATGTCACCTCACTTTCCGTCCCAATGACAAATGTTTTTGGAAAAGTGGGGTTTTAATTGAAACAAGGATTGGTGATAAAGCATCAGTAGAGAGGAGATACCTTTTTCCCAAATTAAATCTAACAGGATAGAATTTTCCTTCCTAGGGGTAGATTTCCTCTCACTTCCTGTTTTCTCTTGCCGTTTGCAAGTAGGAGTCGTTTGTAAGTTGGATGTTTGAAAGTAGGGGCCTGCCGTATATACTCTGCAGAAATTTGCCCTATTAGATGTTGGTGTAGCCACAAGACTGGTGGGCACAGGAATGGGCCCTGCTGTGAGTTAATAGATCAAGATTTGTACTTGCATGCACCTGTTGAACCGGGCAGAAAAATTGGGCCTTTGGTGGTGGTGGTGGTGGTGGTGGACGGTGTTGCCACAAGACTGTAAGCCCTCACAGTTACTCTTGGTGGGTGCAGGAATGGGCCCTGCTGTGAGTTATTAGATCAAGATTTGTAATTGCATGCACCTGTTGAACAGGGCAGAAAAATTGGGCCTTTGGTGGTGGTGGTGGTGGTGGACGGTGTTGCCACAAGACTGTAGGCCCTCATAGTTACTCTTGGTGGGCGCAGGAATGGGCCCTGCTGTGAACTATTAGATCAAGATTTGTAATTACACGCCCCTGTTAAACAGGGGCTGAAAAATTGTGCCTTAGGCATTGGTGCTGGTGCCACAACACTGCAACCCCTCACAGATACTGTACTTGGAGCACAGCAGTCACACCTGTTGCGAAGCATCTTTTTAAAAAATTGTAATTACACGCCCCTGTTATACAGGGGCTGAAAAATTGTGCCTTAGGCACTGGTGCTGGTGCCACAACACTGCAACCCCTCACAGATACTGTACTCTGAGCACAGCAATGAGACCTGTTGCAAAGCATTGCCTAAAAATTGTAATTACACGCCCCAACAGGGGCTGAAAAATTGTGCCTTAGGCACTGGTGCTGGTGCCACAACACTGCAACCCCTCACAGATACTGTACTCTGAGCACAGCAGTCACACCTGTTGCGAAGCATCTTTTTAAAAAAAATTAATTACACGCCCCTGTTATACAGGGGCTGAAAAATTGTGCCTTAGGCACTGGTGCTGGTGCCACAACACTGCAACCCCTCACAGATACTGTACTCTGAGCACAGCAATGAGACCTGTTGCAAAGCATTGCCTAAAAATTTTAATTACACGCCCCAACAGGGGCTGAAAAATTGTGCCTTAGGCACTGGTGCTGGTGCCACAACACTGCAACCCCTCACAGATACTGTACTCTGAGCACAGCAGTCACACCTGTTGCGAAGCATCTTTTTAAAAAATTGTAATTACACGCCCCTGTTATACAGGGGCTGAAAAATTGTGCCTTAGGCACTGGTGTGGTGGCATGGATCATTGAGGAGGAGGAAGAGGATAGTCAGTGAACATAACAGGACAGTCACTCAGCATCAGCATAGGCAGTCTTGAAGGGATGTGACATTATAAATTATTCAGTTATATCCGCTTCAGGTGTCTGGTAGCTGGTGGTGATCCAAGACTGATTCATTTTTATGAAGGTCAGTCGATCAACCGAGTCGGTGGACAGGCGCACCCTATGATCGGTGACAAATCCTCCAGCAGCACTGAATGTGCGTTCGGAAAGAACGCTGGATGCAGGACAGGCCAGTAGCTCAATTGCATACTGTGCAAGCTCTGGCCAGTGATCCATCCTCAGGACCCAGTAAGCCAGAGGATTTTCGGTGGGAAAGGTGTCCAAGTCTGACCTTGCCCCTAGGTATTCCTGCACCATGTATATCAGACGCTGGCGATGGTTGCTGGAACCGATCATACCTTGGGGCTGCGGACTAAAAAATTGTCTGAACGCATCGGTCAGACGTCCACCTTCCCCACCGCTCCTTCTGCTACTGACCGAAGCCTCAGCAACTTGTCGTCCAGGACCAGGAGTTTGTAACCTCCCAGTTTCTGGGAACGCGTTGCACAGACCTTTCTGCAAGGCCTCCCTGAGATGTCTCATCCTCTGCTCCCTCTGCGACGGCAAGATAAGGTCCGCAACCTTACCCTTGTACCGTGGATCAAGGAGAGTGGCCAGCCAGTAATGGTCACTCTCCTTGATCCGAAGAACACGAGGATCCTTCCGCAGGCTTTGCAGGATCAGGGAGGCCATGCAGCGTAGGTTAGCTGAGGCATTCGGTCCGGAGTCTTCTGGGTCACTGAGGATGACATGATCGCCAGCCACCTCCTCCCAGCCACGTACAAGTCCACTGGTTTGTTGGGACTGTACATCATCCCTAAAAGACTGCTGCTGCTGATGCTGAGTGCCAGGCTCCACCTCCATGCTCACACAATCCTCCTCCTCCTCCTCCTCCTCCTCCTCTTCCTGTGTGATGGGTGGGACAGAAGGAACATTGTCTGGATAAAGGGGGCCTTGAGAGACAAGGAAGTCCTCCTCTTCCTGCCTCTGTTCTGCCTCAAGTGCCCTGTCCATTATCCCACGCAGCGTATGCTCCAACAGGTGGACAAGAGGTACAGTGTCACTGATGCATGCACTGTCACTGCTCACCATCCTCGTGGCCTCCTCAAATGGTGAGAGGACAGTGCATGCATCCCTGATCATGCTCCACTGGCGTGGGGAAAAAAAGCCAAGCTCCCCTGACCCTGTCCTGGTGCCGTAGTCGCAAAGGTACTCATTGATGGCCCTCTGCTGCGTGTGCAGTCGCTGCAGCATGGCCAACGTTGAGTTCCACCTGGTGGGCATGTCACATATTAGGCGGTTCTTGGGCAGGTTCAGCTCCTTTTGCAGCTCAGTCAGCCGAGCACTGGCATTATAAGATCGGCGGAAATGCACACAGACTTTCCTGGCCTGCCTCAGGACATCCTGTAAGCCTGGGAACCTGCCCAAGAACCGCTGCACCACCAGGTTGAGGACGTGAGCCATACAGGGCACATGGGTGAGCTGCCCCTGTCGCAGGGCGGAGAGGAGGTTGGTGCCATTATCAGAAATGACCATTCCTGGCTTAAGCTGGCGTGGCGTCAACCACCTCTCGGCCTGCCCCTGCAGAGCTGCCAGAACCTCTGGCCCAGTGTGGCTCCTGTCCCCCAAACACACCAGCGCAAGCACGGCATGGCATCTTTTTGCCTGCGTACTCGCGTAGCCCCTTGTACGCCTACGGAGCACCGCTGGTTCCGAGGACAGAGCACTCGAAGAGGACATGGAGGAAGAAGAAGAGGAGGGGGTGGAGGAGAGAGGTGTGTCACAACCAGTAGTAGCATTTTGGAGGCGTGGTGGCGGAACAACCTCCAACACTACTGCACCTTGTCCTGCATCCCTCCCAGCTACCAATAGAGTGACCCAATGGGCCGTGAAAGAAAGATAACATCCCTGTCCATGCCTGCTGGACCATGAGTCAGCGGTAATATGCACTTTACCGCTGACCGCCCTGTCCAGCGAGGCATGGACATTGCCTTCCACATGCCAGTAGAGAGACGGAATCGCCTTCCGTGAGAAAAAGTGGCGTTTGGGAACCTGCCACTGAGGAACCGCACATTGAACAAACTCACGGAAGGGGGCCGAGTCTATCAACTGAAAAGGCAGCAGTTGAAGTGCTAGCAATTTAGCCAAGCTAGCATTCAACCGCTGGGCATGTGGATGGCTGGGAGTATACTTCTTTCGACGGTCCAGCAGCTGGGGCAGGGAAATTTGCCTGCTACAATCGGACGTCGGTGTACTGCAAGTACTTGGTTGTGACACACCTAATTCTACACCTTCAGTCCTCTCAGAGCAGCTTTCAGAGAGGACTGAAGATATAGTGGGGATGGAGATCCCAGCTGATGAGGAGCAAGGAGAGGTCCGCTTTGTTCTTTGGTGTGGGTCTTTTATGTGTGCTTGCCAACGAGCTGCATGGCAGGTCGACATATGTCTGCTCATGCTTGTGGTGCCCAAGCGGCTGATGTTTTGGCCACGCGAGATACGCTTGAGACAAATATTGCAAATAGCAGTGGTGCGATCTGATGCACTCGTCTCAAAAAAGGCCCACACCAAAGAACTTTTGTGATAACGTGCAGAGGCAGCGCCCTGCACAGGCGGAGCTCTGCGGTGTGGTACAGTTGCTGTGCTGGCCTCTAGCTGGCCTCCAGGGGGCATCCTGCCTCGTTGGACATGTGACGCTGCATCCTCCTCCTCCTCCTCCTCTCTCCCTTCAGGCACCCACGTGGAGTCAGTGACCTCATCATCCCCTCCCTCTTCACCACTAGAGCAAACCTGGCAGTAAGCTGCAGCTGGTGGAACACTACTGCCAGATTGCTGTCCTTCAGCATCCCCTCTCTCTGCGCGCACACTACTGACTTCCTCAAGCTGGGTATCATCATCCGAGCCTTCGAATCGTTGGGCATCCTCCTGGAGCATGTACCCAACACTGTGCTCAAACAGTTCGGGGGACTCCTCAGGAGGACATGGTGGGTCTAGGGAAGGGGTGGCTGATGATGCCATTGAGTACGCGTTGGCAGCTGCTCTGCCAGTACCCTGAGCCTGGGTGAGAGAGGATGAGGAGGATGAGGAGGGCTTGGTCATCCATTCTACCAAGCCTTCGGCATGATGCGGCTCCACATGTCCAGCTGCCGAAAACAAAGACAAGCGTGTCCCATGGCCACGTGCTGATGACGATGCACGACCACGTCCACGGCCAGCACTGTTGTCTCTAGAAACAGAGCCTGCCTGCCCTGTGTTCTTGCCTCGGCACGCTCTGCCTCTCCTTGGCGGTCTTCCAGCCATTGTAGTCGGTAGTGTATATAGTATAAAAAATAGAACTCCTATGTGTGCTCACAACACACTGTAGGTCCTATGGGTGCTGACACTAACACACTATAGGTACTATGTGTGCTGCTGACAAGAAAATATAGGAGCTCTGTTTGCTGCCACTAACACACTAGAAGTCCTATGGGTGCTGCTGAGAAGAAAATATAGGAGCTCTGTTTGCTGCCACTAACACACTAGAAGTCCTATGGGTGCTGCTGAGAAGAAAATATAGGAGCTCTGTTTGCTGCCACTAACACACTAGAAGTCCTATGGGTGCTGCTGAGAAGAAAATATAGGAGCTCTGTTTGCTGCCACTAACACACTAGAAGTCCTATGGGTGCTGCTGAGAAGAAAATATAGGAGCTCTGTTTGCTGCCACTAACACACTAGAAGTCCTATGGGTGCTGCTGAGAAGAAAATATAGGAGCTCTGTTTGCTGCCACTAACACACTAGAAGTCCTATGGGTGCTGCTGAGAAGAAAATATAGGAGCTCTGTTTGCTGCCACTAACACACTAGAAGTCCTATGGGTGCTGCTGAGAAGAAAATATAGGAGCTCTGTGTGATGCCACTAACACACTAGAAGTCCTATGGGTGCTGCTGAGAAGAAAATATAGGAGCTCTGTTTGCTGCCACTAACACACTAGAAGTCCTATGGGTGCTGCTGAGATGAAAATATAGGAACTCTGTGTGATGCCACTAACACACTAGAAGTCCTATGGGTGCTGCTGAGAAGAAAATATAGGAGCTCTGTTTGCTGCCACTAACACACTAGAAGTCCTATGGGTGCTGCTGAGAAGAAAATATAGGAGCTCTGTGTGATGCCACTAACACACTAGAAGTCCTATGGGTGCTGCTGAGAAGAAAATATAGGAGCTCTGTTTGCTGCCACTAACACACTAGAAGTCCTATGGGTGCTGCTGAGAAGAAAATATAGGAGCTCTGTTTGCTGCCACTAACACACTAGAAGTCCTATGGGTGCTGCTGAGAAGAAAATATAGGAGCTCTGTTTGCTGCCACTAACACACTAGAAGTCCTATGGGTGCTGCTGAGAAGAAAATATAGGAGCTCTGTGTGATGCCACTAACACACTAGAAGTCCTATGGGTGCTGCTGAGAAGAAAATATAGGAGCTCTGTTTGCTGCCACTAACACACTAGAAGTCCTATGGGTGCTGCTGAGAAGAAAATATAGGAGCTCTGTTTGCTGCCACTAACACACTAGAAGTCCTATGGGTGCTGCTGAGAAGAAAATATAGGAGCTCTGTTTGCTGCCACTAACACACTAGAAGTCCTATGGGTGCTGCTGAGAAGAAAATATAGGAGCTCTGTGTGATGCCACTAACACACTAGAAGTCCTATGGGTGCTGCTGAGAAGAAAATATAGGAGCTCTGTTTGCTGCCACTAACACACTAGAAGTCCTATGGGTGCTGCTGAGAAGAAAATATAGGAGCTCTGTGTGATGCCACTAACACACTAGAAGTCCTATGGGTGCTGCTGAGAAGAAAATATAGGAGCTCTGTTTGCTGCCACTAACACACTAGAAGTCCTATGGGTGCTGCTGAGAAGAAAATATAGGAGCTCTGTGTGATGCCACTAACACACTAGAAGTCCTATGGGTGCTGCTGAGAAGAAAATATAGGAGCTCTGTTTGCTGCCACTAACACACTAGAAGTCCTATGGGTGCTGCTGAGAAGAAAATATAGGAGCTCTGTTTGCTGCCACTAACACACTAGAAGTCCTATGGGTGCTGCTGAGAAGAAAATATAGGAGCTCTGTTTGCTGCCACTAACACACTAGAAGTCCTATGGGTGCTGCTGAGAAGAAAATATAGGAGCTCTGTTTGCTGCCACTAACACACTAGAAGTCCTATGGGTGCTGCTGAGAAGAAAATATAGGAGCTCTGTGTGATGCCACTAACACACTAGAAGTCCTATGGGTGCTGCTGAGAAGAAAATATAGGAGCTCTGTTTGCTGCCACTAACACACTAGAAGTCCTATGGGTGCTGCTGAGAAGAAAATATAGGAGCTCTGTTTGCTGCCACTAACACACTAGAAGTCCTATGGGTGCTGCTGAGAAGAAAATATAGGAGCTCTGTTTGCTGCCACTAACACACTAGAAGTCCTATGGGTGCTGCTGAGAAGAAAATATAGGAGCTCTGTGTGATGCCACTAACACACTAGAAGTCCTATGGGTGCTGCTGAGAAGAAAATATAGGAGCTCTGTTTGCTGCCACTAACACACTAGAAGTCCTATGGGTGCTGTTGGGGTGCAATGCTGTGCTAACAGCACTGCGGTTGGTACTACTGCAATACTGTACTAACAGTAAGCACGCACCAGACTAATCCCCAGCAGCAGCTAATAACACACTAACTGTGCAATCAGCAGCAATGAACGATCAATGACTTAGGTAGCAATGGTTTAGCAAAGAAATAGCCAATGGTTTAGCAAAGAAGAGCAAATCTTTCAGTATCAAGCAAAGACAGAATCAGCAGACTAATCTCTCCTAAAGCCGGAACTCATGTGACCGGGGCCGATGGCGTGGCGGCCTTTTAAATGGTGGGGCGTGTACTAAAGCCCCTGAGCTGTAATTGGCTACAGCCGTCCTGCCTGTAGCCAATTATTGCTCTCCGAGTTTCGGGCGCTGTGATTGGCCAAGCATGCGGGGTCACAGTGCATGCTTGGCCAATCATCAGCCAGCAATGCACTGCGCCGGCCGCGCCGGCCGCAATGCATTGCGGGGCCGCTCGCATCACACAAATGTGATGCGAACGGCCCAAATAGTTCTGGGCTCGACGAGCGAGCGAACGCCCGATGCTCGATTCGAACATGGGTTCGAATCGAGCACCGGGCCCATCCCTACTGGCCGTCACCTTTTCACTATGGAGGACATGGGCCGTGGTGTATCTCATCCCTCCCCCCAGCACTAACACCCCTAGACAAAGAAAGACAAGCCGAGAATGAGAAGGGGTGAGAGGGGTGAGGTCGCTACATTAGCATTATATAAAGAAGAAATGAATGCGCTGCATTAAACGATGCAATAATTTACAGCGTTACGAATGTGCTAACTCCATTACAAACGCTAGTTTTACCAGAACGAGCGCTCCCGTCTCATACTTGATTCTTAGCATGCACGGTTTTTTCCCCCTCGTAAAAGCATACACACTACCGTTTTTCACGACGTTAAAAAAAACAACGTGAAAAACGACGTGAAAAAATAGAGCAGGTTCTCATTTTTTGGAGGCTGTTTTTCACGTCGTTAAAAATGCTCTGGAGCCTACACACGATCGTTTTTAACGACCAATTTAAAAAATTGCATTTTTAACGACGTAAAAAACGGTCGTGTGTACGCGGCATAAGACTGGGATGCTATTAAAGTTCATGTGCATGTAAAGGCAGGCATCCCAATACTTTTGGTAATATAGTGTATTATAAACTAATATAAAGGAAAGAGAAAAGGACTTTTCCTAAACGTATATTCCCCCAGAACAGGAGCTTAACGCTCTAAGACATTCATTCTAATTATTGCAAAAGCAATAAAGTCAATTATGTTGTGACACAACAATTAAAATCTCAGGGAAAGTGCTACATGGTTGAGCGTCTCGACATTATTGCGGCTGAAATATATCACTCCACTACGGCAGAATGAGGCTGTCACTCAGGAGGAATGATTGTCGTGTCGCAGGAAATGTATTATGTTAGCAGAGGAATGAAGGCACTCATACAAAACACAGGAATCCGCGTACGCCAATATACTCATGACCTATGGGCAAATAAAATATTTTAACCCAATAAGCCTATTCATAGAAGTGGCAGTTGGTCTGAAAGGAGGCCCAGAAAATGTACGTAAAATGTTGGACATTTCCCAACATGACTCTATTTAACCAGTTCCCACCCAGGCCAATTCTGACACTTCTCTGCTACATGTATAAATCTGTATTTTTTTGCTAGAAAATTACTCAGAACCCCCAAACATTATAGATATATATGTAGCACACGGACCTTTTTCCTGCCTGGCTCACTTGCAAGTCAAGGCACACCGTGCTGTTAGGGTGACCACATTTCCAAACTACCATTCAGGGACACCCTCCCTTCCCAAAAATCAGCTTGTGCTGTAACGAATCACAGCACAGTGATTGGACACAAGAGGCGGGATTTATAATTTCTCCAATCACAAGCAGGGGGCGGGATTGTGCTCCTCCAGGCATTCCCTGCCAGGACAAGTACTGTCAGTGAGTAAAGCGGTGATGTGGCGGCCTTTTTTGGGGGCATCAGATTGGCCCGGGGGGTGGTTGTGTCAGTTTCATTCCTGTATTGTCCTGGAATGAATGTGCCCGGGACAGACCTGCAAAATGCGGGACTGTCCCGGGCAATCCAGGACATGTGGTCACCCTACGTGCTGTGCCCATACCCTCCTGTTTGAAGAGGTTAAGCGGTGTTCACAAATTTTGGGTCCTGCAGCGAGTTACCTTCTTCCACTGGTTCCCATCCCCAGAGTATGGGGTCAAGTCTCTATTTCTCCCCCCAAAGAAGCCAATGTCCAGAAACACTTTAACTCCAACAGAGAGTTTATTTTCTATTTGCTGCGTAGTGGACAGAGACAGATGGATGAAAGAAGGAATAGTGTGGAGAATAGGTCCAGGCACAACTAGTAACTTTTTCCCCACTCGATCCCGAGTGGGTTTAGCTCACCCGGATAGTCCTCTCTCACAGTCCTAGCAGCCGGTGTGGAGCTTGACAGTTCAACCACCCTATCCCCTCCTGGGACGGGTACAGGAGATCCTCCAACCTCTGTAGAATTTCAAGAACAGGATAATGCCAATAGGCACTCTACAGGTTAGCTTTCCAGAATAAAGAATCCTTACCTCTGACAGGTCACCAGGCCTCTCCCGAGACAGCGATCTTCCATCACTCATCTCCTCTGTGGGACCGATCCTCCACTGGCTTCCTCTCGGTCAGAGCGGGTACCCTCACCTGGGCACCCTGGGACTCCAATGGGCGAACTGTAGACCCAGTTGAAGGTACTGGGCCTACCTGGAACGTTGCAGCCTCGGGCCAAAGGTGCCCGAGACTCCTCAGCCAGTCATCGCACTCTCGAGGGGCACACCCCTCCGGCTCCTCCAATCCAACTCTCCTCTCCACCACACACACCAACCCCTTTGAGATGACGTCTGCCCCTTATGTACCCTCTCCCGGCATGCACAGCAGGCCGACCACGCCCACTGCACCACCGCCGAGAGAGGACACCCTAAGGCGCAGTAATGCCACCCATGGCTCAACCTTGACCTGATGCGGCAGTGCCACCTACAGGCCACAGGGAACCGTACATCAGGCAGCATCACTTAGGCAGAAGCAAATACCTAGCAATCAAAGGGGTCTGAGCCTGGCTACCAGCTCAGACCAACCCCTAAATTTAGGCGCATAACACCCCCTTGAAGGTAAAGGGGCGCTACATATATATTTTTTAGAGCAGAGATCCTTGAGAATAAAAAGACGATCGTTGCAATTTTTTTATGTCACAGGGTATTTGCGCAGCGTCTTTATGGACCTTGCTTTGTGCACTGGTCCAAATCATTTGGTGGAGGGGGGATTATGGCGTGGGGTTGTTTTTCAAGGGTTGGGATTGGCCCCTTAGTTCCAGTGAAGGGAACTCTTAAGGTGTCAGCATACTAAGACATTTTGGATAATTTCATGATCCCAACTTTGTGGGAACAGTTTGGGGATGGCCTCTCCCTGTTCCAACATGACTGCTCACCAGTGCACAAAGCAAGGTCCATAAAGACATGGATGAGCAAGTTTGGGGTGTAGGAACTTGACTGGCCTGCACAGAGTCCGGACCTCAACCTGAAAGAACACCTTTGGGATGAATTCGAGCGGAGACTGCGAGCCAGGCCTTCTCATCCACATCAGTGCCTGACCTCACAAATACGCTTCTGGAAGAATGGTCAAACATTCCCATAGACCCTAAACCTTGTGGACAGCCTTCCCAGAAGAATTGAAGCTGTTATAGGTGCAAAGGGTGGGCCAACGGACTAAGACTGGGATACCATTAACCACTTGAGCCCCTGAAGGATTTGGCCCCTTAATGACCAGGCCATTTTTTGCGATACGGCACTGCGTCATTTTAACTGACTTTCTTTTTCGTACATCACGGGACACAGAGCGACTTAGTCATTACTAATGGGTTATATAGTTTACCTTCAGGTGCTGGCACTGGCAACTTCCAAACCGGAAGTACCCTCCCCTATATAAGCCCCTCCCATCCGGGAGCACCTCAGTTTTTTGCCAGTGTCTAAGGTGTTGGCCAAAGAGTAACATGTGTTTTCCTGGGCTTGCGTACAGGTTCTTTTACGGGCCTTAGTAAGTAGGGATGAGCTCGGTGTTCGAGTCGAACATACGTTCGACTCGAACATCGGCTGTTCGATCGTTCGACGAAGATCGAACGATTTGGGCCGTTCGCGCCTAATTCGAGTGACGCGAACGGCCCACAATGCACTACGCCATCGCAGTGTCATCCAGGCGCTGTGATTGGCCAAGCATGCACTGTGACCCCGCATGCTTGGCCAATCACAGCGCCGGCAGCGAGGAGAGCAATGATTGGCCACAGGCAGGATGCCTGTGGCCAATTATTGCTGAGGGTGTTTAGTACACGCCCCACACTATAAAAGGCCGCCAGCACGGCGGCCTAGTGTAGTGTGTTCCGGAGCAGGGAAAGAGAAGCATAGGCAGGGACAGTGACATTTATTTTTTCTTGCTTAACCTGGATTCCTTTAGTTTAGGGAAAGAGAAGGATAGGTAGGGAGAGTGTCAGTGTGTTTTACTGTGCGAATCCTTGTTTCTAGGGACAGGGAAGGACAGTGAGGGAAATTCTCCTTGTGCTATAGTGTGCTAAAGCATTGATCATCAATCAGCTTTAAAAAAACATTTTTTCTAGGGACAGAAAACTATAGGTAGGAAGAGTGTCAGTTTCTTTCACTGTGATAATCCTTGTTTCTAGGGACAGGGAAGGACAGTGAGGGAAATTCTACTTGTGCTATAGTGTGCTAAAGCATTGATCATCAATCAGCTTTAAAAAAACATTTTTTCTAGGGACAGAAAACTTTAGGTAGGAAGAGTGTCAGTTTCTTTCACTGTGATAATCCTTGTTTCTAGGGACAGGGAAGGACAGTGAGGGAAATTCTCCTTGTGCTATAGCATTGATCATCAATCAGCTTTAAAAAAACATTTTTTCTAGGGACAGAAAACTATAGGTAGGAAGAGTGTCAGTTTCTTTCACTGTGATAATCCTTGTTTCTAGGGACAGGGAAGGACAGTGAGGGAAATTCTCCTTGTGCTATAGTGTGCTAAAGCATTGATCATCAATCAGCTTTAAAAAACATTTTTTCTAGGGACAGAAAACTATAGGTAGGAAGAGTGTCAGTTTCTTTCACTGTGATAATCCTTGTTTCTAGGGACAGGGAAGGACAGTGAGGGAAATTCTACTTGTGCTATAGTGTGCTAAAGCATTGATCATCAATCAGCTTTAAAAAAACATTTTTTCTAGGGACAGAAAACTATAGGTAGGAAGAGTGTCAGTTTCTTTCACTGTGATAATCCTTGTTTCTAGGGACAGGGAAGGACAGTGAGGGAAATTCTACTTGTGCTATAGTGTGCTAAAGCATTGATCATCAATCAGCTTTAAAAAAACATTTTTTCTAGGGACAGAAAACTATAGGTAGGAAGAGTGTCAGTTTCTTTCACTGTGATAATCCTTGTTTCTAGGGACAGGGAAGGACAGTGAGGGAAATTCTACTTGTGCTATAGTGTGCTAAAGCATTGATCATCAATCAGCTTTAAAAAAACATTTTTTCTAGGGACAGAAAACTATAGGTAGGAAGAGTGTCAGTTTCTTTCACTGTGATAATCCTTGTTTCTAGGGACAGGGAAGGACAGTGAGGGAAATTCTACTTGTGCTATAGTGTGCTAAAGCATTGATCATCAATCAGCTTTAAAAAAACATTTTTTCTAGGGACAGAAAACTATAGGTAGGAAGAGTGTCAGTTTCTTTCACTGTGATAATCCTTGTTTCTAGGGACAGGGAAGGACAGTGAGGGAAATTCTCCTTGTGCTATAGTGTGCTAAAGCATTCCTCATCAACCATCTTTGAAATCCTTGTTTTTTGGACAGTCAGGGAAATTGTCGTTGTGCTATTCTGTGCGAAAGCAATCATCCTCAACCATATTTAGAAATCCTTAAGTAAAGGGACAGAGAAGGACACCTGAAGGTAGCCCTTATTGCTTTTTTCCCATCTCCCTGCAGGCCATCTATTAGAATGTCTGGAAGGCAAACAAGGAGAGGCAGACAGTCAGGAGGCAATAAAAGAGGGCAAGCAGGCTCTGTGTCTGGGGGCAACAGTGCTGGTCGTGGACGCGGTGCATTGTCATCAGCACATGGCCATGGGACACGCTTGTCCTTCTTTTCGGCAGCTGGACATGTTGAGCCACATCATGCCGAAGACTTGGTAGAGTGGATGACCAAGCCCTCCTCCTCCTCCTCATCCTCTCTCACCCAGGCTCAGGGTACTGGCAAAGCAGCTGCCAAAGCGTCCTCTTCCCTGGTATCAATGTCAGACTCATCATCAGTCACTCCTTCCCTAGACCCACCATGTCCTCCTCCTGAGGAGTCCCCCGAACTGTTTGAGCACAGTGTTGGGTACATGCTCCAGGAGGATGCCCAGCGTTTCGAAGGGTCTAATGATGAAACCCAGCTACAGGAAGGCAGTAGCGTGAGAGCAGACAGAGGGGATGCTCAAGAAGGACACCAATCTGGCAGTCATGTTCCAGCAGCTGCAGCATACTGCCAGATTGGCTCCAGTGATGAGGAGGGAGGGGATGATGAGGTCACTGACTCCACGTGGGTGCCTAATATCAGAGAGGAGGAGGAGGAGGATGAGGAGGAGGCACATCTCCAACGAGGCAGGATGCCCTTTGGTGGCCAGCGTAAGGGCAGTACACCGACGGAATCACACCGCAGAGCTCCGCCTGTGCAGGGCGCTGCCTCTGCCCGTCATTCAAAAAGTTCTTTGGTGTGGGCCTTTTTTGAGGCTAGTGCATCAGATCGCACAGCTGCTGTTTGCAACATATGTCTCAAGCGTATATCGCGTGGCCAAAACATCAGCCGCTTGGGTACCACATGCCTGACCAGACATATGTTGACCTGCCATGCAGCTCGTTGGCAAGCCTACCTCAAAGACCCACACCAAAGAACAAAGCGGACCTCTCCTTGCACCGCATCAGCTGGGATCTCCAACCCCACTATAACTTCAGTCCTCTCTGAAACATGCACTGAGAGGAATGAAGGTGTAGAATTAGGTGTGCCACAGCCAAGTACTTGCGGCCACTCTGCTAGCAGTACACCGACGTCCGATTCTAGCAGGCAAATTTCCCTGCCCCAGCTGCTGGACCGTCGAAAGAAGTTCACTCCCAGCCATCCACATGCCCAGCGGTTGAATGCTAGCTTGGCTAAATTGCTAGCGCTTCAACTGCTGCCTTTTCAGTTGGTAGACTCGGCCCCCTTCCGTGAGTTTGTGCAATGTGCGGTTCCTCAGTGGCAGGTTCCCAAACGCCACTTTTTCTCACGGAAGGCTATTCGGCTCTCTACCGGCATGTGGAAGGCAATGTCTTGGCCTCGCTGGACAGGGCGGTCAGCGGTAAGGTGCATATTACCGCTGACTCATGGTCCAGCAGGCATGGACAGGGACGTTACCTTTCTTTCACGGCCCATTGGGTCACTCTTTTGGCAGCTGGGAAGGATGCAGGACAAGGTGCAGTAGTGTTGGAGGTTGTTCCACCGCCACGCCTCCAAAATGCTACTACTGGTTGTGACACACCTCTCTCCTCCACCCCCTCCTCTTCTTCTTCCTCCATGGCCTCTTCCTGTGGTTTGTCCTCTGAACCAGCGGTGCTCCGTAGCCGTTCAAGGGGCTACGCAAGTACGCAGGCAAAAAGATGCCATGCCGTGCTTGCGCTGGTGTGTTTGGGGGACAGAAGCCACACTGGGGCAGAGTTCCTGTCTGCTCTGCAGGGCCAGGCCGAGAGGTGGTTGACGCCACGCCAGCTTAAGCCAGGAATGGTGGTTTGCGACAATGGCACCAACCTCCTCTCCGCCCTCCGACAGGGACAACTGACCCATGTGCCCTGTGTGGCTCACGTCCTTAACCTGGTGGTGCAGCGGTTCTTGGGCAGGTACCCGGACTTACAGGATGTCCTGAGGCAGGCCAGGAAAGTCTGTGTGCATTTCCGCAGATCTTATAATGCCAGTGCTCGCCTGGCTGAGCTGCAAAAGGAGTTGAACCTGCCCAAGAACCGCCTTATATGTGACATGCCCACCAGGTGGAACTCAGCGTTGGCCATGCTGCAGCGGCTGCACACGCAGCAGAGGGCCATCAATGAGTACCTGTGCGACTACGGCACCAGGACAGGGTCAGGGGAGCTTGTTTTTTTTTCTCCACGCCAGTGGGGCATGATCAGGGATGCATGCACTGTCCTGGCACCATTTGAGGAGGCCACGAGGATGGTGAGCAGTGACAGTGCATGCATCAGTGACACTGTACCTCTTGTCCACCTGTTGGAGCACACGCTGCGTGGAATAATGGACAGGGCACTTGAGGCAGAACAGAGGCAGGAAGAGGAGGACTTCCTTGCCTCTCAAGGCCCCTTTACCCAGACAGTGTTCCTTCTGTCCCACCCATCGCACAGGAAGAGGAGGAGGAGGAGGAGGAGGAGGAGGATTGTGTCAGCATGGAGGTGGAGGCTGGCACTCAGCATCATCAGCAGCAGTCTTTTAGGGATGATTTACAGTCCCAAGAAACCAGTGGACTTGTACGTGGCTGGGAGGAGGTGGCTGCGGATCATGTCGTCCTTAGTGACCCAGAGGACTCCGGAGAGAATGCCTCAGCAAACCTACGCTGCATGGCCTCCCTGATCCTGCAAAGTCTGCGGAAGGATCCTCGTATTCTTCGGATCAAGGAGAGGGACCATTACTGGCTGGCCACTCTCCTTGATCCACGGTACAAGGGTAAGGTTGCGGACCTTATGTTACCGTCGCAGAGGGAGCAGAGGATGAGACAACTCCGGGAGGCCTTGCAGAAAGGTCTGTGCAACGCGTTCCCAGAGACTGGGAGGTTACAAACTCCTGGTCCTGGACAACGAGTTGCTGAGGCTTCGGCCAGTCAAAGAAGGAGCGGTGGGGAAGGTGGCCGTCTGACCGATGCGTTCAGACAATTCTTTAGTCCGCAGCCCCAAAGTATGATCGGTTCCAGCAACCATCGCCAGCGTCTGATAAACATGGTGCAGGAATATCTAGGGGCAAGGTCAGACTTGGACACCTTCCCCACCGAAAATCCTCTGGCTTACTGGGTCTTGAGGATGGATCACTGGCCAGAGCTTGCACAGTATGCAATTGAGCTACTGGCCTGTCCTGCATCCAGCGTTCTTTCGGAACGCACATTCAGTGCTGCTGGAGGATTTGTCACGGATCACAGGGTGCGCCTGTCCACCGACTCGGTTGATCGACTGACTTTCATCAAGATGAACCAGTCTTGGATCACCACCAGCTACCACACACCTGATGCTGATATAACAGACTAATTGATTTTAACATGTCACATCCCTTCAAGACTGATGCTGATGCTGAGTGCCTGTGCTGTTGTGTTGACTGGCTATCCTCCTCCTCCGAGTCCTCAATGATACGATTGATGATGATAGCTTGGAAGATCATTTTTGTTTATGGGTGCCGCCACCAGTGGCTAAGGCCCAATTTTTCAGCCCCTGTTTTACAGGGGCGTGTAATTACAATTTTTTTAGCAATAATTTGCCATAGGGCTCATTGCTGTGCTCCAAGTACAGTATCTGTGAGGGGTTGGAGTGTTGTGGCACCAGTGCCTAAGGCCCAATTTTTCAGCCCCTGTTTAACAGGGGCGTGTCATTACAATTTTTGAAGCAATACTTTGCAACAGGGCTCATTGCTGTGCTCCAAGTACAGTATCTGTGAGGGGTTGTAGTGTTGTGCCACCAGTGCCTAAGGCCCAATTTTTCAGCCCCTGTTCAACAGGGGCATGTAATTACAATTCTTGATCTAATAATTCACAGCAGGGCCCATTGCTGCACCCACCAAGAGTAACTCTGAGGGCTTACAGTGATGTGGCAACGCCACCACCACCACCACCACGAAAGGCCCAATTTTTCAGCCCCTGTTCAAAAGGGGCATGTAATTACAATTCTTGATCTAATAATTCACAGCAGGGCCCATTCCTGCACCCACCAAGAGTAACTCTGAGGGCTTACAGTGTTGTGGCAACACCACCACCACCACCACGAAAGGCCCAATTTTTCAGCCCCTGTTCAACAGGGGCATGCAATTACAATTCTTGATCTAATAATTCACAGCAGGGCCCATTCCTGCACCCACCAAGAGTAACTCTGAGGGCTTACAGTGTTGTGGCAACACCACCACCACCACCACCACCACGAAAGGCCCAATTTTTCAGCCCCTGTTCAACAGGGGCATGCAATTACAATTCTTGATCTAATAATTCACAGCAGGGCCCATTCCTGCACCCACCAAGAGTAACTCTGAGGGCTTACAGTGTTGTGGCAACACCACCACCACCACCACCACCACGAAAGGCCCAATTTTTCAGCCCCTGTTCAACAGGGGCATGCAATTACAATTCTTGATCTAATAATTCACAGCAGGGCCCATTGCTGCACCCACCAAGAGTAACTCTGAGGGCTTACAGTGTTGTGGCAACGCCACCACCACCACCACCACCACGAAAGGCCCAATTTTTCAGCCCCTGTTCAAAAGGGGCATGTAATTACAATTCTTGATCTAATAATTCACAGCAGGGCCCATTCCTGCACCCACCAAGAGTAACTCTGAGGGCTTACAGTGTTGTGGCAACAACACCACCACCACCACCACCACCACGAAAGGCCCAATTTTTCAGCCCCTGTTCAAAAGGGGCATGTAATTACAATTCTTGATCTAATAATTCACAGCAGGGCCCATTCCTGCACCCACCAAGAGTAACTCTGAGGGCTTACAGTGTTGTGGCAACACCACCACCACCACCACGAAAGGCCCAATTTTTCAGCCCCTGTTCAACAGGGGCATGCAATTACAATTCTTGATCTAATAATTCACAGCAGGGCCCATTCCTGCACCCACCAAGAGTAACTCTGAGGGCTTACAGTGTTGTGGCAACACCACCACCACCACCACCACCACGAAAGGCCCAATTTTTCAGCCCCTGTTCAACAGGGGCATGCAATTACAATTATTGATCTAATAATTCACAGCAGGGCCCATTCCTTCACCCACCAAGAGTAACTCTGAGGGCTTACAGTGTTGTGGCAACACCACCACCACCACCACCACCACGAAAGGCCCAATTTTTCAGCCCCTGTTCAACAGGGGCATGCAATTACAATTCTTGATCTAATAATTCACAGCAGGGCCCATTGCTGCACCCACCAAGAGTAACTGTCAGGGCTTACAGTGTTGTGGCACCAGCACCACCATCAAAGGCCCAATTTTTACTACCACTGTTCAACAATTATATGTAATTAAAATTCCTGATATAATAGTTGACAGCAGGGCGTTCCAGCACCAACCAAGAGTAACTGTGAGTGCTTACAGTGTTGTGCCAACACCAACAACTAAGGGGCCTATTTCTGCAGAGTATATACGGCAGGTCCCTACTTTCAAACATCCAACTTACAAACGACTCCTACTTGCAAACGCAAGAAGACAACAGGAAGTGAGAGGAAATCTACCCCTTGGAAGGAAAATTCTCTCCTGTAAGAATTAATATGGGAGAAAGGTGTCTCCTCTGTACTGATGCTTTATCAGCAATCCTTGTTTCAAGAAAAACACCACATTTCAAAAACAGCTGTCATTGGGACGGAAAGTGAGGTGAAATGTTCTGAACAGGGGCACAGACAGCAAAACAAATGTTACAGGGGTGATAACCCTTACCTATGTTTTCCAAAAAGTTTAAAAATAGATTTTTGGGCTGGAGCTACACTTAAACAATGTACCTGTTCAAAATTACAAACAGATTCTACATAAGAACAAACCTACAGTCCCTGTCTTGTATGCACCGCCTGTATACGGCTGTTCAGAGTATATAGGGCCTTTTTTATTTTATGTGCGGGGTTCCCCTTAATATCCATACAAGACCCAAAGGGGCTGGTAATGGGCTGGGGTAGGGGGGGGGGGGTCATGGGGTAGCTATGCCATTTTTCTTAAAGATTTTCATCCATATTACCGGGACCAGACATTACATTAAAGCCGCAAGCAGTTTTAAATGGCTTTTTTTTCCTTTAGAAGTGTCATTTTGTGCAGGGACAGTTCTAAACACGGGAAACACGTGGCACTTCACAGGCATACTTTAGACACCCCCCAGGTACGATATTTAAAGGAATATTTGACTTTTTTTTTCACTTTATGCATCATTAAAATGACTGCTCCCGAAAAACGACCGTTTTTAAAACTTCTTTTTGCATTGATACATGTCCCCTGGTGCAGAACCCGGGTTCCCAAACCCTTTTTAGGACAATAACATGCATAATAGTTGTTATAATTAGCACTTTAGAATTCGAACGTTCGCATCCATTGTATTTAATAGGGTTCTAATGTTCGTACGAACTTTCGGTCTGTTCGCGGGTTCTGGTGCGAACCGAACCCGGGGGTGTTCGGCTCATCACTATTAGTAAGTAGTGATGAGCCGAACACCCCTGGGTTCGGTTCGCACCAGAACCCGCGAACGGACCGAAAGTTCGAACGAACATTAGAACCCTATTAAATACAATGGATGCGAACGTTCGAATTCTAAAGTGCTAATTATAACAACTATTATGCATGTTATTGTCCTAAAAAGGGTTTGGGAACCCGGGTTCTGCACCAGGGGACATGTATCAATGCAAAAAGAAGTTTTAAAAACGGTCGTTTTTCGGGAGCAGTCATTTTAATGATGCATAAAGTGAAAAAAAAAAGTCAAATATTCCTTTAAATATCGTACCTGGGGGGTGTCTAAAGTATGCCTGTGAAGTGCCACGTGTTTCCCGTGTTTAGAACTGTCCCTGCACAAAATGACACTTCTAAAGGAAAAAAAAGCCATTTAAAACTGCTTGCGGCTTTAATGTAATGTCTGGTCCCGGTAATATGGATGAAATTCTTTAAGAAAAATGGCATAGCTACCCCATGACCCCCCCCCCTACCCCAGCCCATTACCAGCCCCTTTGGGTCTTGTATGGATATTAAGGGGAACCCCGCACATAAAATAAAAAAGGCCCTATATACTCTGAACAGCCCTATACAGGCGGTGCATACAAGACAGGGACTGTAGGTTTGTTCTTATGTAGAATCTGTTTGTAATTTTGAACAGGTACATTGTTGAAGTGTAGCTCCAGACCAAAAATCTATTTTTAAACTTTTTGGAAAACATAGGTAAGGGTTATCACCCCTGTAACATTTGTTTTGCTGTCTGTGCCCCTGTTCAGAACATTTCACCTCACTTTCCGTCCCAATGACAACTCTTTTTGAAATGTGGTGTTTTTCTTGAAACAAGGATTGCTGATAAAGCATCAGTACAGAGGAGACACCTTTCTCCCATATTTATTCTTACAGGAGAGAATTTTCCTTCCTAGTGGTAGATTTCCTCTCACTTCCTGTTGTCTTCTTGCGTTTGCAAGTAGGAGTCGTTTGTAAGTTGGATGTTTGAAAGTAGGGACCTGCCGTATATACTCTGCAGAAATAGGCCCCTTAGTTGTTGGTGTTGGCACAACACTGTAAGCACTCACAGTTACTCTTGGTTGGTGCTGGAACGCCCTGCTGTCAACTATTATATCAGGAATTTTAATTACATATAATTGTTGAACAGTGGTAGTAAAAATTGGGCCTTTGATGGTGGTGCTGGTGCCACAACACTGTAAGCCCTGACAGTTACTCTTGGTGGGTGCAGCAATGGGCCCTGCTGTGAATTATTAGATCAAGAATTGTAATTACATGCCCCTGTTGAACAGGGGCTGAAAAATTGGGCCTTAGGCACTGGTGGCACAACACTGCAACCCCTCACAGATACTGTACTTGGAGCACAGCAATGAGCCCTGTTGCAAAGTATTGCTTCAAAAATTGTAATGACACGCCCCTGTTAAACAGGGGCTGAAAAATTGGGCCTTAGGCACTGGTGGCACAACACTGCAACTCCTCACAGATACTGTACTTGGAGCACAGCAATGAGCCCTGTTGCAAAGTATTGCTTCAAAAATTGTAATGACACGCCCCTGTTAAACAGGGGCTGAAAAATTGGGCCTTAGGCACTGGTGGCACAACACTGCAACTCCTCACAGATACTGTACTTGGAGCACAGCAATGAGCCCTGTTGCAAAGTATTGCTTCAAAAATTGTAATTACACGCCCCTGTTAAACAGGGGCTGAAAAATTGGGCGTTAGGCACTGGTGGCGGCACCCATAAACAAAAATGATCTTACAAGCTATCATCATCAATCGTATCATTGAGGACTCGGAGGAGGAGGATAGCCAGTCAACATAACAGCACAGGCACTCAGCATCAGCATCAGTCTTGAAGGGATGTGACATGTTAAAATCAATTAGTCTGTTATATCAGCATCAGGTGTGTGGTAGCTGGTGGTGATCCAAGACTGGTTCATCTTGATGAAAGTCAGTCGATCAACAAAGTCGGTGGACAGGCGCACCCTGTGATCCGTGACAAATCCTCCAGCAGCACTGAATGTGCGTTCCGAAAGAACGCTGGATGCAGGACAGGCCAGTAGCTCAATTGCATACTGTGCAAGCTCTGGCCAGTGATCCATCCTCAAGACCCAGTAAGCCAGAGGATTTTCGGTGGGGAAGGTGTCCAAGTCTGACCTTGCCCCTAGATATTCCTGCACCATGTTTATCAGACGCTGGCGATGGTTGCTGGAACCGATCATACTTTGGGGCTGCGGACTAAAGAATTGTCTGAACGCATCGGTCAGACGGCCACCTTCCCCACCGCTCCTTCTTTGACTGGCCGAAGCCTCAGCAACTCGTTGTCCAGGACCAGGAGTTTGCAACCTCCCAGTCTCTGGGAACGCGTTGCACAGACCTTTCTGCAAGGCCTCCCGGAGTTGTCTCATCCTCTGCTCCCTCTGCGACGGTAACATAAGGTCCGCAACCTTACCCTTGTACCGTGGATCAAGGAGAGTGGCCAGCCAGTAATGGTCCCTCTCCTTGATCCGAAGAATACGAGGATCCTTCCGCAGACTTTGCAGGATCAGGGAGGCCATGCAGCGTAGGTTTGCTGAGGCATTCGCTCCGGAGTCCTCTGGGTCACTAAGGACGACATGATCCGCAGCCACCTCCTCCCAGCCACGTACAAGTCCACTGGTTTCTTGGGACTGTAAATCATCCCTAAAAGACTGCTGCTGATGATGCTGAGTGCCAGCCTCCACCTCCATGCTGACACAATCCTCCTCCTCCTCCTCCTCCTCCTCCTCCTCTTCCTGTGCGATGGGTGGGACAGAAGGAACACTGTCTGGGTAAAGGGGGCCTTGAGAGGCAAGGAAGTCCTCCTCTTCCTGCCTCTGTTCTGCCTCAAGTGCCCCGTCCATTATTCCACGCAGCGTGTGCTCCAACAGGTGGACAAGAGGTACAGTGTCACTGATGCATGCACTGTCACTGCTCACCATCCTCGTGGCCTCCTCAAATGGTGCCAGGACAGTGCATGCATCCCTGATCATGCCCCACTGGCGTGGAGAAAAAAAACCAAGCTCCCCTGACCCTGTCCTGGTGCCGTAGTCGCACAGGTACTCATTGATGGCCCTCTGCTGCGTGTGCAGCCGCTGCAGCATGGCCAACGTTGAGTTCCACCTGGTGGGCATGTCACATATAAGGCGGTTCTTGGGCAGGTTCAACTCCTTTTGCAGCTCAGCCAGGCGAGCACTGGCATTATAAGATCTGCGGAAATGCACACAGACTTTCCTGGCCTGCCTCAGGACATCCTGTAAGCCCGGGTACCTGCCCAAGAAGCGCTGCACCACCAGGTTAAGGACGTGAGCCACACAGGGCACATGGGTCAGTTGTCCCTGTCGGAGGGCGGAGAGGAGGTTGGTGCCATTGTCGCAAACCACCATTCCTGGCTTAAGCTGGCGTGGCGTCAACCACCTCTCGGCCTGGCCCTGCAGAGCAGACAGGACCTCTGCCCCAGTGTGGCTTCTGTCCCCCAAACACACCAGCGCAAGCACGGCATGGCATCTTTTTGCCTGCGTACTTGCGTAGCCCCGTGAACGGCTACGGAGCACCGCTGGTTCATAGGACAAACCACAGGAAGAGGCCATGGAGGAAGAAGAAGAGGAGGGGGTGGAGGAGAGAGGTGTGTCACAACCAGTAGTAGCATTTTGGAGGCGTGGCGGTGGGACAACCTCCAACACTACTGCACCTTGTCCTGAATCCTTCCCAGCTGCCAAAAGAGTGACCCAATGGGCCGTGAAAGAAAGGTAACGTCCCTGTCCATGCCTGCTGGACCATGAGTCAGCGGTAATATGCACCTTACCGCTGACCGCCCTGTCCAGCGAGGCCAAGACATTGCCTTCCACATGCCGGTAGAGAGCCGGAATAGCCTTCCGTGAGAAAAAGTGGCGTTTGGGAACCTGCCACTGAGGAACCGCACATTGCACAAACTCACGGAAGGGGGCCGAGTCTACCAACTGAAAAGGCAGCAGTTGAAGCGCTAGCAATTTAGCCAAGCTAGCATTCAACCGCTGGGCATGTGGATGGCTGGGAGTGAACTTCTTTCGACGGTCCAGCAGCTGGGGCAGGGAAATTTGCCTGCTAGAATCGGACGTCGGTGTACTGCTAGCAGAGTGGGCGCAAGTACTTGGCTGTGACACACCTAATTCTACACCTTCATTCCTCTCAGTGCATGTTTCAGAGAGGACTGAAGTTATAGTGGGGTTGGAGATCCCAGCTGATGCGGTGCAAGGAGAGGTCCGCTTTGTTCTTTGGTGTGGGTCTTTGAGGTAGGCTTGCCAACGAGCTGCATGGCAGGTCAACATATGTCTGGTCAGGCATGTGGTACCCAAGCGGCTGATGTTTTGGCCACGCGATATACGCTTGAGACATATGTTGCAAACAGCAGCTGTGCGATCTGATGCACTAGCCTCAAAAAAGGCCCACACCAAAGAACTTTTTGAATGACGGGCAGAGGCAGCGCCCTGCACAGGCGGAGCTCTGCGGTGTGATTCCGTCGGTGTACTGCCCTTACGCTGGCCACCAAAGGGCATCCTGCCTCGTTGGAGATGTGCCTCCTCCTCATCCTCCTCCTCCTCCTCTCTCCTATTAGGCACCCACGTGGAGTCAGTGACCTCATCATCCCCTCCCTCCTCATCACTGGAGCCAATCTGGCAGTATGCTGCAGCTGCTGGAACATGACTGCCAGATTGGTGTCCTTCTTGAGCATCCCCTCTGTCTGCTCTCACGCTACTGCCTTCCTCTAGCTGGGTTTCATCATCAGACCCTTCGAAACGCTGGGCATCCTCCTGGAGCATGTACCCAACACTGTGCTGAAACAGTTCGGGGGACTCCTCAGGAGGAGGACATGGTGGGTCTAGGGAAGGAGTGACTGATGATTTGTCTGACATTGATACCAGGGAAGACGACGCTTTGGCAGCTGCTTTTCCAGTACCCTGAGCCTGGGTGAGAGAGGATGAGGAGGAGGAGGAGGGCTTGGTCATCCACTCTACCAAGTCTTCGGCATGATGTGGCTCAACATGTCCAGCTGCCGAAAAGAAGGACAAGCGTGTCCCATGGCCATGTGCTGATGACAATGCACCGCGTCCACGACCAGCACTGTTGCCCCCAGACACAGAGCCTGCTTGCCCTCTTTTATTGCCTCCTGACTGTCTGCCTCTCCTTGTTTGCCTTCCAGACATTCTAATAGATGGCCTGCAGGGAGATGGGAAAAAAGCAATAAGGGCTACCTTCAGGTGTCCTTCTCTGTCCCTTGAAACAAGGACTTTCACAGTGAAAGAAACTGACACTCTCCCTACCTACAGTTTTCTGTCCCTAGAAAAAATATTTTTTTTAAGCACAATATAGCACAAGGACAATTCACTCACTGTCCTTACAGGTCCCTGGAAACAAGGACTTGCAGAGTGAAAGAAAAAAAACACTCTCCCTACCTACAGTTTTCTGTCCCTAGAAAAAATGTTTTTTTTAATCACAATATAGCACAAGAACAATTCACTCACTGTCCTTACAGGTCCCTGGAAACAAGGACTTGCAGAGTGAAAGAAAAAAAACACTCTCCCTACCTACAGTTTTCTGTCCCTAGAAAAAATGTTTTTTTTAATCACAATATAGCACAAGGACAATTCACTCACTGTCCTTACAGGTCCCTGGAAACAAGGACTTGCAGAGTGAAATAAACTGACACTCTCCCTACCTACAGTTTTCTGTCCCTAGAATAAATGTTTTTTTTAAGCACAATATAGCACAAGGACAATTCACTCACTGTCCTTACAGGTCCCTGGAAACAAGGACTTGCAGAGTGAAATAAACTGACACTCTCCCTACCTACAGTTTTCTGTCCCTAGAAAAAATGTTTTTTTTAATCACAATATAGCACAAGGACAATTCACTCACTGTCCTTCCAGGTCCCTGGAAACAAGGACTTGCAGAGTGAAATAAACTGACACTCTCCCTACCTACAGTTTTCTGTCCCTAGAATAAATGTTTTTTTTAAGCACAATATAGCACAAGGACAATTCACTCACTGTCCTTAGAGGTCCCTGGAAACAAGGACTTGCAGAGTGAAAGAAAATAAACACTCTCCCTACCTACAGTTTTCTGTCCCTAGAAAAAATGTTTTTTTTAAGCACAATATAGCACAAGGACAATTCACTCACTGTCCTTCCAGGTCCCTGGAAACAAGGACTTGCAGAGTGAAAGAAACTGACACTCTCCCTACCTACAGTTTTCTGTCCCTAGAATAAATGTTTTTTTTAAGCACAATATAGCACAAGGAGAATTCACTCACTGTCCTTCCAGGTCCCTGGAAACAAGGACTTGCAGAGTGAAATAAACTGACACTCTCCCTACCTACAGTTTTCTGTCCCTAGAAAAAATGTTTTTTTTAATCACAATATAGCACAAGGACAATTCACTCACTGTCCTTACAGGTCCCTGGAAACAAGGACTTGCAGAGTGAAAGAAAAAAAACACTCTCCCTACCTACAGTTTTCTGTCCCTAGAAAAAATGTTTTTTTTAATCACAATATAGCACAAGGACAATTCACTCACTGTCCTTACAGGTCCCTGGAAACAAGGACTTGCAGAGTGAAATAAACTGACACTCTCCCTACCTACAGTTTTCTGTCCCTAGAATAAATGTTTTTTTTAAGCACAATATAGCACAAGGAGAATTCACTCACTGTCCTTCCAGGTCCCTGGAAACAAGGACTTGCAGAGTGAAAGAAAAAAAACACTCTCCCTACCTACAGTTTTCTGTCCCTAGAAAAAATGTTTTTTTTAATCACAATATAGCACAAGGACAATTCACTCACTGTCCTTCCAGGTCCCTGGAAACAAGGACTTGCAGAGTGAAATAAACTGACACTCTCCCTACCTACAGTTTTCTGTCCCTAGAATAAATGTTTTTTTAAGCACAATATAGCACAAGGACAATTCACTCACTGTCCTTACAGGTCCCTGGAAACAAGGACTTGCAGAGTGAAAGAAAAAAAACACTCTCCCTACCTACAGTTTTCTGTCCCTAGAAAAAATGTTTTTTTTAATCACAATATAGCACAAGGACAATTCACTCACTGTCCTTACAGGTCCCTGGAAACAAGGACTTGCAGAGTGAAAGAAACTGACACTCTCCCTACCTACAGTTTTCTGTCCCTAGAATAAATGTTTTTTTAAGCACAATATAGCACAAGGACAATTCACTCACTGTCCTTCCAGGTCCCTGGAAACAAGGACTTGCAGAGTGAAAGAAACTGACACTGTCCCTACCTACAGTTTTCTGTCCCTAGAATAAATGTTTTTTTTAAGCACACTATAGCACAAGCACAAAACACACTGACACTCTCCCTACCTATCCTTCTCTTTCCCTAAACTAAAGGAATCCAGGTGTAGTGTGGGGCGTGTACTAAACACCCTCAGCAACCTGCCTGTGGCCAATCATTGCTCTCCTCGCTGCCGGCGCTGTGATTGGCCAAGCATGCGGGGTCACAGTGCATGCTTGGCCAATCACAGCGCCTGGATGACACTGCGATGGCGTAGTGCATTGTGGGCCGTTCGCGTCACTCGAATTTGGCGCGAACGGCCCAAATCGTTCGATCTTCGTCGAACGATCGAACAGCCGATGTTCGAGTCGAACGTATGTTCGACTCGAACACGAAGCTCATCCCTATTAGTAAGCTGTTCCGGATCCCACCAAAAAAGCTTCATAGCTAAACGGTCGGTACCCGGGGCTTGCAACAGAAGAGCAAGGTTTTGCCTGTAATGCCTCTCTTAGGAGGGCTGGACCCTGGGATCCAGAGCTCTGGTCATACCCACGACCAAGATGTTTTCTGTGCAGGGTGCTATACAGGTCCAGGGGAGTGGAATCCTTGGGAACCCGGTCCCTGAAGGTTTAATTACAATGCCTGCCGTGATAGGTGAAGTTTGGGCTTCTGTGGACCAAACAGAGTCCTGCGGCGGGGAACAGGTAAGTGGGGGCCCCCAGGAACTTGGTTCTATTGGGGGACCCCCAAGCCTAATTTGTCTTTCTGTCTGTTACCTAACGGTATTCCCGCTAATATCTGTGTATGCCTGTAACTACTGAAAAATGTAAAATTTTAATAGTAGTCAAGAAAAAAAAAAGAGGACCGCGGTACCTGTGTTAAACCACTAGAGGCCGCTGTGGTCCATTTTTTCTTGTCATGTGGATCTTTGGTTTTCTCAAGTCAAAAAGATCCAGGCAGTTGGTAAGTTCTCTGTGGGAATCCACTTCCTCTGCCCTGTTGCTGCGCTCATCCACCACACAGGCCCTCCGGCAAAAAGGGCCCTGGCTCCTAGTCCCTGCTTGGTTTTCGAAAAGGGCGCCAATGGCGCACGGGCGCGCGCCCGGGCGCGTGCACGCGCCTCCTATGAAAAAAAGGGGCGGGGCGGGTGGATGACGCTCGATGCGCGCCGCGGCGCTTCTGCGCATGTGCAGGCGTCCCAGCATGTATAAAAGACACAGTACAAGTGTCAGCTGGATGCAAACAGAGCTAGCAACAAACAGTGGCACACAGAGGCGGTTGATGCAGGCATCCCCATAGAAAGGCACTTTAGTGGACACCAGCTGGTATATAGCAGCAACTGTGTTAGACTATTACCAGCAAAATTGGTGTATGACGACGGGAATACCTCAGCTTTGTGCTTAAAGGATATGTCGTCCAGACGCTCCGGAAATAAGTCTTCCAGGAAGCCAAAGGGGTCTTCATCGGGCTCTGAGGATATTGGGCATGCTTGTACTGCACCAATCTCCCCTGAGAATTCAGAGGTCAGTAGCCGTAGGAACCCCGCAGGAGTGCCTGGTGCTGCGGCTGTCCCCAGTCCACCTACTCCTGTATATATAACAGAGGAGGTTTTATCCTCAACTCTGGGAGGATTGGAAGAGAGATTAACAGCATTGATCGCTGCTTCCCTGTCACAGGGAAAGCGCGTCCGATCTCCGTCTCCTCCTTCAGAGTGCCTGTTAGTGGAGGAACAGCCCCACACAGAGATCGACCTACCTGAAGGGGATCAGGATGAGGTTGATTCAGTTATGGAGGAATCAACAGTGGAAGAACCTTTCTCAGCATCTCAGGCTGAAAGATTATGGGTTCAGTCTCTGACTAACATGGTCCGATCAGCATTTAAAATGCCTCTGGCGGAACCATCAACCACTACGGTTTCCTCGCTGGGGTCGCTGAAAGCTCCCCAGGCTGTCTGTTCCTTCCCAATCCACCCTTTATTGGAAGGGCTTATTTACCAGGATTGGGAGCATCCTGATAAAATATTTACTCCCCCCAAGAGATTTCCGGTGATCAATCCGATGGAGGATAAGTTCATAAAAAAATGGAGGGTCCCTACAGTGGACGCAGCCATCTCTTCTGTGAACAAATCACTGACATGTCCAGTAGATAATGTTCCAATGTTCAAAGACCCAATATATAAAAAATTGGAGTCTTTACTAAAATCTGCTTTCTCTACAGCAAGCATGGTGACACAACCTGCGGTAGCAGCGATTGGAGTCTGCCAAGCGGTGAAAGATCAGTTGAAACAAGTCTTAAGGGACTTACCAGATCAGCAGGCTCTTGCCCTAGCTGACCTACCTAGAGCCTTGTGTTTTGCGGTGGACGCCATAAAGGATACAATCCAACAGGCCTCCCGCTTTACGCTGTCTGTAGTACATATGCGTAGGCTTCTATGGCTCAAAAACTGGTCTGCTGAAGCTCCCTGTAAGAAATTGCTGGTTAGCTTCCCATTTCATGGAGAACGCTTATTTGGAGAAGATCTGGACAAATATATCCAGAAAATTTCTGCCGGTAAAAGTTCACTCTTACCGGTTAAGAACAAGAGTAGAAGTCCTTCTTTTAAGAGGCCTACTTCTCCAGTCCCTGGCACATCGGCTGTGAAACAGTTCTGACGGCCTCCGCGGTCAAATTCAGGGGGCAGAAATCAGGGACAATCACAGGGTAACAAGAAACCCTGGGTCAAGAGAGGTACAAAACCTCCCCCTAAGTCATGAAGGGTTGCCCCCACTCAATCGGGTGGGGGGAAGACTTCAGTTGTTCACAGAGACCTGGCGGGACACCATCAGAGACAGATGGGTGCTCTCCACAGTAAGTCTGGGATACAAGCTGGAGTTAAAAGACACTCCTCCTGCCCAATTTATGAGGTCAAACGTGCCAAGCGATCCCCAGAAGAGAGGATCCCTCCTTCTGGCACTAGAACAACTATTGATCCAAGGTGTAATCATGAAGGTTCCCCTGGAAGAAAGTGGGTTCGGGTTTTACTCGAACCTTTTTCACAGTCCCCAAACCAAATGGGGACGTGAGGCCCATATTAAATCTAAAAGGGCTAAACAAGTTCCTAAATATCAGGACTTTTCGGATGGAGTCGATCCGATCGGTGGCCACCGCCCTACAAGGGCAGGAATGGTTAGCCTCGATCGACATAAGGGATGCTTATCTGCATATTCCCATCTTTCCGGCCCACCAGAAATTTCTACGCTTTGCAGTAGAAGGGCGCCATTTTCAGTTCAGAGCCTTACCTTTCGGTCTGGCCACAGCACCACGAGTGTTCACAAAAATTCTGGCCCCACTATTGGCCAATCTAAGAACACAAGGTGTAACGATAATGGCATATCTAGACGACCTGCTACTAATAGACCACTCAGTGGAAAAGCTGGAAGTAGCTATTCACAAGACAATCAAGTATCTGGAATATCACGGTTGGATTATCAACCGGGACAAGTCAGCTCTAAGACCAGTCAGAAGTCTGGAATACTTAGGGCTAAGGCTGGATTCAAATCAGAGAAAGATTTTCTTACCTCCAGAAAAGGTGTCGTCTTTAAAAGATTTGACCCACTTAGTGGGTACAAAAAGAAAACCATCCATACGCCTGTGCATGAGGCTGCTGGGAAAAATGGTGGCTTCATTCGAAGCAGTACCCTACGGTCAATTCCATTCAAGGAACTTGCAGAGGGCCATACTGTCAGCCTGGAACAAAAAAGTTCAGGCTTTAGACTTACCAATGTCCCTGTCCCCTTCCATTCACAAGAGCCTCCATTGATGGTTGGTGCCCCAGAATCTGGAAAAAGGGAAACCCTTCAGTCCGGTTTCTTGGAAGGTGGTTACTACAGATGCCAGCCTCATAGGCTGGGGGGCAGTACTGGAGCAATGGTCTCTCCAGGGCAAGTGGTCAGAAGCAGAGAAGGCCCTGCCCATCAATCTCTTAGAGATACGAGCAGCCCGGTATGCCCTAGTAGCATGGACATCCAAACTCCAAGGGTCCCCTGTCAGAATTCAATCAGACAATGCCACAGCAGTGGCATATATCAATCACCAGGGTGGCACCAGGAGTCGTGCAGCCCAGAGGGAAGCGAATTGCATCCTGGAATGGGCAGAAAGATATGTCCCAGCCATATCCGCGGTTTTCATCCCAGGAGTGGAAAATTGGAAAGCGGACTTTTTAAGTCGCCAGCAATTATGCCCGGGGGAATGGTCTCTTCACCCCGAGGTTTTCCAGGCAATATGCCAGCGGTGGGGAACACCGGATGTAGATCTGCTAGCATCCAGATTCAACGCAAAGGTGGACAGATTTGTGTCTCGCACAAGGGATCCCCTAGCTTGCGGCTCGGATGCCCTAGTGTTCCCTTGGGATCAGTTCAAGCTGATATATGCATTCCCACCGCCACAATTGTTACCGCGATTAATCCGCAGAATCAGTGTAGAAAAGAAACCAGTGATTCTGGTGGCTCCAGCGTGGCCCCGAAGGGCGTGGTACGTGGAGATTGTAAAAATGTCAGTGAGGAGTCCTTGGACCCTCCCACATCGTCCGGACCTGCTGTCGCAAGGACCGATATACCACCCTTCCTTACCAGCCCTAGGTTTGACGGCCTGGCTATTGAAGCCCACATTCTGAAAAAGAGAGGGCTCTCTAATCCTGTGGTATCTACCATGATCAATGCCAGGAAGCCGGTATCCAGGCAGATCTATTATAGGATCTGGAAGGCGTACATTACATGGTGTGAGGCCAAGAAATGGCATCCACGTAAGTACGTAATAGGTAGGATTTTGGACTTCCTACAGTGGGCTGTAGATAGGAAGCTGGCCTTGAGTACTATCAAGGGTCAGATTTCGGCCTTGTCAATATTTTTTCAAAGGCCCTTGGCTTCGCATTCACTAGTCAAAGCTTTCATACAAGGAGTGATGCGTATTAGCCCTCCGGTTAGTATTCCCATATGTCCATGGGACTTAAACCTGGTTCTGTCGGTTCTACAGAAACAACCGTTTGAACCATTGCAACACATTTCCTTGGTTCTTCTCACCAGGAAATTGATTTTCTTAGTAGCCATTTGTTCGGCTAAAAGAGTATCGGAATTAGCCACCTTGTCCTGTAAGGAGCCATATCTGGTTGTCCATAAGGACAGAGTAGTATTACGTCCTCATCCAGCCTTTCTTCCTAAGGTGGTATCGAGGTTTCATTTGAACCAAGATGTGGTTCTTCCTTCTTTTTTCCCCAAACCTAGCTCGGTAGAGGAAAAGTTATTGCATTCTTTGGATGTAGTAAGAGCAGTTAAAGCTTATCTAAAAGCCACTGCTCAGATTCGCAGAACGGATACTTTGTTTATTCTGCCGGAAGGCCCCAGAAAGGGTCAGGCAGCATCAAAATCTACTTTAGCCAAGTGGATTCGACAGGTCATAATACAAGCCTATGGCTTGAGAAAGAGACCGCCTCCATTCAAAGTTAGAGCGCACTCCACAAGAGCAGTTGGAACTTCATGGGCAGTGCATCACCAGGCCTCCCTGGCTCAAGTCTGTAAGGCCGCAACATGGTCTTCAGTACACACGTTTACTAGATTCTACCAGGTAGACGTTAGAAGTCAGGAGGATGTCGCCTTTGGGCGCAGTGTGTTGCAGGCCGCAAAAGATCCTCATGCCTGATGGCGCCCAGCTTATGTATAGTGTATCCCTCCCCTCATTTGGCATTGCTTTGGGACGTCCCATTAGTAATGACTAAGTCGCTCTGTGTCCCGTGATGTACGAAAAAGAAAAAGGGATTTTTATAACAGCTTACCTGTAAAATCCTTTTCTTGGAGTACATCACGGGACACAGAGCTCCCACCCCTCTTTTTGGGACACTTATTGCTTTGCTACAAAACTGAGGTGCTCCTGGATGGGAGGGGCTTATATAGGGGAGGGTACTTCCGGTTTGGAAGTTGCCAGTGCCAGCACCTGAAGGTAAACTATATAACCCATTAGTAATGACTAAGTCGCTCTGTGTCCCGTGAGGTAAGCTGTTATAAAAATCCCTTGTTTTACTTAATTTTAACATGTTAACTGACAATTGCACGGTCGTGCGATGTGGCACCCAAACAAAATTGACGTCCTTTTTTTCCCACAAACAGAGCTTTCTTTTGGTCAGCTCTGCGGTTTTTACTTTTTGCACTATAAACAAAAAAATGGTGACAATTTTGAAAAAAGCCCAATATGTTTTACTGTTTGCTGTAAAAAATATCCCCCCAAAAAAATGTCAAAAATAATAATTTCTTCATCAGTTTAGGTCGATACGTATTCTTCTATATATTTTTGGTAAAATAAAATTGCAATAAGCGTATATTGATTGGTTTGCGCAAAAGTTATAGCGTCTACAAAACAGTGGATAGATTTATGGCATTTTTATTATTCATTTTTTTTTTTACTATTAATGGCGGTGATCAGCGATTTTTAGTGGGACTGCGACGATGCGGCAGACAGATCGGACACTTTTGACACTTTTTTGGGACCATTGACATTTATACAGCGATCAGTGCTATAAATAGCCACTGATAACTGTATAAATGTCACTGGCAGGGAAGGGGTTAACACTAGGGGGCGATCAAGGGGACAAGTGTTCCCTAGGGAGGTGTTTCTAACTGTAGGGGAGAGGGAACTCACTGGAAGAGGAGAGAGATTGCTGTTACTGATCACTAGGAACAGCAGATCTGTCTCTTCTCCCCTGACAGAACAGGGATCTGTTTGTTTACATTGACAGATCCCCGTTCTGGCTCTCTGAGGAGCAATCGCAGGTCGCTGGCGGACATGGGCTCCGGCATCATGCTGCGGGCTCTTAAAGCGGCCGACGTACAGCTACGACGGGTTTGCGCAGGGAGCCAACCTGCTTCAGTATAATGACAGCGGCTGGTCGGCAAGAGGTTAAAGTTCATGTGCATGTAAAGGCAGGCATCCCAATACTTTTGACAATATGGTATATTTATATATACTGTGTATAAAGTATTTTTCCTAACACATTCATTCAAGACCTTGTTGCAAAAATGAATACACCCCGATGAAAGTCTTATGAGCAAAACTAAATTTTAGACAACAAAATCCTAATTAACAAGAATTCAACCAAAGATGAGTCTAATTATTCATTAAATAGGTGTCCAGCAGACAGTTGATTATAAAAGGGCGTTACTTAACAAAGAAAACCCCTCCCATTTCATGATGTCAGCAATGGCACCACACGAAAGAGAAATGTCACAAGACCTGAGAAAGAAAATAATTTCTTTACACAAGAAAGGTGAAGGCTACAAGAAGATCAGCAAAGCTTTACTTATCAGTAGGGATGAGCTTTATGTTCGGGTCGAACAGGAGTTCGACTCGCCGAATAGCGAACAATTTGGGGTGTTCGAGGCAAATTCGAAAGCCACGGAACACCCTTTAAAAGTCTATGGGAGAAATCAAAAGTGCTCATTTTAAAGGTTAATATGCAAGTTATTGTCATAAAAGGTGTTTGGGGACCCGGGTCCTGCCCCAGGGGACATGTATCAATGCAAAAGAAAGTTTTAAAATGGATGTTTTTTCGGGAGCAGTGATTTTAGTGATGCTTAAAGTGAAACAATAAAAGTGAAATATTCCTTTAAATTTCGCACCTGGGGGGTGTCTATAGTATGCCTGTAAAATAGCGCATGTTTCCCTTGTTTAGAACAGTCCCTGCACAAAATGGCATTTCTAAAGGAAAAAAAGTTATTCATCGCGGCTATAATGAATTGTTGGGTCCTGGCAATATAGATAAAAGTCTTTAAAAAAACGGCATGGGTTGCCCCCCGCCCCCCAGTCTATTACCAGGACCTTTGGGTCTGGTATGAATATTAAGAACCCCGAACAAAAAAAAATAAAAAATGCATGGGGGTCCCCCCAAATTTCATACCAGGCCCTTCAGGTCTGGTATGGATATTAAGGGGAACCCTGTGCCAATTATTATTTTTTTTAAATGGCGTAGGGCCCCCCCTCAAAAACCATACCAGACCCTTAAGGTCTGGTATGGATTTTAAGGGGAACCCCACGCCAAAATGAAAAAAAAAATGGCGTGGAGTTACCCCTAAAAATCCATACTAGACCCTTATCCGAGCACGCAACCTGGCAGGCTGCAGGAAAAGAGGGGGGACGAGAGAACGCCCTCCCCTCCTGAACCGTACCAGGCCACATGCCCTCAACATGGGGAGGATGTCCCCATGTTGATGCGGACACGGGCCTCATTCCCACAACCCTTGCCCCAGATTCCGCCCCCCCCCCCTATGTGAATTGGTAACAGGGTACATTGTACCCCTAGCATTTCACAAAAGAAATTGTCAAAAATGTTAAAAACCACACAGACACAGTTGGGACAAGACCTTTAATAAAAAAAATAAAAAAATCCAGCGATGTAAATCCAGTCTGTCCAGCGATGATCCATTCTTCAGCGATGCTCTCCAGCGAGGAACGAAGCACGGTCCTCCCTGCCCCCCGGCTAATGATGCGCAAGCTGGAGAGCATTGCTGGAGAATGGATCATCGCTGGACAGACTGGATTTATATCGCTGGAATGTTTTTTTTTTTTATTATTTTTTTTTATTAAAGGACTTGTCTGTGTGGTTTTTAACATTTTTCTTTAGTGAAATGTAGGGGTACAATGTACCCCGTTACCAATTCACATGGGAGGGGGCGGAATCTGGGGGTCCCCTTTGTTAAAGGGGGCTTCCAGATTCCGACAAGCCCCCCGCCCGCAGACCCCCACAACCACCGGGCCAGGGTTGTGGGGATGAAGCCCTTGTCCCCATCAACATGGGGACATAATCCCCATATTGAGGGCATGTGGCCTGGTACGGTTCAGGAGGGGGGCGCTCTCTCCTTCCCCCTCTTTTCCTGCAGCCTGCCAGGTTGGGTGCTCGGATAAGGGTCTGGTATGGATTTTTGGGGGAACCCCACGTAATTTTTTTTTTGGTGTGGGGTTCCCCTTAAAATCCATACCAGACCTGAAGGGTATGGTATGGATTTTTTGGGGGGAACCCACACAATTAAAAAAAAAATGGCGCAGGGTTCCCCTTAATATCCATACCAGACCTGAAGGGCCTGGTTAATGATTTCGGGGGGACCCCCACGCATTTTTTTTTCATTTTAGTTCAGGGTATCCCTTAATATTCATACCAGACCCAAAGGTCCTGGTAATGGACTAAGGGGGAACCCATGCTGTTTTTTTCAATTACTTTTATCTGTATTGCCGGGACCTGACAATTCATTATAGCCACGAGTACTTTAAATTACTTTTTTTCCTTTAGAAATTTCATTTTGTTCAGGGACTTTTCTAAGCACGGGAAACACACGCCACTTTACAGGTATACTATAGACACCCCCCAAGTACAAAATTTAAAGGAATATTTCACTTTTATTGTTTCACTTTAAGCATTATTAAAGTCACTGCTCCCGAAAAAACGTCAGGACCCAGGTCCCCAAACACTTTTTATGACAATAACTTGCATTTTTTTTCTAAACTTGCATATTAACCTTTAAAATTAGCACTTTTGATTTCTCCCATAGACTTTTAAAGGGTGTTCCGCGGCTTTTCGAATTTGCCGCGAACACCCCAAATTGTTCGCTGTTCGGCAAACTGGCGCGAACATAAAGCTCATCCCTACTGTTCGCATGTTCTGCTACAAACCGAACCGGGGGGTGTTCGGCTCATCCCTACTTATCAGTCAGAATACTGGAGCAAAAGTGATACAAAAATGTAACAAAGATGGAACTGCAACCATCTCACAGAGATGTCCAGGCTGTCCACGGAAGTTATCACCTCGACAGGAGCGTCTTCTGATTAGAGGGTTGAAGAAAATCACCATGCAAGTTCACTGCAGTTAGCTAAAAAAGTAGAAAGCCAAACAGGGGCTGATTGTTTCCGGTTTCCGGTGACACAATACGGGGTACACTGCAGAAGAATGGCATGCATGGGTGTCGTCCACAAAGGAAGCCTCTCCTAAAACCCTTGCACAAAAAAAATCTGCCTAGAATTTGCCAGGGCCCATGCTGAAAAAGAAGAAGACTACTGGGACCCTGTACTCTGGAGTGATGAGACCAAGATAAATGTTTTTGAAACTGATGGCTTCAAAACCGTCTGGGGAGCAGTATAAGGAGTACAAAGAGAAATGCATGGTGTCTACAGTGAAACATTGTGGTGGCAGTGTCTTTCCGTGGGGCTGTGTCAGGAACCATGAAACAGACAGAGACGGAAATGCTGTAAAAATATCACACCTTTTAATAAAATGGTAAAAATGATACAACTGATAAACGTAGTCAAAACATAGCCAGAGTTCAGTAGCCAAATCGTTTAGTCAGAACAAGCCAGGAAATCAGGAAGCCAGAGATCAGCCTAGTTAGAGGCAGCAGACAGGATCAGGAACCAGAAGGTATGTTAGCCAAACAAGTCTTCAACGGGAACACAGCAGAGAGTCTCTAGATATGTTGACCAAGGCAAAGGCATTGACAAAATGAACCAGGCATTTAAATTGCTAGACGGGGCTGGCTGTGGGCTTGACTCACGAGCAGGAGATGATCAACAGGTGAGCCACTGTGGAACGATGAGTACTGGCAATTAACCGACAGCTGAGCAACCTGAGCACAGAGAAGGAAGTGCTGAGAGCCCAGCCCTGACAAGCTGCATGAGTGCTGCTGGTGTCGGAGAGCTGCATTTCACTGATGGTGTCATGAATTCACAGATGTACTGTTCTATATTGAAAGAGAAGATGCTACCATCGCTCTGTGCCCTTGGTTGTCGTGCACTTTTTCAACATGACAATGATCCAAAACACACATCTAAGGCCACTGTTGCATTTCTGAGGAAGAACAGGGTGAAAGTGATTCAGTGGCCAAGTATGTCTCCTGATCTGCACCCAATCGGGGAACACCTATGGGGAATTCTGAAGAGACAAGTTGAGCATCACTCTCCATCCAGCATCCTGGCTCTAAAGAGGTTGTTCCTGAAGAATGGAGAAAGATAGATGTTGCAATATGTCACCAACTTGTTTATTACATGCCTAGAAGACTTGGTGCTGTCCTTACAAATCATGGAGGTCATAAAAAATACTAGATGGAGTAGTTTTTGTTGTGGGGTGTATTAATTTTTGCATCAACCACTTTGAGTAAAACTGAAGATTTTGTCTTCTAAGTTATATTAAAGCGGAGTTCCACCCAAAAATGGAACTTCCACTTTTCGGAACCCCCCCACCCCTCCGGTGTCACATTTGGCACCTTTCAGGGGGGTGCAGATACCTGTGTAAGACAGGTATTTGCACCCACTTCCGGGCAGTGACTCCCGTGGGAGTCATGCCACTTCCCGTCCCCCCCACCGGTTTGTTCTGGGAAACACACGGCTCCCAGAACAGAGCAGGGACCAGTAGGATAGCGTAGCGCGGCTCACGCATGCGCAGTAGGGAACCGGGCAGTGAAGCCGCAATGCTTCACTTCCCGATTCCCTCACCGAGGATGGCGGCGGGGGTAGCCGAGAGACAAGCGATTGCTTACCTTCAGCTGCCGACATCGCTGGACTCCAGGACAGGTAAGTGACTATTTTTTAAAAGTCAGCAGCTGCAGTATTTGTAGCTACTGACTTTTAAAAAATAAAAAACTATTTTGGTGGACCTCCTCTTTAATAACCTTACTTTCACGTAATGAGCTAAACTAATGTTCTATAAAACTTAGTTTTGTCAAAATTTTGGAAATTGTTCTTGTGTTCATTGAGATATTGATTAAAATTTTACTTTTTAAAAGCGGTGTACTCACTGTATATATATATGTGTGTATATATATATATATATATATATATATATATATATATATTGTAACCTGGGGGGCAGGTAGCGGGTACAAAAACTCCCTGGGATGAGCAGGCACAGATACCAAGTCCATTGGATCAGTGAAAACAGTGTTGTTTATTGGTGCTATATACAAAGTCTAATGACAGGTGCTGTACAGTGTGCTGAAAACAAACAGAAGAAAAAATAGCTAAACAAAAGCCTAGCCGTGTCTCGGCTCTAACTACACAGTATGTACAGGCCCTCACTACCAGGCTGGACAAGCCTAACGCTTGTCAGCTTCCACATTCACAGAGTAACAATGTTTTACCAACCTTCTTGCTCTCACAAACCAACGTTGTCTGTGTTTCCCAGGCTGAGCAAAGGCTGTCTGCTCAGGTGAGCTTTTAATTAAGCTGGTGGAGAGAACCAACACCTGAAGTGGACCCTGGCTCAGAGATCCCTGAATGTATATGAGAGGAGCCTGGGAGATGTATAAACCACGAATAGGACTTTCCCAGGATCTCTCTGGGATGCTCTGTCACACATCCTCCCCCCTTGTTTCAACCCCAGGGTTGGAACACCTGTAGCCCAACAGGAGTGAACACGGGAGAGGGCATCTACATTCCCCATCTCAACACCTGGCCTGTGTTTTACTGTAAAGGCCTAGTCTTGTAGGGCCAAAAACCACCGGTTCACCCGCCTATTAGTCTCCTTCTTTTGGGCCATCCATTTCAGGGGAGCATGGTCAGTTATCAACTCAAACTGGCGCCCCAACAAGTAGTACCTGAGCGCGTCCACGGCCCACTTTATGGCCAGACACTCCTTTTCAATGACTGCGTACTTCTTTTCATGGTCATTGAGCTTTCTGCTTAAGTACACCACAGGGTGTTCTTCCCCATTGTGTACCTGTGAAAGTACTGCCCCGATACCCACATCAGATGCATCCGTCTGGACCAAAAAGTTTTTGGAGAAATCGGACGAGTATAGGATTGGCTGTGCACAAAGAGCCTTCTTCAGTACTTGAAAAGACTCTTCTGCTACTGGAGACCATTTCACCATTACGGAGGCTTTCCCTTTTGTAAGGTCTGTCAGTGGGGCAGCTATAGTTGCGAAATTTGGGATGAATCTTCTATAGTACTCCGCAATGCCAAGAAAGGCCCTGACCTGCTTCTTGTTTGCAGGACGTGGCCACTCCTGGATGGCTTCTATTTTATTCACCTGGGGCTTTATGACACCCCGGCCAATAGTGTAGCCCAAATACCTGGCTTCCTCTAGCCCAATGGCACATTTTTTGGGATTTGCCGTAAACCCTTCTTTGAAAAGGGAATCCAGGACAGCCTGGACACGGGGCAAGTGAGACTCCCAGTCAGTGCTATGCACCACTATGTCGTCCAGATAGGCTGCAGCATACTGTCGGTGAGGTCTTAGGGTCCTGTCCATAGCCCTCTGAAATGTTGCAGGGGCATTTTGCAACCCAAAAGGCATTTTCTTATACTGAAACGACCCCTCCGGGGTCACAAATGCAGTCTTTTCTTTGGCCCTACCAGTCAGGGGTATTTGCCAATATCCTTTGGTCAAGTCCAAAGTGGTCAGATAACGGGCCTTGCCAAGTCGGTCTATAAGCTCGTCTACCCTGGGCATTGGGTATGTGTCAAACTTTGTTACCGCATTAAGCTTCCTGAAGTCGTTACAAAACCTCCAAGTGCCATCCGGTTTTGGGACTAATACAATGGGGCTAGACCAGTCACTATTGGATTCCTCAATAACATCTAGCTCCAACATCCTTTTAACTTCCTCACTGATGTCCTTTCTTCTAGCTTCGGGAATTCGGTATGGTTTGAGCTTGACACGGACCCCAGGTTCAGTAACAATATCATGCTGAACTGCTGAAGTCGTGCCCGGCAACTCTGAAAATTTCTCTTTATTCCTTATCAGGAACTCTCTAGCTTCCTGTTTCTGGGAACATGACAGGGTGTTTGGAATCGTGACCTCAGGGATCAGAGGGGATTCAGTACCCTTAAGGGTTACCGGGAGAGACCTGGCAGTTAATGCCAGTCTATCCTTCCAGGGCTTTAACAGGTTTATGTGGTAAATCTGTTCGGGCTTCCTTTTAACTGGTTGATACACCTTGTAATTGACCTCCCCAACTCTTTCAATTACTTCAAAGGGTCCCTGCCACTTAGCCAGGAATTTGCTCTCAACAGTGGGAACTAACACGAGGACCCGGTCACCAGGTGAGAAAACACGAAGTTGGGCCCCCCTGTTGTATATCCTCTGTTGGGCTGCTTGGGCCTGCAGTAAATGTTCTTTTACTACCGGCATGATTGCTGCAATCCTATCCTGCATTTGAGCGATATGCTCAATAACACTTTTGTGAGGTGTCTGCTCCCCCTCCCAAGTTTCCTTGGCTATGTCTAAGAGTCCCCGAGGGTGTCTCCCATAAAGCAGCTCAAATGGAGAGTACCCCGTAGAGGACTGGGGAACTTCCCTGATGGCGAACATCAAGTAAGGTATCAGGAAGTCCCAGTTTTTCCCATCCTTATCAACAACCTTTTTTAACATACTCTTTAATGTCTTATTGAAGCGTTCCACCAAGCCATCCGTTTGAGGATGGTACACTGAGGTACGCAACTGCGTCACCTTAAATAACTTGCAGAGCTCCCTAGTTATTCGTGACATGAATGGGGTACCTTGGTCTGTAAGGACTTCTTTCGGGATGCCAACCCGACTGAACACCATAAACAGCTCTTTGGCGATGTTTTTAGCAGATGCAGTGCGTAAGGGAACGGCCTCGGGGTAACGGGTAGCGTAATCCATGATCACGAGGATATGTTGATGACCGCGGGCAGATTTGGGGAGTGGACCCACCACGTCCATGGCAATCCTTTCAAAGGGCACTTCAATAATGGGCAAGGGCACTAACGGACTTCGAAAGTGGGGTTGGGGGGCTGACATCTGACATATAGGACAGGATTGACAATAATTCTCGATATTTTTCCATATCCCAGGCCAGTAAAACCTGCGCAACACCCTTTCAGTGGTTTTCTCAACCCCTAAATGGCCTCCTAGCAAATGCCCATGGGCAAGTTCCAACACCACCCGTCTGTATAGCTTAGGGACTACCAACTGTTCAACCACTTCATCCTTAGTTTTACATACACGATACAGTAAATCCTCATTGCTGCTGAAATATGGAAAACAGGGCCCGTCCCCCGGTTCGACAGGTACCCCATCAACCACCACCACATTTTCCCAGGCCCTGGCAAGGGTAGGGTCTTTTCTCTGTTCCGTACCAAAATTTTCCTTGTGCACATTTAGATCGGTAAACTCTAACGTAGGCTCAGATTCAGCAGACGGCTGTCCAGCTCTACTGGTTGTGGGGACTTCTTCAGGCTCCCCCAGCTCTCCTGCCATAACTGAGAAAGGATCACCCGGAGAGCCCTGAGAGGAGTCCCCTGAACTCACAAGGTCAGTAATGGCCATGAGTTCTGGCTCTGCGACTGAGTTAGGTACTGCGACTGGGTCGGGACAATCCCACAGTTCCCAAAACTTAGGGAAGTCCCTACCAATGATAGACTCGTGCACCAAGTGGGGCACCAGTCCGACCGAATGGGTCACCGTACGTAAGCTAGTTTTAAACTGAACAGTGGCTATTGGATACTCGCGGGTATCCCCATGTACACAGATCACAGCAACTTTTTTTGCATGAAAATTCACAGTTTCAACCATCTCAGCTGTAACCAAAGTAACTAGACTTCCTGAGTCCAGCAAGGCCGTAATAGGCTTATTATTAATAGTCACTTGACACATGTGTTTTCCCACATTTGGCACTGCAGCGCATGAAACGGCAGCAAACATAGACTGCCTTCTAAAAGATAGATCACACTGCATTGGTTCATCTGTTAATGGACAGTTTGCTGCAACATGTCCCAGTTCTTGGCAACGAAAACACCTGATGTTTCCCCAATCTGGTTTGCTGACAGGCAGTGGCTTCCCTTGCTTGGGCCGCCAAACTTCAGTCCTGGCACCAAAATTCCTCCCCCCTATTTCCTTGCCATGCTTACCACCCACTTCCCCTGGAACAGTCTTAACGGTTGCCTGGGGAGACCGTGGTTTTGGATGGAAAGTCCGTGCGGCTGTAGGGGTGGTGACCAGGTTCTCTGCAGCAAAGTACCTCTCAACGAGCTCCACCAGGTTGTCTGCTGACTTGGGGTCTCCTTGACTCACCCACTTCTGCAGGGGAATTGGCAGTGACCTCAGGAATTGGTCCATGACCACACGCTCCACTATTTGTGGCGCAGACAGGGACTCCGGCTGTAGCCATTTCCGCACCAGGTGGATCAGATCAAACATCTGCGATCTTGGGGGCCTCTTTTCTTGGAAGAACCAGCTGTGGACCCGCTGAGCTCGAACAGCCAAGGTAACGCCAAGTCGTGCCAGGATTTCCCGCTTGACCTTCTCATAATCTCCCGCTTCTGCTGACTCCAGATCATAGTAGGCCTTCTGCGCTTCTCCAGAAAGTAAGGGGGCGATCAGTCCTGCCCACTGGGTTTGGGGCCAACCTTCCCTCTCAGCGGTCCGTTCAAATGTTAGTAGGAAAGCCTCTGGATCATCATCTGCCGTCATCTTTGAAAGAAAGCGACCCACATGGATGGTTGAGGGCTTGTCTCCAATATCCTTCATTATCGCAGGTGACCCCTGTGCTAGCGTCTCCAAAACCTCAGTAAGGGTTTTCCTATCCGCTTTTGCAGCAGTGGCAAGCTGTTCAAACAGCCTCTGCGATTGCTCCTGTACAGCACCAATCTGTTGGAACAGCACCTTGGTTTGCTCCTGTGCGATAGCGTTGGCTTGCTGTTGTGCAGCGTTTGCTTGCCGCAATTCAGCGTTAGTTTGCTGTTGTGTAGCGTTAGTTTGCTGTTGTGCAGCATTTGCTTGCTGCAACGCGGCATTTGCCAACACCATTTGTTTGAGGAGGTCCTCCATGTTGTCACTTTAGGTACTGGCCTTTTAAGTAGTAACTTACTACAGCTGGTCGCAGCCTCCACCATATGTAACCTGGGGGGCAGGTAGCGGGTACAAAAACTCCCTGGGATGAGCAGGCACAGATACCAAGTCCATTGGATCAGTGAAAACAGTGTTGTTTATTGGTGCTATATACAAAGTCAATGACAGGTGCTGTACAGTGTGCTGAAAACAAACAGAAGAAAAAATAGCTAAACAAAAGCCTAGCCGTGTCTCGGCTCTAACTACACAGTATGTACAGGCCCTCACTACCAGGCTGGACAAGCCTAACGCTTGTCAGCTTCCACATTCACAGAGTAACAATGTTTTACCAACCTTCTTGCTCTCACAAACCAACGTTGTCTGTGTTTCCCAGGCTGAGCAAAGGCTGTCTGCTCAGGTGAGCTTTTAATTAAGCTGGTGGAGAGAACCAACACCTGAAGTGGACCCTGGCTCAGAGATCCCTGAATGTATATGAGAGGAGCCTGGGAGATGTATAAACCCCGAATAGGACTTTCCCAGGCTCTCTCTGGGATGCTCTGTCACAATATATATATATATATGTAGCGGCCTCCACTCTCTTACTCCTTCTGTGGCTGGTTTCTGCTTGTCTAGGGGTACCTTGGAGGAGAGAGTGCGGGGTCACCACGCCAAGCCTTCACCGCAGATCTTTATGTGGTGTAAGCAAAGTTCCTTTACCTTTGGGTCGGTGTTCGGTGCTAGAAGCCTCCGCTCCTTCTGTGGAACAGTGTCTGCCAGTAAATGAGCCCCACACCAATAAAAGTCCAACACTCCTTTATTCTTCAATGTCAGGATGAAACACAATCAGTTGGACTCCCTCAACGAACAGACAGGGGGTGTGGATACGAGTAGGCCCAGGCACAATGAACTCTCCTATTCCTCTATCAGCGAATAGGTTTGGCACATGATCTATGCCACCTGTTGAGAATCTTGGTCGCTGCCACCGACCGGATGAACGGTGAACCTTCCTCCTGACTGCACTCGGCCCCTGTTTGGGAAGATACCCCTCCGAGCGGTCTCCTGACTGCACCAGGTCTTCGGGTGAGTAGCTCCTCCGTTCCCTTACACCTCTGGATTCGGGTACCCCATTCCCGGGGTCCCCTAGGATATTCTTCCCTCGCGGAGCCCAGCGGAGGACACTGGGCCCCAGGCCTCCAACCGAGTACCTCACCCCAGGCTGAAGGTGCCTGGGGTGGAACACGAGCTCCGGATGTCCAGGCCTAGGCCGCCTGGACACCGACCACGAACCACAGCCCTCAGGCTGAAGGTGCCTGAGACTCCACGAACGAACCCCGTGACCAAAATGGCCAACCCCTTTATACCCTCTCCTAGCAAGCCCAGCGGAGCCCCCCGCCCCGCTGTACTCATGCTGCGAGAGGCCAAAAAGGGTGTGCCACTGCAACGATGGCTCAACCCCGCGCCCAAAGTGACAGCGCCACCAGCTGGGCCCCAGGAATTAAAAAACATCACAGATCCCCCACGAAATTTAAACATAACAGAAAAGCATATACCCGCTACACTCTCCCCCTGGTTGTTTGACACTGGTCCCCAGTGTCTGGAATAAACCATGCCCTCAAGGGCTGACATAGTCCAATCCAGAAACGTACTGAAAATTTCAAAAATCCCAACATTTTTGAAAAAACTAACTACCTAGAGCAGTTGTGCCTGAGCCTCAACAAAAAGGAAGGGGAAGGGAACAAATAACATATAACTTGAAACATATATAAAAGTCACATCATTACATTTTCCCCCACCCACATCAATGACTAAGACCCGCCCCACTCTCAGCGGTCTTGATGGGATGTTCTTCTGCAGAGGGGAAAAGAAATATTAAACACACACAACCCTGACACATATGTTCGTGTGAGAACGAAAAAACCTCTCCGTAGAGAAATCCTTTTCTTCTAAAAGTGTGTGTGTGAAAAGTGAATGCCGATGCACGACACTGCCACCTGGTGACAGCGTCGCGGTAACTGCACTTGTAAAGACCTCTTCTTCTTTGGCCCTCTCTACCCCAGAGTCCAAGATCACTTGTTGGAGAATGAAGAACAACAACAGGAACAGTCCTTCAATTCCTCCGAAGAGCACAAACACCCATTAGCTCGGGTACAGTCACTGAGTTTTCCCAGGAAACAAACAACAAACCCGGAGAGTTTAGCAACATTAAGCGGCAAACTGAGTCTTTTATCTCCTACAGATAGAAGCGAGGGTGCGGCAGGACAAGCGGTTTCAAATGCTGGTCCATGGTTTCCAGATGGTACTCAACATCTTCCCCTTCCTTGCGTCGGATCAGCACCTTGTCCGCGTGGATATGCCGCCCCAGCATCCATTCTGCCTAGCAGTCTTTGAAGCGCTGAGATGCCTTGGGAGAACACGCGAGGTACCTACGGCATGTGGGACCTGAATGTGGGTCCACACAAAGTCATTGTACCAGCGCTCCTGGCAAACTTCCACATCATACAACAACTCCTTAGACAAGTATGGGTACCCCCACCCGTACTCAGCAGCAACCTTCTGGCCAAATAGGCGTTGTAGTCTCGCCAGTGGGGGCATTGTGGCTTTGTCCCCTTCACCTGGCAAAACTATAGCACCTGGGTGACGAGGTGCTCTGATCACCTCCGTTCTGGGCATAGGTGCCCGCAGCGACAGTCTCTTATCCCCGGTGTTAGGTGCAAGTGGCACCGGGGATGTGAGGGTAGGCTGGGGACGGGATCCCTCCTCAGGCACTGGTGCCTCCACTCGGGGTGTACTATCCCCTGTAGACATGGGTGGATCCCTAGCTTTGCGGGATGAGGAGATAGGCATCTTGTCCCAACCTTGCTGGCAAAGAGTTTATCTATGGCAACATCGTCTCCCAGATCGGAGAGCGACTCCAGGTCAGAGGTGTCACACTCTTCCGCGGGCAGGTAGCCTGTAGTGGAGACTGAACTGCCACCTGCCGCGGACACACAGGGCCGTGACTCCCCGACACCTCCGCCCACACACCAAGTCCCTCCGCCTGGCTTACCTCGGCCTTTACTTGAGACGGGATGTCCGGAACTCCTCTCACCGGATCCATCCGGGCCGGGCGTAGGTGGGCAGGATGATCCACCGCGACCGTTGGACGGGGCTACCATGCCGGTATTCCTCTTGGGCGGTGGACACTGTGAGACAGTGGTGACCGAGTCAGCATCCTCGGATTTCTCCCGTACTTCGTTGATCGCGACTTCCCCCGCGGTCGTTGCAGAGTGCACAGGGATGGCTGTCAAAGCGGTGATTCCTCCTGCTTGAGTGGTGGTGCCTGTAGTGCGGTTGAGGTGGATGGTTCTTGGCTTTTCGATAGCTGGGTCCACCTCAAATAAGATTTCCCCGCAGGCCTCGCATCGCCCGAATGGCTTCAGCTGACACACCCGTCCCAAACAACTGGGACAAATCAAACCCAGGGCCTCAACGTCCATGCACGAGTACAGGGCGAATCTTCCCCGGGGCTTTAGCCGGATCCCCGTATCGGTCACCGGAGCAGCAGCAGTCAAGGTCGTGGTAGAAGGGTGAAGTGGAATCCACGATGTATTTCCGAACATGGTGACTCGCTGCTGATCCATTGCGCACTGCAAGTTTGGCACCAAAGTCCCCACGTGTAGTCCTTCACACGGCTGGACTCCCCTCTTACACTCCAGTTCGTGGGCTTTCTCCTTCGCTGGACTCCCCCCCTCTTCTCGCTCTTCTGCGTAGTCCTTCCCCTTCTTAGGGTCACACTCGCGACTTCGAGCAGGGTTGCACTTTGGCCAGTAATATGGCCGACCTACTTGGAACTCCTCCGGGCAGACACGTTCAAACTCCGTCCATTCTAGCTCCATAGTAACATGAACACCATCCCGGACCCGAGCCCCCACGTGTAGCGGCCTCCACTCTCTCACTCCTTCTGTGGCTGGTTTCTGCTTGTCTAGGGGTACCTTGGAGGAGAGAGTGCGGGGTCACCACGCCAAGCCTTCACCGCAGATGTTTATGTGGTGTAAACAAAGTTCCTTTACCTTTGGGTCAGTGTTCGGTGCTAGAAGCCTCCGCTCCTTCTGTGGAACAGTGTCTGCCAGTAAATGAGCCCCACACCAATAAAAGTCCAACACTCCTTTATTCTTCAATGTCAGGATGAAACACAATCATTTGGACTCCCTCAACGAACAGACAGGGGGTGAGGATACGAGTAGGCCCAGACAATGAACTCTCCTATTCCTCTATCAGCGAATAGGTTTGGCACATGATCTATGCCACCTGTTGAGAATCTTGGTCGCTGCCACCGACCAGATGAACGGTGAACCTTCCTCCTGACTGCACTCGGCCTCTGTTTGGGAAGATACCCATCCGGGCGGTCTCCTGAGGCTCACCCAGCACCGGCAATCTGCTGCACCAGGTCTTTGGGTGAGTAGCTCCTCCGGTCCCTTATGCCTCTGGATTCGGGTACCCCACTCCCGGGGTCCCCTAGGATATCCTTCCTTCGCGGAGCCCAGCGGAGGACACTGGGCCCCAGGCCTCCAACCGAGTACCTCACCCCAGGCTGAAGGTGCCTGGGGTGGAACACGAGCTCCGGTGTCCAGGCATAGGCCGCCTTGACACCGACCACGAACCACAGCCCTCAGGCTGAAGGTGCCTGGGACTCCACGAACGAACCCCGTGACCAAAATGGCCGACCCCTTTATACCTTCCCCCAGCAAGCACAGTGGAGCCCCCCGCTCCGCTGTACTCATGCTGCGAGAGGCCAAAAAGGGTGTGCCACTGCAACGATGGCTCAACCCCGGGCCCAAAGTGACAGCGCCACCAGCTGGGCCCCAGGGAACCACACATCACAGATTCCCCACCAAATTTAAACATAATAGAAAAGCATATACCCGCTACATATATATATATATATATATATATATATATAGATATATATATATAATATATATATCTATATATATATACACATATATACATATATATATATATATATATATATACATATATCTAATCTAGGGAGATCTCAGTGAGCCTCATTGCAGTGTCCTGGGATTGCTGGATTTTGGCCTCTTCTGTAAGGGCAAGTGATACCGTGTTTCACCGAAATTAAGACCTACCCCGAAAATAAGACCTAGCCTTATTTTTCAGGAAGACTGCAATATAAGCCCTACCCCGAAAATAAGCCCTAGTTTAAAAAGCTTGTAAAATCCTATAATCCAATCTATTACAGTAGTCTATAATGTACAATGTGTGTGTTTCTGTAATATAATTGCGGGGAAGAGAGCTCCGGCAGGTCACAGAAGCGCAGAGCAGCGCTATAACGAAGGTATTTGGCACAATTATATTACAGAAACACACACATTGTACATTATATACTACGGTAATAGAGTGGATTATAGGATTTTACAAGCATTTTAACTCGGTTCACACTGGGGATTCATTTCAGGCATGGAGAGAGAAGGGGAGAGAAGACAGCACATTATATGGTAAGACCTACCCTGAAAATAAGCCCTACTGTGTCTTTTGTTGCCAAAATTAATATAAGACCCGGGCAAACACGGTATGATCCGCACAGTAGGGGTGTAAGGTAAGTAAGGTAAGTATATTTTACTTTTTCTTTTAATATTTACAGTATTCTTTTAATAGTTTAATTCTTTTAATTAATTTTAATGTTATTTTCGTGGACAGTCTGCTTGAAGTTAGACAAGCCTGTATGCTGCAAAACCTGGCAGACATAATATAAAAATGGACATAAAGAAACATATTGTGAAGATAAAAATAATTTTAAAAATATATTTTTTAATTCTCCCTGATCACAATGCATGAGAATCAGATACATTCCCAGGATCAATCTTTATAATTTACTTTTTATAACCAGGAAAAATTGTGTAAGAAAGGCCTCCGATCCATTTTTAATCGTAACGCCTGTATAACCAGTAATAACTCCTACATTTATCTCTCAGAATTAAACATGTTATCGATAATTATTGGCAATTTATCCTCGGCAGGCTACTAGCTCTCATTTAAATGTACAACAATAAAAAGGATAATGGAATATTATTATTGTTGTTGGCGGTGGAGAAAACACGCCAGTAAAGATCCGAGAAGCCTCATCCAAGTGTTTAATAAACGTCTATATAAGGTCACCTTTGTATAATTTAATTTCACTCATTTCTTTTTTGGTCTGCATCTCTCTTAAGTGGCAGACAATTAGTATTCAAAGTCATGAGTTTCTCGCTATGCAAGAGTACCATTGTTTGTAAAACTGTCATAGAGCCGGGCTGAATGAGGAGCTTCTATTTCAATATGCTCACTAAAAAGGTGCATTAGAAAGAGAAAAACATCATCAGGGTAATACAAAGTCAAATTATTTTTTATTATTATTCACCATTAACCAGGATTATGTTGACTATCCCTATTACTAGGGATGAGGCTGGAATTTGTCGCTACCACGGGTTCAAGGCAAATCTTCAGGATTTGAAACGTTTTCAAACTTTTGGCCAAAAAAGTTTGCAGGTTTGGCACCAGAGAAAAAAGCAACTAAAAAAAAAAAAAAAAGTAGTGAAGAGCCCCTTTTCCTGGTCACAAGAGCCAATGATTTAAAGAAATGGATAATCTAACTCTTTTTCTTTAATCCTTTCCCTGCCAGAGCTGTTTTTGCACAAACATTAAAAAATAAATAATTTTAGGCCTGAAGATTACATAACACTACCAACTATTACATTGTCAGAATTCACCACAGGGCAGTAGCAAGATCAGGATTAACGGCAAACAGAATCTGGCAGCAGCAAAACACTGGAGTGAGAGGCACTTAGTAGGGCGAGGACATAAATACCCTCCCAGCAGCCAGCATCAGGTGGTTATTGAGGTCTGCTGGCTGCTAGGAGACACCTGCTGGTGGACACTGGAATTAAAACCCTCCACCCAGGGAACCACAGTGCCACCAGCGGGTGATCCAGGTCCTTACAAACTTATTTTAGAAAGCAGACATCCTGGAGAACAAATAATGAAAGTTCCAGTTTTTTTTATGTCACATGACATTAACGCAATGGTTTATGAAACAAAAAATTTCAGTAAAAAATACACTAAAGTTTATTTTAGGGCAGATAAATGCAACATGTTGCCAATTTTTTTGCTAAAATATATGATGAGATTGCTCGAGTTAGGCCCCATGCACACGAGACGCAGGTGCAAACTCTGCTGAACACACGTTTTTAAACGCTGAAACTGGCGTTTATAAACGCGCGTTTGCGGTCGCGTTTAGCGGCGTTTAGCAGCGTTTTACCGCGTTTGCGTTTATAAGCGTTTCATCATAGACCCTCCCTAAGCTCAAAAAACAGTAAATTTTAACCATTTCAGCCATTTTGTGAGACCAGAGTGAGTAGCAGCAGCTGAGAGAGCAGCAGTGTACTTGTATTTAGCGTATCACTTGCCACATCATCTGCCACAAGTTGTGGATTGTCCACTTCCCACGTCACCTGGCCACATCACGTGCCACGTCACCTGCCACAAGTTGTGGATTGTCCACTTGCCACGTGACCTGGCCACGTCACCTGGCCATGTTACCTGCCACGTCACCTGGCCACGTTACCTGCCACGTCAGCTGGCCACGTCACCTGCCACAAGTTGTGGATTGTCCACTTGCCACGTCACCTGCCACGTCACCTGGCCACATCACCTGGCCACGTCACCTGGCCACGTCACCTGCCACAAGTTGTGGATTATCCACTTGCCACGTCACCTGGCCACATTACGTGCCACGTCACCTGCCACAAGTTGTGGATTGTCCACTTGCCACGTTACCTGGCCACGTCACCCGGCCATGTTACCTGCCACGTCACCTGGCCACGTTACCTGCCACGTCAGCTGGTCACGTCACCTGCCACAAGTTGTGGATTGTCCACTTGCCACGTCACCTGCCACATCACCTGGCCACGTCACCTGGCCACGTCACCTGCCACAAGTTGTGGATTGTCCACTTGCCACGTCACCTGGCCACATCACGTGCCACGTCACCTGCCACAAGTTGTGGATTGTCCACTTGCCACGTTACCTGGCCACGTCACCTGGCCATGTTACCTGCCACGTCACCTGGCCACGTTACCTGCCACGTCAGCTGGCCACGTCACCTGCCACAAGTTGTGGATTGTCCACTTGCCACGTCACCTGGCCACGTCACCTGCCACGTCACCTGGCCACGTCACCTGCCACAAGCTGTGGATTGTCCACTTGCCACGTCACCTGGCCACGTCACCTGGCCACATCACCTGACACAAGTTGTTGATTGTCCACTTGCCACGTTACCTGCCACAAGTTGTGGATTGTCCACAATGCAATGCAAGCAATTACAGTTTTATTTTATATTTTTTAATAGTTTTTCATCATTTGCCATCATTTTTGAGATTTCTAATGTTAAAAAATAGGTCACCTTTAAAAACGCTTATAAACGCAAACGCGGCAAAACGCCGGTACCGCGTTTAGCCGCGTTTAGCCGCGTTTAGCAGCGTTTAGCGTCTGAAACGTGGAAAACTTTTGCGTCTGAACCCATTTTTTTGCTTCTGGAAAAACGAGGTTAAACGCAACTGCTTGTAAACGCCAAAAAACGAGAGTGTGTGCATGGACACATAGGATAACATTGAATGGGTTCAGGAGCAGTTGAAAAAAGCGTCCAACTGCCTCTGAACGCGCGTTTAACAGCAAATAACAGCGTCTCGTGTGCATGGGGCCTTAAATAGATCCCCAGCATTTTTTTTTTTTTTTTTTTTTAGCGAAAGGTAGAGTTAAAGCCTCTGTCCTATTTTTTTGGTTTGCCGTTTATCGGCATGCGGGAGATTTCCCTTCACTTCCTGTCCCATAGCCAAAACAGGAAGTGGAGGAAAAATCCTCCAAAGTGAGGGAATCCATGGTTGTCACCATTGGAAAATTTACCCTCTGTTACTGTCCTGGAGAAAGCCCAAAATTTGGGATTTTCATTCTCTTTCATGCTTGGTAATAATGGTAAATGGGAAAAACAGGACTGGTAATTCTCCCTAACAGGGGCTCAGACAGCAAAAAAAAAGACCTGACAGATGTTCTAATCCCCATCAGCTCTATGAAAAACTCAAAAAAAGTTTTGATTTTAGTTTTATTTTAGGAATTTTAATCATCAAGGACAAATCATGGAACCATTCATGAACCATACTCAGGCAGATACTCAACCCTACCAATCAACCCACCACACATGGATGGAGGCAAAGTGGCAACAATGACCAGCAGGAATAAGCCAGTTGTAACGTCTAAACCAGCAGATTGGTTGGACTAAAAAAAATAATTGAAAAGAGAACCTTTGGGACCCAACGTAGATCTAAACTCGATTTTTAAAATCTCTTAAAAGATGTAACATTTTCAAAGGCCATTTTTTTTTAATCTACAACTTACATTGAAATCATACCTGGTCATTTTGTTATAAAAGGCCTTGCTTAGGCACTTCTTGTTATAGGGTGACATCCAGTGGCGTATCATCCATGGGTGCAATGTGTGTGGTGTACACAGGCCCCAAAGGGAGGGGTGGCCCACTGTGCACTCACACCTTCCACAACATGGGGAGAGACCAGTTCCCTGTCTTTTTGTTTGGGCAAAGAAGTGGGGCTGCACATAACAGTTAACCCCCTGCCTGCTGGAGGCGAGCCAAGTCCCACAGCCACAGCTGCCAGCAGAATCTATACTATGTAACCAGTGGGTGCTACCGAAACTACCTACTGATCACTGATCTTTGTGTCACTTACTACTGATATCTGAACTCTGCATCACTTTCTACTGATCTCTAAACTCTGTGTCACTTCCTACTGATCTCTGAGCTCTGCGTCACTTCCTACAGATATCTGATTTCTACATCACTTCCTACTGATCTCTGAACTTTGCATCACTTCCTACTGAGCTCTGCATCACTTCCTACTGATCTCTGAACTTTGCATCACTTTCTACTGATCTCTGAACTCTGCATCACTTCCTTCTGATCTTTAAACTCTGTGTCACTTCCTACTGATCTCTGAGCTCTGCATCACTTCCTACAGATATCTGATTTCTACATCACTTCCTACTGATCTCTGAAATTTGCATCACTACCTACTGATCGCTGAGCTCTGCATCACTTCCTACTGATCTCTGAGCTCTGCATCACTTCCTACTGATCTCTGAACGTTGCATCACTTCCTACTGAGCTCTGAATCTGTGTCACTTCCTACTGATCTCTAAACTCTGCATCACTTCCTACTGATCCCTGAACCCTGCACCACTTCCTACTGATCTCTAAACTCTGCATCATTTCTTACTGATCTCTGAACTCTGTGTCACTTCCTACTGATATCTGATTTCTACATTACTTTCTACTGATCTTTGAACTCTGTATCACTTCCTACTGATCTCTGACTTCTGCATCACTTCTTACTGATCTCTGATCCCTGCATCACATCCGACTGATCTCTGAGCTCTGCGTCACTTCCTACAGATATCTTATTTCTACATCACTTCCTACTGATCCCTGAACTCTGCATCACTTCCTACTGATCCCTGAACTCTGCATCACTTCTTACTGATCTCTGAACTCTGTGTCACTTCCTACTGATCTCTGCATCACTTCCTACTGATCCCTGAACTCTGCATCACTTCCTACTGATCCCTGAACTCTGCATCACTTCTTACTGATCTCTGAACTCTGTGTCACTTCCTACTGATCTCTGCATCTCTTCCTACTGATCCCTGCTTCCCTTCTAGTCCTGGCCAAAATTCAGCGTAATAAAAACCATACCCATTTTTTTCTTTTTCTTTCTCATGAGGGCCCAACTTATGATTCTGCACACAGGCCCACTGCTTGCATTAATCACCCCTGGTTATAATGTTCTGTTTCTTTCCCACAATTGTCCTCCTGCATTGTCAATCCATCACATGGACTTCCAATGGAGACTACAAGTGGCCATTACAAAGTTTATTAAGCAGGCATGGTCCACTGTTGTCACCAGGGCCGCTGATAGGCCAGTACAACTGGCCCTGTTGTACCGGGCCCGGCCAGCAGGGGGGCCCGGGCAACCTGAACAGATAGCTAATTAATGTAAAAAATAAATAAAAAATCCTCCAGCCATCGTCCATCCGATGCCCAAAATCGTTTTTTTTTTGTGATAGCACTGTACTATCAATCTGCTTGTAGGTGGCGGCAGGGGGAGGGACTATTTCTTCTATTTCTGGCACGGAAGAATGCCTCTTCCACGCCCGCTCCTCATGCTGGCTCAAGTCCCAGCCAGCGCATCCTCTGTATTGCCTTCCCTGGCGCTGCGGAGTGATTCCTTTCCCTCCGCGTAAGAGAAGCAGTGAGGCGAGCGGCGGCGGCAGAGGAAGAAGCAGCTGGCATCTGACTGGAATAGTTTGTGTGGACACTCCAGTACAGGCAGCAGCAGGATCAGGGAGGAAGTGACTCCTGGGGCCCGGCCGGCTAACAGAGGCGTGTCCTGTGTGCTTGCTTGGGGGGGGAGGATTCAAGATCTACTACTACTGCAGCAGCCAGCATCTATACATTACTGCATTGGCGGCATGGGTGGCACTGTCTGCAGGTAGCACATGTGTTATGGGCCATAACGCATGTTCTGCCTGCAGAGACAGTGCCACCCATGCCGCCAATGCCGTAATGTGCTGCAGACAGTGCTGCCAATGCCGTAATGTACTGCAGACAGTGCCACTCATGCTGCCAATGCCATAAAGCATGTGCTGCCTGCAGAAACAGTGCAACCCATGCTGCCAATGCCGTAATGTGCTGCAGAGACAGTGCCACAAATGCTGCCAATGCCGTAATGTGCTGCAGACAGTGCCACCCATGCCGCCAATGCCGTAATGTGCTGCAGAGACAGTGCCACCCATGAAGCTAATGCCATAACACATATGCTACCTGCTGACAGTGCCACCCATGCCGCCAATACCATATTGTGCTGCAGACAGTGCCACCCATGCCATCAATGGCATAATGCCATTGGCAGCATGGGTGGCACTGTCTCTGCAGGCAGCACATGCGTTTTGGCATTAGTGGGATGGGTGGCACTGTCTGCAGCACATTTACGGCATGGGTGAGAAAAATAAGTATCACTTGTAGAAAAACCTGCACTTTGTTTCAAGACGGGGTCTGGGGAGCGGGCCCCGTCAGGTAGGCTGTACGGGGCCCCATGATTTCTATCAGCGGCCCTGGTTATCACCATCAGGGAATCTGTCCTAGGAATAAATGTCATGCAGGGATTGCTTTTAAAGCTTATAAAAGTTGACAGTATAAAATTGTATAAACAGTATTAAATGGTATAAAATTGACAGTATGTAAATAAACTTTTTAGGAGAACATGTGACATCTGGGTCAAAGCATGAACACCATTATGCAACCTTATAACTGTGCAGGCTTGCTTATTAAAGGTTTTTCTTTTTTTGGCCCTTTTGAACTTTACTTTGCCTTAATTGCTTATTTTCTTGTTGGCCGGCCAATTGTCCGAACTCATGCTGATAAATTGCCTCTGAAATCCTGAGTATGCTCAGCATGGGGTTCTGTCATTTGTTGATTTTATGCACATTCAGGAGCTTTATAGTTATCCTCAAAGAAGGGCAAGAAAAATATAAAAAAAAAACTTTTTTAGCATGGCTATGCTAAAATTCAGGACCATATTACCTTTCTTGCGCAAGTCTTTTTTTGTTTTCTTCAGTTTTCTTTGCAGGCACTGGCATTTATTCTTTCTTCTGTAATGTCCTCCGATCCTGTGACCGCGGGTTTTTCTCAATGTTTGACACACATATTTTTTTCCTGCTAAATTTCCCTGTGTAGTTTAATCTACCACCTCCAGAACTCGAAAATGTAATATAAAAATGCTGGACAGAATCTACGTCAAGCACAATATGACTCCAGCAAGTGAATTGCGCTCTCAGGTCTTAGAATGCAGACACACTCTAAGAGCAGCTTCTTTTTTGTGATTTTAAAGTGTACAACTCCAACATGGGGACCGCAGGGCACAGGGATCGCAGGGCATGGGACCGCAAGGCGCGGGGATCGCAGGGCACGGGGATCGCAGGGCAAGAGGGCCACAGGGCACGGGGATCGCAGGGCACAGGGATCACAGGGCACAGGGATTGCATGGCACAGGGATTGCAGGGCACGGGGACTGCAGGGCACGGGGACCGCAGGGCACGGGGAACACAGGGCATAGGGATCGCAGGGCACAGGGATCGCAGGGCATGGGACCGCAGGGCACGGGGATCGCAGGGCACGAGGACCACAGATCACAGGGATGGCAGGGCACAGGGATCACAGGGCACAGGGATCACATGGCACAGGGATCGCAGGGCACGGGACCGCAGGGCACAGGGATTGCAGGGCACGGGACCGCAGGGCACGGGGATCGCAGGCAACGAGGACCACAAGGCACAGGGATCGCAGGGCACAGGGATCACAGGGCACAGGGATCGCATGGCACAGGGATCGCAGGGCACGGGACCGCAGGGCACGGGGATCACAGGGCACAGGGATCGCATGGCACAGGGATCGCAGGGCACGGGACCGCAGGGCACGGGGATCGCAGGGCATGGGTACCGCAGGGCACGGAGACAGCAAAGTGTAATCGTCATGGTATCCAAAAACATGCAAGGGTTCCATGCAAACCTATAAAATTGGCTAATCACTTCTTAGTGCAGAAAAAAATCTAAACCCTATGCTAGTTATTTTTCTTGTCAAAAAAAGTGGAAAACAATAACCACATACTTATCTTCTCTTTATTAACCACTTACTTACTGGGCACTTATACCCCCTTCCTGCCGAGGCCAAAAAAAACTGATTATAGGCTTCTGTTTACTTCTGTGATCAGCTATCATTGGCTGACAGCTGATCATGTGGTAAAGGGCCCGCGACGATTGGCCCTTTACCCCGATCTGTGATAAGCAGAGTCCCAAGGACTCGGCGATCACACAGCCTGTGGGCAGCACAAGAACATGAGGACCTCCATGTTTGCCCTCTCGGCAAAAGAAGGCTGCGCTGTAGCCAACTTCCGGCTATAGCGCGAGCAGCAAACTTTTAAAGTGATTGTAAACAATCACCTTGTAAAACAACCCATTCGGTTTAAAATAGAAATGAAATGCAAAACATTTTTGTATTCATTCACCTTGAAATTCTCCACATTTTGTCATGTTACAACCAAAAACATAAATGTATTTTATTGGGATTTTATGTGATAGACCAACACAAAGGGGCACATAATTGTGAAGTGGAAGGAAAATTATAAATTGTTTTCAAAATTTTTTACAAATAAATATGTGAAAAGTATATTTGTATGGCGCCCCCCCGGAGTCAATACTTTGTAGAACCGCCTTTCTCTGCAATTACAGCTGCAAGTCTTTTTGGGGATGTCTCTACCAGCTTTGCACATCTAGAGAGGGACATTTTTGCCCATTCTTCTTTACAAAATATCTCAAGCTCTGTCATATTGGATGGAGAGCGTCTGTGAACAGCAATTTTCAAGTCTTGCCACAGATTCTCAATGGGATTTAGGTCTGGACTGTGACTGGGCCATTCTAACACATGAATATACTTTGATCTAAACCATTCCATTGTAGCTCTGGCTGTATGTTTAGCGTCGTTGTCCTGCTGGAAGGTGAACCTCCCCCCGGTCTCAAGTCTTTTGCAGACTCTAACAGGTTTTCTTCTAAGATTGTCCTGTATTTGGCTCCATCCATCTTCCTATCAACTCTGACCAGCTTCCCTGTCCCTGCTGAAGAAAAGTATCCCCACCACATGATGCTGCCACCACCATGTTTCACGGTGGGGATGGTGTGTTCAGGGTGATGTGCAGTGTTAGTTTTCTGCCACACATTTAGGCCAAAAGGTAAAATTTTGGTCTCATCTGACCAGAGCACCTTCTTCCACATGTTTGCTGTGTCCCCCACATGGCTTCTCACAAACTGCAAACAGGACTTCTTATGGCTTTCTTTCACCAATGTCTTTCTTCTTGTCACTCTTCCATAAAGGGCAGATTTGTGGAGCGCACGGCTAATAGTTGTCCTGTGGACAGATTCTCCCACCTGAGCTGTGGATCTCTGCAGCTCCTCCAGAGTTACCATGGACCTCTTGGCTGCTTCTCTGATGAATGCTCTCCTTGCCCGGCCGGTCAGTTTAGGTGGACGGCCATGTCTTGGTAGGGTTGCAGTTGTGCCATACTCTTTTCAGTTTTGGATGATGGATTGAACAGAGCTCTGTGAGATGTTCAAAGCTTGGGATTTTTTTTTTATACCCTAACCCTGCTTTATACTTCTCCACAACTTTATCCCTGACCTGTCTGGTGTGTTCCTTGGCCTTCATGATGCTGTTTGTTTACTAAGGTTCTCTAACAAACCTCTGAGGGCTTCACAGAACAGCTGTATTTATACTGAGATTAAATTACACACAGGTGGACTCTATTCACGAATTAGGTGACTTCTGAAGGCTATTGGTTTAACTAGATTTTAATTAGCGGTATCAGAGTAAATGGGGCTGAATACAAATACACGCCACACTTTTCACATATTTATTTGTAAAGAATTTTGAAAAACATTTATCATTTTTCTTCCACTTCACAATTATGTGCCACTTTGTGTTGGTCTACCATATAAAATCCCAATAACATCCATTTACGTTTTTGGTTGTAATATGACAAAATGTGGAAAATTTCAAGGGGTATGAATACTTTTTAAAGGCACTGTAGATATAAAAAAAAAAAAGATAATAAATATATTTTTTCCCCTTTTTTATAAGTGATCACATTCCCTCTGTTCTCAGCTGCATAAGATCTTGTCAGGACAAGTCTGATCATTGGAGGAGAGTACACTGAGTTCCCAGCATAGCTAAAGAACTGACCACGATGTGTTCTCCTGCTTAGTGTGTTCAGTTGTTAATAGGAAAGCAGAGGGACTGGCAGAAACACCAGGGATTTCACATAAAGGAAGCAATACAAAGAGAACAGGATACTTTCTCATACAAGTACATGATACAGCAGAGCCACATATCAGGAATATGAAGTGTTGGGGTAACAAATGCTTTGTTTCTTGTTTTATTTTAAATCCTGCAAGGTATAAAGCCATAATGTGCTAGTATGCATTGCATACTAGCACATTATGCAAAACTTACCTTAGAACAAAGCCCTCCAGTGGCGCACTGTCACCGCTGTAGGCGCTTCCATCTTTACTCTTTCTTTCGGGTTCGCGGACAATACTGACAGGCGTCATGTCCATCGAATTAATGAATGGTACAAAATTCACATCCATTCGTAATCCGAATTATCGAATGAATTTGAAAATTGAATTTATTTCCCCATGGGGCCAAACTACTGTCATAGGTATATAGTTACATAATAGGTAACGTTGAATAATGGCACTAGTCCATCCAGTTCAACCTGTGTAGGTATTTATTCATGTCGATAATCATCTCCCATATCCCTGTATATTGTGTTCACTAAGATGCACGTCCATACTTCCTGCTGACACCACCGATTGTGGAAGGGAGTTCAACATCCTTACCGCCCTTACAGTAAAAACCCCCTGTGCAGCTTAAGGTTAAACCGCTTCTCCTCCAATCTCATTGTGTGGCCCCGTGTCCTCTACACTCCCTGAGACTGAATAGTTTTCTTCCTACGCTGGGATCACCATTGAGGTATTTGTATATTGCTATCATCTCAAGTGTCTCTTCTCCAGAGAGAATAAATTTAGTGCTTGTAGTCGTACATGTAGCACACCCCTGCAGGAGCTGCTGGTTTTAGTTTTGGGCCTTGCACGTTACCTCAGTATTCGTTGTCTAGGGGAAGAAAGTCTGTAGAAACTCCAATGTCCACACAAGATGTAAAACCTTAAGCAGCGAGGTTTTATTTTCCTTTTGCAATAAACAGATGAACAATGGTAGAAGGGTGAAGGGAAGGGGTAGGTTCAGGCACACAGTACAGATCACTGGGGAAACTTCTCACGTATAAAGTTAGTCACCACTCCTCCCTGAGTGGGTATTGCTCACCCGGGTAGGCCCCTCTCACCAGACGTAGCAGCCGGAATGATGCACAAACTATGATCAGAACCAGTCTCTGCCACAGACCGGTTGTGGACAAATTGGATAATCCGGGATCCGGACTTCCATCCAAACAGTCAAGAACCTTTAAGCCAACCCGGCAGACTGTAAGGTGAACTTAACTGTGGTGCACCCTCCAATAGAATTCCAGGCCCTCCTCAAGACACCAGCCTTCCGCTTGGTCTTTTCCAGGACAGGTCCTCCCCTGGTTTCCTCCATTGAGTGGCTTCTTCCCTCAGGACGGACAGCACAGGATCACCTTCAAAGTGTAGGCCCAGTCAGTATAACTGGGCCTACCTGGTAGAGTTGCAGCCTCGGACCAGCATGGTTCTGAGGCCAGAATCACGCGATACACCCCTCGCACCAGGAGGGCCGCGGGGGGACGAAGGACCCCAAAAAATGGCATCTGCCCCTTAAGTACCCTTCACCAGCATGCTCAGCGGGTAGACCACGCCCACTGAACTGTTCCCGGGGGAAGGCACCCAATACACCCTGGCTTGTCAGTCTTCCACATTGGTAACGCCACCTACAGGCGAACAGAGGGAAGTCTGCCCAACACAGCCATAGCCGGAACAGAGGCTAATTTAGCATCAATTATTTACATCTGAGCCTAACTATTGGCTCAGATACCCTCTAAATTGAAACATAGCGCCCAGTCATTGGGAGCAGGGCGCTAGATACAGTCCACTTATTAATTCTGTTGCCCTTTCTCTGGACTTTCTCCAGCTCCAGGACATCCTTCCTGAGGATTGGTGACTAGAATTGGACAGAATAGTCCAGATGTGGCAGAACCAGAGTTTTATAAAGTGGCAGGACAATAATTTTATCTCTGGAATTTATCCCTTTTTTAATGCGTGCTAATATTCTGCCGGCTTTGCTTGCTGTAGATTGGCATTGTATGCTATTGTTCAAAAATGGCTGAAAAACAACAAACAATCCTGCGCACGAGATGACCATCGACCATTCAATAGTCTACAATGAAAGCACTGGCCTTGCTGCCCTTCGTGGATAGGGGTGTCCTAGTAGCAAATGAAAAAGATTCAGCTGGACCATATATCGCCAATTGTCTACTATCATTGTCTTCCAATGATGTCGGGTTTTTTTTTATTTTTTATTTTCTTTGTTTTTGTGTCTCTCCACCTATGGGGCGTTGGCTCTTTGCCCTATGAGGGAGGAGCCACGAGTTCCCGGGGGCTCCTCCCCCTCTACCTAATTAGTGGCCCACATGCACATGTCCCCATATAAAGGGTAGGTAGAGGTCTCAGCACTGCGTGGCTTTGATAAAGAAGTTTTATACTTCGAAACGCGTCAGACGATAGTGCGCCCCATCACGGTCTCCTTGATCGGTCGAAGTGTGGTTTGGGTTCACATGCTGCAGCTTCCAAGGCACTGTTTGTACAATGCGAACTTTTGTACTAGTTTTGTGAGTACCTATTCATTGCTTTCATTTTAAATACATTTTCCTAAACGATATCACACCAGGCTGGTGCACCCTTGTTTTTTCCCTTTTTTTCATATGCTATTGTTCAGTCTGTCTTCTACTAGGACTCCCAGATCTTTCTTCATCCTGGGTTCCACCCAGATGTTCTCCCCCTAGTGAGTAACTTGCATTTATGTTTTTAGCCTCGTATTGCATTACTTTACATTTCTCAACATTAAACCTTATTTGCCATCTAGTTGCCCACCCCATTACTTTATTCAGGTCTTCTTCTAAAGTTCCTATGTTTTGCTGTGAGGTTATTGCACTGCTTAATTTTGTATCATCAGCAAACACTTAGATTAAACTATTTATCCCTTCCTCTATATTATTTCTGAATAAATTAAACTGAATTGGTCACAGGACAGATCCTCTGGGGGCCCCACTTACCACACTGGATCATTCCAAGTACTCGCTATTTATCAGCACGCTTTGGACATGCCCCTGTAATCAGTTTTAAATCCATGAACAAGTCCTATGGTCTATGCCTACAGACCTCAATTTTCTAAATTAAGCGTTTATGGGGAACTGTATTAAAAGCTTTTGCAAATTCCAGATACACCACATCCATAGGCCTTCCCCTATCTAGATGGCAGCTCTCTTCCTTGTAGAATGTTAACAGATTGGTTTGGCAAGGACGATCCTTCATGAATCCATGCTGATTACTACTAATGATACAGTTTTCATCAGAATTTTTTTAGATATAGTCCCTTATCATCTCCTTCAATAGTTTACATACTATCGATGTTAGACTGATTTCCTTTATCTACATGACAGCTCACTTTCTCGTAGAACATTCACAGATTGGTTTGGCAAGAACGATCTTCATAGACCCGTGCTTATTACTTCCAATGATATCGTTTTCATCAGAACATTTTGGCATATAGTCCCTAATTATCCCCTCCGATAGTTTACATACTATCGATGTTAGACTGACTAACATGTAGTTTCCAGAAATATATCTCTGCCCTTTGTTGGATATTGGTACCATCTGGGATTTTTGCCAATCAGCTGGTACCATTCCTGTCAGTATCTTGTCCATCTGAATAAAACATATTAAACAAATGCATTTGTTAATTTTGTTATACATTTTATTTATTTTTTTATTTGTTGCCTTTAATTTCTGTGTCCATTCAGGGGAGGAAATTTAAGTCCGAAAAACAAATCAAAGCTAAATGAATAGCACATGTCTATCATATGTGACGTCGCTGGTATCTACCCACACCAACGTGATTACCAGCTACGATAGTGTACATTGTATTTTTCATTTTGTGGTTGTTTACTGACCTTTTATGCGTATTGTAATAAAGAATGTTTTTATGGATTTATATAGTGTTTATTTGACTCCCAATGGCATATCTAAAGTCCCATTATGTTTTAAATCCTTTCTCTGCTGTGATTATTACGGGATAATGCCCTACCTAAATGAGTGATTTGTTTATACTCCACGCTTTACATCGGCTTGTATTGTGTTGTAGGATCTGTTGACTCCCATAAGTAATCATGTGCAAGCAAAAATTCTGGTTTTTTTTCCCTCTTCAAACATGATTGGGTAATCTTTGCAAAGTGAAAATTCATCTTATTTGTGAAGCTCTGGGACAATCCCCATGCAAAGTAAACAGCCTATTTGCATTTTAGTAAATTAACCCCATGAGGTCCAAATGTCCACTTAGCTCTTTAGCTCAATAATGCAGAAAATCCTGTTTCAAATATAGATCCAGTTGTTTGTCCCCATCAGTTGGTTCCCATGAGGTACTGTATGGCTGATTAAAGTGGTTGTAAAGTCAGAAGGTTTTTTATCTTAATGCATTCTATGCATTAAAAAAAAAAGCCTTATGTGTGCAGCAGCCCCCCTCAGCCCACCCAATACTTACCTGATCCCCAGTGATGTCCACGAGTGCATTGGCTCCTGCTGCTGTCAATCAAACTTATTTAGCCAATCAGGAGAGAGAGAGGGAAGGGCGGGGCCAAACCGCAGCTTCATGTCTGAATGGATACACAGGAAGCTGCAGCTCAGCTCGGGTGCACCCATAGCAAGCTGCTTGCTGTAAGGGCACTCAACAGGAGGGAGGGGCCAGTAGCTTCAGCCAGGCACCTGAAAAGGATCGGGGCTGCTCTGTGCAAAACCACTACACAGGGCAGGTAAGTATAACATGTTTGTTATTTTAACCTGAGATGTGTTTTTCTGACAGCGTGAGGAGAAAAAAAAGCCGATCACCGGCTTCTGTGAAAGGGACATCGGTCCCGGAGAGGAAGAGCCACATCCAGCTCATCTGTGCCCACCAGTGCCGCCTGGCAGTGCCACCTGCCAGTGCCCACCAGTGCATATCAGTGCCCACCAATGCATATCAGTGCCATCTAGCAATACCCACCAGTGACACCTATCAATGCCCACGAGTGGTGCAAATTAGTTCCCATACATGCTTCATCATCAGTGCCACCTAGCAGTGCTGCCCATCACTGCCACCTACCAGTGCCCATCACTGCCACCTACCAGTGCCCATCGATGCCACCTATCAGTGCCACCTATCAGTGCAGTTCAGTGCCACCTATCCATGCTATTCAGTGCTGCCCATCAATGCCCATCAGTACCACCCATCAGTGCCACTTCTCAGTGCCACCTATCAGTCCCCTCCAGTGCCGCCTTATCAGTGCCCATCGGTGCAGGCTATCAGTGCCCATCAGTGCAGCCTATCAGTGCTTATCAGCGCAACCTCATCAATGTACATCAATGAAGGAGAAACATTACCTGTTTGCAAAATTTTATTACAAAATATAAAACTGTTTTGGGTTTTGTTTCAACATTTTCGGTCTTTTTTTTCATTTTTTTAACAAACAATAAAAAACCCAGCAGTGATTAAATACCACCAAAAGAAAGCTCTACTTGTGGGAGAAAAATTATAAAAATGTCATATGGGTACAGCGTTGCATGACCGCGCAATTGTCAATTTAATTGTGAGAGTGCTGAAAGCTGAAAATTGGTCTGGGCAGGAAGGGGGTTTAAGTGGTAAGAAAAAAAAAAAAAAACAAGACTTTCCAATCACTCTAAGGCTATAGTGTACCTTTAAGGGAATAATTTAAAAACTCCATTCTAGGAGGCTTCAAACTTAGGAAGTCACCTAATGAGCTGATTTACTTTGTAACATTGGGTTATAGAGGTTACTTATTGATGGTGAGAGCTTCTGCTTGAAAACAGATAATTTACTGAAGATGTCAGATTTGCTTAAGAAATGAAGTACGCTTGCAGAGGGTGTTGTCAATATCACTAGCGCTCCGCCATGTCATTGCTGACGGCTGAGTGCTAACTACGCTGAGAAGCCAAATAAAATATATCAATTTCCATAAGGCACAGATTCCCTGAGGGGTTCCAGTGGTGAAGGAGGAGTTAATTATTAGTTGCGTTCTTTCCTAAACTGGACTTGACGTAAATTTGATTAGGTGAATTCATTACAGATTGCTGAAGTACTGACTTAATATCTTGGCTTTAAACCTTCTTCATATCAGAGATGACATGACAACTTTCATGAAGTAGTTAGGACTGTCAGCAAATGATACAAAACTCCCTAGCACCCAGTCTTATTAGCCATCCAAGGGGACTCAAAAATTTTGGGATATGGTCCATGCACATTGGGGGATAGTCTGTGATTTAGGGATAGTCTGTGCACATTAAGGGGTGTGGGTTTGGAGCAATGATGTAGATCTGGATATGTTCCTACCACCCATTAATACTAGTTTGATTAGCCACCTGACCTCCGGAAGATTTGCCCCCTTCATAACAGGCCCATATTTTGTGATACGGTCTTTAACCGCTTCAGCCCCGGACCATTTTGGTGGTCAAAGACCAGGCCACTTTTTGCGATTCGGCACTTCGTCGCTGTAACTGACAATTGTGCGGTCGTGCGACGTTGCTCCCAAACAAAATTGATGTCCTATTTTTCCCACAAATAGAGCTTTCTTTTGGTGGTATTTTATCACCTCTGCGGTTTTTATTTTTTGCTCTATAAACAAAAAAAGAGCGACAATTTTGAAAAAAAATCAATATTTTTTACTTTTTGCTATAATAAATATGCCCAAAAAATATATATTTTTTTTTTTTCCACAGTTTAGTCCGATACATATTCTTCTACATATTTTTGGTAAAAAAAATTGCAATAAGCGTTTATTGATTGGTTTGCGCAAAAGTTATAGCTTCTACAAAATAGGGGACTGTTTTATGGCATTTTTATTAATATTATTTTTTTTACTAGTAATGGTGGCGATCAGCGATTTATATCGTGACTGCGACATTATGGCGGACACATCGGACACTTTTGACACCATTTTGGGACCAATGTCATTTTTACAGCGATCAGTGCTATAAAAATGCACTGATTACTGTAAAAATGACACTGACAGTGAAGGGGTTAACCACTAGGTGGCGCTGCAGGGGTTAAGTCAGTACTAGGGAGTGATTCTTACTGTTAGGGGGCGTGGCTACACATGACACGTCACTAATGACCGTTCCCGATCACGGGGAACGGTCATCAGTGACAGTGTCACTAGGCGGAATAGGGGAATGCTTTGTTTACAAAGGCATTCCCCTGTTCTGCCCTTGCTGACTGCAATCGCGGGCCTCCCGGGAACATCAAGTTCCCAGGACCCGTGGCCGCACGCACGAGGCATGCGGCGGGCGCGCGAGCTGGGCGGCAAGTTTAAAGGGACGTACCTGTACGCCAATGTACCTGCCCGTGCCATGTTGTCGACGTACATTGGAGTGCGGCGGTCGGCAAGTGGTTGACCACTTTCCTACCGGCCTATTATGGCATGACGTCCACAAGGTGGCTCAGTTATCCTGACTGGGCGTCATATGACGTCCAGCAAGATAAGGCGCTCGTGCGTGCCACCGGGGGCACGCAGAGCGGCGATCGGTGGTGTATCTCCGATCGTGGTAAAGAGCCTATGACGTAAGCTCTTTACCACGTGATCAGCTGTGAACAATCACAGCTGATCACGGCGGTAACCAGGAAGTGCCAGTAATTGGCTTTCCCCAGTTTGCGCTGGCAAGACGTGAGCAGAGGAGAGCCGATCGGCGGCTCTCCTGGCAGGGGGGGGTCTGTGCTTATTTTTTTATTTTGTTTTTTTTAAATAGATTTTATTGAAGGTAAAAGTCATACAGATTACCACAGCAATAGAAGTAATTATATTTTTACATATCAATAGTTGTGTCAAACCAGTAAATTTGATAAGAGAAGACACTAATGTATAGATAACAATACGCATCCTAGGAGATACAAGAGTGAGGTCCCATGCAAGGGATGAACAAACAATGTAGGAGATAAGAGCTTTCAAAGCTAAACATCCCTATGTAAGGGGGGAGGATAAGTGAATGGATCCTGGAACTGGGGAGGATCCTAGGAATACTGGAAGGCAGAGAACAGAACAAAACAAAACCAAAAACCTAGGGAGAAAGAGAAAAGAAAAAACGGGGGGGATGGGGGATGATGGGGGGTGGGGGGGATGGAAGTAGACACCAAGCTTCCATTATGAGGGGTATCAAGGAGGTAGACATCAAATTGCACTGGAAATATCTAGAGTGCATCTCACCATGTAGATTCAGTCCCATCAATAGAGGTCACCCCGAGGGGGAGAGTAGAGACACTGGAGGTGATGGGAGGGGTGGCCCGTAATAGGAGAATGAAAACAGTTTGAGGTTTGCCCGGTCTTCAGGGGAGTGCGCATAGACCGAATAGGCTTGCCATCTGTGGTAGAAACGTTGTTTAGCAGTGTCAATCGAGAAGTCTGTATTTAGTCTATCTTTGAAAAGAAGCAGCAGAAGTTCCTTTTTGACTTGTGAAGTATTTGGGGGAATATTGGATATCCAATTTTTCAAGATGGCCCTCCTGGCGAGTAGTAGACATATCAGAGACCATTCTTTATGTGAAGGGGGGGGCTTTTGGGGACCATGGCAGCAACAAAGCGTCCCAGTAACCAAAGATGAGGAGGAATGGGTCCTTACGTAGTTTCATCAGGGTCCCTTTGAAGATGTAAGCCAGGACTTGATCCCAGAAGATGGATATGTGGGGGCATGACCAGAAGCGGTGCGTCAGGGAAGGTTTGAGTTGACGACAGAGAGGGCATGAAGAAGAGGTTTGTGAATGGTTGGCGTAGAGAAAGGGAATGTGAGCACGATGCACAATTTTCAGCTGAGTTTCCCTCCATATTTCGTTGGGGATCAGTTTATGTATAGTATTAAGGCCCTGTAATAGTTTGTTGACCAGCTCCGTGTCTGGGAAGTCTTTGGTCCAGTTGGCCACTGATGAGGAAGCTAGGGATGATGTTGTTTTTAGTAGAAGAGGTCGATATATATCCGAGATCTTATAAGAACCTTCCCAAAGGAGGACTTCCATGATAGAACCTTTTGTTATCGTTTCTACATGCATTTTTCAGGAAACTGACACATTGTCCATAGTGAAAAGCGTGGGATTGTGGAAGTGAGAACGCGTCGGCTAGGGATTGGAAATTTATGGGACGACCTGTCTCCGGATCACAGAGTTGTGAAAATTTCGTAAGTCCTTTCCGATGCCAGGTGGCATAGGGATGGTGCTCCAGGCCTGGGATGAAGCTCGGGTGGCCTTGAATTGAAAGGTGGCCGGATATGAAGGGCGAAAGATGCAGGCTTTTTCTGACTTCTCTCCATGCAATGGCCGTGTCTCTTAGTAAAAGGTTATGTTGGAATGGTATTGGAACAGATTTCCACTTGCAGTGGAGGAGAGCTACTAGGGAGTATGGGTATGCCATTTGGGTTTCCAAGGCATAATTGGAGTAGCGGGACGCTTGGGCTATCCAGTCTAGACTTGTCCGTAGTAGGCAAGCTAGGTTATAGGTTCTAACATCGGGGAGACTAATACCCCCTTCGCGCCTGGGAAGATATAATTTTTGGAGGGCTATACGTGGTCGCCTACCTTTCCAAAGGAATTTAGAGATGGCTGCATTGAGAACTTTTGTATGCTTATGATGCAGAAGCAGTGGTATGGTTTGGAGTGGGTAAAGTAAACGAGCAAAGCTGACCATTTTCACCAGGTGACATCTTCCCAAGAGCGAAAGAGGCAGATCCATCCAATTATCAAGTTCCTGAGATATTTTTGTGAGTAGCCCCTCATAGTTGAGATGATAGAGAGAGGAAGGTGTTTTCCCTATTTTGATCCCTAGGTATGTGATATGGGAATGTGCTACCTTGAAAATTCACTTTTGCTATAATTTATACGAAGGCCTGAACATATTCTGAATTCATTGAATACGGATTTGATTGTGGGCATATCCAAGGATGGGTTAGAAGAGAAAATAAGGACATTGTCGGCAAAGAGGGAAGTACGTAGTTCGTGATCACCAATGTGAATGCCATGTAGTGGGGCCGTTTGGTTTAAAAATCGCGATAAGGGTTCTAATGCTATATTAAATAGGAGTGGGGACAAGGGACAGCCCTGCCTAGTGCCTTTATGGAGACGAAATTCCTCTGAAAGAAGGCCCGCTGCCACCAGCCTAGCTGCTGGAGCGGTATACATGGACTCTATAAGGCGGGCGAAGGGGCCGGTGAATCCCTTAGAGGACATTACTAAAGAATGCCACTCGAAACTAACGTTATCGAAGGCTTTCTCTGCATCTAGAGTGATGATTGCAAAATCACCCCTCAGGTTATTTTTGGCATGTTCTAGGGCCAGCATCACTTTCCTGATATTTAGAGTGGCAGTCCTGCCTTTAACAAAACCCGATTGAGCGGAGTGGATTAAAGAAGAAATGATGGATGCTAATCTGGTGGCAACAATTTTTGAGAGAATCTTGACATCTAGATTTAAAAGTGAGATAGGCCGATAGGAACCTGGTTCTAGGGGGTCTTTGCCTTTTTTGGATAGTAATTTTATGGTGGCTTGGTTTCCCGTGGGTAAGTACGGGCCACCAGACCATATGTGTTGATATACCTCACATAGGGTGGGTTCCAATAGTGATTTTAGGGACTTGTAAAATTTGCCTGTGAAACCATCAGGGCCAGGGGCTTTAGAAGAGGCTAGGTTCCGGATGGCCAACGATATCTCAGGGAGGGATATGGGCAGGTTCAGGCTTTCTAATTGTGAGGGAGTGATTTTGGTGAGGGAAATTTTTTCAAGGAATGAGAGTGCCGTCGGTTTATCTATGGGATCGGCAGCGTATAGGGATGAGTGGTAGTGGAGCATAGCTTCGTTGATGTCTCGCTGCGAGGTTTTGATAGAACCCGTAGCGTCTCGGAGGGAGGAGATACATGTCGGGCGTTGAGGACCCTTGCAAAGTCTGGACAGTAGTTTCCCTGCTTTGTTCCCGAATTTATGTAGGGAGGCGTCAATGTGCGCTTTTTTCGTCAGTTCAAGGGTGTCTGCCCACGCTTCAAAGGCTCGTTTAGCTACTTGCCAAGCCTTCCTATTATCAGGGGAGTCCGTTATGTACAGGGATCGTTGGGTTTGGTGTAGCCGGGAGCTAGCCAATTTGTAATTTGCCACAGCATTTCTTTTGAAAGAGGCGGCATAGGATATAATCTGACCTCTCAGGAAAGATTTGCCAGCTTCCCAAAACAAGTTAGGTTTATCTAGGTGCAAAGCATTGGCCGAGGAGTATTCGGACCACGATTTCTCTATGTACTGTAAAAAGTCAGAGTTATTATGTAGGTATGTGGGGAATCGCCATAGTTTGGGGTTTGGGTGAAGGTTGGGGATGTGGAGTGATACCGAAACAGGAGCATGGTCTGAGATAACAATGTCATGAATGTCAGATTCCGATGTCATGGGGACAATGTCGTCAGAGCAGAAAATGTAGTCAATCCTGGTGAAAACATTGTGGGGTTTGGAGTAAAAAGTGAACTCTCTGTCAGCTGGGTGTCTGAGACGCCAAACGTCATGAAGGTGAAGGGAGTCAATCATGGAGGAAAGGAGGGTCGCACCTCTGGGGGCAGGTAGAGATCGGGGGCTTCTGGAGCAAGACCTGTCGTCAATTGGGTGAAGGATAGAATTAAAGTCTCCGCCGATAATATGTGGGAGAAGCAGATCCCGAAAGAGGCCGAGTAGACAGTTCGCTAAAGAATTGTTTGGGGGGGTTATTAGGGGCGTAAATGTTAGAGATAATGAAGTCTTTGACCCCTAACTGAACATGAATCGATAGGAGTCGTCCTTGTGAATCTGAGTGGGTAGAGACAACCGTGCAGGGAAGATTTTTGTGAATGAGTATTAGGACCCCTGCCTTGCGTCCCAGGGATTCGGAGCCGAGGACTGAGCCCACCCATAGTTTTTTCATGCGTGGGAAATCTGAAGCGGAGAGCTGGGATTCCTGAAGGAGGGCAATGTCTGTTTTGAGTCTTTTTAGATGGCGGAGAATTTTCAGTCTCTTATTAGGGGAGCGGAGCCCTTTTACATTCCAGGAGACTATTTTCATATTAGGGGGTCAATCGAGAGGAGCTGGGCTGGTGTTGTAGGGTTGGATCGAAGTAGGTAATGAAAGTGAGCTATGAGAGTAGTATGGGACAATGAGTTGTCTACGCTACAGGGAGGTGGTGATGAAGTGTCCAGTGTTGGAAGCATACCTTGGCTTGGGTGAGATAAAAGAAAAGAAGGATATCGGGGGAGGGGTTGAGAAAAAAAGAACAAAAAAACATATCGTACGGACTTCACTTTTTTCCGCATGAAGTCGCTGTGTAGTCCAGCTCCCATTGCAAGACCCGAATAATGCAGCCTTGACAAAAAGAAAACCCACGTATTCAGGGGTGGTCAATGCAGCAGATTCGGATTGTGTACAGAGAGAGATAAAGGCTCTACGCAGGGAGGCCAGAGGGAACAAACATTTGTACCAGCAATGTAAAAGCAGAGAGAAAAAAAAACAAACAACATATCTATCATAAACATGTAAAGAACAAGGAGAAAGGAAAGGACTGGCCTACCATCAAAATGCAAGTCTGGTTTTCAAAGTCGGTAGGAGAGACCGGTGATTTGTCTCGCCTCAGGGGTATGGCTGTTTGGTTGGGTCAGGCGTGACTATAGCTGAGAAGATGGAAGAAGAGTATTAGTCGATTCAGCTGAGCATGGATTGGCGCAGGTCTGGGTTCGAGGGCCTGAATCTTTTTGGAGAGTCCTTACGCAGGCTTCTTTGGTCGAGACCTCGGTTGATTTGAGTCGTCCTGGATGAGGGGCTGAGGTGAGGTCCCGAGTGAAGAGAGCGTAGGAAGGCTTCTGCTTCAGATGGGTCTTGGAATTAAAGCTGGTCCCCATTGGGTGCTTTGAGCCGCAGGGTGGCGGGGAAGGCCAGGGTGAATTTGATTTGTTGACGGTGCAGTTCCGTGCAGACTTGCTGGAAAGCCTTCCTTTTTTTGGATACTTCTATGGAGTAGTCCGCAAAGACCAAGATCTGCATTCCGTCTATCTGGAGAGATCTGGATTGCCAGAATTTTTGCAGAATGGAGGCTTTGTCTGCATAATTCAGATAATTGGCGATAATCGGTCGTGGCGACTTGCGATCTGAGTTAAAGAGTCCCATGCGGTGTGCCCTTTCCACGGTGCAAGGGCCGGGGAGGCCTAAGGACTCTGGAATACGTCTTGCACATAGATCTGTGAGGGCTGATGGTTGCAGAGATTCTGGGATGCCAATAAGGCGCAGATTACACCTCCTGGACCTATTTTCCAAATCGTCCAGCTTGTCTAATATGAACTGATTGGTTTTGTCCTGAGCATGTTCCAGGGCCTGGGTTTGGTACAGTTCATCCTCCAAGGTTGATATGCAGTGTTCTGTCTCATTGAGCCTAGTGGAGTGTTCTCCTAGTTGGGCCTTGAGCTGCTGCATGCCTGCACTGACAGCTTTCTCCACCGAGACAGCTATCATGGGGGTGAGGAGAGCTGCTACAGCCTGTGCAATCCTTTCTGTGGTGTTGTCCCCAGGAGGAGGTGAAGGAGTAGGAGGCTGTGGTGGGGAGGTGAGAGAATCACCGCTTACCGCTTACCTCCATTGCAAGCGCCGCTTCCGAGGAGGGAGTCGATTTGCGGGTGTACCTGTGGAGCCACCACAGTTGCGTACGAGCGAATGCCGTTTTTTTCGACAAAACGGTCCATGGCGTGGCCGTGAATGACCAGGGGGGTGAGCGGATGGTCAGGGTAGGTGTCCTACGGTTTTATATGCAGTTTTTTGCAGGTCAAGCTGCGGAGCTAGTGAGGAAGGCAGCTACTCCATACGGTGCCGGAACCGGAAGTCCGGGTCTGTGCTTATAATCAACGCATTTATTATCAGTGCAGCCCCCATCACAGGAGGCAATCACATGTGTCAATCAGTGCCCATCAGATGCCAATTAGTGCACAATCAAAAATGACAATCAATGCCCATCAAAAATGCCTGTCAGTGTCCATCACAGATGCCAATCAGTGCCCATCAGTAATGACTGTCAGTGCCTCCTCATCACTGCTGCCTATGAGTGCTTTTTGTTAGTGCCCATCAGTGCCACCTATCAGTGCTGCCTATCAGTGCCCATCATTGGCAACCTATTAGTGCCCATCAGTGCAACCTATCAGTGCCCATCAGTGCTGCATATCAGTGCCGCCTATCAATGCCACCTCATCAGTGCCCATCAGTGCCACCTCATGAATGCCTGTCAGTGCCGCCTATCAGTGCCCATCACTGCCACCTTATCAGTGCTACCTCATCAATGCCCATCAGTGCCACCTCATCAGTGTCCATCAGTGAAGGAGAAAACAACATTTTATGAGAGAAACAAAGAATTTTTTTTTTTTCAAAAATTTCGGTCTTTTTTAATTTGTTTAGCAAAAAAAAAAACAGTGGTGATCAAATACCACCAAAAGAAAGCTCTATTTGAGGGAGGAGAATGATACAGTGTTGCATGACCGCACAGTTGTCATTCGAAGTGCTACAGCGCTGAAAGCTGAAAATTGGCCTGGGTAGGAAGGGGTTGAAAGTGCCCAGTATTTAAGTTGTTAATAGGGAAGTCCACCCTAACACTAAAATCGCTACATCTATAGATATCCACTATCTAAGGCTAACCTATCTAGCCCTGCAAAGAAAAAATCAGTATACATACTTTTTCTGAAGCAGCTCCAGTCCGGTACCATGCTAAGCTGTCAGCAGCAGCTTCGCCGTGGAGGCGGGTGCAGAGGAAACAGCCGACAACGGAAGTCCCATAGTAAGTCTATGGGTGATGTCACTCACACCACCATAGGACAGCTGGACACTTTTCCCCCAACTTCCACCTGGCACGCTCCAGTGAGCTTCTCCAGACCCAAACAGACTCCAGGACTAGGCTTTGCGTTTAAGCTACCACCAGCTAAAGCTTCAGCTTGGACCTCAATGGCTTCTAGATGGCACCTCCAGTAATCCTGCCCCAGGGGCAGAGTCCCCGCACAGGGATCCCCTCCAGCAGGACTGGACCCAGGAACTCTCTTCCCATGCCTTCTCCAGACCCAAAGAGGGTCCAGAACTAGGCTTTGCGAATAAGCCCCCCCCCCCCACCGCAGCTAAATCTTCAGCTGGGACCTCAATGTCTTCTAGATGGCACCTCCAGTAATCCTGCCCCAGGAATCTCCCACAGCAGGACTGTACCCAGGTACTCTCTCCGCTTGCCTCAGGCTCCAGCCTATTCATGCAAGAGAAATCGGCTCCAATCTAAGTGCAGTATCAGATTAAAATAATCACGCTTTATTATAAAGTGCACCTCACAGGAAAAAAGCAGCATAAAAACCATTCAATCACGTCTCATGGTCCCATCCGGGTCCAGAGCTGGGGTCTACGGCATCTTATTATGCCGGCAGCGGCAGTGGGCGAAGGAGAGAGCCAGGTGTCACCAGAGCAACGGAGAAGCAGCGGTGGGTCTGGTCATAGCGGCGTCCGTTCGGAGCATGCATGCTCCTTCTTGAGGCCTGAAGAAGGAGAACCAAGCTCCGGCAACATGAGATGCCTTTTTGAAGCCAATTAGAGCCTCATGCCGCGTACACACGACCGCTTTTCTCGACGAGAAAAACGGCATTTTTTTTTTCGACGAGAAAAACGATCGTCTGTGGGCTTTATGTTGTTTTTCTCGTCGAGAAAAACGGCATAAAAAATGACGTGAAAAATTAGAACATGTTCTAAATTTTCTCGTCGTTATTTCCAGCATTTTTTCCCGCGGCAGTTTTCCCATAGGGAAACACTGCCGCGGAGCCCACAGACGGTCGTTTTTCTCGTCAAGAGAAAAAATGACGGGAAAAACGACCGCGTGTAGGGAACCAAGCGGTTCCCTCGTTTTTCCTGTCATTATTCACGGCGGTTTTTTAACCGCCGTGAATAATGATCGTGTGTACGCGGCATAAGGCTCTAATCACGTGCTTCAAAAAAAAAACATTGGAATCCATGCACCCGGTGCCCTGCATGTAGATTAGGGGGCCGAATGCATGTATTAGGGGGCGGCGCGGCTGTGCCCCATATGGACGGGCCGCCACTGATACAAAGGGAAAAATGAATATTCCTGGCCAGCTTTCCTCTGCTTGTAAAGAAATGGGATTCCCTTCAATCCTACCTGACCCGAATCCTAGAGTGATAATAAGAGGGACCCCCCCCAAAAAAAAAAGACCCCCTGCCTCCTAGCAACCGAGGATACCATGCAGACTGGTCACCCATGTCCTAACAACTGATAACATCATTGGTTTGTAGTATGCCAGTGACTGCGTGGTCATTGTTTGTATTGATGCACCAAACAACCAATTACTATTTTGGGAAAAAAAACAGTGCAGGGTCCCCCTCAAAATACTGCCCCTGCATATGAAAGAGTAATGGTCTGGTATGGATGTTAATGTTAAGGGGAACCCCACAAAAAAAAAACAATGCCCCCCCCCGGCAGCTTCCTTGGCTGAAAAGAAGAGGAGGGTTTGCTTCCACTTTAGTATTCTTTGTATCTGTGGGTTTTCTTCTTTTTTTTTTTTTTGCTTAGATTTGTTTATTTTTTTTAATATTTGCATAAGATTACTTGACTATGGTAAGCCAGATAAACTGCCTATTGCCATATTAACAAAAACTCTACCTTAACCTAGGAATAAACAGGCGACATCCATTTTGGAGTAAAATTGGCCAAATCGGCCATTTTATTAACAAATTAACCATAACATATTAACCAAACATCTTTATTTACACTCAACAATCCTTCACAGATACCATTGTCCCCTGTTAAGGATCATTGAAGGCATTGACCAAATTTTCTTCGTATCAGCGTGGCCATCCAAGATCCCAGTCGCAGTGCGCCGACTTAAGGACCATAGCACTCTGAACCTTCCCCACGCTGATACCCATCAACCGATGCCAGCTAAACCACAGTTAACTAGCGTCAACCGAGAATCCCATACCTTGATGGATCCCCCACTTATGCAAGATTGGTCAAAATGTCTACTGCCTCAGAAGATCCCCAACTGCCAATCCAAACCCAAACACATGAATCATATATAATCACAACACATTAGGGCGGGAGGGTGGGAGCTTCCTCTTCCGACTCTGAAAGCTAACTGATCACAAGACCTCCCCCAAGCCCCTCCTACCCCGGAAAAACATTAACTCTGGCCACCCCCCTAGCCTGCCATTTACACTCCCCTAATTTTAACCCCATAGTGCAGTAACTAGATACCTAGTCATGCCAGCCCTGCGCTTACTACTTCGTATTTTGCTACGGGCTTCTCTTTACATTTTTTATTTGACTTTTTATTATTGTTGTTATTGTGGAATAAAATAATGAGACAAATGAGGGATTATTTTTTTGGTCAAAGACAAGGTCCAGGGTAGTTAAATGGAGTTTATATAACCCCTAGCAGCCATTGAGCCCCTTGTACCCCTTAAAACCACCAAACAACACAAATTACACATTTCCCATTGACTTAAATGCAGTTTACCAAAATTGATAAATTTTTCAAGGTCTTCCAGTTTTTAGCTGAAGTTTTAGGAAATGGTAACTCTCAATTCATCAGTTCCTATTTTTGTTCTGTCAGTAACATTAACATTTATTACCGTATATACTCGAGTATAAGCCGACCCGAGTATAAGCCGAGGTACCTAATTTTACCACAAAAAACTGGGAAAACTTACTGACTCGAGTATAAGCCGAGGGTCAACAATGCCCATTTGCACACCTCACTGTGCCCATTGCAACTTCACTAAGCCCATTGTCACTGCCCATTGCCACCTTACTGTGCCCATCCTCACTGTTCCCATCCTTACTGTGCCCATCCTCACTGTTCCTCACTGTTCCCATCCTCACTGTTCTTCACTGTTCCCATCCTCACTGTTCCTATCCTCACTGTTCCTATCCTCACTGTTCCTATCCTCACTGTTCCCTAGCTCACTGTTCCCTAGCTCACTCTTCCTTAGCTCACTGTTTAAATTGAACATTGTAAATTGTACCTGAAAAAAATTGAGAGGCTGCGGCGTCCATCGTTTAAAACTCGCGATCTCTTCCTCTTCCCTTCCGTGATAGGCGTTTTCTAAGCACACAGTTCCACCTATCACGAACGTTCTCTCATCCTCAGTTTCCCAGCAGACGTCTGTGATTGGCGGAACACTGAACACAGTGTCTGCTGGGATGGGTGAGGATGAGAGAACGTTCGTGATAGGCGATTCTCAGCAGACACTCTCCGCCTATCACGGAAGGGACCAGGAGGAGACCGCGAGATTTAAACGATGGACGCCGCAGCCTCTCAACTTTTTTTAGGTACAATTTACAATGTTAAATTTCGCTGACTCGAGTATAAGCCGAGGGGGGACTTTCAGCCCAAAAAAAAGGGCTGAAAATCTCGGCTTATACTCGAGTATATACGGTAGGTAGGTTCTTACACTTACATTGTTCACATCAGACTTTCTATATTGAAAAACAGCAAGGAACCCGCAGTGAGTGTGTATGAGAATCCCTATCCTACAACACAAGCTGGGGTTCCTAGATCACCAAAAATCTAATTTTGTAGCAGATTCCTACCTTTTGTTGCTCCAAAGCAGTGGTCTCCAAACTGTGGCATCGGGACTGGATGTGACCCTTTGCTTGTCTTTATCTGGCCCTTGAGGTATTATTCATCAAAATTACACCAATGGTGGGGCACTGTTCCTCCAACTGACACCAATGATGGGCACTATTCCTCCCACTGATACCAATGATGGGGAAATATTCCTCCCACTAACACCATCAATGGGGCACTATTCCTCCAACTGATACCAATGATAGGACACTATTCCTCCAACTGACACCATCAATGGGGTACCATTCCTCCAACTGACATCAATGATGGGGAACCATTCCTCCCACTGATACCATCGATAGGGTGCTATTCCTCCCACTGACACTAATGATGGGGCACTATCCTCGCACTGACACCACTTATGGGGTACTATTCCTCCCACTGATACCAATGATGCGGGAATTATCCTCCCACTAACACCATCAATGGGGCACTATTCCTCCAACTGATACCAATGATGGGACACTATTCCTCCAACTGACACCATCAATGGGGTACCATTCCTCCAACTGACATCAATGATGGGGAACCATTCATCCCACTGATACCATTGATAGGGTGCTATTCCTCCCACGGACACTAATGATGGGGCACTATCCTCCCACTGACACCATCTATGGGGTACTATTCCTCCCACTGACACCCTCAATGGGGAAGCATTCCTCCAACTGAAGCCAATGTTGGGGAACGATTCCTCCCACGGATACCATCAATGAGACACAATTCCTCCCACTGACACCATCAACAGGGCAGCAGTGGTACACCAATGATAAGAGAAAATCACAGCAGTACTGCAAAAGTTGCAGGGTCTGAATCCCTTTAGAATGTTTTAGCCCTTGGGGAGTGTGACAGACCAGACCGGGACAGGGGATTTGGAGAGGACTAGGGGCAAGACTTCTACCCACTGATTATAGCCAATGGAGGAGACCAGGGGTTTTGTCTGCTTCTTCCGGTCAGATCATAGTGAAGAGCTCAGTTTAGCCTCTGATCCCATGGAGAGAGCAGATCATTTTCTAATGATGGACAACAACGTGATGGACGCTGAGAGCGAGGCTTGGATTAATTCTCTGAACAGGGACAATAAAAGATTGCCTTCTGGAGTGGATGGAAAGGTGTAATATTAATCTCGTATTGGGCAATGGTCAGAGGGAATATGGTGGCCCTCCTGCAGATTGGGTTGGAGAAGCCCCTCCACTTGGGACAGAAATATTTATCAACAATATCCCTCAAACAATCATGGGAAAGACCAAAGAGCTGTCAAAAGGACGTCAAGGACAAGATTGTAGACCTGCACAAGTCTGGAATGGGCTACAAGGACATCAGCAAGACGTTCAATCTGGAGCTCCATGCAAAATGTTGTCTCATAGGGTGAGGATGATCATGAGAAAAGTGAGGGATCCGCCCAGAACTACACGGGAAGAGCTTGTAAAAGATCTCAAAGCAGTTGAGACCACAGTCACCAATCAAACCATTGGTAACACAATACGCCGCCATAAATTAAAATCTTGCAGCGCCCGTAAGGTCCCCCTCCTCAAGAAGGCACATGTACAGCCCGTCTGAAGTTTTCCAATGAACATCTAAATGATTCAGAGAAGGATTGGGAGAAAGTGCTGTGATCAGATGAGACCAAAATCGAGCTCTTTGGCATTAACTCGACTCGCTGTGTTTGGAGGAAGATAAATGCTGACTATGACCCTAAGAACACCATCCCTACAGTCAAGGATGGAGTTGGAAACGTCATGCTTTGGGGCTGTTTCTCTGCTAAAGGTACAGGCTGACTTTGCCGCATTGAGGGGCCAATGGACTGGGCCATGTATTGTAAAATCTTGGATGAGAACCTCCTTTCCTCAGCCAGAACACTGAAGATGGGTCATGGATGGGTCTTGCAGCATGAAAATGACCCAAAACATACTACCAAGGCAACAAAGGAGTTGATCAAGAAGAAGCACATTAAGGTCATAGATTGACCCAGCCAGTCTCTAGTAGGGATGAGCTTCGTGTTCGAGTCGAACATACGTTCGACTCGAACATCGGCTGTTCGATCGTTCGACAAAGATCGAACGATTTGGGCCGTTCGCGCCAAATTCGAGTGACGCGAACGGCCCACAATGCACTACGCCATCGCAGTGTCATCCAGGCGCTGTGATTGGCCAAGCATGCACTGTGACCCCGCATGCTTGGCCAATCACAGCGCCGGCAGCGAGGAGAGCAATGATTGGCCACAGGCAGGATGCCTGTGGCCAATTATTCTTGAGGGGGTTTAGTACACGCCCCACACTATAAAAGGCCGCCAGCGCGGCGGCCTTGTGTAGTGTGTTCCGGAGCAGGGAAAGAGAAGCATAGGCAGGGACAGTGTCATTTTTTTCCTTTACTAATCCTGGATTCCTTGTGTTTAGGGACAAATAAGGATAGGTAGGGAGAGTGTCAGTGTGTTATTCTGTGCTAAACCTTGTTTGTAGGGACAGAGAGGTACAGTGAGGGAAAGTGTCAGTGTGCTATTCTGTTCTAAACCAATCTTGCTGAACCATATTTGAAATCCTTGAGTTTAGGGACAGAGAGGTACAGTGAGGGAAAGTGTCAGTGTGCTATTCTGTGCTAAATCTTGTTTGTAGGGACTAGTGATGAGCCGAACACCCCCGGGTTCGGTTCGCACCAGAACCCGCGAACGGACCGAAAGTTCGAACGAACATTAGAACCCTATTAAATACAATGGATGCGAACGTTCGAATTCTAAAGTGCTAATTATAAAAACTATTATGCATGTTATTGTCCTAAAAAGGGTTTGGGAACCCGGGTTCTGCACCAGGGGACATGTATCAATGCAAAAATAAGTTTTAAAAACGGTCGTTTTCCGGGAGCAGTCATTTTAATGATGCATAAAGTGAAAAAAAAAAAGTCAAATATTCCTTTAAATATCGTACCTGGGGGGTGTCTAAAGTATGCCTGTGAAGTGCCACGTGTTTCCCGTGTTTAGAACTGTCCCTGCACAAAATGACACTTCTAAAGGAAAAAAAAGCCATTTAAAACTGCTTGCGGCTTTAATGTAATGTCTGGTCCCGGTAATATGGATGAAAATCTTTAAGAAAAATGGCATAGCTACCCCATGACCCCCCCCCTACCCCAGCCCATTACCAGCCCCTTTGGGTCTTGTATGGATATTAAGGGGAACCCCGCACATAAAATAAAAAAGGCCCTATATACTCTGAACAGCCGTATACAGGCGGTGCATACAAGACAGGGACTGTAGGTTTGTTCTTATGTAGAATCTGTTTGTAATTTTGAACAGGTACATTGTTGAAGTGTAGCTCCAGACCAAAAATCTATTTTTAAACTTTTTGGAAAACATAGGTAAGGGTTATCACCCCTGTAACATTTGTTTTGCTGTCTGTGCCCCTGTTCAGAACATTTCACCTCACTTTCCGTCCTAATGACAACTGTTTTTGAAATGTGGTGTTTTTCTTGAAACAAGGATTGCTGATAAAGCATCAGTACAGAGGAGACACCTTTCTCCCATATTTATTCTTACAGGAGAGAATTTTCCTTCCTAGTGGTAGATTTCCTCTCACTTCCTGTTGTCTTCTTGCGTTTGCAAGTAGGAGTCGTTTGTAAGTTGGATGTTTGAAAGTAGGGACCTGCCGTATATACTCTGCAGAAATAGGCCCCTTAGTTGTTGGTGTTGGCACAACACTGTAAGCACTCACAGTTACTCTTGGTTGGTGCTGGAACGCCCTGCTGTCAACTATTATATCAGGAATTTTAATTACATATAATTGTTGAACAGTGGTAGTAAAAATTGGGCCTTTGATGGTGGTGCTGGTGCCACAACACTGTAAGCCCTGACAGTTACTCTTGGTGGGTGCAGCAATGGGCCCTGCTGTGAATTATTAGATCAAGAATTGTAATTACATGCCCCTGTTGAACAGGGGCTGAAAAATTGGGCCTTAGGCACTGGTGGCACAACACTGCAACCCTTCACAGATACTGTACTTGGAGCACAGCAATGAGCCCTGTTGCAAAGTATTGCTTCAAAAATTGTAATGACACGCCCCTGTTAAACAGGGGCTGAAAAATTGGGCCTTAGGCACTGGTGGCACAACACTGCAACTCCTCACAGATACTGTACTTGGAGCACAGCAATGAGCCCTGTTGCAAAGTATTGCTTCAAAAATTGTAATTACACGCCCCTGTTAAACAGGGGCTGAAAAATTGGGCGTTAGGCACTGGTGGCGGCACCCATAAACAAAAATGATCTTCCAAGCTATCATCATCAATCGTATCATTGAGGACTCGGAGGAGGAGGATAGCCAGTCAACATAACAGCACAGGCACTCAGCATCAGCATCAGTCTTGAAGGGATGTGACATTTTAAAATCAATTAGTCTGTTATATCAGCATCAGGTGTGTGGTAGCTGGTGGTGATCCAAGACTGGTTCATCTTGATGAAAGTCAGTCGATCAACCGAGTCGGTGGACAGGCGCACCCTGTGATCCGTGACAAATCCTCCAGCAGCACTGAATGTGCGTTCCGAAAGAACGCTGGATGCAGGACAGGCCAGTAGCTCAATTGCATACTGTGCAAGCTCTGGCCAGTGATCCATCCTCAAGACCCAGTAAGCCAGAGGATTTTCGGTGGGGAAGGTGTCCAAGTCTGACCTTGCCCCTAGATATTCCTGCACCATGTTTATCAGACGCTGGCGATGGTTGCTGGAACCGATCATACTTTGGGGCTGCGGACTAAAGAATTGTCTGAACGCATCGGTCAGACGGCCACCTTCCCCACCGCTCCTTCTTTGACTGGCCGAAGCCTCAGCAACTCGTTGTCCAGGACCAGGAGTTTGCAACCTCCCAGTCTCTGGGAACGCGTTGCACAGACCTTTCTGCAAGGCCTCCCGGAGTTGTCTCATCCTCTGCTCCCTCTGCGACGGTAACATAAGGTCCGCAACCTTACCCTTGTACCGTGGATCAAGGAGAGTGGCCAGCCAGTAATGGTCCCTCTCCTTGATCCGAAGAATACGAGGATCCTTCCGCAGACTTTGCAGGATCAGGGAGGCCATGCAGCGTAGGTTTGCTGAGGCATTCGCTCCGGAGTCCTCTGGGTCACTAAGGACGACATGATCCGCAGCCACCTCCTCCCAGCCACGTACAAGTCCACTGGTTTCTTGGGACTGTAAATCATCCCTAAAAGACTGCTGCTGATGATGCTGAGTGCCAGCCTCCACCTCCATGCTGACACAATCCTCCTCCTCCTCCTCCTCCTCCTCCTCCTCTTCCTGTGCGATGGGTGGGACAGAAGGAACACTGTCTGGGTAAAGGGGGCCTTGAGAGGCAAGGAAGTCCTCCTCTTCCTGCCTCTGTTCTGCCTCAAGTGCCCTGTCCATTATTCCACGCAGCGTGTGCTCCAACAGGTGGACAAGAGGTACAGTGTCACTGATGCATGCACTGTCACTGCTCACCATCCTCGTGGCCTCCTCAAATGGTGCCAGGACAGTGCATGCATCCCTGATCATGCCCCACTGGCGTGGAGAAAAAAAACCAAGCTCCCCTGACCCTGTCCTGGTGCCGTAGTCGCACAGGTACTCATTGATGGCCCTCTGCTGCGTGTGCAGCCGCTGCAGCATGGCCAACGTTGAGTTCCACCTGGTGGGCATGTCACATATAAGGCGGTTCTTGGGCAGGTTCAACTCCTTTTGCAGCTCAGCCAGGCGAGCACTGGCATTATAAGATCTGCGGAAATGCACACAGACTTTCCTGGCCTGCCTCAGGACATCCTGTAAGCCCGGGTACCTGCCCAAGAAGCGCTGCACCACCAGGTTAAGGACGTGAGCCACACAGGGCACATGGGTCAGTTGTCCCTGTCGGAGGGCGGAGAGGAGGTTGGTGCCATTGTCGCAAACCACCATTCCTGGCTTAAGCTGGCGTGGCGTCAACCACCTCTCGGCCTGGCCCTGCAGAGCAGACAGGACCTCTGCCCCAGTGTGGCTTCTGTCCCCCAAACACACCAGCGCAAGCACGGCATGGCATCTTTTTGCCTGCGTACTTGCGTAGCCCCGTGAACGGCTACGGAGCACCGCTGGTTCATAGGACAAACCACAGGAAGAGGCCATGGAGGAAGAAGAAGAGGAGGGGGTGGAGGAGAGAGGTGTGTCACAACCAGTAGTAGCATTTTGGAGGCGTGGCGGTGGGACAACCTCCAACACTACTGCACCTTGTCCTGAATCCTTCCCAGCTGCCAAAAGAGTGACCCAATGGGCCGTGAAAGAAAGGTAACGTCCCTGTCCATGCCTGCTGGACCATGAGTCAGCGGTAATATGCACCTTACCGCTGACCGCCCTGTCCAGCGAGGCCAAGACATTGCCTTCCACATGCCGGTAGAGAGCCGGAATAGCCTTCCGTGAGAAAAAGTGGCGTTTGGGAACCTGCCACTGAGGAACCGCACATTGCACAAACTCACGGAAGGGGGCCGAGTCTACCAACTGAAAAGGCAGCAGTTGAAGCGCTAGCAATTTAGCCAAGCTAGCATTCAACCGCTGGGCATGTGGATGGCTGGGAGTGAACTTCTTTCGACGGTCCAGCAGCTGGGGCAGGGAAATTTGCCTGCTAGAATCGGACGTCGGTGTACTGCTAGCAGAGTGGGCGCAAGTACTTGGCTGTGACACACCTAATTCTACACCTTCATTCCTCTCAGTGCATGTTTCAGAGAGGACTGAAGTTATAGTGGGGTTGGAGATCCCAGCTGATGCGGTGCAAGGAGAGGTCCGCTTTGTTCTTTGGTGTGGGTCTTTGAGGTAGGCTTGCCAACGAGCTGCATGGCAGGTCAACATATGTCTGGTCAGGCATGTGGTACCCAAGCGGCTGATGTTTTGGCCACGCGATATACGCTTGAGACATATGTTGCAAACAGCAGCTGTGCGATCTGATGCACTAGCCTCAAAAAAGGCCCACACCAAAGAACTTTTTGAATGACGGGCAGAGGCAGCGCCCTGCACAGGCGGAGCTCTGCGGTGTGATTCCGTCGGTGTACTGCCCTTACGCTGGCCACCAAAGGGCATCCTGCCTCGTTGGAGATGTGCCTCCTCCTCATCCTCCTCCTCCTCCTCTCTCCTATTAGGCACCCACGTGGAGTCATTGACCTCATCATCCCCTCCCTCCTCATCACTGGAGCCAATCTGGCAGTATGCTGCAGCTGCTGGAACATGACTGCCAGATTGGTGTCCTTCTTGAGCATCCCCTCTGTCTGCTCTCACGCTACTGCCTTCCTCTAGCTGGGTTTCATCATCAGACCCTTCGAAACGCTGGGCATCCTCCTGGAGCATGTACCCAACACTGTGCTGAAACAGTTCGGGGGACTCCTCAGGAGGAGGACATGGTGGGTCTAGGGAAGGAGTGACTGATGATTTGTCTGACATTGATACCAGGGAAGACGACGCTTTGGCAGCTGCTTTTCCAGTACCCTGAGCCTGGGTGAGAGAGGATGAGGAGGAGGAGGAGGGCTTGGTCATCCACTCTACCAAGTCTTCGGCATGATGTGGCTCAACATGTCCAGCTGCCGAAAAGAAGGACAAGCGTGTCCCATGGCCATGTGCTGATGACAATGCACCGCGTCCACGACCAGCACTGTTGCCCCCAGACACAGAGCCTGCTTGCCCTCTTTTATTGCCTCCTGACTGTCTGCCTCTCCTTGTTTGCCTTCCAGACATTCTAATAGATGGCCTGCAGGGAGATGGGAAAAAAGCAATAAGGGCTACCTTGAGGTGTCCTTCTCTGTCCCTTGAAACAAGGACTTTCACAGTGAAAGAAACTGACACTGTCCCTACCTAGAGTTTTCTGTCCCTAGAATAAATGTTTTTTTTAATCACAATATAGCACAAGGACAATTCACTCAATGTCTCTCCAGGTCCCTGGAAACAAGGACTTGCAGAGTGAAAGAAACTGACACTGTCCCTACCTAGAGTTTTCTGTCCCTAGAATAAATGTTTTTTTTAAGCACAATATAGCACAAGGACAATTAACTCACTGTCCTTACAGGTCCCTGGAAACAAGGACTTGCAGAGTGAAAAAAAAAAAACACTCTCCCTACCTACAGTTTTCTGTCCCTAGAAAAAATGTTTTTTTTAAGCACAATATAGCACAAGGACAATTAACTCACTGTCCTTACAGGTCCCTGGAAACAAGGACTTGCAGAGTGAAAGAAAAAAAACACTCTCCCTACCTAGAGTTTTCTGTCCCTAGAAAAAATGTTTTTTTTAATCACAATATAGCACAAGGACAATTAACTCACTGTCCTTACAGGTCCCTGGAAACAAGGACTTGCAGAGTGAAAGAAAAAAAACACTCTCCCTACCTACAGTTTTCTGTCCCTAGAAAAAATGTTTTTTTTAATCACAATATAGCACAAGGAAAATTAACTCACTGTCCTTACAGGTCCCTGGAAACAAGGACTTGCAGAGTGAAAGAAACTGACACTGTCCCTACCTAGAGTTTTCTGTCCCTAGAATAAATGTTTTTTTTAATCACAATATAGCACAAGGACAATTAACTCACTGTCCTTACAGGTCCCTGGAAACAAGGACTTGCAGAGTGAAAGAAACTGACACTGTCCCTACCTAGAGTTTTCTGTCCCTAGAATAAATGTTTTTTTTAAGCACAATATAGCACAAGGACAATTAACTCACTGTCCTTACAGGTCCCTGGAAACAAGGACTTGCAGAGTGAAAGAAAAAAAACACTCTCCCTACCTACAGTTTTCTGTCCCTAGAAAAAATGTTTTTTTTAAGCACAATATAGCACAAGTAAAATTAACTCACTGTCCTTACAGGTCCCTGGAAACAAGGACTTGCAGAGTGAAAGAAAAAAAACACTCTCCCTACCTACAGTTTTCTGTCCCTAGAAAAAATGTTTTTTTTAATCACAATACAGCACAAGGAAAATTAACTCACTGTCCTTACAGGTCCCTGGAAACAAGGACTTGCAGAGTGAAAGAAACTGACACTGTCCCTACCTAGAGTTTTCTGTCCCTAGAATAAATGTTTTTTTTAATCACAATATAGCACAAGGAAAATTAACTCACTGTCCTTACAGGTCCCTGGAAACAAGGACTTGCAGAGTGAAAGAAACTGACACTGTCCCTACCTAGAGTTTTCTGTCCCTAGAATAAATGTTTTTTTTAAGCACAATATAGCACAAGGACAATTAACTCACTGTCCTTACAGGTCCCTGGAAACAAGGACTTGCAGAGTGAAAAAAAAAAAACACTCTCCCTACCTAGAGTTTTCTGTCCCTAGAAAAAATGTTTTTTTTAAGCACAATATAGCACAAGGACAATTAACTCACTGTCCTTACAGGTCCCTGGAAACAAGGACTTGCAGAGTGAAAGAAAAAAAACACTCTCCCTACCTAGAGTTTTCTGTCCCTAGAAAAAATGTTTTTTTTAATCACAATATAGCACAAGGACAATTAACTCACTGTCCTTACAGGTCCCTGGAAACAAGGACTTGCAGAGTGAAAGAAAAAAAACACTCTCCCTACCTACAGTTTTCTGTCCCTAGAAAAAATGTTTTTTTTAATCACAATATAGCACAAGGAAAATTAACTCACTGTCCTTACAGGTCCCTGGAAACAAGGACTTGCAGAGTGAAAGAAACTGACACTGTCCCTACCTAGAGTTTTCTGTCCCTAGAATAAATGTTTTTTTTAATCACAATATAGCACAAGGAAAATTAACTCACTGTCCTTACAGGTCCCTGGAAACAAGGACTTGCAGAGTGAAAGAAACTGACACTGTCCCTACCTAGAGTTTTCTGTCCCTAGAATAAATGTTTTTTTTAAGCACAATATAGCACAAGGACAATTAACTCACTGTCCTTACAGGTCCCTGGAAACAAGGACTTGCAGAGTGAAAAAAAAAAAACACTCTCCCTACCTAGAGTTTTCTGTCCCTAGAAAAAATTTTTTTTTAAGCACAATATAGCACAAGGACAATTAACTCACTGTCCTTACAGGTCCCTGGAAACAAGGACTTGCAGAGTGAAAGAAAAAAAACACTCTCCCTACCTAGAGTTTTCTGTCCCTAGAAAAAATGTTTTTTTTAATCACAATATAGCACAAGGAAAATTAACTCACTGTCCTTACAGGTCCCTGGAAACAAGGACTTGCAGAGTGAAAGAAAAAAAACACTCTCCCTACCTACAGTTTTCTGTCCCTAGAAAAAATGTTTTTTTTAATCACAATATAGCACAAGGAAAATTAACTCACTGTCCTTACAGGTCCCTGGAAACAAGGACTTGCAGAGTGAAAGAAACTGACACTGTCCCTACCTAGAGTTTTCTGTCCCTAGAATAAATGTTTTTTTTAATCACAATATAGCACAAGGAAAATTAACTCACTGTCCTTACAGGTCCCTGGAAACAAGGACTTGCAGAGTGAAAGAAACTGACACTGTCCCTACCTAGAGTTTTCTGTCCCTAGAATAAATGTTTTTTTTAAGCACAATATAGCACAAGGACAATTAACTCACTGTCCTTACAGGTCCCTGGAAACAAGGACTTGCAGAGTGAAAGAAAAAAAACACTCTCCCTACCTACAGTTTTCTGTCCCTAGAAAAAATGTTTTTTTTAATCACAATATAGCACAAGGAAAATTAACTCACTGTCCTTACAGGTCCCTGGAAACAAGGACTTGCAGAGTGAAAGAAACTGACACTGTCCCTACCTAGAGTTTTCTGTCCCTAGAATAAATGTTTTTTTTAATCACAATATAGCACAAGGACAATTAACTCACTGTCCTTACAGGTCCCTGGAAACAAGGACTTGCAGAGTGAAAGAAACTGACACTGTCCCTACCTAGAGTTTTCTGTCCCTAGAATAAATGTTTTTTTTAAGCACAATATAGCACAAGGACAATTAACTCACTGTCCTTACAGGTCCCTGGAAACAAGGACTTGCAGAGTGAAAGAAAAAAAACACTCTCCCTACCTACAGTTTTCTGTCCCTAGAAAAAATGTTTTTTTTAATCACAATATAGCACAAGGAAAATTAACTCACTGTCCTTACAGGTCCCTGGAAACAAGGACTTGCAGAGTGAAAGAAACTGACACTGTCCCTACCTAGAGTTTTCTGTCCCTAGAATAAATGTTTTTTTTAATCACAATATAGCACAAGGACAATTAACTCACTGTCCTTACAGGTCCCTGGAAACAAGGACTTGCAGAGTGAAAGAAACTGACACTGTCCCTACCTAGAGTTTTCTGTCCCTAGAATAAATGTTTTTTTTAAGCACAATATAGCACAAGGACAATTAACTCACTGTCCTTACAGGTCCCTGGAAACAAGGACTTGCAGAGTGAAAGAAACTGACACTGTCCCTACCTAGAGTTTTCTGTCCCTAGAATAAATGTTTTTTTTAAGCACACTATAGCAGAAGCACAAAACACACTGACACTCTCCCTACCTATCCTTCTCTTTCCCTAAACTAAAGGAATCCAGGTTAAGCAAGAAAGAAATAACAGTCACTGTCCCTGCCTATGCTACTCTATCCCTGCTCCGGAACACACTACACTAGGCCGCCGTGCTGGCGGCCTTTTATAGTGTGGGGCGTGTACTAAACACCCTCAGCAATAATTGGCCACAGGCATCCTGCCTGTGGCCAATCATTGCTCTCCTCGCTGCCGGCGCTGTGATTGGCCAAGCATGCGGGGTCACAGTGCATGCTTGGCCAATCACAGCGCCTGGATGACACTGCGATGGCGTAGTGCATTGTGGGCCGTTCGCGTCACTCGAATTTGGCGCGAACGGCCCAAATCGTTCGATCTTCGTCGAACGATCGAACAGCCAATGTTCGAGTCGAACGTATGTTCGACTCGAACACGAAGCTCATCCCTAGTAGGGACAGAGTAGGACAGTGAGTGAAACTGTCAGTGTGCTATTCTGTTCTAAACCAATCTTGCTGAACCATATTTGAAATCCTTGAGTTTAGGGACTGAGAGGTACAGTGAGGGAAAGTGTCAGTGTGCTATTCTGTGCTAAATCTTGTTTGTAGGGACAGAGTAGGACAGTGAGTGAAACTGACAGTGTGCTATTCTGTTCTAAACCAATCTTGCTGAACCATATTTGAAATCCTTGAGTTTAGGGACAGAGAAGGACACTCGTGGAAACTCTCAGTGTGCTATTCTGTGCTAAATCTTGTTTGTAGGGACAGAGTAGGACAGTGAGTGAAACTGACAGTGTGCTATTCTGTTCTAAACCAATCTTGCTGAACCATATTTGAAATCCTTGAGTTTAGGGACAGAGAGGTACAGTGAGGGAAAGTGTCAGTGTGCTATTCTGTTCTAAACCAATCTTGCTGAACCATATTTGAAATCCTTGAGTTTAGGGACTGAGAGGTACAGTGAGGGAAAGTGTCAGTGTGCTATTCTGTGCTAAATCTTGTTTGTAGGGACAGAGTAGGACAGTGAGTGAAACTGACAGTGTGCTATTCTGTTCTAAACCAATCTTGCTGAACCATATTTGAAATCCTTGAGTTTAGGGACTGAGAGGTACAGTGAGGGAAAGTGTCAGTGTGCTATTCTGTTCTAAACCAATCTTGCTGAACCATATTTGAAATCCTTGAGTTTAGGGACAGAGAAGAACACTCGTGGAAACTCTCAGTGTGCTATTCTGTGCTAAATCTAGTTTGTAGGGACAGAGTAGGACAGTGAGTGAAACTGACAGTGTGCTGTTCTGTTCTAAACCAATTTTGCTGAACCATATTTGAAATCCTTGAGTTTAGGGACAGAGAGGTACAGTGAGGGAAAGTGTCAGTGTGCTATTCTGTTCTAAACCAATCTTGCTGAACCATATTTGAAATCCTTGAGCTTAGGGACAGAGAAGGACACTCGTGGAAACTCTCAGTGTGCTATTCTGTGCTAAATCTTGTTTGTAGGGACAGAGTAGGACAGTGAGTGAAACTGACAGTGTTCTATTCTGTGCTAAACCAATCTTGCTGAAGCATATTGCAAATCCTTGTGTTTAGGGACAGAGAAGGATAGGCAGGGGACAGTGTCAGTGTCATTGTTGCTAAGCCTCCTGCACAGTATACACCTGAAGGTAGCCCTTATTGCTTTTTTCCCATCTCCCTGCAGGCCATCTATTAGAATGTCTGGAAGGCAAACAAGAAGAGGCAGACAGTCAGGAGGCAAAAAATGAGGGCAAGCAGGCTCTGTGTCTGGGGGCAACAGTGCTGGTCGTGGACGCGGTGCATTGTCATCAGCACATGGCCATGGGACACGCTTGTCCTTCTTTTCGGCAGCTGGACATGTTGAGCCACATCATGCCGAAGACTTGGTAGAGTGGATGACCAAGCCCACCTCATCCTCCTCATCCTCTCTCACCCAGGCTCAGGGTACTGGCAAAGCAGCTGCCAAAGCGTCCTCTTCTCTGGTATCATTATCTTCATTAGTCAATCCTTCCCTAGACCCACCATGTCCTCCTCCTGAGGAGTCCCCCGAACTGTTTGAGCACAGTGTTGGGTACATGCTCCAGGAGGATGCCCAGCGTTTCGAAGGATCTGATGATGATACCCAGATAGAGGAAGGCAGTAGCGTGAGAGCAGAGAGAGGGGATGCTCAAGAAGGACACCAATCTGGCAGTCATGCTCCAGCAGCTGCAGCATACTGCCAGATTGGCTCCAGTGATGAGGAGGGAGGGGATGATGAGGTCACTGACTCCACGTGGGTGCCTAATAGGAGAGAGGAGGAGGAGGAGGATGAGGAGGAGGCACATCTCCAACGAGGCAGGATGCCCTTGGGTGGCCAGCGTATGGGCAGCACACCGACGGAATCACACCGCAGAGCTCCGCCTGTGCAGGGCGCTGCCTCTGCCCGTCATTCAAAAAGTTCTTTGGTGTGGGCCTTTTTTGAGGCGAGTGCATCAGATCGCACAGCTGCTGTTTGCAACATATGTCTCAAGCGTATATCGCGTGGCCAAAACATCAGCCGCTTGGGCACCACATGCTTGATCAGACATATGTTGACCTGCCATGCAGCTCGTTGGCAAGCCTACCTTAAAGACCCACACCAAAGAACAAAGCTGACCTCTTCTTGCACCGCATCAGCTGGGATCTCCAACCCCACTATACCTTCAGTCCTCTCTGAAACCTGCTCTGAGAGGAATGAAGGTGTAGAATTAGGTGTGTCACAGCCAAGTACTTGCGGGCACTCTGCTAGCAGTACACCAACGTCCGATTCTAGCAGGCAAATTTCCCTGCCCCAGCTGCTGGACCGTCGAAAGAAGTTCACTCCCAGCCATCCACATGCCCAGCGGTTGAATGCTAGCTTGGCTAAATTGCTAGCGCTTCAACTGCTGCCTTTTCAGTTGGTAGACTCGGCCCCCTTCCGTGAGTTTGTGCAATGTGCGGTTCCTCAGTGGCAGGTTCCCAAACGCCACTTTTTCGCACGGAAGGCGATTCCGGCTCTCTACAGGCATGTGGAAGGCAATGTCTTGGCCTCGCTGGACAGGGCGGTCAGCGGTAAGGTGCATATTACCGCTGACTCATGGTCCAGCAGGCATGGACAGGGACGTTACCTTTCTTTCACGGCCCATTGGGTCACTCTTTTGGCAGCTGGGAAGGATGCAGGACAAGGTGCAGTAGTGTTGGAGGTTGTTCCACCGCCACGCCTCCAAAATGCTACTACTGGTTGTGACACACCTCTCTCCTCCACCCCTCCTCTTCTTCTTCCTCCATGGCCTCTTCCTGTGGTTTGTCCTCGGAACCAGCGGTGCTCCGTAGGCGTTCAAGGGGCTACGCAAGTACGCAGGCAAAAATATGCCATGCCGTGCTTGCGCTGGTGTGTTTGGGGGACAGGAGCCACACTGGGGCAGAGGTCCTGTCTGCTCTGCAGGGGCAGGCCGAGAGGTGGTTGACGCCACGCCAGCTTAAGCCAGGAATGGTGGTTTGCGACAATGGCACCAACCTCCTCTCCGCCCTCCGACAGGGACAACTGACCCATGTGCCCTGTATGGCTCACGTCCTTAACCTGGTGGTGCAGCGGTTCTTGGGCAGGTACCCGGGCTTACAGGATGTCCTGAGGCAGGCCAGGAAAGTCTGTGTTCATTTCCGCAGATCTTATAATGCCAGTGCTCGCCTGGCTGAGCTGCAAAAGGAGTTGAACCTGCCCAAGAACCGCCTTATATGTGACATGCCCACCAGGTGGAACTCAACGTTGGCCATGCTGCAGCGGCTGCACACGCAGCAGAGGGCCATCAATGAGTACCTGTGCGACTACGGCACCAGGACAGGGTCAGGGGAGCTCGGGTTTTTTTCACCACGCCAGTGGGGCATGATCAGGGATGCATGCACTGTCCTGGCACCATTTGAGGAGGCCACGAGGATGGTGAGCAGTGACAGTGCATGCATCAGTGACACTGTACCTCTTGTCCACCTGTTGGAGCACACGCTGCGTGGAATAATGGAAAGGGCACTTGAGGCAGAACAGAGGCAGGAAGAGGAGGACTTCCTTGCCTCTCAAGGCCCCCTTTACCCTGACAGTGTTCCTTCTGTCCCACCCATCGCACAGGAAGAGGAGGAGGAGGAGGAGGATTGTGTCAGCATGGAGGTGGAGGCTGGCACTCAGCATCATCAGCAGCAGTCTTTTAGGGATGATTTACAGTCCCAAGAAACCAGTGGACTTGTACGTGGCTGGGAGGAGGTGGCTGCGGATCATGTCGTCCTTAGTGACCCAGAGGACTCCGGACTGAATGCCTCAGCTAACCTACGCTGCATGGCCTCCCTGATCCTGCAAAGTCTGCGGAAGGATCCTCGTATTCTTCGGATCAAGGAGAGGGACCATTACTGGCTGGCCACTCTCCTTGATCCACGGTACAAGGGTAAGGTTGCGGACCTTATGTTACCGTCGCAGAGGGAGCAGAGGATGAGACAACTCCGGGAGGCCTTGCAGAAAGGTCTGTGCAACACGTTCCCAGAGACTGGGAGGTTACAAACTCCTGGTCCTGGACAACGAGTTGCTGAGGCTTCGGGCAGTCAAAGAAGGAGCGGTGGGGAAGGTGGCCGTCTGACCGATGCGTTCAGACAATTCTTTAGTCCGCAGCCCCAAAGTATGATCGTTTCCAGCAACCATCGCCAGCGTCTGATATACATGGTGCAGGAATACCTAGGGGCAAGGTCAGACTTGGACACCTTCCCCACCGAAAATCCTCTGGCTTACTGGGTCTTGAGGATGGATCACTGGCCAGAGCTTGCACAGTATGCAATTGAGCTACTGGCCTGTCCTGCATCCAGCGTTCTTTCAGAACGCACATTCAGTGCTGCTGGAGGATTTGTCACGGATCACAGGGTGCGCCTGTCCACCGACTCGGTTGATCGACTGACTTTCATCAAGATGAACCAGTCTTGGATCACCACCAGCTACCACACACCTGATGCTGATATAACAGACTAATTGATTTTAAAATGTCACATCCCTTCAAGACTGATGCTGATGCTGAGTGCCTGTGCTGTTATGTTGACTGGCTATCCTCCTCCTCCTCCTCAATGATACGATTGATGATGATAGCTTGGAAGATCATTTTGGTTTATGGGTGACGCCGCCAGTGGCTAAGGCCCAATTTTTCAGCCCCTGTTTAACAGGGGCGTGTAATTACAATTTTTGATGCAATACTTTGCAACAGGCCTCATTGCTGTGCTCCAAGTACAGTATCTGTGAGGGGTTGCAGTGTTGTGCCACCAGTGCCTAAGGCCCAATTTTTCAGCCCCTGTTCAACAGGGGCATGCAATTATAATTATTGATCTAATAATTCACAGCAGGGCCCATTGCTGCACCCACCAAGAGTAACTGTCAGGCCTTACAGTGTTGTGGCACCAGCACCACCATCACCACCACCACCAAAGGCCCAATTTTTCAGCCCCTGTTCAACAGGGGCATGCAATTATAATTATTGATCTAATAATTCACAGCAGGGCCCATTGCTGCGCCCGCCAAGAGTAACTGTCAGGCCTTACAGTGTTGTGGCACCAGCACCACCATCACCACCACCAACACCACCAAAGGCCCAATTTTTCAGCCCCTGTTCAACAGGGGCATGCAATTATAATTATTGATCTAAAAATTCACAGCAGGGCCCATTGCTGCGCCCACCAAGAGTAACTGTCAGGCCTTACAGTGTTGTGGCACCAGCACCACCATCACCACCACCACCACCACCAAAGGCCCAATTTTTCAGCCCCTGTTCAACAGGGGCATGCAATTATAATTATTGATCTAATAATTCACAGCAGGGCCCATTGCTGCGCCCACCAAGAGTAACTGTCAGGCCTTACAGTGTTGTGGCACCAGCACCACCATCACCACCACCACCACCACCAAAGGCCCAATTTTTCAGCCCCTGTTCAACAGGGGCATGCAATTATAATTATTGATCTAATAATTCACAGCAGGGCCCATTGCTGCGCCCGCCAAGAGTAACTGTCAGGCCTTACAGTGTTGTGGCACCAGCACCACCATCACCACCCCCACCACCACCACCACCAAAGGCCCAATTTTTCAGCCCCTGTTCAACAGGGGCATGCAATTATAATTATTGATCTAATAATTCACAGCAGGGCCCATTGCTGCGCCCACCAAGAGTAACTGTCAGGCCTTACAGTGTTGTGGCACCAGCACCACCATCAAAGGCCCAATTTTTACTACCACTGATCAACAATTATATGTTATTACAATTCCTGATATAATAGTTGACAGCAGGGCGTTCCAGCACCCACCAAGAGTAACTGTGAGTGCTTACAGTGTTGTGCCAACACCAACACCTAAGGGGCCAATTTCTGCAGAGTATATACGGCAGGTCCCTACTTTCAAACATCCAACTTACAAACGACTACTACTTGCAAACGAAAGAAGACAACAGGAAGTGAGAGGAAATCTACCCCTTGGAAGGAAAATTCTCTCCTGTAAGAATTAATATGGGAGAAAGGTGTCTCCTCTGTACTGATGCTTTATCACCAATCCTTGTTTCAATAAAAACACCACATTTCAAAAACAGTTGTCATTGGGACGCAAAGTGAGGTGAAATGTTCTGAACAGGGGCACAGACAGCAAAAAAAATGTTACAGGGGTGATAACCCTTCCCTATGTTTTCCAAAAAGCTTAAAAAAAGGAATTTGGCATGGAGCTAGACTTAAACAATGTAGCTGTTCAAAATTACAAACAGATTCTACATAAGAACAAACCTACAGTCCCTGTCTTGTATGCACCGCCTGTATACGGCTGTTCAGAGTATATAGGGCCTTTTTTATTTTGTGTGCGGGGTTCCCCTTAATATCCATACAAGACCCAAAGGGGCTGGTAATGGGCTGGGGTGGGGGGGGGGGGGGGTTGATGGGGTAGCTATGCCATTTTTCTTAAAGATTTTCATCCATATTACCGGGACCAGACATTACATTAAAGCCGCAAGCAGTTTTAAATGGCTTTTTTTTCCTTTAGAAATGTTATTTTGTGCAGGGACAGTTCTAAACACGGGAAACACGTGGCACTTCACAGGCATACTTTAGACACCCCCCAGGTACAATATTTAAAGGAATATTTGACTTTTTTTTTTCACTTTATGCATCATTAAAATGACTGCTCCCGGAAAACGTCCGTTTTTAAAACTTCTTTTTGCATTGATACATGTCCCCTGGTGCAGAACCCGGGTTCCCAAACTCTGTTTAGGACAATAACATGGATAATAGTCGTTATAATTAGCACTTTAGAATCCGAACGTTCGCATCCATTGTATTTAATAGGGTTCTAATGTTTGTGCGAACTTTCGGTCCGTTCGCGGGTTCTGGTGCGAACCGAACCCGGGGGTGTTCGGCTCATCACTAGTCTCTAGACCTTAATTCTATAGAAAATTTATGGAGGGAGCGGAAACTTCCAGTTGCAAAGTGACAGCCAAGAAACCTTATGGATTTAGAGAAGATCTGTAAAGAAGAGTGGACCAAAATCCCTCTTGAGACAGGGGCGGATCCAGGGGGGGCAACGGATCGATTGCCCCCCCCCCCGAGAAACTAGTGAGCAGGCTGTGCTGATGCAGACCCCCCATCAGGACAGGGCAGCAGCGCCAAAACTGACAGGCTCTGTGAAGGGACACAGGCAAAGCCGCAGCTGAGGGGGATTTCCACCCCTCCTTCTCCTCCTTGAGCCGAGCTTTCACCTGGCAATGCCTGCTCCTATTGGCTATATTAAGAGCCAATGGCTAGGAAACTAGAACTAGAGGATTATGGGACATGTAGTCCCGGATACCAGCAGGCCCAGGATGATTCCCTGAGAGGACTGCAGCCCCCAACATGCCGAGTGGGAAAGGGAAGAGGAAGAGAGGAGAAGAGAGACCATGAGGCTGTCGGGTGGAGGGAGCCAATGATTCTATTATTATCCTTCAAGGTAAGAACTTACCTCCCCTCCATCTGGCTGCTCCCACTCTGTCCTCCCCTCCACCTGACTGCTTCCTCTCCTCCACCTGGCTGCACCAACCCTGTCCTCCACTCCATCTGGCTGCATCCATCCTGTCCTCCCCTCCACCTGGCTGCATCCACCCTGTCCTCCCCTTCACCTGGCTGCTCTCACCCTGTCCTCCCCTCCATCTGGCTGCATCCACCCTGTCCTCCCCTCCACCTGGCTGCTCCCATTCTGTCCTCCCCTCCACCTGGCTGCTCCCTCCCCTCCACCTGGCTGCATCCACTCTGTCCTTCCTTCCACCTGGCTGCTCCCACTCTGTCCTCCCCTCCACCTGGCTGTATCCACCCTGTCCTCCCCTCCACCTGGCTGCATCCACCCTGTCCTTCCTTCCACCTGGCTGCTCCCACTCTGTCCTCCCCTCCACCTGGCTGCATCCACCCTGTCCTCCCCTCCATCTGGCTGCTCCCACCCTGTCCTCCCTCCACCTGTCTGCTCCCTTCCTTCCACCTGGCTGCATCCACCCTGTCCTTCCTTCCACCTGGCTGCATGCACCCTGTCCTCCCCTCCACCTGGCTGCTCCCACCCTGTCCTCCCCTCCACCTGGCTGCATCCACCCTGTCCTCCCCTCCACCTGGCTGCATCCACCCTGTCCTCCCCTCCACCTGGCTGCTCCTACCCTGTCCTCCCTTCCACCTGGCTGCATCCACCCTGTCCTCCCCTCCACCTGGCTGCTCCCACCCTGTCCTCCCTCCACCTGTCTGCTCCCTTCCTTCCACCTGGCTGCATCCACCCTGTCCTTCCTTCCACCTGGCTGCATCCACCCTGTCCTCCCCTCCACCTGGCTGCTCCCACCCTGTCCTCCCCTCCACCTGGCTGCTCCCACCCTGTCCTCCCCTCCACCTGGCTGCTCCTACCCTGTCCTCCCTTCCACCTGGCTGCATCCACCCTGTCCTCCCCTCCACCTGGCTGCTCCCACCCTGTCCTCCCCTCCACATGGCTGCTCCCACCCTGTCCTCCCCTCCACCTGGCTTCATCCACCCTGTCCTCCCCTCCACCTGGCTGCTCCTACCCTGTCCTCCCCTCCACCTGGCTGCATCCACCCTGTCCTTCCTTCCACCTGGCTGCATCCACCCTGTCCTCCCTTCCACCTGGCTGCATCCACCCTGTCCTCCCCTCCACCTGGCTGCTCCCACCCTGTCCTCCCCTCCACCTGGCTGATCCCTCCCCTCCACCTGGCTACATCCACCCTGTCCTCCCCTCCACCTGGCTACATCCACCCTGTCCTCCCCTCCACCTGGCTACATCCACCCTACAAATTACCCAATTTTTTTTGGGCGTGCCCCTCCCGAGATTAGACTCTGGATCCGCCCCTGTCTTGAGATGTGTGCAAACCTGGTCCCCAACTACAAGAAACGTCTGACCTCTGTGCTTGCCAACAAGGGTTTCTCCACCAAGTGCCAAGTCATGTTCTGCTTGGGGATCAAATAGTTATTTTACTCACTGAACTGCAACTCCATTTATAACATTTGTATCTTCTGGATTTTTGGTTGATATTCTGTCTCTATCATTTAAAATTCCACCTATGATAAAAATGATAGACCCTTCATTTCTTTGTAAGTGGGCAAACCTACAAAATCTGCAGGGGATCAAATCATTATTTTCCCGACTGTATGTTATTATTATAGCGATACCCTCAACTTAAGAGAGCCGCAAGTTTTGATTTTGGGCCCTGAGTACAGCTTCCTCAACCCCCCGGCAATCTGCTCTACCCGCTCTGGCACAGTTAACCCACAGCAATTTCACATAAACAATCACTTATGCTTTAAATGTGGGTGTGTGAATTGATAACTCAGACTCATAGACAATGTTGTAAATAATAACTGACTTTACTGCTAGTGGTAAGATAAAACGGGATAACATGCATGTAACATTTGGTTCACAACACATAAGCAGGTCCCTGCAGTTATAAATCACAATACTGTGTGCGTGTGTACCAGCAATGGAAAGGGGACGGAACGCCACGTGGGGCGACCGTTACCTAAACACCCTGTGGTGTGATAACTAACTTATAACTATCTAACGGATCAGGCCTGATCCCTAACCATGAAACTCAGTCTTAGAAGAAACACAAATCTTCACCGGCACAGGATCTGTAAAGGTGGTGCACTTGAAGTATTTAAATCCATGTATTTGTAATCCAATAGGGGGGGGGGGTAATTCTCCCTCACCAGAGGTGTTAGGCCTCGGAAGTCTAGTAGGCACAAAGTATAAAAGTAACAGTTTAAAGATGAGCTTTCGCTCGCTCACCACTCCGGAACACTTCCCTCAGTCCGGAACTTCCACCGGCTGTGTCGGTCCTCGTCCACAGCGGCCTCTGCGATCGGATCCCCGATCCAGATAACTTCAGAAGAGATGAGTCTGGATGCCACCCAGGCTCGCAAAGGGGGTGGAAGGCTCTTTGGTTCGCTCCACAGGCCCCAGGCTTCAGGCCTGGAACAGCACAGATCCGCACAGGTGTCTCTCTCTCTCTGCCTCCCCGTGTCCAAAGAGACAGAGCTAGGCCTCGCCCCCTCCTTATATTCCTTCCACCCGACTCCCCTCTCTCTGGAATTTCCTGTCTCTGATTAAAGGGGAACACCCCGCTACACACTCCCCCCACTAAAACTCTTTGGTCCCCAAAGATAAACATTTCAACAAAATTCCTGAACCATTTTAGAGAGTGCGGAGTATGATGTTGGTACAGGGAATTGCCACCAAAACTCAGAGGTGGGATTCCCTGTCCCACAGGTCACACTGGCATGAGTGGCCTGCCTAACTGTGCCAGAGGGTGAGCTGGGGTTGCCCTCCACCAAATGAACAGTGGAAGGATTGGAGCACTCGGTACTTCTTCTAGCGGTGGTAACAGAGTCCTCTGAGCTCTTTCCCAATTGAGGGTAGGTTAACTTCATGGGAGGTCTCACGACTCTGCGAGCTCTCTGCTCCCTTGGGACTTCAGGCTTGGGTGCCACAGGCTTTGTTTCAGGAACACTCTCTGACATCGTCACTGGTTCTGGGGCCTCTGTCTCTTCTTCATCTGAGTACAGGCCCGGAATATCTTCCCAGCATTCAGGCACGCCACTGGATGGAATGAACTCTGTAGCTTCTGGGTTCAGGGTCCCATCCTGCATATCCTCAGTGGGTGGAAGGTCTATGGTGGGATTTTCCGGGGTTGGGGAAGGCCATAGCCACTCCAGTTCTCCTCTCCCATCTTCACTTGGTTGAGAAACCTGTCCCCCTCCAGATCGAGAGGTCTGAGACCGAGTGTTGGGTCTGGGAGTATCCAAGATGGAAACAGATTCCGGTAGGTTCCTCACTGGAGGTATCCTGACTGCTTCTTTAAGCGGGAGTAAGTGGTTTCTGTGCCAGGTCTTCAAGGGTCCCACTCTCCCCTCTGGCTTTAACTTGTACACCGGTAGTCCAGGGAGTTTCCTACAAATAACGTAAGGCTCAGACCTCCACCTATCAGCAAGTTTGTGTTTCCCTGGGATCCCTAGGTTGCGTAGCAGAACACGGTCTCCAGGCTGCAGGTCTTGCACTCGAACCTTCAAATCATAGTTCCTTTTATTTCGGGCCCCTCTCTGGTCTGAGGCCGCTTGGGCTTGTTCATAGGCCGCTTTCAAATTATACCTAAGTCTGTCTACATATCCTTTGTGGGAGGTAGCAGAGGTATAGTCTAGAGAAATGCCAAAGGCCAGATCCACTGGCAATCTTGCTTCTCTCCCAAACATGAGGCGATAGGGAGAGTAACCCGTCACATCACTGGTGGTGCAATTGTAGGCATGCACCAAAGTGGATATGTGTTGACTCCAATGCTGCTTCTTCTCTGTCTCCAGAGTCCCAAGCATGTTTAGCAAAGTCCGGTTAAACCTCTCAGGCTGAGCATCTCCTTGTGGATGATAAGGGGTAGTCCTGGTCTTTTCCACTCCCAGGGAGTCCAGTAGGTTCCGGATCAGGCGACTCTCAAAGTCCCTTCCTTGGTCGGAGTGGATTCTCTGTGGTAATCCATAGTGGACAAAGTATTTTTCTAGAAGCACCTTAGCTACAGTGGAAGCCTTCTGGTCTCTGGTGGGGAACGCCTGTGCATAACGGGTGAAATGATCGGTTACCACCAGAACATTTCCCAATCCACTCAAATCGGGTTCGAGGCAGAGAAAGTCAATGCATACCAGATCCATTGGGCCTTGACTCTGTAGGTGGCCCATTGGGGCAGCTTGATGGGGTAGAGTCTTCCTCTGGATGCATCGTGCACAGGAGTGGCAATATTCCTCCACTTCAGCCCTCATACAGGGCCAATAGAACCGGCTTCTGACAAGTTGGAAGGTTCTTTCAGCTCCCAGGTGACCATGCTGGTCATGTAAGGCAACCAGCACAGTCTCTCGGTGCTTCTCTGGGAGAAACAACTGCCATTTATCCTCGGAGCCATCAGAGGGGCCCCTTCGGTAGACCACTCCCTGATGGACCTGTAGCCTGTCTAACTCTCTCCTTAGCAGACGAGCCTCCTTGGAGGGGTGATGTCGAAGTTTCTCTGGACTCTCGTTTTCCAATGCTTCAAAGACCAATCTCCCCACGGGGTCTTCCAATTGGTCGCACCTCAGTTCCTTCTTAGACAGCTTCGGTAAGCATTCCTCTTCAAGTTGAGTCACCCCGCAGTAGTGTTTTGGGACTCCCACTGTGGTAACTCCTATCTCCTCGGCTCTGGAGCCCCCTCTGGCTTGAAATTCAGCCCCCTGACAAAGGGCTCGCACTCCCTCCGGTGCTACCTGAGTCCAGTCCTCCCAGTCATCAGCCATGGTATGAGATCTTCGGGACAGGGCATCTGCATCCCTATTTCCAGTCCCTGGTCTGTATTTAAGACTGAAGTTGAACCCAGATAATGCAGCCAGCCACCTGTGTCCTGTGGCATCCAACTTGGCAGTGGTGAATAGGTAAGTCAGAGGGTTGTTATCTGTTTTTACTGTAAACTCTGCCCCATAGAGGTAGTCTCTTAGTTTGTCCACCACTGCCCATTTGAGGGCCAAGAACTCCAACTTATGAGTGGGGTAGTTCTTCTCCGAGGGGGTCAGACTCCGACTCAGATAGGCCACTGGTCGCAGTTGCTCTTCATACTCTTGGTAGAGCACTCCACCGAGGCCTTCATGACTAGCATCAACATGTAACTCGTATGGTCTGGTGGGATCAGCATAGGCCAATACTGGGGCTGTGGTGAGGCTCCTCTTCAGGGTTCTGAAGGCCTCTTCACACCTGGGGGTCCACTGATCTTGAACCGACTCCCCGGGTCTTCTGGGTCCCTGGCCATCCTCTTCCCCTTCAGTCTTGAGCAGTTCATTTAGGGGCTTGGCAATACGGGCAAACCCATCCACAAACCTCCTATAGTAGGAGCAGAAGCCCAGGAAAGATCTAAGTTCAGTGACTGTTGTGGGTCTTGGCCAGGAGGTAACTGCCTCCAACTTCTCAGGATCAGTGGCCACCCCCTTTTCAGACACTATGTGTCCCAGATAGTTCACCGAAGACTGGTAGAACCGACACTTCTCGGGGGAAAGCTTTAGTCCCTCTTCACTAAGCCTTCTCAACACTTTCTCCAATCGGGCCTCATGTTCTTCCAAAGTTCTCCCGAAGACAATGACATCGTCCAGGTACACAAGGACTTCTATGAGGTTCATATCTCCGACAGTCTTCTCCATGAGACGTTGAAAAGTAGCTGGGGCCCCAGATAGGCCCTGAGGCATTCTATTAAACTCAAAGAACCCCACAGGAGTTATGAAAGCGGTCTTTTCTTTATCCTCTGGGTGCATGGGAATTTGATAGTACCCGCTCTTGAGGTCCATCACGCTGAACCACTTAGCTCCAGACAAACTCTGTAAGGCGTCCTCTATCCTTGGCGTGGTGTACTGATCAGGGGTGGTCCTCCTGTTGAGAGTTCTGTAGTCAATGCAGAGCCTCAGCGACCCATTCTTCTTCCTGACCACCACTATTGGAGAGGCATAAGGGCTTCTGGACTCTCGAATCACCCCAGTCCTTTTCAGTTCTGCAAGCTGTTCTCTCAGATCCTCCAGATCTGCCAGCGGAACCCGCCTGACTCTCTCCCTGAACGGTTTGTCTTCTTGCAGGCGGATGCGGTGGGTAGCACTCCTCGCACGCCCCACATCGAATTCATCTTTTGAGAAAATCTTCTCCCATCTAGTCAGCTGGGCCTTGGCTCTCTCCTTCCAGGCCCCAGGCAAGTTCGGGTTCTCAATGGAAAGTTTTTCCCAAACATCTTCTTCTTCACCCGCTTGCTTCACTTCTGACCAGCTGACTGGGACAGCAGGACTCACCTGTCCCAGCAACATCCGGGCAGGTACCTCTATGGCCCTTCCTGTAGAGTTCCTTACACTCACCAGGACTCTTCCCCTGGCTTTCTTCAAGGCCTTGATTGGAATCACTTCCGGTATCACTTCCAGGCCTGAGTGATCTTCCCTTGGGTCGGATTCCAGCATGACAAAGGGGCCAGGCTGCTCCCAGGTGAGCTTCACAGTGGCCTTGAGGCAAGCCACCTGTCCGGGCTGCAGCACCACTCCTTCTCTCCCCAGTCTCCACACCTTCCCTATCCCCTCTCCTGGGGTCTTCTGCTCCAACACTAACCGTTAGTAGGCTGTCTTCAGCATGGGATGGATGTTTGGATCTTGATGGCTCCTCATCTTCACCAGGGGCGTCAGAAGTCTTCTCACTAGATCCGTATTGGTGCCTATGATGAGGGACATCTTGCTGGCCCCGGGTGGTCTAGGACACACAACTGCCAGGGTGTCGAACACTTCTGTCTTCCCAGCCACAGAGGGGTTGAATGTCAGCTTTATGGGCAGATAACCATCATAGGGGAACCTCTGCGTTCCCAGGCCCCATATCTCCAGCTCTTCTATCTTCTGTATAGGCAAATGGCTTAAGTGCCTATCGTAGAAGTCTCTGTACAACAAAGTCACTTGAGCTCCAGTGTCCAGGAGGGCCTTCGTATATACTTCTTCTACCTGGATAGATACAGTGGGGGACGGGCCGACCAATTCTTCTGGGTACGGCCGGGTTGAGGTCACTTTCTTCTGAGGACTTGTCTTCATCCAGTTTGTTTTTGACTTTATTCTCTCTTGAGCCCGGTATGCATTGACCTTCCCCACCCTAATGGGAGTACAAACCCGCTGAGGGATGTTATTGTCTCTTGGTTGTAGGCATTCCTTCTTGGGAGTGCTAAATTTCTTCTGAGGGGTCTTGTCCCCTCTCTCTGGTATGTATCTTGGTTGAGAGACCCTAGATTCCTTCTGAGGAGTTTTGTTCTCTCTCTTCCTTCTATTCAGTTTGGAGCTCACTGAAAGAGATGGGCACCCGGTTGACTCCCTCACCGGGGCCCTCTGGCGTTTCCCGCCGGCTGGCGATTATCCATTTTCTTCTTTTTAGGACTGGAACACCTACTGGCAAAGTGGCCACTGCCTCCGCAGTTGTAGCATAACATCTCTTCTCGGTCCCGAGTGGGACTCGGTATTGACGTATCTGGGAACAACTCCTTTCTGGGGCTTGGTTTCTCTGCTCCACCTTGACCTTTCGCCATTATAGCAGTCATCATCTCCATCATCTGGGACATCTGCAACTTCAAAGTGTCCACCTCCGCTCCCCTATCGGGAGTCATGGCCGGTGTAACTATAGCTACCGGCTGTTTGACGGGCTCTATCAGGCGTTCTTTTTTTTTTTCTTCCAATATAGCCTCTTCCTCTCTAATCATTCGGATGAGGTCAGGGTACTCCAGATTCTTCCCATCCTGCCGGGCACGCAGTGTCCATGCAATTGGATCCATGGGTTGAGCTCCCCTCACTACCTGTTGAGCACGGGCCTCATCTACTTTCCCTGGGCTGATCCCCTTCTTTAGGATCATCCTATGCAGTATTTTGTCCAGGCGTCCCATATAGTCTGATAGTTTCTCACCTTCCTTCTGGTAGCAATGCTCCAGCTGATAAGCAAGCTCCGTGACTTTCTCTGTCCCACCAAACACATTCTGTAACACATCGAGGCACTCTTGTGCAGTACAATCTGCCTTGCTCATCTTCAGGTTGCGTACGGCCTCTAGAGCAGGCCCTTTCAAACTTTCCACAACCCTCTGTTTCTTTCTGCGGTCCGGAACTTCCCATTCCTCTAGTGCCTGAGTTGCGCTGTATAGCCACTCCTCAAATCCCTCTTCTTCCAAGGGTACTGGTTTCCTCCCTGAAAACATCCGGAGTTTCCTGTACCCCGACATCGGGTAATCTGTGGGCTCTTTCTTGCACTGAGCTACAATCTCTCCCAGAACAGCGCATAATTCTGCACTAAGGGTGCCTGGGCTTGTCCTGGGACTCTTTGTGTCCTTCTGTGGGGATGACGGGGAAGATGGCTGCGGTGACAGTGTTATTTTTGTCTGAGGGCTGTCTCTTGTGCGCGGCAGCGCATGCAGCAAATGATAGACCTGATCGTCCTCATCTTGTATGCTGTTGCCTCTAAACTGTTCAGGAATTTCTGCCTGCCATTCCAGTAAGACATGTGAAAGTCCCCCATTAGTTTTCACGTCTATCACCCATGGTTTGTGAATCGGTGATAGGGACATTATGAGTTGTATCATTGCTTGTGTCTGCCATATCCCCGGGAGTTCTATAACTGCCGTCCTGGCTGGGTCTACGCCCCATCTCTTGTACCACTGTCCCACCTCTATCGGGTCCATGCCGGTAGCTTCTGGCGGTTTCACCGCTGTCTCAGTAATCCCGGACGAGCCCCCACGTGTAGCGATACCCTCAACTTAAGAGAGCCGCAAGTTTTGATTTTGGGCCCTGAGTACAGCTTCCTCAACCCCCCGGCAATCTGCTCTACCCGCTCTGGCACAGTTAACCCACAGCAATTTCACATAAACAATCACTTATGCTTTAAATGTGGGTGTGTGAATTGATAACTCAGACTCATAGACAATGTTGTAAATAATAACTGACTTTACTGCTAGTGGTAAGATAAAAGGGGATAACATGCATGTAACATTTGGTTCACAACACATAAGCAGGTCCCTGCAGTTATAAATCACAATACTGTGTGCGTGTGTACCAGCAATGGAAAGGGGACGGAACGCCACGTGGGGCGACCGTTACCTAAACACCCTGTGGTGTGATAACTAACTTATAACTATCTAACGGATCAGGCCTGATCCCTAACCATGAAACTCAGTCTTAGAAGAAACACAAATCTTCACCGGCACAGGATCTGTAAAGGTGGTGTACTTGAAGTATTTAAATCCATGTATTTGTAATCCAATAGGGGGGGGGGGTAATTCTCCCTCACCAGAGGTGTTAGGCCTCGGAAGTCTAGTAGGCACAAAGTATAAAAGTAACAGTTTAAAGATGAGCTTTCGCTCGCTCACCACTCCGGAACACTTCCCTCAGTCCGGAACTTCCACCGGCTGTGTCGGTCCTCGTCCACAGCGGCCTCTGCGATCGGATCCCCGATCCAGATAACTTCAGAAGAGATGAGTCTGGATGCCACCCAGGCTCGCAAAGGGGGTGGAAGGCTCTTTGGTTCGCTCCACAGGCCCCAGGCTTCAGGCCTGGAACAGCACAGATCCGCACAGGTGTCTCTCTCTCTCTGCCTCCCCGTGTCCAAAGAGACAGAGCTAGGCCTCGCCCCCTCCTTATATTCCTTCCCCCCGACTCCCCTCTCTCTGGAATTTCCTGTCTCTGATTAAAGGGGAACACCCCGCTACATTATTATATATCTTTTTTGTTTTATTATTTTCATTATTTATTTATGTATTTTATGAACGTGTAGTTACCCTTTAATTTTTTGTTTCGACTGAAGCAACTTACCGCAGCATGCAACCATTTTTTTTGAGCGACCTTTGAACAAGCCCATGCATCTTGTTAATTTCTCTTTCATTGGGGAACTTATTGATGTTCTTGTTAAGAAAATGCACGGTGAGCAATATTTATCAGGCAGGGAAAGAATGCATTTTCGTGTTTATAAACTACCTTACAATGAACAGACTGAAAATGGCGGACATAGCTGCGTATTTATTATCTTTTCTTTTTTTTTTTTGCAAAGCTGAGCTGTAAAGGTTAATTAAAACATCTGAATGTTACGTTGTTGTTAGAAATTCTTTGCTCATATAAACAGTCTGCGTTGACAATGCTGGCTGCCCGGTGTCACAGATGAAATTTGCCTGGAACTTCACAGCTAAATTAAATAAAAATGTTTGTGTATTACTCTACATGTTTGTTTTTTGCAGTTGGTGCAACCCCATTCTTATAGGGTTATCCACCAAAGTGTTTTATTTCATTTAATTTTCCTTTTAAGCTGTTAGCTACAGTTACTTCAAAAGCATGATATTCAAACACTCTCACAAATCAAGGCCAAAGCCTTTGAAATGGCTGTTATGACTATGAATAGTTATATTTTTTATTTTTTGCCAAGACATACACTTTAACGGGGGAGGATTTGCCCCCTTAATGACCAGGTCTTTTTCTTTTTCGTACATCACGGGACACAGAGCGACTTAGTCATTACTAATGGGTTATATAGTTTACCTTCAGGTGTTGGCACTGGCCAATTCCAAACCGGAAGTACCCTCCCCTATATAAGCCCCTCCCACCCGGGAGCACCTCAGTTTTTTGCCAGTGTCTAAGGTGTTGGCCAAAGAGTAACATGTGTTTTCACTGGGCTTGCGTACAGGTTCTTTTGGGCCTTAGTAAGCTGTTCCGGATCCCACCAAAAAAAGCTTCATAGCTAAACGGTCGGTACCCGGGCCTTGCAGCAGAAGAGCAAGGTTTTGCCTGTAATGCTTCTCTTAGGAGGGCTGGACCCTGGGATCCAGAGCTCTGGTCATACCCACGACCAAGACGCTGTCTGTGCAGGGTGCTATACAGGTCCAGGGGAGTGGAATCCTTGGGAACCCGGTCCCTGAAGGTTTAATTACAATGCCTGCCGTGATAGGTGAAGTTTGGACTTTTGTGGACCAAACAAAGTCCTGCGGCGGGGATCAGGTAAGTGGGGGCCCTCAGGAACTTGGTTCTATTGGGGGACCCCCAAGCCTAATTTGTCTTTCTGTCTGTTACCTAACGGTATTCCCGCTAAATATCTGTGTTTGCCTATAACTACTGAAAATGTAAAATTTTAATAGTAGTCAAGAAAAAAAAAAAAACAGGGACCGCGGTACCTGTGTTAAACCACTAGAGGCCGCTGTAGTCCATTTTTCTTGTAAATGTGGATCTTTGGTTTTCTCAACTCAAAAGATCCAGGCAGCTGGTAAGTTTCTCTGAGGGAATCCACTTCCTCTGCCCTGTTGCTGCGTTCATCCACCGCACAGGCCCTCCGGCAAAAAGGGCCCTGGCTCCTAGTCCTCTGTTGGTTTTCGAAAAGGGCGCCATTGGCGCACGGGCGCGCGCGCGGGCGCGTGCACGCGCCTCCTATGAAAAAAAAGGGGCGGGGCGGGTGGATGACGCTCGATGCGCGCCGCGGCGCTTCTGCGCATGTGCGGGCGTCCCAGCATGGTTAAAAGACACAGTACAAGTGTCAGCTGCATGCAAACAGAGCTAGCAACAAACAGTGGCACACAGAGGCGGTTGATGCAGGCATCCCCATAGAAAGGCACTTTAGTGGACACCAGCTGGTATATAGCAGCACCTGTGTTAGACTATTACCAGCAAAAATTGGTGTATGACGACGGGAATACCTCAGCTTTGTGCTTAAAGGATATGTCGTCCAGACGCTCCGGAAATAAATCTTCCAGGAAGCCAAAGGGGTCTCCATCGGGCTCTGAGGATATTGGGCATGCTTGCACTGCACCAATCTCCCCTGAGAATGCAGAGGTCAGTAGCCGTAGAAACCCCGCAGGAATGTCTGGTGCTGCGGCTGTCCCCAGTCCACCTGCTCCTGTATATATAACAGAGGAGGTTTTATCCTCAACTCTGGGAGGATTGGAAGAGAGATTAACAGCATTGATCGCTGCTTCCCTGTCACAGGAAAAGCGCGTCCGATCTCCGTCTCCTCCTTCAGAGTGCCTGTTAGTGGAGGAACAGCCCCACACAGAGATCGACCTACCTGAAGGGGATCAGGATGAGGTTGATTCACTTATAGAGGAATCAACAGTGGAAGAACCTTTCTCAGCTTCTCAGGCTGAAAGATTATGGGTTCAGTCTCTGACTAACATGGTCCGATCAGCATTTAAAATGCCTCTGGCGGAACCACCATCCACTACGGTTTCCTCGCTGGGGTCGCTAAAAGCTCCCCAGGCGGTCTGTTCCTTCCCAATCCACCCTTTATTAGAAGGGCTTATTTACCAGGATTGGGAGCATCCTGATAAAATATTTGCTCCCCCCAAGAGATTTCCGGTGATCTATCCCATGGAGGATAAGTTCATAAGAAAATGGAGGGTCCCTATAGTGGACGCAGCCATCTCTTCTGTTAACAAATCACTGACATGTCCAGTAGATAATGTTCCAATGTTCAAAGACCCAATAGATAAAAAATTGGAGTCTTTACTAAAATCTGCTTTCTCTACAGCAAGTATGGTGACACAACCTGCGGTAGCAGCGATTGGAGTCTGCCAAGCAGTGAAAGATCAGTTGAAACAAGTCTTAAGGGACTTACCAGATCAGCAGGCTCATGCCCTAGCTGACCTGCCTAGAGCCTTGTGTTTTGCGGTGGACGCCATAAAGGATACAATCCAACAGGCCTCCCGCTTTACGCTGTCTATAGTACATATGCGTAGGCTTTTGTGGCTCAAAAACTGGTCTGCTGAAGCTCCCTGTAAAAGACTGCTGGTTAGCTTCCCATTTCATGGAGAACGCTTATTTGGAGAAGATCTGGACAAATATATCCAGAAAATTTCTGCCGGTAAAAGTTCACTCTTACCGGTTAAGAACAAGGGTAGAAGTCCTTCTTTTAAGAGGCCTACTTCTCCAGTCCCTGGCACATCGGCTGTGAAGCAGTTCCGACGGCCTCCGCGGTCAAATTCAGGGGGCAGAAATCAGGGACAATCACAGGGTAACAAGAAGCCCTGGATCAAGAGAGGTACAAAACCTCCCCCTAAGGCATGAAGTATTGCCCCCGCTCAATCGGGTGGGGGGAAGACTTCAGTTGTTCACAGAGACCTGGCGGGACACCATCAGAGACAGATGGGTGCTCTCCGCAGTAAGTCTGGGATACAAGCTGGAGTTAAAAGGCACTCCTCCTGCCCAATTTATGAGGTCAAACGTGCCAAGAGATCCCCAAAAGAGAGGATCCCTCCTTCTGGCACTAGAACAACTATTGCTCCAAGGGGTAATCATGAAGGTTCCCCTGGAAGAAAGCGGATTCGGGTTTTACTCGAACCTTTTCACAGTCCCCAAACCAAATGGGGACGTGAGGCCCATATTAAATCTAAAAGGGCTAAACAAGTTCCTAAATATCAGGACCTTTCGGATGGAGTCGATCCGATCAGTGGCCACCGCCCTACAAGGGCAGGAATGGCTAGCCTCGATCGACATAAGGGATGCTTATCTGCATATTCCCATCTTTCCGGCCCATCAGAAATTTCTACGCTTTGCAGTAGAAGGGCGCCATTTTCAGTTCAGAGCCTTACCTTTCGGTCTGGCCACAGCACCACGAGTGTTCACAAAAATTCTGGCCCCATTATTGGCCAATCTAAGAACACAGGGTGTAACGATAATGGCATATCTAGACGACCTGCTACTAATAGACCACTCAGTGGAAAAGCTGGAAGTAGCTATTCACAAGACAATCGAGTATCTGGAATATCACGGTTGGATTATCAACCGGGACAAGTCAGCTCTAAGACCAGTCAAAAGTCTGGAATACTTAGGGCTAAGGCTGGATTCAAATCAGAGAAAGATTTTCTTACCTCCAGAGAAGGTGTCGTCTTTAAGAAATTTGACCCACTTAGTGGGTACAAAAAGAAAACCATCCATACGTCTCTGCATGAGGCTGCTGGGAAAGATGGTGGCTTCATTCGAAGCGGTACCCTACGGTCAATTCCATTCAAGGAATTTGCAAAGGGCCATACTGTCAGCCTGGAACAAAAAAGTTCAGGCTTTAGACTTACCAATGTCCCTGTCCCCTTCCGTTCGCAAGAGCCTCCATTGGTGGTTGGTGCCCCAGAATCTGGAAAGAGGGAAACCCTTCAGTCCGGTTTCTTGGAAGGTGGTCACTACAGATGCCAGCCTCATCGGCTGGGGGGCAGTGCTGGAGCAATGGTCTCTCCAGGGCAGGTGGTCAGAAGCAGAAAAGGCCCTGCCCATCAATCTCTTAGAGATACGAGCAGCCCGGTATGCCCTAGTAGCATGGACATCCAAACTCCAGGGGTCCCCTGTCAGAATTCAATCAGACAATGCCACGGCAGTGGCATATATCAATCATCAGGGTGGCACCAAAAGTCGTGCAGCCCAGAAGGAAGCAAATTGCATCCTGGAGTGGGCAGAAAGATATGTCCCAGCCGTATCTGCGGTTTTCATCCCAGGAGTGGAAAATTGGAGAGCGGACTTTCTAAGTCGCCAACAATTATGCCCGGGGGAATGGTCTCTTCACCCCGAGGTTTTCCAGGCAATATGCCAGCGGTGGGGAACACCGGATGTAGATCTGCTAGCATCCAGATTCAACGCAAAGGTGGACAGGTTTGTGTCTCGCACAAGGGATCCCCTAGCTTGCGGCTCGGATGCCCTAGTGTTCCCTTGGGATCGGTTCAAGCTGATATATGCATTCCCACCGCCACAATTGTTACCGCGATTACTCCGCAGAATCAGGGTAGAAAAGAAACCAGTGATTCTGGTGGCTCCAGCGTGGCCCCGAAGGGCATGGTACGCGGAGATGGTAAAAATGTCAGTGAGGAGTCCTTGGACCCTCCCACTTCGTCCGGACCTGCTTTCGCAGGGACCGATATACCACCCTTCCTTACCAGCCCTAGGTTTGACGGCCTGGCTATTGAAGCCCACATTCTGAAAAAGAGAGGGCTCTCTAATTCTGTGGTATCTACCATGATCAATGCCAGGAAACCGGTATCCAGGCAGATCTATTATAGGATCTGGAAAGCGTACATTACGTGGTGTGAGACCAAGAAATGGCATCCACGTAAGTACATGATAGGGAGGATTCTGGACTTCCTACAGTGGGCTGTAGATAGGAAACTGGCCTTGAGTACTATCAAGGGTCAGATTTCGGCCTTGTCAATATTTTTTCAAAGGCCCTTGGCTTCGCATTCACTAGTCAAAGCCTTTATACAAGGAGTGATGCGTATTAGCCCTCCGGTTAGTATTCCCATATGTCCTTGGGACTTAAACCTGGTTCTGTCGGTTCTACAGAAACAACCGTTTGAACCATTACAACACATTTCCTTGGTTCTTCTCACCAGGAAATTGGTTTTCTTAGTAGCCATTTGTTCGGCTAAAAGAGTGTCGGAATTAGCAGCTATGTCCTGTAAGGAGCCATATCTGGTTGTCCATAAGGACAGAGTAGTATTACGTCCTCATCCAGCCTTTCTTCCTAAGGTGGTATCGAGGTTTCATTTGAACCAAGATGTGGTTCTTCCTTCTTTTTTCCCCAAACCTAGCTCAGTAGAGGAAAAGTTATTACATTCTTTGGATGTGGTAAGAGCAGTTAAAGCTTATCTAAAAGCCACTGCTCAGATTCGCAGAACGGATTCTTTGTTTGTTCTGCCGGAAGGCCCCAGAAGGGGTCAGGCAGCATCAAAATCTACTTTAGCCAAGTGGATTCGACAGGTCATAATACAAGCCTATGGCTTGAGAAAGAGACCGCCTCCGTTCAAAGTTAGGGCGCACTCCACAAGAGCGGTTGGAACTTCATGGGCAGTGCATCACCAGGCCTCCCTGGCTCAAGTATGTAAGGCCGCAACATGGTCTTCGGTACACACGTTTACTAGATTCTATCAGGTAGACGTTAGAAGTCAGGAGGATGTCGCCTTTGGGCGCAGTGTGTTGCAGGCCGCAAAAGATCCTCATGCCTGATGGCGCCCAGCTTATGTACCCCCCCCTCATTTGGCATTGCTTTGGGACGTCCCATTAGTAATGACTAAGTCGCTCTGTGTCCCGTGATGTACGAAAAAGAAAAAGGGATTTTTATAACAGCTTACCTGTAAAATCCTTTTCTTGGAGTACATCACGGGACACAGAGCTCCCACCCCTCTTTTTGGGACACTTATTGCTTGGCTACAAAACTGAGGTGCTCCCGGGTGGGAGGGGCTTATATAGGGGAGGGTACTTCCGGTTTGGAATTGGCCAGTGCCAACACCTGAAGGTAAACTATATAACCCATTAGTAATGACTAAGTCGCTCTGTGTCCCGTGATGTACTCCAAGAAAAGGATTTTACAGGTAAGCTGTTATAAAAATCCCTTTTTTTGCTATACGGCACTGCGTTGCTTTAACCGACAATTGCGACAATTGCGCGGTCGTGCGACGCTGTACCCAAACAAAAGTGACACCCTTTTTTTCCCACAAATAGAGCTTTCTTTTGGTGGTATTTGATCACCTCTGGGTTTTTTTTTTTTTTGCGCTATAAACAAAAAAAGAGCGCCAATTTTGAAAAAAAAAAAACAATGTTTTTTACTTTTTGCTATAATAAATATCCCAAAAAAAATAAAAAAATCTTCACCAGTTTAGTCAATATATATTTTTCTACATACACCCTGTTCCAAATTATTATGCTAATGATATTTTTCTCAATTACCGTATATACTTGAGTATAAGCCGACCCGAATATAAGCCGAGGCACCTCATTTTACCAAAAAAAAAACTGGGAAAATGTATTGACTCACGTATAAGCCTAGGGTGTCCATCTGCATGCCTCACTGTGCCTCACTGTGCCTCACTGTGTCCATGTGCATGCCTCACTGTGTCCCATGCCTCACTGTGTCCCATGCGTCACTGTGCCTCACTGTGTCCCATGCGTCACTGTGTCCCATGCCTCACTGTGTCCCATGACTAGACTTACGTATAACATGCCCATCTTTGAAAGATCGGTGCTCCCCCGACCGTAGGTCTCCTAGACAAAAAACTTTGCACACTTGTAGAGGAGAACTGGGGCTACATGTGTGCTAGGTTTCGGGTCCAGGGGACCTACAACCGGCCAGTACCGGGTCCCCAAAGATACCAGAAAAATGATCGTTTAACATGGGGATCCATGGAAGAGGTGCCCAGATTTGAAAAATCGGTGCTCCCGGGCCGTAGGTCCCCCAGACAACAAACTTTGCACACTTGCAGAGGAAGAGTGGGGATACATGTGTGCCAAGTTTGGGGTCCAGGGGACCTACGGACGGCCAGTACCTTATCCCCAAAGTCCGGGAGATCAGGCACAAAAAGTTGACTCGAGTATAAGCCGAGGGGGGCATTTTCAGCACAAAAAAATGTGATGAAAAACTCGGCTTATACTCGAGTATATACGGTACCTAAATAATTGATGTAAACAACAGTCAGCATAATTCTCATGTTATCAACTATTAAGAGTACAATTCAAATTTTATTGAACAAACCTCCTAATGATAACAGTTTTGTTTTTTTTTCAAAATGAAAAACTTACAATGAACTGTTCCAAATTATTACGCACAATAAGTTTCAAAGCACTTTATAGGTTGTAAAGAACTGACAATTTTCATTTGTTGTGTTTGCAGCATATTTGCTGAAATCAAAAGCTATTTAAATCAAACTTTGAACAACATTTTAACTTTTTAAACATTTTAACAGGTCACGTTACATTTTAACATAGGACCCCTTTTTTGATAGCAGCTTCACAAGTCTTGCATCCATTGAACTTGTGAGTTTTTAGACGATTTCTGCTTGAATTTGTTTGCAAGATGTCAGAATAGCCTCCCAGAGCTGCTGTTTGGATTTTAACTGCCTCCCACCCTCATAGATCTTTTTCTTGAGGATGCTCCAAAGGTTCTCAATAGGATTGAGGTCAGGAGGCCACACCATGACTTTTATCCCCATAGCAGCCATTGATAAAGAGGTTCTTTGCAGCATGAGATGGTGCATTGTCATGCATGAAGATGATTTTATTACGGAAAGCATAGTTCTTCCTTCTGTACCAGGAAAGGAAGTGGTCAGTCAGGAACGCCACATACTTTGCAGAGGTCATCTTTACACCTTCGGGCACCCTAAAAGGGCTGACCAGCTCTCTTCCCTTGATTCCGGCCCAAAGCATGACTTCACCACTGCCTTGCTGATGTCGCAGCCTTGTTGGAGCAGGGTGGCCGTCCACCAACCATCCACTACTCCATCTATCTGGACCATCCAGGGTTGCATGGCACTCATCAGTGAACAGGACTGTTTGAAGATTAGTCTTTATGTATTTTTCTGCCCAATGCAGCCGTTTCTGCTTGTGAGCATTGGTTAGTGGTGGCCGAATGGAAGGTTTATGCACAGTTGCAAGACTCTGGAGGACTCTACACCTTGATGTCCGTGGGACTCCAGAGGCACCAGCAGCTTCAAATATCTGTTTGCTGCTATGTAATGGGGTTTTAGCAGCTGCACTCTTGATCCGATGCATGGATCTGGCAGAAATCTTCCTCAATGTGCCTTTATCTGCACGAAACCCGTCTGTGCTCTGAATCAGCCACATATCTCTTAATAGTGCGATGATCACACTTAAGTTTTCGTGAAATATCTAATGTTTTTATACCTCGTCCAAGGCATTGAACTATTTCACTCTTTTCGGCAACAGAGAGATCCTTTTTCTTCCCCATATTGCATGAAAATGGTGCTCTGCTTAATAATGTGGAACACCCTCCTTTAGTAGTTTTTCCTTTAATTGGGCTCACCTGGCAATCTAATTATGACAGATCTCCGAGATTGTTTTCAGTGATCAAAAGAGCCCTGGGACACAATGCCATCCATGAGTTAAACTGAAAAACAAAATATTTAATCTTTGTGACACTGAAATGGAATTTGCATAATAATTTGGAACAGGGTGTATTTTTGGTAAAAAAATAAAAAAAATCGCAATAAGCGTATATTGATTGGTTTGCGCAAAAGTTATAGCGTCTACAAAATAGGGGATAGATTTAGGGGATTTTTATTATTTATTTCTTTTTTACTAGTAATGACGGTGATCAACGATTTTTAGCGGGACTGCGACATTGCGGCGGACAGATCAGACACTTTTGACACTTTTTTGGGACCATTGACATTTATACGGTGATCAGTGCTATAAATAGCCACTGATTACTGTATGAATGACACTGGCAGGGAAGGGGTTAACACTAGGGGGCGATCAAGGGGTTAAATGTGTTCCCTGGGAGGTGTTTCTAATTGTGGGGGGAGGGGACTGACAGGAGGAGAGAGATTTCTGTTCCTGATCACTAGGAACAGATGATCTCTCTCTCCTCCCCTGTCAGAACAGGGATCTGTCTGTTTACATTGACAGATCCCTGTTCTGGCTCTCTGTGGAGTGATCGTGGGTGGCCAGCGGACATCGCGGCCGCCGGCCACACGCATCTGCTCTGGCATTGCGTGCTTGCCCATATCGCTCTTAAAGTTGCCGATGTACACCTACGGGCGATTCACGCAGAGGAGCCAACCTGCTGCAGTATAATGACGGCGGCTGGTCAGCAAGCTGGTAAAGGGGAACTTCACCCTAAATGGGAACATTTGTTTAAAAAGAATCCCCCCTCCTCTAACATTATTGGAAATTCATTTTTTGGGGTGAGTGTCTGGTTTTGGCAGGTACCGGGCAATTCCACCGGAAGTCCCCTCTCACCTTCCTCCCTGCCCGCAACCTCTTGGGACAGGTCCCAGGAGGCTACGGCACCATTCACAAAGTGCAGTGCGAACCACACACGTGCAGTGGGAAGCCGGCTATAAAGCCACAAGGAGTCACAGCCGGCTTTCCACACTAAGCACTCCGTTGCCTTTATAGATGAGGATTGGGTGAAGGTAACCAAAACTTTTCTTACAGGATGTTATCAGTACAACTGACAAGTTTATACATTTCAAAGTTATTCACCAACTGCATTATCCATTCGCTGACAGCAATACGTATAGTATATACATTGCGGTTTGCCAATGGTTTACCGGAGTTGTGGCTAAAGCTACTGTATCAGCCATAAACCCGGTATCTGTTTCTTCAGCCGGCGGCTGGCTTTCTGATGGAAGTGATTTGAGTGGCTCATTAGCCTCTGGATCGCTTTCCGAAGCAGCAGGAGGGGAAGAGAAACGATCCAACGGTGTGGCCCGCTGGTCACAAAGGCAATACGAGACTAGATCATCTCTGATTGCCTCTATGGCCTTGGAGGACTGGAGCAATGGCGTGACATCACTTCCGGTCTATGACAGAAGTAATTTTTTTTTTTTAACCACTTGCTTACTGGGCACATAAACCCCCTTCCTGTCCAGGCGAAATTTCAGCTTACGGCACTGTCAGGCTTTGAATGACAATTGCGCGGTCGTGCGACGTGGCTCCCAAACAAAATTGACGTCCTTTTTTTCCCACAAATAGATCTTTCTTTTGGTGGTATTTGATCACCTCTGCGGTTTTTATTTTTTGCGCTATAAACCAAAAAAGAGCGTTAATTTTGAAAAAAAAAAACACAATATTTTTTGATTTTTGCTATAATAAATATCCCAATTTTTTTTTAAAAAAACTATTTTTTTTCTCAGTTTAGGCCGATACGTATTCTTCTACATATTTTTGGTTAAAAAAAATCCCAATAAGCGTATAGTGATTGGTTTGCGCAAAAGTTATAGCGTCTACAAAATAGGGGATAGAATTCTGACATTTTTTTTATTATTTTTTTTTACTAGTAATGGCGGTTATCTGCGATTTTTGTCAGGACTGCGATATTGCGGCGAACACATCGGACACACATTTTTTGGGACCATTTACATTTATACAGCGATTAGTGCTATAAAACTGCACTGATTACTGTATAAATGTGACTGACAGGGAAGGGGTTAACACTAGGGGGCGAGGAAGGGGTTAAATGTGCGCCCTATGAGTGATTGCTACTGTGGGGGGAGGGGACTGACTGGGGGAGGTGACCGATCTGTGTCCCTATGTACAAGGGACACAGCATCGGTCTCCTTTCTCCCTGACAGGACATGGATCTGTGTGTTTACACACACAGATCCATGTCCTTGTCTGTGTACCGGCCGATCGCGGGTACCTGGCGGACATCGCGGCCGCCAGGCACGCGCATCGGCATCTCAGTGATGCGCCGGGCACGCGTGCGCGCCGCCGGCGGCGCTCGCGTGCCCCCCAGTGGCCGGAGGAGTGGAGGCCGTATAATGATGGCCTCCCGGCATTTTAGAACCACTTTGTCGTATGGCGGGCACGAAGTGGTTAAAGCAAAAGATACTTTTTTTTTATCTCTTACTTTTAAAGGTAGAGGAGAGATTTGGGGTCTTTTTGTCATCCTTATTTCTATTACAAGGGATGTTTACATTCCTTGTATTAGGAATAGAAGTGATCAAATAATAAAAAATAAAAATAAAAATGAAAGGGACAGTGTTAAAATAAAATAAAAATGTAAAAAAATTTAAGAGCCCCCTTTCCACTGTACTCGTGCGCAGAAGTGAACACATACTGTATGTGAGTCGCGCATGCATATTTGGATTTGTTTAAATTCGGTACCATTCTAATTTTGAAATTCAAATACATCCGAATTTCTAAATAACGAAAATTAGTCAGAATTTTAATTTGTAACGAAACTAAGCGCACGTATCTAATTGTGTAATAATCAAGCATTAACCACTAAGGAATATATAACTCTTAAGTACAATGATGTGAACATAATAGGCAAATATACCGTAATCAATAATCATAAAACAATCATAAAACAAAAACACTAATATCTAAATAATAATAGTCCACTTCAAAAGTTCAAAATGTGAAAATAAAGATGAAATGACTTCAGTGATAATATTCCACTGCAAATCCGTGCCACAGATCGATTGTATAGTGGTTGATTCTAATGCCGCGTACACGCGATCATTTTTGCCGTCGGGAAAAATTTAATTTTTTCTTTTGGACGAGAAAAACGACCGTGTGTGGGCTTTTGGTCATTTTTCCCGACGGGAAAAACGGCATTAATCACGACGAGAAAAATTAGAACATGCTCTAATTTTTCTCGTCGTGATTCCCGTCATTTTTTTCCGCTGCAGTTTTCCCATAGGGAAACACTGCCGGGGAGCCTACACACAGTCGTTTTTCTCGACCAAGAGAAAAAATGACGGGAAAAACGGCCGTGTGTAGGGGAACAAGCTGTTCCTCGTTTTTCCCGTCGATTTTCTCGACAGTGTTTCACCGTCAAAAAAATCGATTGTGTGCACACGGCATAAGAACGAACCCCGCCACCTCTGATTGCAATACCTGCTCACCTCAGCAAAAGACCTCCACGGGTCAAAAAATGCCTTGGATATGTAGATCTTAGATGAAAAGGAAACATCAGCTGTGCCCGGGATCCAATATATTCCTCTTTGTGTACCCTGGGAACCGCTACCTTTAGATGTTTAAGAATAAGGCTAGGACCCAGGCTCTTGAAAAGGGACCTCCCCCAGAGGTCAAAGGTCAGAGGGCGGGTCCCCAGAGGTCAAAGGTCACTGGGCATGGCTGACCCACCCCCACCAAAGTGTACCGCCTACCCCAACTAAGTCGGGGAATGAACAAGTCGGGGAAAGCGTATTCCCTTATTCTTAAAGGGAAAACCCTAACCCTACCCCTAACCCTAACCCTAACCCTACCCCTAACTCTAACCCCTAACCCTAACCCTACCCCTAACCCTAACCCCTAACCCTACCCCTAACCCTAACCCCTGACCCTACCCCTAACCCTAACCCTAACCCTAACCCCTAACCCTAACCCTAACCCTACCCCTACCCCTAACCCTAACCCCTAAACCCTAACCCTAGATGTTGCTCTAGAATTTTTTTCTCACTGCATTCCCACTACAGGAGTTGTTGCAGCTATCTGGCAAAATAATTTCTCTTCCTATAATTGACACATGAACGTATAGGGCATTCTGCAGTGTAGATGAGCATCATGGGAAATGTAGTTCCAAAACATCTGAGGTGCCAAGGTTCACCACGACTGGTGTAGGGTCTGTCCCTTTCTGAGATCTGGTTCTTTATAATCCACATAAACTTTACACATCCTGCTCTTCGGTTGGTTTTCTAACCACTTCTGGTCATTGTCATTTAATGGAAGAGATTGTTTAATTGGGCTCAAGTAATGAATCAAAAAGTTTGGGACATCAGAAATGCCAATCTGCAGGTTCAGCATCACTGGGGGGCAGGGCAATGATGTCAGGAAGAGCAATTTGGCCACACCCAATGTTCGCTGCAGCTCCCTATGCGCATCACATTACTACTCTCCTTGGGGCACCCAAAGGTGTCCCAGGCTGCTTAAGTGTTCGGATTTGGCTTGGAGAAAAGGTTGCAACCCTAGAGACATGTGGTGGCAATTTTAGGGACCAGTGACACCAATACAGTAATCAGTGCTAAAAAATATGCACTGTCACTGTACTAATGACACTGGCAGGGAAAGGGTTAACATCAGGGGCGATCAAAGGGTTAAATGTGTCCCTAGGGGGTGCTTGCTAACTATGTGGGAGAGGTGCTTTTACTGTGAGAAGACAGAGATTCGTGTTCCTGCCTCTGTCAGGAACGATTGGCGGAACCACTGGACCCACTGATTGACTCTCGCTCTGTCCAATCACAGCGGGAGCGGGTCATCGATGCAGACCCTGAAGTGCAGAATCACGTACTCATACGTGATTCTGCGCACAGGAGCCGTCGCCCCGCAGTAAGTCGGTCGGCATCCAGTTAAGCATGTTTAAAAGTGCCAAGCACTTGGGCATCAATTCATTTTTTATGGCCAGAATAATAATTTATTCTGACCATTGAAATAAATGAACGCTCAAGCAGTAAACTTGCTTAGGCTCATTTACACTAGTTTAGGTGTGACAAGTGTTTTTTCTCTGCCAAAACTTTGCTGCATCCGGACGCACGGGCTGTGGGGTTTAATTTCCTCTCTCCAGGCTCACCTGCCCTCTGCCAATCCATTATAATGCATGTGCTTCTAATGTGGATGGAGGCTCTCAAAATAGTATAGAGTTAGGACTGCGGATAGTAATGGGGTGTCGTGCTGTGGCCTCCGCAGATTACGCATGTATTTGCAAATGTGTGCAAACTAACCCGTACTGTTAGGTTATTTTGGTTGGTAGCAGGCTGGCTGGGGAGTTGAGCTGCTTGCTATGGGGGCATTTGGCAGGAGGGAGGGGCCAGGAGCGCCAAATGGGGACTTTGAGAAGAGGAAGTGTTGTCAGAAACCATGAATCAGACCGAGACAGAAGTGCAGTTAAAATCATACTTGTTTAATAATAATAATAGTAAAAGGCAAACAGAGCAACGTAGTCAAATCATAGCCAGAGTTCGGTAACCGGAATGGATAGTCAGACAAGCCAGGACTTCAGGGAGCCAGAGATCAGCGTACTTCAGGACAGGCCAGGAAATCACGAAACCGGAGAATCAGCCTAGTAGAACAGCAAGCAGGATCAGGAACCAGAAGGGACGTCAGCCAAGCGAGTCTTCAACAGATACACAGGAGAGAGTCTCTGGATGTGTTTGACCAAGGTGAAGGCAGAGAGGAACTGGACTGAACAGGTTAAGTAACCAGCAGGACTGATGAGCAGTAAGGATGAGCTCCGGCGTGTTCGCAAAGCCCACGTGCAGAGTCCGCCAGGAAGTCGGCACTGCGCTGCGCTAATCACAGGCAGTGAGACATTTTCGATCTCTGCAGCCGCACATCGGGACAATGTCTTATTGCCTGTGATTAGCGCACCGCAGTGCTGACTTCCTGGCGGACTCTGCACGTGGGCTTTGCGAACACGCCGGAGCTCATCCTTAATGAGCAGGATATCATCATCAGGTGAGTCACGGTGGAAAAGATTAGAGCTGGCAATTACCCAACAGCTGAGCGGCCTGCTCTGAGAGGGAAGGGCTGAGCCCAGCCCTGGCAAGTGTGGCAAGTTTGTTATTTTAAAGAAAAAAAAAACAACAGAACCTTTAATATTACTTTACTCACTTCCCCCCAAAAAAGCTGTGTAAAAGGCTGGGGGGGGGGGGCGGGGGGGGGGGGAGAAAAAGAATAATGGTAAGGAGAGAGATATTTCCCGCCGATCCCCCATAGCAGGGAAGTCATGGTAGATGGGGATTATTTTGTGCCAGGAAAATAATAAATTGTTCAAATATAAAATCAATGCATTTTATTTATGCAAAATCTTAAAAAAAAGAAAATACAAATCATCTAAAAAAAAAAAAAAACATGTTATGTTTTATACATTGACATACATGGGGATAAATCCCAAAAGCTTTATGAGTCAGATCAACGCATTTCACCCAAAACAAGGGCTTCTTCAGGATCCACTTAAAAAATAAAAAATAAAATTAGAGCTAGTAGCTTAAAGTGGTTGTAAACCCTCTTATACTACTTGCACCTACAGGTAAAACTACATTAAGGCTTACCTGTAGGTGCTTGCAATATCTCCTTAACCTACATGGTTGAGGAGATATTTGCAGAAAATCGGGCACCGATGTCTACGGCGCATGCTCGCCATAGACAATGGCGCAGGCGCACTGAGCATGCCGGGTCTTGAATGTGAAATTGCCGGAAGGTGCCGGAAACGCCCGCATGCGCGGGGATCGTGCCATTCCACGCGCATGCGCGGGAGTGACGTCATGGCCACTCCGACCAGTCACAGCGCCGGAGCGGCGATACCTGGAAGTCACTCCGGGTATCATGGCGGCGGCAGAGGAGAGGAACGAGGGTCGCTGCGGGGGCTTCGATCTAAGGTAAGTAATTCATAATGAGCTAGTATGCTAGTCATACTAGCTCATTGTGCCTTTGTCTTGAAGGTTTTTTTTTTTTTTTAAGTTTTTTTGGGTTTACAAAAATGAGATTTGTAAGAACCTCTAAATCCAGTGGCGGCTAGTGCTCTATCGGTCGAGGGGAGCGGCAGACAGACCTGACCACAGACCCCCCTCGTCGCTCCAGCATGCCAGCCATCCCCCCTTCGCTCAAACTCGCCACTGCACATGATTGACAACAAAGCCCACCCCCCACCCCGGTTCCTGGCTCGCCCGCCAGGCCTCGTCAGCCCCACAATACCCCGTGCAGTTCATGGCTGCTGCAGTGGCTTCCCCCCCTCCATCTCCTCCGTGTCCTGGCCATCGCTTCTCCTCCTGGCCAATCGGATCTTCTGACTCCCGGCCAATGGGGGTCTTAGGACTCCCGGCCAATGGGGTCTCAGAACCTGCTTCCTGATTGACCAGGAGGAAAAACGGGAAGACATTAGCGAATATTAATTTGCTAATGTCACACAAGAGGGTGGGCTCAGGGCGCAGGGCTCTGTGCCCTGAGCCCACCAGTTTTGAAGCCAATTACAGCCTCAGACTCTGAATCTATATAAATCCAGGTGTCCAGCACCCTGCATGTAGATTAGGGGGCCGGGCGCATGGATTAGGGGGGTGGCGCCCGTGCGCCCCTAATTAGCCACCACTGTCTAATTCCTCTCAAGGAGGGCCCCAACTTGGGCTGAAGCACAGCCAAGTCCACAATAACTGGGCAATTAGATACAAAAAGATCTATCATGGACAGGAACTAGGGCCAAACTGGTCCTCCCAGTATGGGCTCCCGGACATAATGGCGATGCTAATGAGTAATGGTAAGGTTTTTTTTTTCGGGTGAAGGTCCACTTTAATGACATAGTCCGAATCTTACCCATAACAGACTGTTAGCAGTACTGCAACATACTCAAGTCAAGTTATTGATTAGGCAGCACCTGGGTATAGCCTGTGCTATTCTGCAACAGGTAACCCAGGTTTATGTCAGAAGAAGTTTTGTACTTTGATCTTCTTTGTCCTATTTTATTTTGTTTCATTCTATTTTTATCTTTCAAGTTTCTGTTGCAACTTTTTTTCACAGTTGGTGCTTAGATAAGCTCCCATTTTTCAATCATCTCTTTTTTGTTTTGCTTTTATCTATTTTTGAGCCTATTTTTAATTGTGTCATTTAAATAATTTACATATATATTTTAATATTTCAAGCACCATATATCTTTCGAATATCTGGCAATAAATCACTGCTTTCTTAGCTATTGCTGTGGTCACAAATGAACATATGTTTTGAGTTTTCTTATCATTCCTTAATTCATGAGCCAAGCAGATAATACAATATTCATCCCGCTGCTCCTGGCACAGCTATAAAAGCTTTTCCTGGCCTGTTTGTTTAGTATGCCCATCACAGATGAGATATATCGCAGCTAACACGGTGACAGTGATATCTGCAAAAAAACAAAGTTAAGTGTCATGATGTTAGCTGCAGCTTTATGCTTATCATTTATGAGCTAAGTGAGTCAGAAATGGTTTTTTTTTTCCAAAGTGTTATTTATGCAAGCATTAAAAAAAATTAACTATTGCATTCTAAAACTTAATATGAACCTATACTCAAATATTAACAAGGAAGGAGCAACGTTACCAGCATTGCTGGGATTGGCAAATTAAGAGCAATAGAAAGACTTTGGTTTTCACCTCGGGTGGAGAAACTGCTGCTCAAGGATCCCTTCATTGGTGGCCACATGTCTAAAAACGTAGACAGTTGGCCATGTGACCTTTTCCTGGAAAGGCGTCTACATGCTCTCAGAAATAGGCCTTCCTACAGGAAGAAATGGTGATTACTCACCAAGTCCTCTCCAATACACTTGACCCCCATTAGTGGTCTTCTTTAACAAATTCTACCCCCTACAACCTTCTGACTGTCCAGGGCACATCTGCTACAAGCATCTTACATTTTGACCTTCATGAGTGGCCACATGTCTAAAGACCTAGGCAGTTGTGCATGTCATCTCTTCTGAAGAGCTTTTTGCCTGGAGAGGGGTCTACATGTTATTGGAAATAGGCCTTCATTCAGGAAGAATGGGTAACTGCTCACAAAGTTCTCTCCAACACATTTAAACACTTGGCACACATGAGTAGTCTTTTTAACACCTTCTACCTTTCTCTGATCAATGCAGCTTAATTAACGCTTCAGCATGGGTGGAGAAACTGCTACTCAAGGTTCTCTTCATGGGTGGCTAAAGACATAGGCAGTTAACTACAGTATGTGATCTCTCTTAAAAAGCCTTTTGCCTGGGGAGGGGTCTCCTTGCTACCATGAGAAGGCCTTTGCACAGGAAAAAAGGGTAACTAGTCACCAAGCCCTCTCCAGAACACTCAACTACTCGACATCTGTGAATAGTCCTCTTTAACACTCTCTAACCTTCTAATCTCTACAAACTCTAGACTGTTAAGGCTATATCTGCTCCATGCAGCTTACATTTTCACCGTGGGGGGGGGGGGGGGGACTGCAGCTCAAGCTTCCCTTCATCGGTGGTCACATGTCTAAAAGACCTAGGCAATGGTCCATGTGAACTTTTACCTTGTGAAGACAGAGCCTTTTACCTGGAGAGAAGTTTACATACTGCCAGAAATAGGCCTTTGCACAGAGAAAATGGTAACTACTCACCAAATTTTCCCATAAGTAGTCTTCTTTAACACCTTCCACCCCCTACAAACTCCTGACTGTCCAGGGCACATCTGCTCCATGCAGCTTAACTTTTGACCCTGGGTGGAGAAACTGCTGCTCAAGGTTCCCTTTATTGGTGGCCACATGTCAAAATACCTAGACAGTTGGCCATGTGTTTTCTCCTGAACAGCCTCTTCCAGGAGTGGGGTCTACTTGATGCCTTAGCACAGGTTGAAAGGGTAACTACTCACATCCTCTCCAGTGTAGACAATGACTGCTGAGCCTGGCCAGTGATGACCCCATAGGCTTACTATGGGGCATCCATTGTCAGCTTTCCCTCCTCTACACTGAAGCTGGCGGTGGAATCCAATCATGTGACTGGACCAGAGCGACTTCAGAATAGGTAAAGACATTTTTCCTTTTACAGGGTAAATGGAATAGGCTTAGAATGGGGATTGAAGTCGATTTTAGCTAAGTTAGGTTTTAACTGGAATTACACTTTAACCACTTGACCCCCATGTGTAGTCTTCTTTAACACCTTCCACCTCCTACAAAATCCTGACTGCTCAGGGCACTTCGGCTCCATGCAGCTTACATTTTGACCTTGGGTGGAGAAACTCCTGCTCAAGGTTCCCTTTATGAGTGACCACATGTCTAAAGACATAAGAGAAGGGTGTAGATGCTTCAGGAAATAGGAATCCACACAGGAAAAACGGGTAACTCCTCACCAAGTCCTCTCCAAAATACTGAACCACTTGGCACCCATGAAAAGTCCATCTTTTCCCTACCTACAGACACTTAAGTGGCCAGGGTACGTCTACTGCATGCAACTGTCCTCACCCATGTCAATACATCAATCACTGGAAGGCCACAGGATGTTTTGAGGACCCATTTTATCTATTTCAAGACATTAACCTGTTTTCTCTTGCTCATCCCTTACAGCACCTGATGAAGTGATGTTACAGCTATGAAACGTGGAGATAGAACATCTTTCCTTTGTACCTTGGTCACAATTTTCCTAATGGAGGCAGAATTTACTTTCTCTCCTTATAGCTTTATGATTCAGTCTTTCTTTTTTCATACCTCATCTTCATGTCCCACCACCCATTTGATTGATATTGTGGTGGATATTTCGAACATTTCATATTTATACCATGGAGCTTATATGTTTTTATGGGAACAATTATATTTTTGTGATATGATGAATTGAATGGACATCCTTACCTTATCCTGTCTTCTGGGAACCAGGGAATGGTTTCAGATGTTAATTAGATGTGTCAAATTGTCCTCTTGTGTTCTAAAGAGTCTGGGTAGACTAAGCGGCCCCACCCACCAGGGGTCCTGTGAATGCTAATGTGGGAAACGGTTAAACTAAGCATTAAAGGAACACACCTTAGTCTTGAAGGCACCAAGGTTTTTAGATTTGGGCATGCTAGGCAAAAAGGCTTAAGGTTCAACCAATCAGTTTCTGAGGGAACTCGGAACCAATGAATATCTAGGCTTGAGGTTCAACCAATCAGTTGATAAGGCAACTTTAAACCAATGAGGCCACAGGGATTTGGAAACCTGGATGGGGGGGCTAGGGACAGGGGGTATACATCAGTCAGGCAGACCCATGGTTAACTCTCTTGAGATGATGACCTGACCGAGACACGGGTACGTAGGATCTGTGTAATGTATTTGTCACGGTCTGGAGTCAGGCTCAGAGGCCAGTAGCTATAGCAGCAGAGCAGGTATTCACACAGGTCACCCTGGCTGATGACACGGGTTCACCTGAGGTGCGGGGTCTAAGCACTGACCGGTATTCACCAGGGCTCCTAAAGGTGGAGATGGGCTTCGCTGCGTGTCAGTGCCAGGTCGCGGTCCTCAGATTAGCCCCACCAGGGGGTGAGCAAGCCGGGGTCCAGAAACAGATAATACAGGTAGGGATCAAGCAGAAGCGTAGTCGGGGACGAGCCAAAAGTCGGTAGTGAGTGGTAGCAAAGATGCGGTCGGCAGCAGTAGACAGGAGCAATATATTGGCTGGTGAAGACACAATATTCTGGCAACCAGGAAGTGCAGGGACATGGCTTAAATCAGGAAGTTCCTGGGAGGAGCAAAGGGTTCAAGGTTCAGGGCAAACAAGATTCAAGACATGAAAGATCATTCAAGGAATTGTCTAATGAACTATCCAAGGAGCTGTCCAGCATTCCAGGTGGCTCAGCAAGTAGAGTCACCATCAGACCCACCAGAGGTCCCAGGTTCAAGCCCAGGTCCTAACAGTACTCCCCTCCTTCCAGGATGTCCCCTGGACATCTTAGGGCCAGGTTTCTGAGGAAACCTCTGGTGGAATTCCTTGTTAATCTAGGGGCATGAACATTCTTTTCAGGCTCCCAAGAATTTTCTTCTGGCCCATATCCTTCCCATTGAACCAAATATTGCAATTTGTTCCTAGAGATCCTGGAGTCAAGAATTTTTCCCACCACATATTCTTCTTCACCCTGTACCTCAACAGGTGGAGGAAGAGGATGAATTCTTCCAGAAAAAGTTTTTTCATGAAACTGCTTGAGTAGCGATATATGAAAAACAGGGTGAATCTTCATATTGTGGGGACGTTTTAGGCAAAAAGTGACCGGGTTGATTTGAGCAGAAATCTCAAAAGGTCCCATAAACTTTTGATCCAACTTAGCACATTGAACCTTAACCTTTAAATTTTTGGTAGATAACCAAACTTTGTCACCTACCTGAAAGGTGGGAATAGACCTACGGTGTCTGTCAGCGGCCTTCTTGTAATATTCCTGCGCCTCCTTCAATGTATCAGTCAATCTCTCCTGGATCTCATGTAATGAAGTTAATCTGTTGGTAACAGCAGGAATTGAAGTTGAGAGAGGGAGATCAGGAATAAAAACTGGATGATACCCGGTGTTTAAGAAAAATGGGCTTTGGGAAGTGGAGCTATTTTTAGAGTTATTATAAGCAAACTCTGCCGTAGGAAGGTAGTCCACCCAGTCATCCTGGAGATAACTCACAAAACATCGAAGGTATTGCTCCAGAGTTTGATTGGTCCTCTCGGTCTGACCATTAGACTGTGGATGAAAAGCTGAGGACAGATTAATTGTTACACCCAAAGCTGAGCAAAAACTTCTCCAAAATTTTGAGGTAAACTGTACCCCTCTGTCAGACACCACATCATCAGGAATTCCATGAAGTTTAAAAACTTCTCTAACCATTACCTCAGCAGTATGTTCAGCGGAGGGTACCTCCTTAACTGGAATAAAATAAGCCATCTTAGTGAGACGGTCAACGACTACCAGAATGGTGGTCATCCCTTTTGAAAGAGGAAGGTCGACCACAAGGTCCATAGAAATTGACCCCATGGCCTAAATGGAACAGGCAGTGGTAGAAGTAACCCCAGAGGAGAAGATCGGGGTGTCTTATTGCGAGCACAGGTTAGACATGAAGCCACATATCTCTTTACATCTTTCTTGTACTCAGGCCACCAAAAGGAACGCAATAAGAGTTCTTCTGCCTTAGAAACCCTAAAATGACCAGCAAGTTTAGAGTCGTGTACCAACCTGAGGGCTTCTACCCAAACTGATTCAGGTACACAGAGGCGATGCGCTTGAGTCCAAAAACCATTATTGTACTTGAGGTTTATGTCTTTAGGAGGGTTATTAAGAAGCGGGTCATTCTCATACCCCTCCTTGAGGAGATTAAGAAATGTCTTTGAACTCGTGGCCCCTAGAAAGTTCTTTTGAGACAGGATTGTACATTCAGAGTTGCTTTCCTGGAGAGGCCCAGGCAACATCCGTGATAGGGCATCAGCCTTACCTCTCCTTGACCCAGGGCGGTATGAGATAACAAAATTGAACCTGGAGAAGAAAAGGGTCCAACGTGCTTGTCTAGATAACAACCTTTTAGCAGACCTAATAAATTCTAAATTTCTATGATCGGTGAGAACGGTTACAAGGTGCTTAGCCCCTTCCAGCAGATGCCTACACTCAGAAAATGCTTCCTTAATTGCCAGCAGTTCCTTATTTCCAATGTCATAATTCTTCTCGGCTGGAGACATCATTCAAGAGAAATAAGCGCAAGGATGAAGCTGCATTTTTTCTCCAATTCGCTGAGAAAGGATAGCTCCCACAGCAGAATTAGAAGCATCAACTTCTAGGATGAAAGGTAGTTCTGGATCTGGATGTACCAGTATTGGTGCAGAAGTGAAGAGAGTTTTCAGTTTACTAAAGGCAGTCTGTGCCTCAGGTGACCACAATAAGGGTATCCCTTTCTTTGTCAGCTGTGTAACTGGAGCAATTACCTTGGAGAAATTCCTCATAAATCTTCTGTAAAAGTTGGCAAATGCAACAAATCGCTGTATCTCCTTAACATTCCTAGGGACAGGCCAATCCACCACTGCTTTGATCTTATCAGGATCCATGCTTACCCCTTCAGAAGAGATTATGTATCCCAAGAACTGGATCTGAGTTTGTTCAAACTCGCATTTCTCTAGTTTGATGTAAAGTTGATTCCGCCTTAGTCTCTCAAAAAAAAATACAGACATGCTTGCGGCGTTCTTCCAAAGTATCAGAGAAAATGAGAATGTCATCCAAATATGCTATTACAAACTGATCAAGCAAATCTCGAAAAACATCATTAATAAAATGTTGAAAAGTTGCAGGAGCATTGCAGAGCCCAAAGGGCATGACCAAAGACTCAAAATGTCCATATCTGGTTCTGAAAGCAGTTTTCCATTCATCTCCGGGACGAATGCGTACAAGGTTGTATGCCCCCCGTAAATCTAATTTAGTAAAGAGCTTGGTGGAGCGGAGTCTCTCAAGCATTTCTGGAATCAGTGGGAGTGGATAGCGATTGTTAATTGTGATCCTATTTAAATCTCTGTAGTCAATACACGGACACAGGGTGGAGTCCTTTTTCACCACGAAGAATAAGGCTGCCCCAGCAGAAGAGGTTGAGTGTCTGATAAAACCCTTCTCTAGATTCTCATTAATCCACTCCCTGAGCACCTTCAGTTCAGGTTCTGATAAAGAATACAGGCGCCCAAATGGTATTTCTGCCCCTGGAAGCAATTCAATGGGACAATCATAAGAGCGATGAGGAGGCAGCTGATCTGCGTTCTTTTTATCACAAACGTTATGAAACTCAATATATTGTGGAGGTAGCTTGTCGTATGGCTTAGTAGTTGCCAAAACTGCTTGTAAATCTTGGGTTGGTGGAGGGCTTATTTGATAAGATTCTTTGCAATGTCTTTTGCAATGGTCAGATGTAAAGCTTAAAGAACGTGTTTCCCAGTTGATGGAGGGATTATGGAGAGAGAACCAAGGGATGCCCAGGATAATAGGGAACTTGGGTGATGTGATCAGCACAAAGCTGATAGTCTCCTGATGGTCAGTCTCGATTAGGAGTTTAAGCGGGATGGTCTCGTGGGTAACTGGACCTGAAGACAAAGGTGAGCCATCCACAGTTTCCATATCAATAGGGGCAAGCTTATTTCTTATTTGAAGGTTATTACTTTGGGCAAATTTGATGTCCATGAAGTTTCCCCCGGCCCCTGAGTCCAGCATAGCAGCGCAAGATATTTCATTGCTTTCCACAATAAGCCTTATTGGGATGACAAAGTGAGTTGATAAAGAATTAACTTTATTTGCTTCCTGAATCAAAGGAGAGACGGACTGAGAAATTGAGTTTATTTGTTCAGATACTGTAACATCCGTTGCTGCAATTGTTCTTTTAAATTTATTGGGACAATTAACTGCATAATGTCCAGAGTCTCCACAATAAAGACACAAGTTCTCTGAACGTCGTCTTTCTTTCTCCTGAGTGGTAATAGATCTTTTAATAGCATCCATCTGCATAGGTTCAGGAGTGTCAGAATCAGGAAAAACTCTTGGACCCTTAGGAGGATACTGAGTAGTAGAAAAACGCATGCCACCATTACTGCCTAGGATTCCCAGTCTCTCCTTTCTCCTTTCAGTAAGTCTCTAATCAATTCAAATACATAATTTATTAAAAGCCTCGAGGTCGTCAGGACTCTCTACTCTGGCAAGCTCATCTTTTACTTGCTCTGAGAGTCCTTGACGGAACTGACTTTTTTGTGCTGCTGGATTCCAATTGGTATCTGAGATCCAACGTCGGAATTCAGTTGTGTACTCTGCAACAGAGCATCTACCCTGCCGTGAATTGTGCAATTTTGCCTCAGCAGTAGCGCAGCGGTTAGGATCATTGAAAACTTGGTTCATCGCAGCCACAAAAGAATCTAAATCATCCAGGACGACATCATCTTTCTCCACATAAGGGGAGGCCCAGGCTAAAGCTTCCTCAGTCAGGAGGTTGAAAATAAACAGCACCTTTTTCCTGTCAGAAGTAAATGCAGCAGTTTGCATCTGAAATTATGAAAGTATATACGACATTGATTAAGGAACCCTCTATAATGGCGGCGGTCTCCATTAAACTTAAGTGGTAGGGGCATTCGTGCATTAGTATCTACGGCAGCGGTATCTCGGGCACGAAAATCTCGCAATTGTTTATTCAGATCAAGGATTTCCTCTTGTAGTGCTTTCACTTCAATCTGTAGCTCAGGACATTTTTCCTGGTAGTTAACACCAAATGTCTGCAACTCAGCGATTTGCACCCTGAGAGGAGCTACAGCAGCTGCTACGACGGCATCCATGTTTTGGGCCAGAATATTCTGTCACGGTCTGGAGTCAGGCTCAGAGGCCAGTAGCTATAGCAGCAGAGCAGGTATTCACACAGGTCACCCTGGCTGATGACATGGGTTCACCTGAGGTGCGGGGTCTAAGCACTGACCGGTATTCACCAGGGCTCCTAAAGGGGGAGATGGGCTTCGCTGTGTGTCAGTGCCAGGTTGTGGTCCTCAGATTAGCCCCACCAGGGGGTGAGCAAGCCGGGGTCCAGAAACAGATAATACAGGTAGGGATCAAGCAGAAGCGTAGTCGGGGACGAGCCAAAAGTCGGTAACAGATACTTGCAGGTTGGGATTCAGCAGAAGCGTAGTCGGGGACAAGCCAAAAGTCGGTAGTGAGTGGTAGCAAAGATGCGGTCGGCAGCAGTAGACAGGAGCAAGATATTGGCTGGTGAAGACACAATATTCTGGTAACCAGGAAGTGCAGGGACATTGCTTAAATCAGGAAGTTCCTGGGAGGAGCAAAGGGTTCAAGGTTCAAGGCAAACAAGATTCAAGACATGAAAGATCATTCAAGGAATTGTCTAAGGAACTATCCAAGGAGCTGTCCAGCATTCCAGGTGGCTCAGCAAGTAGAGTCACCACCAGACACACCAGAGGACCTAGGTTCAAGCCCAGGTCCTAACAGTATTCCTCTCTATCTGGTTCCCTACTTCCATTCTATTTTAAGATTTGGCCTAAGATTAATCTCACTTCTCTTTTCCTTTCCTCATAGACTCAGTTAACTACAACTTGTCATTATTTACTAGACATGTGCACACTGAAATATTTTGTTTTGGAATTTCGTTTTCGCTAGAAAAATACATTTATTTAGTTACTCCCGAAATTCGTTTTTATTTATTTAGTTTTTCGTTAAAAATTGCATTCGTCCGAAAATCGGAATTAATTAAGGTCGAATCTGTCATTGAAGGCTTATGGTGTCTGTCGAATGTTCAAAGAAGATTCGACGGAGCAGCGAAACTGTACAACGCCGCAATCATACATTTCCGGTCTAATGTTCCGCCTACAAGCTATAGTAGAATTATAATGTTGTATGACTAGTAATAATTATATTTATTAATTATTATTACTAGTCAACCAACATTAGAATTCTTCTATAGCCTATGGGCCGAGCATTTGATCGGAAATGTACGATTGCGGCGTCGTACAGTTTAGCTGCTCCGTCTAATCTTCTTAGAACTTTCAACAGACACCATAAGCCTTCAATGACAGATTCAACGTTTGTATGTTTTTCGATGCTTTGTCGAATCTTCGTCGTTCACGTTGAATTGTCAAGTTAGTTCTAGCTATTTTACTGCTCCTCCTCTTTGGTTACAATCAGCCAATAACATTCATCATCATCATTTTATTTTTTTACTTCCCCCACCCAATTCCAGCAGCGATCTTTTCTCTCTATGTCGAATCTTTTCTCTCTATAATGTCGAATCTTTTCTCTCTATGTAGAATCTTTGCTCTCTATGTAGAATAATCTTGGACTAATAGAGTTAAGGTTAGGCACATTCGACCACAGGTTCGATGGACACAGATTGTTATTGTCAGCCTCATGTCGAAACTCCTATCTATATCGAACTGTTGTTGCAACGAAAATGAAAATTAAGCATTTGTTTATGTCGGATCTTTCGGTTTTCGGATTCTGCATTTTCGTTTTCGTTTGTTAAAACGATAACGAAAATACCTGAAATTCGGCCGAAAATGCATTCGGACGAAAACGAATGCACATGTCTATTATTTACTGCTGTGTACATTATAGCCATATTCCTACTTGTATTATTGTGTAACATTGGTATCATCTTTGTTTTATGGTTGTATCATTTATGTTATAGTTGTTAATATCAGATTAATACAAGTTTCTTCTCGGTATCAATAAAGGTAATAATTTTCTCTTTTTCGCACCGCTATTCTTTGTTTTAATTTTTATATAGACAAAAGGTTTTAATCGCTTATTTTATTTATTTAAGTGAGGTATAAATATTTCCGTAACAATATTCACTCTCTGGAAAAGCAAATGCCTCTTCACATCCAACAAAATTCCCTGATGTGTCAGATGCCTGGTCCCCTGCTGCACTCTGTGGCCCCTACATCACTACTGTGGCAGCTGATGAGGGGAGCAGAAGGCACCCAGCACAGTGTTACCCAACACATTTCTTTCCAATTGATTTGTGTGTAGCACCCTCCTAGATAGGCTGCTAGTAAGGATTAGGTAAATGGAATTCTTGTGGCTCTGCTGTAATCAGCAGAGCAGCATGTGATTGCTTTAGGCTGCTCTGGACTCTGCAGGATGTGAGTTTGATTGCTCCCCCTGTCTTCTGGAGGCTTCCAGAATGTAGTGGGTGGGAGAGTCAAATGAGCAGCCTGAATATTTATTCAACCATAGACATTCCTTGGAGAGGTGTTCCCAGATGGTGACTGGGGGAGTGCATAAATAGTTTAGAGCCTCAGAGAGCAGTGTTCTTCCCCAGGAGGAGAGGTTCTCAGACAGAAGGGCTGCTACCCTTCCTGGTGGCCCAGCTGAAGATCCTGCTTGTCTCATCGAGGTCCATGTCTGTGTCTCCTCTACCGTCTCTACCACCCCCCTGACAATGTCATCCTATCAGCAGGGCAGGGCGTGAAAGGAGCTGCAGATCTTGATCATATATGGGCCTGTTTTCCTATGATAATAAAAAAAATCAGGAGAAATCCATTTCCATTTATTACCAAATGAAAGCCTAATTTCTCGTGACAAAAACGTGATATAATCCACCTGGATGCACAAAGTAGTGATGATACACTATATTACCAAAAGTTTTGGGACACCTGCCTTTACACGCACATGAAATGGTATTCCAGTCTTCGTCCGTAGGGTTTAATATTGACTTGGCCCACCCTTTGCAGCTATAACAGCTTCAACTCCCCTGGGAAGGCCGTCCACAAGGTTTAGGAGGGTGTCTATGGGAATTTTTGACCATTCTTCCAGAAGCACATTTGTGAGCTCAGGCACTGATGTCATCCATGTTTTTATGGACCTTGCTTTGTGCACTGGTCCAATCATTTGGTGGAGGGGGGATTATGGTGTGGTTTTTTTTTTTTTTTTAGGGGTTGGGCTTGGCCCCTTAGTTCCAGTGAAGGGAACTCTCAAGGCGTCAGCATACCAAGACATTTTGGCCAATTTCATGCTCCCAACTTTGTGGGAACAGTTTGGGGATGCCCCCTTCCTGTTCCAACATGACTGCGCACCAGTGCACAAAGCAAGGTCCATAAAGACATGGATGAGTGAGTTTGGGGTGAAGGAACTTGACTGGCCTGCACAGAGTCCTCACGTCAACCCGATAGAACAATGGTTTTCAACCTCAGTCCTCAAGTACCCCCAACGGTCCAGGTTTTCAGGTTTTCCTTGACTTTGCTCAGCTACCTTAAATCAATATCAATGACATGGTATTGATAAGAGCTATTTTATTCCCAAAACATGGCCCGTTGGGGGTACTTGAGGACTGAGGTTGAGAACCACTGTGATAGAACACCTTTGGGATGAATTAGAGCGGAGACTGGGAGCCAGGCCTTCTCGTGCAACATCACTGCCTGACCTCACAAATGTGCTTTTGGAAGAATGGTCAAACATTCCCATAGACACCCTCCTAAACCTTGTGGACGGCCTTCTCAGAAGAGTTGAAGCTGTTATAGCTGCGAAGGGTGGGCCAACTCAATATTGAACCCTACGGACTTAAGCCTCGTACACACGACCGAGAATCCCGTCGTAAAAAAGACGTCGGTTTTCTCAACGAGATTCTTGCCAAGCTTTCTTTGCATACACACTGTCAATCAAAAATCTTGTCGCTGTAAAGCGCGGTGATGTACAGCACATACAACGGCAGTATAAAGGGAAAGTTTGATTCCAATGGCGCCACCCCTTGGGCTGCTTTTGCTGATCTTGTGTTACCGCGTGTTAGTAAAGTTTGGTGAGAGACGATTCGCGCTTTTCAGCCTCGTGCTTTTCAGTCCGTTACAGCGTGACCAATGTGATATCTCCATTACGAACGCTAGTTTTACCAGAAGGAGCGCTCCCTTCTCATACTTGATTCATACTCGGAAAAGCATACACAAGTCCGGTTTTCTCGTCGGGAAACAGGCCGACAAGAATCCCGACGAGAAAAACGAGAATCCTGATGAGAAAATAGAGAGCAGGTTCTTGACGAGAAACCATACACACAAAACCGGTCGTGTGTACGAGGCTTAAGACTGGGATGCCATTAAAGTTCATATACATGAAGCGCCCTTACCAAATGGTTGGGACGCCATGTGTAAATTTAGGGGTATGTCTGAGCCATAGTTGGGCTCAGATCAGTTGATTGTTCAAAATTGCTTCTGCTCTGGGTGTGATACTGCCTGGCAGTAGTGTTCACTGTTCGCCTGTAGGTGGCACTGCCACCACCGGCCCAGGTTGAACTACAGGGGTATCACAAAACTTTGGGTGTCCTTTCTCGGCAGCCATGCAGTGGGCGTGGTTAACCCGCTGTGCATGCTGGGAGAGGGTACATAAGGGGCAGACGCCATTAATCGGGGTACCTGTGTGCGCGCCTCATGGCCCGCATGGCATAGGGTGCATGTGTGTTTTCTGACCCCGGGCACCTTCAGCCCGAGGTTGCATCCCTGCTTGGTAGGTCCAGCTCTGCTGGCTGGGGCCTATACCTTTGGAAGGGATCCCAGGCAACCCACCTGCGGGGAGCCTGCTCTTAGGAAAGGAGACCAGGGGAGGATCTGACCCAGAGGAGACTGGCGACTGTACTGCTGTCTTGGGAGGAGGCCTGGAAACTCACCTAAGGAGGGATCCATTATTACAAGCCCTGCAATACGCCGATCTGGCATAACGGTTCTCTCTATTGCTTGGCTGGGAGGTTCGGGACTTTGATAATCCTGTGGCAGAGGATTCCTGATCGCATCCATAAATTCTCAGATAAAGTTGATCTGTGCATCATCCCGGCTGCAAGGACCAGTGAGAGGGACTATCCGGGTGTGCAATACCCACTCAGGCTTGAGTGGCGACGTTGTGTCTTTAGTGCTGCGTGCCTGAACCTTCCCCTGTTCTTCTCTCGTTTCCTACTTTCCTCTCAAGTTCCCTCAGCAAAGTAAATAAAGCCTTATTGTTTGGGTTTTACATTTGTGTGGACATTGGCCTTTCTGGAGACTTTCTATACCCTGACAACGGAAGCCTTGGAGGTAGTTTGCATGACCCAACAAAACCAGCCGATCCCTTAAATGAGGGTAAGTGCTACATACATATCTAGAGATATATCTATAGATATATCTACGGTATATAGATAGATATAGATATATATATATCTATATAGATATATAGATATATATATATATCTATATATAGATATATATATATATATGTAGCGCACAGACCCCTCCAGGGCCGATCCTAGGGTCACAGACGCCTGGGTGCAGAAATATTTCTGGCGCCCACACATGGGCGTGGTCATCTAACAAACTTCTCCCCTTTACACATTTCTATGGCAACGACTCAAACACAGAGATGCTCCCCTAAGAAGTCTTTGTTTCCCTGGGATCCTCCCATGATCTTCTAACAATAAAGAAAATACAGGAATAGCGTACCCTAATGAGACCTGGAGGGGAGTCTCTCTGATGCACACAGAGGGGGCTTCTGTTAGAGAGTCTGTTAGAAAGAGCCCCCAGACATGGTACAGGAGATGGTCAGAGTAAGTGATTAGTACAGATAACTTACTCTGTCATTTCAGGCAGGGAAGCCTTCCCTGCTCTCCATCCTTACATATTCCCCACAGCAGCCGGTGGAAGAGGGGAGGGGGGAACCTGGCAGAGCTGGGGGGGGGGCGGGCAGGAGACAGTACAGGGTGACAGGAGAATGGCAGGATAAAGGAGAACAGCAGGGGAACCTCAGAAGAGCACAGGGGGGGACCTCAGAAGAGCACAGGGGGGGTACCGGAGAAGAGCACAGGGGGGACGGGACCGGAGAAGAGCACAGGGGGGGACGGGACCAGAGAAGAGCACAGGGGGGGACGGGACCAGAGAAGAGCACAGGGGGGGGACCAGAGAAGAGCACAGGGGGGGACCAGAGAAGAGCACAGGGGGGGACCAGAGAAGAGCACAGGGGGGGGACCAGAGAAGAGCACAGGGGGGGACCAGAGAAGAGCACAGGGGGGGGGACCAGAGAAGAGCACAGGGGGGACCAGAGAAGAGCACATGGGGGGGACCAGAGAAGAGCACAGGGGGGGGACCAGAGAAGAGCACAGGGGGGACCAGAGAAGAGCACAGGGGGGGACCAGAGAAGAGCACAGGGGGGGGACCAGAGAAGAGCACAGGGGGGGACCAGAGAAGAGCACAGGGGGGACCAGAGAAGAGCACAGGGGGGACCAGAGAAGAGCACAGGGGGGGGACCAGAGAAGAGCACAGGGGGGGACCAGAGAAGAGCACAGGGGGGACCAGAGAAGAGCACAGGGGGGGGACCAGAGAAGAGCATAGGGGGGACCAGAGAAGAGCACAGGGGGGGAGACCAGAGAAGAGCACAGGGGGGGGACCAGAGAAGAGCACAGGGGGGCCAGAGAAGAGCACAGGGGGGGACCAGAGAAGAGCGGGGGGGGACCAGAGAAGAGCGGAGGGGACCAGAGAAGAGCACAGGGGGGGGACCAGAGAAGAGCACAGGGGGGGACCAGAGAAGAGCACAGGGGGGGACCAGAGAAGAGCATAGGGGGGGACCAGAGAAGAGCACAGGGGGGGACCAGAGAAGAGCACAGGGGGGGACCAGAGAAGAGCACAGGGGGGACCAGAGAAGAGCGGGGGGACCAGAGAAGAGCGGGGGGGACCAGAGAAGAGCACAGGGGGGACCAGAGAAAAGCACAGGGGGGGACCAGAGAAAAGCACAGGGGGGGACCAGGGAAAAGCACATGGGGGGACCAGAGAAAAGCACAGGGGGGACCAGAGAAAAGCACAGGGGGGGGACCCAGAGAAGAGCACAGGGGGGGGGACCCAGAGAAGAGCACAGGGGGGGCAGAGAAGAGCACAGGGGGGCCAGATTACAGTAGGGGGTGGGGTGGGAGAGAGCAGAGAAGTTGCTGGGGAAGATCACAGAAGTGCCAGGAGAAAGCTGAGGGGCCCACGGGCAGAAAAAGCTGGAGAGGAGGGGCGGCATACAGAGGAACCAATGCCCTCCATGTTCTTCCTGCAGCTGCTGAATACCCACTTTTCCTCCTCTCTCTGCAGGCATTTAGTGGCTGCAGAAAGAACATGGAAGGCATTGGTTCCTCTGTATGACGCCCCCCCTCCTCTCAGGCTGTGGTGCAATGGCGACCACTGTAGTTATGTCCCTGCAGTGAAGTAAAGGAAAAAAGTTCTGGCAGGATGAAGGAGCAATGAGGAATGAATGGCATGCTGGCAGGATTCTGAGGCTGTGACAGTTGCAGACTAGAGCATACAGAGGGTTAACAAGACTAGTAGATGAAAAGATTGTGGACTGGGAAATGCTGAGGAGGAAGGGGGAGGAGGGGGCTGCGAGTGTAGTGAGAGCTGAATGAGAGAAGAAAAGTGCTGGGTGTGAGGAGTTATCAGTGTGCAGTGATGCTGGAAAGATTACCGTACTTTATTTACCTTATTTATCTACAAAGCACATTCCGGTCTGTACAGAGGCAGAGGCACTGGGCAGTGACACTCAGACAGGAGAGGATCACATCGACACTGCACAGCAACAGAAGACACGAGCAGGAATGGGGTCAGATGTCAGAATCCTCTCACATGATGGGCACTGCACGGCACGGACCGCCCCGCCCCCCCCAACAATGTCACAGCACGGTCTCTCTCCGAACAGAGACAGACGCTCGATCTGTTCTGAGAGGAGGGTGGGGGGGGCGGACTAAGGCAGGAAATACAGCGGCAGCGCCGCGACGGTGACTGGCGGAGGGAGCAGCCTCGGCTCGGACACCAACAAGGAGAGCAGGGAGGGGAGCACTCTGGCGCTTGAGCGCCCCCATCTCTGTGGCGCCTGGGTGAACTGCACCCCAGGCACCCGCCTAGGATCGGCCCTGGACCCCTCTGTCTTTACCTGCATTTAATTAGGCTCCTCGCAGGCAGAGAGAGGCACACCGCACCACAAGGCCGTACCCTCCTGTATGAGGAGGTCACCGGTGTTAGTTTCGGGCCTGCCTGTGGCTGGAGTTGAATCCTCCCGAGGATGATTCTCATCTCTACCTTGAATAGATGCAAGTCTTTATTTTTCCCCAGTAATGTAACTGTCCACACCAACTGAAAGTCCAACTTCTATATTTATTTCACACTGGATAACAAATAGTCTCTTTAACAACAGACAGGTTAGAACAAGACACAGGACAGCTTAGGTGGGAGGAGGTCCAGGCACAAACTCAAATGATTTCTTCAGACTGTTCTGGTTTCACGAACAGTTTTGGCGCACGGTCTCTGCCACAGACCTGGTGAATAGAAGTCACTGCTAGTGTTGAGCGGGTAGCTGGATATTCGGGTCCGGCGGGTTCGGCCGAACTTCGGAAAAAAGTTCGGATTCGGGACCGAACTTTAACCCGAACCCGGACCCGGACCCCATTGAAGTCAATGGGGACCCGGACTTCTGACGACTAAAAAGGCTCTAAAAAAGTAATGGAAAGGGCTAGAGGGCTGCAAATGGCAGCAAAATGTTGTTAAGAACATGGCAAGTGCTCTGCAAACAAATGTGGATAGGAAATAACTTAAAAGAACATAAAAAAAATTAAAAAATAAAAAAATATGCTGGAGGCCCCCTTTTCAGCAGAAGAGGTACAGGAAGTCATTAAGAACCTCAGAAACTCAACGGCACAATGCCACACATATGGTGGGAATGCCCCAGAATACGCCCTTTCTGGAATAAATTATTTAATTTAATGGATAAGCTAGTGGGAAAATAAAATACTTTGAAATAAAAATGTAGCGGGGTGCTAAATTTAAGGAAAGTGTTTGAGTGGTAAATAGGCTCAAATACCCTAATTCTGTAGGATTCATGGACCATTTTGTCCTCGGGGGACAGTATTGGTGTGAAGTTCCCTGCGGCCTACAGGTGGCGCCTTTTGTGTCCCCTCTTGGCAGTAGTACAGCGGGGCGGGGAACCTGCTGTGCATGCCGGGAGAGCATATAAAAGGGGCAGACCTTTGGCCTGGGGGCTGATGTCCAGTGGGGTCCGCGCCCAGGTGCCTTCGGCCTGGGTGCATGTGTTCCTGTTCCATCTCGGGCACCTTTAGCCCGGGGTGAGGTACTATCCTGGAGTTCTTGCTGCCCTGGGTATGGAGGCCTAGGGGCGGGAGTAAAGCCTGGAGTCCAGAGCCGCCTCGTGTAGGGGACCCTGTTCCAGGGAAGGGAGGATCATTCTGATGGACCGATGCGGGAGTCACGGTGAAGGAATGGTCTGTTGACTCCCTGGAGAGATGTCTTCCCCTTGATATGGGCTAGGTTCATAGAAGGAGAAGCTCAAGGTCACCTTGACTGTATCAGAGGCCTTATTCAACCGGCCCGTGGCAGGGGCCTTATACACCCTGGTCTGTGGCTGAGACCAAAGTTCTCCAGGCCCGTGGCAGGGGCCTTGAACACCCGGTCTGTGGCAGAGACCAACCTCAATGTCTGTGGCAGAGACCGTGCGCCAAAAACTGTTTGAGAAACCTAAGCAGTGAAGTGAATGTGCTACGTTTGTGCCTGGACCTCCTCCACACCTTAAGCTGTCCTGTTTCTTTGCTCTAACCTTTTCTATCTGAGTACAGTTTATTTTGCCATGAGAGAATAAGAGTTGGAGTTTCAGCTGGTGTGGACATTGACTTTACTGGCAATTAAAGGACTTGCCTCTACCTACAGTAGAGGTGAGAATCATCCTCTGGAGGAGTTTTGACTCTGGCTGTGGACACGGCCCGTCAAGTACACCGCTCAACCTCTTTATATAGGATGATATGGGCTGGTAGTGCGGTGTGCCTTTCTCCCTCCTGCGAAGAGCCAACAACATAAAGGCAGGTAAGGGGGAAAGGATCTGTGCGCTACAAAAAAATAAAATAAAAATTTTAATCTTGGCCTAGCAGGACGAGGTCCATATGGAGTAGGAGGTTGAGGTGGCGGTGGATGTGGCTGTGTAGGTGGAAGCGGCGGTGGAGGAGGACGAGGTAGCCAACACTGGTTCAAAAATACAACAATGGCTGGGTAAGGCCGGTGATGTGTCGAATTCTGTCCCCTGTCGAATAGTGTCCGCCCTGTACTGCGCTTGCTGAGTACGTAGGACAAGGGGATTTCAAAAATCTCCCAAGACTAACGGCGCCTGCGTGTTGAGTTCAGGTGAAGGCCACACCATCCGTGGTTCAAGCCGAGCCAAGCAAGGCCGCGATCGAAGCGAGCCCGTGAGGGGCCCTGTTACTATGTGCTACCGTATGTCCTCTTGGATGGTGGGGCTTGAACCTGCACTCACAGCGCAGGCGCCGTTCATCTTCGGAGATTTTGTGAATCTCCTTGTCCTCTGTACTGCGCAAGCGCTGCACCTGCGCAGTACGGGCCGGGCACAATCCGATGGCCGGACAGTTTTTGTCACAACACCGGTATACATGTCTATTCTGCACAAGGTACGGACAAGTCCTGTGGGATCCATGCCTGGTTCATTTTAATGAACGTGAGCTTGTCCACATTGGCTCTGGACAGGCGGCTGCGCTTGTCTGTGATAACGCCCCCTGCCGTGCTAAATACACGTTCAGATAATACACTGGCTGCAGGGCAGGCCAGCACCTCCAAGGCATAAACGGCAAGCTCAGGCCATGTGCCCAATTTGGAGACCCAGAAGTTAAAGGGGGCAGACCCGTCATCCAGTACGTGTAGGCCTGTGGACACATACTGCTCAACCATGTTGGTGAAATGCTGCCTCCTGCTAAGACGTTCCATCTCAGCTGGTGGTGCTGGTTGTTGTGGCGTGCTGACAAAGCTTTTCCACATTTCGGCCATGCTAACCCTGCCTTCTGAGGTGCTGCCGGTGCCCCGGCTGCGTTGGCGACCTCTTCCTCCTCCTCTGCCTTCGCCTTGTGCTTCCACCGTACGCCCGCTGTCAGGTGGGAATGCCACCAGCAGCGCGTCTACCAGCGTGCGCTTGTACTCGCGCATCTTACGATCCCGCTCCAGTGAGGGAATTAAGGACGGTACGTTGTCCTTGTAACGGGGATCCAGCAGGGTGGCCACCCAGTAATCAGCACCAGTTAAAATGTGGGCAACTCGGCTGTCGTTGCGGAAACACTGCAGCATGTAATCGCTCATGTGTGCCAGGCTGCCCAGAGGCAAAGAAAAGCTGTCCTCTGTGGGAGGTGTATCGTCTGTGTCCTCTGTATCCCCCCAGCCACGCACCAGTAATGGCCACGAGCTGGTCTGAGTGCCACCCTGCTGTGAACATGGCTCCTCCTCCTCCTCCTCCTCCTCCATCTCCTCCTCCACCTCGTCATCCTCCAGAACTGTGCCCTTTCTGCCGGACAATTGTGTACCTGGCGTTTGTTGGTGCAGGAACCCACCCTCGTAGCCACTTGTGAAAGACTGCCCTGAAAGCCTTTGAAATGATCCCGCTTCCTCCTCCTCCTCCTCATCCTCCTGTGCCACATCCTCTTCCATCATCGCACAAAGCGTTTTTTCAAGGAGGCATAGAACTGGGATAGTAACGCTGAGAACGGCGTCATTGGCACTGGCCATGTTGGTGGAGTACTCGAAACAGCGCAACAAGGCACACAGGTCTCGCATGGAGGCCCAGTTATTGGTGGTGAAGTGGTGCTGTTCCGCAGAGCGACTCACGCGTGATTGCTGCAGCTGAAACTCCACTATTGCCTGCTGCTGCTCGCACAGTCTGGCCAGCATGTGCAAGGTGGAGTTCCACCTTGTGGGCACGTCACATATGAGGCGGTGAGCTGGAAGGCCGAAGTTACGCTGCAGCGCTGACAGGCGAGCAGCAGCAGGGTGAGAACGCCGAAAGTGCGCACACACAGCCCGCACTTTCTGCAGCAGCTCTGGCATATTGGGGTAATTTTTAAGGAACCTCTGGACCACCAAGTTCAGCACATGCGCCAGGCAAGGGATGTGCGTCAAACCGGCTAGACCCAGAGCTGCTACGAGATTTCGCCCATTATCGCACACCACCAGGCCGGGCTTGAGGCTCACTGACAGCAACCACTCATCGGTCTGTTGTTCCATGTCCCTCCACAACTCCTGCGCGGTGTGGGGATTTTCCCCCAAACAGGAAAGTTTTAAAACTGCCTGCTGTCGTTTACCCCTGGCTGTGCTGAAGTTGGTGGTGAAGGTGTTACGCTGAATGGATGAGGAGGCGGTAGAGGATGAGGAAGCGGAGAAGGAGGAGTTAGCAACAGGAGGCAAACTGAAGCGCCCTGCAATCCTCGGTGGTGGAAGGACATGCGCCAAACCGCTATCTGCCTCAGGCCCAGCAGCCACTGCATTTACCCAGTGTGCTGTTAGGGAGATATAACGTCCCTGACCGTGCTTACTGGTCCACGCATCCGTAGTTAGGTGGACCTTGCCACAGATGGCGTTGCGCAGTGCACACCTGATTTTGTCCCCCACCTGGTTGTGCAGGGAAGGGATGGCTCGCCTGGAAAAGTAGTGGCGGCTGGGCACGACGTACTGCGGGACAGCCAATGCCATCAGGCTTTTAAAACTCTGCGTCTCCACCAGACGGAATGACAGCATTTCAAAGGCCAGGAATTTTGAAATGCTGGCATTCAGGGCCAGGGATCGGGGGTGGCTAGGGGGGTACTTCCTCTTCCGCTCCAATGTTTGGGAGATAGAGAGCTGAACGCTTCCATGGGACATTGTGGAGATGGTCGGTGACCCAGGTGGTAGTGTTGCTGGCAGATCCTCTGTTTGCGTGGTGACAGGTGCCACTGTCACTACAGAGGTGGATGAAGAGGCCGAGACTGCAGCAGAAGAGGAAGCAGGAGGAGCCAGAGACCTTTCTTGGTTTCTGAGGTGTCTACTCCACTGCAGCTCGTGCTTTGCACTTAGATGCCTGGTCATGCAGCTTGTGCTCAGGTTGAGAACGTTTATGCCTCGCTTCAGGCTCTGATTGCACAGCGTGCAAACCACTCGTGTCTTGTCATCAGCACATTGTGTGAAGAACTGCCACGCTGGGGAACTCCTTGGACCTGGCTTTGGTGTGCTCGGTCCCTTGCTGCGTTGGGCAGTAGCAGATGTACTGTCTAGGGGACGAATGCTCCGTTTTTGCACCCTGCTCCCTCTTCTGCTGTGCTGGTGGCTCTGTGCGACCACCGCCTCTTCCTCCAAACTACACTGGTCACCTGCATAACGTTGATTCCATGTGGGGTCGAGGACCTCATCGTCCTCCACATCATCTTCCACCCAGTCTTCACCCCTGCCCTCCATGTCTGTCTGCACAATTGCGAAAGCAGCAGCAGTTGGCACCTGTGTTTCGTCATCATCCGAGACGTGCTGCGATGGTCCTCCCATGTACCCATCATGAAACATAAGTGGTTGGGCATCGGTGCACTCAATCTCTTCCACTTCTGGGGCAGGGCTAGGTGGATGGCCCTGGGAAACCCTGCTAACAGAGTCATCGAAAAGCAGAAGAGACTGCTGCATGATTTGGGGCTCAGACTGCTTGGCTGATTTGCAAGGGGGTGAGGTGAAAGACTGATGGACATGGGCTTCAGGTGCCAACTCTGATCTTTCAGCAGAAGAGTGGGTGGGAGACAATGTGAAGGAACCCGAGGCACTGTCAGCAACCCAATCTACTATCGCCTGTACTTGTCCTGGCCTAAACATTGGTACAGCCTCATTAGGCATGACAAAATACCGCCGCAGGCTCGGTCGCCTACTCGCACCTGAGGAAGGTGTTTCACTTGTGCGTGTAGCTGGCACAGATCCACCACGTCCTCTCCCTGCAACAGGAGCTCCACCAGCAGCACCACGACCGGGGCCACCACGTCCCTTTGACCTTCCCCTCATATTTTCCAAATTTAGGATCTTGCCCTAAATGGCGTTTTTTGGAAGACAACAACACACCCACAGTACGTAATGGCTGAAACGCACAGCTACAGAACTGCAGAAAATGCTATTCAAAAAAAAAAGGTTGTTTTTTTTAGTATAGCACAGTACAAGGAAAATATATATAAATTGTTTTTTTACACACACCTCCAGATGTGTATTTCACACTGCAAAAAATTTTCTGTGGCCCTAAATGGCGTTTTTTGCCAGACCACAACACAACCACAGTATTTAACCACTGAATCGCACAGCTATAGAAGTGCAGAGAATGCTATTCAAAAAAAATGTTGTTTTTTTTAGTATAGCACTGTACAATATATAGAAATTGTTTATTTTACACACCTCCACATGTGTATTTCACACTGCAAAATATTTTCTGTGGCCCTAAATGGCGTTTTTTGAAAGAGCACAACACAACCACAGTATTTAACCACTGAATCGCACAGCTATAGAAGTGCAGAGAATGCTATTCAAAAAAAATTTTGTTTTTTTTAGTATAGCACTGTACAATATATAGAAATTGTTTATTTTACACACCTCCACATGTGTATTTCACACTGCAAAATATTTTCTGTGGCCCTAAATGGCGTTTTTTGAAAGAGCACAACACAACCACAGTATATAACCGCTGAATCGCACAGCTGCAGAGAATGCTATTCAAAAAAAAGTTTTTTTTTTTTTTTTAGTATAGCATAGTACAAGAAAAATAAATAGAAATTGGTTATTTCACACAACTAGAGATATACACTGCAAAATATTTGTTTTGCCCAAAAATAGGTCTTTTTTGCGCACAACAAAGTGCCGTTTTTTTTTTTGCAACAGCACAATAAAGTGCCTTTTTTTTTTTTGGGGCCCAAAAATGGGTCTTTTTAGCAAAAGCACAATAAAGTGCCTTTTTTTTTTTTTTTTTTTTCTGACCAAAATAGGTCTTTTAGCAAGAGCACAATACAGCCACAGTATGGAATAGGTGTATCACTCAACGTAATGCAGTGCTGGTGCACTGAGCTTGCAACACAAACAGATAAACCTATGCAGATCGCTGAGCTATTATATCTCTCAATCTGGACTCCTATCTAAATCTCTCTCCCTGAAAGCACAAACAGGATCCTGCCCCTACACTACACTACACTGTCTCCCTATCTTTTCTATCAGTAGATTGCAGAATCAGGACTAACTCCTATTCTCTCCCTCACAGCAACAGCAGCCAGGATCCTTTCCCTACACTGTCTAAAAGCAGAGTGACGATCTGTGCTGTGTGCCTCTTTCTTATATAGAAGCTGGTCACATGCTGGGTCACATGTTGCACTGACCAATTACAGCCATGCCATTAGTAGGCATGGCTATGATGGCTTCTAAGGGCACACCAGCTAATCAAATGGTGATTGGCTGGCCCCTGAAGCATTTCTAACTGCGCCATTAAATTCCCGAATCCGAACCCGAACCCGGACTTTAGCGCAAAATCCGGGTCCGGGTCCGGGGTCGGGAAAACGCCAAAATTCGGTACGGACCCGAACTTTACAGTTCGGGTCCGCTCAACACTAGTCACTGCCACTGACCTGGTGAATAGGGCCTTGCCCTATGAAGTCACTGCCACTGACCTGGTGAATAGAGCCTTGCCCTATGAAGTCACTGCCACTGACTTGGTGAACGGGTCACTGCCACAGACCTGGTGAATAGAAGTCACTGCCACTGACTTGGTGAACGGGTCACTGCCACAGACCTGGTGAATAAAAGTCACTGCCACTGACTTGGAGAATGGGTCACTGCCACTGACCTGGTGAATAGGGCCTTGCCCTATGAAGTCACTGCCACTGACTTGAAGAACTACCTTCCTAAAGTATTTGGCCCATGTCAAGGAGAAAACCATCCCTCCGGAGAGTTACCAGAGGCCCCCACCGTCACCACGACTCTGCGCTGGGTCTTCGGAAAGGGTTACCTCCCTGGCCTCTTCATCTCAGATACGGGTCCCCTCGCAAGGCGGCACCCTGGGAGCTCTCGATCCCTAGCGGACCCCAGCCGAAGGTTGCTGGGCCCCGGGCCTTCAAAATAGTACCTCACCCCAGACTGAAGGTGTCTGGGATGGAACAGGAACTCCACCTCCGGGCTTAGGGCACCCGGAGATAACCCGCACACCCACCCAGGTCGAAGGCGCCTGGGCGCGGACGAACCACGCACCCAGGCTGAAGGTGCCTGGGCATAGATGAAGAAAAACCTCAATGGAAGATGGCAGCCCCTTTTTATACCCTCTCCCGACAGGCACAGCAGGTTCCCCGCCCCGCCGTACTACTGATGATAGGGGACAAAAAAGGCACCGCCTTGTATCAGTGGTTCAACCCTGGCCCACGGCAACAGCGCCACCTGTAGGCCACAGGGAACTGCACACCAACACCATCTCCCATGAACGGAAATGGTCCATTGACCCTAACAATCAGAGTGTCTGAGCCTAATTACCACTCAGACACTTCCCCTAAATTTAACACCCCGCTACATATATCTATATCTCTATATATATAGATATATATATATATCTATATATATCTATATGAATAGAGATATAGATATATAAAAATATATATATATATATATATATATATATATATATATATTTATATATAGATATATCTATAGATATATACAGTATATATATAGCTACAGTATAGATATCAAATATGTATATTTGATTAAATAAATATATATTTAATATTGAATGAATACAAGGCTTCCTCTGACTGTCTGAGGTGGAGATTGTTGCATCATCTGCCCACCTCTCAGCCAATCAGAGTTTATTCATTCATAGAACTCAAAGCTTCCTGTGAATGGTTGAGCAGTGGTCAGTCTGACTCTATTTTGTTCTGAGAGTAAAGCCTCATACACACGATCGGACTTCCATCTGACTTTTCCGTGGATTTTGGTCCGAAGGGGCGTTGGCCGTGAACTAGTTCTGCATACACACGGTGGAACATTTTCAGCCAACATTCACCAAATCACGTGGTTTTTCAGCTCTTTACCGCCACCCTTTGGGCAACTTCTGCTATTGTTGTCTGATGTTTAGCATTGGTTCTGAGCATGTGTGTTTTTACTTTGGATTTTAGTCTGATGGACTTGTGTACACACGATCGGATGATCCTCCATCGGACATTTGTTGTCGGAAAGTTTAAGAGCATGCACAGCGAAGATTTGTCTGTTGGAAAACCCGAAAACAATTGTCCGATGGAGCATACAGACAGTCGGATTGTCCGATAAAACAGGTCCGTTGGACCGTTGTTGTCGAAAAGTCCAATCGTGTGTATGGGCCTTAAGATGGAAAGTCTCCATGCCACTGCCAGAACACAGCGCTGTGTTAGCTTGGCCCAAACAAACTATTTAAAGGGACATTAAACATGGAGATCTGCTTCAAAGCGATCGGTTTGGGTCCCCTGTGTTTATTTTGCCTTATTTTGTTTATTTTGCCTGTTCCACGACCTCCACTACACTTTAACCACTTGCTGACCGCCGCACGCAGATGTATGTCGACAGAATGGCACGGACAGGCAAATGGGCCTATATATACGTTCCCTTTAATTTGCCGCCGTGTGGTCACGCGCGCACCGCTGGAGGCGCACTCGTGACCCTGCCGCGAGCTCCGTGACCGCGCCCGCGGGACCCGCGGACCCGATCGCCGCCGGTGTCCCGCGATCGGGTCACAGAGCTGAAGAACGGGGAGATGTTGTGTTTACACTTCTGCCTAGTGACACTGTCACTGATCGTGTTCCCTGTCATCGGGAACAGCGATCAGTCACGTGTCACGCCAAGCCACACCCCATAACAGTTAGAAGCACTCCCTAGGTCACACTTAACCCCTTCAATGCCCCCTACAGGTTAACCCCTTCACTGCCAGTGTCATTTTTTACAGCAATCAGTGCATTTTTATAGCACTGATCGCTGTAAAAATGACAATGGTCCCAAAATGGTGTCAAAAGTGTCCGATGTGTCCGCCATAATGTCGCAGTCACGATAAAAATCGCTGATTGCCGCCATTACTAGTAAAAAAAAAAAATATTAATAAAAATGCCACAAAACTACCCCCTATTTTGTAGACGCTTTAACTTTTGCGCAAACCAATCAATAAACGCTTATTGTGATTTTTTTTTTACCAAAAATATGTAGAAGAATACGTATCGGACTAAACCGAGGGAAAAAAAATGTTTTTTTAAATATTTTTTGGGGATATTTATTATAGCACGACCGCGCAATTGTCAGTTAAAGCAACGCAGTGCCGAATCGCAAAAAGTGGCCCGGTCTTTGGCCAGCCAAATGGTACGGGGGTTAAGTGGTTAAACCTAACACTAAATCTTCTGGTTTTAAATAAAACAAAGGGAAATGAAAATTTGAAGACTCTTTTCCCTACTCAAGACACCAGAACTGCAAGGCTGTAAGGTCTTCTGCAGCACTATAAAAAGAGAAGAGAACAGGGGGCGCCGCCGTCTAGGTGTAGACCTTATTACAAGTAATTAAAACCTTTTAATTACCTTTAATAAAGTCTGCACTGAAAAGGTGGCACCCCCTGTTCTCTTCTCTTGTTACACTTTTACAGAGATATTATCTTGTACTCTGCCAGAGGAGCATCAGCCATTTTAACCACTTGTCCACCACCCACTGTCAATTGACGGCGGGCGGAGGACACTCTCGTTCTGGGAGGACGTCATATGACGTCCTCCCTTTAAAACGAGCTAGGAGGCGCGCGCTTGAAGCCAGTGGCGCGCGCGCGCACGCCGCGTTCACGAGGCCCCGGTGCGCGTGCCCGGCGGCCGCGATTGCCGCCGGGCACCCGCGATTGCCCGGGAAACGAGCAGGAAAGTGGGTCTCTGTGTGTAAACACAGAGATCCACGTCCTGTGAGGGAGAGGGGACCGATGGTGTGTCCCTTGTACATAGGGACAACCATCGGTCACCTCCCCCAGTCAGTCCCCTCCCCCCACAGTAAGAACACATTGAGGGAACATATTTAACCCCTTTCCGCCCCCTAGTGGATAACCCCTTCCCTGCCAATCACATTTATACAGTAATCAATGCATTTTTATAGCAGGGATCGCTGTATAAACGTGAATGGTCCCAAAAATGTGTCAAAAGTGTCCGATGTGTCCGCCGCAATATCACAGTCATAATAAAAAATCGCAGATCGCCGCCATTACTAATAAAAAAATAAAAAAATTAAAATGCTATAAATCTATCCCCTATTTTGTACACGCTATAACTTTTGCGCAAACCAATCAATACGCGCTTATTGCGATTTTTTTTTTTACCAAAAATATGTAGAAGAATACGTATCGGCCTAAACTGAGGAAAATTTTATAAAAAATAAAAAAAAATGGGTATTTATTATAGCAAAAATTAAAAAATAGTGTTTTTTTTCCAAACTGGACGCTCTTCTTTTGTTTATAGCGCAAAAAAAAAAAACCGCAGAGGTGATCAAATACCACCAAAAGAAAGCTCTATTTGTGGGAAAAAAAAGACGCAAATTTCGTTTGGGAGCCACGTCGTACGACCGCGCAATTGTCATTCAAAGTGTGACAGCGCTGAAAGCTGAAAAATGGCTTGGGCAGGAAGGGGGTTTTCGTGCACAGTAGGGAGGTGGTTTTAAAGAGAACATTGAGAACTTTGGACACTATAATGTCACTTTTGGATTGTCTTTATTTTCCTAGAACCTCAGTCTATTTTTTATTTATTTTTTGCACCATTATACAACTCTTTAGCCTCATACACACGGGCGGGAATCCCGTCAAAAAAAAAATGTTGGTTTTCTCTACGGGATTCCTGGCAAGCTCGCCATAAAAAAAGAACACGTTGTTCTTTTGAACGGCAAGAACGCAGTAACATCATCGACTACGACGAGCCTGCGCTCGTCACATTCAATGCCGTCACCGCCATCTTGCTACACCCTACACTACCCTACACTACGCATGCGTCAAAGTCTTTTCGAGAATGCGCGGGTTTACCTGGACAAGGTAATCATACAGACGACCAGGTTTCTCGGCAGGAAACACTCTGCCGAGATCCCGACGAGAAAAATGGAGAGCAGGTTCTCTATTTTTCTCATTGAGATTCCCAGCGGTTTTCCTGTTGAGAAACCATACACACGGACGGTTTTCTCGGCAAAAAGCTCCCCCAGCAGTTTTCTTGCCGAGAAAACCGGTCGTGTGTACGAGGCTTTAGCTTCTTACAGCACTACCTGATGTTTCATTGGCAATTTTCAAACATGTAATGTAAATAGGAATCACATTGGATGGGAATCCCTTTGAAGTTGTCCACGTCTCTCTGGTTGGAGAAGCCGATTGATGGCTCTCGGTGAAAATCTGTTGGGCTCCTTGCCGGTGTTTTCCACATGTATGTTGACGTGTCCATATCCTGCTTGGCATTTCAGGAGAAAGCTGTTCCACAGATAACACCTGGAATTCCTCCGCTGTCTCTATTTAAAAAAAGAAAGAAAAAGAAAAAGGGTTTAATTCCTCACCGGTGCCTTTCCGTTGACAATGACACACGACATCTCAACCACGTTCTTTAGTTAATTAATTATTTAGATGAATGTTTATACAAGTAAAATATTGTCTGTCATTCAGAAAGACGCCCTGATATAATTTGCCACCGATATTAATTAGCTTGTGTCTCTTCGAGAAAAGTTAATAGCCTGTTACAAAACCAACTGTGCAACACGTGTGCCGTGAGGGATGTTTTAGGCGTTTTTCGGAAGAAACAAGAGTGATAGAACATTACGTAACAAACATTTCAAAGGAAAGCGCACATGTTCTGTTCTCAGCCAGACCCAATAAAATGATAAAAAGTTGGAGCTTTACCAAACTGTACTCAAAACTTCACACTGAGGCACTTTGCAGGCGCTATTGCGCTAAAAATAGCGCCTGCAAAGCGCCCTAAAAAAGCTGCTACTTTGTATCCAGTGTGAAAGCCCGAGGGCTTTCACACTGGAGCGTTGCGCTGGCAGGAGGGTAAAAAAACTCCTGCAAGCCGCATCTTTGAGGCGCGATAGGAGCGTCAAAAATACCGCTCCTATAGCGCCCCTGCCCATTGAAATCAATGGGGTAGCGCCTCAAAAACGCCCTCAAAACGCTGCAAAGAGGCGTTATTGCGGGCGTTTTTAACCCTTTTTCGGCCGCTAGCGGGGGTTAAAATCACCCCGCTAGCAGCCGCAAATCGCGGCAAAAACAACGGTATAGCGGCGCTAAAAATAGCGCCGCTATACCCCCAGCGCATCCAGCGCTTCAGTGTGAAAGTAGCCTAACTCCATAATAGAGGTGTACCGCTACCCCCGCAAGGGCTGCTGAGTTGTGTCCCAGGTTCTTCTCCCACTGGTGCAGCCACAGCCAGGCAAACAGCAACATTTACTCGTCTAGGGATTGCCTTTTTTAACCCCTTCTAGCCTAAGTGCCAGTTCACACTACAGCGACTTGGGATCCGACTTGTCAGACCTCAAGTCGTCAAGTCGCCCCAAGTCGCTTGACATCAGAAATCCCATGTTAGTCAATGAGAGCCAGGCCCGGACTGGCCATAGGGCATGCTGGGCAAATGGCCGGTGGGCCCCGGCGGCCCGCGGCGGCCCGCGGGCCAGCGGGCAGCATGTCACGTCTTCCCCATCATCTCCAATGTCTCCGGAGGCAGCCGGAGTTGGTGGGCTGAGCTGGGGGAGTGGCTGCCCCCTCCACTCCTCACTAGTGATGAGCCGAACACCCCCGGGTTCGGTTCGCACCAGAACCCGCAAACGGACCGAAAGTTCGCGCGAACATTAGAACCCTATTAAATACAATGGATGCGAACGTTCGGATTCTAAAGTGCTAATTATAACGACTATTATCCATGTTATTGTCCGAAACAGAGTTTGGGAACCCGGCTTCTGCACCGGGGGACATGTATCAATGCAAAAATAAGTTTTAAAAACTGACGTTTTCCGGGAGCAGTCATTTTAATGATGCATAAAGTGAAAAAAAAAAAAGTCAAATATTCCTTTAAATATTGTACCTGGGGGGTGTCTAAAGTATGCCTGTGAAGTGCCACGTGTTTCCCGTGTTTAGAACTGTCCCTGCACAAAATAACATTTCTAAAGGGAAAAAAGTCATTTAAAACTGCTTGCGGCTTTAATGCAATGTGTGGTCCCGGTAATATGGATGAAAATCTTTAGGAAAAATGGCATAGCTACCCCATCAACCCCCCCCCCCCCTACCCCAGCCCATTACCAGCCCCTTTGGGTCTTGTATAGATATTAAGGGGAACCCCGCACATAAAATAAAAAAGGACCTATATACTCTGAACAGCCGTATACAGGCGGTGCATACAAGACAGGGACTGTAGGTTTGTTCTTATGTAGAATCTGTTTATAATTTTGAACAGCTGCATTGTTTAAGTGGAGCTCCATGGCAAATTCCTTTTTTTTTTGTTTTTTGGAAAACATAGGGAACGGTTATCACCCCTGTCACATTTTTTTTGCTGTCTGTGCCCCTGTTCAGAACATTTCACCTCACTTTGCGTCCCAATGACAACTGTTTTTGAAATGTGGTGTTTTTATTGAAACAAGGATTGGTGATAAAGCATCAGTAGAGAGGAGACACCTTTCTCCCATATTAATTCTTACAGGAGAGAATTTTCCTTCCAAGGGGTAGATTTCCTCTCACTTCCTGTTGTCTTCTTCCGTTTGCAAGTAGTAGTAGTTTGTAAGTTGGATGTTTGAAAGTAGGGACCTTCCGTATATACTCTGCAGAAATTGGCCCCTTAGGTGTTGGTGTTGGCACAACACTGAAAGCACTCACAGTTATTCTTGGTGGGTGCTGGAACGCCCTTCTGTCAAGTATAATATCAGGAATTGTAATAACATATAATTGTTGATCAGTGGTAGTAAAAATTGGCCCTTTGATGGTGGTGCTGGTGCCCCAACACTGTAAGGCCTGACAGTTACTCTTGGTGGGCGCAGCAATGGTCCCTGCTGTGAATTATTAGATCAATAATTATAATTGCATGCCCCTGTTGAACAGGGGCTGAAAAATTGGGCCTTTGGTGGTGGTGGTGGTGGTGATGGTGGTGCTGGTGCCACAACACTGTAAGGCCTGACAGTTACTCTTGGTGGGCGCAGCAATGGTCCCTGCTGTGAATTATTAGATCAATAATTATAATTGCATGCCCCTGTTGAACAGGGGCTGAAAAATTGGGCCTTTGGTGGTGGTGGTGGTGGTGATGGTGGTGCTGGTGCCACAACACTGTAAGGCCTGACAGTTACTCTTGGTGGGCGCAGCAATGCTCCCTGCTGTGAATTATTAGATCAATAATTATAATTGCATGCCCCTGTTGAACAGGGGCTGAAAAATTGGGCCTTTGGTGGTGGTGGTGGTGGTGATGGTGGTGCTGGTGCCACAACACTGTAAGGCCTGACAGTTACTCTTGGTGGGCGCAGCAATGCTCCCTGCTGTGAATTATTAGATCAATAATTATAATTGCATGCCCCTGTTGAACAGGGGCTGAAAAATTGGGCCTTTGGTGGTGGTGGTGGTGGTGATGGTGGTGCTGGTGCCACAACACTGTAAGGCCTGACAGTTACTCTTGGTGGGCGCAGCAATGCTCCCTGCTGTGAATTATTAGATCAATAATTATAATTGCATGCCCCTGTTGAACAGGGGCTGAAAAATTGGGCCTTTGGTGGTGGTGGTGGTGGTGATGGTGGTGCTGGTGCCACAACACTGTAAGGCCTGACAGTTACTCTTGGTGGGCGCAGCAATGCTCCCTGCTGTGAATTATTAGATCAATAATTATAATTGCATGCCCCTGTTGAACAGGGGCTGAAAAATTGGGCCTTTGGTGGTGGTGGTGGTGGTGATGGTGGTGCTGGTGCCACAACACTGTAAGGCCTGACAGTTACTCTTGGTGGGCGCAGCAATGCTCCCTGCTGTGAATTATTAGATCAATAATTATAATTGCATGCCCCTGTTGAACAGGGGCTGAAAAATTGGGCCTTTGGTGGTGGTGGTGGTGGTGATGGTGGTGCTGGTGCCACAACACTGTAAGGCCTGACAGTTACTCTTGGTGGGCGCAGCAATGCTCCCTGCTGTGAATTATTAGATCAATAATTATAATTGCATGCCCCTGTTGAACAGGGGCTGAAAAATTGGGCCTTAGGCACTGGTGGCACAACACTGCAACCCCTCACAGATACTGTACTTGGAGCACAGCAATGAGGCCTGTTGCAAAGTATTGCATCAAAAATTTTAATTACACGCCCCTGTTAAACAGGGGCTGAAAAATTGGGCCTTAGCCACTGGTGGCGTCACCCATAAACCAAAATGATCTTCCAAGCTATCATCGTTAATCGTATCATTGAGGAGGAGGAGGAGGATAGCCAGTCAACATAACAGCACAGGCACTCAGCATCAGCATCAGTCTTGAAGGGATGTGACATTTTAAAATCAATTAGTCTGTTATATCAGCATCTGGTGTCTGGTAGCTGGTGGTGATCCAAGACTGGTTCATCTTGATGAAAGTCAGTCGATCAACCGAGTCGGTGGACAGGCGCACCCTGTGATCCGTGACAAATCCTCCAGCAGCACTGAATGTGCGTTCTGAAAGAACGCTGGATGCAGGACAGGCCAGTAGCTCAATTGCATACTGTGCAAGCTCTGGCCAGTGATCCATCCTCAAGACCCAGTAAGCCAGAGGATTTTCGGTGGGGAAGGTGTCCAAGTCTGACCTTGCCCCTAGGTATTCCTGCACCATGTATATCAGACGCTGGCGATGGTTGCTCGAACCGATCATACTTTGGGGCTGCGGACTAAAGAATTGTCTGAACGCATCGGTCAGACGGCCACCTTCCCCACCGCTCCTTCTTTGACTGCCCGAAGCCTCAGCAACTCGTTGTCCAGGACCAGGAGTTTGTAACCTCCCAGTCTCTGGGAACGCGTTGCACAGACCTTTCTGCAAGGCCTCCCGGAGTTGTCTCATCCTCTGCTCCCTCTGCGACGGTAACATAAGGTCCGCAACCTTACCCTTGTACCATGGATCAAGGAGAGTGGCCAGCCAGTAATGGTCCCTCTCCTTGATCCGAAGAATACGAGGATCCTTCCGCAGACTTTGCAGGATCAGGGAGGCCATGCAGCGTAGGTTAGCTGAGGCATTCAGTCCGGAGTCCTCTGGGTCACTAAGGACGACATGATCCGCAGCCACCTCCTCCCAGCCACGTACAAGTCCACTGGTTTCTTGGGACTGTAAATCATCCCTAAAAGACTGCTGCTGATGATGCTGAGTGCCAGCCTCCACCTCCATGCTGACACAATCCTCCTCCTCCTCCTCTTCCTGTGCGATGGGTGGGACAGAAGGAACACTGTCTGGGTAAAGGGGGCCTTGAGAGGCAAGGAAGTCCTCCTCTTCCTGCCTCTGTTCTGCCTCAAGTGCCCTGTCCATTATTCCACGCAGCGTGTGCTCCAACAGGTGGACAAGAGGTACAGTGTCACTGATGCATGCACTGTCACTGCTCACCATCCTCGTGGCCTCCTCAAATGGTGCCAGGACAGTGCATGCATCCCTGATCATGCCCCACTGGCGTGGTGAAAAAAACCTGAGCTCCCCTGACCCTGTCCTGGTGCCGTAGTCGCACAGGTACTCATTGATGGCCCTCTGCTGCGTGTGCAGCCGCTGCAGCATGGCCAACGTTGAGTTCCACCTGGTGGGCATGTCACATATAAGGCGGTTCTTGGGCAGGTTCAACTCCTTTTGAAGCTCAGCCAGGCGAGCACTGGCATTATAAGATCTGCGGAAATGCACACAGACTTTCCTGGCCTGCCTCAGGACATCCTGTAAGCCCGGGTACCTGCCCAAGAACTGCTGCACCACCAGGTTAAGGACGTGAGCCATACAGGGCACATGGGTCAGTTGTCCCTGTCGGAGGGCGGAGAGGAGGTTGGTGCCATTGTCGCAAACCACCATTCCTGGCTTAAGCTGGCGTGGCGTCAACCACCTCTCGGCCTGCCCCTGCAGAGCAGACAGGACCTCTGCCCCAGTGTGGCTCCTGTCCCCCAAACACACCAGCGCAAGCACGGCATGGCATCTTTTTGCCTGCGTACTTGCGTAGCCCCTTGAACGCCTACGGAGCACCGCTGGTTCCAAGGACAAACCACAGGAAGAGGCCATGGAGGAAGAAGGAGAGGAGGGGGTGGAGGAGAGAGGTGTGTCACAACCAGTAGTAGCATTTTGGAGGCGTGGCGGTGGAACAACCTCCAACACTACTGCACCTTGTCCTGCATCCTTCCCAGCTGCCAAAAGAGTGACCCAATGGGCCGTGAAAGAAAGGTAAGGTCCCTGTCCATGCCTGCTGGACCATGAGTCAGCGGTAATATGCACCTTACCGCTGACCGCCCTGTCCAGCGAGGCCAAGACATTGCCTTCCACATGCCTGTAGAGAGCCGGAATAGCCTTCCGTGAGAAAAAGTGGCGTTTGGGAACCTGCCACTGAGGAACCGCACATTGCACAAACTCACGGAAGGGGGCCGAGTCTACCAACTGAAAAGGCAGCAGTTGAAGCGCTAGCAATTTAGCCAAGCTAGCATTCAACCGCTGGGCATGTGGATGGCTGGGAGTGAACTTCTTTCGACGGTCCAGCAGCTGGGGCAGGGAAATTTGCCTGCTAGAATCGGACGTCGGTGTACTGCTAGCAGAGTGTCCGCAAGTACTTGCCTGTGACACACCTAATTCTACACCTTCATTCCTCTCAGTGCATGTTTCAGAGAGGAGTGAAGGTATAGTGGGGTTGGAGATCCCAGCTGATGCGGTGCAAGAAGAGGTCAGCTTTGTTCTTTGGTGTGGGTCTTTAAGGTAGGCTTGCCAACGAGCTGCATGGCAGGTCAACATATGTCTGATCAAGCATGTGGTGCCCAAGCGGCTGATGTTTTGGCCACGCGATATACGCTTGAGACATATGTTGCAAACAGCAGCTGTGCGATCTGATGCACTCGCCTCAAAAAAGGCCCACACCAAAGAACTTTTTGCATGACGGGCAGAGGCAGCGCCCTGCACAGGCGGAGCTCTGCGGTGTGATTCCGTCGGTGTGCTGCCCATACGCTGGCCACTCAAGGGCATCCTGCCTCGTTGGAGATGTGCCTCCTCCTCATCCTCCTCCTCCTCCTCTCTCCTATTAGGCACCCACGTGGAGTCAGTGACCTCATCATCCCCTCCCTCCTCATCACTGGAGCCAATCTGGCAATATGCTGCAGCTGCTGGAGCATGACTGCCAGATTGGTGTCCTTCTCGAGCATCCCCTCTCTCTGCTCTCACGCTGCTGCCTTCCTCTAGCTGGGTATCATCATCAGATCCTTCCAAACGCTGGGCATCCTCCTGGAGCATGTACCCAACACTGTGCTCAAACAGTTCGGGGGACTCCTCAGGAGGAGGGCATGGTGGGTCTAGGGAAGGATTGACTAATGAAGATAATGATACCAGAGAAGAGGACGCTTTGGCAGCTGCTTTGCCAGTACCCTGAGCCTGGGTGAGAGAGGATGAGGAGGATGAGGTGGGCTTGGTCATCCACTCTACCAAGTCTTCGGCATGATGTGGCTCAACATGTCCAGCTGCCGAAAACAAGGACAAGCGTGTCCCATGGCCATGTGCTGATGACAATGCACCGCGTACACGACCAGCACTGTTGCCCCCAGACACAGAGCCTGCTTGCCCTCTTTTTTTGCCTCCTGACTGTCTGCCTCTCCTTGGTTGCCTTCCAGACATTTTAATGGATGGCCTGCAGGGAGATGGAAAAAAAAGCAATAAGGGCTACCTTCAGGTGTATACTGTGCAGGAGGCTTAGCAACAATGACACTGACACTGTCCCCTGCCTATCCTTCTCTGTCCCTAAACACAAGGATTGAAAATATGGTTCAGCAAAATAGTTTTAGAACAGAATAGCACACTGACACTTTCCCTCACTGTCCTACTCTGTCCCTCCCTACAAACAAGATTTAGCACAGAATAGCACACTGATAATTTCTACGAGTGTCCTTCTCTGTCCCTAAACTCAAGGATTGAAAATATGGAACAGCAAATTTGGTTTAGAACAGAACAGCACACTGTCAGTTTCACTCACTGTACCTCTCTGTCCCTCAACTCAAGGATTGAAAATATGGTTCAGCAAAATAGTTTTAGAACAGAATAGCACACTGACACTTTCCCTCACTGTACCTCTCTGTCCCTCAACTCAAGGATTGAAAATATGGAACAGCAAATTTGGTTTAGAACAGAACAGCACACTGTCAGTTTCACTCACTGTACCTCTCTGTCCCTCAACTCAAGGATTGAAAATATGGTTCAGCAAAATAGTTTTAGAACAGAAAAGCACACTGACACTTTCCCTCACTGTACCTCTCTGTCCCTCAACTCAAGGATTGAAAATATGGAACAGCAAATTTGGTTTAGAACAGAACAGCACACTGTCAGTTTCACTCACTGTACCTCTCTGTCCCTCAACTCAAGGATTGAAAATATGGTTCAGCAAAATAGTTTTAGAACACAATAGCACACTGACACTTTCCCTCACTGTACCTCTCTGTCCCTCAACTCAAGGATTGAAAATATGGTTCAGCAAAATAGTTTTAGAACACAATAGCACACTGACACTTTCCCTCACTGTACCTCTCTGTCCCTCAACTCAAGGATTGAAAATATGGTTCAGCAAAATAGTTTTAGAACACAATAGCACACTGTCAGTTTCACTCACTGTACCTCTCTGTCCCTCAACTCAAGGATTGAAAATATGGAACAGCAAATTTGGTTTAGAACAGAACAGCACACTGTCAGTTTCACTCACTGTACCTCTCTGTCCCTCAACTCAAGGATTGAAAATATGGTTCAGCAAAATAGTTTTAGAACAGAATAGCACACTGACACTTTCCCTCACTGTACCTCTCTGTCCCTCAACTCAAGGATTGAAAATATGGAACAGCAAATTTGGTTTAGAACAGAACAGCACACTGTCAGTTTCACTCACTGTACCTCTCTGTCCCTCAACTCAAGGATTGAAAATATGGTTCAGCAAAATAGTTTTAGAACAGAAAAGCACACTGACACTTTCCCTCACTGTACCTCTCTGTCCCTCAACTCAAGGATTGAAAATATGGAACAGCAAATTTGGTTTAGAACAGAACAGCACACTGTCAGTTTCACTCACTGTACCTCTCTGTCCCTCAACTCAAGGATTGAAAATATGGTTCAGCAAAATAGTTTTAGAACACAATAGCACACTGACACTTTCCCTCACTGTACCTCTCTGTCCCTCAACTCAAGGATTGAAAATATGGTTCAGCAAAATAGTTTTAGAACACAATAGCACACTGACACTTTCCCTCACTGTACCTCTCTGTCCCTCAACTCAAGGATTGAAAATATGGTTCAGCAAAATAGTTTTAGAACACAATAGCACACTGTCAGTTTCACTCACTGTACCTCTCTGTCCCTCAACTCAAGGATTGAAAATATGGAACAGCAAATTTGGTTTAGAACAGAACAGCACACTGTCAGTTTCACTCACTGTACCTCTCTGTCCCTCAACTCAAGGATTGAAAATATGGTTCAGCAAAATAATTTTAGAACAGAACAGCACACTGTCAGTTTCCCTCACTGTACCTCTCTGTCCCTCAACTCAAGGATTGAAAATATGGAACAGCAAAATTGGTTTAGAACAGAATAGCACACTGTCAGTTTCACTCACTGTACCTCTCTGTCCCTCAACTCAAGGATTGAAAATATGGTTCAGCAAAATAGTTTTAGAACACAATAGCACACTGACACTTTCCCTCACTGTACCTCTCTGTCTCTCAACTCAAGGATTGAAAATATGGTTCAGCAAAATAGTTTTAGAACACAATAGCACACTGTCAGTTTCACTCACTGTACCTCTCTGTCCCTCAACTCAAGGATTGAAAATATGGAACAGCAAATTTGGTTTAGAACAGAACAGCACACTGTCAGTTTCACTCACTGTACCTCTCTGTCCCTCAACTCAAGGATTGAAAATATGGTTCAGCAAAATAATTTTAGAACAGAATAGCACACTGACACTTTCCCTCACTGTACCTCTCTGTCCCTCAACTCAAGGATTGAAAATATGGTTCAGCAAAATAGTTTTAGAACACAATAGCACACTGACACTTTCCCTCACTGTACCTCTCTGTCCCTCAACTCAAGGATTGAAAATATGGAACAGCAAAATTGGTTTAGAACAGAATAGCACACTGTCAGTTTCACTCACTGTACCTCTCTGTCCCTCAACTCAAGGATTGAAAATATGGTTCAGCAAAATAGTTTTAGAACACAATAGCACACTGACACTTTCCCTCACTGTACCTCTCTGTCCCTCAACTCAAGGATTGAAAATATGGTTCAGCAAAATAGTTTTAGAACACAATAGCACACTGACACTTTCCCTCACTGTACCTCTCTGTCCCTCAACTCAAGGATTGAAAATATGGTTCAGCAAAATAGTTTTAGAACAGAATAGCACACTGACACTTTCCCTCACTGTACCTCTCTGTCCCTCAACTCAAGGATTGAAAATATGGAACAGCAAATTTGGTTTAGAACAGAACAGCACACTGTCAGTTTCACTCACTGTACCTCTCTGTCCCTCAACTCAAGGATTGAAAATATGGAACAGCAAATTTGGTTTAGAACAGAACAGCACACTGTCAGTTTCACTCACTGTACCTCTCTGTCCCTCAACTCAAGGATTGAAAATATGGAACAGCAAATTTGGTTTAGAACAGAACAGCACACTGTCAGTTTCACTCACTGTACCTCTCTGTCCCTCAACTCAAGGATTGAAAATATGGAACAGCAAATTTGGTTTAGAACAGAACAGCACACTGTCAGTTTCACTCACTGTACCTCTCTGTCCCTCAACTCAAGGATTGAAAATATGGAACAGCAAATTTGGTTTAGAACAGAACAGCACACTGTCAGTTTCACTCACTGTACCTCTCTGTCCCTCAACTCAAGGATTGAAAATATGGTTCAGCAAAATAATTTTAGAACACAATAGCACACTGACACTTTCCCTCACTGTACCTCTCTGTCCCTCAACTCAAGGATTGAAAATATGGAACAGCAAAATTGGTTTAGAACAGAATAGCACACTGTCAGTTTCACTCACTGTACCTCTCTGTCTCTCAACTCAAGGATTGAAAATATGGTTCAGCAAAATAGTTTTAGAACACAATAGCACACTGACACTTTCCCTCACTGTACCTCTCTGTCCCTCAACTCAAGGATTGAAAATATGGTTCAGCAAAATAGTTTTAGAACACAATAGCACACTGACACTTTCCCTCACTGTACCTCTCTGTCCCTCAACTCAAGGATTGAAAATATGGTTCAGCAAAATAGTTTTAGAACAGAATAGCACACTGACAGTTTCCCTCACTGTACCTCTCTGTCCCTACAAACAAGGATTAGCACAGAATAGCACACTGTCACTGACACTCTCCCTACCTATCCTTATTTGTCCCTAAACACAAGGAATCCAGGATTAGTAAAGGAAAAAAAATGACACTGTCCCTGCCTATGCTTCTCTTTCCCTGCTCCGGAACACACTACACAAGGCCGCCGCGCTGGCGGCCTTTTATAGTGTGGGGCGTGTACTAAACCCCATCAGCAATAATTGGCCACAGGCATCCTGCCTGTGGCCAATCATTGCTCTCCTCGCTGCCGGCGCTGTGATTGGCCAAGCATGCGGGGTCACAGTGCATGCTTGGCCAATCACAGCGCCTGGATGACACTGCAATGGCGTAGTGCATTGTGGGCCGTTCGCGTCACTCGAATTTGGCGCGAACGGCCCAAATCGTTCGATCTTCGTCGAACGATCGAACAGCCGATGTTCGAGTCGAACGTATGTTCGACTCGAACACGAAGCTCATCCCTACTCCTCACACAGACTCGTTCACTCTGGCTGATCCCACAGCTGAAGGAGAAAGAAATGAGGTGTCTTCATCTCCAGGCATGCTGTAAGTTACTGCACTGCTGCACATGTCACTACATAGAGTCCTAACCTGGCAGCATACCACCCCAGCCTGCCCTATGCCACCGCACCCATACCTCCCAACTGGCACGGATTCTGCGGGTTTTACCCGCATAGGCTCCTCCTTCCCGCAGTCCCGCGAGAGTGTCAGTTTTCCCCGCACAGCAGGAAGCATGAAGAGATGAAGAGGAGGAAACACAGCAGCAGCAGGTAAGAGCCCCCCCCCCCCCGCCCGATCGGCGCCCCCCCCCCCCCCCCGCGACCCCCCCGCTCAACAACTTTTTTTTTCAGGTTCGAATTTTTTTTAAATGTCCCCCAAGAAACCCCCCCCCCCTGCTCAACAACTTTAATTAGCAGGGGAGAGGGGACATCTGAATGTCCCGCGATGGGACTTTTAAAAGTTGGGAGGTATGACCGCACCCAGCCCGATGCGTGCCACCCCAACCTGCCTTATGCCACCGTACCCTGCCCTATGCCACTGCACCCTGCCCTATGCCACCGCAACCTGCCTTATGCCACCGCAACTTGCCATATGCCACCGCAACCTGCCTTATGCCACCGCAACCTGCCCTATGCCACCGAAACCTGCCCTATGCCACCGCAACCTGCCCTATGCCACCGCAAACTACTCTAAGCCACCCCAACCTGCCCTATGCCACCGCAAACTGCTCTATACCACCCCAACCTGCTCTATGCCACCGCAACCTGCCCTATACCACCGCAAACTGCCCTATACCACCCCAGCCTGTCTTATGCCACCGCAACCTGCCCTATGCCACCGAAAAATGCTCTATACCACCCCAACCTGCCCTATGCTACCGCAACCTGCTCTATGCCACCACACCCTGCCCTATATCACCCCAACCTGCCCTATGCCACCCATCCTGCCATATACCACCGCAAACTGCCCTATACCACCCAAACCTGCTCTATACCACGCCAGCCTGCCCTATACAACCCCAACCTGCCCTATGCCACCGCAACCTGCCCTATATTACTCCAACCTGCCCTATATCGCCCCAGCCAGTCCAATACCACCCTATACTTTAATTTACAGGGGTCATTTGGGGGTGCGCCTCGTGACCATGCGCTGCCTGCAGGGCGCTGGGCAGGTAGACAGGAGGGGGGTGACACCATGTTTTGCCGCACCAGGTGACACCAACCCTAGTGACGCCACTGCCCAAGTACACTCTCAGCTGCGAGTCGAAGCCGCACTCGAGTGACAGTGACACTCGTCAGCACATCAGGGGGCCGGGACCCGCAACGATCCCCTTCTCTCTGGCAAGGTGGCTGCGGCACTGATGATCTGATCAGTCTCGGCTCGGCTGTCTCACACAGCTGAGCAGAGTGAAGCCGCCTCCCCCTCCTCCTTTATTTCCACACAGGGGGAGGGGACCCAACATGCAGTCCCGCGCTGATCTGAGGTACATTATGGGTCTGAAGGGGGGGTCTGTATTGTAGGGGGGGTTTCTGTATTGTAGGGGTGGTCTGAAATGTAGGGGGGTTCTGTATTGTAGGGGGGTCTGTAATGTAGGGGGGTTCTGTATTGTAGGGGGGTTATGTATTGTAGGGGCGGTTCTGTATTGTAGGGGGGTCTGTAATGTAGGGGGGTCTGTAATGTAGGGGGGTCTGAAATGTAGGGGTTCTGTATTGTAGGGGGGGTTCTGTATTGTAGGAGGATCTGTAATGTAGGGGGGTCTGTATTGTAGGGGGTCTGTATTGTAGGGGGGTCTGTAATGTAGGGGGGTCTGTATTGTAGGGGAGTTCTGTATTGTAGGGGGGTCTGTATTGTAGAGGGGGGTCTGTATTGTAGAGGGGGGTCTGTAATGTAGGGGGGTCTGTATTGTAGGGGGGGTCTGTATTGTAGGGGGGTCTGTACTGTAGGGAGGGGTCTGTACTGTAGGGAGGGGGTCTGTATTGTAGGGGGGGTCTGTACTGTAGGGAGGGGGTCTGTACTGTAGGGAGGGGGTTTGTACTGTAGGGAGGTCTGTGTAACATGCAGGGGGTCCAGAACTGTTAGGGGGTGTCTGTGTAACAAACTGTAGGGGGCTGTGTAATGTAAAGGGGTCCAGAGGTACAAGGTGCTGGAACCCCACATCCCAACATTAAGCGCCGCCGCCGTGCCCCCCTCCCCGGCTGCTCAGTGTAAAATGCCCGGGCCTATTTTTTGTCCCAGTCCGGGCCTGATGAGAGTCGTCTTAATGTACACTACTGCAGTCACTCCGACTTCAGAAAAGGTTCCTGTACTACTTCTAGGCAACTTGTGCCCATAGATTTCAATGGAAGTTGCCTCCAAGTCGGATCTCCATCTTAACTGAAGCAACGTTACAGGAAAAGAAAATAGGTTACCTCGGCAAACCCCTCCCTCCCACAGAGCTGATTATTCTGTGATTGGCCACAGCAAAAGTCGCCTGTCCTGGAGGCAACTTAAAGTCGCGTTGTAAGTTGCTCAAAGTCGCGCTGAAGTCGCCTTGCAAAGTCCCGCTGTAAGTCGGGATGCCTCTGTGTGAACCGGCACTTAGGGTAAAACAAATCTTAATGCCTAAGCACAATTTTGCAACTTTGACATGTGTTAGTAAAACCGTACATACACTATATTACCAAAAGAATTGGGACACCTGCCTTTGTGTTGAACCCATTGGCTGCTTTCACACTGAGGTGCTTTGCAGGCGCTATTGCGCTAAAAATAGCGCCTGCAATGCACCCTGAAAGAGCCGCTCCTTTGTATCCAGTGTGAAAGCCTGAAGGGCACCAATGCACAAGGCAGGGTCCAGAAAGACATGGATGAGGGAGTTTGGGGTGGAGGAACTTGACTGGCCTTCACTACGGTGCCCACGTGTCCCGGATTGCCCTGGACTGTCCCGCAATTCACATTTGTGTCCCGTGTCCCGGGCACCTTCATTCTGGGACAATACAGTGTCATGAAATTAAGAGACACAGACACCCTAATAGACAATTGCCAAACTGGTTGCTAGGGCCACCCCGCCTGGCGTCCAGCAACCAATGACGTCACATTCGCAGAGTCTCAGAGCGAGGTCGAGAGGAGTAAGACCTTTACCCAGTGCTGCCCTGTGCTCCGAGTCCACCTACCTCCTCTCCTTCTCCGACCGTGGCAGCAGCACCTCCTGACTCCTCCAGGCTTCAGTGACCTCCCGGCGGGCGGTGGCATTTTGCAGTGCTGGTTGGCTTAGATCTATGGCTCGGCTGCCCGTCCCGACTCCCACATCGCATTGCCCGACTTCTCCTCCTTGCCCGACTGCCTGAGGGGGGCCCCCCAGCCTGGACCAGGGAACAAAAACTGGCGCTCAACCGCCCACCACACCAGACCAGTCCAGATTAGAAGGTGAGCAAATGGAACCTGATTGGAGCAGGTCAGGTGACAAGTAGGGGCACTGGGGCTGAGGACAGTACCGTAATAAATGAGGCTGACAAAGTAGGGCCCTGCCCTGGGGGGCAATAACAAATGAAGCAGACAAGTGGGGGGCAATAAAAAATGAAGCTGACAAGTGGGGGGCAATAAAATGAGGCTGACAAGTGGGGGCAAAAAAAAATGAGGCTGACAAGTGGGGGGGGGGCAATAAAAAATGAGGCTGACAAGTGGGGGGAAATAAAAAATGAGGCTGACAAGTGGGGGGAAATAAAAAATGAGGCTGACAAGTGGGGGGAAATAAATGGCAGTTTGGAAATGTGGCCACCCTAGCCTTCACAGAGTCCTGACCTCAACCCAATATAACACCTTTGGGATGAATTAGAGCGAAGACTACGAGCCAGGCCTTCTCATCCAACATTGAACCCTGCGGACTAAGACGCCATTAAAGTTCATGTGCGTTTAAAGGCAGGTGTCCCAATACTTTTGACAATATGGTATATATTGGTTTATCCCTGTGTCCTCCCCACCTGCTTAGTGATAGTTTTCTAGTTAGTTTATTCCTAGTTAGACTCTCCTTCTTTCTTCCGTGTTCCTTTAGGAAAGTCATTGTCTTCTTACACTTTTACACTTCAGAAGACTGGAAGAAACATTCTCTGTACTGCAAGTAGCTAACATAAACCTGGGTTAGTTTCAATTTCTGTGTCATTTTGAAGAGTTGCGCTGCCTGTGGATGGTGCAAAGTCAACAAGTGTTGCCATCACATAATTCTTGCACAATGTATACACCACCCGGTCACTGCCTCTGCAGCTAAATGGGGTAGCAGCAGATAATGGAGTAAGTGCATGTAGACAAGGAAGAGGCTGGAAGAGGTTGGAGGAGATAAGCAGTACTGAGGCACAAAAAAAATAAAAAAATAATAATAATTGAAAAAATCTGGAAACATTGTTCTCTGAAAGTAAAATAAATAGCAATTATTTATGATACACAGCACCGTAGCAAGTACTTTAGGGTTAGGATCTTATTTTGTAATCTGCCTATATGTTGCTTCCCCCGGTTCCTCCCTCCTCCCTCATTCTATTTTCATTACATATTTTATTTTAACCTTAGTGATGTCATCACTGGGTCTCTTTGCTCCTCTAAGCAATGCAGGCAGGACATGGCTGGTGGGAGGGGGTGGCAGGGCGCTGTACATATTTTCCTGAAAACATCACAGCACCTTGCCTTACGAGAGGGGGCACTCTGATGAAGACAGTTGATGAGAGGAAGCACTCTGATGAAGACAGTTGATGGGAGGGAGCACTCTGATGGAGACAGTTGATGAGAGGAAGCACTCTGATGAAGACAGTTAATAAGAGGAAGCACTCTGATGAAGACAGTTGATAAGAGGGAGCACTCTGATGAAGACAGTTGATAAGAGGGAGCACTCTGATGGAGACAGTTGATGAGAGGGGACACTCTGATGAAGACAGTTGATGAGAGGAAGCACTCTGATGAAGACAGTTGATGAGAGGGGACACTCTGATGAAGACAGTTGATGAGAGGAAGCATTCTGATGAAGACAGTTGATGAGAGGGAGCACTCTTATGAAGACAGTTGATGAGAGGGGGCACTCTGATTAAGGCAGTTGATGAGAGGGGGCACTCTGATGAAGACAGTTGATAAGAGGGAGCACTCTGATTAAGGCAGTTGATGAGAGGGGGCACTCTGATGAAGACAGTTGATGAGAGGGAGCACTCTGATGAAGACAGTTGATGAGAGGGAACACTCTGATGGAGACAGTTGATGAGAGGGAGCACTCTGATGAAGACAGTTGATGAGAGGGAGCACTCTGATGAAGACAGTGGATGAGAGGGAGCACTCTGATGAAGACAGTTGATGAGAGGAAGCACTCTGATGGAGACAGTTGATGAGAGGGAGCAATCTGATGAAGACAGTTGATGAGAGGGAGCACTCTGATGAAGACAGTTGATGGGAGGGAGCACTCTGATGAAGGCAGTTGATGGGAGGGAGCACTCTGATGAAGGCAGTTGATGGGAGGGAGCACTCTGATGGAGACAGTTGATGAGAGGGAGCACTCTGATGAAGACAGTTGATGAGAGGAAGCACTCTGATGAAGACAGTTGAAGAGAGGGAGCACTCTGATGAAGACAGTTGATGAGAGGGGGCACTCTGATGAAGACAGTTGATGAGAGGAAGCACTCTGATGAAGACAGTTGATGAGAGGGAACACTCTGATGGAGACAGTTGATGAGAGGGAGCACTCTGATGAAGACAGTTGATGAGAGGGAGCACTCTGATGAAGACAGTTGATGAGAGGGAACACTCTGATGGAGACAGTTGATGAGAGGGAGCACTCTGATGAAGACAGTTGATGAGAGGGAGCACTCTGATGAAGACAGTGGATGAGAGGGAGCACTCTGATGAAGACAGTTGATGAGAGGAAGCACTCTGATGGAGACAGTTGATGAGAGGGAGCAATCTGATGAAGACAGTTGATGAGAGGGAGCACTCTGATGAAGACAGTTGATGGGAGGGAGCACTCTGATGAAGGCAGTTGATGGGAGGGAGCACTCTGATGAAGGCAGTTGATGGGAGGGAGCACTCTGATGGAGACAGTTGATGAGAGGGAGCACTCTGATGAAGACAGTTGATGAGAGGAAGCACTCTGATGAAGACAGTTGAAGAGAGGGAGCACTCTGATGAAGACAGTTGATGAGAGGGGGCACTCTGATGAAGACAGTTGATGAGAGGAAGCACTCTGATGAAGACAGTTGATGAGAGGGAACACTCTGATGGAGACAGTTGATGAGAGGGAGCACTCTGATGAAGACAGTTGATGAGAGGGGGCACTCTGATGAAGACAATTGATGGGAGGGAGCACTCTGATGAAGACAGTTGATGAGAGGAAGCACTTTGATGAAGACAGTTGATGAGAGGGAGCACTCTGATGAAGACAGTTGATGAGAGGAAGCACTCTGATGAAGACAGTTGATGAGAGGGGGCACTCTGATGAAGACAGTTGATAAGAGGAAGTACTCTGATGAAGACAGTTGATGAGAGGGAGCACTCTGATGGAGACAGTTGATGAGAGGGAGCACTCTGATGAAGACAGTTGATGAGAGGGAGCACTCTGATGAAGACAGATGATGAGAGGGAGCAATCTGATGAAGACAGTTGATGAGAGGGAGCAATCTGATGAAGACAGTTGATGAGAGGAAGCACTCTGATGAAGACAGTTGATGAGAGGAAGCACTCTGATGAAGACAGTTGATGAGAGGGGGCACTCTGATGAAGACAATTGATGGGAGGGAGCACTCTGATGAAGACAGTTGATGAGAGGAAGCACTCTGATGAAGACAGTTGATGAGAGGGAGCACTCTGATGAAGACAGTTGATGAGAGGAAGCACTCTGATGAAGACAGTTGATGAGAGGGGGCACTCTGATGAAGACAGTTGATAAGAGGAAGTACTCTGATGAAGACAGTTGATGAGAGGGAGCACTCTGATGGAGACAATTGATGAGAGGGAGCACTCTGATGAAGACAGTTGATGAGAGGGAGCACTCTGATGAAGACAGTTGATGAGAGGGAGCAATCTGATGAAGACAGTTGATGAGAGGGAGCAATCTGATGAAGACAGTTGATGAGAGGGAGCACTCTGATGAAGACAGTTGATGAGAGGGAGCACTCTGATGAAGACAGTTGATGAGATGGAGCAATCTGATGAAGACAGTTGATGAGAGGGAGCAATCTGATGAAGACAGTTGATGAGAGGAAGCACTCTGATGAAGACAGTTGATGAGAGGGGGCACTCTGATGACGACAGTTGATAAGAGGAAGCACTCTGATGAAGACAGTTGATAAGAGGGAGCACTTTGATGAAGACAGTTGATAAGAGGGAGCACTCTGATGAAGACAGTTGATAAGAGGAAGCAATCTGATGAAGACAGTTGATGAGAGGAAGCACTCTGATGAAGACAGTTGATAAGAGGAATCACTTTGATGAAGACAGTTGATAAGAGGGAGCACTCTGATGAAGGCAGTTGATGAGAGGGGGCACTCTGATGAAGACAGTTGATGAGAGGGAGCACTCTGATGAAGACAGTTGATAAGAGGAAGCAATCTGATGAAGACAGTTGATGAGAGGAAGCACTCTGATGAAGACAGTTGATGAGAGGAAGCACTCTGATGAAGACAGTTGATGAGAGGGGGCACTCTGATTAAGACAATTGATGGGAGGGAGCACTCTGATGAAGACAGTTGATGAGAGGAAGCACTCTGATGAAGACAGTTGATGAGAGGGAGCACTCTGATGAAGACAGTTGATGAGAGGAAGCACTCTGATGAAGACAGTTGATGAGAGGGGGCACTCTGATGAAGACAGTTGATAAGAGGAAGTACTCTGATGAAGACAGTTGATGAGAGGGAGCACTCTGATGGAGACAATTGATGAGAGGGAGCACTCTGATGAAGACAGTTGATGAGAGGGAGCACTCTGATGAAGACAGTTGATGAGAGGGAGCAATCTGATGAAGACAGTTGATGAGAGGGAGCAATCTGATGAAGACAGTTGATGAGAGGGAGCACTCTGATGAAGACAGTTGATGAGAGGGAGCACTCTGATGAAGACAGTTGATGAGATGGAGCAATCTGATGAAGACAGTTGATGAGAGGGAGTAATCTGATGAAGACAGTTGATGAGAGGAAGCACTCTGATGAAGACAGTTGATGAGAGGGGGCACTCTGATGACGACAGTTGATAAGAGGAAGCACTCTGATGAAGACAGTTGATAAGAGGGAGCACTTTGATGAAGACAGTTGATAAGAGGGAGCACTCTGATGAAGACAGTTGATAAGAGGAAGCAATCTGATGAAGACAGTTGATGAGAGGAAGCACTCTGATGAAGACAGTTGATAAGAGGAATCACTTTGATGAAGACAGTTGATAAGAGGGAGCACTCTGATGAAGGCAGTTGATGAGAGGGGGCACTCTGATGAAGACAGTTGATGAGAGGAAGCACTCTGATGAAGACAGTTGATGAGAGGGAGCAATCTGATGAAGACAGTTGATAAGAGGAAGCACTCTGATGAAGACAGTTGATGAGAGGGAGCACTCTGATGAAGACAGTTGATGAGAGGGCGCACTCTGATGAAGACAGTTGATAAGAGGGAGCACTCTGATGAAGACAGTTGATAAGAGGGAGCACTCTGATGAAGACAGTTGATAAGAGGGAGCACTCTGATAAAGACAGTTGATAAGAGGGAGCACTCTGATGAAGACATTTGATAAGAGGAAGCACTCTGATGAAGACAGTTGATAAGAGGAAGCACTCTGATGAAGACAGTTGATAAGAGGGAGCACTCTGATGAAGACAGTTGATAAGAGGGAGCACTCTGATGAAGACAGTTGATAAGAGGAAGCACTCTGATGAAGACAGTTGATGAGAGGAAGCACTCTGATGAAGACAGTTGATGATAGGGAGCACTCTGATGAAGACAGTTGATGAGAGGGGGCACTCTGATGAAGACAGTTGATAAGAGGAAGTACTCTGATGAAGACAGTTGATGAGAGGGAGCACTCTGATGGAGACAGTTGATGAGAGGGAGCACTCTGATGAAGACAGTTGGTGAGAGGGAGCACTCTGATGAAGACAGTTGATGAGAGGGAGCAATCTGATGAAGACAGTTGATGAGAGGGAGCAATCTGATGAAGACAGTTGATGAGAGGAAGCAATCTGATGAAGACAGTTGATGAGAGGGGGCACTCTGATGAAGACAGTTGATAAGAGGAAGTACTCTGATGAAGACAGTTGATGAGAGGGAGCACTCTGATGAAGACAGTTGATGAGAGGGAGCACTCTGATGAAGACAGTTGATGAGAGGGAGCACTCTGATGAAGACAGTTGATAAGAGGAAGCACTCTGATGAAGACAGTTGATAAGAGGGAGCACTCTGATGAAGACAGTTGATGAGAGGAAGCACTCTGATGAAGACAGTTGATGAGAGGGAGCACTCTGATAAAGACAGTTGACAAGAGGAAGCACTCTGATGAAGACAGTTGATAAGAGGAAGCACTCTGATGAAGACAGTTGATAAGAGGGAGCACTCTGATGAAGACAGTTGATAAGAGGAAGCACTCTGATGAAGACATTTGATGAGAGGAAGCACTCTGATGAAGACAGTTGATGAGAGGAAGCACTCTGTTGAAGACAGTTGATAAGAGGAAGCACTCTGATGAAGACAGTTGATAAGAGGAAGCACTCTGATGAAGACAGTTGATAAGAGGAAGCACTCTGATGAAGACAGTTGATGAGAGGGAGCACTCTGATGAAGACAGTTGATGAGAGGGAGCACTCTGATGAAGACAGTTGATAAGAGGGAGCACTCTGATGAAGACAGTCGATAAGAGGGAGCACTCTGATGAAGACAGTTGATAAGAGGAAGCACTCTGATGAAGACAGTTGATAAGAGGAAGCACTCTGATGAAGACAGTCGATAAGAGGAAGCACTCTGATGAAGACAGTTGATAAGAGGAAGCACTCTGATGAAGACAGTCGATAAGAGGAAGCACTCTGATGAAGACAGTTGATAAGAGGGAGCACTCTGATGAAGACAGTTGAGGAGAGGGAACACTCTGATGAAGACAGTTGATAAGAGGAAGCAATCTGATGAAGACAGTTGATGAGAGGAACTACTCTGATGAAGACAGTTGATGAGAGGGAGCACTCTGATGAAGACAGTTGATGAGAGGGAGCAATCTGATGAAGACAGTTGATAAGAGGAAGCACTCTGATGAAGACAGTTTATGAGAGGGGGCGCTCTGATGAAGACAGTTGATAAGAGGAAGCACTCTGATGAAGACAGTTGATAAGAGGAAGCACTCTGATGAAGACAGTTGATGAGAGGGAGCACTCTGATGAAGACAGTTGATGAGAGGGAGCACTCTGATGAAGACAGTTGATAAGAGGGAGCACTCTGATAAAGACAGTTGATAAGAGGGAGCACTCTGATGAAGACAGTTGATAAGAGGAAGCACTCTGATGAAGACAGTTGATAAGAGGAAGCACTCTGATGAAGACAGTTGAAAAGAGGAAGCACTCTGATGATGACAGTTGATAAGAGGGAGCACTCTGATGAAGACAGTTGATAAGAGGGAGCACTCTGATGAAGACAGTTGATAAGAGGAAGCACTCTGATGAAGACAGTTGATGATAGGGAGCACTCTGATGAAGACAGTTGATGATAGGGAGCACTCTGATGAAGACAGTTGATGAGAGGGGGCACTCTGATGAAGACAGTTGATAAGAGGAAGTACTCTAATGAAGACAGTTGATAAGAGGGAGCACTCTGATGAAGACAGTTGATAAGAGGGAGCACTCTGATGAAGACAGTTGATGAGAGGGAGCACTCTGATAAAGACAGTTGAAAAGAGGAAGCACTCTGATGAAGACAGTTGATAAGAGGAAGCACTCTGATGAAGACAGTTGATAAGAGGAAGCACTCTGATGAAGACAGTCGATAAGAGGGAGCACTCTGATGAAGACAGTTGATAAGAGGGAGCACTCTGATGAAGACAGTTGATGAGAGGGAGCACTCTGATGAAGCCAGTTGATGAGAGGGAGCACTCTGATGAAGACAGTTGATAAGAGGAAGCACTCTGATGAAGACAGTCGATGAGAGGAAGCACTCTGATGAAGACAGTTGATAAGAGGAAGCACTCTGATGAAGACAGTTGATAAGAGGAAGCACTCTGATGAACACAGTTTATGAGAGGAAGCACTCTGATGAAGACAGTTGATAAGAGGGAGCACTCTGATGAAGACAGTTGATAAGAGGGAGCACTCTGATGAAGACAGTTGATAAGAGGAAGCACTCTGATGAACACAGTTTATGAGAGGAAGCACTCTGATGAAGACAGTTGATAAGAGGGAGCACTCTGATGAAGACAGTTGATAAGAGGGAGCACTCTGATGAAGACAGTTGATGAGAGGAAGCACTCTGATGAAGACAGTTGATAAGAGGAAGCACTCTGATGAAGACAGTTGATAAGAGGGAGCACTCTGATGAAGACAGTTGATAAGAGCGAGCACTCTGATGAAGACAGTTGATAAGAGCGAGCACTCTGATGAAGACAGTTGATAAGAGGAAGCACTCTGATGAAGACAGTTTATGAGAGGAAGCACTCTGATGAAGACAGTTGATAAGAGGGAGCACTCTGATGAAGACAGTTGATAAGAGGGAGCACTCTGATGAAGACAGTTGATAAGAGGAAGCACTCTGATGAAGACAGTTGATAAGAGGGAGCACTCTGATGAAGACAGTTGATAAGAGGAAGCACTCTGATGAAGACAGTTTATGAGAGGAAGCACTCTGATGAAGACAGTTTATGAGAGGAAGCACTCTGATGAAGACAGTTGATGAGAGGGAGCACTCTGATGAAGACAGTTGATAAGAGGAAGCACTCTGATGAAGACAGTTTATGAGAGGAAGCACTCTGATGAAGACAGTTGATAAGAGGGAGCACTCTGATGAAGACAGTTGATGAAAGGAAGCACTCTGATGAAGACAGTTGATAAGAGGAAGCACTCTGATGAAGGCAGTTGATAAGAGGAAGCACTCTGATGAAGACAGTTGATGAAAGGAAGCACTCTGATGAAGACAGTTGATAAGTGGAAGCACTCTGATGAAGACAGTTGATAAGAGGAAGCACTCTGATGAAGACAGTTGATGAGAGGAAGCACTCTGATGAAGACAGTTGATGATAGGGAGCACTCTGATGAAGACAGTTGATGAGAGGGGGCACTCTGATGAAGACAGTTGATAAGAGGAAGTACTCTAATGAAGACAGTTGATGAGAGGGAGCACTCTGATGGAGACAGTTGATGAGAGGGAGCACTCTGATGAAGACAGTTGATAAGAGGGAGCACTCTGATGAAGACAGTTGATAAGAGGGAGCACTCTGATGAAGACAGTTGATGAGAGGAAGCACTCTGATGAAGACAGTTGATGAGAGGGAGCACTCTGATAAAGACAGTTGATAAGAGGAAGCACTCTGATGAAGACAGTTGATAAGAGGAAGCACTCTGATGAAGACAGTTGATAAGAGGAAGCACTCTGATGAAGGCAGTTGATAAGAGGAAGCACTCTGATGAAGACAGTTGATGAAAGGAAGCACTCTGATGAAGACAGTTGATAAGTGGAAGCACTCTGATGAAGACAGTTGATAAGAGGAAGCACTCTGATGAAGACAGTTGATAAGAGGAAGCACTCTGATGAAGACAGTTGATAAGAGGGAGCACTCTGATGAAGACAGTTGATAAGAGGGAGCACTCTGATGAAGACAGTTGATAAGAGGGAGCACTCTGATGAAGACAGTTTATGAGAGGAAGCACTCTGATGAAGACAGTTTATGAGAGGAAGCACTCTGATGAAGACAGTTGATAAGAGGGAGCACTCTGATGAAGACAGTTGATAAGAGGGAGCACTCTGATGAAGACAGTTGATAAGAGGGAGCACTCTGATGAAGACAGTTGATAAGAGGAAGCACTCTGATGAAGACAGTTTATGAGAGGAAGCACTCTGATGAAGACAGTTTATGAGAGGAAGCACTCTGATGAAGACAGTTGATGAGAGGGAGCACTCTGATGAAGACAGTTGATAAGAGGAAGCACTCTGATGAAGACAGTTTATGAGAGGAAGCACTCTGATGAAGACAGTTGATAAGAGGGAGCACTCTGATGAAGACAGTTGATGAAAGGAAGCACTCTGATGAAGACAGTTGATAAGAGGAAGCACTCTGATGAAGGTAGTTGATAAGAGGAAGCACTCTGATGAAGACAGTTGATGAAAGGAAGCACTCTGATGAAGACAGTTGATAAGTGGAAGCACTCTGATGAAGACAGTTGATAAGAGGAAGCACTCTGATGAAGACAGTTGATAAGAGGAAGCACTCTGATGAAGACAGTTGATAAGAGGGAGCACTCTGATGAAGACAGTTGATAAGAGGGAGCACTCTGATGAAGACAGTTGATGAGAGGAAGCACTCTGATGAAGACAGTTGAAGAGAGGGAGCACTCTGATGAAGACAGTTGATGAGAGGGGGCACTCTGATGAAGACAGTTGATGAGAGGAAGCACTCTGATGAAGACAGTTGATGAGAGGGAACACTCTGATGGAGACAGTTGATGAGAGGGAGCACTCTGATGAAGACAGTTGATGAGAGGGAGCACTCTGATGAAGACAGTTGATGAGAGGGAACACTCTGATGGAGACAGTTGATGAGAGGGAGCACTCTGATGATTACAGTTGATGAGAGGGAGCACTCTGATGAAGACAGTGGATGAGAGGGAGCACTCTGATGAAGACAGTTGATGAGAGGAAGCACTCTGATGGAGACAGTTGATGAGAGGGAGCAATCTGATGAAGACAGTTGATGAGAGGGAGCACTCTGATGAAGACAGTTGATGGGAGGGAGCACTCTGATGAAGGCAGTTGATGGGAGGGAGCACTCTGATGAAGGCAGTTGATGGGAGGGAGCACTCTGATGGAGACAGTTGATGAGAGGGAGCACTCTGATGAAGACAGTTGATGAGAGGAAGCACTCTGATGAAGACAGTTGAAGAGAGGGAGCACTCTGATGAAGACAGTTGATGAGAGGGGGCACTCTGATGAAGACAGTTGATGAGAGGAAGCACTCTGATGAAGACAGTTGATGAGAGGGAACACTCTGATGGAGACAGTTGATGAGAGGGAGCACTCTGATGAAGACAGTTGATGAGAGGGGGCACTCTGATGAAGACAATTGATGGGAGGGAGCACTCTGATGAAGACAGTTGATGAGAGGAAGCACTCTGATGAAGACAGTTGATGAGAGGGAGCACTCTGATGAAGACAGTTGATGAGAGGAAGCACTCTGATGAAGACAGTTGATGAGAGGGAGCACTCTGATGAAGACAGTTGATGAGAGGAAGCACTCTGATGAAGACAGTTGATGAGAGGGGGCACTCTGATGAAGACAGTTGATAAGAGGAAGTACTCTGATGAAGACAGTTGATGAGAGGGAGCACTCTGATGGAGACAGTTGATGAGAGGGAGCACTCTGATGAAGACAGTTGATGAGAGGGAGCACTCTGATGAAGACAGATGATGAGAGGGAGCAATCTGATGAAGACAGTTGATGAGAGGGAGCAATCTGATGAAGACAGTTGATGAGAGGAAGCACTCTGATGAAGACAGTTGATGAGAGGAAGCACTCTGATGAAGACAGTTGATGAGAGGGGGCACTCTGATGAAGACAATTGATGGGAGGGAGCACTCTGATGAAGACAGTTGATGAGAGGAAGCACTCTGATGAAGACAGTTGATGAGAGGGAGCACTCTGATGAAGACAGTTGATGAGAGGAAGCACTCTGATGAAGACAGTTGATGAGAGGGGGCACACTGATGAAGACAGTTGATAAGAGGAAGTACTCTGATGAAGACAGTTGATGAGAGGGAGCACTCTGATGGAGACAATTGATGAGAGGGAGCACTCTGATGAAGACAGTTGATGAGAGGGAGCACTCTGATGAAGACAGTTGATGAGAGGGAGCAATCTGATGAAGACAGTTGATGAGAGGGAGCAATCTGATGAAGACAGTTGATGAGAGGGAGCACTCTGATGAAGACAGTTGATGAGAGGGAGCACTCTGATGAAGACAGTTGATGAGATGGAGCAATCTGATGAAGACAGTTGATGAGAGGGAGCAATCTGATGAAGACAGTTGATGAGAGGAAGCACTCTGATGAAGACAGTTGATGAGAGGGGGCACTCTGATGACGACAGTTGATAAGAGGAAGCACTCTGATGAAGACAGTTGATAAGAGGGAGCACTTTGATGAAGACAGTTGATAAGAGGGAGCACTCTGATGAAGACAGTTGATAAGAGGAAGCAATCTGATGAAGACAGTTGATGAGAGGAAGCACTCTGATGAAGACAGTTTATAAGAGGAATCACTTTGATGAAGACAGTTGATAAGAGGGAGCACTCTGATGAAGGCAGTTGATGAGAGGGGGCACTCTGATGAAGACAGTTGATGAGAGGGAGCACTCTGATGAAGACAGTTGATAAGAGGAAGCAATCTGATGAAGACAGTTGATGAGAGGAAGCACTCTGATGAAGACAGTTGATGAGAGGGAGCACTCTGATGAAGACAGTTGATGAGAGGGAGCACTCTGATGAAGACAGTTGATGAGAGGGAGCAATCTGATGAAGACAGTTGATAAGAGGAAGCACTCTGATGAAGACAGTTTATGAGAGGGGGCGCTCTGATGAAGACAGTTGATAAGAGGAAGCACTCTGATGAAGACAGTTGATAAGAGGAAGCACTCTGATGAAGACAGTTGATGAGAGGGAGCACTCTGATGAAGACAGTTGATGAGAGGGCGCACTCTGATGAAGACAGTTGATAGGAGGGAGCACTCTGATGAAGACAGTTGATAAGAGGGAGCACTCTGATGAAGACAGTTGATAAGAGGGAGCACTCTGATAAAGACAGTTGATAAGAGGGAGCACTCTGATGAAGACAGTTGATAAGAGGAAGCACTCTGATGAAGACAGTTGATAAGAGGAAGCACTCTGATGAAGACAGTTGATAAGAGGGAGCACTCTGATGAAGACAGTTGATAAGAGGGAGCACTCTGATGAAGACAGTTGATAAGAGGAAGCACTCTGATGAAGACAGTTGATGAGAGGAAGCACTCTGATGAAGACAGTTGATGATAGGGAGCACTCTGATGAAGACAGTTGATGAGAGGGGGCACTCTGATGAAGACAGTTGATAAGAGGAAGTACTCTAATGAAGACAGTTGATGAGAGGGAGCACTCTGATGGAGACAGTTGATGAGAGGGAGCACTCTGATGAAGACAGTTGGTGAGAGGGAGCACTCTGATGAAGACAGTTGATGAGAGGGAGCAATCTGATGAAGACAGTTGATGAGAGGGAGCAATCTGATGAAGACAGTTGATGAGAGGAAGCAATCTGATGAAGACAGTTGATGAGAGGGGGCACTCTGATGAAGACAGTTGATAAGAGGAAGTACTCTGATGAAGACAGTTGATGAGAGGGAGCACTCTGATGAAGACAGTTGATGAGAGGGAGCACTCTGATGAAGACAGTTGATGAGAGGGAGCACTCTGATGAAGACAGTTGATAAGAGGAAGCACTCTGATGAAGACAGTTGATAAGAGGGAGCACTCTGATGAAGACAGTTGATGAGAGGAAGCACTCTGATGAAGACAGTTGATGAGAGGGAGCACTCTGATAAAGACAGTTGATAAGAGGAAGCACTCTGATGAAGACAGTTGATGAGAGGAAGCACTCTGATGAAGACAGTTGATGAGAGGGAGCACTCTGATGAAGACAGTTGATGAGAGGGAGCACTCTGATGAAGACAGTTGATAAGAGGAAGCACTCTGATGAAGACAGTCGATAAGAGGGAGCACTCTGATGAAGACAGTTGATAAGAGGGAGCACTCTGATGAAGACAGTTGATGAGAGGGAGCACTCTGATGAAGACAGTTGATGAGAGGGAGCACTCTGATGAAGACAGTTGATAAGAGGAAGCACTCTGATGAAGACAGTCGATGAGAGGAAGCACTCTGATGAAGACAGTTGATAAGAGGGAGCACTCTGATGAAGACAGTTGATAAGAGGGAGCACTCTGATGAAGACAGTTGATAAGAGGAAGCACTCTGATGAAGACAGTTGATAAGAGGAAGCACTCTGATGAAGACAGTTTATGAGAGGAAGCACTCTGATGAAGACAGTTGATAAGAGGGAGCACTCTGATGAAGACAGTTGATACGAGGGAGCACTCTGATGAAGACAGTTGATAAGAGGGAGCACTCTGATGAAGACAGTTGATAAGAGGGAGCACTCTGATGAAGACAGTTGATAAGAGGGAGCACTCTGATGAAGACAGTTGATGAGAGGAAGCACTCTGATGAAGACAGTTGATAAGAGGAAGCACTCTGATGAAGACAGTTGATAAGAGGGAGCACTCTGATGAAGACAGTTGATAAGAGGGAGCACTCTGATGAAGACAGTTGATAAGAGGGAGCACTCTGATGAAGACAGTTGATAAGAGGAAGCACTCTGATGAAGACAGTTTATGAGAGGAAGCACTCTGATGAAGACAGTTGATAAGAGGGAGCACTCTGATGAAGACAGTTGATAAGAGGGAGCACTCTGATGAAGACAGTTGATAAGAGGAAGCACTCTGATGAAGACAGTTGATAAGAGGGAGCACTCTGATGAAGACAGTTGATAAGAGGAAGCACTCTGATGAAGACAGTTTATGAGAGGAAGCACTCTGATGAAGACAGTTTATGAGAGGAAGCACTCTGATGAAGACATTTGATGAGAGGGAGCACTCTGATGAAGACAGTTGATAAGAGGAAGCACTCTGATGAAGACAGTTTATGAGAGGAAGCACTCTGATGAAGACAGTTGATAAGAGGGAGCACTCTGATGAAGACAGTTGATGAAAGGAAGCACTCTGATGAAGACAGTTGATAAGAGGAAGCACTCTGATGAAGGCAGTTGATAAGAGGAAGCACTCTGATGAAGACAGTTGATGAAAGGAAGCACTCTGATGAAGACAGTTGATAAGTGGAAGCACTCTGATGAAGACAGTTGATAAGAGGAAGCACTCTGATGAAGACAGTTGATAAGAGGAAGCACTCTGATGAAGACAGTTGATAAGAGGGAGCACTCTGATGAAGACAGTTGATAAGAGGGAGCACTCTGATGAAGACAGTTGATAAGAGGGAGCACTCTGATGAAGACAGTTGATAAGAGGGAGCACTCTGATGAAGACAGTTGATAAGAGGGAGCACTCTGATGAAGACAGTTGATAAGAGGGAGCACTCTGATGAAGACAGTTGATAAGAGGGAGCACTCTGATGAAGACAGTTGATAAGAGGAAGCACTCTGATGAAGACAGTTTATGAGAGGAAGCACTCTGATGAATACAGTTTATGAGAGGAAGCACTCTGATGAAGACAGTTGATGAGAGGGAGCACTCTGATGAAGACAGTTAATAAGAGGAAGCACTCTGATGAAGACAGTTTATGAGAGGAAGCACTCTGATGAAGACAGTTGATAAGAGGGAGCACTCTGATGAAGACAGTTGATAAGAGGAAGCACTCTGATGAAGACAGTTTATGAGAGGAAGCACTCTGATGAAGACAGTTTATGAGAGGAAGCACTCTGATGAAGACAGTTGATGAGAGGGAGCACTCTGATGAAGACAGTTGATAAGAGGAAGCACTCTGATGAAGACAGTTTATGAGAGGAAGCACTCTGATGAAGACAGTTGATAAGAGGGAGCACTCTGATGAAGACAGTTGATAAGAGGAAGCACTCTGATGAAGACAATTGATAAGAGGAAGCACTCTGATGAAGACAGTTGATAAGAGGGAGCACTCTGATGAAGACAGTTGATGAAAGGAAGCACTCTGATGAAGACAGTTGATAAGAGGAAGCACTCTGATGAAGGCAGTTGATAAGAGGAAACACTCTGATGAAGACAGTTGATGAAAGGAAGCACTCTGATGAAGACAGTTGATAAGTGGAAGCACTCTGATGAAGACAGTTGATAAGAGGAAGCACTCTGATGAAGACAGTTGATAAGAGGAAGCACTCTGATGAAGACAGTTGATAAGAGGGAGCACTCTGATGAAGACAGTTGATAAGAGGGAGCACTCTGATGAAGACAGTTGATAAGAGGAAGCACTCTGATGAAGACAGTTGATAAGAGGGAGCACTCTGATGAAGACAGTTGATAAGAGGGAGCACTCTGATGAAGACAGTTGATAAGAGGGAGCACTCTGATGAAGACAGTTGATAAGAGGGAGCACTCTGATGAAGACAGTTGATAAGAGGAAGCACTCTGATGGAGGAAACTCTCATAAGGACAATTGATGTAGGGGGGACTCCAATGGGGACCCCAATGTAAGGAATGTATTCTAATGACAGCCTGTTCTCTTTTCTCTTTTGCACCACTTCTTTCCTCCCTGCCGGGTGGTACTTCCAGGTCATGACATACAGAAGTGTTCTGGTTGAATCGGGAAAGTTGGATCCCTGCATTTCTACCTTCTAATTCTTCCAATGCACATGGTGAGAAGCTCGCAGTGTGCGGTGCAATCAGAGGAAGCCCTTTCAGTCCAGGAGAGGAGCGGGTAAAACGGAAGGGAAGATTTAATTTATATCGGAGGGACTTGTAATATCAGCTCCTATATCTTCCCAGCTCGGCGCTTCGCCTACCGACCGCAGATCTTCCCAAATGACTTTTCCCATAATTTCAATGTTCCCGGCTGTTAATAAAATTGTGGGAAAAGTCCTTTGGGTAGATCTGCGGTCGGTAGGCGAAGCGCAGAGCTGGGAAGATATCGGCGCTGAGATGTGGTTTGTCCGGCGTTCTCCGCCGTATTGACATCCTCCTCTAATATGATCCATCCTGACCTTCCCAGCTCGGCGGGGAAAAGGCTGCGCCGTGAATTAATTGGGGGGATATATGGGCAAGCCGCGTGCGCGCACATAAATCTCCTGAAGTGAAGATAAATCGACTCAATAAATTCCAACAATAGCATATCGATGGCCTAAAGAACTGTCATTTGCTTTGACATGAGTGACATCTCCTATCTAATCTTTCACATCGCCGGCCGTCCGCCTCTAAACAGAACGCCGATGCCGCGTGACATTCAGCCGGGAGGGGAGAGCGGATATTTATGCGGCTGAATATTACACGGGATCTCATTTTTTTTTTTGTAAATCTGATAAAGGAGAACTTTCATTGATTCCGAGAATTCTTTCATGGCATTTGAGTCCGTCACCGGGGCCGATGACAGATTCAAATCAGTTTCCATCATGTGTAACCGTCAAACCCCTCCCCCCCCCCTCCTTCATTTCCCATTCTTCCTACAAAAGGTGACATGCCGCGCAAGGATTCTCAAATATCCTGCTCCGCGTCCCCTGACGCCGCTCGCAGTGCGTGGACGGAGAATGTTTTATAGCATGTTGGAGTAATGTGATACGGCATACTAATCTCCGGAAATCGAATTTATGGTTTTATAAATCAAAGGCCATAAGCGGAGGTCCAATTGCGCCATTCTTCCAGAGGCTGGTGGTTCCAGATGCCGGGGGGGGGGGGGGGGCTCAGGTGAGCTGACCGGGTACAGAAGGTCACAGGTGGCTCTGTAGTTGTGAATCACTTGATTGGCTGAACAGAAATGCGGATTAAACAGGTCACATACAGTATCTCACAAAAGTAAGTACACCCCTCACATTTTTGTAAATATTTTCTTCTATCTTTTCATGTGACAACACTGAAGAAATGACACTTTGCTACAATGTAAAGTAGTGAGTGTACAGCTTGTATAACTGTGTAAATTTGCTGTCCCCTCAAAATAACTCAACACACAGCCATTAATGTCTAAACCGCTGGCAACAAAAGTGAGTACACCCCTAAGTGAAAATGTCCAAATTGGGCCCAAAGTGTCAATATTTTGTGTGGCCGCCATTATTTTCCAGCACTGCCTTAACCCTCTTGGGCATGGAGGTCACCAGAGCTTTACAGGTTGCCACTGGAGTCTTCTTACCCTCCTCCATGACGACATCACAGAGCTGGTGGATGTTAGAGACCTTGCGCTCCTCCACCTTCCGTTTGAGGAGCCCCACAGATGCTCAATAGGGTTTAGGTCTGGAGACATGCTTGGCCAGTCTATCACCTTTATTCTCAGCTTCTTTAGCAAGGCAGTGGTGGTCTTGGAAGTGTGTTTGGGGTCGTTATCATGTTGGAATACTGCCCTGCGGCCCAGTCTCTAAAGGGAGGGGATCATGTTCTGCTTCAGTATGTCGCAGTACATGTTGGCATTCATGGTCCCCTCAATGATCTGTAGCTCCCCAGTGCCGGCAGCACTCATGCAGCCCCCGACCATGACACTCCCACCACCATGCTTGACTGCAGGAAAGACACACTTGTCTTTGTCTCATCAGACCACAGGACATGGTTCCAGTAGTCCATGTCCTTAGTCTGCTTGTCTTCAGAAAACAGTTTTCAGGCTTTCTTGAGCATCATCTTTAGAAGAGGCTTCCTTCTGGAACGACAGTCATGCAGACCAATTTGCTGCAGTGTGCGGCGTATGGTCTGAGCACTGACAGGCTGACCCCCCCCCCACCCCTTCAACCTCTGCAGCAATGCTGGCAGCACTCATGCGTCTATTTCCCAAAGACAACCTCTGGATATGACGCTGAGCACGTGCACTCAACTTATTTGGTGGACCATGGCGAGGCCTGTTCTGAGTGGAACCTGTCCTGGTAAGCCGCTGTATGGTCTTGGCCACCGTGCTGCAGCTCATTTTCAGGGTCTTGGCAATCTTCTTATAGGCCTAGGCCATCTTTATGTGGAGCAACAATTCTTTTTTCAAATCCTCAGAGAGTTCTTTGCCATGAGGCGCCATGTTGAACTTCCAGTGACCAGTATGAGAGAGTGAGAGCGATAACACCAAATTTAACACACCTGCTCCCCATTCACACCTGAGACCTTGTAACACTAACGAGTCACATGACGCCGAGGAGGAAAAATGGCTAATTGGGCCCAATTTGGACATTTTCAGTTAGGGGTGTACTCACTTTTGTTGCCAGCGGTTTAGACATTAATGGCTGTGTGTTGAGTTATTTTGAGGGGGAAGCAAATTTACACTGTTATACAAGCTGTACACTCACTACTCTACATTGTAGCAAAGTGTCATTTCTTCAGTGTTGTCACATGAAAAGATAGAATAAATATTTACAAAAATGTGAGGGGTGTACTTACTTTTGTGAGATACGTATATATATATATATATACTGTGTATATATATATATATATATATATATATATATATATATATATATATTTTTTTTTTTTTTTTATTCCTTTTTTCCATGAAAGTTCCTGGAGTCAGCATAGTGGTCTATAAACTATTCAAAGAAGCAGTTTTATTTATTTTATTTATTTTTCCTGTAAAGTGCGGCGGACCGCTTTGGTTTTCGGACATTTAGAAATCACCTGGGGAAAAAATAAATTCTCAACTGATAATTTGAATTATCAGCACATCAGAATTACCTTATGAATTCTACCTACATAACTATTTATGATTCTCTGTAAAGAAATGCTCCATCCATTTTCTTCCGCCCCAAGCTATTTCTTCCTATTTAATTTTCTTTATGTCAGCTTCTTTTCTGCCGTTTGATATGTTATTTTCATTGATTGCTTTACCTACTAATTGTTACTGCGAGGCAACTGCGCATTGTCAAGATGGGTTTTCCAGAGACGGAAGGATGCTTATGGCCCTCTGATAATCCAGTGATGCAATCAACATAATTGCGCGCCGGGCGCGCGTACGGCGCTACCTCCCAAATCTCATAGAGAGCGGGAAAATCACTAGAAAAAAAAAAAAAAAAAGACTAGTAATTACCTTGGGCATTCAGCATTCAGAATAAAAAAAATACACTGAATACAAATCGTTTCATGCACAATTCTTTTCTAATCCCATAATCTGCAGACAGGACACCGTGATTTCATGAAATCGTACCAGGAATGTAAATATATGCAAATAGCTCCTTCTATAAGCAGTAGTCAATTTTAATCTCGGTCCGGTCTTCGCAGAATCCCTATTGCAATTTGTTGCGTCTTAATACGGTCTGAGCGGGCTGGAAAGCGCCGAGGCCCGATAGTCATTTTGGTAGACAATCACAAGGTTAATCTCTCTGGCTTTGCATTGTTAAATTGCTGGAATAGGTTTTAAAGGACCAGCGAACCTCTAAGATCTTGTTTAAAAAGAGAAAAAGCTACCAAGAAAATCCGCCAATTTGTACGTAACATTTCCATATTCACTGATCTGTTTTTTTTTTCCATATTCTTCATTATCTGCTGTAGAAAGAAAATGTTCTCGAGACACACGGGGCGTTCTCCTTTTTGACAACAGTGGCTTGATCCTCAAAAGATTTGGCATCGGAGATCACTTACCAATCCGCCTATCCAAGGTGGTCCGCATGTAAGAGGCGCTTCACGATTGGCTAGAATTGTCCCTAGCCCCGCTCCTGTCCTTCTAAAACACTTCTCCCCTGCTGGAAGTCACAGCATGAGATGAGGAGAGCCGGTAATCGGCAATCCTGACAGGGGACATGCCCACAGGTAATCAGAGCACTAATCATCAGTGCCCTGATTATCAGTTCAGCCCCATCAGTGCCAATCAGTGCTGTCCACCAGCGTCCATTAGTGCCTTCTCACCAGTGACCATTAGTACCACCTATCAGTGCTCATCAGTGATGCCAATCAGTGCCGCCTATCAGCAGTGCCTAGCAGTGGCACCTATCAGTGCCCGTCAGTGACGAATATCAGTGCCCGTCAGTGACGAATATCAGTTCCCATCAACAACGCCTTTCAGTGCCCATCAACATCACTTATCAGTGCCGCCTATCAGTTCCCATTAGGGACACCAATCAGTGCCGCCTATCAGTAGTGCCTATCAGTGTCGCTTATCAGTGCCACCTATCAGTGCCTATCAGTGCCGCCTATCAGCAGTGTCTAGCAGTGCCACCTATCAGTGCCTATCAGTGTCGCTTATCAGTGCCACCTATCAGTGCCTATCAGTGCTGCCTATCAGTGCCAACTATCAGTTCCCATCAGTGCCATCTATCAGCGCCCATCAGTTAGGAATATCAGTGCCCATCAACAACGCCTATCATTGCCCATCAGTGCCACCTATCAGTGCCCGTCAGTGATGAATATCAGTGCCCATCATCAACACCTTTCAGTGCCCATCAACAACACTTATCAGTGCCACCTATCAGTGCCCATTAGGGACACCAATCAGTGCCGCCTATCAGTAGTGCCTATCAGTGTTGCTTATCAGTGCCACCTATCAGTGCCTATCAGTGCCTATCAGTGCTGCCTATCAGTGCCACCTATCAGTGCCCATCAGTGACGAATATCAGTGCCCATCAACAACGCCTGTTAGTGCCTATCAGTGCTGCCTATCAGTGCCCATCAGTGCCACCTATCAGTGCTGCCTATCAGTGCCCATCAGTGCCACCTATCAGTGCCCATTAGTGCCACTTATCAGTGCCTATCAGTGCCCATCAGTGACACCTATGGGTGCCCATCAGTGACGCCTATCAGTGCCCATCAACAACGCCTATCAGTGACGCCTATCAGTGCCCATCAACAACGCCTATCAGTGCCCATCAGTGCCACCTATCAGTGCCCGTCAGTGACAAATGTCAGTGCCCATCATCAACGCTTATCAGTGCCCATCTGTGCCGCCTATCAGTGCTCATCAATGCCCACCAGTGAAACCTATCAGTGCCGCCTATCAGTGCCTCCTCATCAGAGCACATTAGTGAAGGAGAAAATTTATCTGTTTGCCAAATTTTATAAGAATTTTTTTTCCTAAATTTTCCATATCTTTTCAATTGTTTAGCAAAAAAAAAAAAAACCTAGTGGTGATTAAATATGACCAGGAAAGGAAAGTTCTATCTGTTTAAAAAAAATGATAAAAATTAGTTTGGGTGCAGTGTTGCATAACCGTGCAATTGTCATTCAAAGAGTGAGGGCGCTGAAAGCTGAAAACTGGCCTGGGCAGAAAGGGGGTATAAGTGCCCAGTAAGCAAGTGGTTAAGCACCTATCTCCCTCTAACATTCTCTCCTTTCACCTGGGGTCATTAGTACGCACAGAACTGGACTCACTGTAGACACCTCCTCCATAGGTACACCTATCTAAAAGGAAACAAGGACAGAGGGCCTTTGCAAAACTGATTTTTTTTATAGATACAATAATGTACTCACAAACAAGTGATAAAATCAGGCAGAGAATATAAAGTCTATCATTGTCCTCATCCAGCAGGATCTGCTGGCCAGTAGACTTTGGTGGGATGAAAAACGTCCAAGGTAAGCTGACGTGTTTCGAGTGTGACCCCTCTTCCTCAGAGCTGCACCTGGGATAGATACACCTATCCTGGGACCCTCCAGGGAAACAGCCTCACTCAGGGAACTCTTGGGCTGGCCTAAAAAATCTTTTGCAATTCACCCTAGCCCCCACTTCCATAAGGGACAGAAAGTCCACAGCTGGTTCTTCCTGGGTGCAGTTCTTCTCTTTCCGGCCTCCCACCCTGTCCAGGGCCTACTCATACTGTTTACATCAATACAGGTGTGGGGTGTTTGGCTCCCATAGCCCAGGTGCTGCAGGGGCTCCTCCCAACCTGGCTTATATCTGGGCACTGACTCACTACAGAAGGGCTCTAACTAAAAGGGGCCTAGCACCTGATGACACTGTCTGCTGTAACCAGACATTTTTCTGCTAAAGAGCCACCTAGTAGCAAAGTAGCTAACTGCACTTGTCTACCCGCATTTACCCCACCCCCTGATTGAAAAGCATTTGGTGAAAGTATTAAAAATAAATAAATAAATAATGTTAACCTTTCCAGTCCATGCCCAGCAAATAGCTCTTAACACCCTGGGTGGGCGGGAAGGATCAACGATTGTGTGACCACTGTGATTGGCTGTCACAGTGGTCATATGATCAGGAGCCGGCAAAAAAAAGCTAGTGGGGACCAAAAGCTTGGTCTTTGTGCTAGGAGCGCATAGTGAGCCTGCTCTGAGCACAAACATTGGCTTCCTAGCGACACATATGTGCGGAGTGTGGGTGTTAAAGCCCCACCCTTTAGCTGCGGCACATATGTGTTGCACAGGCGGCAATAAGTTAATGGCTCTAGTACAATGGTGGTCAATTTACAAAGTATGGGGGGCATTGACATCAATAAAGGGGCCGGATATAATGTTTAGTACATGGAATGCTAGACAGGACTCCCAGTAAGGCTGGAATCACACCTATGCAGTTTTTGTGCTTTTTGCATTTTGCAGATTTGCTTTAAAGTCCATTTAACATGGTTTCCTATGAAACATGTTCTGTAGTGCAAATTTTCAAAATGCAAAAAGCACTAAAACTGCATAGGTGTGAATCCAGCCTTAGGCCCCATTCACAATTGTAAAATCAAGTGTAGCACCCTGGTCCTAAACAGGGCTGCTCACAAATGTAGTTTGCTAGGTGGTAACTAGCCTGGTTAATTGTTAGGGTGATCCACTGACTTTTGCCCTAAACCTGAATTTGGTGCACCTCTCTCTTCTGTCACTAGGTGGCATTGCCCCCTGTTGCATTAGAATGACAAGGACACAGTGTATTAGGGTTAGGAGTGGATAGGTTGTCCCAGCCAATTGGTAGAAGTCTCTTTGGCCCCATGGCCTGCTGGGAGAGCCTATTTATTCGGGAGGAGTCAGGTGATCGGGGTTCTGTGCCAACTGGACGGCTGTCTGGGTGGACATGTGTTGTATTGCTCCTGGTTGCTAGGCCAGAAGCCTGAGGCCTATCCGGGAGCACCTGGCTGCTAGACTGTCTGAGGCCTATCCAGGACTGTGAGAAGCAGCGTGAGGTTGGGGCTTCAGGTCGGGAGCCTAACCACGTTGCAGAGGTTCCGCCGGACAGGGAACCAATGTTGCCAGAGGTGAAGGAGAAGCAGTTGCCATAAGGGACGACCACTCCTGTTACCAGAGGCAAGTGAGGATCAAGGTCAGAGGTAAAGGGGAAACCTATTATCAGAGGCCAGTGCATGAAGTCTGAAGAAGTACCAGAGCAGCCTTTTTCACTAGCCGGGGATGGTGAAGAAGTGGGAAAGCTTCAGCAGAGTTAAGTCAGGGACCCAGCCGGTAGCGTGGATGAAGCTTGTGAAGTATAAAGCGGGTTAGCTGTGGAAGAGCTCAGGGGAGCCAGTGGCAGCTGGGATCTTGGCAGTCTAGTGAGAGTCCCGGAGCTTAGTGTGAAGATCTACAGTAGGATACTGTGAGGTGTTAGAGGAGATCTACAAGCGCAATTTTTGGGGAAAAATACACTTTTTTTACTTAGAAAATAAGACAACAGTAAAGTAAGCTCAATTTTTTTTTTATATTCGGAAAGATAATGTTACGCCAAGTAAATTGATAGCCAACAGGTCACGCTTAAAAAATTGTGCCCGCTCGTGGAATGGCGACAAACTTTGACCCTTAAAAATCTCCATAAGCAATGTTTAAAAATGTCTACAGGTTACCAGTTTTGAGTTACAGAGGAGGTCTAGTGCTAGAAGTATTGCTCTGGCTCTAAGGATCGTGGTGATACGTCACATGTGTGGTTTGAACACCATTTTCATATGTGGGCGTGACTTATGTATGCGTTCGCTTCTGCGCGTGAGCTCGGCGGAACGGGGTGCTTTACATTTTTTCTATTTTTTTTTTTATTATTTTTTTTACTTTTTATTTCTTATTTTTACACTGTCCTTTAAAAAAAAAAAAATGTGGTCACTTCTATTCCTATTACAAGGAATGTAAACATCCCTTGTAATAGACAAAAAGCATGACAGGACCTCTTAAATGTGAGATCTGTGGTCAAAAAGACCTCAGATCTCACATTTACACTTAAATGCAATAAAAAAAAAAAAAAAGTAAATGTCTTTTTTTTTTTTTTCCCAAAAAAATAAATTCCACTTTAAGACCTTTGGGCGGAAGAGACATTTGACGTCGCTTCCCTCATCCAATGTTATGGAGCCGAGTGGGGGGGCCATCTTTCCCTCACTCGACTCCAGGCCTGTCAGGGGAGAGGATCGTCTCCACCGCTACCGACAGCACCGGTAAGCAGCGGAGACGACCAGAGCAGGTGAGGGGGTTAAGTGCCCTCTGCCTCCCTGATAAAAGTTATCCTGCAGCGAATCCACCGTAGAGACCACTTTTATCTCAAAGGGGATCGCCCGCCGTTTCTGAAAATACCGGGGTTATGGCAGCATGAACGGTATTTAGCGTCAAAGTACCGACGTATAGCTACGGCGGTTTGCAGCAAGTGGTTAAACTCATAATTTCGTGAAATGTCATGGAATTCCAATAAATCTGTTGGTTTATTGTTGGATTTTTCTCCCCTGTACCCTCCTGCCATGGGCACAGTCCCTCAAATTACACAGGTTTAAAAAAGCATTGAGTTTGAGAGACTGAAACCACATTATAGGTTTCTTCCTTTGCAGCAATCTGGGATTGATTCCTTTGCTGTTTACAAGGTATTTACATTTCCTTCCATTCGCTTCTGAGCTAAGCACTTACCGGAGAATCCCTGATCGATGTATATTTGGGAGGTCATTTACACACTTGCCCAGTTTACAGCCCAGCTATTAGACTTCTTTCTACCATGCTCTTAGTTTTATGATGCCTTGTATAGATATGTTTGTTCTTACAGTATGCAGCTTCTCTTGTAAATGTGGTTTAGCTATTAGGGAAAAGAAACAGAGGCGTCATAACTGTTCGATGTCTATATATTCCTTTCAGATCAGTTACACTATATGGCCAAAGTATATGGACACCACTCCACAGGATTGCGCCATATACGTTGGCCAAGATTCTAGTGAAGGGTACCGTTAAAGCTACAGCATACTAAGACATTTCAGATGATTTTGCACGTCTAACTTTGTTGTTACAGTTTGGTGAAGGCCTTTTTCTGTTTCACCATAACTGTGCCCCTCTGTACAAAGCCAGGTCCATAAAGACATTTTTTTGACCAGTTTGGTTTGAAGGAACTGGAGTATCTCAACCCTCAACCCTACTGAATACTTTTGAGATAAAGTGGAACACCAATTATGGACCAGGTCTTCATATCCAACATGTGCACACTGGGGTCACTGGAGAGACAGGAGACACTGAATTGCAGGAGACACAGCGTCACTGGAGACACGGGGGCTACTGGAGTCATAAGGGTGATGGGTCACAAGGAGACACAGAGTGGTATGGGGGACAATTAGTAACTGGAGAAACAGAAGTGCTGGGGTTCCTGGAGACACTGGGATTTTTGGGGTCAAGTGAGACACTTTAGTTGTGGGAGTCACAGGAGTCGCTGGAGATGTAGAGGTCACTGGAGTCACAAGGTTGATGGGTGACACAGCACGTTCTGGAATAATGAAGTTGCAGGAGACACAGGGGTCACTGGAGACACGAGGGTCACTGGAGTCACCAGGGTGATGGGTGATACAGCATATTCTAGGGTCACAGGCTGACACAGAGGTGCATGGGGGACAATTAGTCTCTTTATGGGGTGCACAGGGTCACTTAAGACACCAGGGTCAATGAAGACATTGGAGTTGCCAGAGACACAGGAGTACCTGGAGACACAGACAAGATTAAAGGTTGACACAGCATGTTCAGGTGTGCAGGGATAAAAAGTCACTGGAGGCACAGGAGACACTAAATTCGCAGGAGACACAGGAGACCCAGGGGTCACTGGAGTCACAAGGGTGATGGGTGACACAGCACATTCTGGAACACTGAAGTTGTAGGAGACACAGCAGTCATTGGAGACACAGGGGTCACTGGAGTCATCAGGATGATATTTACGGAGTGACACAGATGTGCACAGGGATAATAAAAAGTCACCAGAGGCACAGGAGACACTGAAGTTGAGATACTGGGCCTAATGAAGTGCACAGGGTCCTATGAGACACTGGGGTCTCAGGAGACACTGGAGTTGTGGGAGACACAGGAGATGCTGGGGACCCAGGGGTCACAAGGGGGATGGGTGACACAGCATCCTCTGGGGCCATAAACTGACACAGAGGCGCAACAGGGACAAAGAGTCACTGGAGGCACAGGAGACCCTGAAGTGGCAGGAGACACAGGAGACAATGGAGACACAGGGATCACTTGAGTCCCAAGGGTGATGGGTGATACAATATGTTCTAGGGTCACAGGATGACACAGAGGTTCATTGGGGACAATTAGTCACTGGAGGAACAGTAGCACTGGGGTCCCAGGAGACATTGGGCCTAATGGAGTGCACAGGGTCACTTGAGACACTGGGCTCAATGGAGCCACTGGGGACACAGAAGTCACTGGAGTCACAAGGGGGATGGGTGATACAGCATGTTATGGGGTCACAGAGGTGCACAGGGGAACAAAAAATCACTGGAGGCACAGGAGTCTTGGGGACACTGGAAACACTGGGCTTAATGAAGTGCACAGGGTCATTGGAGATAAAGGGGTCGCTGGAGACACAGGACACACTGGAGTGGCAGGAGACTCAGGGGTCACTGAAGTCACAAGGGTTGCTGGAGACACAGGAGTCGCTAGAAACAGATAGATTGCTGGAGATAAAGGAAATGTTGGAGTCACAGGGGTGACACAGGGGTTGGTGGAAACATAGGTCAATGGAGCCCCAGGGGTCACTGGAGATACAAGGTTTGCAGGAGACACAGGACAGGGGTGACTGGTCACATCAGTGATGTGTTGCTCAAACGCTAGAAAATGCATCACAAGCCCTTAAACCCTTCAATACCGGTTACTTTCACCCCCTTCCTGCCCAGGCCAATTTTCATCTTCCAGGGCTGAATGAAAATTACTCAGTCTTGCAATACTGTACCCATATGACATTTGTGTCCTTTTTTTTAACACAAATAGAGCTTTTTTTGGTGGCTTTAATCACAGATGGGCTTTACATTTTTTGCTAAATTTTTGTTATAAATGTAGCGGCCTCACCCCCTTCACATGTTTCTCGGTTGTCCGTGAGCTCTTGTCTAGGGGTACCTGGGTTTCGAGAGTGAGGTGCGCTACGGCCCATGTCCTCCCCATGGCTGTGGGTGAGGTGAAGGCCAGTACCAATCTTTTCCTCGGGCCAAATGTGTGCTGGTTATGAGGGTCAGTCCTTCCGTACCAGAATCTCCCTTTCTTCCCATCAACAGAGTCCATACACCCATCAAAGTCCAAACTCAGGTTTATTGCGTATCTCCACATACAGTCAAATGCAACGGCATGATACGATGGGGAAGCAGGTCGAGGCACTGTACAGGTTCCTAGTCCCTACACTCCCTGTGCTATGACCAGGGGTTGCAGGAGTCTTGATGAAAGCTCCTCCACTGCGCTGTAGCCCCTATCAGGGGAAGATGTCCTCCAAGGGAGTTACCGAAGGCCCATCCGTCACCGGGTTGACACTGCACCGGGTCTTCGGACGGGTGACCTCCCCAGCCTCCTCACCTCAGATGCGGGTCCCCTCGCAAGGGGCGCCCTGGAGCAACTTCACCCTCGCGGGACCCAGTCGGAGTCACCGGGTCCCAGGCCTCCTCAATAGTACCTCACGCCAGGCTGAAGGTGCCTGGGATGGACTCCATCTTCATTCCGGCCAGGCCTAGGGCGCCTAGGCCGGAACCTTGAACCGCCCGCACCCAGGCCTAAGGTGCCTCGGTGCGTGAAGAGATGATCCCCCAAAGACCTCGTGGCGAGGGCGTCTCCCCCTTTTATCTCCTCCCATCGACACCACGGCGGGTTCCCCGCCCCAGCCGTACCATCTCCAGGAAGGGACAAAAAGGGTAGCACTGTGGTAGTGATTCTACCTCGAGCCTGTAGGTACGTCGCCACCCACAGGCCAAGGAGAATATTGCACCACCCAATCCTCCACGAATAACAAAAAGGGGTCTAATCCCTGACATAATTACACACCTGGGTCTCTCTACCCCCAGGTGTATCCCACTAACTTTGAAGACCCTACTACACACTCCCCCTTGTGATTTGACGCTGGTCCCCAGCGTCAGGTGCACACCCATGTCTCCCAAGGAGTGGTGACATGAAGTGGGCCCCAGAGGCTATCCCTCAAATTTTGGATACTGTGTGTGCCAAGACCTGCTCCAGGGAAAGGGAACTATAAAACATTAAAACTTTTTGTATAAAACATCTGTCATGTACACATATACAATCCCTCCCGTCACTGTCTAAGAACCACCCCATACTCAGTAGTCTTGACCGACGAATCTCCTGCAGAAGGGAAACAAAAAAACACATCCTAACACTCTGTGTTAACTTGGCATGAGTGGGTCCGTCAGCCGAGAGACCAACTCACTCCAATAAGTAAGTAATAGTGTTGAGCGGACCCGAACTGTAAAATTCGGGTCCGTACCGAATTTTGGCGTTTTCCCGACCCCGGACCCGGACCCGGATTTTGCGCTAAAGTCCGGGTTCGGGTCCGGATTCGGGAATTTAATGGCGCAGTTAGAAATGCTTCAGGGGCCAGCCAATCACCATTTGATTAGCTGGTGTGCCCTTAGAAGCCATCATAGCCATGCCTACTAATGGCATGGCTGTGATTGGTCAGTGCAACATGTGACCCAGCATGTGACCAGCTTCTATATAAGCAAGAGGCACACAGCACAGATCGTCACTCTGCTTTTAGACAGTGTAGGGAAAGGATCCTGGCTGCTGTTGCTGTGAGGGAGAGAATTATATGATAGGAGTTAGTCCTGATTCTGCAATCTACTGATAGAAAAGATAGAGAGACAGTGTAGTGTAGTGTAGGGGCAGGATCCTGTTTGTGCTTTCAGGGAGAGAGATTTAGATAGGAGTCCAGATTGAGAGATATAATAGCTCAGCGATCTGCATAGGTTTATCTGTTTGTGTTGCAAGCTCAGTGCATCAGCACTGCATTACGTTGAGTGATACACCTATTCCATACTGTGGCTGTATTGTGCTCTTGCTAAAAGACCCATTTCGGGCAGAAAAAAAAAAAAAAAAAAAAGGCACTTTATTGTGCTTTTGCTAAAAAGACCCATTTTTGGGCCCCCCCCAAAAAAAAGGCACTTTATTGTGCTGTTGCAAAAAAAAAAAAAAGGCACTTTGTTGTGCGCAAAAAAGACCTATTTTTGGGCAAAAAAAATATTTTGCAGTGTATATCTCTAGTTGTGTGAAATAACCAATTTCTATATATTTTTCTTGTACTATGCTATACTAAAAAAAAACAAAAAACTTTTTTTTGAATAGCATTCTCTGCAGCTGTGCGATTCAGCGGTTATATACTGTGGGTGTGTTGTGCTCTTCCAAAAAACGCCATTTAGGGCCACAGAAAATATTTTGCAGTGTGAAATACACATCTGGAGGTGTGTGAAAAACAACATTATTTTTGAATAGCATTCTCTGGCCTCTGCAGCTGTGCGATTCAGCGGTTATATACTGTTGGGGTTGTTGTGCTCTTGCAAAAAACGCCATTTAGGGCCACAGAAAATAAATTGCAGTGTGAAATACACATGTGGAGGTGTGTAAAATAAACAATTTCTATATATTGTACAGTGCTATACTAAAAAAAAAAACATTTTTTTTGAATAGCATTCTCTGCACTTCTATAGCTGTGCGATTCAGTGGTTAAATACTGTGGTTGTGTTGTGCTCTTCCTAAAAACGCCATTTAGGGCCACAGAAAATATTTTGCAGTGTGAAATACACATCTGGAGGTGTGTGAAAAAACAACATTATTTTTAAAAAACATTCTCTGGCCTCTGCAGCTGTGCGATTCAGCGGTTATATACTGTTGGGGTTGTTGTGCTCTTGCAAAAAATGCCATTTAGGGCCACAGAAAATATTTTGCAGTGTGAAATACACATCTGGAGGTGTGTGAAAAAACAACATTATTTTTGAATAGCATTCTCTGGCCTCTGCAGCTGTGCGATTCAGCGGTTATATACTGTTGGGGTTGTTGTGCTCTTGCAAAAAACGCCATTTAGGGCCACAGAAAATATTTTGCAGTGTGAAATACACATCTGGAGCTGTGTGAAAAAACAACATTATTTTTGAATAGCATTCTCTGGCCTCTGCAGCTGTGCGATTCAGCGGTTATATACTGTTGGGGTTGTTGTGCTCTTGCAAAAAAACGCCATTTAGGGCCACAGAAAATAAATTGCAGTGTGAAATACACATGTGGAGGTGTGTAAAATAAACAATTTCTATATATTGTACAGTGCTATACTAAAAAAAAAAAACATTTTTTTTTGAATAGCATTCTCTGCACTTCTATAGCTGTGCGATTCAGTGGTTAAATACTGTGGTTGTGTTGTGCTCTTCCTAAAAACGCCATTTAGGGCCACAGAAAATATTTTGCAGTGTGAAATACACATCTGGAGGTGTGTGAAAAAACAACATTATTTTTAAAAAGCATTCTCTGGCCTCTGCAGCTGTGCGATTCAGCGGTTATATACTGTTGGGGTTGTTGTGCTCTTGCAAAAAACGCCATTTAGGGCCACAGAAAATATTTTGCAGTGTGAAATACACATCTGGAGGTGTGTGAAAAAACAACATTATTTTTGAATAGCATTCTCTGGCCTCTGCAGCTGTGCGATTCAGCGGTTATATACTGTTGGGGTTGTTGTGCTCTTGCAAAAAACGCCATTTAGGGCCACAGAAAATATTTTGCAGTGTGAAATACACATCTGGAGGTGTGTGAAAAAACAACATTATTTTTGAATAGCATTCTCTGGCCTCTGCAGCTGTGCGATTCAGCGGTTATATACTGTTGGGGTTGTTGTGCTCTTCCAAAAAACGCCATTTAGGGCCACAGAAAATAAATTGCAGTGTGAAATACACATGTGGAGGTGTGTAAAATAAACAATTTCTATATATTGTACAGTGCTATACTAAAAAAAACAACATTTTTTTTGAATAGCATTCTCTGCACTTCTATAGCTGTGCGATTCAGTGGTTAAATACTGTGGTTGTGTTGTGCTCTTTCTTGGGAGTGCCGGAATCAAACATAAGGTTATCCCAGTCAGCTGTGTTCTTTCAGTACTGATTGGTGTAAAGTTACTTTATTTTTCATTTATACCTCTATTGATTCCCACACACCCTAGCTATGAGTAAGCGTCAATTCGTGACGTGAAACGCGTTAGCCACCCTTCCCTGCATGCACACCATCTGCATTTGTTGTTTTGGATTTATGGATTTATTTTGAATTTGGATTTTTTACCTGAAATTTTGGAATAAATAACTGTCTATACAGAGTGCGGCAGTCCAGGGTTTCTTTTTCTCCCATATATACTGTTGGGGTTGTTGTGCTCTTCCAAAAAACGCCATTTAGGGCCACAGAAAATAAATTGCAGTGTGAAATACACATGTGGAGGTGTGTAAAATAAACAATTTCTATATATTGTACAGTGCTATACTAAAAAAAAAACATTTTTTTTGAATAGCATTCTCTGCACTTCTACAGCTGTGCGATTCAGTGGTTAAATACTGTGGTTGTGTTGTGCTCTTCCAAAAAACGCCATTTAGGGCCACAGAAAATATTTTGCAGTGTGAAATACACATCTGGAGGTGTGTGAAATAAACAATTTCTATATATTTTCCTTGTACTGTGCTATACTAAAAAAAACAACCTTTTTTTTTTTGAATAGCATTTTCTGCAGTTCTGTAGCTGTGCGTTTCAGCCATTACGTACTGTGGGTGTGTTGTGGTCTTCCAAAAAATGCCATTTAGGGCAAGATCCTAAATTTGGAAAATATGAGGGGAAGGTCAAAGGGACGTGGTGGCCCCGGTCGTGGTGCTGCTGGTGGAGCTCCTGTTGCAGGGAGAGGACGTGGTGGATCTGTGCCAGCTACACGCACAAGTGAAACACCTTCCTCAGGTGCGAGTAGGCGACCGAGCCTGCGGCGGTATTTTGTCGCGCCTAATGAGGCTGTACGAATGTTTAGGCCAGGACAAGTACAGGCGATAGTAGATTGGGTTGCTGACAGTGCCTCGGGTTCCTTCACATTGTCTCCCACCCACTCTTCTGATGAAAGATCAGAGTTGGCACCTGAAGCCCATGTCCATCAGTCTTTCACCTCACCCCCTTGCAAATCAGCCAAGCAGTCTGAGCCCCAAATCATGCAGCAGTCTCTTCTGCTTTTCGATGACTCTGTTAGCAGGGTTTCCCAGGGCCATCCACCTAGCCCTGCCCCAGAAGTGGAAGAGATTGAGTGCACCGATGCCCAACCACTTATGTTTCATGATGGGTACATGGGAGGACCATCGCAGCACGTCTCGGATGATGACGAAACACAGGTGCCAACTGCTGCTGCTTTCGCAATTGTGCAGACAGACATGGAGGGCAGGGGTGAAGACTGGGTGGAAGATGATGTGGAGGACGATGAGGTCCTCGACCCCACATGGAATCAACATTATGCAGGTGACCAGTGTAGTTCGGAGGAAGAGGCGGTGGTCGCACAGAGCCACCAGCACAGCAGAAGAGGGAGCAGGGTGCAAAAACGGAGCATTCGTCCCCTAGACAGTACATCTGCTACTGCCCAACGCAGCAAGGGACCGAGCACACCAAAGCCAGGTCCAAGGACTTCCCTAGCGTGGCAGTTCTTCACACAGTGTGTTGATGACAAGACACGAGTGGTTTGCAGGCTGTGCAATCAGAGCCTGAAGCGAGGCATAAACGTTCTCAACCTGAGCACAAGCTGCATGACCAGGCATCTAAGTGCAAAGCACGAGCTGCAGTGGAGTAGACACCTCAAAAACCAAGAAAGGTCTCTGGCTCCTCCTGCTTCCTCTTCTGCTGCAGTCTCTGCCTCTTCCTCCACCTCTGTAGTGACAGTGGCACCTGTCACCCCGCAAACAGAGGATCTGCCAGCAACACTACCACCTGGGTCACCAACCATCTCCACAATGTCCCATGGAAGCGTTCAGCTCTCTATCTCCCAAACATTGGAGCAGAAGAGGAAGTACCCCCCTAGCCACCCGCGATCCCTGGCCCTGAATGCCAGCATTTCAAAATTCCTGGCCTTTGAAATGCTGTCATTCCGTCTGGTGGAGACGCAGAGTTTTAAAAGCCTGATGGCATTGGCTGTCCCGCAGTACGTCGTGCCCAGCCGCCACTACTTTTCCAGGCGAGCCATCCCTTCCCTGCACAACCAGGTGGGGGACAAAATCAGGTGTGCACTGCGCAACGCCATTTGTGGCAAGGTCCACCTAACTACGGATGCGTGGACCAGTAAGCACGGTCAGGGACGTTATATCTCCCTAACAGCACACTGGGTAAATGCAGTGGCGGCTGGGCCTGAGGCAGATAGCGGTTTGGCGCATGTCCTTTCACCACCGAGGATTGCAGGGCGCTTCAGTTTGCCTCCTGTTGCTAACTCCTCCTTCTCCGCTTCCTCATCCTCTACCGCCTCCTCATCCATTCAGCGTAACACCTTCACCACCAACTTCAGCACAGCCAGGGGTAAACGACAGCAGGCAGTTTTAAAACTTTCCTGTTTGGGGGAAAATCCCCACACCGCACAGGAGTTGTGGAGGGACATGGAACAACAGACCGATGAGTGGTTGCTGTCAGTGAGCTTCAAGCCCGGCCTGGTGGTGTGCGATAATGGGCGAAATCTCGTAGCAGCTCTGGGTCTAGCCGGTTTGACACACATCCCTTGCCTGGCGCATGTGCTGAACTTGGTGGTCCAGAGGTTCCTTAAAAATTACCCCAATATGCCAGAGCTGCTGCAGAAAGTGCGGGCTGTCTGTGCGCACTTTCGGCGTTCTCACCCTGCTGCTGCTCGCCTGTCAGCGCTGCAGCGTAACTTCGGCCTTCCCGCTCACCGCCTCATATGTGACGTGCCCACAAGGTGGAACTCCACCTTGCACATGCTGGCCAGACTGTGCGAGCAGCAGCAGGCAATAGTGGAGTTTCAGCTGCAGCAATCACGCGTGAGTCGCTCTGCGGAACAGCACCACTTCACCACCAATAACTGGGCCTCCATGCGAGACCTGTGTGCCTTGTTGCGCTGTTTCGAGTACTCCACCAACATGGCCAGTGCCAATGACGCCGTTCTCAGCGTTACTATCCCAGTTCTATGCCTCCTTGAAAAAACGCTTCGTGCGATGATGGAAGAGGATGTGGCACAGGAGGATGAGGAGGAGGAGGAGGAAGCGGGATCATTTCAAAGGCTTTCAGGGCAGTCTTTCACAAGTGGCTACGAGGGTGGGTTCCTGCACCAACAAACGCCAGGTACACAATTGTCCGGCAGAAAGGGCACAGTTCTGGAGGATGACGAGGTGGAGGAGGAGATGGAGGAGGAGAAGGAGGAGGAGGAGGAGCCATTTTCACAGCAGGGTGGCACCCAGACCAGCTCGTGGCCATCACTGGTGCGTGGCTGGGGGGATACAGAGGACACAGACGATACACCTCCCACAGAGGACAGCTTTTCTTTGCCTCTGGGCAGCCTGGCACACATGAGCGATTACATGCTGCAGTGTTTCCGCAATGACCGCCGAGTTGCCCATATTTTAACTGGTGCTGATTACTGGGTGGCCACCCTGCTGGATCCCCGTTACAAGGACAACGTACCGTCCTTAATTCCCTCACTGGAGCGGGATCGTAAGATGCGCGAGTACAAGCGCACGCTGGTAGACGCGCTGCTGGTGGCATTCCCACCTGACAGCGGGCGTACGGTGGAAGCACAAGGCGAAGGCAGAGGAGGAGGAAGAGGTCGCCAACGCAGCCGGGGCACCGGCAGCACCTCAGAAGGCAGGGTTAGCATGGCCGAAATGTGGAAAAGCTTTGTCAGCACGCCACAACAACCAGCACCACCAGCTGAGATGGAACGTCTTAGCAGGAGGCAGCATTTCACCAACATGGTTGAGCAGTATGTGTCCACAGGCCTACACGTACTGGATGACGGGTCTGCCCCCTTTAACTTCTGGGTCTCCAAATTGGGCACATGGCCTGAGCTTGCCGTTTATGCCTTGGAGGTGCTGGCCTGCCCTGCAGCCAGTGTATTATCTGAACGTGTATTTAGCACGGCAGGGGGCGTTATCACAGACAAGCGCAGCCGCCTGTCCAGAGCCAATGTGGACAAGCTCACGTTCATTAAAATGAACCAGGCATGGATCCCACAGGACTTGTCCGTACCTTGTGCAGAATAGACATGTATACCGGTGTTGTGACAAAAACTGTCCGGCCATCGGATTGTGCCCGGCCCGTACTGCGCAGGCGCAGCGCTTGCGCAGTACAGAGGACAAGGAGATTCACAAAATCTCCGAAGATGAACGGCGCCTGCGCTGTGAGTGCAGGTTCAAGCCCCACCATCCAAGAGGACATACGGTAGCACATAGTAACAGGGCCCCTCACGGGCTCGCTTCGATCGCGGCCTTGCTTGGCTCGGCTTGAACCACGGATGGTGTGGCCTTCACCTGAACTCAACACGCAGGCGCCGTTAGTCTTGGGAGATTTTTGAAATCCCCTTGTCCTACATACTCAGCAAGCGCAGTACAGGGCGGACACTATTCGACAGGGGACAGAATTCGACACATCACCGGCCTTACCCAGCCATTGTTGTATTTTTGAACCAGTGTTGGCTACCTCGTCCTCCTCCACCGCCGCTTCCACCTACACAGCCACATCCACCGCCACCTCAACCTCCTACTCCATATGGACCTCGTCCTGCTAGGCCAAGATTAAAATTTTTATTTTATTTTTTTGTAGCGCACAGATCCTTTCCCCCTTACCTGCCTTTATGTTGTTGGCTCTTCGCAGGAGGGAGAAACTCACACCGCACTACCAGCCCGTATACTCCTATATAAAGAGGTTGAGCGGTGTACTTGACGGGCCGTGTCCACAGCCGGAGTCAAAACTCCTCCAGAGGATGATTCTCACCTCTACTGTAGGTAGAGGCAAGTCCTTTAATTGCCAGTAAAGTCAATGTCCACACCAGCTGAAACTCCAACTCTTATTCTCTCATGGCAAAATAAACTGTACTCAGATAGAAAAGGTTAGAGCAAAGAAACAGGACAGCTTAAGGTGTGGAGGAGGTCCAGGCACAAACGTAGCACATTCACTTCACTGCTTAGGTTTCTCAAACAGTTTTTGGCGCACGGTCTCTGCCACAGACATTGAGGTTGGTCTCTGCCACAGACCGGGTGTACAAGGCCCCTGCCACGGGCCTGGAGAACTTTGGTCTCAGCCACAGACCAGGGTGTATAAGGCCCCTGCCACGGGCCGGTTGAATAAGGCCTCTGATACAGTCAAGGTGACCTTGAGCTTCTCCTTCTACGAACCTAGCCTATATCAAGGGGAAGACATCTCTCCAGGGAGTCAACAGACCATTCCTTCACCGTGACTCCCGCATCGGTCCATCAGAATGATCCTCCCTTCCCTGGAACAGGGTCCCCTACACGAGGCGGCTCTGGACTCCAGGCTTTACTCCCGCCCCTAGGCCTCCATACCCAGGGCAGCAAGAACTCCAGGATAGTACCTCACCCCGGGCTAAAGGTGCCCGAGATGGAACAGGAACACATGCACCCAGGCCGAAGGCACCTGGGCGCGGACCCCACTGGACATCAGCCCCCAGGCCAAAGGTCTGCCCCTTTTATATGCTCTCCCGGCATGCACAGCAGGTTCCCCGCCCCGCTGTACTACTGCCAAGAGGGGACACAAAAGGCGCCACCTGTAGGCCGCAGGGAACTGCACACCAATACTGTCCACCGAGGACAAAATGGTCCATGAATCCTACAGAATTAGGGTATTTGAGCCTATTTACCACTCAAACACTTTCCTTAAATTTAGCACCCCGCTACATTTTTATTTCAAAGTATTTTATTTTCCCACTAGCTTATCCATTAAATTAAATAATTTATTCCAGAAAGGGCGTATTCTGGGGCATTCCCACCATATGTGTGGCATCGTGCCGTTGAGTTTCTGAGGTTCTTAATGACTTCCTGTACCTCTTCTGCTGAAAAGGGGGCCTCCAGCATATTTTTTATTTTTTTTATTTTTTTTATGTTCTTTTAAGTTATTTCCTATCCACATTTGTTTGCAGAGCACTTGCCATGTTCTTAACAACATTTTGCTGCCATTTGCAGCCCTCTAGCCCTTTCCATTACTTTTTTAGAGCCTTTTTAGTCGTCAGAAGTCCGGGTCCCCATTGACTTCAATGGGGTCCGGGTCCGGGTTCGGGTTAAAGTTCGGTCCCGAATCCGAACTTTTTTCCGAAGTTCGGCCGAACCCGCCGGACCCGAATATCCAGCTACCCGCTCAACTCTAGTAAGTAATGCATGTGTAACATTTCAAACAACCGTTGCACAACAGTGCCACCTGGTGACAGCGCTGCGGTAATGACACTTGGTGAGATCTTCATTCTTCCTGCTTTCCTACTCTGACTCTACCCCAAAAGTCTCTGCCTTTGGCACATGAAGAAAAGGGAGAAAAAAAAAACAGCTCCCAAGTCTCCAGTGAGGAAAAGAAAAGCCCAAATCAAAACAAAAGTAGGGCACAGTTCTAGGCGTCTGGGAATGTCTCTTCCAGAAAGTTTCAACAGCAACAAGATAGGAGCTCACTTCTCCTATAAGTAGAACCTTGGATCCGGCAGAAACAGGGGCTTCAGGTGCCCGTCAAACACTTCCACCGAATACTCGACATCCTCTCCTTCTTTCCTGCAGATGAGCACCTTATCGGCATGAATATGGCACCCAAGTCTCCAATCAGCTCTGCAGTCCTTGAACTTTTTAGACACAGGCGGCGAACATGACAGGTATCGCCTGGCATGGGGCACTTTAAGCTTTTCCCATACAAACTCGTCATACCACCTTGGTCGCAGGACCTCGACTTCATACAATAAGTCCCGAGGCAAGTAGGGGTACTCCCACCCATATTCACGGGCGACTCTCTGGGAGAAAAGTCTCTGCAACCTGGCTAGAGGCGGCATCACATCTCGCTCACCTTCTCCTGGCTGCACGATGGCCTCCGGGTGCCGAGGTACCTTCACCATCTCGGGTTGCTTTGTCTTTGGTGCCCGCAACGAAGCACGCTGCATCCCCACCATCAGAGCGGGTGATGTAGTTGAATGAGGAAAGTTGGCCCGAGGACTAGATTTCCTCGGGAACTCCGGGGCCTTCACCCGGAGCGTACTGTCTTCTATGGACATGGGGGAATCCTGCGGTTTACTCAGCACAGGTAGTGGGCGTCTGTCCCAGCCCTTCCGGTGAAACAGTTTGTCTATCTCTCCGTCATCCCCACAGTCTGACAATGACTCTAGGTCGGAGGTGTCATACATCTCAGCGGGAAGGTAGTCTCTAGTAGACGGAAGGCTACCCTCCCTTGCGGGCTCCACCGACTGTGGACCCCCGACACCTCCAACCAACACCACAGTCCCAGCCCCTGGCTCACCTGGACCTTCTGAAGAACTGGGATGTCCGGGACTCTCTTCTCTACCGGCGCCATCCAGGCCAGGCAAGCGGCGGGGTGAAGCTCGACCACGACCATAGGATGCCTGTACCAGGCCGACTTTCCTCTTCGGAGGTGGGAGCAGGGAGTCTGTAGTGACCGAAGCAGTGTCTTCGGATTTTCCTCTCTCAGTCTCTGATTGGGCAGTCCCATCGCCCTGGTCAGCGCGCACGGGAAACTCCGCAAAGGCTTTGATCTCTCCCTCCGGAGTGGCGGTTCCTGTGATGCAGTTGAGGCGTAGGGCCCGGGGCCTTTCCGTGTGTGGTTCAACCTCAAAAAGGAACTCCTTGCATGCCTCACATCGCCCGAATGGCTTTAGTTGGACCACCAGTCCCGAGCATCCGGGACAGATCACACCGAGGGCCTCCGTGTCTCTGCATGAATACAGAGCCAACTGTCCTCGAGGCCTGAGCCTTATCCCCGTGTCTGTAATGGGCGCAGCAAATGCAGTCATTTTCGTGGGGTAAGGTACCGGCATCCACGGGGAGCTTGAGGCCATCCCGACCACCTGCTGTTCCATCACGCGCTCACCTCGCGCCGGAGTCTCCACGTGTATCTCCACACGTGGCCAGACTCCTCCCACGACTTGCACGTTTTCGCGGGCTTCCTTCAGTCTCTGCCCACGAATTGTACAGTCACGGGGTGCCTCGTGGCGCAGTGCAGCAAAAGTCCCCACATGTAGTTCGTCACACGGCTGGACTCCTCCCTCTTCCCGCTCTTTCTGCATGGGCCTCTCCCGGTTTTTCAGAGAAATTTCCACGACTTCGAGCACAGGGACGCACTTTGGCCAATCACATGGCCGACCCGCTCGGACCTCCTCCGGGCAGCAAAGTTCAAACACAGCCGTTCCAAACCTCAGGGTCAACACACATTTCATCCCGGACTCACGAGCCCCCACGTGTAGCGGCCTCACCCCCTTCACATGTTTCTCGGTTGTCCGTGAGCTCTTGTCTAGGGGTACCTGGGTTTCGAGAGTGAGGTGCGCTACGGCCTATGTCCTCCCCATGGCTGTGGGTGAGGTGAAGGCCAGTACCAATCTTTTCCTCGGGCCAAATGTGTGCTGGTTATGAGGGTCAGTCCTTCCGTAGTAGAATCTCCCTTTGTTCCCATCAACAGAGTCCATACACCCATCAAAGTCCAAACTCAGGTTTATTGCGTATCTCCACATACAGTCAAATGCAACGGCATGATACGATGGGGAAGCAGGTCGAGGCACTGTACAGGTTCCTAGTCCCTACACTCCCTGTGCTATGACCAGGGGTTGCAGGAGTCTTGATGAAAGCTCCTCCGCTGCGCTGTAGCCCCTATCAGGGGAAGATGTCCTCCAAGGGAGTTACCGAAGGCCCATCCGTCACCGGGTTGACACTGCACCGGGTCTTCGGACGGGTGACCTCCCCAGCCTCCTCACCTCAGATGCGGGTCCCCTCGCAAGGGGCGCCCTGGAGCAACTTCACCCTCGCAGGACCCAGTCGGAGTCACCGGGTCCCAGGCCTCCTCAATAGTACCTCACCCCAGGCTGAAGGTGCCTGGGATGGACTCCATCTTCATTCTGGCCAGGCCTAGGGCGCCTAGGCCGGAACCTTGAACCGCCCGCACCCAGGCCTAAGGTGCCTCGGTGCGTAAAGAGATGATCCCCCAAAGACCTCGTGGCGAGGGCGTCTCCCCCTTTTATCTCCTCCCATCGACACCACGGCGGGTTCCCCGCCCCAGCCGTACCATCTCCAGGAAGGGACAAAAAGGGTAGCACTGTGGTAGTGATTCTACCTCGAGCCTGTAGGTACGTCGCCACCCACAGGCCAAGGAGAATATTGCACCACCCAATCCTCCACGAATAACAAAAAGGGGTCTAATCCCTGACATAATTACACACCTGGGTCTCTCTACCCCCAGGTGTATCCCACTAACTTTGAAGACCCCGCTACATAAAATTTTACAAATAAAAAATTGTTCTTCATGAATTTAGGCCAAAATGTATTCTGCTACATTTCTTTGGTAAAAAAAAAAAATAACCCAAATCAGTGTATATTATACAGTCTGTGGGAAAGTTATAGATTCCACAAACTATGGGATATAGATTTGAAAATCAACCAATTCTTATGTACTGACTGACTATCTAATTTCTTGGGCCTAGAAATGCCCAGACAGTACAAATATCCCCCAAATGACCCATTTTTGGAAAGTAGACAGTCCAAGGTATTTAGTAAGAGGCATGGAGAGTTTTTTGAAGTTGTAATTTTTTGTCACAATTTTTTGGAAAATGAAGAAATTTCCTAACAAAATTGTTTGTTTTTTACAATTTTAATTGTTTTACATACTGTCACCAATGCAGTACAGCGTCATCATATAACTGTTGTCAAGGTGATCCGGGACACTGACTGGTGACAGTTTATAAAAAAAAAAAAAATTTTTTTTTACAAACTATGAGCAGTACAGCAGAAATAAGAAGAGATAGCCTGGCCATCGCACAACTCGCCCAGCCCGAGTAGTTAGCAGGTAAAAGAAGCCTCAGCTCAATTTATTCAAGCCAGGGCCATAACATGTTTACTTACCTCCACTGTGCAGTTCGTTTTGCACAGAGTGGCCCCGATCCTGCTGTTCTGGGGTCCCACGGCAGCTCTCGCGGCTCCTCCCCGCAATAGCTAATCCCCTCTGGGAAGCTCTCTCCCAAAGGGATTACCTTGCGGGCGCGCTCCTGTGTCATACACTCGGCGTCCATAGACACCGAGTGTATGACTCGGTTCCGCCCCCCCGGCGGCCGCATCATTGAATTTGATTGACAGCAGCGGGAGACAATGGCTGCGCTGCTATCTATCTATCCAATCCACGCCGTGACTCTGTGGAGAAGAGGACGCCGGGGACGCGCACAGCAGGTGAACTGGCTCAGGTAAGTAAAACGGGGGGGGGGGCTGGGAGGGCCATGACAGCCAGGTGTTTTTTCACCCCTTTAATCATGGATCTCTCCATACCTTGAAAAAAGGTATCTGCTAGGCCGGATGAGATGTGCAGCGGCCATGGTATCTCTTCCTATTGTAGCGCACCAACCCCAGACTTTACCTGCTGTTCTTCTCCTTGGCTCCTCCGCAGGAAAGAATGAGGCACACCGCACCACAAGCCCGTACCCTCCTGGATGAGGAGGTGTTAGTTTCCTGGGCCTGCTTGCAGCCAGTGTTTAAAACCTCCAGTGCTGACCTCGTCTCCGCAGTAGTCAGAGACATGTCCTTATTTCTCCCCAGTAAGCAACTGTCCACACCAACTGAAAGGTCCAACACTTATTTATTCTCTGTAGCACAATAAATAGTCTCTTTGAGAGCAGACAGGTTGGGACAAGACACAGGTCCGATAAGGTAGGAGGGAGGTCCAGGCACAAACTTGAATTTGGGTTTCCTCCTGTTCTGAATAGCACGAACAGGCTTGGCGCACAGTCGCTGCCACCGACCATGAGGGGGTCCCTGCCACAGACCAGATGAATAGGGCCTCTGCCACAGGCCCGGTTGTTGGGTCTCTGCCACTGACCTAAATCACGATGGGTCTCTGCCACAGACCATGAGAACGTGGACTACCTTCTAAGAGTAATGACCCCTGTCAGGGAAAGGAAATCCATCCGGAGAGTTACCAGAGGCCCCACTGTCACCAGCGATGCTGTACTGGGTCTTTGGGAAGGGTAACCTCCCTGGCCTCCTCGTCCTAGATTCGGGCACCCACTCCAGGGGGCACCCTAGGAGCCCTCGATCCCTTGCGGGACCCAGTCGAAGGTACTGGGCCCCGGGTCTCTTTCAAAGTACCTCACCCCAGACTGAAGGTGTCTGGGATGGAACAGCAGCTCCGTCTCCAGGCCAAGGGCACCTAGAGACCACCATCACTCACCCCCAGGCCTAAGGTGCCTGGGTGTGGACCCCGAGCGAAGATGTCTGCCCCCTTTATACCCTCTCCCAGCAGGCACAGCGGGTTCCCCACCCTGCCGTACTACTGCTGCGAGGGGACACAAAAGGCACAGCCCTCCAATGGTGGTTCAACCCCGGCCTATGGCGACAGCGCCACCTGTAGGCCGCAGGGAACTAGACACCAATGATATCCTCCACTGGCATAAATTGGCCCATGAAACCTAACAATTATTGCATCTGAGCCTAGTTACCACTCAGATGCTTCCCTTAAATATAGCCACCCGCTACACTATTCAGCATGCTTTGGGTCTGGTTGGACCTTTCCTCAGCCTGTGTCAGAGAACAATTCGTAGACAGACTGGCACACTCACTAATGCCCAGTAAAACAAAAGTTTGGTACAAGCTTGCCAATGCTAATGCGCATGTGGCAGTGCGCAAGTGCGCTGCGCGACGGATTCTGGCGCCCAGTGGCCTATTTAAGCCTTGCAGCATGGGTCATTAGTTGCTGGATGATCTTCAGCTCCCCTTGTGTGTTCCTGTGTTCCTGTTCTTATTATTGGTTATTGATATAATTTCCTGTTACTGACCTGGCTTGCCTCTGACCTGTCTTGTCTCCATTCCTGGCTTTGACCCTCAGCTTGCTCTGTTGACCCTGCCGATCCTTGTATGACCTTTAGCTTGCTCTTGGACTCTGCTGCTGCCTGATTACCAGTGTATAACCTCGGCTTGCTCTTGACTCTGCTTGCTGCCTTACTCTTGGCTGACATTTTGTGTATGACAACTGACCTGGCTCCTGACCCTGCTCCTGGCACTCCCCTCTGCTAAGTCTCATCTGGTACCTCTAAGGGACTTCTGCCCAGCAGTGCATCTAGCTTGTCCAGCCGCCATCCAGCAAACATCAATGCTTCACTCAGCCTGTTGCAGCTGGCAACCCCTGCTTCTTTGGGCATAGCACTCATTGCTACCACCTTCAGGGGTGCCCTATACTCAGCTGTAAGGGAAGCCCTCTCAGCACTTCAGCCTCCGACCAGGTACGTAACAGTCTGCACCATCGCTGGTCAGCGGCATCCAACTCATCAGACCCTGATAGCGTGGGCAGGGACCCTTAAGCCCTGTACACACGATCGGATTTCCTATGGTTTTTTAACCGATGGATTTTTCCATCGGAAATCCGATGAAGCTGACTTTCATCAGTCTTGCCTACACACCATCAATCAAAAAACCGACCGTTCCAAACGCGGTGACGTAAAACACTCCGATGAGCCGAGAAAAATGAAGTTCAATGCTTCTGAGCATGCGTCGACTTGATTCTGAGCATGCGTGGGTTTTTTATCCGATGGAGTTCCCCACAGACGATAGTAATTTGCTATCAGTTTTTTAACCATCGGATAAATTTAAAACATGTTCTATTTTTAAACACCGATGGAAAAAAGACCGATGGGGCCCATACACGATCGGTTTGTCCGATGAAAAAAGTCCATCGGACTGTTTTCATCGGTAAAACCTATCGTGTGTACAGGGCTTTAAAGTGATTGTAAAGGTTTTTTTTTTTTTTTTTTTAAGTAAGTAACAAACATGTCATACTTACCTTAAACAACAAACATACTTACCGATGAAGAGGAGGAGCCAGGAGTGCCGCCGGGGCACCCCAGAAGAGGAGGATCGGGGCTGCTCTGTGCAAAACCCTTGCACGGAGCAACCACGATCCTCCTCTTCTGGGGTTCCCTGGTGGCGCTCCTGGCTCCTCCTCTTCATCGGGTGCCCCCATGGACAGCCGCTTTCCCTGGGGGGCACCCTTGCGGGTGCGCTCATGAGTCCCGCTGCTGCGTCCTTTGACACAGACAGCAGGACTCGGCCCTGCCCCCCGACTCCTGTGTCACTAGATTTGATTGACAGCAGCGTGAGCCAATGGCTCCTGCCCGACCCTGTATTCACTGGATTTGATTGACAGCAGCGGGAGCCAATGGCTCCCGCTGCTATCAATCTATCAAATGGGGACCTGAGACAGCGGCTTGGAGTCGTAGGACTCGTGCACATCACTGGAACAATTGGGTTCAGGTAAGAAAAAGGGGGGGGGGGTGGTTCTGGGGGCAACTGCAGCACAGAAGGTTTTTTACCTTAATGCATAGAATGCATTAGGTGAAAAACCATGAGACTTTACTACCCCTTTAAGCATTTATCGTGGGTCTCAGAGCAGTATAGAGTTACCATAGTGACACGTCACTACTCTGGGGAGATGATTTATACACTATGATTGCTTACAACAGTGATAATAACTGTTATAAGCAACCATTTTTTAAGGGAATTTTCACACTGGAGCCATCCGTGTGTTAGCGCTAAAGCGGCACTCATTTTAGCGGCACTTTAGCGCTGTTTAACCCTTTCCATACAGGGCTTTTTATACCACTTCCATACCGGGCCTATTCTGCCACTTCTCTCCTACATGTACAAGTCATCATTCTTTTGCTAGAAAATTACTCAGAACCCCCAAACATTATATATGTTTTTTTTAGCAGACACCCTAGGGAATAAAATGACGGTCATTGCAACTTTTTATCTTCCACGGTATTTGCGCAATAATTTTTCAAACGCCTTTTTTGGGGGAAAAAAATGGTTTCATGAATTAAAAAATAACAAAACAGTAAAGTTAGCCCAATTTTTGGGGAAAATATGAAAGCTTATGTTACGCCGAGTAAAAAGATACCTAACATGTCACGCTTTAAAATTGCGCAAACTCATGGAATGGCGCCAAAATTCGGTACTTAAAAATCTCCATAGGCGACGCTTTGAAAATTTTTACAGGTTACCAGATTAGAGTTACAGAGGAGGTCTAGTGCTAGAATTGTTGCACGTGCTCTTACGCACGGGGCGGTACCTCACATATGTGGTTTGAACGGCGTGTAAACATCCCTTGTAATAGGAATGTGTGTGACAGGTCCTCTTTATGGAGACCCCACATCTCTCCTCCAGGCTGGAAAGCATGAGATTGTGAAAAAAAATTCACTGATCTCATACTTACAGCCGCAATGGCGGCTTTGTTTACATTTGAGGACCTGGGCGTGACGTCATCACATCGCGCCCGGGCCTCCGACGATCATAGAAATGACTGGTCACCATCTGGTCACCAGTTATCTCTATGCTCGTCACGTGACCCACCACCGGTGCCGACGATTCTCTCCGGGTTCCCGATGGCACGGGAGAGCCCGGAGAAGCACCGGATGGCGGCGGGAGGGGGGGGATGTCCCCTCCCACCACGTATAAGAATGATCATTCTTATAGTGCACAGGATCGCCGGCTGAAAAAAAGGATATCTGAATGATGCCTCTAGCTGCAGGCATCATTCAGATATCCCCCCTCAAACCCAGGACGTCATATGACGTCCACCCGGAGGGAGAGAGGGTTCCTGCCGGCGTCATTTCACAATGGCCCGGTATGGAAGGGGTTAAGCTGCACTTTTCAGCCACTAGTGGAGCGTGTTTATCCCCAGCTAGCGGCCGACGAAGGGGTTAAACCCGCCCGTGTTGCGGCGTTTCCGAAGTTCTTTTCTGGCGAAAGCGCTGACCATTCACCTAAATGGGCAGGGCATTTGGAAGCGCTGTATACAGCGCTCGCAAACCACCCCAAAGATACTGCTTGCAGGACTTTTTCTAACGTCCCGCAAGCGCACCGCCCCCAGTGTGAAAGCACTCAGGCTTTCACATTCGGGCGGCATGTGAGGCAGTTTTCAGGCGCTATTTTTATCGCTAAACTGCCTGAAAACTGCCTTAGTGTGAAAGGAGCCTTAATGAATGCCATCCGTTGTGAGCTATTGTAAAGCTGTGATTGGCCACAGCTAAAACATGGTATAGTTGTTCTGCAATTGACCCCGTCTGTACCATGTGATCACTGGGACCAATCACAGAGGTCCACACAATAGTACACAATGAATGGCTATAAATGGAAGCCATTCATTGTGTACAATTGCCATGTGATCTGCTGTGATTGGTCACATCGATTACATGGTATAGGCCCGGTACACTGATTTGCGCGAGGCGCGATCTTCGGAGGATGTCATTTGACGTCCAACCCAGGATGGCAGCGCTCCCGCTCGGCCGTCATTCTATTATAGGTCGGGCGGGAAGCGGGTAAAGACAGCACCAGCGCCAGTACTCTGAGCAAAACGCGTGCCGGACAGAAGAAGACGTGGTGCAAGATCGTGGAGGAGGTGACTATGGTTGCCGTGTATGTGATAAAGTTTCTGAAAGGTCCACTTTAAGGATTTTCTCTTTCTTCCTCCTAGTTTATCAAAGCCGTATGCTGACACCATCAAATAACTTTAATAATTATAATTTCCTACTACAATAATATCCGAAATCAGAGCGAATTGTTACACATCAGTTTTTAAACTGTTTACAGCAAAACCCTATTTAAATCCAGGGAGAGGCAATGATGAATATATTATGAGTATAATAATAGCTTTTGCTGACAGCATAGTTATTTAAATATTCATTTGACTGGAGATGTGATTAATGTTTAAGTTACTAATTTCAGAACTCTCTTCTCTTATTGGGTAGTTAACAGCTTTCCACCTTAGAATGTAGATTTATTTAATTTGCTGTAAATTATTAATGTGTCCTCCAATTTAAAGGCATTGAAGGAAGGGCACTTACCAGTGTATCAAATATGTGAAAGTGCCCGCTAACCTCCCATTTTACTCTTCATGTACTATTCAACGCTCAAACGGAAACATTAAAGTTAAAGCGTATCAAAACCCAACAAGAAGAGCATAATATATTGGAGATAAATAGTCCTTAAATATGGAGGCTGCTTTAGTTTTTTTTATTCAGGCTTTTTTTTTTTTTCTTGTTATGTTTCAGGCACTGCTTTATGCAGGGGAGGGCTGGCGGCCTTAGACATGGGGGACAAGTCCAGTCAAGTGGCCCATTGAACTGCCGAATCAGCTTATTATCCATGGCCCACCTGCAGCCTCACCAGTGCCCATCAGTGCAGCCAACTCCAGTGCCCAGCAATGCAGCCTGATCACTGGGGCAGGTTACCTGGGGTGTATGGGGGGGGAGATGGGGGGTCAGCTAGGGGTGTCAGGGTCTGTCACCTCAGCGATCTCAGCTCAGCAGGTCCTTGCACGCCACGGTTTCCTGGGGAAGTAACGCTCCTGATCCTGGGGGCCAAGTTGCAGCCAGTGCCCAGCCCTGCAGCCCTGCGTCCCGACTCCCTGGCACGCCCTGTCTCTGCCTGCTTCCAAGAATCTGGTCCCAGGGAGTTGTAGTTTCCTCTGCGCTGCTGTGTTTTCCACCCACCGGAAGCTTGAGTGTGGACTACAACTCCCGGAATGCAACAGCTAGTGGTCAGCCGCCATGACCATGCCCCCGGCCCGACTTCCTAGACCAGAATAAAAAAGAAAATGGTAGAGGGCAACGGCTGCCGGGCAATTTGAACATAAGTTAGGGCGGCCTGGGAGGCAATTGCCACCCTGGCCCAGCCCTCCCCTGGCTTTATGTATCACACTCACCTAGGTGGATGTTGCATCTGTCCCCCCACCGGATCTAACGCTGATGCCCTGTACACACGACCAGACTGTCCGTCCAGAATAAAGTCAGACGGATTGTCCGACGGAATTCCGCTCAAGCTGTCTTGCATACACACGGTCACACAAAAGTCCGGTGAACTTTTGACTGCCAAGAACGCGGTGCCGTAAAAGACTACGACGAGCCAAGAAAATGAAGTTCAATGCTTCCGAGCATGTTTTGAATTGTTTCTGAGCATGCGTGATTTTTAGTCCGTCGGATTTGCATACAGACGAAAGGACTTTCCGGAAGAAATTTTTGTCCGTCGGATAAAAAGAGAACAAGTTCTCTATCTAAGTCCGTCGGAAATTCCTGAAGGAAAAAGTCCGATGGGGTATACACACAGTCAGAATATCTGATGAAAAGAGCCAGTCGGACTTTTTCCATCGGAAAATCCGGTCGTGTGTACAAGGCATGAGAGCTCGGTTCTCAGAGCTCTGTGAACCCCACACCATAATTCCCCTTTCCACCAAATGATTTGGAGGGGTGGCCCAATATTTTTGGCAATATAGTGTGGATGAGAGAGTTTGGGGGTGGAGAAACTTGTCTGGCCTGCACAGAGTCCTGACCTCAACCCGATAGAACAGCTTTGAGATGAATTTGAGCGGAGACTAAGAGCCAGGCCTTCTCATCCAACATCAGTGCCTGACCTCACAAATGCGTTTCAAATGGTCAAACATTCCCATAGACACACTACTAAACAGTGGTGGATGGTGCTCAAAATTTTTGGGTGGGTGCAAACTAACTGAAAAATTCTGAAAAATACTGAAACAAAAACATCAATTGCAGCCTCACTGTGCCCATCATATGCAGCCAAATGTTCCCATCATATGCAGCCAACTGTGCCCATCAAATGCAGCCAACTGTGCCCATCATATGCAGCCAACTGTGCCCATCATTTGCAGACAACTGTGCCCCATCATATGCATCCACTGTGCCCATCATATGCAGCCACTGTGCCCATCATATGCAGCCTCTGTGCTCATCAAATGCAGCCAACTGTGCCCCATCATATGCAGCCACTGTTCCCATCATATGCAGACTCTGTGTCCAGAAAATGCAGCCACTGTGACCATGAAATGCAGCCAACTGTGCCCCATCAATTTCAGCCTCTGTGCCCATCATTTGCAGCCTCTGTGCCCATCATATGCAGCCAACTGTTCCCATCATATGCCGACACTGTGCCCATCAAATGTAGCCAACTGTGCCCATCATATGCAGCCTCTGTGCCCATCAAATGCAGCCACTATGCCCATCATATGCAGCCACTGTTCCCATCATATGCAGCCACTGTGTCCAGAAAATGCAGCCACTATGCCCATGAAATGCAGCCAACTGTGCCCCATCAATTTCAGCCTCTGTGCCCATCATATACAGCCTCTGTGCCCATCATATGCAGCCTCTGTGCCCATATTATGCAGCCAACTGTTCCCATCATATGCAGCCACTGTGCCCATCAAATGTAGCCAAATGTGCCCATCAAATGCAGCCACTATGCCCATCATATGCAGCCACTATGCCCATCATATGCAGCCACTGTTCCCATTATATGCAGACTCTGTGTCCAGAAAATGCAGCCACTGTGCCCATGAAATGCAGCCAACTGTGCCCCATCAATTTCAGCCTCTGTGCCCATCACATGCAGCCTCTGTGCCCATCATATGCAGCCTCTGTGCCCATCATATGCAGCCAACTGTTCCCATCATATGCTGCCACTGTGCCCATCAAATGCAGCCAACTGTGCCCATCATATGCAGCCTCTGTGCCCATAAAATGCAGCCACTGTGCCCATCATATGCAGCCAACTGTGCCCTATCATATGCATCCATTGTGCCCATCATATGCAGCCTCTGTACTCATCAAATGCAGCCAACTATGCCCCATCATATGCAGCCTCTGTGCCCATCATATGCAGACTCTGTGTCCAGAAAATGCAACCAATGTGCCCATGAAATGCAGCCAACTGTGCCCCATCAATTTCAGTCTCTGTGCCCATCATATGCTGCCTCTGTGCCCATCATATGCAGCGTCTGTGCCCATCATATGCAGCCAACTGTGTCCATCATACTCAGCCTCTGTGCTAATCAAATGCAGCCAACTGTTTCCATCATATGCAGCCACTGTGCCCATCAAATGTAGCCAACTGTGCCCATCATATGCAGCCTCTGTGCCCATCAAATGCAGCCACTATGCCCATCATATGCAGCCACTGTGCCCATCAAATGCAGCCAACTGTGCCCATTATATGCAGCCTCTGTGCCCATCATATGCAGCCACTGTGCCCATCATATGCAGCCACTGTGCCCATCATATGCAGCCAACTGTGCCCTATCATATGCAGCCATTGTGCCCATCATATGCAGCCTCTGTGCTCATCAAATGCAGCCAACTGTGCCCATCAAATGCAGCCAACTGTGCCCCATCATATGCAGCCACTGTGCCCATCATATGAAGCCTCTGTGGCCATCATATGCAGCCAAATATGCCCATCATATGCAGCCTCTGTGCTAATCAAATGCAGCCGACTGTGCCCCATCAATTGCAGCCTCTGTGCCCATCATATACAGCCTCTGTGCTCATCAAATGCAGCCAACTGTGCCCATCATATGCAGCCAACTGTGCCCATCATATGCAGCCTCTGTGCTCATCAATTGCAGCCTCTGTGCCCCCCTGCCCGCTGTCCGCCCGGCACTTACCCCATCGTGTTGGTGGGTCAGGCAGCGGGTCAGGCGGCGAGCTGTGGGATGGGTAGCGTGGCGATGGATGCTGTGTCCTCCGTGCATGTCTTCTTTCTGTTTTGCTAGGCAGCCAATGGGATCGCCTCTGCCTTCAGCCAATCAGGTGCCCGGTATTACATCCGCGCCTCTTGATTGGCGGTTCTGTGTTAGCAAAGCAAATATTCATTTGAGTGCACCTTTTTTGAAGCCTATTAGAGCCTATGGCTCCAATCAGGTGCTTCAAAACCACCCCCGCTGCTGTAATTTGGGTGCCCGGCATCCGAAAAGGGGCCGGACGCCTGAATAGGGGGTGTCTACGGCGGCCATGGATAGATTCATGTAATGCATAAATCTATCCATTCTACACAGAGGGGGGCGGGGCTGGAGAGAGAGGGCGGCACACGAGCGCCCTTAATGGACGCACCGCCTATGCTCCTAAGCCTTGTGGACAGCCATCCCAGAAGAGTTGAAGCTGTTATAGGTGCAAAGGGTGGGCCAACTCAATATTGAACCCTACAGACTAAGACTGGGATGCCATTAAAGTTCATGTGCGTGTAAAGGCAGGTGTCCCAATACTTTTGACAATGTTGTGTGTATAAAAATCCCATTTGGGTGTCCTAATAATCAAATAAAAAAAAAAACAAATTTCTTCATCAGTTTAGGCCGACATGTATTCTTCTACATATTTTTGACAAATCCCAAAAGGCGTATATTGATTGGTTTGCGCAAAAGGTATAGCGTCTACAAAATAGGGGATAGATTTATGTCATTTTTATTATTATTATTTTTTGCTAGTAATGGCCGCGATCTGCGATTTTTATCAGGACTGACACATTGCGACGGACAAATCGGACACTTTTGACACTTTTTTTGGCACCAGTGACATTTATACAGTGATCAGAGCTAAAAATAGCCACTGATTACTGTATAAATGACACTGGCAGGGAAGGGGTTAACACTAGCCACTTCAGCCCCGGACCATTTTGCTGGTCAAAGACTGGACCACTTTTTGCGATTCGGCACTGCGTCGCTTTAACTGACAATTGCGCGGTCGTGCGACGTGGCTCCCAAACAAAATTGACGTCCTTTTTTTCCCACAAATAGAGCTTTCTTTTGGTGGTATTTGATCACCTCTGCGGTTTTTATTTTTTGCGCTATAAACAAAAATAGAGCAACAATTTTGAAAAAAATGCAATATTTTTTACTTTTTGCTATAATAAATATCCCCCAAAAATATATATAAAAAAGTTTTTTTTTCCTCAGTTTAGTCCAATACGTATTCTTCTACATATTTTTGGTATAAAAAAAAATCGCAATAAGTGTATATTGATTGGTTTGCGCAAAAATTATAGCGTCTACAAAATAGGGGATAGTTATGGCATTTTTATTAATCTTTTTTTTTTTTTACTAGTAATGGCGGCGATCAGCGATTTTTTTTGTGACTGCGACATTATGGCGGACACATCGGACACTTTTGACAAATTTTGGGGACCATTGTCATTTTTACAGCGATCAGTGCTATAAAAATGCACTGCTTACTGTGAAAATGACACTGGCAGTGAAGGGGTTAATCACTAGGGGGGCTTGAAGGAGTTAAGTGTGACCTAGTGAGTGATTCTTACTGTAGGGGGGCGTGGCTTGGCGTGACACGTCACTGATCGTTGTTCCCTATGACAGGGAACAGACGATCACTGACATGCAACTCGGAAGAACGGGGAAAGGTTTGTTCACACTTACCTCTCCCCGTTCTTCAGCTCTGTGACCGGATCGCGGGACACCGGCGGCGATCGGGTCCGCGGTCATGGAGATTCGGACCGGGTCGCGAGCGCGCCAGCGGCACGCGCAACCCATAGCTGGGATCCTAAAGGGGACGTACCTGTACGCCCTTATGCCCAGCCGTGCCATTCTGTCGACGTATATTGTCGTGCGGCGGTCCTTAAAGTGGAAGTAAACCCTCCTATCATTTTCAGCCAAGGAAGCTGCCATCTTGGCCTCTGTTTAATCTTCAACTGCCATGATGCTGCACATGTGATCAGTTATGACACCAGCCATTGGATGGTTTGACAGTTTGGTTGAAAGCACAACCAATGTGACAGTTGGCATTCCGGGCATGCCGGGAATGTAACTGCTTTTTGAAACTGTTAAATCAATGGGTTTACTTCCACTTTAAGTGGCTAGGGGGCGTTTAAGGGCTTAGCTGTGTTCCCTTAGCGTGTTCTAACTGTAGGGAGGAATGTGTCTGACTAGAGGAGGAGGACAGATCGTTGTTCCTACTTAGTAGAAACACACGATCTGTCCCCTCTCCCCTGACAGAACTAAAATTTGTGTGTTTACACACACAGATCCCGGTCCTCGCTCTGTCACAAGCGATCGCGGGTGCCTGGCGGTCATTGCGCCACCGCCTGCTACAGCGTCTTAAAGTGCCGACGTACAGCTATGACGGCTCGCCCAGGGGAGCCAACCTACTGCAGTATAACTGCGACGGCTGGTCGGGAAGGGGTTAAGGAATGGAATTTCCGTATTAGCTTTGGTAAATATATCAGAGCATGTAAAGAGCCACCAGTGTTTCCACATTTTATGAAATGTAATAGTAGATTCTTATTGCATTGCTATAGTTTCCTGCATTTTGGATATAGTATTAGGTTAATACTAAATACTATTTTTTTATTAACATTTTTATTTATTTTTTATACAAATTTTTAATACTATTACTGATTACTATTTTTATCCTTTCATTGCTCTCCATCTCTCATCTTGGAATTTCCTATACAATATTCATAGAGGAAGAGAGTCTAAACAGCCTGTTTTTCATGGTCAGCGCTGATCAATCACACCACCGCCAGAGCTGTCAATCCCGATAATAATACAAGATTTTATGTATCGATTGCTTGCGGTCTCTGCTATAAAGTCTTCTGTCAGTTTATAGTGTTTAATAAAAAGCTATAGGACTCTCACTTTGTATCTGGATTGTAAATTGTATTCTGGCTTCCGTATTTATTTATTGTTTTTGAATAGATCAGCGATACGTTGTAGTCAAAGCTTAGTAAAAGTGGAAGTAAACTTTTAAGTGAAATACTTGTAACGTCATCATATGCTTCTTAAAGCGATATTAACCACTTAAGCCCCGGACCATTTCGGACCATTAGGACCAAGCCTGTTTTTGGGATTCGGCACTGCGCTGCTTTAACTGTAAATTGTGCGGACATGCAATGTTGTACCCAAATGAAATTTGCGTCCTTTTCTTCCCACAAATAGAGCTTTCTTTTAATGGTATTTGATTGCCTCTGCGATTTTTATTTTTTGCGATATAAATGGAAAAAGAACGAAAATTTTGAAAAAAAAAAGATATTTTCTACTTTTTGTTATAAGAAAAATCGAATAAACTCAATTTTAGTCATACATTTAGGCCAAAATGTATTCAGCCACATGTCTTTAGTAAAAAAAATGTCAATAAGCGTATATTTATTGGTTTGCGCAAAAGTTATAGCGTTTACAAACTAGGGTACATTTTCTGAAATTTACACAGCTTTAAATTTATGACTGCCTATCTCATTTCTTGAGGTGCTAAAATGGCAGGGCAGTACAAAACCCCCCCAAATGACCCCATTTTGGAAAGTAGACACCCCAAGGAAATTGCTGAGAGGCATGTTGAGCCCATTGAATATTTTTTTTTTTTGTCCCAAGTGATTGAATAATGACAAAAAAAAAAAAAATTACAAAAAGTTGTCACTAAATGATATATTGCTCACACATGCCATGGTTATATGTGGAATTGCACCCCAAAATACATTCTGCTGCTTCTCCTGAGTACGGGGATACCACATGTGTGGGACTTTTTAGGAGCCTAGCCACGTACGGGACCCCAGAAACCAAGCACCGCCTTCAGGATTTCTAAGGGCGCAAATTTTTGATTTCACTCCTCACTACCTATCACAGTTTCGAAGGCCATAAAATGCCAAAATAGCACAAAACCCCCCCAAATTACCCCATTTTGGAAAGTAGACACCCCAAGCTATTTACTGAGAGGCATGTTCAGTCCATGGAATATTTTATATTTTGCCACAAGTTGCGGGAATATGACAAACTTTTTTTTTTTTGCACAAAGTTGTCACTAAATGATATATTGCTCACACATGCCATGGGCATATGTGAAATTACACCCCAAAATACATTCTGCTGCTTCTCCTGAGTACGGGGATACCACATGTGTGGGACTTTTTGGGAGCCTAGCCGCGTACGGGACCCCAAAAACCAAGCACCGCCTTCAGGATTTCTAAGGGCATAAATTTTTGATTTCACTCCTCACTACCTATCACAGTTTTGAAGGCCATAAAATGCCAAGATGGCACAAAACCCCCCCAAATGACCCCATTTTGGAAAGTAGACACCCCAAGCTATTTGCTGAGAGGCATGTTGACCCCATTGAATATTTTTTTTTTTTGTCCCAAATGATTGAATAATGACAAAAAGAAAAAAAAATGTACAAAAAGTTGTCACTAAATGATATATTGCTCACACATGCCATGGTTATATGTGGAATTGCACCCCAAAATACATTCTGCTGCTTTTCCTGAGTACGGGGATACCACATGTGTGGGACTTTTTGGGAGCCTAGCCGCATACAGGGCCCCAAAAACCAAGCACTGCGAACGCTGCAGTTATGTGTGTTGTGTTTGGTAAGTGACAGTGATCGATCGATACTGCACTTGGGTGGGCTGGGCTGGGCTGGGCTGGGCGGAGGGGCTAAACGCAGGCGCTAGCAGGTATCTGGGCTGATCCCGCTAACACTGCGTTTTTGGGAACCCTAAACCGCTGGGGATGCTAGTATAGATCTGATCAGATCTGATCAGATACTATACCACTAAGGGGGGTGTATGCTTTGCGCGTGGGTGTTAGCGTTACTGTCACTAACCTAACACTGCCTGGGGCGACGCAGACCCTCTCTGGCGCTAAAACCTAATTGATCTCACCCGCCGGGCGATCAGGGGGGTTAAGCCTTTATTGGGTTATATACGGCGGGTGCCCTGATGCTATAAAAAGCAAACTAATCAACCAGCGTCACCCGTAACCTTTATATGGTGATCACTGGTGAAAGGGTTAACTAGGGGCAATCAGGGGGTTAAAACCTTTATTAGGTTAAATATGGGGGTACCTGACACTATATAAAAACCTGACGGGTAACCTAAATAACTAAATAACTTACTGGCTAACCAGTGACACCAGTGACGCTTATACGGCGATCACTGGTGAAAGGGTTAACTCTAGGGGCAATCAGGGGGTTAAAATAATATATGGGGGTACCTGACACTAATAAAAACCTGCGGCGAACCTAAAAAAAAATAACTGCCTATCTAAAACACCAGCGACACGAATACAGCGATCGGAAAAACAATCGCTTAGTGACGCTGAAGTTAGGGGGTGAAAGGGTTACCTGGGGGGTGATCAAGGGGTTAAACCTTTATTAGGGGGGGGTTAGGGGGCTACCCTGGACCTAAAGGGGCCTAATCCTAACTACCCTGCAACTTTTTACAATCACAGATGACACTAAATGCAGTGATCAGTAAAATAAATGATCACTGCAATCAGTGACACTGTGATTGGGGGCTTTGGGGTGACCTGGGGGGTGATCTGGGGGTGACTGGGGGGTGATTTGTGTGCCTATGTGTACCTACGTGTCAGTGGACTGTTGGTGCACTAACCTGCTTCTTCTCTGCTCGGCGCCGGGAACGAAAAGACCGCGGCGAGGGAGATGACATCACTTCCTCCAGCCTTGTTTACATCACATGGCGGAGGAAGCATTTTCATTGGCCGGGAGCGATCGCGAGGGGGGGGCGGAATCGAGCGGCCGCCCCCTCATGCCTGATCGCTCCCGAACACTTAACGGCCGCTCACTGCAGTGAAGGGGGGTCCGGATGGACCCCCCAACTGCACAAAGGCGATCACGTAGATCTACGTGATTCTGCCTGTCCGTGCCATTCTGCCGACGTAAATCGGCGGTGGGCGGTCGTTAAGTGGTTAAACCCAAAACCAGACATTTATTTAAATTGCAGCTTACCAATTCTTAGATGTGAGGACTGAATTTTTTTTTCTTTTTTTAGACTTTCTTTCTTCTCCACTATATTACCAAAAGTATTGGGACGCCTGCCTTTACACGCACTTGAACTATAATGGCATCCCAGTCTTAAACCTCGTACACACAGTACGATTGTTGGCCAACTGAGCGTCTGATTTTTGTCAAAAGGGCGTGTGCCAGGATCTTGTCTTGCATACTAACGGTACACAATTGTCGTGCAACAAACACGAACGTAATGACGTGTTACAAGGAATTTCAGCTCTTGAGGGCCACCCTTTGGGACCCTTCTGCTTATTTTGTGTTTGGTGAGCATTGATTCCGAGCATGCGTGTTTGTACTTTTGACTTTTGTGTGACGGATTTGTGTACTGACGATACAAAAATCTGACAACAGACCATTGTCCGCAGAAAATTTACTAGCCTGTCATCCAAAATTTGTTGGCCGAAAGTTGGACAACAATTGTCAAAAGGAGCGTACTAACGAATAGATTTTAGGACAACAGTCTGTCAACAGACAATCCCCTGCCAACAGTCGGATCGTGTTTACGAGGCTTTACTCCATAGGCTTCAATATTGAGTTGGCCCACCCTTTGCAGCTATAAACAGCTCCAACTCTTCTGGGAAGGCTGTCCACAAGGTTTAGGAGTGTGTCTATGGGAATGTTTGTGTAAAGGAAAAATATCTGTGCTGAAACCCCTATTGAAACTAATGTGAATGTGAAAAAATAAGTGAAAATTAGTGAATTTGAACAAAATGGTGTAAAAGATGAACAAAAAATGCAAAGGTAGAGGTGGTGCTGCAACTAAAAAACCTTAAATATTCGGTCAAATAGATGTAAAACAAAAATTCAGTGCGCTACCACACAAAAGTAGGTCCACAGTGGTGGATATTGGATACACAATGTGAAACAACAATCCTTTCGTCGTTCGACAAAAATCAACGTGTGGAAACAAATCCACAGTAAATGATCAATGTGAAGCAACGAATGGTGGGTTGGTGCGTGATAAAAAACAATCAATACAAATTCGAACAATGATGGTAGGAATTGACACACTGGTGTGGACCAAGGAAATAGTGGATGGGAGGCTAATAGGCAGTCCAATCAATCTAATCCTTAGCAGGGATGAGCCGAACACCCCCCTGTTCGGTTCGCACCAGAACCTGCAAACAGACAGAATGTTCGTGTGAACTTTAGAACCCTATTAAATACAATGGACTCGAACGTTCGCAATCTAAAGTGCTAAATATAAAGGCTTATATGCAAGTTATTGTCCTAAAAAGTGTTTGGGGACCCGGGTCCTGCCCCAGGGGACATGTATCAATGCAAAAAAAGGTTTAAAAAATAGACGTTTTTACGGGAGCGGTGATTTTAATAATGCTTAAAATGAAACAATAAAAGTGAAATATTCCTTTAAATTTCGTACCTGGGGGGTGTGTATGATATGCATGTAAAGTGGCGCATGTTTCCCGTGCTTAGAACTGTCCCTGGACAAGAAAAAAAGTCATTTAAAACTCACTCCCAGCTATTAATGAATTGTCGGCTTTTATCAATACATAGAAAAGTCATTGATAAAAAAAAAAAAAAGCGTGGGGGTTCCCCCAAATTCAATTACCAGGGCCTTTAGGTCTGGAATGGATATTAAGGGGAACCCCGCCGCAATTTTTTTTTAAAAATGCGTGCGGTTCCCCCTAAATATCCATACCAGGCCCTTGAGATCTGGCATGGATTTTAAGGGGAACTCCACCCCAAATTTAAAAAAAAATGGCATGGAGTCCACCGAAAAATCCATACCAGATCCTTATCCGAGCACGCAACCTGGCCGGCCGCAGGGGAAGAGGGGGGGATGAGAGAGCGCCCCCCCCTCCTGAACCGTACCAGGCCACATGCCCTCAACATGGGGAGGATGTCCCCATGTTGATGGGGACAAGGGCCTCATCCCCACAACCCTTGCCCGGTGGTTGTGGGGGTCTGCGGGCGGGGGGCTTATCGGAATCTGGAAGACCCCTTTAACAAAGGGGACCCCCAGATCCCGCCCCCCCCCTATGTGAATTGGTAAGGGGTACATTGTACCCCTACCATTTCACGAAGAAAGTGTCAAAAAATGTAAATAAAAAAAACACACACCTTGAAAAAGTCCTTTATTAAAAAAAAAAAATAATAATAAAAAAAAAACATTCCAGCGATTAAATCCAGTGTCCCGCGGCGATCCCGATGTCCAGCGCTGTCCATCATTGGTTGTGCCTGTGCGGACCTGATGGGGAACTTCCTCCGCTGTGTTTTAAATGTATAGACCCGCCCCTTCTAAAGTTCCCCATCAGTGGTGTCAGTGGAAGAAATAATGCCCCAACCTCATATCATATGGAAGAATAGCGCCCCAAGGGCCGGATAAAGGCTACCAGGACACGCTTTCCGGGCCAGTAATGGTTGACGGTGTCATTCGTTGTCTTTAATAAAACTTTAAATGAATACTGCACCATGAAGCCTTTTCTTCTCTGCCCTATCTAAACCACCCTTGGCCTGGAAAGCGTGTCCTGGTACTCACCTGTCGTGGTGAGTTACATTGAAGCAAGTCTTCCACACACTTCGAATAGGATATCTTCACGGGAGTCCTCGGATGCTGTTTTGGAGCTGATCGTTGGTTTCCTGACATGCCCTTATGATCTCTATAATTTAAGATCCACCAGATCTGGTAAGCGGCGGTGATCGCCTCATTCTTTGATGAACAGAATCTTTTAAGTCTTACCTGCAGTCAAGCCTATGTTGTGTTATCTTGAAAAATTGCCAGTGTTTACGAATCTTGGAGTGGATGCTCTATTTGAGTGAACCTTTTTTTCAGAATTGTTTCACCCTTTTATGTATCCATGGACTAGATTGATTATGAGCTTTCTGAACGGATGCCCCTTTGAGTGAAATACTTTTTTATAGTTTCACCTTTTGTACCTAAGGATTAGATTGATTGGACTGCCTATTAGCCTCCCATCCACTATTTCCTTGGTTCACACCAGTGTGTCAATTCCTACCATCATTGTTCGAATTTGTATTGATTGTTTTTTATCACGCACCAACCCACCATTCGTTGCTTCACATTGATCATTTACTGTGGATTTGTTTCCACACGTTGATTTTTGTCGAACGGCGAAAGGATTGTTGTTTCACATTGTGTATCCAATATCCACCACTGTGGACCTACTTTTGTGTGGTAGCGCACTGAATTTTTGTTTTACATCTATGGGAATGTTTGACCATTCTTCCAGAAGCGTATTTGTGAGGTCAGGCATGGATGTTGGACGAGAAGGCTTGGCAGTCTCTGCTCTAATTCATTCTAACGTTGTTCTATCGGGTTGAGGTCAAGGTGCAGGTCAGGTTGAGGTACAGGCCATTCAAGTCCCTCCACCCCAAACAACAAAAGAGGGTCGCTTTGGAGTGGGGTCCAGACTTCCCCTATGTCCCTCCCGAAATCATGGACATTGTTGAGAACTCCCAGGGAGAGTAGGAGGATGACCTGATTTGGTAGTTTCTGCATGTCCCTAAGCTGCTGCGGGTACCAGCGTGTGAAGAGACCTGGGCCCACTTTGTGGACATTCAGAAGGAATTGCGGCCAGAGAGGTCCATCTATAGGGACAGAATGATGGTTGTCAGGATGGGACGGCCTACAAAGAGTCACTCTATCTCCATCAGGGAGGAAGGGGGTGGCAGGAAGAGGCTACCGCACTTTTATGCTTGAGAGGGACTGTTGGTGTGCAGCCGCTATAAAGTGCCACATGGACTGCCGAAGAGTTGCAGAGTGAGTGTGTCCTTCCCTTTTCCCTGACTTTGCAGGAACAGACTGGCCTGCCACCCTGGGTGCCCAACGGATGAGACGTATCCCGTTGCAAGGACACTATGGATAGGGTCTGTTCTTGCAACTAACTCTTTAACCCCTTGCTTACTGGGCACATAAACCCCCTTCCTGCCCAGGTGAAATTTCAGCTTTCGGCACTGCGTCGCTTTGAATGACAATTGCGCGGTCGTGCGACGTGGCTCACAAACAAAATTGACATCCTTTTTTTCCCACAAATAGAGCTTTCTTTTGGTGGTATTTGATCACCTCTGCGGTTTTTATTTTTTGCGCTATAAACCAAAAAAGAGCGACAATTAAAAAAAAAAAACACAATATTTTTGCTATAATAAATATCCTATTTTTTTAAAAAAAAAAAATTTTTTCCTCAGTTTAGGCCGATAGGTATTCTTCTACATATTTTTGGTTTAAAAAAATCCCAATAAGCGTATAGTGATTGGTTTGCGCAAAAGTTATAGCGCCTACAAAATAGGGGATAGAAGTCTGACTTTTTTTTTTTTTTTTACTAGTATTGGCGGCGATCTGCGATTTTTGTCAGGACTGCGATATTGCGTCGGACACATCGGACACTTTTGACACATTTTTGGGACCATTTACATTTATACAGCGAGTAGTGCTATAAAAATGCACTGATTACTGTATAAATGTGACTGGCAGGGAAGGGGTTAACACTAGGGGGCGAGGAAGGGGTTAATATGTTCCCAAATGTGTGATTGCTACTGTGGGGGGAGGGGACTGACTGGGGGAGGAGACCGATCTGTGTCCCTATGTACAAGGGACACAGCATCGGTCTCCTCTCCCTGACAGGACATGGATCTGTGTGTTTACACACACAGATCCATGTCCTTGTCTGTGTACCGGCCGATCGCGGGTACCTGGCGGACCTCGCGGCCGCCAGGCACGCGCATCGGCATCTCAGTGATGCGCCGGTGCGCGCCCCCCAGTGGCCGGAGGAGTGGAAGCCGTATAATGATGGCCTCCCGGCATTATAGAACCACTTTGCGGCCGTCATTAGTCGTATGACGGGCGCAAAGTGGTTAAGGAACCTGTTTGCTCTGGGAGGGGCTCCTCCCACCAGGAATTCCAAGAAGAATGTTTCTTTAAAATATATATATATGTACATATGAAAGAAAAACTACTGCGCATGTCGCAAAAATTGGATCAAATTAAATAACTGCTGCTGCAACTGAAATGTGGATACACACAATAACAAATAATATAAAGAAAAACAGTTGCGCTGCAAAAATAACAACACATGTGATATGTGAGAAATTATCTTAATATGAATAAAAATAAACCAATAAGAATTATGTGAAAAGATTGACCAAAGGTCTCCAATAACAATCTGAGGTATTCCTTAAATGTCCTTGTTGAAATACTGAAGGGCAGGAGTGATCAAAAAAGTTCCGCAATGGTAATAGATAAATAATCTCTTGAGCAGGTAAATATTCGTGACTCCACACTCTTAGACACCACAGAAGAAAGTGCAATGATGGTAAAAGCAAAAGATCCTCCACCTCAGATAACAGATCTGCTTACCAGCTCCTATGGATCTCAGTGAAAGAGATCACAAACGCTTGTGGCTCTATTCCCCCGCCAAGGGTCTTTCCACTATGGGTCGGTATACAAGATAACTTCCTCCTCCTCAGTTTGACTCCTCAGTGTACTCCCGGGAGTATGATCCCCAAAAAAGATATATGAGGGCCACAATGGTGAAGTACGCAATAAAATTTATTTCAAAGAATAAAAAGTTTACACTTACAATTCCGCTGTAAGATATAAGCAGTAAAATATAACAAGCCGGCCGGCTCTTACTATCCGCTCGTTCCTTCCGGGATAGCGTTGTATAGTCGGTGACATCAGCACGCCGCTCCTCCCTACGCCGTTTCGTCAGAGATGACGTCTTCCAGGGGCACGAGCGGCGTGCTGACTCACCGCTATATATCTAATCTAAAATCACAAAGGCACGCCCAGCTCTGAGCTCCGGGAAACACTGTCTTAATCCGCCATCTTTAGAGTGGGAAAATAGCCCTTACTTCACCGCTCTTGATCCACCATCTTTGAAGAGGGAACCATAGCCTATACTACACCTTTTTAACCATACTGATGGTAGGACTAGCATAGATGTTACGGCATATAACGAGATCATAAAAAATGCTATTAAATATGATGTAATCAGTACCTAGAGACAAGCCCGTAGGTGTACCTAAGATTAATAATGTCATAATAAAGACTAAGTACACATATGCCATCTAAAAAGATGGCAATGTGTATCATATGACATAAAAATGTCACTGTAATGAGAACAATATAGGCAATGTCAACTGATGGAACGGCAGATATTCCACCCATTGTTCTAAATTACAGGAGAACATAATAAATGATGAAATGTTTGGCCTATATCAGGATGTCTATGGGTGGAATATCTGCCGTTCCATCAGTTGACTTTGCCTATATTGTTCTCATTACAGTGACATTTTTATGTCATATGATACACATTGCCATCTTTTTAGATGGCATATGTGTATTTAGTCTTTATTATGCCTCCTTCCCTGTTGATGCCTTGTATAGGAGAAACGCAGCGTCGGGCGGAGCAATCATCTCTGACGTCACCACGCTCCAGCTCAGTGGTCTGAGCCGCGGCTGGTTGTCTTATTTACACCGCGTTTTTTAAAATACCTTTGTTCAGAGACTCTGGATGTTAGCTCCTGTTATTTTAATAAAGGGACCTTTTGTTGATATACTGCACCATGAGTCTCCCCCTATCTCTTTTTTGATATCCATACTGAATCATTGGGGAATCGATCCTGACTATAAGGAAACTGTGTCCCTGAACGATCCAAGGGAGAGGGCGGACCTGCTGCAGGACGGATGTTTTTGATGTGCTGAGCCTGTATGATCTCCGTAATAGAGATCCACCGGAGTCGGTAAGCCCCCACTCTTTCCATTTTTATGTCATCTGGCTGGAAAACTGTCGGAGGAAGATTCCAATCCTTCCCTGCTACAATTTCCTTTTTCATGCAGTTTTGAATGCAGCGAGTCATCTCACAACCTATTTACAGTCACTTCACAGTTTTTACTTGTAGAGGAAGACTTCAACCCTTCCCTGCCACAATTTCTTTTTTATGAAATTTTGAATGCAGCGAGTCACCTCACAACCTATTTACAGTCACTTCAAAAAAATGTTTTTCTTTTTGTGTTTATTGGGACACTAATTGACAATTTTTCTTGGGACATTTTTTTGTATTAATTGTATTCCAGTTTGCACTTTGATTTTTGCACATAATTGTTGGTAGCGCATTTTTTTTATTATTTGTGAATATTTTTGTATAGCTGTATATTCCAGCTATTTTTTTAGATGCAGCACCCATCACTTATATTTCATTAGTCTTTTATAAGGATCATATTCCTTTGAAATAACTTTTTATTGGCACCAGAGTTTTCTTTTGAACCTTTGTTTTTTGCAGCACAGGGGATGCGCGAATTTTTCCACGCTTTACATTTATTATGACATTATTAATCTTAGGTACACCTACGGGCTTGTCTCTAGGTACTGATTACATCATATTTAATAGCATTTTTTATGATCTCGTTATATGCCGTAACATCTATGCTAGTCCTACCATCAGTATGGTTAAAAAGGTGTAGTATAGGCTATGGTTCCCTCTTCAAAGATGGTGGATCAAGAGCGGTGAAGTAAGGGCTATTTTCCCACTCTAAAGATGGCGGATTAAGACAGTGTTTCCTGGAGCTCAGAGCTGGGCGTGCCTTTGTGATTTTAGATTAGATATATAGCGGTGAGTCAGCAAGCCGCTCGTGCCCCTGGAAGACGTCATCTCTGACGAAACGGCGTAGGGAGGAGCGGCATGCTGACGTCACCGACTATACAACGCTATCCCGGAAGGAACGAGCGGATAGTAAGAGCCGGCCGGCTTGTTATATTTTACTGCTTATATCTTACAGCGGAATTGTAAGTGTAAACTTTTTATTCTTTGAAATAAATTTTATTGCGTACTTCACCATTGTGGCCCTCATATATCTTTTTTGGGGATCATACTCCCGGGAGTACACTGAGGAGTCAAACTGAGGAGGAGGAAGTTATCTTGTATACTGACCCATAGTGGAAAGACCCTTGGCGGGGGAATAGAGCCACAAGCGTTTGTGATCTCTTTCACTGAGATCCATAGGAGCTGGTAAGCAGATCTGTTATCTGAGGTGGAGGATCTTTTGCTTTTACCATCATTGCACTTTCTTCTGTGGTGTCTAAGAGTGTGGAGTCACGAATATTTACCTGCTCAAGAGATTATTTCTCTATTACCATTGCAGAACTTTTTTGATCACTCCTGCCCTTCAGTATTTCAACAAGGACATTTAAGGAACACCTCAGATTGTTATTGGAGACCTTTGGTCAATCTTTTCACATAATTCTTATTGGTTTATTTTTATTCATATTAAGATAATTTCTCACATATCACATGTGTTGTTATTTTTGCAGCGCAACTGTTTTTCTTTATATATATATATACATATATTGTCTTTTTCCTTTGATGTTCTGTCAGCAGGTTATAACCCCCTTCTGACAGAACTAGAGGTGAAATTTACTTTGCGGTGTGTTGTTGTTATTGTTCTTTCTGTCAGTGGGATCTATTACCCCCTTCTGACAGAAATGTTGTAAAGTGTACAGGTCGTGGTAGATTAGTATGTTTATCTGTTTTGCAGGAATCTTCAGGATGGAACAGCTGTCTATTTATCTCCAGCTGGAGCAACTATTCCTACGGACAGAGGATTTTTCCTGAGGGGGAGATGCTCTGGTCCATCCCACTGTCCCCTTGTCCATCCCACTGTTCTCCTCTGCATCCCACTGTCCCCCTGTCCATCCCACTGCCCCTCTGACTACTCTGCGGCCCCTCTGACCACTCTGCAGCCCCCCCCTCCACCCCACTGCCTCCCCCTGTGCATCCCGCTGGTGTGGGGTTCTTTGGGGTACTGTGGTTAGGGTGGTCCACTTTGGGGTGCCTTAGATATGATGGACTGATTTGGAGTATTGAGATAGAATGGGCCACTTTGGTGTGGTGTTGATAGTGTGGGTTGATATAGGTAGGATGGGCTACTTTGAACTGTCAGTGGAAGGGTACAGTGGATAGTAAGGGTTGTTGTAAGGTAGGGTGGGTTTAATTTAGGCCCCTTCCACGGTTAACACAATGTGGCTACACCCTCTGTTCGCCATGGCGTACACAGCACACTGTGTTACTACTCTCTTTAAGCCACCCAAAGGTATGCAAGGTCTTTTACAACCCTATTGTCTATATAGTGTATACCAGGGCCGTCTTTCCGCATGGGCACGCTGGGCAGTTGCCTGGGGGCCCCACCTGCCTAGCAACCCCAGCCAAGCATGACTGTCACTTAACAACAGTGTCCGCCCACTTGAATGACTCACTATGACTGGCAGCCTCTGAGCCAGTAAGCGGGGCTAGCCCAGGTGACATTGCACGACAGCCGCCGCTGTTGTTTATGGGAGTTGTAGTCTGCGGCGGCTGCATGCTCAAGCTCCCTGCTCTCAGGGGGTGGAGTCAGACTGAGGAGAGCAGCCTACGTTCTACAACACCCATCGCCGCGATATTGCCTGCCTGGACACCACGTGACGTGGCTGGTCCTGTGGGTCCTGCTGGCCACTACCCTAGGGTGACCAGAAGTCCCCAGCACCGCCAGATTGCAAATATCTCCTCCTTACAGGGCACGGCCACTGTATTGCCCGGGGGCCTATAATGCTCTTAAGATGGCACTGGTGTATACAAAAAAAATGCAGTGCGCCAGAAAAGTGTTCGGGTTTGGCTTGAACAACAGGTGGCAATCCTAGTCACAGTCCCCCACTTGTCTAGTGGCGGCGGGGTGCAGGGCAGCGGAAGCAGAGCTATAGCAGCAGCAGCATCCTGAAACAGCAAACGGTGGCCCCAGTGAGCAGCACAAGGCTGGCTAGAACCAACAGTCCAGGAGGGAGTGGGAGAAGACCTCACCGCCGGCCACCCTGACCTGAGCAGCAGTGGGTGCAGCATCCCCCAGAGGAACTGCAGTAATTCAGGTACAGATTACATAGGGACATACACCACAGGCTGGGTTGGGCTTATGTCAGGGCTGTGGCAGGGAGAGAGCAAGCAGTAGTGGAATAGGGCAGCCATGAGGTGGGTGGTGTGCTCTGCTTTTCCTAACATTCACCTGGCATGGATTAATGGCCATCATTCCTCAGGACTCTCTGCAGGGGGCACTCTGGAGGTACTGTCTGTGTGCCTCCAGAGTGCTCCCTTACTTCCTCCCCTTACTTTCTCCAGAGTGACCCTTTACTTTCTCCAAAGTGCCCCTCAGTACAGTAGTACTAAGGGGGAAATCTGGAGGGGGATGTAAGGGGGCACTCTGGAGGGGGACGTAAGGGGGCACTCTGGAGGAGAATGTAAGGCGCACTCCAGAGGATGTAAGGAGGCACTAAGGGGGCACCCTGGAGGATGTAAGGGGGCTCTGACTAAGTTAGTACCGCCAGAGTGCCCCCTTACATCCCCCCTTACAACCTCCAGGGTGCCCCCTTAGTGCCTCCAGAGTGCCCCTTTACTTCCTCCAGAGTGCCCCACCACCAAGGTGGTATAGCAGTGGCTGACAGACTATCAGGAGGTGGAATTGCACTCCTCTTCCTCCTCTCTCCGCTAACTAACCCCCGCCATACGCTTTACACTCCCCTCCTGTACATATTAACCCCCGCCATACACTCCGCACTCCTCTCCTGTACATATTACCCCCGTCATACACTCCGCACTCCTCTCCTGTACATATTACCCACCGCCATACATTCCGCACTCCTCTCCTGTACATACTACTCACCACCATACACTCTGCATTCCCTATTTAACATTACCACATTCTGCACTATATAAGTCATCTCAGACTCTCTTTAACAACACCCCCTTTAAGCCAATATTTAGCGCAATTTAATACATGTCCATTGTTCACCACAATGCGCTTTGCGCTTCATATTGTTGTTCTTCTTGATGGCTAGGGCCCACTTTTGATCTTGCACTGATTTCATACGCCCCTGCCCCAACTATCAGCAAAAAAATATGTAAAAAAAATCATCTTTTTTTTTTGGGGGGGGGGGGTTTATGTCCCTGAATGGCAGTTTGGAGATGTGGTTACCCTAGTCAGGGGGGGGGGGACCTTGGGTCTGGGCTCGGGTGCATCCAAAAGGAGTGACGAGATCCTGGAAGGAGATGCACATTAGAGAGCAAGAGAGAGGACAGTGGGAGAGAACACTTCTAGGAGTCTCCAGGGAGGCAACTGGTCGCTTCCAGGAGGTCTGGAGAGTGAGCACAGTCGAGAGGACTGGGGAGGCCTGCCTGAGAGAACTGGGAGATTGCAGTTTGAGAGTTGAGTGCAGAACCAGAGCAGGGGACTGTAGAAAGGGGTCCATGCAGCCGGGCTGGCTGGCAGGGCCTGGAGAGAGCTATCTGGTAGTGGTAGCCAAGTAGAGGACAGATAGCATCTGGGCTATTCTACACCACAGGGGCCTGAGGTCCCTGCCTGCAAAGGGCAGTTCACTGAAGTCTGGCTGAGGTAAAGGCCTACCCACGCAGGGCTAGCTAGTCTGGAGGAGTGACAGTTTGCAGCAAGGGAAGTGCTGGAGGAGGAACGGTGTGCAACGAGAGAAGTGTATATACAGGAGTGTATATAGGAGTCCTAAACAAGTTTGCACTGAATTTTCTGGGCATCCCAAAATTCCCAAATTTCTATCCAATTTAAAATCCCCTCAAAATACAATAAAAACAAAACAAAGCAATGGACTGGTCTATGTCTCTGAGTGACTGAGGAAATGGATGTCTGGCTGGGCAGTGTGACAGATGAACAACTACATTCAGCAACTCCTATGGGGGCATGGCTACTGTAATGTTGTGTATTTACTAAGGTTACAGCTATGTAGCTGCTGCTAAATTCAAGATGGCAGCATCAAGCATCAGTCTTTGAGGCTTTGGGATACAGCCATCAAAGACTTATGCCCCGTACACACGATAGGAATTTCCGATGAAAAAAGTCAGACGGAGTCTGTCTGAGTTTTTTCATTAGAAATTCCGACCGTGTGTGGGCCCCATTGGAGAAATTCCAATGAATTCCATCGGAATTTTCAAATAGAACTTGTTCTATTTTTTTTCCGATGAAATTCCGTCGGAATTCCGATGGAAGTTTGATCGGAAAAAAGGTCCGATCGTGTGTACGGGGCATTAGAGAAGGTTCTACATACCACAAAACTGGAGAAACTGCAGATTTCAGAGCTTTTCCAGTCCGAACAAATACCAGAAAACTCCAATGTAATGAAAACATTTTGTTCTGTTGCTCATCTATGGTTTTATTGTAGAACAAGGTTTGTGTATGTAGCACGACCCCCTAAGGGGCTGCTTGGAATTACCTGCTCATCTGCACTGCCATGACCTGATGAACATTCCAACCCACCTGACACTCTGGGTTCAGACATCTTTGCACCACCTTAAAGCAAGAAGTCAGACAACTCTGTGCATTTATGTTCTGATATTGTTTACTAGAACAGTTCAAAAAGGTATTGTCACAAAGAGGAGGTAATAGATCTGTTGAGTTTTGGGCAACAGCGCCAACTCAGCAAAGGAATTCCTCCGAATAACACAAACCAAATATTTGCAGGTAAAACAGTCTATTATATACACATGTACAGTGGAGTACTGCTTGCACCTAGAAAGGATAAACAAAGTTACATGGTTATACTGACAAACTTCTAAAGGGAAAGCCTAGGCCAGCCTATAAACCTTTAACACTAATGAGAGGTCAGACTTAATGGCAATGGTATAAGGACCCTTGTAGCAAAAATGACAGCAATGTCCCCGTTGCAGATCTGATGGTCTTCACCGGCATGTAGGAGCTCTTTATTGTATCCAATAAGGTGTAATAGAAAGCAATAAGATTTCTTGAAATGGTAGAAGCTAAAGGTGTCTATGCACAGTGTTCAAGATAAGTTCAGCAAAGTATTCCTAAGGTAAAGATGTCTGTGCAAAGTGTCCCAGTGAAACCGTGAGAAAAGGATTTGTAAATGTGGGCGATTGACCTCTCACCAACCACCAGCCCGATTTAAGACCCTCAGGACAGCAGCTCCTGTAGCGACACATGCGCAGCGGATCCGCCGTATCGATCTCCCGATGCGAAGCACAGAAGACAGGTTGGTGGGCGACCAAAGTGGTGCTGAATGGATGTCTGATGAACAGCAAGCAGTGCTATGCCCCCCTCGTCCGGGTTGGAATGTAATACACCGTGTGGTAGGCCGCGACCTCTCTCTCCTTGCACGGAGAGGTCTGTCTTGCGTCAGGCCCAGGAAGAAAAGAGCTCAGGGCAGGGCTTTGGCTTCTTATATAGTTCCTCCCAGCAATCTCTCCGATGGTAGCAAAGATCCCTGGGATATGTAGTCCAGGTACAGAGTCATGTGAAGCAATTAACAGTCTGAGGAACTGCTCATCCCACAATCCCTTTAGCTTGGCTCACAAACATGATGTCAGTTGATAGCACTGGACACTAGCATAGAAATACCGGAGGAACACTGTACTTTATAATTGTAGTCCACATTGCTACATGTAGGTAAATAGGCATTGGCAAGGGAACCTTGATGTGTTTTGAAAAAAAAAGTGCCTAATTGAAAGGATCTTGTGATTAGGCACTTTGTGTAAAGCGTGTTAGGGTTCCCTTGCTGATGCCTATTTACCTGCACAAACCTTGTTCTACAATAAAACCACTGTTCAGCAACAGAACAAAGCAGTTTGGTATGTTTAGACAAGGGTTGGGGGAGGGGCTTTACAGGTATAAAACAAGTGTAAAACACATTAAATGGACATATAATTTTTGGAAAGGCTTTTATTTAAATGGATAAAATGACAGGGTCTCTTTAAAGTGAACCTGTTGCATTTTTCTGCATGAGCAAAAGCACAGATGTTGACCATTCCTCTTATCTAAACCCCAAAACAAAACATGTAATATACACTATATTGTCAAAAGTATTGGGACACCTGCCTTTACACACACATGAACTTTAATGGCACCCCAGTCTTAGTCTGTAGGGTTCAATATTGAGTTGGCTCACCCTTTGCAGCTAAAACAGCTTCAACTCTTCTGGGAAGGCCGTCCACAAGGTTTAGGAGTGTGTCTTTGGGAGTGCTTGACCATTCTTCCAGAAGCATATTTGTGAGGTTAGGCACTGATGTTGGACGAGAAGGCCTGGCAGTCTCCGCTCTAATTTATTCCAACGGTGGTCTATCAGGTTAAGGTTGAGGTGCAGGCCAGTCAAGTCCCTCCACCCCAAACTCACTCATCCATGTCTTTATGGTCCTTGCTTTGGGCATTGGTGCGCAGTCATGTTGGAACAGGAAGGGGCCGTCCCCAAACTGTTCCCACAAAGTTGGGAGCATGAAATTGTCCAAAATGTCTTGGCATGCTGACGCCTTAAGAGTTCCCTTCACTGGAACTAAGGGGCCAAGCCCAACCCCTGAAAAACAACCCCACATCGTATCCCCCCCCCCACCAAGGACCAGTGCACAAAGCAAGGTCTATAAAGACATGGATGAGCAAGTTTGAAGTGGAGGAACTTGGCTGGCCTGCACAGAGTCCTGACCTCAACCTGATAGAACACCTTTGGGATGAAATAAAGTGGAAACTGGGAGCCAGGCCTTCTCGTTCAACATCAGTGCCTGACCTCACAAATGCTCTTCTGGAAGAATGGTCAAACATTCCCATAGACACACTCCTAAACCTTGTGGACGACCTTCCCAGAAGAGTTGAAGCTGTTATAGCTGCAAAGGAAGGGCCAACTCAATATTGAACCCTACGGATTAGGACTAGGATGCCATTAACCACTCGTCTACTGCCCACCGTCAAATGACAGCGGGCGGAAGACTCTCTCGTTCTGACCGGACATCATATGATGTCGCGGCTTTAAAAAACAGCTAGGGGGCGCGCACAACCATCGGTCACCTCCCCTAGTCAGTCCCCTCCCCCCACAGTAATTCCCCTTCCAGGGAATACATTTAACCCCTTCCTCGCCCCCTAGTGTTAACCCCTTCCCAGCCAGTCACATTTACACAGTAATCAATGCATTTTTATAGCAGGGATCGCTGTATAAATGTGAATGGTCCCAAAAATGTGTCAAAAGTGTCTGATGTGTCCGCCGCAATATCGCAGTCACAATAAAAAACGCAGATCGCCGCCATTACTAGTAAAAAAATAAAAATGCTATAAATCTATCCCCTATTTTGTATCTGCTATAACTTTTGCGCAAACCAATCAATATACGCTTAATGCGATTTTTTTTTTTTTACCAAAAATATGTAGAAAATTACATATCGGCCTAAACTGAGGAAAATTGTAAAAAAAAAAAAAAATTGAAAAAATGGATATTTATTATAGCAAAAAGTAAAAAATATTGTGTTTTTTTCAAACTTGACGCTCTTCTTTTGTTTATAGCGCAAAAAATAAAAAGCGCAGAGGTGATCAAATACCACCAAAAGAAAGCTCTATTTGTGGGGGAAAAAAAAGGACGTCAATTTCGTTTGAGTACAGCGTCGTACGACCGCACAATTGTCATTCAAAGTGTGACAGCGCTGAAAGCTGAAAAATGGACTGGGCAGGAAGGGGGTTTTAGTGCCCGGTAGGCAGGTGGTTAAAGTTCATGTGCATGTAAAGGCAGCCGTCCCAATACTTTTGGCAATATAGTGTATGTAGCACACTCCTAGATAGGTGTTAGGTTTGGATAGATGGAATTAGTATGTGTTTTGACAGGTCAATGTAGTTGCCATACTGTAATCAGTGTGGCTGTGATTGTTTTTTTAGGTAAAAGCATAGTCCAATGGGCTTTGCGCAGGGTAAACTGTTTCTGGATTTGTCAGGATAGTCCTGCATCTTGGACCTCAGAGGCAGGAAACAATACTGCCTCTTCCCGAATGACTGTTTTTTTTGTGTTTTTTTTTTTCCTTGAGAAGTATTTTTCACTGAAATAACATGCCTGAAGCCAGAACCATGTGCCAGGCATTTGGCACCTTGCTCGTTCCCATTGACGTCAATGGGTGAGTTTGGCAGGTGGCCCCACTTGCCGAACTCAACATGCCGAGTTAAAGGGGGGTTCCACTCGTGATTTTTTTTTTTTTTTTTTTAAAGTCTGCAGCTACAAAACACTGTAGCTGCTGACTTTTAATAAGGAAACTTACCTGTCCTACTCGCCCGCGATGCCCGCCCCCCGGAGGCCGATCCCTCGATCCTGGCAGGTCCTGGCGCCGCCATCCTCACTAAGGGAAACAGCAGTGAAGCCTTGCAGCTTCACTGCCGGTTTCCTACTGCGCATGCGCGAGTTGCGCGGCACTTTGTGAATGGGCCGGCTGCTCTCTGGGATACACACAGTTCCCAGAAGGCAGCGCGCCCCATTCACCAGATAACAACACCGCGAGTAGGACAAGAATGAAGACCAGCCGCGGAGGATGAAGAGGCAGATTAGGAACTTCCGCATAGCAACCGCTATTTCTGGTAAGTAAAAAAAAAAAATTTTCTAATTTATTTTTAGATTTTTGGTAAAAAAATAAAATTCAGGGTGGAACTCCACTTTAAATTGTTGCATCACAGAAGCAAAGCATTGTGGTGGTAGCAATATGAACAGACCCAAGCAGCCGCCATGTCATATTATAGGTGGGGCGGTAGGGCTGGTAAAAACATGGACCAACCACCTGTTTTTACCCTAGATGGCTCATTTGCAAATTGCAATCAACAAATCAGAAATCGTCCTTCACAGATGGAATGGCAAAAGCCCGGTTGCAAGCAAAGGAAGAGCGATACTGATTGTAGGTTGTAGGTGCTGCACACCCTAATTGATATAGAATTGGAAGGATACCCCAAGGGGCTTTGAATTGCAGCAAAAATTAATAATATTCAAAAGTATCAAAAATATATTTTATTGAAAAAGATTTATTTGTGATAAATATTTTTCAATAAAATATATTTTTGATACTTTTGAATATTATTAATTTTTGCTGCAATTCAAAGCCCCTCGGGGTATCCTTCCAATTCTAAGCCCGGTTGCAACGGGTTGTAACACGTTGCCGAGCCGCTCACTTTGCTGCCTTACCGAATAGACCAGCTTGTCTGCTGTGAACCATAAACAGTGAATTTGGAACAATTCCCTCCATCCAGTTTAACATTTACAAATGTCTTCTCCTCTGAAAAGTCTTTGACATTTTCTAACTGATAACATTTCACAGTAGAATGTTATTAGTGTGACGCCAGGGACTTTTTGTAACAATACGGAACATAAGCTGATGATTTAATTACTATTATTTATTTTTTCTTTTAAGTATTTCAAAAACGCGTGGACCTTCATACCTGAAAAAAATTACACATGGAGCTGACCGCCAATTTCTAGGATTTTAGGAAACAGGAATGAGTTGCCAAGTCACATATTGCAGATGGATTTTCACCGGTATTACAAATATTTTTCACCGTTTTGAGCAGGATCCAGAGAACTGGCCAAGACGCAATGACCTAAAACTAGCTGCTATGCTTGCCGGAGTATAGAGGGCTATGGGGGGGGAAATATTGAAAGTTTATCTCTACCTGTTAACAGGGCAGCCACCATACATTTTTAGACCCCTTAAGCCCCGTACACACGGTCGGACTTCCATCTGACTTTTCCGTGTTTTTTTGTCCGAATGGAGTTGGCCGGGAACACCCATAGCATACACACGCTCGGACTTTTCTGCAAACTTTCCCAAAACTTTTTGCAACATCACATGGTTTTTCAGCTCTTTTCTGCTCTTTACCGCCACCCTTTGGTCAACTTCTGCTATTGTTGGTTGATTTTAACATTAGTTGTTTTGTCCATCGGTTTTCTGTACACACGGTCGGACTTTGCTCCATCGGACTTTTGTTGGGCAAAAGTTTGTCCGTTTGCAGACCCAACTTTTGTCCGATGAAAACAAGAAAAAAGCAAAAAAAGTTTGTGCGATGGAGCGTACACACGGTCGGTTTGTTGGTCCAACTTGCTCAAAATGAAGTTTGTTGGCCAAAAGTCCGACTGTGTGTACAGGGCTTTACACAGCTTTAGGCCTGCCCCCCCCCAGGGCCTGCCCACTGGCTGTCCCACTGAATCCGCCCACTGGCTATCCCACCGAGTCCTTCAGTGCAGCCACTTTTGTTTTAACACTCTTACAACTTAGTATATAAAAATAAATTCAATCCATTAAAAAGAGACATCCCATATATTCAGCAAAGAGACAGCCCAATCCATCAAAAATAAATTTCAATCAGGCAAAGAGACATCCCAACCCAGCATAGAGACATCCTAATCCAGCAAAGAGCCAGACCCATATAATTTAGCAAAGAGACAGTCCAATCCATCAAAAAGAGATTTCAGTCAGGCAAAGAGACATCCCAACCCAGCATAGAGACATCCTAATCCAGCAAAGAGACATCCGCATATATTGAGAAATGAGACATCCCCATCCAGCAAATAGACACCCAATCCGGAAAATAGACATCCTCATATATTCAGCAAAGGGACATCTTAATCCAGCTAAGAGATGGCCTAATCCAACAGAGACATTCCCATATAGCAAGGATACTCCCTATATAGCAAAGAGACAGCCCAATCCAACAAAGAGACAGCCACAGCACAGGCCCACATCCAGCAACATTGTCAATCAGGCTGGGTTCACACTGGTACGACACGACAGTCATACAACTTTCATCCTACTTTGCTCTGCGACATCAGTCCTACGTTGGTCCTACATCGGTCCGACATCCATCCGACTTTCATGAACAGGATACTACTTTCATCCGACTTTGTGATAGTCTGACTTGTTCTTTGACCAATCAAAACAATCCCAGAGTGAGATAAATTCCTTTTACTGCTGCTGTAATCACATGTCAGATGTCAAAAGTCGGATGGTAAGGACAAGGCTCCTACTTTGATCCGACTTCAATGATATTCAATGGTCTGAACTGAAGTAGGATCAAAGTCGGACCAAAGTAGTGCAGGGAGCATTTTCAAAGTCGGACCGACTTGTGTCGGACCAGTTAAGACGGAAACATTGATTTTCACACGTCATGCGACATGAGCTCCCAATGTCGGAGCGTTTGTCGGACAAGTGTGAACCCAGCCTCAATTTATCATTGTGATGTCTAACAACTTGTCTCCAGACCAGTCCACAGTAAGCACTGAGCAGTCCTGCAGGCTTCAGGCAGTGCAGATCTTCAACACGGCTGAACTGCAACTGGCGTGGTGCCCAAACCAGCAACTGGTCTGCAGGGAGAGGCGGAGTGCAGATGATAGCACTCCACCTTCCCCCTGCAGCTGGACCTAAGTGAGCTGAATCAGCTCACTCATTGGCTACCCTGCTTTAGCAATTGCTAGTTACTACAGCAGCAACAACTCGTTGGTTGGGGCCCGGTCGTCTGGGCCCCCCAGGACACCCGGGCCCCCCAAATGTGTATGGGTTGTCCTCCCCTAATGGCTGCCTGTTGATCATACGTTTTGATCACTTTATTCAATTTGCCATGTAATTAGCACAGCTGTGGTGGCTGCAACTCAACACATGAACATGCAGACATAGCCAAGAGGTTCAGTTGTTTTTTGACCAAATATAAGTTTGTGGAAGACGGGCAAAATCTTAATGACTGTCCTTGTAATGAAAGCTGATAGCAGACGTGATGGTTGCTTTTTGGAAACATTCTGGGATTTTCACATTCTGCAGATTTAAGAGAATGTATGAAAACAAAACTCCATCCAGTGAGTGGCAGTGCTTTGGGTGAAACACCTTGTTATAATAAGTGCTAAAAGATGGATTTTTTAAAATAAATTGTTGCATAGAAATTAGACATGTGAAATACGTTTCTTTCCGAATTTTTTTTAACGAATTTCGTCAAATTCGTTAATTTACGAAAAATTTGAAAATTTGAATATTCGTAAATTCGAAAATTCGAAAATGTGGAAATTCAAAAATTCGTAAATACGTATGTAGCGGGTATGTACTTTTCGCGGGTGTAATTCAAACTGGCAGAGACACCAGTGATGTGCAGTTCCCTGCAGCCCAGCAGGTGGCGCTGTCGCCCTAGGCTGGGGTTGAACCATTGCTGTGTGCCCTGCCTCCTTTTTGTCCTCTCTCGGCAGCGGTATGGTGGGGCGGGGAACCCGCCATGCTTGCTGGGGGAGGGTATAAAGGGGCCGGCCATCTTTGTCACGGGGTCGAGTCCCAGGCACCTTCAGCCTGTGGGTGGTGGTTCGTGTCGGTCCTCTAGGCGGCCTAGGCCTAGAGGACAGCCGGAGGTCGTGTTCCATCCCAGGCACCTTTAGCCTGGGGTGAGGTACTCGGATGGAGGTCTGGAGCTCAGTGCCCAACACTGAGTTCCGCGAGGGAAGGAGGTCCTAGGGAACCCAGGGATTGGGAACCCAAATCCGGAAGGCGTAATGGACCGGGGGGAGCTCCTCACTTGAAGACCGGGTGCAGCATATTGCCAGTGACAGGTGAGCCTCCCACCGGAGACCGCCTGGAAGGAAATCCCCCCGCGCTCGGAGACTGCAACCCACTTTCAGGAAAAAAAGTGGAGAACCAATTGTGTCTGGGCCTACTCGCATCCACACCTCCCTTTCTGTTCTGTTCTCTGAGGGAGTTCAACTGATTGTGTTCATTCAAGAAGAATAAAGGAGTGTTGGACTTTAATGGTGTGGGGCTCATTTCCTGACAGACATTGTTCAAGGTGACTCTCAGTGGAGACTCCAGGTGCACAGCACTGACCCGAAGGTAAAACAAGAACTTTGCTCACACCGCACTGACACCTGTGGTGAAGGCCAGGCGTGGTGTCCCCGCTCCCTTCCCCTCTAAGGATACCCCTAGACGAGAGAAAGACGAGCTGAAGTGAAGAGGGGAGTGAGGAGGGCGCTACACGTAAATTTGAAAATCCGAAAACCCGAAAATTTGAAAATCTGAAATCATAACTAACTAATAATAACTTAACTATTACTAACTATTAAATTATAGGTATGGAATATCCTTTCAAATTTGGCTGTTAGTGAACGTAATGAATACAAATTTATCCGAAGTTACAAATTATCTGAAATAACGAATTCCGTTTCTAAACGAATGGAATGTAACAAATTAGTAATAATAAATAACAATAATAATAATAATTAAAAAAAAAATTGTATTATTATTATTTATTATTAATTTGTTCCTTTACATCTGTTTAGATGCAGCATTCGTTAATTTTGGATAATTCATAACTTTGGATAAATTTGTATTCGTTCCGTTCACTAACAGCCAAATTTGAAAGGAAATTCCAATACCTATAATTTAATAGTTAGTTATTATTAGTTAGTTAGTTAATCTTTTGAATTTTCGGATTTTCTTTCTTATTTTCGTATTTTCGTATTTACGGGTTTACGAATTTATGAATTGTGATCATAACGAATGACCCGAAAAAAAACAAAAAAAATGAAACGAAAATGAACAAATATTTTGGCAGTGCACTTGTCTAATAGAAATAGTTTTTATTCTCATTTTCAGCTTTAGGCTTCATAGTTTTCAGGTAAATCGTACCTGCTGTGCTGTAAAAAAACAAAATGTAATTTAGAGAGCTCAATATAATTACATAGATATTTTGGTTGGAAAAAAAAAGTCCATCCAGTTCAATTCACAGAGAAAAAAGCAAAAAACAAAACACACAAAACACACACACATCGAAAACCTCCATATACACAATCTTTTTCCCTCAGCTGATCTAGAGGAAGGCAAAAAAAAAACAAAAAACAATAAAGCATGATCCTATTTCCTCCAATGGGGGAACATAATTTCTTCCTGATCCCCCAAGAGGCAATTGGATATTCTCTGGTTCGACTGGATCAATATTAGTAGCCAGTTAAATTATGTACATTTAGGAAAGTATCTAGGCCTTTTTTTAAAGCAATCTACTGAGCTGGCCGGAACCACCTCTGGAGGGAGCCTTCAGTCCATCATGAATGCTGCCGTCAGGCTCATCCACCTTACCAACCATTCAGTGTCTGCTACCCCTCTCTGTCAATCCCTCCACTGGCTTCCACTCACCCAACAAATTCAATTCAAAATTCGAACAACTTACAAAGCCCCCCACAACTCGGCCCCCAGCTACATCACTAACCTAGTCTCAGAATTCCAACCGAATTGTCCCCTTCATTCCTCCCAAGACTTCCTACTCTCTAGTTCCCTCGTCACCTCCTCCCATGCTCGACTCCAGGACTCATCCTGAGCCTGTCCTAACCTACAGAACTCCCTATCCCAATCTGTCCGTCTATCTCCTACTCTGCTTGCTTTTATATGATCTCTGAAAGCCCTCCTCTTTAAAAATAACGTTATTAAAAATAAGTATTTCACTTACAATATAAATCCTTGGTACCACGCATTAAAACAAATCTGCAGCATAAAACAGTCCTGATCATTCGGCCGGTCGTTGCTATGCGTAATGACACCACGTCAGGCGTCAACCTGCGCGTTTCGTCACACAATGACGTCATCAGGGCCATGCTGGGAGTGCTCTGTGAGCCCTCTTTTAGCACAGAAACTTCAGCCATCCATGGATGCATTTGTGCATCGTATGGGCGTTAAAGAGTTACATGGGTGGCAGGAGGTTAACTGAAAAATCGTTTGATCAGTAGGAATGGGATTTTGTGGGTGCATATATTGTAAACCAGACTACCGTGTTTCCCCGAAAATAAGACCTACCCCGAAAATAAGACCTAGCGTTATTTTCCAGGAGGGCTGCAATATAAGCCCTACCCCGAAAATAAGCCCTAGTTTAAAATGCTTGTAAAATCCTATGACCCACTCTATTACAGTAGTATATAATGTACAATGTGTGTGTTTCTGTAACATAATTGCGGAGAAGAGAGCTCTGGCAGGTCACAGAAGCGCAGAGCGGCGCTATAACGAAGGTATTTGGCACAATTATATTACATAAACACACACATTGTACATTATATACTACTGTAATAAAGTGGATTATAGGATTTTACAAGCATTTTAACTCAGTTCACACCGGGGAGTCCTGTCAGGCAGGGGGAGAGAAGACAGCACATTACATGGTAAGACCTACCCCGAAAATAAGCCCTACTTTGTCTTTTGTTGCCAAAATTAATATAAGACCCGGGCTTATTTTCGGGGAAACACGGTAGGTACCAATTGAAAAATTTACAAATTTTATTACAAACAAAACATAAAGATGTATTATATATAAAAACTAGTAGAGTTCCACAGTTCCATCCACTATACGTTACGTGGAGATGTTGACAAAATCCTCTACACAATTTCTTCTACATGTTTTACCAACATGGCTTCTTCAGGAAGCAATTATGTGCATACGATACTGGTAAAAATACCCCAAAAAAATATACAAATAGGAAATGTTTATAGGGGATTGTGTCCAACAATTTAGTGCTAGCTGTTTTTTTTTTTTTATTTTAAATTTTTTTTGATTAGCGCAACAAACATTCTTTATATAGGAAATATTTATAGACATGGCTTTTTTCTCAGAGGATAGGTGCAGGTCCTTCCCCATTACAAGCAATCCCTTTTCTCCACCCCCTACCCACCTATGACCACCATCTCTTGGTTCCAACACCTACCCACCCCCCAGTACTGCCCCTTTTAGACAATACAGAACAAAATTTAATTTTGTAGCGCTAAGTAATCTGTATGGAATGTGTTAAAGTGATTGTACAGTCTTATTTTATTTTTTTCTATTAACATAACAAACATGTAACAAGAGGCTGCAGTCCCACCAAGAAGCCTAAAAAGCCAGACTGCAGTGGATTCTAAAAACTCAGGTAACCTTGACCGAGAGGCTTCTGTGACTACAACTAGAAGAGTTGTAATGTGTTCTGCGTTTCATTAGCAGTTCATCGATTGACATAAATTGTTGCCCGAAGTTGCTTTTCTAAACCATTAGGTAAACAAAATGAAATGGCAGGTAAATAGCTCATACACAAAAAAGAGATGTATTATTTTCTGGATTTGTCTGCGGCTCGGCACATACAGTCTATAAGATATCTGACTGCGCGTAGCCTTAGTTAACCCAGAATATTTCTTAATTGATTAAGTCCACTCCAGGCCGCCGCCGGTGTCTTGGCATGTGTCTGCTTGCAATTTTATTGGCTTTTCTTCAGCTCCAGATCTTAATCATATATATATATATATATTTTCTTCTTGTTGCATAATGGGCTAATTTGTTCGACGTGATGCGTTTTGCCGTTTGCTTACCATTAATTGCTCTGATAATTACAGACTTTCATGTTTGTAGCTTCTGAGACGGCTTGAACAACAAAATCATTTGCAAGTGCAAACATTGCTTAAGGTTTCCTTCTTCCCCGTTCCAGCTTTTGATCTTCCTTAAATTAACACTTAACTTATCCCTGGGCCCAGCTTTCCATCCATTTAAAATTACTCAAACAGGAGTGTAAGATATGTTAATCTGATCAGCAGAAAAAATAACCTAAAACCAATTTTTTTTTATTTATTTATTTTTTATATTAATTACCGATTAGACTTGAGAGCATACGGCACTCCTTGACCTACCTCCTTCTACCATATCTCCGTGATCAAAGTGGAACATTTTGCAAGATGGTGGAGCTCCATAGAAACCTTATTAGTCTCGTTCTTCGGGCAAAAAGCGTGTCTAATGCCGCGTAAACACGACCGTTTTTCATGACGAGAATTTTTTTTTTTTTAAATGGTCGTGAAAAACGGTCGTGTGTATGCTCCAGAGCATTTTTCTCGACGAGAAAAATTATGGTTGAGCTGGATGGACTTTGTGTCTTTTTTCAACCTGACTAACTATGTAACTATGTAAAAATGGGCGAAAAAAAATTAGAACCTGCTCTATTTTTCCTCGTTGTTTTTCACGTCGTTCTTTTTAACGTTGTGAAAAACGGTCGTGTGTATGCTTTTAAGAGGGGGAAAAAAAACGTGCATGCTCAGAATCAAGTATGAGACGGGAGCGCTCGTTCTGGTAAAACTAGCGTTCGTAATGGAGATAGCACATTCGTCACGCTGTAACGGACTGAAAAGCACGAAGACTGAAAAGCGCAAATCGTCTCTCACCAAACTTTATTAACACGAGGATCAGCAAAAGCGTCCCAAAGGGTGGCGCCATTCGAATGGAACTTCCCCTTTATACAGTTGCAAAAAAAGTATGTCTACCCTTTTGGAATGATATGGATTTCTGCACAAATTGGTCATAAAGTGTGATCTGATCTTCATCTAAGTCACAACAATAGACAATCACAGTCTTCTGCTTAAACTAATAACACACAAAGAATTAAATGTTACCATGTTTTTATTGAACATACCATGTAAACATTCACAGTGCAGGTGGGAAAAGTATGTGAACCCCTAGACTAATGAGATCTCCAAGAGCTAATTGGAGTGAGGTGTCAGCCAACTGGAGTCCAATCAATGAGATGAGATTTGAGTTGTTGGTTACAGCTGCCCTGCCCTATAAAAAACACACACCAGTACAGGGTTTGCTTTTCACAAGAAGCATTGCCTGATGTGAATGATGCCTCGCACAAAAGAGCTCTCAGAAGACCTACGATTAAGAATTGTTGACTTGCATAAAGGTGGAAAGGGTTATGAAAGTATCTCCAAAAGCCTTGCTGTTCATCAGTCCACGGTAAGGCCCCTTTCACACTGGGGCGGGCATATGCGGTGGCGGTATAGCAGCGCGATTTTCAGCGCCCTATACCGTCGTGTTTTACCGCAATATTCGGCCGCTAGCGGTGCGGTTTTAACCCCCACTAGCGTCCGAAAAAGGGTTAATACCGCCCGCAAACCGCGGCTACATCCGCGGTTTGCGGGCGGTATTACCGCGGTGTCCCATTGATTTCAATGGCAAGGAGCGGTAAAGGAGCGGTATACACACCGCTCTTTCACCGCTCCAAGGATGCGGCTTGCAGGAGATTTTTTTGTCTCCTGCCAGCGCACCGCCTCAGTGTGAAAGCCCTCAGGCTTTCACATTGAGAATGCTGGGGCAGGAGTATTTCAGACGTTATTTATGCGCTATTTTTAGCGCAAAAACGCCTGAAATACGCCTCAGTGTGAAAGGGGTCTAAGACAAATTGTCTATAAATGGAGAAAGTTCAGCACTGCTGCTACTCTCCCTAGAAGTGGGCGTCCTGTAAAGATGACTGCAAGAGCACAGCGCAGACTGCTCAATGAGGTGAAGAAGAATCCTAGAGTGTCAGCTAAAGACTTACAAAAGTCTCTGGCATATGCTAACATCCCTGTTAGCGAATCTACGATACGTAAAACACTAAACAAGAATGGATTTCATGGGAGGATACCAGAAAGGAAGCCACTGATGTCCAAAAAAACCCATTGCTGCACGTTTACAGTTTGCACAAGAGCACCCGGATGTTCCACAGCAGTACTGGCAAAATATTCTGTGGACAGATGAAACCAAAGTTGAGTTGTTTGGAAGAAACACACAACACTGTGCGTGGAGAAAAAGAGGCACAACACACCAACATCAAAACCTCATCCCAACTGTGAAGTATGGTGGTGGGGGCATCATGGTTTGGGGCTGCTTTGCTGCGTCAGGGCCTGGACGGATTGCTATCATCGAAGGAAAAATGAATTCAGAAAGTTTATCAAGACATTTTGCAGGAGAACTTAAGGCCATCTGTCCACCAGCTGAAGCTCAACAGAAGATGGGTGTTGCAACAGGACAACGACCCAAAGCATAGAAGTAAATCAACAACAGAATGGCTTAAACAGAAGAAAATACACCTTCTGGATTGGCCCAGTCAGAGTCCTGACCTCAACCAGATTGAGATGCTGTGGCATGACCTCAAGAAAGCGATTCACACCAGACATCCCAAGAATATTGCTGAACTGAAACAGTCCTGTAAAGATGAATGGTCAAGAATTACTCCTGACCGTTGTGCACGTCTGATCTGCAACTACAGGAAACGTTTGGTTGAAGTTATTGCTGCCAAAGGAGGTTCAACCAGTTATTAAATCCAAGGGTTCACATACTTTTTCCACCTGCACTGTGAATGTTTACATGGTGTGTTCAATAAAAACATGGCAAACAATAAGAAAAGCGCTTTTAAAAAATATAAAAATGAGGGAACACTAGTGTCATTTAAATGTTACAAAGAATATAACAGGATATGTAAAAAGGAAATTAAGGATGCAAAAATTCAAAACGAACGACAGATTGCAAAAGATAGTAGGACAAACCCCAAAAAATTCTTCAAATATATTAATAGTAAAAAGGTCAAGTCTGAGCATGTAGGCCCTTTACAAAATAATCTAGAGTGGGTGACTGGGGACAAAGAGAAGGCTAATTTATTAAATACTTTCTTCAGCTCTGTGTATACAAAGGAGCATGGGGGAGTTCATGTCCATAATGGGGGTGGTAGTGACACAGCCCCAAATCCACAATGGCTCAAAAGTGATATGGTCCAGAAATATTTAGACAGAATAAAGGTGGATAAAGCACCTGGACCAGATGGCATACACCCACTGATCCTAAAATTAAGAATTGAGCTCTGTAATTTCAAAGCCATTATATCTAATTTTTAGGGACTCATTAATGACAAGAATAGTACCACTGGATTGGCGCAGGGCCAATGTGGTGCCTATATTTAAAAAGGGAACAAAGTCTTTACCAACTAACTATAGACCTGTTAGTTTAACTTCCATAGTTGGGAAGATACTGGAGAGATTAATAAAAGACCACATAGATGAGTTCTTGCTGGAAAAAAACTATTTAAGCAACAGACAGCATGGATTCATGAAAGACAGAAGTTGTCAGACAAACCTGATTTCTTTTTATGAAGAGGTAAGTAAAACCTTGGACAGAGGGGTAGCGGTGGACGTGGTATACTTGGACAGAGGGGTGGCGGTGGACGTGGTATACTTGGACAGAGGGGTGGCGGTGGACGTGGTATACATGGACAGAGGGGTGGCGGTGGACGTGGTATACTTGGACAGAGGGGTGGCGGTGGACGTGGTATACTTGCACAGAGGGGTGGCGGTGGACGTGATATACTTGGATTTTGCAAAAGCGGTCGATACAGTTCCCCACACACGGCTCATGTGTAAGGTAAAGTCTACAGGATTGGAAATATCAGTTTGTAAATGGATAGAAAACTGGCTAAAAGACAGAATTCAGAGAGTAGTAGTTAATGATTCTTACTCTGAATGGTCTAAGGTTATCAGTGGTGTACCCCAAGGTTCAGTGCTGGGACCCTTACTTTTTAATATCTTTATAAATGATATCGGGTCTGGGATCAAAAGTAACATTTCTGTCTTTGCAGATGACACTAAGCTATGCAGTGGAATGACGTCCTTACAAGATGTCTCCAATTTACAAGCCGACCTCGATGCTCTGTCTAATTGGGTGACTATGTGGCAGATGAGGTTTAATGTTGATAAATGTAAAGTTATGCACTTGGGGGCTAAAAATATACATGCATCATACATACTAGGGGGAGTACAACTGGGGGGATCCATAGTGGAGAAGGATCTGGGGGTTTTGGTAGATCATAAGCTCAATAATAACATGCAATGCCAAGCTGCGGTTTCCAAAGCGAGCAAAGTCCTTTCTTGTCCTTTCTTGTATTAGGAGAGGTATGGACTCCAGAGAGAGAGAGACATCATTTTGCCCCCCTGTACAAATCATTAGTAAGGCCTCATCTGGAATAAGCAGTTCAGTTTTGGGCACCAGTTCTCAAAAAGCATATCGGGGAACTGGAGAAAGTGCAGAGAAGGGCAACCAAACTGATAAGAGGCATGGAGGAGCTCAGCTATGAAGAAAGATTAGAGGAACTGAATTTATTCACTCTTGAGAAGAGGAGAATAAGGGGGGATATGATTAACATGTACAAATATATAAGGGGTCCATATAGTGAACTTGGTGATGAGTTATTCACTTTACGGTCAACACAGAGAACAAGGGGGCACTCTTTACGTCTAGAAGAAAAAAGATTTAATCTCCAAATGCGGAAAGGTTTCTTCACAGTAAGAGCTGTGAAAATGTGGAACAGACTCCCTCCAGAGGTGGCTCTGGCCAGCTCAGTAGATTGCTTTAAGAAAGGCCTGGATTCTTTCCTAAATGTACATAATATAACTGGGTACTGACATTTATAGGTAAAGTTGATCCAGGGTAAATCCGATTGCCTCTCGGGGGATCAGGAAGGAATTTTTTCCCCTGCTGTAGCAAATTGGATCATGCTCTGCTGGGGTTTTTTGCCTTCCTCTGGATCAACTGTGGGTATAGAATTGGGTATATGAGATTGCACGATATTTTTTTTATTTTATTTTAGTTATTTTTTTTATGGTTGAACTGGATGGACTTTGTCTTTTTTCAACCTGACTAACTATGTAACTATGGCAACGTTTAATTCTTTGTGTGTTATTAGTTTAAGCAGACTGTGATTGTCTATTGTTGTGACTTAGATGAAGATCAGATCACATTTTATGACCAATTTGTGCAGAAATCCATATCTATCCAAAAGGGTTCACATACTTTTTTTTTGCAACTGTAGTGCCGTTGTACATCACCGCGCTTTGCTCAAGTTTTTTTCTCATGAACGTGTGTATGCAAGGCAGACTTGAGAGGAAACACGAAAAATCACGTCGAGAAAAACGTCGTTTTTTTCCATGACATGAATAACGGTCGTGTGTACGCGGCATTAGATGCAGTACCTTCTCCGACGCCCCTGCTCAGTTCAGTCCTTTTTAATAAAATGGCAAAAGGAGCAGTTACCTTGGATAATGGATGGAAAGTAATATGCCCATGTACTGGTAAACCAAAGTCAAATGCTAAAAAATAAATCTTCAGTTGCCTGGAAGGAGCTGTGACCTTGCTAAACCTCATGGAGCAGGGGTGTCAAACTCAATTTCATCACAGTCCATATGAGCATTATGGTTGTCCTCAAAGGGCTGGTTGTATCTGTAAGACTAGTTGTCCAAAGCACCCGACTCCCCCCTACATAAGATGTCCATAGCCCCCCCCCCAACATCAGAAGTCAAGTGTCCCCCACCCTCCCTTGCATCACAGTGTATACCCTTTACCTTGTGCTGCTGCCCAGGAGAAGCTGGAGCAGAGCTGGGAAGCAGAAAGATATGCCTCTTTCTACCATATCTCTATGATCAAAGTGAAACATTCTGGAAGATGGTGGAGCTCCATAGAAACCTTATTAGTCTTGTTCTTTAGCCTTGTTCACGCGGGAAAAAGCACGTCAAAGGTGCAGTAGCTTCTTCGAAGCCTCTGCTCAGTTCAGTCTTTTTTAATAAAATGGCAAAAGGAGCAGGTGCCTTGGGTAATGGATGGAAAGTAATAGACCAATGTATTGGTAAGCCAAAGTCAAATGCTAAAAATCTGCAAATCTTTAGTTGCCTAAAGTTGCCTACCAGTGTATTAGATAGTTAGTGGCTGGCCCAAGCTAAGGGGGAAAGAGTTAATGTGTGTGGTACAGTTCTCTGGGTTTTTAGAGCCAGCCTACTCACCAGCAATATAAATATGGGGGAAGGCTGGGTTCGAGGCTCATTTAAGGGCTCTTTCTTGCTGGTTCGGATGGGCCATAGTGGAAAGGATGTCATGGGAGAAAAAGCAGGGTGCGCCAAAAACGAAGTGCAGCAGCAGATGCAACGAATGGTATATTTAATTAACCACTTCCCATCCGGCCTATAGCAGAATGACGGCCGGGCGGTGGTTCAGTTATTCTGACTGGACGTCATATGACGTCCAGCAGGATAACAGCCGCCACACGCCTGTAGGAGCGCGCATCGCGGCGATCGGTGGTGCGGTGTGTCAGTCTGACACACCGCTACACCAATCTCGGTAAAGAGCCTTCAACGGAGGCTCTTTACCATGTGATCAGCTGTGTCCAATCACGGTTGATCATGATGTAAACAGGAAGAGCCGTTGATCTGACAGACACGAGTAGAGGAGGAAAGCCGATCGGCTGCTCTCCTGACAGGGGGGGTCTGTGCTGATTGTTTATCAGTGCAGCCCCCCCTCGGATGCCCGCCCAGGACCACCAGGATGCCGCCAGGACCACCAAGGAAGGCCACAACACTGGACCACCAGGTATGCCACCCTAGACCACCAGGTAAATGCCAATCAGTGCCCAGGCAGCTGCCAATCAGTGCCCATCAAAAATGCTTGCCAGTGCCAGTGCCATTAGTGATGCCTGTCAGTGCCATTTATCAGTGCCGCATATCAGTGCCCACCAGTGCCCAGCATTGCCGCCTATCAGTGCCCATCAGTGCCGCCTATCAGTGCCACTCATAAGTACCCATCAGTGCAGCCTTCAGTGCCCATCAGTGTCGCCTATCAGTGCCCATTAGTGCCCACCAATGCCACCCATGAGTGCCCATCAGTGCTGCCTATCAATGCCCATCAGTGCTGCATATCAGTGCCACCCATCAGTGCCTCCTACCAGTGCCCATCAGTGCCACCTATCAGTGCCCATCGTCAGTGCCCATCAGTGTCACCTATGAGTGCCCATCAGTGCCACCTCGTTGGTGCCACCTCATCGGTGCCGCCTTATCAGTGCCCGTCAGTGAAGGAGAAAACATACTTATTTCCAAATTTTTATAACAGAAACAAAAGAAAAAAACCTTTTTTTCAAAATGATGGGTCTTTTTTTATTTGTTTAGCAAAAAATAAAAAAGAGGTGATCAAATACCACCAAAAGAAAGCTCTATTTGTGGGAACAAAATGATAAAAATTCTGTTTGGGTACAGTGTAGCATGACCGTGCAATTGTCATTTAAACAGCAACAGCGCTGAAAGCTGAAAATTGGCCTGGGCAGGAAGGGGGTGTAAGTGCCCGGTATTGAAGTGGTTAAAATCACCAAAAAGATCAGTAGGCATATAACAGTATAATACTGTGGTCACTCAGCTGGTCTCTGGTGGATGGCGGTGTGTAGATGTTAACATGAGAAGAGAGGAACAACCGGCCGGACATCCGTCTCGTCGACTCAGAACCAGCATGGAATGCACTCGGAGTCGTTTCGGAAGTGACGTCAGAACATGGACATAACGTTTCAAAGCATTCGCTTGTTCATCAGATCTAACTGGCCATTGGTCTGAATTGGTCTGAAAGGACATGCCAGAGCTGCTGTGTGGAGGGACTACTGCGCCTTGCAGTCCTTCAGAGACACCAGGGTTCTGGAGAACACCCAAGACCTGGAGAACGCCAAAATGGACTATTACTTTTCTGAGGTACACCTGGGGAGCCAGTTAGATGTAGTTCGGGACATTATGATATTACTGTTCATGATGGACTGTTCTAAAGAGCTTTTCAGTAAAGTCCCTCAACTGATCTGGGCCTGGTCTGAAGTTATTCAAAGGGGTGCTTGTTGGTTCTGGCATATCAAAAGAACCAGGGTCAGTAAAGCACTTGTGGGGAATGAAGCTCAGCTGCTGTTTAAAAAAGTCTACCTGGCAAGTCAAGCAAGATAAGCTTTGTAGTTACTATGGGTAACAAAGCACTAGTTTAAGAAACAAAGAAACCAGTCGTTAGGTATGGTACCTGGTAAAGGGGTCGGGTCCTCCAGTAGCAAGGAGGTCAGTGTTCTTTCTCCCTCGCTAGTGGTCAGTTTCCAGTAGCAACTGGAACCTAAACCGTGTTACGGAGATATATGATCGAGTTACATGGGTACGGGAGTGAAGGAGTTAACAAGTGCATGCATAAGGTCAATGCTTTGTGCTCGTTGGGACCCCATTCTGTTACTGGGAGTGAGGTAACAGAGGTATGCTTGACTGGTAGAGAGGGCGCGGCCGGGCATAGCAGAATCCCTCCTAATGCAAACATACATTAAGTTACAGTGTATAGTGACATGGGACCATATTTTTAGAGGAACTCTGTACTTTTATTGCTGCACACAGTGTTATGGCTCATCTGTAGGTCGGGGAACTGCCTTAATGTTAGACTTTCACATGACTGCGGTCCTCGCCTGGTCCCAGGCATTAGTGAGCATGTTCCTCGTGAAAGGTACTCCCATGTGCAGAGTGAGTAGGCCCTGCCCACAACCTGTGACCTTGCTAAACCTCTTAGGGCACCCAAAACCTATCCGGTGACACTCACTGCCAGTAGCCAGGTTTCAGGGTCTAGAAAGCCCATCCTAGCATACTGCAGTACATGTAACAGTAAGGACGCTGTACACCAAAATCAGCTGGAATTCCAGGTGGATAGAAAGAGGCTTCAGCCTGGCTCCTCCAGGGCCATACCCACGGACGCGTTTCACCCTGCCCACGGGGCTTAGTCATAGAGGACCTCCGGGTTTGAGTGGCTGACTCCCTCAAACGTCACTTCCGGCCAGGAGAGTGGAACGCACGCTAGATGCTGAACAGTTAACACGTCTCCATACTAGCAGGGCCGAGGTTTTTTTTTAGTGACGCGGGTTCTGTCATTGTGACAGTTTTTAAACTATTTGTAAAGTTGTTTTTAACAATAAAAAGGGAAAAACTGCGCTTAAAAGTTGAATCTAAAAGGATGAACCAGTCCAAAATGGCAACAATGTGGGATATAACACAGACAAATAGAAAAGGGAAAAATTGCGTTAGAAAATCCAAAAATAAAAAATGCTAGAAAGTCTGAAATAATATAAAGTTCCAGAAAAATTTTCACAGATGGAACAAATGCTTATATCATGATTGATGGTAGTTGTGTTGAAAACTGATGAAATGCATGCTTACCAAAAAGCAAGTTATTAGGACAGGTGGCTATAACCCAGCCCAGGCCTTTGGTTAGTGGAAGAACACTAACTGATCCAATGATGTTAAATTCTCCAGGTGGATGGAAGATGAGCTCCTCACACATTAAGCAATTGGTTAACCCAAAAGTGAAGAAAACATCATAGCGTAATCCTGTCTCGTTACACAACCCCAATGGGACTAATGCACTTACAATGTTGACGGATTTATTTTACAACAAATTGCACCCAGTGTAATGTCCCTTGCAATTGAAACACCACGGTCCGCGTTAAAAACCTTCTTGCCAAACAATTATTAGATACAGACAAGAGTGTTCAAAAAACCCCGGAATGACACCGCAGTGTGCACCACCACCATAAAAGATGTCCCCTTACCGGACTGCAGATATTGAAAGCAAACAATCACTAATAGGTCTCCTCCAATGAATCAGATGAAAGGCAAAACAGGGATAATCACCGCAGTGTAGCACCACCGTTAAAGGATGTCTCCTTACCACACGGCTATTTTTGAAGGCAAATAGTAACTGGTAGGTGTCATCTATAGGATCCTCGACCATATTCGCCAGCACACCAAGGATCGTTCCAATTACGTCCAAAAGGTTTTTATTGGACGTAATTGGAACGATCCTTGGTGTGCTGGCGAATATGGTCGATTGTTGATGTTTCCAGGACCCATCTGGTGATTGCTGCAGCACCCATTATCTTATAAGAGCCGCTTGTCCAGGAACGTGTGCGAGTGGAATATTGAGCAATCTATAGGACCCTGGTTAGGTGCTGCTGGATGGATGGATACAAATGGCTCCGTGTCCGGTCCCTGTACTCCGTCCATCTGTGAATTTTTTTGGGGAACTTTATATTATTTTAGACTTTCTAGCATTTTTTTATTTTTGGACTTTCTACCGCAATTTTTCCCTTTTCTGTTTTTAACAATAAACCTGAGGATATTACTCTATGAGGAGCTTTCTTTTCCATACATCACATGCTGCATACTACTCATCCCGGAAGTCCAGATTTCTTTATAAATGATATTGGGTCTTGGATTAAAAGTAACATTTCTGTCTTTGCAGATGACACTAAGCTATGCAGTGGAATAACGTCCTTACAGGATGTCTCCAACTTACAATTGGAGACATGCTCTGTCTAATTGGGCGAGTAATTGGCAAATAAGGTTTAATGTAGATAAATGTAGCGTTATGCACTTGGGGGCTAAGAATATGCATACATCATATATACTAGGGGGAGTACAACTGGGGGAATCAATGGTGGAGAAGGATCTGGGGGTTTTGGTAGATCATAAGCTCAATAATAACATGCAATGCCAAGCTGCGGTTTCCAAAGCGAGCAAAGTCCTTTCTTGTATAAGAGAGGTATGGACTCCAGAGAGAGAGATATCATTTTGTCCCTGTACAAATCATTAGTAAGACCTCATCTGGAATATGCAGTTCAGTTTTGGGCATCAGTTCTCAAAGAGGATATCGGGGAACTGGAGAAAGTGCAGAGAAGGGCAACCAAGCTGATAAGAGGCACGGAGAGGGGTCCCCAACCACAGGGCTGGGGCCCACTACCGGGCCGTGGACTCTCTGCAGCCATGCAATGGACAGCATGGGAGAGCCGGAGAGCGGGCAGCACATGAGAGCTGGGCAGGCGAGAGAGCAGAGAGATGACATCATCTTTCACTGCCAGCCCTTGTTCTGCCCTCAATGTGCTGCCGCGGGCAGCAGAGAGATTACATCATCTCTCACTGACCGCCCTCTCTCTGGTAACCTTAATGTAATGTGAGGGGGTTAGCTCGGCAGCGGGTGTGTGTGACCCCCGGGATGGGCTCCCCACACAAAACAGGCCCAGCAAACGGAGGTTGTGGTTTTCAAAATCAAAAAAAAGTGCGGTTTATTTTCTATTTACAGTGACAAAACACAGCAAAGCAAAAGAAACATAACCAAAATAAATCCTGGTCAAGTTGACCTCTGACTAAACATACAGGTTTCCTAACTAACAACTGGGATCAGCCTAGTGCTGTCCTAGTCCCTAAGTCCCTGGTTTAGTAAAAGTCCAAACAAATAGCCACACAGGCTTTGCCTCACCGCACAGGGGTTCACTCTCCCTAGACAGTCCACACAGGTCTGGTTCCAGGCATGAGCAAACACCTAATGAATCTGGGAGTTCTTATAGAGGCCTAAATGAGCTGACAAGCTTCAGCTGGTCTCATCAACTCCCTGTCTGCACGACGCCCAGCCCTCTCCCTAGAGGTATGAGTCATCCATGAGCCCACTAGCCTTATACAACTCTCCACCTAGTTGTATAAGTCGGCGTAAAGCCTGAATCTGGGCGAAATATATCTACCCCCCTGGATGCAACCAGGTGACTTTACCTTCCTGCTGTCACATACCCCCCCCTCTTGTTTTAACCTCGGGGTTGGAACACCAGCAATCAGGCATTCATGTACTCGAGACAAAGCATCCACATTCCCCATTTGAACGCCAGGGCGATGCTTTACTGTGAAGTTGAATTCCTGGAGGGCCAGGAACCACCTATTCACTCTTCTATTTGTTTCCTTGTTTTGAGCCATCCACTTTAACGGAGCGTGATCCGTAACCATGTCAAAGTGCCTACCTAGCAGGTAGTACCGAAGGGAATCTAGAGCCCACTTCACCGCTAAACACTCCTTTTCAACGGTGGCGTAATTTACCTCATGGGACTTCAACTTCCTGCTGAGGTAAATGACTGGGTGCTCTTCCCCGTTCCAGACCTGGGACAATACTGCTCCTAACCCCACATCTGACGCATCACTTTGTACGACAAAGTCTTTAGAGAAGTCGGGTGAGTACAACACTGGCTGGCTACATAAGGCTTGTTTCAAGAATTGGAATGCTGCCTCAGCCTCGGGGGTCCATTTAATCATGACCGACCCTTTCCCCTTCGTCAGGTTGGTTAGGGGCACAGCCTTAGAAGCAAAGTGGGGAATGAATCGCCGATAATACCCAGCGATTCCCAGAAAGGCTCGTACCTGCTTCTTGCTGTTGGGACGTGGCCAACTCTGGATGGCCTCGACTTTGTTGAGTTGGGGTTTTATTACTCCCCTCCCAATGGTGTACTCAAGATATTTGGCCTCCTCCTGCCCAATGGTACACTTCTTGGGGTTAGCCGTAAACCCCGCTTCCCGAACAGAGTCCAGGACTGCTTGCACTTTTGGCAGATGTGAGGCCCAATCTGTGCTATGGACAATTACGTCATCCAGGTAAGCCGCAGCATACTTCCGATGGGGCCTCAGCATCTGGTCCATTTTCCGCTGGAATGTGGCCGGCGCATTCTGTAACCCGAACGGCATTCTTTTATATTGGAACGCCCCGTCTGGGGTTACAAATGCGGTTTTCTCTTTGGCCGACTTGGCCAGGGGGATTTGCCAATACCCTTTTGTGAGGTCAAGAGTCGTCATGTATCGGGCTGTTCCCAGCCGGTCGATCAACTCATCTATACGTGGCATGGGGTAGGTGTCAAATTTTGTAACTTTGTTCAACTGACGAAAATCGTTACAAAATCGCCAGCTCCCATCCGGTTTAGGCACCAACACGATGGGACTAGACCAATCACTTTGGGACTCCTCTATCACCCCTAAGTTCAGCATTTTCTGTACTTCCTCCCGTATTGCCTCCCGTCGAGCCTCTGGGATCCGATAGGGTTTTAACTTCACCCTTTCACCGGGCGGGGTAATGATGTCATGCTCTACCCCAGATGTTTGTCCCGGCAGCTCAGAGAATACCTCCTTGTTGCGAAGCACAAACTCCTTAACCTCCTGTTGTTGGGGTTGTGACAAGGTGGCTGCTATTCCAACCTCAGGAATCACGCAACCAGTTTGAGCTGGTGACCAAGTGTCTGCGACTAGGGACTCTCTATCCCTCCAGGCTTTCAACAGATTAACGTGATAGATCTGTTCGGGCTTTCGCCTTCCTGGTTGTCTGACCTTGTAATTCACTTCGCTCACTTTTTCCATTATCTCGTAGGGGCCTTGCCATTTGGCAAGGAATTTACTTTCAACCGTAGGGACAAGTACCAATATCCTATCCCCCGGGGAAAAGGTACGGGTCTTGGCTCCACTGAAGTAGGATCAAAGTCGGACCAAAGTAGTGCAGGGAGCATTTTCAAAGTCGGACCGACTTGTGTCGGACCAGTTAAGACGGAAACATTGATTTTCACACGTCATGCGACATGAGCTCCCAATGTCGGAGCGTTTGTCGGACAAGTGTGAACCCAGCCTCAATTTATCATTGTGATGTCTAACAACTTGTCTCCAGACCAGTCCACAGTAAGCACTGAGCAGTCCTGCAGGCTTCAGGCAGTGCAGATCTTCAACACGGCTGAACTGCAACTGGCGTGGTGCCCAAACCAGCAACTGGTCTGCAGGGAGAGGCGGAGTGCAGATGATAGCACTCCACCTTCCCCCTGCAGCTGGACCTAAGTGAGCTGAATCAGCTCACTCATTGGCTACCCTGCTTTAGCAATTGCTAGTTACTACAGCAGCAACAACTCGTTGGTTGGGGCCCGGTCGTCTGGGCCCCCCAGGACACCCGGGCCCCCCAAATGTGTATGGGTTGTCCTCCCCTAATGGCTGCCTGTTGATCATACGTTTTGATCACTTTATTCAATTTGCCATGTAATTAGCACAGCTGTGGTGGCTGCAACTCAACACATGAACATGCAGACATAGCCAAGAGGTTCAGTTGTTTTTTGACCAAATATAAGTTTGTGGAAGACGGGCAAAATCTTAATGACTGTCCTTGTAATGAAAGCTGATAGCAGACGTGATGGTTGCTTTTTGGAAACATTCTGGGATTTTCACATTCTGCAGATTTAAGAGAATGTATGAAAACAAAACTCCATCCAGTGAGTGGCAGTGCTTTGGGTGAAACACCTTGTTATAATAAGTGCTAAAAGATGGATTTTTTAAAATAAATTGTTGCATAGAAATTAGACATGTGAAATACGTTTCTTTCCGAATTTTTTTTAACGAATTTCGTCAAATTCGTTAATTTACGAAAAATTTGAAAATTTGAATATTCGTAAATTCGAAAATTCGAAAATGTGGAAATTCAAAAATTCGTAAATACGTATGTAGCGGGTATGTACTTTTCGCGGGTGTAATTCAAACTGGCAGAGACACCAGTGATGTGCAGTTCCCTGCAGCCCAGCAGGTGGCGCTGTCGCCCTAGGCTGGGGTTGAACCATTGCTGTGTGCCCTGCCTCCTTTTTGTCCTCTCTCGGCAGCGGTATGGTGGGGCGGGGAACCCGCCATGCTTGCTGGGGGAGGGTATAAAGGGGCCGGCCATCTTTGTCACGGGGTCGAGTCCCAGGCACCTTCAGCCTGTGGGTGGTGGTTCGTGTCGGTCCTCTAGGCGGCCTAGGCCTAGAGGACAGCCGGAGGTCGTGTTCCATCCCAGGCACCTTTAGCCTGGGGTGAGGTACTCGGATGGAGGTCTGGAGCTCAGTGCCCAACACTGAGTTCCGCGAGGGAAGGAGGTCCTAGGGAACCCAGGGATTGGGAACCCAAATCCGGAAGGCGTAATGGACCGGGGGGAGCTCCTCACTTGAAGACCGGGTGCAGCATATTGCCAGTGACAGGTGAGCCTCCCACCGGAGACCGCCTGGAAGGAAATCCCCCCGCGCTCGGAGACTGCAACCCACTTTCAGGAAAAAAAGTGGAGAACCAATTGTGTCTGGGCCTACTCGCATCCACACCTCCCTTTCTGTTCTGTTCTCTGAGGGAGTTCAACTGATTGTGTTCATTCAAGAAGAATAAAGGAGTGTTGGACTTTAATGGTGTGGGGCTCATTTCCTGACAGACATTGTTCAAGGTGACTCTCAGTGGAGACTCCAGGTGCACAGCACTGACCCGAAGGTAAAACAAGAACTTTGCTCACACCGCACTGACACCTGTGGTGAAGGCCAGGCGTGGTGTCCCCGCTCCCTTCCCCTCTAAGGATACCCCTAGACGAGAGAAAGACGAGCTGAAGTGAAGAGGGGAGTGAGGAGGGCGCTACACGTAAATTTGAAAATCCGAAAACCCGAAAATTTGAAAATCTGAAATCATAACTAACTAATAATAACTTAACTATTACTAACTATTAAATTATAGGTATGGAATATCCTTTCAAATTTGGCTGTTAGTGAACGTAATGAATACAAATTTATCCGAAGTTACAAATTATCTGAAATAACGAATTCCGTTTCTAAACGAATGGAATGTAACAAATTAGTAATAATAAATAACAATAATAATAATAATTAAAAAAAAAATTGTATTATTATTATTTATTATTAATTTGTTCCTTTACATCTGTTTAGATGCAGCATTCGTTAATTTTGGATAATTCATAACTTTGGATAAATTTGTATTCGTTCCGTTCACTAACAGCCAAATTTGAAAGGAAATTCCAATACCTATAATTTAATAGTTAGTTATTATTAGTTAGTTAGTTAATCTTTTGAATTTTCGGATTTTCTTTCTTATTTTCGTATTTTCGTATTTACGGGTTTACGAATTTATGAATTGTGATCATAACGAATGACCCGAAAAAAAACAAAAAAAATGAAACGAAAATGAACAAATATTTTGGCAGTGCACTTGTCTAATAGAAATAGTTTTTATTCTCATTTTCAGCTTTAGGCTTCATAGTTTTCAGGTAAATCGTACCTGCTGTGCTGTAAAAAAACAAAATGTAATTTAGAGAGCTCAATATAATTACATAGATATTTTGGTTGGAAAAAAAAAGTCCATCCAGTTCAATTCACAGAGAAAAAAGCAAAAAACAAAACACACAAAACACACACACATCGAAAACCTCCATATACACAATCTTTTTCCCTCAGCTGATCTAGAGGAAGGCAAAAAAAAAACAAAAAACAATAAAGCATGATCCTATTTCCTCCAATGGGGGAACATAATTTCTTCCTGATCCCCCAAGAGGCAATTGGATATTCTCTGGTTCGACTGGATCAATATTAGTAGCCAGTTAAATTATGTACATTTAGGAAAGTATCTAGGCCTTTTTTTAAAGCAATCTACTGAGCTGGCCGGAACCACCTCTGGAGGGAGCCTTCAGTCCATCATGAATGCTGCCGTCAGGCTCATCCACCTTACCAACCATTCAGTGTCTGCTACCCCTCTCTGTCAATCCCTCCACTGGCTTCCACTCACCCAACAAATTCAATTCAAAATTCGAACAACTTACAAAGCCCCCCACAACTCGGCCCCCAGCTACATCACTAACCTAGTCTCAGAATTCCAACCGAATTGTCCCCTTCATTCCTCCCAAGACTTCCTACTCTCTAGTTCCCTCGTCACCTCCTCCCATGCTCGACTCCAGGACTCATCCTGAGCCTGTCCTAACCTACAGAACTCCCTATCCCAATCTGTCCGTCTATCTCCTACTCTGCTTGCTTTTATATGATCTCTGAAAGCCCTCCTCTTTAAAAATAACGTTATTAAAAATAAGTATTTCACTTACAATATAAATCCTTGGTACCACGCATTAAAACAAATCTGCAGCATAAAACAGTCCTGATCATTCGGCCGGTCGTTGCTATGCGTAATGACACCACGTCAGGCGTCAACCTGCGCGTTTCGTCACACAATGACGTCATCAGGGCCATGCTGGGAGTGCTCTGTGAGCCCTCTTTTAGCACAGAAACTTCAGCCATCCATGGATGCATTTGTGCATCGTATGGGCGTTAAAGAGTTACATGGGTGGCAGGAGGTTAACTGAAAAATCGTTTGATCAGTAGGAATGGGATTTTGTGGGTGCATATATTGTAAACCAGACTACCGTGTTTCCCCGAAAATAAGACCTACCCCGAAAATAAGACCTAGCGTTATTTTCCAGGAGGGCTGCAATATAAGCCCTACCCCGAAAATAAGCCCTAGTTTAAAATGCTTGTAAAATCCTATGACCCACTCTATTACAGTAGTATATAATGTACAATGTGTGTGTTTCTGTAACATAATTGCGGAGAAGAGAGCTCTGGCAGGTCACAGAAGCGCAGAGCGGCGCTATAACGAAGGTATTTGGCACAATTATATTACATAAACACACACATTGTACATTATATACTACTGTAATAAAGTGGATTATAGGATTTTACAAGCATTTTAACTCAGTTCACACCGGGGAGTCCTGTCAGGCAGGGGGAGAGAAGACAGCACATTACATGGTAAGACCTACCCCGAAAATAAGCCCTACTTTGTCTTTTGTTGCCAAAATTAATATAAGACCCGGGCTTATTTTCGGGGAAACACGGTAGGTACCAATTGAAAAATTTACAAATTTTATTACAAACAAAACATAAAGATGTATTATATATAAAAACTAGTAGAGTTCCACAGTTCCATCCACTATACGTTACGTGGAGATGTTGACAAAATCCTCTACACAATTTCTTCTACATGTTTTACCAACATGGCTTCTTCAGGAAGCAATTATGTGCATACGATACTGGTAAAAATACCCCAAAAAAATATACAAATAGGAAATGTTTATAGGGGATTGTGTCCAACAATTTAGTGCTAGCTGTTTTTTTTTTTTTATTTTAAATTTTTTTTGATTAGCGCAACAAACATTCTTTATATAGGAAATATTTATAGACATGGCTTTTTTCTCAGAGGATAGGTGCAGGTCCTTCCCCATTACAAGCAATCCCTTTTCTCCACCCCCTACCCACCTATGACCACCATCTCTTGGTTCCAACACCTACCCACCCCCCAGTACTGCCCCTTTTAGACAATACAGAACAAAATTTAATTTTGTAGCGCTAAGTAATCTGTATGGAATGTGTTAAAGTGATTGTACAGTCTTATTTTATTTTTTTCTATTAACATAACAAACATGTAACAAGAGGCTGCAGTCCCACCAAGAAGCCTAAAAAGCCAGACTGCAGTGGATTCTAAAAACTCAGGTAACCTTGACCGAGAGGCTTCTGTGACTACAACTAGAAGAGTTGTAATGTGTTCTGCGTTTCATTAGCAGTTCATCGATTGACATAAATTGTTGCCCGAAGTTGCTTTTCTAAACCATTAGGTAAACAAAATGAAATGGCAGGTAAATAGCTCATACACAAAAAAGAGATGTATTATTTTCTGGATTTGTCTGCGGCTCGGCACATACAGTCTATAAGATATCTGACTGCGCGTAGCCTTAGTTAACCCAGAATATTTCTTAATTGATTAAGTCCACTCCAGGCCGCCGCCGGTGTCTTGGCATGTGTCTGCTTGCAATTTTATTGGCTTTTCTTCAGCTCCAGATCTTAATCATATATATATATATATATTTTCTTCTTGTTGCATAATGGGCTAATTTGTTCGACGTGATGCGTTTTGCCGTTTGCTTACCATTAATTGCTCTGATAATTACAGACTTTCATGTTTGTAGCTTCTGAGACGGCTTGAACAACAAAATCATTTGCAAGTGCAAACATTGCTTAAGGTTTCCTTCTTCCCCGTTCCAGCTTTTGATCTTCCTTAAATTAACACTTAACTTATCCCTGGGCCCAGCTTTCCATCCATTTAAAATTACTCAAACAGGAGTGTAAGATATGTTAATCTGATCAGCAGAAAAAATAACCTAAAACCAATTTTTTTTTATTTATTTATTTTTTATATTAATTACCGATTAGACTTGAGAGCATACGGCACTCCTTGACCTACCTCCTTCTACCATATCTCCGTGATCAAAGTGGAACATTTTGCAAGATGGTGGAGCTCCATAGAAACCTTATTAGTCTCGTTCTTCGGGCAAAAAGCGTGTCTAATGCCGCGTAAACACGACCGTTTTTCATGACGAGAATTTTTTTTTTTTTAAATGGTCGTGAAAAACGGTCGTGTGTATGCTCCAGAGCATTTTTCTCGACGAGAAAAATTATGGTTGAGCTGGATGGACTTTGTGTCTTTTTTCAACCTGACTAACTATGTAACTATGTAAAAATGGGCGAAAAAAAATTAGAACCTGCTCTATTTTTCCTCGTTGTTTTTCACGTCGTTCTTTTTAACGTTGTGAAAAACGGTCGTGTGTATGCTTTTAAGAGGGGGAAAAAAAACGTGCATGCTCAGAATCAAGTATGAGACGGGAGCGCTCGTTCTGGTAAAACTAGCGTTCGTAATGGAGATAGCACATTCGTCACGCTGTAACGGACTGAAAAGCACGAAGACTGAAAAGCGCAAATCGTCTCTCACCAAACTTTATTAACACGAGGATCAGCAAAAGCGTCCCAAAGGGTGGCGCCATTCGAATGGAACTTCCCCTTTATACAGTTGCAAAAAAAGTATGTCTACCCTTTTGGAATGATATGGATTTCTGCACAAATTGGTCATAAAGTGTGATCTGATCTTCATCTAAGTCACAACAATAGACAATCACAGTCTTCTGCTTAAACTAATAACACACAAAGAATTAAATGTTACCATGTTTTTATTGAACATACCATGTAAACATTCACAGTGCAGGTGGGAAAAGTATGTGAACCCCTAGACTAATGAGATCTCCAAGAGCTAATTGGAGTGAGGTGTCAGCCAACTGGAGTCCAATCAATGAGATGAGATTTGAGTTGTTGGTTACAGCTGCCCTGCCCTATAAAAAACACACACCAGTACAGGGTTTGCTTTTCACAAGAAGCATTGCCTGATGTGAATGATGCCTCGCACAAAAGAGCTCTCAGAAGACCTACGATTAAGAATTGTTGACTTGCATAAAGGTGGAAAGGGTTATGAAAGTATCTCCAAAAGCCTTGCTGTTCATCAGTCCACGGTAAGGCCCCTTTCACACTGGGGCGGGCATATGCGGTGGCGGTATAGCAGCGCGATTTTCAGCGCCCTATACCGTCGTGTTTTACCGCAATATTCGGCCGCTAGCGGTGCGGTTTTAACCCCCACTAGCGTCCGAAAAAGGGTTAATACCGCCCGCAAACCGCGGCTACATCCGCGGTTTGCGGGCGGTATTACCGCGGTGTCCCATTGATTTCAATGGCAAGGAGCGGTAAAGGAGCGGTATACACACCGCTCTTTCACCGCTCCAAGGATGCGGCTTGCAGGAGATTTTTTTGTCTCCTGCCAGCGCACCGCCTCAGTGTGAAAGCCCTCAGGCTTTCACATTGAGAATGCTGGGGCAGGAGTATTTCAGACGTTATTTATGCGCTATTTTTAGCGCAAAAACGCCTGAAATACGCCTCAGTGTGAAAGGGGTCTAAGACAAATTGTCTATAAATGGAGAAAGTTCAGCACTGCTGCTACTCTCCCTAGAAGTGGGCGTCCTGTAAAGATGACTGCAAGAGCACAGCGCAGACTGCTCAATGAGGTGAAGAAGAATCCTAGAGTGTCAGCTAAAGACTTACAAAAGTCTCTGGCATATGCTAACATCCCTGTTAGCGAATCTACGATACGTAAAACACTAAACAAGAATGGATTTCATGGGAGGATACCAGAAAGGAAGCCACTGATGTCCAAAAAAACCCATTGCTGCACGTTTACAGTTTGCACAAGAGCACCCGGATGTTCCACAGCAGTACTGGCAAAATATTCTGTGGACAGATGAAACCAAAGTTGAGTTGTTTGGAAGAAACACACAACACTGTGCGTGGAGAAAAAGAGGCACAACACACCAACATCAAAACCTCATCCCAACTGTGAAGTATGGTGGTGGGGGCATCATGGTTTGGGGCTGCTTTGCTGCGTCAGGGCCTGGACGGATTGCTATCATCGAAGGAAAAATGAATTCAGAAAGTTTATCAAGACATTTTGCAGGAGAACTTAAGGCCATCTGTCCACCAGCTGAAGCTCAACAGAAGATGGGTGTTGCAACAGGACAACGACCCAAAGCATAGAAGTAAATCAACAACAGAATGGCTTAAACAGAAGAAAATACACCTTCTGGATTGGCCCAGTCAGAGTCCTGACCTCAACCAGATTGAGATGCTGTGGCATGACCTCAAGAAAGCGATTCACACCAGACATCCCAAGAATATTGCTGAACTGAAACAGTCCTGTAAAGATGAATGGTCAAGAATTACTCCTGACCGTTGTGCACGTCTGATCTGCAACTACAGGAAACGTTTGGTTGAAGTTATTGCTGCCAAAGGAGGTTCAACCAGTTATTAAATCCAAGGGTTCACATACTTTTTCCACCTGCACTGTGAATGTTTACATGGTGTGTTCAATAAAAACATGGCAAACAATAAGAAAAGCGCTTTTAAAAAATATAAAAATGAGGGAACACTAGTGTCATTTAAATGTTACAAAGAATATAACAGGATATGTAAAAAGGAAATTAAGGATGCAAAAATTCAAAACGAACGACAGATTGCAAAAGATAGTAGGACAAACCCCAAAAAATTCTTCAAATATATTAATAGTAAAAAGGTCAAGTCTGAGCATGTAGGCCCTTTACAAAATAATCTAGAGTGGGTGACTGGGGACAAAGAGAAGGCTAATTTATTAAATACTTTCTTCAGCTCTGTGTATACAAAGGAGCATGGGGGAGTTCATGTCCATAATGGGGGTGGTAGTGACACAGCCCCAAATCCACAATGGCTCAAAAGTGATATGGTCCAGAAATATTTAGACAGAATAAAGGTGGATAAAGCACCTGGACCAGATGGCATACACCCACTGATCCTAAAATTAAGAATTGAGCTCTGTAATTTCAAAGCCATTATATCTAATTTTTAGGGACTCATTAATGACAAGAATAGTACCACTGGATTGGCGCAGGGCCAATGTGGTGCCTATATTTAAAAAGGGAACAAAGTCTTTACCAACTAACTATAGACCTGTTAGTTTAACTTCCATAGTTGGGAAGATACTGGAGAGATTAATAAAAGACCACATAGATGAGTTCTTGCTGGAAAAAAACTATTTAAGCAACAGACAGCATGGATTCATGAAAGACAGAAGTTGTCAGACAAACCTGATTTCTTTTTATGAAGAGGTAAGTAAAACCTTGGACAGAGGGGTAGCGGTGGACGTGGTATACTTGGACAGAGGGGTGGCGGTGGACGTGGTATACTTGGACAGAGGGGTGGCGGTGGACGTGGTATACATGGACAGAGGGGTGGCGGTGGACGTGGTATACTTGGACAGAGGGGTGGCGGTGGACGTGGTATACTTGCACAGAGGGGTGGCGGTGGACGTGATATACTTGGATTTTGCAAAAGCGGTCGATACAGTTCCCCACACACGGCTCATGTGTAAGGTAAAGTCTACAGGATTGGAAATATCAGTTTGTAAATGGATAGAAAACTGGCTAAAAGACAGAATTCAGAGAGTAGTAGTTAATGATTCTTACTCTGAATGGTCTAAGGTTATCAGTGGTGTACCCCAAGGTTCAGTGCTGGGACCCTTACTTTTTAATATCTTTATAAATGATATCGGGTCTGGGATCAAAAGTAACATTTCTGTCTTTGCAGATGACACTAAGCTATGCAGTGGAATGACGTCCTTACAAGATGTCTCCAATTTACAAGCCGACCTCGATGCTCTGTCTAATTGGGTGACTATGTGGCAGATGAGGTTTAATGTTGATAAATGTAAAGTTATGCACTTGGGGGCTAAAAATATACATGCATCATACATACTAGGGGGAGTACAACTGGGGGGATCCATAGTGGAGAAGGATCTGGGGGTTTTGGTAGATCATAAGCTCAATAATAACATGCAATGCCAAGCTGCGGTTTCCAAAGCGAGCAAAGTCCTTTCTTGTCCTTTCTTGTATTAGGAGAGGTATGGACTCCAGAGAGAGAGACATCATTTTGCCCCCCTGTACAAATCATTAGTAAGGCCTCATCTGGAATAAGCAGTTCAGTTTTGGGCACCAGTTCTCAAAAAGCATATCGGGGAACTGGAGAAAGTGCAGAGAAGGGCAACCAAACTGATAAGAGGCATGGAGGAGCTCAGCTATGAAGAAAGATTAGAGGAACTGAATTTATTCACTCTTGAGAAGAGGAGAATAAGGGGGGATATGATTAACATGTACAAATATATAAGGGGTCCATATAGTGAACTTGGTGATGAGTTATTCACTTTACGGTCAACACAGAGAACAAGGGGGCACTCTTTACGTCTAGAAGAAAAAAGATTTAATCTCCAAATGCGGAAAGGTTTCTTCACAGTAAGAGCTGTGAAAATGTGGAACAGACTCCCTCCAGAGGTGGCTCTGGCCAGCTCAGTAGATTGCTTTAAGAAAGGCCTGGATTCTTTCCTAAATGTACATAATATAACTGGGTACTGACATTTATAGGTAAAGTTGATCCAGGGTAAATCCGATTGCCTCTCGGGGGATCAGGAAGGAATTTTTTCCCCTGCTGTAGCAAATTGGATCATGCTCTGCTGGGGTTTTTTGCCTTCCTCTGGATCAACTGTGGGTATAGAATTGGGTATATGAGATTGCACGATATTTTTTTTATTTTATTTTAGTTATTTTTTTTATGGTTGAACTGGATGGACTTTGTCTTTTTTCAACCTGACTAACTATGTAACTATGGCAACGTTTAATTCTTTGTGTGTTATTAGTTTAAGCAGACTGTGATTGTCTATTGTTGTGACTTAGATGAAGATCAGATCACATTTTATGACCAATTTGTGCAGAAATCCATATCTATCCAAAAGGGTTCACATACTTTTTTTTTGCAACTGTAGTGCCGTTGTACATCACCGCGCTTTGCTCAAGTTTTTTTCTCATGAACGTGTGTATGCAAGGCAGACTTGAGAGGAAACACGAAAAATCACGTCGAGAAAAACGTCGTTTTTTTCCATGACATGAATAACGGTCGTGTGTACGCGGCATTAGATGCAGTACCTTCTCCGACGCCCCTGCTCAGTTCAGTCCTTTTTAATAAAATGGCAAAAGGAGCAGTTACCTTGGATAATGGATGGAAAGTAATATGCCCATGTACTGGTAAACCAAAGTCAAATGCTAAAAAATAAATCTTCAGTTGCCTGGAAGGAGCTGTGACCTTGCTAAACCTCATGGAGCAGGGGTGTCAAACTCAATTTCATCACAGTCCATATGAGCATTATGGTTGTCCTCAAAGGGCTGGTTGTATCTGTAAGACTAGTTGTCCAAAGCACCCGACTCCCCCCTACATAAGATGTCCATAGCCCCCCCCCCAACATCAGAAGTCAAGTGTCCCCCACCCTCCCTTGCATCACAGTGTATACCCTTTACCTTGTGCTGCTGCCCAGGAGAAGCTGGAGCAGAGCTGGGAAGCAGAAAGATATGCCTCTTTCTACCATATCTCTATGATCAAAGTGAAACATTCTGGAAGATGGTGGAGCTCCATAGAAACCTTATTAGTCTTGTTCTTTAGCCTTGTTCACGCGGGAAAAAGCACGTCAAAGGTGCAGTAGCTTCTTCGAAGCCTCTGCTCAGTTCAGTCTTTTTTAATAAAATGGCAAAAGGAGCAGGTGCCTTGGGTAATGGATGGAAAGTAATAGACCAATGTATTGGTAAGCCAAAGTCAAATGCTAAAAATCTGCAAATCTTTAGTTGCCTAAAGTTGCCTACCAGTGTATTAGATAGTTAGTGGCTGGCCCAAGCTAAGGGGGAAAGAGTTAATGTGTGTGGTACAGTTCTCTGGGTTTTTAGAGCCAGCCTACTCACCAGCAATATAAATATGGGGGAAGGCTGGGTTCGAGGCTCATTTAAGGGCTCTTTCTTGCTGGTTCGGATGGGCCATAGTGGAAAGGATGTCATGGGAGAAAAAGCAGGGTGCGCCAAAAACGAAGTGCAGCAGCAGATGCAACGAATGGTATATTTAATTAACCACTTCCCATCCGGCCTATAGCAGAATGACGGCCGGGCGGTGGTTCAGTTATTCTGACTGGACGTCATATGACGTCCAGCAGGATAACAGCCGCCACACGCCTGTAGGAGCGCGCATCGCGGCGATCGGTGGTGCGGTGTGTCAGTCTGACACACCGCTACACCAATCTCGGTAAAGAGCCTTCAACGGAGGCTCTTTACCATGTGATCAGCTGTGTCCAATCACGGTTGATCATGATGTAAACAGGAAGAGCCGTTGATCTGACAGACACGAGTAGAGGAGGAAAGCCGATCGGCTGCTCTCCTGACAGGGGGGGTCTGTGCTGATTGTTTATCAGTGCAGCCCCCCCTCGGATGCCCGCCCAGGACCACCAGGATGCCGCCAGGACCACCAAGGAAGGCCACAACACTGGACCACCAGGTATGCCACCCTAGACCACCAGGTAAATGCCAATCAGTGCCCAGGCAGCTGCCAATCAGTGCCCATCAAAAATGCTTGCCAGTGCCAGTGCCATTAGTGATGCCTGTCAGTGCCATTTATCAGTGCCGCATATCAGTGCCCACCAGTGCCCAGCATTGCCGCCTATCAGTGCCCATCAGTGCCGCCTATCAGTGCCACTCATAAGTACCCATCAGTGCAGCCTTCAGTGCCCATCAGTGTCGCCTATCAGTGCCCATTAGTGCCCACCAATGCCACCCATGAGTGCCCATCAGTGCTGCCTATCAATGCCCATCAGTGCTGCATATCAGTGCCACCCATCAGTGCCTCCTACCAGTGCCCATCAGTGCCACCTATCAGTGCCCATCGTCAGTGCCCATCAGTGTCACCTATGAGTGCCCATCAGTGCCACCTCGTTGGTGCCACCTCATCGGTGCCGCCTTATCAGTGCCCGTCAGTGAAGGAGAAAACATACTTATTTCCAAATTTTTATAACAGAAACAAAAGAAAAAAACCTTTTTTTCAAAATGATGGGTCTTTTTTTATTTGTTTAGCAAAAAATAAAAAAGAGGTGATCAAATACCACCAAAAGAAAGCTCTATTTGTGGGAACAAAATGATAAAAATTCTGTTTGGGTACAGTGTAGCATGACCGTGCAATTGTCATTTAAACAGCAACAGCGCTGAAAGCTGAAAATTGGCCTGGGCAGGAAGGGGGTGTAAGTGCCCGGTATTGAAGTGGTTAAAATCACCAAAAAGATCAGTAGGCATATAACAGTATAATACTGTGGTCACTCAGCTGGTCTCTGGTGGATGGCGGTGTGTAGATGTTAACATGAGAAGAGAGGAACAACCGGCCGGACATCCGTCTCGTCGACTCAGAACCAGCATGGAATGCACTCGGAGTCGTTTCGGAAGTGACGTCAGAACATGGACATAACGTTTCAAAGCATTCGCTTGTTCATCAGATCTAACTGGCCATTGGTCTGAATTGGTCTGAAAGGACATGCCAGAGCTGCTGTGTGGAGGGACTACTGCGCCTTGCAGTCCTTCAGAGACACCAGGGTTCTGGAGAACACCCAAGACCTGGAGAACGCCAAAATGGACTATTACTTTTCTGAGGTACACCTGGGGAGCCAGTTAGATGTAGTTCGGGACATTATGATATTACTGTTCATGATGGACTGTTCTAAAGAGCTTTTCAGTAAAGTCCCTCAACTGATCTGGGCCTGGTCTGAAGTTATTCAAAGGGGTGCTTGTTGGTTCTGGCATATCAAAAGAACCAGGGTCAGTAAAGCACTTGTGGGGAATGAAGCTCAGCTGCTGTTTAAAAAAGTCTACCTGGCAAGTCAAGCAAGATAAGCTTTGTAGTTACTATGGGTAACAAAGCACTAGTTTAAGAAACAAAGAAACCAGTCGTTAGGTATGGTACCTGGTAAAGGGGTCGGGTCCTCCAGTAGCAAGGAGGTCAGTGTTCTTTCTCCCTCGCTAGTGGTCAGTTTCCAGTAGCAACTGGAACCTAAACCGTGTTACGGAGATATATGATCGAGTTACATGGGTACGGGAGTGAAGGAGTTAACAAGTGCATGCATAAGGTCAATGCTTTGTGCTCGTTGGGACCCCATTCTGTTACTGGGAGTGAGGTAACAGAGGTATGCTTGACTGGTAGAGAGGGCGCGGCCGGGCATAGCAGAATCCCTCCTAATGCAAACATACATTAAGTTACAGTGTATAGTGACATGGGACCATATTTTTAGAGGAACTCTGTACTTTTATTGCTGCACACAGTGTTATGGCTCATCTGTAGGTCGGGGAACTGCCTTAATGTTAGACTTTCACATGACTGCGGTCCTCGCCTGGTCCCAGGCATTAGTGAGCATGTTCCTCGTGAAAGGTACTCCCATGTGCAGAGTGAGTAGGCCCTGCCCACAACCTGTGACCTTGCTAAACCTCTTAGGGCACCCAAAACCTATCCGGTGACACTCACTGCCAGTAGCCAGGTTTCAGGGTCTAGAAAGCCCATCCTAGCATACTGCAGTACATGTAACAGTAAGGACGCTGTACACCAAAATCAGCTGGAATTCCAGGTGGATAGAAAGAGGCTTCAGCCTGGCTCCTCCAGGGCCATACCCACGGACGCGTTTCACCCTGCCCACGGGGCTTAGTCATAGAGGACCTCCGGGTTTGAGTGGCTGACTCCCTCAAACGTCACTTCCGGCCAGGAGAGTGGAACGCACGCTAGATGCTGAACAGTTAACACGTCTCCATACTAGCAGGGCCGAGGTTTTTTTTTAGTGACGCGGGTTCTGTCATTGTGACAGTTTTTAAACTATTTGTAAAGTTGTTTTTAACAATAAAAAGGGAAAAACTGCGCTTAAAAGTTGAATCTAAAAGGATGAACCAGTCCAAAATGGCAACAATGTGGGATATAACACAGACAAATAGAAAAGGGAAAAATTGCGTTAGAAAATCCAAAAATAAAAAATGCTAGAAAGTCTGAAATAATATAAAGTTCCAGAAAAATTTTCACAGATGGAACAAATGCTTATATCATGATTGATGGTAGTTGTGTTGAAAACTGATGAAATGCATGCTTACCAAAAAGCAAGTTATTAGGACAGGTGGCTATAACCCAGCCCAGGCCTTTGGTTAGTGGAAGAACACTAACTGATCCAATGATGTTAAATTCTCCAGGTGGATGGAAGATGAGCTCCTCACACATTAAGCAATTGGTTAACCCAAAAGTGAAGAAAACATCATAGCGTAATCCTGTCTCGTTACACAACCCCAATGGGACTAATGCACTTACAATGTTGACGGATTTATTTTACAACAAATTGCACCCAGTGTAATGTCCCTTGCAATTGAAACACCACGGTCCGCGTTAAAAACCTTCTTGCCAAACAATTATTAGATACAGACAAGAGTGTTCAAAAAACCCCGGAATGACACCGCAGTGTGCACCACCACCATAAAAGATGTCCCCTTACCGGACTGCAGATATTGAAAGCAAACAATCACTAATAGGTCTCCTCCAATGAATCAGATGAAAGGCAAAACAGGGATAATCACCGCAGTGTAGCACCACCGTTAAAGGATGTCTCCTTACCACACGGCTATTTTTGAAGGCAAATAGTAACTGGTAGGTGTCATCTATAGGATCCTCGACCATATTCGCCAGCACACCAAGGATCGTTCCAATTACGTCCAAAAGGTTTTTATTGGACGTAATTGGAACGATCCTTGGTGTGCTGGCGAATATGGTCGATTGTTGATGTTTCCAGGACCCATCTGGTGATTGCTGCAGCACCCATTATCTTATAAGAGCCGCTTGTCCAGGAACGTGTGCGAGTGGAATATTGAGCAATCTATAGGACCCTGGTTAGGTGCTGCTGGATGGATGGATACAAATGGCTCCGTGTCCGGTCCCTGTACTCCGTCCATCTGTGAATTTTTTTTGGGAACTTTATATTATTTTAGACTTTCTAGCATTTTTTTATTTTTGGACTTTCTACCGCAATTTTTCCCTTTTCTGTTTTTAACAATAAACCTGAGGATATTACTCTATGAGGAGCTTTCTTTTCCATACATCACATGCTGCATACTACTCATCCCGGAAGTCCAGATTTCTTTATAAATGATATTGGGTCTTGGATTAAAAGTAACATTTCTGTCTTTGCAGATGACACTAAGCTATGCAGTGGAATAACGTCCTTACAGGATGTCTCCAACTTACAATTGGAGACATGCTCTGTCTAATTGGGCGAGTAATTGGCAAATAAGGTTTAATGTAGATAAATGTAGCGTTATGCACTTGGGGGCTAAGAATATGCATACATCATATATACTAGGGGGAGTACAACTGGGGGAATCAATGGTGGAGAAGGATCTGGGGGTTTTGGTAGATCATAAGCTCAATAATAACATGCAATGCCAAGCTGCGGTTTCCAAAGCGAGCAAAGTCCTTTCTTGTATAAGAGAGGTATGGACTCCAGAGAGAGAGATATCATTTTGTCCCTGTACAAATCATTAGTAAGACCTCATCTGGAATATGCAGTTCAGTTTTGGGCATCAGTTCTCAAAGAGGATATCGGGGAACTGGAGAAAGTGCAGAGAAGGGCAACCAAGCTGATAAGAGGCACGGAGAGGGGTCCCCAACCACAGGGCTGGGGCCCACTACCGGGCCGTGGACTCTCTGCAGCCATGCAATGGACAGCATGGGAGAGCCGGAGAGCGGGCAGCACATGAGAGCTGGGCAGGCGAGAGAGCAGAGAGATGACATCATCTTTCACTGCCAGCCCTTGTTCTGCCCTCAATGTGCTGCCGCGGGCAGCAGAGAGATTACATCATCTCTCACTGACCGCCCTCTCTCTGGTAACCTTAATGTAATGTGAGGGGGTTAGCTCGGCAGCGGGTGTGTGTGACCCCCGGGATGGGCTCCCCACACAAAACAGGCCCAGCAAACGGAGGTTGTGGTTTTCAAAATCAAAAAAAAGTGCGGTTTATTTTCTATTTACAGTGACAAAACACAGCAAAGCAAAAGAAACATAACCAAAATAAATCCTGGTCAAGTTGACCTCTGACTAAACATACAGGTTTCCTAACTAACAACTGGGATCAGCCTAGTGCTGTCCTAGTCCCTAAGTCCCTGGTTTAGTAAAAGTCCAAACAAATAGCCACACAGGCTTTGCCTCACCGCACAGGGGTTCACTCTCCCTAGACAGTCCACACAGGTCTGGTTCCAGGCATGAGCAAACACCTAATGAATCTGGGAGTTCTTATAGAGGCCTAAATGAGCTGACAAGCTTCAGCTGGTCTCATCAACTCCCTGTCTGCACGACGCCCAGCCCTCTCCCTAGAGGTATGAGTCATCCATGAGCCCACTAGCCTTATACAACTCTCCACCTAGTTGTATAAGTCGGCGTAAAGCCTGAATCTGGGCGAAATATATCTACCCCCCTGGATGCAACCAGGTGACTTTACCTTCCTGCTGTCACATACCCCCCCCTCTTGTTTTAACCTCGGGGTTGGAACACCAGCAATCAGGCATTCATGTACTCGAGACAAAGCATCCACATTCCCCATTTGAACGCCAGGGCGATGCTTTACTGTGAAGTTGAATTCCTGGAGGGCCAGGAACCACCTATTCACTCTTCTATTTGTTTCCTTGTTTTGAGCCATCCACTTTAACGGAGCGTGATCCGTAACCATGTCAAAGTGCCTACCTAGCAGGTAGTACCGAAGGGAATCTAGAGCCCACTTCACCGCTAAACACTCCTTTTCAACGGTGGCGTAATTTACCTCATGGGACTTCAACTTCCTGCTGAGGTAAATGACTGGGTGCTCTTCCCCGTTCCAGACCTGGGACAATACTGCTCCTAACCCCACATCTGACGCATCACTTTGTACGACAAAGTCTTTAGAGAAGTCGGGTGAGTACAACACTGGCTGGCTACATAAGGCTTGTTTCAAGAATTGGAATGCTGCCTCAGCCTCGGGGGTCCATTTAATCATGACCGACCCTTTCCCCTTCGTCAGGTTGGTTAGGGGCACAGCCTTAGAAGCAAAGTGGGGAATGAATCGCCGATAATACCCAGCGATTCCCAGAAAGGCTCGTACCTGCTTCTTGCTGTTGGGACGTGGCCAACTCTGGATGGCCTCGACTTTGTTGAGTTGGGGTTTTATTACTCCCCTCCCAATGGTGTACTCAAGATATTTGGCCTCCTCCTGCCCAATGGTACACTTCTTGGGGTTAGCCGTAAACCCCGCTTCCCGAACAGAGTCCAGGACTGCTTGCACTTTTGGCAGATGTGAGGCCCAATCTGTGCTATGGACAATTACGTCATCCAGGTAAGCCGCAGCATACTTCCGATGGGGCCTCAGCATCTGGTCCATTTTCCGCTGGAATGTGGCCGGCGCATTCTGTAACCCGAACGGCATTCTTTTATATTGGAACGCCCCGTCTGGGGTTACAAATGCGGTTTTCTCTTTGGCCGACTTGGCCAGGGGGATTTGCCAATACCCTTTTGTGAGGTCAAGAGTCGTCATGTATCGGGCTGTTCCCAGCCGGTCGATCAACTCATCTATACGTGGCATGGGGTAGGTGTCAAATTTTGTAACTTTGTTCAACTGACGAAAATCGTTACAAAATCGCCAGCTCCCATCCGGTTTAGGCACCAACACGATGGGACTAGACCAATCACTTTGGGACTCCTCTATCACCCCTAAGTTCAGCATTTTCTGTACTTCCTCCCGTATTGCCTCCCGTCGAGCCTCTGGGATCCGATAGGGTTTTAACTTCACCCTTTCACCGGGCGGGGTAATGATGTCATGCTCTACCCCAGATGTTTGTCCCGGCAGCTCAGAGAATACCTCCTTGTTGCGAAGCACAAACTCCTTAACCTCCTGTTGTTGGGGTTGTGACAAGGTGGCTGCTATTCCAACCTCAGGAATCACGCAACCAGTTTGAGCTGGTGACCAAGTGTCTGCGACTAGGGACTCTCTATCCCTCCAGGCTTTCAACAGATTAACGTGATAGATCTGTTCGGGCTTTCGCCTTCCTGGTTGTCTGACCTTGTAATTCACTTCGCTCACTTTTTCCATTATCTCGTAGGGGCCTTGCCATTTGGCAAGGAATTTACTTTCAACCGTAGGGACAAGTACCAATATCCTATCCCCCGGGGAAAAGGTACGGGTCTTGGCTCCACGGTTGTACACTCTCTGCTGTGCCAACTGCGCTTGGGCCAAATGTTCCTTCACGATGGGCATTACCTGTGCAATTCGATCTTGCATCAGGGCGACATGCTCAATCACACTCCTGTGGGGAGAACTCTCACTTTCCCAAGTTTCCTTGGCAATATCCAACAGCCCTCTTGGGTGTCTCCCATACAGTAACTCAAAGGGGGAGAATCCCGTAGAGGATTGGGGCACCTCCCTAATAGCAAACATCAAATAAGGAAGTAAACAGTCCCAATCCTTTCCATCTCTATCCACCACTTTCTTCAACATTTGTTTTAGGGTTTTGTTGAATCTTTCAACCAGCCCATCGGTTTGGGGGTGATACACAGACGTACGCAATTGCGTCACTTTGAACAATTTACACAGCTCTTTCATAACCCGGGACATAAAGGGTGTACCTTGGTCCGTAAGCAGTTCTTTACAAATACCCACCCGGCTAAAAACAAGAGATAGCTCTTTGGCTATGGTTTTGGCCGAGGTATTTCGGAGAGGGATCGCTTCTGGATAACGGGTGGCATAGTCCATTATAACTAATATGTACTGGTGCCCCCTAGCGGACTTGATTATAGGACCTACCAAATCCATGGCGATCCTCTCAAACGGGACCTCAATGATGGGTAGAGGGACCAGCGGGCTACGGAAATGTGGCATCGGGGCCAACCTCTGACACACAGGGCAGGAGGAACAATAATTTTCTACGTCCTTCATCACCCCCGGCCAATAGAATCTCTGTAATACCCTCTCTCGGGTTTTCTCTGTCCCCAGATGACCTCCAAGAATGTGCCCATGGGCCAACTCCAACACCAACTTCCTGTAAGGTTTGGGCACCACAAGCTGCTCAACGGTTTCTTCTGCCCTTTTTGCCACCCGATACAGTAGGTCCTTCTCTACGCTGAAGTATGGGTAAGTGCAGGTATTATCTGGGTTCACTAACTCACCATCTATTTTCACTACGTTTTCCCGTGCCTTTATTAGGGCGGGGTCTTTCAACTGTTCTGTGGCAAAGTTTTCCCTGTGAACCTCAAGATCAGAAAACTCCACAGACGGTAGGTTTTCGTCTGAGGAGGTGGGCTCCTCTCCAGTTTCTTGAGTCTCCCCTGCCAATACTGATAAGGGAAATTCCGGAGAGTCCTCACCACTCTCAGGGGAGTTCTGGCTATCACATTCCTGGTACATAGGGGCACCAGTGAGGGGCTCAGGATCATCCCACAGTTCCCAGAACTTCGGAAAATCCCTTCCCACAATGGCGTCATGCGGTAACTGAGATACTAAGCCCACTGGATGAGAGAGGGTACCTTTGGGGGTCTCGAAACACACTGTAGTCACTGGATACTCTCGGGTGTCCCCATGCACACAAATAACAGCTACCTTGCTATTCCCAGAGACCTCTGTTTTAACTAACTCAGCCTTTATCAGGGTCACAAGGCTACCTGAATCCAGCAATACCACAACATTTCTACCATTAACACACATTTTGCATAAATGTTTCTCAGTTCCTCGAATGGCAGTGCATGCGACTGTCGCACACAGCGACTGACGTCTGCCCGTCAGAAAGTCACACTGCATGGGTTCCTCCACAACCGGGCAATTGGCTGCAATATGTCCCGCTTGCCGGCAGCGGTAGCAAACGATCCTTCTTGCCGCCTCTTGAGCCGCTGATTTCCCAGGCTGTTCTCGCCAAACTTGGGGTAGAGCTCCCACCCTCTCACTCTCTCCACCCTCACCCCTTGGAATCCTCTTATCCGCCCCTGGGGATGGTCTGGTCTTAGGGTGGAAAGTCCGAGTGTCTCTGGAAGAGGCCGTCAGGTTCTCTGTAGCCAAGTATTTCTCCACACGATCCACAAGACCATCGGCCGTCTCTGGGTCTCCATGGCTTACCCACTTTTGGATGGCAGTAGGAAGAGCTCTCAAAAACCGATCCATTACAACACGTTCCACAATCTTTGGTGCGGACAAAGTCTCTGGCTGTAGCCACTTTCTGCTCAGGTGAATGAGATCATACATTTGAGACCTGGGGGGTTTTCCAAGCTGGAAAGTCCAGTTATGCACACGCTGAGCCCGGACAGCCTGGGTGACACCCAGCCTTGCCAATATTTCAGCTTTTAGCATCACATAGTCTTTTGCTTGGTTAGGCTCTAGGTCATAGTAAGCTTTCTGCGATTCACCAGTTAACAGAGGAGCCACCAGTCCAGCCCACTGCTCCTCAGGCCACTTTTCTCTTTCAGCGGTCCTTTCAAATGTGGTCAAAAATACCTCTGGATCATCCTCTCCAGTCATTTTTGTCAATAAACGACTCACCCCAAAGGACGCGGTATTAGTGGGACGGCTTTCCTCACTGGTCTGCGGACGTTGCTGCATTACTGCTTCCATCTGTTGTTGTAGTCTCTGCTCTTGCTTCTGCAACAGGTCTATGAAGCGGGCCTCAGATTGCTGCTGGGCTCGTTGCTGAGCCTCCAGACTCTGTTGCAAAGTTGCGTTTGTCTGCTGCTGGGCTGCAAGGCTCCTTTGCAAACCTGCATTTGTCTGCTGTTGATTGGCATTTGCTAGAGCCAGCTGCTTCAGTATCTCCTCCATGCTGGCTTAAAAAAAACTACCACTGGTTCTCCACCAACTGTGAGGGGGTTAGCTCGGCAGCGGGTGTGTGTGACCCCCGGGATGGGCTCCCCACACAAAACAGGCCCAGCAAACGGAGGTTGTGGTTTTCAAAATCAAAAAAAAAGTGTGGTTTATTTTCTATTTACAGTGACAAAACACAGCAAAGCAAAAGAAACATAACCAAAATAAATCCTGGTCAAGTTGACCTCTGACTTAACATACAGGTTTCCTAACTAACAACTGGGATCAGCCTAGTGCTGTCCTAGTCCCTAAGTCCCTGGTTTAGTAAAAGTCCAAACAAATAGCCACACAGGCTTTGCCTCACCGCACAGGGGTTCACTCTCCCTAGACAGTCCACACAGGTCTGGTTCCAGGCATGAGCAAACACCTAATGAATCTGGGAGTTCTTATAGAGGCCTAAATGAGCTGACAAGCTTCAGCTGGTCTCATCAACTCCCTGTCTGCACGACGCCCAGCCCTCTCCCTAGAGGTATGAGTCATCCATGAGCCCACTAGCCTTATACAACTCTCCACCTAGTTGTATAAGTCGGCGTAAAGCCTGAATCTGGGCGAAATATATCTACCCCCCTGGATGCAACCAGGTGACTTTACCTTCCTGCTGTCACAGTAAGGAGCGGCTCTCTAAAGGACTCTGAGGTAAGTGGGGGGGCTCTCTGGGATCCTTGATGTAAGGGGGGCTCTCTGAGGACCCTGATGTAAGAGGGAGGCTCTCTGGGGGTCTTGATGTAAGGGGGAGGCTCTATGGGGACCCTGATGTAAGGGGGGGCTCTCTGGGGACCCTGCTGTAAAGAGGGGCTCTCTGGGGACCCTGATGTAAGGGGGAGGCTTTCTGGAGACCCTGAGGTAAGGAGGGGCTCTCTGGGGACCCTGATGTGAGGGGGAGGCTCTATTGGGACCCTGATGTAAGGGGGGCTCTCTGGGGACCCTGATGTAAAGGGGGGCTCTTTGGGGACCCTGATGTAAGGGGGAGGCTCTCTGGGGACCCTGAGGTAAGGAAGGGCTCACTGGAGACCCTGATGTAAGGCAGAGGCTCTCTGGGGACCATGATGTAATGGGGGCTCTCTGGGGACCTTGATGTAAGGGGGGGTCTCTCAGGGGAAACCTGATGTAAGGGGGGGCTCTGGGGACCCTGATGTAGGTGGGGCTCTCTAGGGACTTTGATGTAAAAGGGGGCTCTCTGGGGACCCTGATGTAAGGGGGAGTCTTTCTGGGGACCCTAATGTAAGGGGGAGGCTCTCTGGGGACCCTGGTGTAAGGAGGAGGCTTTCTGAGGACCCTAATGTAAGGGGGGCTCTGGGGACTCTGATGTAAGGGGGGTTCTCTGTGGACCCTGATGTAAGAAGGGGCTCTCTGGGGACCCTGATTTAAGGGGGGCTCTCTAGAGACTCTGATGTAAGGGGGAGGCTTTTTTTGCGCAATTACGTATAGTTTATATACTGTTTTTGTGCGTGTTTGCAAAATTAAAGTGGGCCGGTCTGGATGAAGTCCAGGGCCAAATTTTTGTCCCAGTCCAGCCCTGATACCAGAGGATACCGAATTGGGTTTGGTCCCCAGTAAATAACCTACAGGTACAGTAGACTATTTTTGCTGTAAGGCAAAAGAGGTCCAACACATCTGGTGAGTAGGGATGAGCTCGGTGTTCGAGTCGAACATACGTTCGACTCGAACATCGGCTGTTCGATCGTTCGCCGAACAACGAACGATTTGGGCCGTTCGCGCCTAATTCGCGGCCCACAATGCACTACGCCATCGCAGTGTCATCCAGGCGCTGTGATTGGCCAAGCATGCACTGTGACCCCGCATGCTTGGCCAATCACAGCGCCGGCAGCGAGGAGAGCAATGATTGGCCACAGGCAGGATGCCTGTGGCCAATTATTGCTGAGGGTGTTTAGTACACGCCCCACACTATAAAAGGCCGCCAGCACGGCGGCCTAGTGTAGTGTGTTCCGGAGCAGGGAAAGAGAAGCATAGGCAGGGACAGTGACATTTTTTTTTCTTGCTTAACCTGGATTCCTTTAGTTTAGGGAAAGAGAAGGATAGGTAGGGAGAGTGTCAGTCTGTTTTACTGTGCTAAACCTTGTTTGTAGGGACAGGGAAGGACAGTGAGGGAAATTCTCATTGTGCTATACTGTGCTAAAGCATTCATCATCAACCATCTTTAAAAAAACATTTTTTATAGGGACAGAAAACTATAGGTAGGGAGAGTGTCAGTGTGTTTTACTGTGCTAATCCTTGTTTGTAGGGACAGGGAAGGACAGTGAGGGAAATTCTCATTGTGCTATACTGTGCTAAAGCATTCATCATCAACCATCTTTAAAAAAACATTTTTTATAGGGACAGAAAACTATAGGTAGGGAGAGTGTCAGTGTGTTTTACTGTGCTAATCCTTGTTTGTAGGGACAGGGAAGGACAGTGAGGGAAATTCTCATTGTGCTATACTGTGCTAAAGCATTCATCATCAACCATCTTTAAAAAAAAAAAATTTATAGGGACAGAAAACTATAGGTAGGGAGAGTGTCAGTGTGTTTTACTGTGCTAATCCTTGTTTGTAGGGACAGGGAAGGACAGTGAGGGAAATTCTCATTGTGCTATACTGTGCTAAAGCATTCATCATCAACCATCTTTAAAAAAACATTTTTTATAGGGACAGAAAACTATAGGTAGGGAGAGTGTCAGTGTGTTTTACTGTGCTAATCCTTGTTTGTAGGGACAGGGAAGGACAGTGAGGGAAATTCTCATTGTGCTATACTGTGCTAAAGCATTCATCATCAACCATCTTTAAAAAAACATTTTTTATAGGGACAGAAAACTATAGGTAGGGAGAGTGTCAGTGTGTTTTACTGTGCTAATCCTTGTTTGTAGGGACAGGGAAGGACAGTGAGGGAAATTCTCATTGTGCTATACTGTGCTAAAGCATTCATCATCAACCATCTTTAAAAAAACATTTTTTATAGGGACAGAAAACTATAGGTAGGGAGAGTGTCAGTGTGTTTTACTGTGCTAATCCTTGTTTGTAGGGACAGGGAAGGACAGTGAGGGAAATTCTCATTGTGCTATACTGTGCTAAAGCATTCATCATCAACCATCTTTAAAAAAACATTTTTTATAGGGACAGAAAACTATAGGTAGGGAGAGTGTCAGTGTGTTTTACTGTGCTAATCCTTGTTTGTAGGGACAGGGAAGGACAGTGAGGGAAATTCTCATTGTGCTATACTGTGCTAAAGCATTCATCATCAACCATCTTTAAAAAAACATTTTTTATAGGGACAGAAAACTATAGGTAGGGAGAGTGTCAGTGTGTTTTACTGTGCTAATCCTTGTTTGTAGGGACAGGGAAGGACAGTGAGGGAAATTCTCATTGTGCTATACTGTGCTAAAGCATTCATCATCAACCATCTTTAAAAAAACATTTTTTATAGGGACAGAAAACTATAGGTAGGGAGAGTGTCAGTGTGTTTTACTGTGCTAATCCTTGTTTGTAGGGACAGGGAAGGACAGTGAGGGAAATTCTCATTGTGCTATACTGTGCTAAAGCATTCATCATCAACCATCTTTAAAAAAAAAATTTTATAGGGACAGAAAACTATAGGTAGGGAGAGTGTCAGTGTGTTTTACTGTGCTAATCCTTGTTTGTAGGGACAGGGAAGGACAGTGAGGGAAATTCTCATTGTGCCATACTGTGCTAAAGCATTCATCATCAACCATCTTTAAAAAAACATTTTTTATAGGGACAGAAAACTATAGGTAGGGAGAGTGTCAGTGTGTTTTACTGTGCTAATCCTTGTTTGTAGGGACAGGGAACTACAGTGAGGGAAATTCTCATTGTGCTATACTGTGCTAAAGCATTCATCATCAACCATCTTTAAAAAAACATTTTTTATAGGGACAGAAAACTATAGGTAGGGAGAGTGTCAGTGTGTTTTACTGTGCTAATCCTTGTTTGTAGGGACAGGGAAGGACAGTGAGGGAAATTCTCATTGTGCTATACTGTGCTAAAGCATTCATCATCAACCATCTTTAAAAAAAAAAAATTATAGGGACAGAAAACTATAGGTAGGGAGAGTGTCAGTGTGTTTTACTGTGCTAATCCTTGTTTGTAGGGACAGGGAAGGACAGTGAGGGAAATTCTCATTGTGCTATACTGTGCTAAAGCATTCATCATCAACCATCTTTAAAAAAACTTTTTTTATAGGGACAGAAAACTATAGGTAGGGAGAGTGTCAGTGTGTTTTACTGTGCTAATCCTTGTTTGTAGGGACAGGGAAGGACAGTGAGGGAAATTCTCATAGTGCTATACTGTGCTAAAGCATTCATCATCAACCATCTTTAAAAAAACATTTTTTATAGGGACAGAAAACTATAGGTAGGGAGAGTGTCAGTGTGTTTTACTGTGCTAATCCTTGTTTGTAGGGACAGGGAAGGACAGTGAGGGAAATTCTCATTGTGCTATACTGTGCTAAAGCATTCATCATCAACCATCTTTAAAAAAACATTTTTTATAGGGACAGAAAACTATAGATAGGGAGAGTGTCAGTGTGTTTTACTGTGCTAATCCTTGTTTGTAGGGACAGGGAAGGATAGTGAGGGAAATTCTCATTGTGCTATACTGTGCTAAAGCATTCATCATCAACCATCTTTAAAAAAACATTTTTTATAGGGACAGAAAACTATAGGTAGGGAGAGTGTCAGTGTGTTTTACTGTGCTAATCCTTGTTTGTAGGGACAGGGAAGGACAGTGAGGGAAATTCTCATTGTGCTATACTGTGCTAAAGCATTCATCATCAACCATCTTTAAAAAAACATTTTTTATAGGGACAGAAAACTATAGGTAGGGAGAGTGTCAGTGTGTTTTACTGTGCTAATCCTTGTTTGTAGGGACAGGGAAGGACAGTGAGGGAAATTCTCATTGTGCTATACTGTGCTAAAGCATTCATCATCAACCATCTTTAAAAAAACATTTTTTATAGGGACAGAAAACTATAGGTAGGGAGAGTGTCAGTGTGTTTTACTGTGCTAATCCTTGTTTGTAGGGACAGGGAAGGACAGTGAGGGAAATTCTCATTGTGCTATACTGTGCTAAAGCATTCATCATCAACCATCTTTAAAAAAACATTTTTTATAGGGACAGAAAACTATAGGTAGGGAGAGTGTCAGTGTGTTTTACTGTGCTAATCCTTGTTTGTAGGGACAGGGAAGGACAGTGAGGGAAATTCTCATTGTGCTATACTGTGCTAAAGCATTCATCATCAACCATCTTTAAAAAAAAAAATTATAGGGACAGAAAACTATAGGTAGGGAGAGTGTCAGTGTGTTTTACTGTGCTAAACCTTGTTTGTAGGGACAGGGAAGGACAGTGAGGGAAATTCTCATTGTGCTATACTGTGCTAAAGCATTCATCATCAACCATCTTTAAAAAAACATTTTTTATAGGGACAGAAAACTATAGGTAGGGAGAGTGTCAGTGTGTTTTACTGTGCTAATCCTTGTTTGTAGGGACAGGGAAGGACAGTGAGGGAAATTCTCATTGTGCTATACTGTGCTAAAGCATTCATCATCAACCATCTTTAAAAAAACATTTTTTATAGGGACAGAAAACTATAGGTAGGGAGAGTGTCAGTGTGTTTTACTGTGCTAATCCTTGTTTGTAGGGACAGGGAAGGACAGTGAGGGAAATTCTCATTGTGCTATACTGTGCTAAAGCATTCATCATCAACCATCTTTAAAAAAACATTTTTTATAGGGACAGAAAACTATAGGTAGGGAGAGTGTCAGTGTGTTTTACTGTGCTAATCCTTGTTTGTAGGGACAGGGAAGGACAGTGAGGGAAATTCTCATTGTGCTATACTGTGCTAAAGCATTCATCATCAACCATCTTTAAAAAAACATTTTTTATAGGGACAGAAAACTATAGGTAGGGAGAGTGTCAGTGTGTTTTACTGTGCTAATCCTTGTTTGTAGGGACAGGGAAGGACAGTGAGGGAAATTCTCATTGTGCTATACTGTGCTAAAGCATTCATCATCAACCATCTTTAAAAAAACATTTTTTATATGGACAGAAAACTATAGGTAGGGAGAGTGTCAGTGTGTTTTACTGTGCTAATCCTTGTTTGTAGGGACAGGGAAGGACAGTGAGGGAAATTCTCATTGTGCTATACTGTGCTAAAGCATTCATCATCAACCATCTTTTAAAAAAAATTTTTTATAGGGACAGAAAACTATAGGTAGGGAGAGTGTCAGTGTGTTTTACTGTGCTAAACCTTGTTTGTAGGGACAGGGAAGGCCAGTGAGGGAAATTCTCATTGTGCTATACTGTGCTAAAGCATTCCTCATCAACCATCTTTAAAAAAAACATTTTTTATAGGGACAGAAAACTATAGGTAGGGAGAGTGTCAGTGTGTTTTACTGTGCTAAACCTTGTTTGTAGGGACATGGAAGGACAGTGAGGGAAATTCTCATTGTGCTATACTGTGCTAAAGCATTCATCATCAACCATCTTTAAAAAAACATTTTTTATAGGGACAGAAAACTATAGGTAGGGAGAGTGTCAGTGTGTTTTACTGTGCTAATCCTTGTTTGTAGGGACAGGGAAGGACAGTGAGGGAAATTCTCATTGTGCTATACTGTGCTAAAGCATTCATCATCAACCATCTTTAAAAAAACATTTTTATAGGGACAGAAAACTATAGGTAGGGAGAGTGTCAGTGTGTTTTACTGTGCTAATCCTTGTTTGTAGGGACAGGGAAGGACAGTGAGGGAAATTCTCATTGTGCTATACTGTGCTAAAGCATTCATCATCAACCATCTTAAAAAAACATTTTTTATAGGGACAGAAAACTATAGGTAGGGAGAGTGTCAGTGTGTTTTACTGTGCTAATCCTTGTTTGTAGGGACAGGGAAGGACAGTGAGGGAAATTCTCATTGTGCTATACTGTGCTAAAGCATTCATCATCAACCATCTTTAAAAAAACATTTTTTATAGGGACAGAAAACTATAGGTAGGGAGAGTGTCAGTGTGTTTTACTGTGCTAAACCTTGTTTGTAGGGACAGGGAAGGACAGTGAGGGAAATTCTCATTGTGCTATACTGTGCTAAAGCATTCATCATCAACCATCTTTAAAAAAACATTTTTTATAGGGACAGAAAACTATAGGTAGGGAGAGTGTCAGTGTGTTTTACTGTGCTAATCCTTGTTTGTAGGGACAGGGAAGGACAGTGAGGGAAATTCTCATTGTGCTATACTGTGCTAAAGCATTCATCATCAACCATCTTTAAAAAAACATTTTTTATAGGGACAGAAAACTATAGGTAGGGAGAGTGTCAGTGTGTTTTACTGTGCTAATCCTTGTTTGTAGGGACAGGGAAGGACAGTGAGGGAAATTCTCATTGTGCTATACTGTGCTAAAGCATTCATCATCAACCATCTTTAAAAAAACATTTTTTATAGGGACAGAAAACTATAGGTAGGGAGAGTGTCAGTGTGTTTTACTGTGCTAATCCTTGTTTGTAGGGACAGGGAAGGACAGTGAGGGAAATTCTCATTGTGCTATACTGTGCTAAAGCATTCATCATCAACCATCTTTAAAAAAAAAAATTATAGGGACAGAAAACTATAGGTAGGGAGAGTGTCAGTGTGTTTTACTGTGCTAATCCTTGTTTGTAGGGACAGGGAAGGACAGTGAGGGAAATTCTCATTGTGCTATACTGTGCTAAAGCATTCATCATCAACCATCTTTAAAAAAACATTTTTTATAGGGGCAGAAAACTATAGGTAGGGAGAGTGTCAGTGTGTTTTACTGTGCTAATCCTTGTTTGTAGGGACAGGGAAGGACAGTGAGGGAAATTCTCATTGTGCTATACTGTGCTAAAGCATTCATCATCAACCATCTTTAAAAAAACATTTTTTATAGGGACAGAAAACTATAGGTAGGGAGAGTGTCAGTGTGTTTTACTGTGCTAATCCTTGTTTGTAGGGACAGGGAAGGACAGTGAGGGAAATTCTCATTGTGCTATACTGTGCTAAAGCATTCATCATCAACCATCTTTAAAAAAACATTTTTTATAGGGACAGTAAACTATAGGTAGGGAGAGTGTCAGTGTGTTTTACTGTGCTAATCCTTGTTTGTAGGGACAGGGAAGGACAGTGAGGGAAATTCTCATTGTGCTATACTGTGCTAAAGCATTCATCATCAACCATCTTTAAAAAAAAAATTTTTTATAGGGACAGAAAACTATAGGTAGGGAGAGTGTCAGTGTGTTTTACTGTGCTAAACCTTGTTTGTAGGGACAGGGAAGGCCAGTGAGGGAAATTCTCATTGTGCTATACTGTGCTAAAGCATTCCTCATCAACCATCTTTAAAAAAACATTTTTTATAGGGACAGAAAACTATAGGTAGGGAGAGTGTCAGTGTGTTTTACTGTGCTAAACCTTGTTTGTAGGGACAGGGAAGGACAGTGAGGGAAATTCTCATTGTGCTATTCTGTGCTAAAGCATTCATCATCAACCATCTTTAAAAAAACATTTTTTATAGGGACAGAAAACTATAGGTAGGGAGAGTGTCAGTGTGTTTTACTGTGCTAATCCTTGTTTGTAGGGACAGGGAAGGACAGTGAGGGAAATTCTCATTGTGCTATACTGTGCTAAAGCATTCATCATCAACCATCTTTAAAAAAATTTTTTTATAGGGACAGAAAACTATAGGTAGGGAGAGTGTCAGTGTGTTTTACTGTGCTAATCCTTGTTTGTAGGGACAGGGAAGGACAGTGAGGGAAATTCTCATTGTGCTATACTGTGCTAAAGCATTCATCATCAACCATCTTAAAAAAACATTTTTTATAGGGACAGAAAACTATAGGTAGGGAGAGTGTCAGTGTGTTTTACTGTGCTAATCCTTGTTTGTAGGGACAGGGAAGGACAGTGAGGGAAATTCTCATTGTGCTATACTGTGCTAAAGCATTCATCATCAACCATCTTTAAAAAAACATTTTTTATAGGGACAGAAAACTATAGGTAGGGAGAGTGTCAGTGTGTTTTACTGTGCTAAACCTTGTTTGTAGGGACAGGGAAGAACAGTGAGGGAAATTCTCATTGTGCTATACTGTGCTAAAGCATTCATCATCAACCATCTTTAAAAAAACATTTTTTATAGGGACAGAAAACTATAGGTAGGGAGAGTGTCAGTGTGTTTTACTGTGCTAATCCTTGTTTGTAGGGACAGGGAAGGACAGTGAGGGAAATTCTCATTGTGCTATACTGTGCTAAAGCATTCATCATCAACCATCTTTAAAAAAACATTTTTTATAGGGACAGAAAACTATAGGTAGGGAGAGTGTCAGTGTGTTTTACTGTGCTAATCCTTGTTTGTAGGGACAGGGAAGGACAGTGAGGGAAATTCTCATTGTGCTATACTGTGCTAAAGCATTCATCATCAACCATCTTTAAAAAAACATTTTTTATAGGGACAGAAAACTATAGGTAGGGAGAGTGTCAGTGTGTTTTACTGTGCTAATCCTTGTTTGTAGGGACAGGGAAGGACAGTGAGGGAAATTCTCATTGTGCTATACTGTGCTAAAGCATTCATCATCAACCATCTTTAAAAAAAAAAATTATAGGGACAGAAAACTATAGGTAGGGAGAGTGTCAGTGTGTTTTACTGTGCTAATCCTTGTTTGTAGGGACAGGGAAGGACAGTGAGGGAAATTCTCATTGTGCTATACTGTGCTAAAGCATTCATCATCAACCATCTTTAAAAAAACATTTTTTATAGGGACAGAAAACTATAGGTAGGGAGAGTGTCAGTGTGTTTTACTGTGCTAATCCTTGTTTGTAGGGACAGGGAAGGACAGTGAGGGAAATTCTCATTGTGCTATACTGTGCTAAAGTATTCATCATCAACCATCTTTAAAAAAACATTTTTTATAGGGACAGAAAACTATAGGTAGGGAGAGTGTCAGTGTGTTTTACTGTGCTAATCCTTGTTTGTAGGGACAGGGAAGGACAGTGAGGGAAATTCTCATTGTGCTATACTGTGCTAAAGCATTCATCATCAACCATCTTTAAAAAAACATTTTTTATAGGGACAGAAAACTATAGGTAGGGAGAGTGTCAGTGTGTTTTACTGTGCTAATCCTTGTTTGTAGGGACAGGGAAGGACAGTGAGGGAAATTCTCATTGTGCTATACTGTGCTAAAGCATTCATCATCAACCATCTTTAAAAAAAAAAAATTTTATAGGGACAGAAAACTATAGGTAGGGAGAGTGTCAGTGTGTTTTACTGTGCTAAACCTTGTTTGTAGGGACAGGGAAGGCCAGTGAGGGAAATTCTCATTGTGCTATACTGTGCTAAAGCATTCCTCATCAACCATCTTTAAAAAAACATTTTTTATAGGGACAGAAAACTATAGGTAGGGAGAGTGTCAGTGTGTTTTACTGTGCTAAACCTTGTTTGTAGGGACAGGGAAGGACAGTGAGGGAAATTCTCATTGTGCTATTCTGTGCTAAAGCATTCATCATCAACCATCTTTAAAAAAACATTTTTTATAGGGACAGAAAACTATAGGTAGGGAGAGTGTCAGTGTGTTTTACTGTGCTAATCCTTGTTTGTAGGGACAGGGAAGGACAGTGAGGGAAATTCTCATTGTGCTATACTGTGCTAAAGCATTCATCATCAACCATCTTTAAAAAAACATTTTTTATAGGGACAGAAAACTATAGGTAGGGAGAGTGTCAGTGTGTTTTACTGTGCTAATCCTTGTTTGTAGGGACAGGGAAGGACAGTGAGGGAAATTCTCATTGTGCTATACTGTGCTAAAGCATTCATCATCAACCATCTTTAAAAAAACATTTTTTATAGGGACAGAAAACTATAGGTAGGGAGAGTGTCAGTGTGTTTTACTGTGCTAATCCTTGTTTGTAGGGACAGGGAAGGACAGTGAGGGAAATTCTCATTGTGCTATACTGTGCTAAAGCATTCATCATCAACCATCTTTAAAAAAACATTTTTATAGGGACAGAAAACTATAGGTAGGGAGAGTGTCAGTGTGTTTTACTGTGCTAATCCTTGTTTGTAGGGACAGGGAAGGACAGTGAGGGAAATTCTCATTGTGCTATACTGTGCTAAAGCATTCATCATCAACCATCTTTAAAAAAACATTTTTTATAGGGACAGAAAACTATAGGTAGGGAGAGTGTCAGTGTGTTTTACTGTGCTAATCCTTGTTTGTAGGGACAGGGAAGGACAGTGAGGGAAATTCTCATTGTGCTATACTGTGCTAAAGCATTCATCATCAACCATCTTTAAAAAAAAAAATTATAGGGACAGAAAACTATAGGTAGGGAGAGTGTCAGTGTGTTTTACTGTGCTAATCCTTGTTTGTAGGGACAGGGAAGGACAGTGAGGGAAATTCTCATTGTGCTATACTGTGCTAAAGCATTCATCATCAACCATCTTTAAAAAAACATTTTTTATAGGGACAGAAAACTATAGGTAGGGAGAGTGTCAGTGTGTTTTACTGTGCTAATCCTTGTTTGTAGGGACAGGGAAGGACAGTGAGGGAAATTCTCATTGTGCTATACTGTGCTAAAGCATTCATCATCAACCATCTTTAAAAAAACATTTTTTATAGGGACAGAAAACTATAGGTAGGGAGAGTGTCAGTGTGTTTTACTGTGCTAATCCTTGTTTGTAGGGACAGGGAAGGACAGTGAGGGAAATTCTCATTGTGCTATACTGTGCTAAAGCATTCATCATCAACCATCTTTAAAAAAAAAAATTATAGGGACAGAAAACTATAGGTAGGGAGAGTGTCAGTGTGTTTTACTGTGCTAATCCTTGTTTGTAGGGACAGGGAAGGACAGTGAGGGAAATTCTCATTGTGCTATACTGTGCTAAAGCATTCATCATCAACCATCTTTAAAAAAACATTTTTTATAGGGACAGAAAACTATAGGTAGGGAGAGTGTCAGTGTGTTTTACTGTGCTAATCCTTGTTTGTAGGGACAGGGAAGGACAGTGAGGGAAATTCTCATTGTGCTATACTGTGCTAAAGCATTCATCATCAACCATCTTTAAAAAAACATTTTTTATAGGGACAGAAAACTATAGGTAGGGAGAGTGTCAGTGTGTTTTACTGTGCTAATCCTTGTTTGTAGGGACAGGGAAGGACAGTGAGGGAAATTCTCATTGTGCTATACTGTGCTAAAGCATTCATCATCAACCATCTTTAAAAAAACATTTTTTATATGGACAGAAAACTATAGGTAGGGAGAGTGTCAGTGTGTTTTACTGTGCTAATCCTTGTTTGTAGGGACAGGGAAGGACAGTGAGGGAAATTCTCATTGTGCTATACTGTGCTAAAGCATTCATCATCAACCATCTTTAAAAAAAAATTTTTTATAGGGACAGAAAACTATAGGTAGGGAGAGTGTCAGTGTGTTTTACTGTGCTAAACCTTGTTTGTAGGGACAGGGAAGGCCAGTGAGGGAAATTCTCATTGTGCTATACTGTGCTAAAGCATTCCTCATCAACCATCTTTAAAAAAACATTTTTTATAGGGACAGAAAACTATAGGTAGGGAGAGTGTCAGTGTGTTTTACTGTGCTAAACCTTGTTTGTAGGGACATGGAAGGACAGTGAGGGAAATTCTCATTGTGCTATACTGTGCTAAAGCATTCATCATCAACCATCTTTAAAAAAACATTTTTTATAGGGACAGAAAACTATAGGTAGGGAGAGTGTCAGTGTGTTTTACTGTGCTAATCCTTGTTTGTAGGGACAGGGAAGGACAGTGAGGGAAATTCTCATTGTGCTATACTGTGCTAAAGCATTCATCATCAACCATCTTTAAAAAAACATTTTTTATAGGGACAGAAAACTATAGGTAGGGAGAGTGTCAGTGTGTTTTACTGTGCTAATCCTTGTTTGTAGGGACAGGGAAGGACAGTGAGGGAAATTCTCATTGTGCTATACTGTGCTAAAGCATTCATCATCAACCATCTTTAAAAAAACATTTTTTATAGGGACAGAAAACTATAGGTAGGGAGAGTGTCAGTGTGTTTTACTGTGCTAATCCTTGTTTGTAGGGACAGGGAAGGACAGTGAGGGAAATTCTCATTGTGCTATACTGTGCTAAAGCATTCATCATCAACCATCTTTAAAAAAACATTTTTTATAGGGACAGAAAACTATAGGTAGGGAGAGTGTCAGTGTGTTTTACTGTGCTAATCCTTGTTTGTAGGGACAGGGAAGGACAGTGAGGGAAATTCTCATTGTGCTATACTGTGCTAAAGCATTCATCATCAACCATCTTTAAAAAAACATTTTTATAGGGACAGAAAACTATAGGTAGGGAGAGTGTCAGTGTGTTTTACTGTGCTAATCCTTGTTTGTAGGGACAGGGAAGGACAGTGAGGGAAATTCTCATTGTGCTATACTGTGCTAAAGCATTCATCATCAACCATCTTAAAAAAACATTTTTTATAGGGACAGAAAACTATAGGTAGGGAGAGTGTCAGTGTGTTTTACTGTGCTAATCCTTGTTTGTAGGGACAGGGAAGGACAGTGAGGGAAATTCTCATTGTGCTATACTGTGCTAAAGCATTCATCATCAACCATCTTTAAAAAAACATTTTTTATAGGGACAGAAAACTATAGGTAGGGAGAGTGTCAGTGTGTTTTACTGTGCTAAACCTTGTTTGTAGGGACAGGGAAGGACAGTGAGGGAAATTCTCATTGTGCTATACTGTGCTAAAGCATTCATCATCAACCATCTTTAAAAAAACATTTTTTATAGGGACAGAAAACTATAGGTAGGGAGAGTGTCAGTGTGTTTTACTGTGCTAATCCTTGTTTGTAGGGACAGGGAAGGACAGTGAGGGAAATTCTCATTGTGCTATACTGTGCTAAAGCATTCATCATCAACCATCTTTAAAAAAACATTTTTTATAGGGACAGAAAACTATAGGTAGGGAGAGTGTCAGTGTGTTTTACTGTGCTAATCCTTGTTTGTAGGGACAGGGAAGGACAGTGAGGGAAATTCTCATTGTGCTATACTGTGCTAAAGCATTCATCATCAACCATCTTTAAAAAAACATTTTTTATAGGGACAGAAAACTATAGGTAGGGAGAGTGTCAGTGTGTTTTACTGTGCTAATCCTTGTTTGTAGGGACAGGGAAGGACAGTGAGGGAAATTCTCATTGTGCTATACTGTGCTAAAGCATTCATCATCAACCATCTTTAAAAAAAAAAATTATAGGGACAGAAAACTATAGGTAGGGAGAGTGTCAGTGTGTTTTACTGTGCTAATCCTTGTTTGTAGGGACAGGGAAGGACAGTGAGGGAAATTCTCATTGTGCTATACTGTGCTAAAGCATTCATCATCAACCATCTTTAAAAAAACATTTTTTATAGGGACAGAAAACTATAGGTAGGGAGAGTGTCAGTGTGTTTTACTGTGCTAAACCTTGTTTGTAGGGACAGGGAAGGACAGTGAGGGAAATTCTCATTGTGCTATACTGTGCTAAAGCATTCATCATCAACCATCTTTAAAAAAACATTTTTTATAGGGACAGAAAACTATAGGTAGGGAGAGTGTCAGTGTGTTTTACTGTGCTAATCCTTGTTTGTAGGGACAGGGAAGGACAGTGAGGGAAATTCTCATTGTGCTATACTGTGCTAAAGCATTCATCATCAACCATCTTTAAAAAAACATTTTTTATAGGGACAGAAAACTATAGGTAGGGAGAGTGTCAGTGTGTTTTACTGTGCTAATCCTTGTTTGTAGGGACAGGGAAGGACAGTGAGGGAAATTCTCATTGTGCTATACTGTGCTAAAGCATTCATCATCAACCATCTTTAAAAAAAAAATTTTTTATAGGGACAGAAAACTATAGGTAGGGAGAGTGTCAGTGTGTTTTACTGTGCTAAACCTTGTTTGTAGGGACAGGGAAGGCCAGTGAGGGAAATTCTCATTGTGCTATACTGTGCTAAAGCATTCCTCATCAACCATCTTTAAAAAAACATTTTTTATAGGGACAGAAAACTATAGGTAGGGAGAGTGTCAGTGTGTTTTACTGTGCTAAACCTTGTTTGTAGGGACAGGGAAGGACAGTGAGGGAAATTCTCATTGTGCTATTCTGTGCTAAAGCATTCATCATCAACCATCTTTAAAAAAACATTTTTTATAGGGACAGAAAACTATAGGTAGGGAGAGTGTCAGTGTGTTTTACTGTGCTAATCCTTGTTTGTAGGGACAGGGAAGGACAGTGAGGGAAATTCTCATTGTGCTATACTGTGCTAAAGCATTCATCATCAACCATCTTTAAAAAAACATTTTTTATAGGGACAGAAAACTATAGGTAGGGAGAGTGTCAGTGTGTTTTACTGTGCTAATCCTTGTTTGTAGGGACAGGGAAGGACAGTGAGGGAAATTCTCATTGTGCTATACTGTGCTAAAGCATTCATCATCAACCATCTTTAAAAAAACATTTTTTATAGGGACAGAAAACTATAGGTAGGGAGAGTGTCAGTGTGTTTTACTGTGCTAATCCTTGTTTGTAGGGACAGGGAAGGACAGTGAGGGAAATTCTCATTGTGCTATACTGTGCTAAAGCATTCATCATCAACCATCTTTAAAAAAAAAAATTATAGGGACAGAAAACTATAGGTAGGGAGAGTGTCAGTGTGTTTTACTGTGCTAATCCTTGTTTGTAGGGACAGGGAAGGACAGTGAGGGAAATTCTCATTGTGCTATACTGTGCTAAAGCATTCATCATCAACCATCTTTAAAAAAACATTTTTTATAGGGACAGAAAACTATAGGTAGGGAGAGTGTCAGTGTGTTTTACTGTGCTAAACCTTGTTTGTAGGGACAGGGAAGGACAGTGAGGGAAATTCTCATTGTGCTATACTGTGCTAAAGCATTCATCATCAACCATCTTTAAAAAAACATTTTTTATAGGGACAGAAAACTATAGGTAGGGAGAGTGTCAGTGTGTTTTACTGTGCTAATCCTTGTTTGTAGGGACAGGGAAGGACAGTGAGGGAAATTCTCATTGTGCTATACTGTGCTAAAGCATTCATCATCAACCATCTTTAAAAAAACATTTTTTATAGGGACAGAAAACTATAGGTAGGGAGAGTGTCAGTGTGTTTTACTGTGCTAATCCTTGTTTGTAGGGACAGGGAAGGACAGTGAGGGAAATTCTCATTGTGCTATACTGTGCTAAAGCATTCATCATCAACCATCTTTAAAAAAACATTTTTTATAGGGACAGAAAACTATAGGTAGGGAGAGTGTCAGTGTGTTTTACTGTGCTAATCCTTGTTTGTAGGGACAGGGAAGGACAGTGAGGGAAATTCTCATTGTGCTATACTGTGCTAAAGCATTCATCATCAACCATCTTTAAAAAAAAAAATTATAGGGACAGAAAACTATAGGTAGGGAGAGTGTCAGTGTGTTTTACTGTGCTAATCCTTGTTTGTAGGGACAGGGAAGGACAGTGAGGGAAATTCTCATTGTGCTATACTGTGCTAAAGCATTCATCATCAACCATCTTTAAAAAAACATTTTTTATAGGGACAGAAAACTATAGGTAGGGAGAGTGTCAGTGTGTTTTACTGTGCTAATCCTTGTTTGTAGGGACAGGGAAGGACAGTGAGGGAAATTCTCATTGTGCTATACTGTGCTAAAGCATTCATCATCAACCATCTTTAAAAAAACATTTTTTATAGGGACAGAAAACTATAGGTAGGGAGAGTGTCAGTGTGTTTTACTGTGCTAATCCTTGTTTGTAGGGACAGGGAAGGACAGTGAGGGAAATTCTCATTGTGCTATACTGTGCTAAAGCATTCATCATCAACCATCTTTAAAAAAACATTTTTTATAGGGACAGAAAACTATAGGTAGGGAGAGTGTCAGTGTGTTTTACTGTGCTAAACCTTGTTTGTAGGGACAGGGAAGGACAGTGAGGGAAATTCTCATTGTGCTATACTGTGCTAAAGCATTCATCATCAACCATCTTTAAAAAAAAAAATTATAGGGACAGAAAACTATAGGTAGGGAGAGTGTCAGTGTGTTTTACTGTGCTAATCCTTGTTTGTAGGGACAGGGAAGGACAGTGAGGGAAATTCTCATTGTGCTATACTGTGCTAAAGCATTCATCATCAACCATCTTTAAAAAAACATTTTTTATAGGGACAGAAAACTATAGGTAGGGAGAGTGTCAGTGTGTTTTACTGTGCTAATCCTTGTTTGTAGGGACAGGGAAGGACAGTGAGGGAAATTCTCATTGTGCTATACTGTGCTAAAGCATTCATCATCAACCATCTTTAAAAAAACATTTTTTATAGGGACAGAAAACTATAGGTAGGGAGAGTGTCAGTGTGTTTTACTGTGCTAATCCTTGTTTGTAGGGACAGGGAAGGACAGTGAGGGAAATTCTCATTGTGCTATACTGTGCTAAAGCATTCATCATCAACCATCTTTAAAAAAAAAAATTATAGGGACAGAAAACTATAGGTAGGGAGAGTGTCAGTGTGTTTTACTGTGCTAATCCTTGTTTGTAGGGACAGGGAAGGACAGTGAGGGAAATTCTCATTGTGCTATACTGTGCTAAAGCATTCATCATCAACCATCTTTAAAAAAACATTTTTTATAGGGACAGAAAACTATAGGTAGGGAGAGTGTCAGTGTGTTTTACTGTGCTAATCCTTGTTTGTAGGGACAGGGAAGGACAGTGAGGGAAATTCTCATTGTGCTATACTGTGCTAAAGCATTCATCATCAACCATCTTTAAAAAAACATTTTTTATAGGGACAGAAAACTATAGGTAGGGAGAGTGTCAGTGTGTTTTACTGTGCTAATCCTTGTTTGTAGGGACAGGGAAGGACAGTGAGGGAAATTCTCATTGTGCTATACTGTGCTAAAGCATTCATCATCAACCATCTTTAAAAAAACATTTTTTATAGGGACAGAAAACTATAGGTAGGGAGAGTGTCAGTGTGTTTTACTGTGCTAATCCTTGTTTGTAGGGACAGGGAAGGACAGTGAGGGAAATTCTCATTGTGCTATACTGTGCTAAAGCATTCATCATCAACCATCTTTAAAAAAAAAATTTTTTATAGGGACAGAAAACTATAGGTAGGGAGAGTGTCAGTGTGTTTTACTGTGCTAAACCTTGTTTGTAGGGACAGGGAAGGCCAGTGAGGGAAATTCTCATTGTGCTATACTGTGCTAAAGCATTCCTCATCAACCATCTTTAAAAAAACATTTTTTATAGGGACAGAAAACTATAGGTAGGGAGAGTGTCAGTGTGTTTTACTGTGCTAAACCTTGTTTGTAGGGACAGGGAAGGACAGTGAGGGAAATTCTCATTGTGCTATTCTGTGCTAAAGCATTCATCATCAACCATCTTTAAAAAAACATTTTTTATAGGGACAGAAAACTATAGGTAGGGAGAGTGTCAGTGTGTTTTACTGTGCTAATCCTTGTTTGTAGGGACAGGGAAGGACAGTGAGGGAAATTCTCATTGTGCTATACTGTGCTAAAGCATTCATCATCAACCATCTTTAAAAAAACATTTTTTATAGGGACAGAAAACTATAGGTAGGGAGAGTGTCAGTGTGTTTTACTGTGCTAATCCTTGTTTGTAGGGACAGGGAAGGACAGTGAGGGAAATTCTCATTGTGCTATACTGTGCTAAAGCATTCATCATCAACCATCTTTAAAAAAACATTTTTTATAGGGACAGAAAACTATAGGTAGGGAGAGTGTCAGTGTGTTTTACTGTGCTAATCCTTGTTTGTAGGGACAGGGAAGGACAGTGAGGGAAATTCTCATTGTGCTATACTGTGCTAAAGCATTCATCATCAACCATCTTTAAAAAAAAAAATTATAGGGACAGAAAACTATAGGTAGGGAGAGTGTCAGTGTGTTTTACTGTGCTAATCCTTGTTTGTAGGGACAGGGAAGGACAGTGAGGGAAATTCTCATTGTGCTATACTGTGCTAAAGCATTCATCATCAACCATCTTTAAAAAAACATTTTTTATAGGGACAGAAAACTATAGGTAGGGAGAGTGTCAGTGTGTTTTACTGTGCTAATCCTTGTTTGTAGGGACAGGGAAGGACAGTGAGGGAAATTCTCATTGTGCTATACTGTGCTAAAGCATTCATCATCAACCATCTTTAAAAAAACATTTTTATAGGGACAGAAAACTATAGGCAGGGAGAGTGTCAGTGTGTTTTACTGTGCTAATCCTTGTTTGTAGGGACAGGGAAGGACAGTGAGGGAAATTCTCATTGTGCTATACTGTGCTAAAGCATTCATCATCAACCATCTTTAAAAAAACATTTTTTATAGGGACAGAAAACTATAGGTAGGGAGAGTGTCAGTGTGTTTTACTGTGCTAATCCTTGTTTGTAGGGACAGGGAAGGACAGTGAGGGAAATTCTCATTGTGCTATACTGTGCTAAAGCATTCATCATCAACCATCTTTAAAAAAAACATTTTTTATAGGGACAGAAAACTATAGGTAGGGAGAGTGTCAGTGTGTTTTACTGTGCTAATCCTTGTTTGTAGGGACAGGGAAGGACAGTGAGGGAAATTCTCATTGTGCTATACTGTTCTAAAGCATTCATCATCAACCATCTTTAAAAAAACATTTTTTATAGGGACAGAAAACTATAGGTAGGGAGAGTGTCAGTGTGTTTTACTGTGCTAATCCTTGTTTGTAGGGACAGGGAAGGACAGTGAGGGAAATTCTCATTGTGCTATACTGTGCTAAAGCATTCATCATCAACCATCTTTAAAAAAACATTTTTTATAGGGACAGAAAACTATAGGTAGGGAGAGTGTCAGTGTGTTTTACTGTGCTAATCCTTGTTTGTAGGGACAGGGAAGGACAGTGAGGGAAATTCTCATTGTGCTATACTGTGCTAAAGCATTCATCATCAACCATCTTTAAAAAAAAAAATTATAGGGACAGAAAACTATAGGTAGGGAGAGTGTCAGTGTGTTTTACTGTGCTAATCCTTGTTTGTAGGGACAGGGAAGGACAGTGAGGGAAATTCTCATTGTGCTATACTGTGCTAAAGCATTCATCATCAACCATCTTTAAAAAAACATTTTTTATAGGGACAGAAAACTATAGGTAGGGAGAGTGTCAGTGTGTTTTACTGTGCTAATCCTTGTTTGTAGGGACAGGGAAGGACAGTGAGGGAAATTCTCATTGTGCTATACTGTGCTAAAGCATTCATCATCAACCATCTTTAAAAAAACATTTTTATAGGGACAGAAAACTATAGGTAGGGAGAGTGTCAGTGTGTTTTACTGTGCTAATCCTTGTTTGTAGGGACAGGGAAGGACAGTGAGGGAAATTCTCATTGTGCTATACTGTGCTAAAGCATTCATCATCAACCATCTTTAAAAAAACATTTTTTATAGGGACAGAAAACTATAGGTAGGGAGAGTGTCAGTGTGTTTTACTGTGCTAATCCTTGTTTGTAGGGACAGGGAAGGACAGTGAGGGAAATTCTCATTGTGCTATACTGTGCTAAAGCATTCATCATCAACCATCTTTAAAAAAACATTTTTTATAGGGACAGAAAACTATAGGTAGGGAGAGTGTCAGTGTGTTTTACTGTGCTAATCCTTGTTTGTAGGGACAGGGAAGGACAGTGAGGGAAATTCTCATTGTGCTATACTGTGCTAAAGCATTCATCATCAACCATCTTTAAAAAAACATTTTTTATAGGGACAGAAAACTATAGGTAGGGAGAGTGTCAGTGTGTTTTACTGTGCTAATCCTTGTTTGTAGGGACAGGGAAGGACAGTGAGGGAAATTCTCATTGTGCTATACTGTGCTAAAGCATTCATCATCAACCATCTTTAAAAAAACATTTTTTATAGGGACAGAAAACTATAGGTAGGGAGAGTGTCAGTGTGTTTTACTGTGCTAATCCTTGTTTGTAGGGACAGGGAAGGACAGTGAGGGAAATTCTCATTGTGCTATACTGTGCTAAAGCATTCATCATCAACCATCTTTAAAAAAACATTTTTTATAGGGACAGAAAACTATAGGTAGGGAGAGTGTCAGTGTGTTTTACTGTGCTAATCCTTGTTTGTAGGGACAGGGAAGGACAGTGAGGGAAATTCTCATTGTGCTATACTGTGCTAAAGCATTCATCATCAACCATCTTTAAAAAAACATTTTTTATAGGGACAGAAAACTATAGGTAGGGAGAGTGTCAGTGTGTTTTACTGTGCTAATCCTTGTTTGTAGGGACAGGGAAGGACAGTGAGGGAAATTCTCATTGTGCTATACTGTGCTAAAGCATTCATCATCAACCATCTTTAAAAAAACATTTTTTATAGGGACAGAAAACTATAGGTAGGGAGAGTGTCAGTGTGTTTTACTGTGCTAATCCTTGTTTGTAGGGACAGGGAAGGACAGTGAGGGAAATTCTCATTGTGCTATACTGTGCTAAAGCATTCATCATCAACCATCTTTAAAAAAACATTTTTTATAGGGACAGAAAACTATAGGTAGGGAGAGTGTCAGTGTGTTTTACTGTGCTAATCCTTGTTTGTAGGGACAGGGAAGGACAGTGAGGGAAATTCTCATTGTGCTATACTGTGGTAAAGCATTCATCATCAACCATCTTTAAAAAAAACATTTTTTATAGGGACAGAAAACTATAGGTAGGGAGAGTGTCAGTGTGTTTTACTGTGCTAATCCTTGTTTGTAGGGACAGGGAAGGACAGTGAGGGAAATTCTCATTGTGCTATACTGTTCTAAAGCATTCATCATCAACCATCTTTAAAAAAACATTTTTTATAGGGACAGAAAACTATAGGTAGGGAGAGTGTCAGTGTGTTTTACTGTGCTAATCCTTGTTTGTAGGGACAGGGAAGGACAGTGAGGGAAATTCTCATTGTGCTATACTGTGCTAAAGCATTCATCATCAACCATCTTTAAAAAAACATTTTTTATAGGGACAGAAAACTATAGGTAGGGAGAGTGTCAGTGTGTTTTACTGTGCTAATCCTTGTTTGTAGGGACAGGGAAGGACAGTGAGGGAAATTCTCATTGTGCTATACTGTGCTAAAGCATTCATCATCAACCATCTTTAAAAAAAAAAATTATAGGGACAGAAAACTATAGGTAGGGAGAGTGTCAGTGTGTTTTACTGTGCTAATCCTTGTTTGTAGGGACAGGGAAGGACAGTGAGGGAAATTCTCATTGTGCTATACTGTGCTAAAGCATTCATCATCAACCATCTTTAAAAAAACATTTTTTATAGGGACAGAAAACTATAGGTAGGGAGAGTGTCAGTGTGTTTTACTGTGCTAATCCTTGTTTGTAGGGACAGGGAAGGACAGTGAGGGAAATTCTCATTGTGCTATACTGTGCTAAAGCATTCATCATCAACCATCTTTAAAAAAACATTTTTATAGGGACAGAAAACTATAGGTAGGGAGAGTGTCAGTGTGTTTTACTGTGCTAATCCTTGTTTGTAGGGACAGGGAAGGACAGTGAGGGAAATTCTCATTGTGCTATACTGTGCTAAAGCATTCATCATCAACCATCTTTAAAAAAACATTTTTTATAGGGACAGAAAACTATAGGTAGGGAGAGTGTCAGTGTGTTTTACTGTGCTAATCCTTGTTTGTAGGGACAGGGAAGGACAGTGAGGGAAATTCTCATTGTGCTATACTGTGCTAAAGCATTCATCATCAACCATCTTTAAAAAAACATTTTTTATAGGGACAGAAAACTATAGGTAGGGAGAGTGTCAGTGTGTTTTACTGTGCTAATCCTTGTTTGTAGGGACAGGGAAGGACAGTGAGGGAAATTCTCATTGTGCTATACTGTGCTAAAGCATTCATCATCAACCATCTTTAAAAAAACATTTTTTATAGGGACAGAAAACTATAGGTAGGGAGAGTGTCAGTGTGTTTTACTGTGCTAATCCTTGTTTGTAGGGACAGGGAAGGACAGTGAGGGAAATTCTCATTGTGCTATACTGTGCTAAAGCATTCATCATCAACCATCTTTAAAAAAACATTTTTTATAGGGACAGAAAACTATAGGTAGGGAGAGTGTCAGTGTGTTTTACTGTGCTAATCCTTGTTTGTAGGGACAGGGAAGGACAGTGAGGGAAATTCTCATTGTGCTATACTGTGCTAAAGCATTCATCATCAACCATCTTTAAAAAAACATTTTTTATAGGGACAGAAAACTATAGGTAGGGAGAGTGTCAGTGTGTTTTACTGTGCTAATCCTTGTTTGTAGGGACAGGGAAGGACAGTGAGGGAAATTCTCATTGTGCTATACTGTGCTAAAGCATTCATCATCAACCATCTTTAAAAAAACATTTTTTATAGGGACAGAAAACTATAGGTAGGGAGAGTGTCAGTGTGTTTTACTGTGCTAATCCTTGTTTGTAGGGACAGGGAAGGACAGTGAGGGAAATTCTCATTGTGCTATACTGTGCTAAAGCATTCATCATCAACCATCTTTAAAAAAACATTTTTTATAGGGACAGAAAACTATAGGTAGGGAGAGTGTCAGTGTGTTTTACTGTGCTAATCCTTGTTTGTAGGGACAGGGAAGGACAGTGAGGGAAATTCTCATTGTGCTATACTGTGCTAAAGCATTCATCATCAACCATCTTTAAAAAAAAAAATTATAGGGACAGAAAACTATAGGTAGGGAGAGTGTCAGTGTGTTTTACTGTGCTAATCCTTGTTTGTAGGGACAGGGAAGGACAGTGAGGGAAATTCTCATTGTGCTATACTGTGCTAAAGCATTCATCATCAACCATCTTTAAAAAAACATTTTTTATAGGGACAGAAAACTATAGGTAGGGAGAGTGTCAGTGTGTTTTACTGTGCTAATCCTTGTTTGTAGGGACAGGGAAGGACAGTGAGGGAAATTCTCATTGTGCTATACTGTGCTAAAGCATTCATCATCAACCATCTTTAAAAAAACATTTTTATAGGGACAGAAAACTATAGGTAGGGAGAGTGTCAGTGTGTTTTACTGTGCTAATCCTTGTTTGTAGGGACAGGGAAGGACAGTGAGGGAAATTCTCATTGTGCTATACTGTGCTAAAGCATTCATCATCAACCATCTTTAAAAAAACATTTTTTATAGGGACAGAAAACTATAGGTAGGGAGAGTGTCAGTGTGTTTTACTGTGCTAATCCTTGTTTGTAGGGACAGGGAAGGACAGTGAGGGAAATTCTCATTGTGCTATACTGTGCTAAAGCATTCATCATCAACCATCTTTAAAAAAACATTTTTTATAGGGACAGAAAACTATAGGTAGGGAGAGTGTCAGTGTGTTTTACTGTGCTAATCCTTGTTTGTAGGGACAGGGAAGGACAGTGAGGGAAATTCTCATTGTGCTATACTGTGCTAAAGCATTCATCATCAACCATCTTTAAAAAAACATTTTTTATAGGGACAGAAAACTATAGGTAGGGAGAGTGTCAGTGTGTTTTACTGTGCTAATCCTTGTTTGTAGGGACAGGGAAGGACAGTGAGGGAAATTCTCATTGTGCTATACTGTGCTAAAGCATTCATCATCAACCATCTTTAAAAAAACATTTTTTATAGGGACATAAAACTATAGGTAGGGAGAGTGTCAGTGTGTTTTACTGTGCTAATCCTTGTTTGTAGGGACAGGGAAGGACAGTGAGGGAAATTCTCATTGTGCTATACTGTGCTAAAGCATTCATCATCAACCATCTTTAAAAAAACATTTTTTATAGGGACAGAAAACTATAGGTAGGGAGAGTGTCAGTGTGTTTTACTGTGCTAATCCTTGTTTGTAGGGACAGGGAAGGACAGTGAGGGAAATTCTCATTGTGCTATACTGTGCTAAAGCATTCATCATCAACCATCTTTAAAAAAACATTTTTTATAGGGACAGAAAACTATAGGTAGGGAGAGTGTCAGTGTGTTTTACTGTGCTAATCCTTGTTTGTAGGGACAGGGAAGGACAGTGAGGGAAATTCTCATTGTGCTATACTGTGCTAAAGCATTCATCATCAACCATCTTTAAAAAAAACATTTTTTATAGGGACAGAAAACTATAGGTAGGGAGAGTGTCAGTGTGTTTTACTGTGCTAATCCTTGTTTGTAGGGACAGGGAAGGACAGTGAGGGAAATTCTCATTGTGCTATACTGTGCTAAAGCATTCCATCATCAACCATCTTTAAAAAAACATTTTTTATAGGGACAGAAAACTATAGGTAGGGAGAGTGTCAGTGTGTTTTACTGTGCTAATCTTGTTTGTAGGGACAGGGAAGGACAGTGAGGGAAATTCTCATTGTGCTATACTGTGCTAAAGCATTCATCATCAACCATCTTTAAAAAAAAAAATTATAGGGACAGAAAACTATAGGTAGGAGAGTGTCAGTGTGTTTTACTGTGCTAATCCTTGTTTGTAGGGACAGGGAAGGACAGTGAGGGAAATTCTCATTGTGCTATACTGTGCTAAAGCATTCATCATCAACCATCTTTAAAAAAACATTTTTTATAGGGACAGAAAACTATAGGTAGGGAGAGTGTCAGTGTGTTTTACTGTGCTAATCCTTGTTTGTAGGGACAGGGAAGGACAGTGAGGGAAATTCTCATTGTGCTATACTGTGCTAAAGCATTCATCATCAACCATCTTTAAAAAAACATTTTTTATAGGGACAGAAAACTATAGGTAGGGAGAGTGTCAGTGTGTTTTACTGTGCTAATCCTTGTTTGTAGGGACAGGGAAGGACAGTGAGGGAAATTCTCATTGTGCTATACTGTGCTAAAGCATTCATCATCAACCATCTTTAAAAAAACATTTTTTATAGGGACAGAAAACTATAGGTAGGGAGAGTGTCAGTGTGTTTTACTGTGCTAATCCTTGTTTGTAGGGACAGGGAAGGACAGTGAGGGAAATTCTCATTGTGCTATACTGTGCTAAAGCATTCATCATCAACCATCTTTAAAAAAAAATTTTTTATAGGGACAGAAAACTATAGGTAGGGAGAGTGTCAGTGTGTTTTTACTGTGCTAAACCTTGTTTGTAGGGACAGGGAAGGCCAGTGAGGGAAATTCTCATTGTGCTATACTGTGCTAAAGCATTCCTCATCAACCATCTTTAAAAAAACATTTTTTATAGGGACAGAAAACTATAGGTAGGGAGAGTGTCAGTGTGTTTTACTGTGCTAAACCTTGTTTGTAGGGACAGGGAAGGACAGTGAGGGAAATTCTCATTGTGCTATTCTGTGCTAAAGCATTCATCATCAACCATCTTTAAAAAAACATTTTTTATAGGGACAGAAAACTATAGGTAGGGAGAGTGTCAGTGTGTTTTACTGTGCTAATCCTTGTTTGTAGGGACAGGGAAGGACAGTGAGGGAAATTCTCATTGTGCTATACTGTGCTAAAGCATTCATCATCAACCATCTTTAAAAAAACATTTTTTATAGGGACAGAAAACTATAGGTAGGGAGAGTGTCAGTGTGTTTTACTGTGCTAATCCTTGTTTGTAGGGACAGGGAAGGACAGTGAGGGAAATTCTCATTGTGCTATACTGTGCTAAAGCAATTCATCATCAACCATCTTTAAAAAAACATTTTTTATAGGGACAGAAAACTATAGGTAGGGAGAGTGTCAGTGTGTTTTACTGTGCTAATCTTGTTTGTAGGGACAGGGAAGGACAGTGAGGGAAATTCTCATTGTGCTATACTGTGCTAAAGCATTCATCATCAACCATCTTTAAAAAAAAAAATTATAGGGACAGAAAACTATAGGTAGGGAGAGTGTCAGTGTGTTTTACTGTGCTAATCCTTGTTTGTAGGGACAGGGAAGGACAGTGAGGGAAATTCTCATTGTGCTATACTGTGCTAAAGCATTCATCATCAACCATCTTTAAAAAAACATTTTTTATAGGGACAGAAAACTATAGGTAGGGAGAGTGTCAGTGTGTTTTACTGTGCTAATCCCTTGTTTGTAGGGACAGGGAAGGACAGTGAGGGAAATTCTCATTGTGCTATACTGTGCTAAAGCATTCATCATCAACCATCTTTAAAAAAACATTTTTATAGGGACAGAAAACTATAGGCAGGGAGAGTGTCAGTGTGTTTTACTGTGCTAATCCTTGTTTGTAGGGACAGGGAAGGACAGTGAGGGAAATTCATTGTGCTATACTGTGCTAAAGCATTCATCATCAACCATCTTTAAAAAAAACATTTTTTATAGGGACAGAAAACTATAGGTAGGGAGAGTGTCAGTGTGTTTTACTGTGCTAATCCTTGTTTGTAGGGACAGGGAAGGACAGTGAGGGAAATTCTCATTGTGCTATACTGTGCTAAAGCATTCATCATCAACCATCTTTAAAAAAAACATTTTTTATAGGGACAGAAAACTATAGGTAGGGAGAGTGTCAGTGTGTTTTACTGTGCTAATCCTTGTTTGTAGGGACAGGGAAGGACAGTGAGGGAAATTCTCATTGTGCTATACTGTTCTAAAGCATTCATCATCAACCATCTTTAAAAAAACATTTTTTATAGGGACAGAAACTATAGGTAGGGAGAGTGTCAGTGTGTTTTACTGTGCTAATCCTTGTTTGTAGGGACAGGGAAGGACAGTGAGGGAAATTCTCATTGTGCTATACTGTGCTAAAGCATTCATCATCAACCATCTTTAAAAAAAACATTTTTTATAGGGACAGAAAACTATAGGTAGGGAGAGTGTCAGTGTGTTTTACTGTGCTAATCCTTGTTTGTAGGGACAGGGAAGGACAGTGAGGGAAATTCTCATTGTGCTATACTGTGCTAAAGCATTCATCATCAACCATCTTTAAAAAAAAAAATTATAGGGACAGAAAACTATAGGTAGGGAGAGTGTCAGTGTGTTTTACTGTGCTAATCCTTGTTTGTAGGGACAGGGAAGGACAGTGAGGGAAATTCTCATTGTGCTATACTGTGCTAAAGCATTCATCATCAACCATCTTTAAAAAAACATTTTTTATAGGGACAGAAAACTATAGGTAGGGAGAGTGTCAGTGTGTTTTACTGTGCTAATCCTTGTTTGTAGGGACAGGGAAGGACAGTGAGGGAAATTCTCATTGTGCTATACTGTGCTAAAGCATTCATCATCAACCATCTTTAAAAAAACATTTTTTATAGGGACAGAAAACTATAGGTAGGGAGAGTGTCAGTGTGTTTTACTGTGCTAATCCTTGTTTGTAGGGACAGGAAGGGACAGTGAGGGAAATTCTCATTGTGCTATACTGT